>OX291559.1:287238-2687238 GCA_946406115.1 Apoda limacodes | reverse complement strand
TATTCTAGTGTCAGCTACTCGCCACTAGGCAGCGCTCTATCTTACACCGCATTAACACCAATTTTTAAATATAAAAGCCTAACCATGATCCGTTTCGATGGCGCAACAGACGATAACTCAGTAACTAACGTATTAAAATTGAGGTAATCTCATTGAGACCGGCTAGATTCTGAAATTGTTTTGTTTCTGGGGCTCTACTACCGTACTTTACCCGATTTGCGAAAGGAAATCATAAAACTTTTGTTAGTTCGACATCGGTAAGCTTGCTGCGCAAATATGAAAAAGAAAAAATAACTTCGAATACTTAAATTAAACAAATAACAAAATACACATTGTTTTAGAATTAAATATTCTAACGATATAAACTTACTTTAAAAAATTCAAGTATATATTCTCGCGGTATAAAAAAAAATGTTACAAAGTAAAACAGTAACAAAAAAATGTTGTATCTTTTGACACTGATTTTCTTTTGAATTCGAGACATGTACTTGTCCTCATAGCCAGCTCTTAGCGATTCAGGTGAATACTTAATAGGTATAAAAAAATGTGATATGAAACTAAAATCATTTTCAAACATTAAATTAAAATACAGTCGTCTTGTCGCACGTTGATAAACAAGTAGCTACAGTTTCAGTAATTCTAAACTAATGCAAAATCCATACCAATTAAATCTACGTCACATCCTTTCCTCAGATGGTAGCGCCAGCGATGGTGACATAATTTCTAAGCCAATAATAAAATGTCAAGTGCGACCGGCTCCGTCTGCGGAACCGCTCAACAACATCACGATCTATCTTGTAACATACGATATTCTCGCGATGTTATTTGAATCTTCATTAATAGCGAGTCATTCATAGTTAATTCATTCATTGAACTGTGTTGGTCTGAGCGGGGGAGAACGATACGATATACCTACTGTCGACGTATGATGACGTAATTATGTATCTAGAATTATTTTATCACAGTTGTAAAACTAATTATACGAGTTAGATATAAATTTTAAAATATCACTCCTCCCTCCTTCTTTTGAAATTGGTTAATAAATAGCAACCTATGTTATTTATGTTAACATAGTAAATTAAGAATGTTTTGTGCATTTTTGCATCAGTTTACTGGCACTACTTTTGAACGAATTCGATATAAATTAAGGTTGGAAAAGTAGGTCCTTCTGGCGGTTTGTTTTGATGGCAAGCATTCGGGACCCTTACTATGAACTCTACAATATGAACGCATTTATCATTGTATTATCTCATTATGTTTTAAAGCTTGTTCAATTTCTAGTGCGACAAACAGACTGACGATATTTGAAGTTGTAAAAAATAAACATTATATATCTGTTCTAATATTCTTAGTTAATTTTAGGTTTTGTTTTTTAATTTACCTAACTCCTAACGTACCTAAGTCTGAAGTTAGTAAAGAAATAAATTTAAAAAAAGAGTTAATTTTACAGCTGTATTCTGATTTCCAATACATCTTTAGAGAGGCCAGCACTCTAATCTGTCTTTAAAAAACAGCATCCCGGCTCCAGTGATTCTGACCTTCATTGCTGCTTTAGCAAGTCAGTTTGATCATATTCAGTTACCTACAACTTTTTTGAAAACGAGCAATGAATATCAAAAATTATCTGAGACACAGGTCACTCTAGGGTCTCTCAGAGTTGCCAAATTTGTTTTTTTTATGTATATTGCTTCACATGGTTATTGACATTTACGTAGATCGGGTCGGGTGAGAAGGCTAGTTAGAAGAGTGAGCGCAGCTTCGTGGGAGAGATTCTTCCGCGTTGCTCCCATATTGTTCAATCGGTATTACGTCATAATTATTTAGTTTACTCTGCACTGCAAATGTTTTGATGGCGCCACCGACTTCATGTTCCAAACTTTTGATATAATATGTTTGTCAGCTTCCTGTGTTGGCTACCAGAATACTTTTATGTGTTATGCAATAAAGTGTATACAACAACAACACCAACAACTTTTGTTTTACATTACTATAGGTTATTAATTTGTTTATATCAATTTTATTATAACAGTAGTTCAGAATACTTATAAGTTAAGGCCGATGACCTTTGCTTACAGTTGATAAATATATAATATATATGATATCGCAGGATGTTAAGTGTTGTCTTGAATTTGAATTTGGAAAGTGACAGTTTAAAAAAAAAATCAACCATAAACACACTTATTTACACTTCGTAAGTAAGCCAGGATTGTAGACAGATAATACCAAAGTTAAAAAAGTAAAATTTAGTTACAGGCAAGCGATTAACATAAAATAACAAAGTTTTATTGTAACAAAAAGCACACAAATAACTTAAATACCCGTATAACTTGACTATTACAACTTACAAGCCGTTGGAAAACTGGACATTGATAAACAGAAGAAAGCGGATTCCATTGAAATAAATTGGAGAAGATGAAAAAAAAACGTTGCTTATTTGTCTGGAAGCAGCAGAGATCAGTCAACCATAAAGAACAAGAGCAACTCTTTAACACCATGGGAAATTAATTCCAACAAGTTATTGAAGCATTAGCACTATACTATAACTCAATAACTTACCCATTTTTTCACTAGATCACAACTTTCTTGGATACCCCTACGTTAATAGTAATGATACCTACATATAAGCGGTACGAAATTTGCACGTAATATTATATTCTTTGACTCGGTAGTAAGGTGGCTAATATATTCTCCGCGAGAGCACATCTAGAACTTATTAGTTGGTATAGGTACGTCAAATTAGTAGTAATTAGTTTCTGATAGGCAGGTATGTAAGTATACAGACAACAAGCGAATGGTGTCTATATATAAACTTATATTCAAACTGCAATAATTAAGTTACAAGTGTTATTACCTACGCTGTGGTTACGGATAACCTGGCGAAAGCAAATAGACCGATGTATGTTGTTAACTCATAAAAATACAATAGTTAGTCAAATGACATGCATGTCGTCTAGATTCAGTTCCCGTCCTCTGCGTCTCCAGTCCCCAGCACCAGCACAACGTGACCTACCATTCAGCTCGACCGTTGGTAACCAAACACCAATCATTGATACATCGTGGAGACCCACTATTGTTTATCTTAGCAATATTGTTGATATCCTACACTTAAATGTCTGGATCAAATCGCAAGCGGAGCGATTGCTGTTTGTGCACGGATCTACGTATTTGTCCTCATAGGCTTTAAAATATTGTGTGTTGACAAATGATGTTATTTACGCGTGAATGGGTTTTAATTTACTCATTTTCGCTCTTGCTATTTTTTCTGTTGGTTACAATAATAACTCTCAACGCTTATTGGAATGTTCATATATCTAAAGACTTTTTAACTATTGTGCTTATAGTTGAAATTTGTAATCCGTATTGGGTGATAATTTACTGCAATAGTTTTTGTAAAATGTTTACTATACACAATAACACTAATCGACTTAACCGAGATAATAAAATACTAGTCTTTGGATACGACACTTTCATAAATCTCACATAGCAGAGTCTATTGTACATTTGATTTACTTTCCCTTCAATTTATATATTTAGTGTCATTTTTGCAAATTCTATTTATGTGTACTCTGTACACATAAAAAGCTTTTTTATTAAATGTAACAAGACATTTATTAAAAAATCTTTTTTTACCAATACAATTTAACCGCTTTCGCTTATGACTTACTCGCACTTGAGAGGAAACACTTCCACTTCGATCTGCAACAAATATTGTATCATAATCAAACGAACTAGGAGCTACATTCGTTTAAACCAACCGTGAGAAAATATGTCGAACAATCTCAATTGAACATTGATAACAACGGCGAATAGAGAAATACGAACCACTTATTTTTTGTTTACACATATGAAGTATTCTTAGAAATTAACATAGTATTTATGCTCAGATATCTATACTTGTGCCGACACGTCGTTGGCAATTTTTGTTTATATTTATGTTACAATTCACTATAAACTGTAAGTATTGTGACGGACGAGTGACCCTTGCCCTCGCTTCGTTTCTCAAAACAATAAAAAATTAAAAAAAATCAATAACACATGGAAACCGATCACATCGTTTATTTGCTCATAATCCCCAGCAGCCAATTTTATGACCATCATCAAAGCTGAACATGTGGTAAAATCGGTGCCTGGCTGGAAAAAAAAAAGAAAAATCGCCGTCTCTTTCGTTCGTATTGTGCCATCACTGTCTCACTTCACATGTGTTTCCCGCCTATGATCAATGGATATTGTTTTTTAGTTTAATGAACGGGTTTATGAAGAATCAATGAACTACCACCACTTCTGATTAAGTATGTATTATGAACTGTTTCAGGAATATTTTTAGTGCATCCAATAAGTACCTACTTACTTGCTCGAATACATTGGACTGCGCAAAATTGGCCACACTTTGGAGGGGAACAAATCTAATGTGCTGCTACTACCTGTCTCTTTTCTGTAAAATATAACAGAACGTAAGAAGAGGCAAGAGACCTGAGGTTCGCTTCGTCTCTGTCATTCTTTTGCGACCATTTTTGTTTTACATTGTCTAGAAAATGCTCTGTCCAGTCTTTATGTCTATGTGTGTAGGTACATGTCACTTCCGTCCTTTTTTCCTAAAAGTTAGTAAGTATAAGTTGGCGAACAACCCAATTTTAACAATACCCATATACCACCTCCTCACCAGCAAAACCCAGGCCTTTATATTCTTAGTTTTAAACCCTTTTTGAATTAATCCAACGCCATCCCACCATGGTATTATTAGAGAATTACGTAATGTTTGATCATTGACTCTCATTGATTGACTCAGTCAAAGGAGCAGCAGGATTATTTTCTAACTTCCAAGCCACTACCAATCCCATTGCCACACGTAGCGAAGGTAACGACTGGTACACAACAAGTAGCGCGCGCGGCAATGGTTATGGCCATGGACTTGCAAACGATTAGTAATTAGAGAATAGGCTAGCTGGTCCATGAGCATGAAAAAGCTTTTTAGAATATTTAACAATGAAGATTGAGTGAAAAACTTAATTAATTATAGTTTACGTACCTATCTTATTGATTTTGAACTTCAAAATATAAAAAATAATTATATTGAAGTGAAAAATGAATAAAATTTCTTGTGGTTGATGCAGTCAACAAAGTATCCATGAAGTATGATCATGTTGCTGATAGATAAACGACTTACAGAAGTCTTCACTGTACAATAATAAAAGCAAATCAATAACAATAAATGTCAAAGTATAATACAACAGAACGGACACTCGACAGCTATAACTCTCGAGTTGGCCACGTGACACGTGTGACATTCAGGGCTGGCACCGACTCAACAATGATCGGTACATCGGCAGGTCCGCGCTCGCTGTTGCTAACTTATTGCTGGCACATTGACCATTACGTTGCTTATAATATATTTAATAGTTTTCTTTCGTTTTATTTAACTATTAATATAAAGTGGAGGCAAATATTTTTTTCCAATACTTGTCCATAGTTTATAGCACAATTAAATGAAATTGTTGTCAGTTTTATTCTTAATTTTAACAAAGTTTAAGAAAACACTCTAAAATGCAAAGCTCGTGAGTTCCAATCCCAACTTGCACATGGTATTTCTGTATGTGCTGTCATTATGTTAAAATAATAATTTAAATTGCAAAATCAGCTCTTTTTAGAAACGTATATGTAGTAGGTGGAATTTAATAAAATCCTATTAAAAGAATTCCGGTTCGTAGATTCCAATCTGTGACACAAAAATAAGTTCAGATAGTATTATTTCATCAGCCCGTAGCTAACTGCCAGTCGCAAAACATTCAATAATGATCTCACATCAACTTTTCAAAAAATATACTTTAATAAAGCCAATTAACACTTCCCGTGACGCGCAGCGAAATAGCCTGCCTCGCGAACTTGATCCATTTGCCTAGTTTACACTGTATATTATTTTTTACACTATTAACATAAAGGTAAAAATATACGAGAATCATATTATTTGAACATGTGAAAACTTAAATTCTTTGTATTCACAAGACGAAACCACTGTCTGTACACTTTAGATTTAGATGACTAGGCGTTTTTGATGTAGAACATTTGTTCTGAAAGGTTTTATTTAGTCTGTATATTAAAAAAAAAAAACAACAGCTACTTACCTCGTACTATCGAATTATACAATTATTTCTAGACTTGGTTCAATAAAAAAATATAGAAAGGACACTGCCACGTATTGTGTAACTAAGTCTCTGCTAGGCCTAGGACTTATCAATTCCTACGGTGAACATAAAACAAAAATAAACTGACTGAATTAACGATTCCCTCACACATACCGGAATCCCACGCGAATGTGTAAGAAATTAGTCTTTGGATGTAGAGTAACCACAATATCGTTTTAGTAAGGACTACTAAACAACAAATTTATTTATTGTATCTAATCAAAAATAATGATTAAGGGGAGGGGAGGGGGCAACATTTTCAATTTTCCAACCTATTAACTACTAACAAAATATATATTAAATCTATAAAAGAAAGTTTCAGAAAAATTTCAGATGCCTTTTTAAGACCAGTCCAGCAGCCTATGACATTTTTTATACACGTTTATCAAAGAAATTTATAGCAACATTAAATATTATTAAAAAACTTATAAAGCGATTTTGTCTAAAATTGTCTAGATTGTAAAGCTACTCTTAAAATATTATTTTTTTCAAATTTTATAACATATCTGATAGCGGTTCACAAAAGACACATCTCTGTATGCATTTGAATATGCCTAAAGACTGTGTATTATAAGGCTGTGTGTGACATTCGGACGGACGGATGACGAATTTACAAGGATTCCGTTTTTGCCATTTGGCTATGGACCCTTAAAAACGAAAATAAAATATATAATTGAGATACTTTTTGTGTATATGTATGTAAAGTCTCCTAATATAATGAAGGACAGTCAGCAACAGTATATGATTAAAAGTAAACAACGTTTTCAATTAGTCATTCCCCGAAACATAAAAATGACTAACTCCTTTACTGATTAATCCGAGTTTAGCTCAACGTGCTACCGGCTTCAGTACGATCGTAAACCATTTTTTTGTCTCGTTCTTAACTTTTTATCCCGCTCCCTCGCATTATTATTTTTTTCTAGCTATAATTATGTCATCTCACACTGTTTTAAACCCCGAATGAAAAATAAATTGTTGAATTATTATCCCCTAATGGATTCTTCGAAGTATTTGTGTTTGTTTTTAAGTTACGAGTTATCGGACATTCTTATTTATTACTTAGTCATGTGCCTTTCAAATAAATTGATCGAAACATGTACGTTTCGAAAAGTTCAGTTTATGAATTATTTTACATTTACTTTACAATATTATTGTGTCTTTAGATCCAATGAATCTATCTTCATTTAATTGAACATGTCCTCTTGGACATATTTCGTCCAATAATCAAATCATTTGAAATTTAATGAATCTATCTGCATTTAATCGAACACTTTTACTCGGTAAGGTTTCGTTCAGTAATCGAATCATTCTGAAGATGGTACTTAAATAAAAGTAAAATTTCTTCAAAATTTACAAATCGTTTCTCAAAAACTCTCTTCTTCACTTAAAAACGTGCGGAATATTAACGGTTACTTAATTATTTCCTAAGTTGTTAGGTTGGTATTAAATAATCTTCTGTTAATTAAATACAAATACTCACAAACATAATCTGTAAATCAAAGAGTGGCGCTACCTTATTTGATACATCCAGCTGATCTAGCTACATATACGAGCGAGACACATCAAATAAGGAAGTGAACATTTTAATATGGCAAGTGTAGTTCGTCATTTCTCCGTCTCACTAAAGTATAAGTACCATCAACTATAAAACCAATCGATCATGAGATATTGTTACAAGCGCAGTACAGTTAGCGGCACTTGTGAGTAATGCGATATGTGCACTCGACTGTACACACTTAATGTATGAAAGTACACTCGCTCACATAAGTAAGCTTTTGCAAGAATTATATGAAAGTAACAAAAAATATTGGCATCAATAAATAAAACCTCTATATAATTGATTTTTAAAGTGGGGGGCCCTTTGGGGGCGTGATTATATCCAAAAGGGGGCGCGTGCATTTTTTTCTATTCTACCTAAAATTGAAAATCATGTCATGCACATGCTCTGTCACATTGGCTTTTCTTTATAACAAGTGTGTAAAAAATTATATTTTATTAACATTTTTGTATTTTACAATTGCGCGGCTGCGCCAAGTGGGGGGCGTGGGCATTTTCCTTTTTGGCGGTTGGGGCAGGATAAAAAAACATTGGGAACTTCTGCTCTATATATAGAATATATAATAAATTGAAATCTCTTTTATTCAAACGTTGCAAAATAATATACCTAATTGTAATATAACAGAATTTTCAACTAAGAAGGACATTTTATGTAATTAATTCTTAGAAAAATATTTTTACTTAACTAATTAGGGAAATGTTACTGTGAAATGACAAAAATAAACCCACCAAAAAATAACATAAAAAAATGACAGCACAAGTCAAATTGATTGCCTGCACTACGATGATTTACGCGCTTCTTTTGATTGTTAGGTCGCTATCAATTTCATGCTCTAACTCTAACCCAACGGCTGGGGAATATTTTAAATACCGATTCAATTAATTTAAAAATATAGACGCTTTTGTTCGTGAATTCACGTTGATTTTTTTTTAATATTAGATCTGACACAGTTTTATTTCATACCCATTCAAGCGTGTTTTCCGTAATTACAGATATAATTATCCAATCTAAGTCACGGGCGTTATTAAAGAGATGTTTTTTGACTATTCATACTTTACTTGCTTTTAAAGATTGTTTTCTAGCATGGATGGATATTTCAGATTAAAACAAGCATCACTATAATATGAGACGCTAGACTTCCACTACTGGGTATAGGCTCTTCTATAGATTTTTAAAATCAACTGGTTTGAAACGCGTCATGCGATTTTTGGAGCCCTATTGTATATGTATTTTGTATAGATTACCATTTTCGCTTTGCATAATGGTAGATTTGTCTGAGATTCTCCGATATTATAGTATACATGCACAGGAAGAAGATTCTCAGAGAAGTGTGCATATGAAGAAAGGAATGAATGTGGAAGAACAAAATTTTAAGAACATTCAAATTATACATGTGAAGGAATAAAATTCCCAGAGAAGATTCACAGTATGTATGCATACGTGGAAAGGCATTCTTGAATATTCAAATTATACATGTTTGGAAATAATATTCTCAGAGAAGATTCAAACTGTGTAAGTAAATAAAGAATTCACAAAGAAGATTCATAATATGCATATAAAGAAAGACAATTCATATTACATATGTGGAGGAAATAAAATCTCAGAGAAGATTCATGGAGGAAGAAAATGCTCAGAGACGTTTCATATTATAAAATGTTGAGTACGGAAATTCTCAGAGAAGATTTATTTTACAAATGAGGAGTAAGAAAATTCTCAAAGATTCGTATCATAAATGTAAAAGAATGTTTTTTTAATCTTTCCACGCGTTGAATATTAAAAACTTTCAATGTAACATAGAACTAATAAATTATTAATTTTTTACCTTTGTACTCAACTTGTATACAAATTCATGTAAAGTCATGTCCTTTTAACAATCACTATTTACAATTTTGTACAATTTCGTATGGGCTGTAACATGTACCTAGCATAGATATGCAAGTTCAGTACTATATACATATAGTAGTACCTAGTTCTCATTTTTGTTTCTTAATGCTTTTGTATAATGGAACAAAAAAAATAGAGTTGTCAAAAACGGTCAGTATCGCTGCACCTGCTAGTTACATAACACTCGACCTCAACACGCGATGTCTCGAATCAATTGTATCGATAATCGGTTCGAATATCGCTATTCGTGATAGGTGGACATTAAAAGAGTAGCTCCTTCTTCATTGTCATGTCAAATTGAAAACGGTGTATATGACATTAATTGATATTAGTTATTACTTATGTCTACACAGCCTAAGCATTCATTTCATTATACAGTCAGCTATTGCCTAATAAAATTCCGACAACGTCTTTACATTCATGACGGTACGACGCTATCTGGACAGCTCCCGAATGACCATAATGTGAAGACATAAGCTAGCGGGAGCGCTTGTCCCCCGTTTCACCGTGCACCGCTCCTCATGATCGCTCTGTCTTAACGCCTTAGACGGCCGACTGTACGAATGAAATGAATGTTTAGGCTGTGCTATTTGTATAAATAGTTCTATATTCAGTTAGGTGCCATAAATAATATTTAACTTTAACAGTAAATTATTTTATTTTTAAAATTTCATGTCCGAAAAAAAAGTTGTACGACATGCAACTAAAGTGAATAATAAAAACGTTTTAGCCAAAAAAACAACCGGAATAAATCCCTTTCGAACAAAATAAAATGTTGCAAATCCGTTTATATATGACGGAGTTTTGCCCGAACATAAAAAGAATATATAAGCATCCGCATTGAGGACCTCCTCCTTTTTTTTTTAAGTTGGTTAAAAAAAAATATCAATCGAAAATGTCTAATGAAATAATCGTATTTCTGAACGTCGAGTGCAGTCCAAAGTGCACAAACGAGCACTGAAATCAAACACGAATCAAAAAGAAAAGTTTGGATATGACTAATATCAGATCGGAGCACAAAGTTCAGTCGATAACGGATCTGTGCCAACAAAAGGATGAAGATCAGAGGGGAAGAATTTTTAAAAAAAAGAACGCCCGGTATTTATCCACTGCATTCGAATTTTGATTGGAATGAAATTTTCGATTTGAAAATGTTCTCATCGAAACGTTGTTATTTGACGTTTTATTAATTCAATATTAAAATGAAGTCGAACATAAAGTATCGATTGTAAGAAAACGAGCAATCTTTTTTGTCACGAAACTCGTGTTCTATGTGCGATAGATTTTACTACCATTCGTATCAGTTTTAGTTTTGCGACCAAGTTATTGTGCAAGCTGAGAAACTATAAACTTACACCTTAACTCAAAGTATTAAGAGTTCAAAGAAACTTTAAAAATGAAGGTTACAGGTTGTTTCGTTGGATGTATTTTAAAACTTACCAGAGAGGGTTCTCGTACCGTTTTGTTAATAAATTTAGGGTGCCATGAAAAAATACGTGAATTATTTCAGTTCTGTGACTATTGAGTATCTACTTGTTTTTTTATTTTCTACTCCTACTATCTATCTAAATAGATATCTTTGTTACAAATTATTGAATATTTATTCCCACAAAAGTTCTGTCAAACTTTGATTTTAAAAAATGTTTAAATAAGTGCAAATAGACATTGAAAACCTTGTATATACAATAAGAGCCTTACTAGTTCGTTAAAATATAAAAACATACAGTCAAAAATAAAAATTCAAGAAACTACTTAAGGACACGACTAATTTACAATTCTAATAACTTCGGTTATGTCTTCGATATTTAGTACATTTGTCGAAAAATAAAGTTGTTAAGGGAACGCGCACCTACTGCCAACGCACGCGACCCACCGCACAGATCACTATCGATATCGACAACAAACTTACTAATGCAGTTGACTAACAAATTATTAAGAAAATACCCTTATTTCTATCGTATGTCAGTTCATATTTGATGAATAGTGTTAAAAATATATAATTAAGTTTGTCATAGAATATTTTTGAATTGCATTTTGATTCACATTATACTTTTTTTTATTCTGCTCTACTTTTTAACGATATAGTTGCCAGAATCGTGTCATTGAGTATAACAGCATATAACTCATTCGACCTTTCGCCGATCGCTTATCAACATCTTGTCTTAGACTCCCCTACTAATGAATATTAAAATATTGTTAAATGGTTGTATAAACTGACTACAGAAAAGCAGACATTTGTATTCGTTGTGACTCATTTATTTAACTGAAGGCCTTATGCGACTGCTCTTCTTTAAGATATCATTGGCAAAATAGGATTTTTTTTTTAAATTACGACTAGATACGTGGTAAGTATGTAAGTCATAGACTCATTTCGTAAAAAGTAAGTTTAGTTTTTAAATCTGGTATACATGTACCTACTCTAGAATCAAGATGATTAAGCATATTCGTGTTGGTGAACTCGATAAGATATTTTATGTCCCTGATGTTGTATGCAGGGATCCATAAAATTCAAACCAGAACAAAAAGTTCAAACCGCGGAAGTTAACTAAATGAAAGTAGTTCAGTCACCTTTTTTTTCAGTTTTTACGTTTTATGGCCTGGTTCCAAGATCTTTATGCCATAATAAAGTAGTGTCAACATTAATGCACTCGATGTCAATGGTCTGGTTTGTCCGTGTGGTTCCGATTCGTTTGCATATCGCGGCACGAAACTCCCGCACTTATCATGTTTATTGATTGACACGTCACTAACTCACCGTTTCAACCCCACTGCCCACCTCTTGCGACTTTTTCATGTAGGTAACGCATAAGCGACAGCGGTTTGAGATATATCTACTAGTATATAGCGCCGTAATTTAGTCGAAATATCTGTTGGGGCGCTAAGCATAAAATTGTTTTTAACAAATGTTCAAGTAATAAAGAAGAAAGATCAGTCACAGAAACCAGATCACCTAAAAACTTCCACTTTTTAATTTTTTTCTGATTCTCAAGTACCATTCATTAATAAATATATTTAGAAGAGTTTTATGAATCAATATAATAGGAAAATATTTACCTTCAATGAAATTATAGATTGTCTGATTATTGAGGAATGTAATCCTTACTTCTGGGACATATATGGTACGCATACTGAATGCCCTTCAATACCTAAATATAACTCGTACTTTACTTCATTGATTACTAAATTTTCATGTGATGTGATGATTCATCGTTTCTAAGGTATTATTAAGTTAAGTAGCACATTTCTAACACAGACAACAAACTTCTAGAAAAATATATGCTAGTGCCAGGAAGTGATTACCATAAAATAAAAGTTATTAGCGGGTAGATTCGCTAAAGCCTCTGTCTTGCGTTAGTGTTTTTAATTAAGTTTTACCATAAGTAGGAAAAAATAACTACGTAGGCTTTACTTATCTTTTGACGGGGTTAAAGGTTTAAGTTAAAAAGAAAGTGTAGTAAAGTAGGTGTCATGACCAAAAGCATAAGAATACTTAACTATTTATTATTCCTTTACCAAAAGTCGCGCTCAATGTCATCGATGTCATGTACGATTGTAAGTCATTGGGTGAAGAAAATAAAAAGAAAGATTTATTTTGCATCAGGCAGGACCTTAAAGATTAGCAAATCTGAAAGAAACAAAAGTTACTCATTACATATTACACTAAACATATTTTAGGAATAATACTGTCGTTGGTATATACATATAAATTGAATAAATACTTATAAAAAAATTTGTTGAAGCCTTAATAAGAATTAAATATGGCTGTTTAATGTTAATACAATAATATATATATGTACCGCTAACAGCGGATTAATAAATAGCAACGTCTCCTATAAAAAACTTATTTTCCATGAACCTATCAATTTTCTTTTTTCCTTGAAAGTGATATCAGAATGAACATCAAACCGAACGTAACCAAATTAGTTTAGACACGAAAACGGCAAGTGGTCCGCCGACAACACTACAATAGAATCGATACAAAACTTCCCCATTCAATACTTACTCTTTCTGTTACAGGCGAACGAGGGCGCAACACAATAAGAAACATCGAAAACTAAACAAAGAAAAGAAACGATACAGCACGCGATGGAAATAATCGAATAGAGAAAAAAAGAACAACCGATTTGCCGTTTTGACACTGGCACCAAGAAATGTTGACTGGGTAAAATAAAAATGTTGTGTTCGAATTTTAAATTACCCATAGTGTATGGTGAGTTAATAAGGACAGTGTGAGCCGGGAGTGAGGCAGGGTGGACGTCCGGATGCACCCGACGGGCGCGGCCAGTCTGCCCGCCGCACCTGAGGCAGAGGTGCAAGCTATGCACTCGATGGACTGGCTCTTCAAGAAGGAGAGAATATATCTACTTGCACAGTTCTGGCAACAGGTAAAATTATAGAATCTGAAACCACGCTGTTTAAGAGATCACATGTTTCAGCAAATCTAAGTAAAATTAATGTATGTATATCGTCACGGTTGCAATCCTCCAAAAACGGTACCTACGTCATAGCCTCTTTAGTCCTGTGTGACAGGGGATGAGCCCATCGGCATCGCCACAAACCTGCCTCTGGTGTAGTGTATCTGGACTGAGGTGGCTTTATGTATATAATTGTATGGTCCTTGTCGTAAAGCCCCCATCTTCAGAAAGGTAAGTAGTAGTGTAAGTGATAGGACCGGGGATAAATAACATAACCCCATTGTCAGTTTCTGAAATCAGAATTAGAGAAAATTGTTTCTCGAATTGAATAAATCTAGATAAAAATAAATATCACATAGTATTTATGTAAAGAAGACATTATGAATTTTCGAAACCGATAGGTCAACGCTATTGCTGCCCCTTTAGAATTAGACATTTTTAATTTTAATTACTTGTATAAAAATAAAACTATACGAAACTAACTCAATTCAATTTCATACATTCAGTTCCAATAACAGTTCATAACCTCCTTACAATCATTACCTACCTGTAAGCAATTAACCTGTAAGTGTAGGGAGGGGCGCGCCGGGTCGCATTATCTGCACCGATTCTATCGACTAATCGAGAAACTCGCAACAATAATTGTATCTATTGTTGAATTAACTATTGTATCGTATGCAAATATTATATCTGATGAATATAGTTGCGTGAGCACCATCTGGAATTGTCGCGATTGTATCTGAATCAGCGTTTCAACGTGATACCGCGTCTGAGATGTGTTGTTTCATCATTTGTGGTTTTTATTACATTTTGTGTCCATTAATAGCTTAGACTAGTGACGACGTGGATACATAGCTTCCATTAATTTTCTAATGATTTTTTTTAACATTAACTATGCCTTTTAACTTTTAAGTAAATCTTACATTTTTGATAATTTTAATTTAATATTAAATTATTTATTTTGTATTTAACCTAAATAATATTAAAAGGTTGTGAGGCTGTACCTAGTACTAGAAATCTTAATATATAAAAACTTTATCACTTATACTTGGGAAATCATTCATCAATATAAAACATATATAATATATTTTACATGAAATTTAAACGCTTTGACATTATCAATATGTAAATTTGATAATTACTATTCATCCATCATATATGCAAAGATAATGATTTGTGATCTGTGACTCGAAATCGACATTGATTGCTGTCATATTGCCAGCCATAAGTCAATTACAATACCTCAAACACTCACGGATTACTGAGTAGCTTGTACAATAAACAAGTGTGAATTATAATCGTATTATTCAACCTTCAGTGCGCATTAGGTATTTACATAAATCTAGAAATTTTACTGAAAATCGCATTTTCGTATAATGACAGTAACATGTACCTACGTAAACCGATTTAAAATTAGATTTAAAAAACAATTCTCTAAACACGGATGTGCCAATATTGAAGTTAGTAGGTACTTATTCCGATAAACAAGACTAATTCCGAAATTCGATGCGATTCAAAAGTCATAACATTAATACCAAGAAAATAATTCAATAGAGTACATTAAAGTTGCAATTTAAATAAATATTCATCCTCGTTCAAGGAACCGAAAGGCGATGCGTCTCGCAGATACTCCACACATTTGAATGCACAATCCCGATAGTATTGTTAGTATTACTTGCATTTATATCTTAAAGCACCCACATTACCTTACATTGATTAAAAGCATGTTTATTTTCAAATTTACATATGCCGTGCTTCGAATAGCAGCTATCGATTTAAAAAGACGTTTTATTTGTGCTTTAAAATTTAACTGGGAAAATTTTAAATTCATTGTATATTCAAATGTGTTATTAATAACTTGTATGTCTTTCAAGCTATGATTTGCTGGGTATTATCGTTTGTAGGCAGTTAAAACTATTCATTTTTAGAAAGTGCATATGCAAACATAGGCAATGAATATATCTTATTATCATTTCAATTTATGTTACTAGGCACTAGGTAAATAGAACAGAATAACCCCAAAGCGATTTCCACAACAGAACACTATGCAAAAACCGAGAATGGTGTGCACAAGATTCAAATTCGAGTAAAGAAACTAAACCGAAGGGTTGGTTTTAGGTTGTCAAGCACATGCAATCAATTTAGTACCTGAAAAACCGAGCTTTGCTCGTTTTTTTAACAACGCCATCTATTGTCAAGCAGCTTTAGTGTTGCTGTGTCGGTATTACTACTCGCCAATAGATGTCAGGAAGAGTCATATTTTTCAGTTTATCATTGCCTAAAAACACGGATAAAACGATGTTTTCTTAAAATGCTCCCAAAACCCCCTGCACACTAAATTTCATGAAAATCGTTGAAGCTGTTTCCGAGATTTATATATATATACAATAATTGCTCGTTAAAAGGTATTAGATAAACATAGTGAATCAAATCTGACTTCGAGTTTGCGTATTGACAGCGTAAAACATATCGTGATAGGGCAACGGGACGAAACAGTCCGTTTATTTTAAATATATCTTTAGTCCCAAACCAAAGTAGGAGTATTATGTATATAATACTGATCGGTTTGAAATAAAAATGTCAGCTTTCTCTTAAATCTAATAAACAAAATAATGCGCATTCCGCATTCGACTGTACATTCGACTGTACAGGGTGCAAATTATACCCTAGCGTATACAAGTCTATTAACTTTTCAATTACTGCTCTATGGACTATCATGTACAGGATGGAACTTTATTTGATGAACTCCTAAGTACAGGTTGCGTTCCCGCACAGTACGTGTAAATGACGAGATAAATAAATTTAATGTTTCTCAAATGGGTTCACAATCAATTTCGTACTAAACCGAATTACCTATATTAACAATGGGGATGTTAACAAGGTGGTCTGATTGAAAAAAAGGTATTTTCGTACTTCACATTATAGAAAAAGATATGTTCGTACTTCACGTTATAAAAGAAATCCGAAATACAATAATTAGCCGAATTTCTAATGTTTTTGACATTTTTATGAAATTTGATAAAATAGTCTAGTTAATTCAAAATAAAATTCTGATTTTTAGTTAATTTTTTAAAGGTTTTTATCTTGCATAATAAGACAACGGAATATTTGTATCAGTAATAAAATAATTATATCAGTGTATATGTTCATTAAATATCTGTTATAGCAGCATACCTATACTGCAGTATAGCTATAGGGAAAAGCAATATTTATCAAAGCAGCACATAGCAGCACATAGCAGCACATAGCAGCACATACGTAAATGCAATATTCAAACAGTTAATCTGAATATGTCTCAACCAGCCATATTTAGCCGATACGAATACATGATCATGACGTCATCGCTTCTGGTCTTTGACTGATATTTCTGGTTCATATATTTTCTAAGTATGTAGGTATAATTTAAGTTGTCAACTATCCTATTGATGGGAATACAAATACAAATAAAGAGATGAAATAGTTATTCGCCACAACTTTGATTATTTGCAAGATACTTTTCACACACAAAATTATTTCTTTCAATAATATAAGATTTGTAGCAAGAAAGAGATCGTCCAATCAGTTTTACTTTTTCCACATGCACTGAGCTGCACGCGCTCTTGTTAAGTTAAAGTAATATCCTATTCTTCAAATTATAAAACTTCATTTAACTTTTTACAAAAATTAAAAAAAGACAACTGTTTGATATATTAAATTAATGAACAAAACCACATGCACTTATAGTTATACAATTTAATTTGTTGGTAAATACTGAGATATTTACTTATAAATACATCCTGTGCACAATCAATAGTAATTTACACTTATACAATCCGTCGCTATCAAAACCAATAGCAATAAATGTGCCATTAGCCACCCATCTCGAGAGAACTCCGCGTTTAGAACTATACTTAACAACCCGTTGAGGGCTGTTTTCAAAGAAGTCGCTTAATAAAACTAACAATTAACATCTATAAAATCTTGACTGACCGACCGACCGACCGATAGCTTCGTAATCGCATCGCTTTACTGTTCGGAATACCGAGCTTCCAAACGGCGATCGATTTATAATTTTGTTTTTTTTTTAATTTTTTGCCAGAATTATTTTCATATAACTTACTTTTTTTAAATAATTTATTGTGTTTAATTAAGTGCCAATATCATGTCTTAAAATGACTTCGTCCTTTTGTTGAACACTTAAGATTAATACGTTTTGATTGCTGCATAATGTACAATAATACTAAAAAATAAGAATATCGTATTACGTAATTCTAGTTTGTTTTAAGAACAAACAAAATAAGATGATTTTCTGCCAAAAAAATCTTGTTTTACAGGACGGCTTATCTGATTGAAATGTGACTCGCGACATAAATAGCAAAGTCGTGAAATCGATCGAATTAACTGGAATAATCATTTTTGGAACGTGAGTGTAGACTGTAGGACGTATTTATGAGCTAAACAATATTCTATTTGAAAATGTATTATAGTGTATCTCAAGGTTTTTAGATACCTTCCTGCCAATTATTATAGAAATCAATATTTTATGACGTATAAAGATCCACTAAGAATGGATTTTACAAAATAGTAAAAATCCGTCATTTTGTAAATACCTAAAATTAAAGATTTGTGTTTTACCTTTTTGATGAAAATTAATGATGACGTATTTAGTATTTTTCCGTTTTTAAAATCATGTCCTAGGGTGTAAAATAGGAGACACCACTTTGTACGGGAATTAGTTGTTTTTGTAAGTAAAACTACGAAACTCTTAGTCGCAAATAAAGATATAATGAATAAATAAATAAATATTTTTTTGGACATTACACACAGCGCCGTCTAGCCCTAAAGTAAGCAAAGCTTGTGTTTTGGGTACCAGACAACGGATATAAATACATAAATATCACTTTTTTTTTTGTAAATACATACACATCATACATAAGTACATCCAGACTCAAGACAAACACAAATGTTTATCACATAAATGTTTGTCCAGTGAGGGAATCGAACCCACACCCTCTGCACGGCAGTCCATCACACTACCAACTAGGCTGCGAGGGAGTTTGAGAATAATAGAAGAATAGAATATAAATATATTTCAGCATTTTTGGAAAATCATTCTCTGAGGGGTTAATAAAATAGGGAAGAGAAACTTCCTCCCGCGAACGCTTAAATTGTGGAATGAGCTCCCTGCCAAGGTTTTCTGCAAGGACTACAGTATGGAGTTCTTCAAGAAAGAAGTTATTAGATTTCTGAAGGGTCGGCAACGCGCAAGTGATACCCCTGGTGTTGCAAGCGTCCATAGGCTACGGTGACCGCTTACCATCAGGCGGGCCGTAAGCTTGTTTGCCACCTTAGTGGTATTTAAAAAAAAAAAAAAAAAAAAAATATAGGTTCTACCGCTTGATACAACAAGAAAGATGTCATCGCGCGGATAACACGGCGGGGAACCAGCTAGTCTTAATCAATAATGTTTTAAATATACGTATTTGTACCCGCGGATATCCACATAAAGAAGCCCGTATCCACAACTTTTTGACGGATCTCCTGGGTTGGTGGTGGTGGTAGTGGTACGGTGGGTTTTATTAAGTATTTATGTAATTTAAGGCAATAAAATACGGTTAATTTCAAATATGATAATCAAATATTAGCACATTTATAATCAGCTGTATCTTAATATAAAGCGTTCATTTTATTTTATAGTGAGACCAAAGTTCCTCTTATCTTAATTATATGCGATCCGTAGGTATCTGTATCCGTGGATATATATTTTGTACGATCCGGCACATCTCTGTCTATCTTAACATAGAATAGATGAATGAGCAATATTTAACTTATTAATTTTTGTTTTTAACTTTTAGGACAAGCTAAGGCCAAAGAATGCACGGTTGTATTGTAGTTTTTTTTTTTATTTAATTAAAAATAAATAAATATTTCTATATGAAATCGCCAACTTCAGCCGTCACTTAATTACTTAGTTATCCAAAGGAACGTAAGCGCAAACATTCGAATTACGAGCTCGTAATTAATCGACTCGATTCATCGGCCGATCGTATCGGTTCGGATCGTAAAAAGAACGTATTTCCCTACAATCCCGGCGGAATGCAATCGGTTCCCACAACCTTGATGTTCCGAAGAATGTGTCCCCTTTGAAGCAAAAAACTGCACGCTTTCCCATGCCGTAGCAATGCTGAGTCGAAAATTGGGACGCTTCCACACGCAAATAAGAAATTCATTATCTCTCTCCGTGTGATGATAAGTCATTCCTTTTATTTTAAATCTTTTAAAGTACAATTATCGTATTGGCATACAAAAATGTACGAACATAACCGAAAATTTGGAACTTTACTTCGCAAACTAAGACGTAGCAAAAAACCGGTAACCTGTATTTAAAAATCGATTGCAACCAAGAAATTGTCACTGACAAATGATTCGAACGCCTTGCGGTCGAAATTACGAATTCAAATCTTCGAACTTGGAACAAAAACTGCCATTAACCGTTGCCTGTAACCTTTTTTCGGCTGTCGATGATTTTCGAAGCTAATCGTGTTTTTTGTCGATAAGTTCGAGGTTAATCGATGTATTGTTCACTAATTCGATTTGCGCCCCTCCCCTTGTAACAGCAATGGGCGTGATCCTTAGATCCGACGTCAAAATTATGAACGATTGCTCAATTGGTAAATCAATATTCTTCATAAAAATAAAAATCTAATAAGTAAACGTATTTCACATTGAGGTAGCTAAAAATGTGCACTTAAAAGCGCCATTAAACGAACGATTTCACGACGTCGTATCTCGATAATTTAATAATAAAAATAAAGAATCGATTGTGGTTGATGGCCGGCCGCACGAATCATCTGTGGAACAGACGAATCATCAGCGCGCTGATGGTTTTTTAATGATATTTTTCACAATCGGCCCGATCATTGATGGTTATTAGCCGTAGTTACCCTTACCTCTGCCTCGAGACATGACTTAGCCGATAGCAATCAAATGTTGGTGATCGTCCTCTTGTGGGAACGCTTAACTTGTGCTGCCATCTAGCCGTCGTGGGCCAACGGACTTTAGGACAGGTATACCTACATTTCAAATAAAAGGTTAACTCAATTAAAATTTAAATAATAGTTTAAGCTAGTACCATCACTACTTACCACAATTAGTTCTTGAGCAATACTAATCTTCCATGATGAAATATCTGCTGCTGTTCCTTTCTACCTGCCATTACGAGGACTTACAACAATAGACATACTTAAATGATCTGACTGTGATCTAGTCTAGATCATGAATTCAAAATATACGAGAAAGCTTAGGGCCTGGGAATCTCTACAACAAATACCTGGATATTCCACACTATCTATCGCCAGACCGCGTAACTCCTTCATCAACGTCTCTCTCTCTAGGCTATTCGTTCGGACTAATGTATACTAGGAACCAAAGTTTATAATTCCGCAAATCTGTATGTCGAATGAATAACAATCGATATTTAAACTGTGGATGCGTAAAAACCCAGGTCCGGAATCGTTCTACTTCTGGCCGTCCTCCAATTCACACTCACTATTCACTCATGTCATCGATATACCTTCGCAATTTCTTATAAATAAATTGCAATTTATTTTCTGTTGGTAAAATAATAATTGCATTTATGTCACACGCCTTCATACATTTAGTATGTTTATGTCACACGCCTACATACATTAAGTATGTGAATTTCACACGCCTATATACTTTAGGTTTATTTATGTCATACGCCTACATACATTTAGAATGTTTATGTCACACGCCTAACGCCTACATATATTTAGTATGTCAATGTCACACGCCTACGTACATTTAGTATGTTTATATCACATGCCTACATATACATATTTCTCCGGTTGTATTACATGTCATTGAGGTATTTGAATTCGACGACAAGTGAAAATAAGAACACAAATACGAAAATGTTGATTTTTCTTTTAATTAATGTAGTGGCGGCACTTATTGCTATGTACATACATAGTCTAATACGCTTGAATATTTTTATAGACATTACCGTGTTCCTTTACTAAAGGGATTAACTTATTCGAAACTGAAAAAGTCCATAGGCATAGATAGTTGATAAGCTCTTACCATGATAAGTTATTTCCTTGTTTTTGATATTTAGACAAAGTTAACCATGAGGTCAGTGGTCACGGGCGAACTGCGGAAAGTGGTAAGACCCCATTTTATCTCAATGCCCATAACAACCTTTAGTAAGATCCGAATATCTATTAAATATAAAAATCTTACCCAAGCGCTTAAGTATTAGTTAAGACAACATATTATTTAGTGTGTGGTTATTTATATTTAATTAAAACTGTACAGATTCGTCACTTAACATATTTTTAACACACACACACACACACACACAACTTACTTTTTTTATCAAATTAGATAATATTAAATAACCGAAATGTATTCGCACGTAGAGAGAAATGGCCGCCATCCGCCATCCACCATCCCCGCGGAGCCGTGCTGTTCTAACGCTCGCCATTAACATAATCTCAACCGCTTTCGAAAAGTTTGAGCTAATTTTCTATTTGCCGCCGCTCGAGCGTTCGCGTGTCGACTGTCGAGCGAACTACACACTTCAGCTGAATCAATGTACTTCAATACTGTTTGTAAACATTAGCTGCATTGCATCGTGTTGTCCAACTTCGATAATGATTAGATTTGAGTGTCTTTTCTATTGAATATTAAAGCAATGTCTAAAACAATAACTTACATATACAATATAATCTATGGTATAGTAGGTACTGCCTTTTTGTCTTTAGTTTTTTTTAAAAGTTAATAACAAGATCAAACTGCGTTCGTTTTTAAGAAAGGTGAAGTCAAAATTACCATTACTCTGGTCTGCATGCGAAATAACGTATATATCCTATACAACAATGTTTGCAGTTTCTCCCCACACTTTTCACTACTTCAAACACGTGAAAAAAGCATTTGGTGGGAGTACAATAGATAAGGCTAAATAAATGTTCGAGGATCGTACAAGCGGAAGTCTTTGGTCTCTGCCAGCCTCCTCGAGAAACTGGCGTGATATTTTCTTAGCCAACATTTTTTTTTCATTTTTCATCTTAATTTTTTATTTAAATCTTTAAGGCGCTTTTCTATACATATACATACATATATGTATTTTGAATAAATATAAAATACGTTCTTATTAATTAGAAACGTGTTAGTAGGTTAGGTAGGTAGTTTATGAACCTACGTTGGCAATATTGTCGGTTATTCATGGTCAAAACTGAATATTTGTTAAATAATTTTTTTTTACTTACTCTACGTATAAACAAATAATAAAACAGACAGACGGATATATATGTATGTAATCACGTCACTAGATGTTTTCAAATATTTACAAATATAAAAAAAAAATTCATCACGAAGAAGCAATTAGCAGCAGATAAAAGTCTTTATAAGTACTAAAAAAAAATTCATCACAATTCAAAAGGAACTAACACGTCGACTTTGACTTTTAAACACAGGCCACATTCAAATATGAATTCAAAAAAATACGCAGGTGTAGAGTGTAGAGAGGGGCATAGCGCCGATTAATAATCTATCTGTACCGATGCATCGATAACAGGTACAAATGGTGTCTGACTCAAGTTAAAGTTACGAGCGCATTACGCTAAACGACGCTAAAGAGCGTCGCATCAACTTAAAAGGTCAATTAGGAACAAATCCAGCTAGTCAATAGTAAAATCAAGGATGCGTCACATCTTTCTATGACAGACAGACATTTAAAAACTATTGAAACTTACGGCAAAGCAACGGGCTTTGTTTAGCCTTAACAGAATGCTGCTTAAATTTAACATACCCTTTTGATTGATTATCTCGAACCTACTTACTATATTTAAATTATTCACATAAAATTTATTGTACTTTATGCCTGCTCTGCACTCATGCCGTCACCTTATCATATCATGTGGCTGGAACTTAGTAACTCCAATAATTTAAACGAATGTCTCGTTACACATAATAGTTGCAATTAATAAAAAAAGGCACTTCTACTTATAAACACAAAAAGTATTTCTAAAGTACTTACCTGTAAAATATAATTAAATTTGGTATTTTCGTAATAATAAGTCGGCACTTAAGTATGAATTTATATTTATTTATAAATTAATGAAACTGGACATTAATTTTAAAAACTATTTTTTCATTAATAATTGCTGTCAGTGATATCTAATACAGTGTACAGTGTACCTGGCAGGCACAATATAAAACATTATATACAGAAAAAATAAAATTTGAAAAAGAGAAAATCAGAAACTGATTTGTTTTTCTTCGGTCGCCGCATAAGTATTGTGGGTAATGTTTTTTAAGATTAGTATAGGTATAAATAAGTAGGTACTTAACTTGTTCAGAACTACATAACCGACAGAGACTTGCAAGTCTTGCGCTGGTAGCTGTTAAGCGTACTAATGTCCTTTACATTGTTTGACTGATTGCTATCAAGTTGCAAAGTTCTCTTCAGCTTAAGGTCAACTTAGGGCAGCGACAATCTCGTCATGGTTATGTTACATCATCATTTTGAGTAAGAGACCACGATTTATTGTATTTACATGGCAAAAATATTATGTTAAGTATGATAAAATGTATAAACAGGTACCTTTATCATAATGATAAAATGTTTTAGAAAATTCCACATTTCAAAAGAATCTAGGTCTACACAAAATCAGTGAAAAATATAAAATCATTCACCTAGTAACACACACACACACACATACCTCATATAAAATTAAAATTTGATCAAAGAAAATATCTAAGGTGTATAAAAAAAAACAAAATACCTATCCTATCTCTTTAGAACCCACTATTTATCACAAACGCCATTGACGCGCACCGGCAGCCGTTCGAATATCGAAAACATTTCAAATTTAGAACGCACATTCGAACTCTTTCAGAAGACGCAACAGAATCGAAAACAGCGATTAGTTTTAAGTGTCGCCGTTCGAACTTTTAAAAATATGTCGCTCGTTCAATTTTAAATTTAAACCGGGAGAATGCGTTCTATTTCGCGTTCGCTTTACGATGTTTGTCAGTTAATGATTTTCGTTTCGAAACATTCGGGAACTCGAAATGTGAATTTATTGGCGCTTTTAACAAAACGAACTTGTCGCAAATTATACAGTCTATTTAAATTATATTTTTGATTTTAAAAAACCAGCATTCCTTAATGTAGCGACGCACTAAGGGTTGCAATCCAGTAACGCCTTATTTAAAAAAAAACGATCTATTTGAAACAGATTAAACATACAAACCGCTCTATTCTAATATTTATAAAACATGTATGAAGTGCATTTTGTAAATAAACCATTCTTAATCTGTAATCAGTGAATTTGACAATCAAACTTTGCTAGTTCAAACACAACATTATTGTTAATTTTAAAAATGGTCATTGTTGCCTTAATATATCTTACTAAATATTAATGTGGTACCAAAGGTTTAATGTTAAGACAAAGGTATCAAATCGCATGTTTTCAAAATGTGACATTGCTGAATCGCCTGGTATTATTGTACCTACCTATTTCCTTTTGGTTTAAAGGCATTCGCGAGGGTTGACGTTTTAATTCCCAAGCTCGATGACTTTGACATGTCTGAGCCACTATGAATTCTATTTAGTGACGTCCTGACGTTATTGTAAGTTCACCTCGGTATCCAGCTTATTATATTTTAAACAATATACCTAAGTACTTATTATACGAACATTATTGGCCACTTTTAAGGAACGTTATAGTCATAATTCATACACTCAATAAAAAATATACTATTTTTCCGCCGTCTGTTAAATAAAATGTATTTTCAATTTTATTAAGATATTTGCTAAGGTGAATAATGAATGCTTTTTCGTAAACATTAAAATTGTTTAACAAACTATAGACAAATTAAAAACTTAAATAATGGCTAAATATAATAGTAAAGTACTGCGTTTTATTAAATGTCCGTCGTTCACACTATCTGCTATCCATTAGTTGCGTCGACAAAAAAGCAAAAAATAATGGAGATTATGTTTTCTTCATTGACACTCACCTACTTGGCACGTTCTTTACAAAATGCTATTATAATGACGATCCTATTTACGAAAACCAGACTCGATAAATTATTAGGAATTTGAATAAAGAATTCGAAGTAAATTATTTTTAAATAAAAGACGCAGGCTAGATAATAAAAAAAGAAGAAAAGTGAATGTTCTAATTTTAAAATCGTAACTATATATCCCCCTCGCGGTTCGATAGAGTTCGATTTTCGAAAGCATCGAGTTCGGAAATAGCGCGCGACAGCTGAGAGACGACATCGGATTGTTTTTTTATTACCTCCTTCGTGTTTATGAGCACTTTTAAGATTTTATAGATTTTATTTTTCCAATTTATTGAATGTCACTGCGTGTCTTCTATTTACTCACTTTTCATGCATACCTAGTGGTTTCATTCTATTAGGTTAGATACAGTTACAAAAAACTACGCTCATTATCTTTCCGATTTTTTTTCATTACATACATAGGTGAATAAAAGATTTTCTGGATTATTTAAACTGTAATATCTTCATTGACTTTGTAACCCATTTATTTCCTTCATAACCTTTTCCCCTAAAATAAATTCATTTTAATTATAAAATTGAATAAAGAACATTTATTTGGAATATAAGATTAGGTGACAATAGGAGAGTAGGTACCCATATCAAAAAAAAACCATACAAGTCCCATAATGTCAATAAAACCTTTTGATTAGATCATTGAGTTCTCAATCAATAAGATAAGTGACCTCGTTCGGAGTAAAGGATATCGCTTATCAAATGGATCTATATTCGAAATTCGAATCTCATTCAATGTTCGAATTAGTGATTGAATGTGATTCCTTGTTCAAAAATCTTTTTGTATGAGATTTTCTTTTGAATTAAGAACGGAACGGAAATCAGCAGTCTCAACGGTTTGTTCTAAGTGTAAATGGATCGATTTAAAACGAAGGCATTGAAAGGGATATTTGTATTGCTCTTATTAAGGCGACAGCAAATGATTTTTGAAAAGTTTTCTTTTTTCTTTTTTTTTCTGTTAAGACTTCCAGAGTTGTGGGACTTCTGTGCATCTTGACACTTCTTACATTTCTTTTATTAACGTATCGGTTTATTGTATTCTGTAAAAGAATTGTGAAAATCTGACAAAAAACGATAAAAACCTTAAATCCATAACATTGAATTATAGACCGGAAGATGGATAGACTTGAGCTTGCAAAATATGAGGACCGCATTTTGGCAATTGATTCAAGTACAGAGAAGCTTATAGATTGATAATCAGAATGTTGCCAGAAACCCTGTGGTTCTAAAGTTATTACTCCTTACCCTTACCCTTACAGTACTCCAGTACACAGAGTACAGTGACCGGCACGAATCAAGACCCAACGGCACCTATTTTTCGCTACAGGGTCATCATTGCTCAGGGCTCGGAAACCGACATATTCGCCACTCATACGAAATGTTTATAATACTAGCCCACAAATTTTTAAATTAGTATAAGTACCTATTAGTCATTAAGGCTTTACTTACTACACGTGTTGGCTTAGACTGAAATTGTAGTACGTAATTAAAAATAAATAAATAAATGCATTGGAATGGTTACCACTCTCAGATCGGTCATCTTGGGTTGAGATTAGTGCCGGTCACTTTACCTACCTAAGTTGTACCTGTACCTATCAAATTGTTTGTCTAGTTATATGGATCTTTTGTTATAGGTCGGCACATTTTTTTTTAAATATGAGTTTGTTGTATTCCATGATCCATACAACTAAGTAACTTCTTATTTGACGAAGTCGAATTAGGTATTTCGACTTCCATTACCAAGTCGTAAAACGGCAATAAAAAGCTTAGTATCGATCGCAGTGACTGTGGACTAAACTATTTATGTTGTTTTTATTGTTATTTATAGAGGAATAAAACTTTCTTATTAATGTCAGCGGGTTCAGAAGGGCCGCAATCAATTTTAAAAATATGTTTTTAAAGCTGCGACTCTTTGTTTGGTCTGGGGCTTGCATGAAGAAGTCAATTTTCTTATTTAATATACATAAATATTTTATTACAATATTAAAAAGAATCTAATGCCTATTTCCGACTGTAAACTCTTCCCTCGATTTTAACTATCGTCTATTTTAGTTAGTTTCATTTCAAGGTATTATTCAATTTAATTTTTATGTGTGTTATAAAATTGTTTATATCCATAAATACAGTTGTAAAATTTTAATTCTATAGCACATTGTGCCCGCATTGTACAGATTACTGTAGAAACCAATTGATGATTTTATATATTTTAAAATATTAACACTAATTCATTATTAAATTACAAAATAGGATTTATCGATAGCCGGAAACAGTTGACTGACAAACACCTCTTACTTAACCATTTTTAACATTAGAACTTCCACGTGAAATTTGAATTTGGAACAATACAGGATATAACGAAATGCCCTCAACTTTGACGTGCGCTTGCCGCGTGAAAATTAATAATTAATTTTTTTTCTATTTTCCGTATCACCGAGAGGGAGACAAAAAACCTTTTTGTTTTAAGGTTTCGTATACAAGTGGCAAAAAACGGAAGCTGTAATGGCTTATCATGTCCGTCCAACATTTCGTATTTTTATTCTACTATATTTCCATCGATACTGATAAAATGTTACTGGACGGCGGCGTTGTGTGTCAGGAGGTGAGTGAGACTATAACTATTCAAGTAGGTAAAAATAAAAATTTTAATAAAATATATGTATATTTTCAAGAACTTTTTCAAGCCTCCTAAGTCAGGCTAAGTACCTTCTACGTGACAGAGAACTTGAGCAAAAACAAGGATGAAGCGATATGTCAATTCACTGAGATTTTCATTAAAATACATGAAATAAATAAATCGTTGATACATCAATGTTATCCAGAAATGCTTTTTCTCAGGGTCCTAAGATCTATCACGGCTATGCTTTATCAAAGTTGCAAACTAATAGTACTTAGAATTTTGAAGATTTCTTTGCCAACATTTTCTAAAAAAACAGTGAAAAGGCAAAGTATCTAAAGGGTGTACTCTATGTACTTTGGAAAGGGGGACAATTTAGGATTGCTTTTTATAGAACAAAAGTTCATTAATCGTATTTTCACGTTTTTCAGGGTTTCAAAAACCATATTCGGAAGAATACAGTCAACGAATCCGGAGAAACCTTTAGAAAAAAAATTAAATTATTATAATTATATTAAGAGGCTATATACATAGAGGCTATAAAATATTAATATATTATATAAGTACCATTTTAAATAATTTTATCAAATTATCCCAACATTAGCTGCTTGCTGCGTGTTTTTTTACAATTGTGTTGTTAAATAGTTACACTAAGTGTTTTTATGATATTTTGACGAGTTATGGTGTATATTTTACGACGTACAAAATAAGCTTCTTCATAATTGTTTTGTGTCCCTGCTCCTTCTAAATTTTCATCCATTCGTACTAAGAATCAGAACAATTAAAAATTACAGTGTTAAGGTTTATAAGAGGTAAACAAACATTCGTACTTTTAACAAAAATAGTTTTGGAAAATACCTATTTATAAATCTGGAGAAAAACTAACACTACGGAACCCTAAATAAATACTTATAGCTACGATAAGCACTTCGCCGATTATTTATTTTTTATTTGATCTAAGTACTACGACGTCAACAAAAAGTTTGTACGCGCCGTACCTACTTACCTATATACAAAAAAAACTGTCGCCATAACATTGACAACGCATAGATGGAGCATTCGGGACGCGCGTTGGATGTCGGTTCACTCAATTTAGTGATTCCCGGCGGGATTGTGAACATCAAAAAGAATAGAATACCTAATAGTTGGTACAAAAGGAAACCAACACTTTTTATTGACTCGGTGTGTGATCTGCCCTCTACAGGGTGTTTCATCGTACGTAGACGCGTAGGTTACTTAACTTATATTTTAAGTGTTACATCACTAGTTCATAAATTTAGTTATTATAATTGTGTCTATAACGTTCTTGGTAGATATCAATATACAAAGTAAAAACGATCCAAGCATTTATATTTCTAAATTATACATAATTTTACACAAACTCACTTTACTAATATTATAATATATTCTCTTTAAAAATAAATTATTAATTTAAAAGTAAAAAAATATTTAAGGGCGCCTATAAAACAAACGTGATTTTTTTTGCCAGTTTTATAGATAACGGTACGGAACCCTGACTCGCGCACTTGGCCGATTTTTATTGCAAACAGAGTTAAAAAATAGCTAGTACAAAAAACCATAACTATTAGGTACCGTGCTAAGTTTTATTATAAATAATTAACAATAATTTAACTGATGTCAATTTATTTTTACCATCTTATATCAAACATCCTATACATTAAGAACGAAAACGGTAAGCTGTAAAATGTATTAACAACGATGGGGTGTCAAAAAGTTTTCGATATATCGAAAATTTCCGTAGTCGTCTCCGTCCCGCAGTCCCGCAGTCCCGCACCCGCACAGCAATAAAACTAAAGCGAGTTACGGAACGGGCTCTCGGTCTATCCGCTTTGATCTTTCCCAATTTCGATGTTCCTGTGTCGCAGAAAGGTCGTAAAATCAGTCATATCGCGATAAGTGTATGTAAAATGGATGCAACAGAAGTTATCCTGAATCCTGAATTGAACATTGACGACTGAATATTGGGTATTAATGTTACAACGAGTCGAGAATTATTATTTAAGAGAATGTTAGTCAGCTGTGAGTAAAATATTTATACTTCGTAGTAACTAAGTATACTTCGTAAGGAGCGGGTCAACAAAGTTATACAGTAGTGTAGGTTTAGGGTTAGGGTTTAGCGCGTTCGTTTTTGGATGCAGAATCATTATTTTCGTTTACCAATGCAAAACGGACGGTTGACGTCATCTGTCATCCGTCCGTTTACGATGTTTTTGTTATTTTTGTCACTTTTGCCACCGAAAAATGAAACTTTATGAATAAGACTTTAGCTGTCTGGAGGTACCCCACCGTTTAATCGTTAGTATTCTGTTAGTAACGTTTGAAAGCTACACGAACATTTGCAAACCAAACGGATGACGTACACACACTACCATAAACAATGAAAATGTATAGGCAGTTTGACAGATTAACACAAAAACCCCACCTCCAGACATGGGTCTAAAGTTTTTTTGGTGGCAAAAGAGACAAAAATAACAAAAATTTCGTAAACGACCGCATGACATATTGTTACAGATGATACTAAAATTTTAATATTTTTGATACCAATGCAAAACGAACGGATGACAGGTGACAAAAGTAATGCAAATAATGATTCTGCATCCCAAAACGAACGCGCCATTAATTATTCTTTTTTGTAGTAGAACTGATCTGTTAGGTTTAAATTAGCGGAATAGGGATTGGGGGAGTGAAACCCAGAACCGATTGTGATTTTAAATGGTGCCTCCACTAACAGTTTATAAACTAAAATATGTTGACCTTTACCGACTGGACTATAAAGGGAACTTTATTCCACTATAACATTTTTTTCTTACAAATATAACAAGATTATAATATAACTAATAATTTTACTTACCTATAAGGGAATATTTTACTTGTTTCATGAACTCAAAATTATTATGAAATTATGTGTAGATTTTTTTTAATTATGACAAAATAAATATAAACACCACAGAGTGTACAGACTATTTAGTAATAAACGCCATCTGTAAAACGAAAATCCCTTATATGTATTAAATTACAATGACATTACATAAAGCAAGAAAAGAAATTCTGTAACATTTCTTCAAAAGCATAAAGAATTTTAATTCGTCCATTAATGTCACCTTAAGAAAGATAATTATGCTCTTACGCGGATTTAATAAAGAAAGAACAATTATAATTGTAGTCATATTTGCTTTAAAATTAAACAGTAATTACTTAACTACCACTTTCAAAATAGCCGCTCTATTAAATATACCAATAAAAATATACGTTGTAAAAATTTTAAATAAAATAAAAGCAAACAAAAAGAGTACTTACTCACTAAGTGACAACGGAAATCTTTGGTAACCGCGAGGATCGGCTACATCTCTTAGCTCGTGGTTACAAGTTGAAAATAAAAGTGCCCTTCGGAGGGGAAGCACAGGTAAAGAGGTACTTAAGGTACTTTTTCGCAAACAGATCACGTTCGATGTCGTCGCCTTAAGTGATGTCTCTGTTGCCCCACGCGCCCCCACAACGATTACGTCTACAAATTCTCATAAGATTCTGGCTTAGTGATTTTTAGTCATATTGTATTCTAATTTGAGAATCTGCCTATAGAAATTGATTTGCAGTTCCCACGAGAATCAGGAAAAGTACAATCACTCACTGTGTCTTTTTTTTTTGTTTTTCAAAAAAAAAATCGGGGCATTAGACCTGGACGATTTAGTAACGAAATCAATTGATCGCATAACATCGGATAATGTCGATTTATCTGTACTGAATGAATAAAACCGGTGGTGACTGCAAGGTTTCGATTTCACTTTGCGTCCTGAGTGGCGGAGGTTCGAAACCGGCATGTACCAATGAGTATTTTTCTTCATTTTTCAAAAACTTTGATTATTAACACCACTACTGGATACCTATTAAGTATAATGACTACTAAAAAAAAAATTAAAACCGAATTTCTGAAAACGCGTAAATCGCAAAACCAATTTTTTAATCAGGCTCACAGTTTTAATACCTTCCATAAATTACGGGATCCAAAATTAAATACATAGTCCGTTTGTCGATATTGTCGCTTAATTAGAAACTTTTTGTGATCGTTAATCGATCGGCAACACCGCCACCGACATCGACCCGATCCGAGATTCTCGAAAATCGAATATTTGAGAAACCGACGACGTGCTCCTAAAATTTTACGATCAATAAAATGGTGACTTATTCGAAAAGCAATGGCACTTGGCACGTTACTGACTCAAATTTAATCATTAAAATCTGATATAACGACCCATAGTTCTAATTTTAAAGTCGTTCTAAACTAAAAGATCAATTTTTTATCTAAACGATATATAGGTAACATGGACAATAAAAATTCATGGTTTAGTTACTGGCTGGCTGATAATAACTAACTATTCGTAAATATAATATAATATATAAGTACGAGTATGAAGCCATATAAACAAAAGCCGATAAAAAAGTTAAACGCACTGCAAATCAAACCGGTTCCGAATTTTAAAATGAAAAGAGAACGTTCTGCGTTTGAAATTCCTGCCAAGGACACGAGTTCTTACGATGCGATGTGTAGCGCTTAATTGTCAAAATTGCAATTTCAAGTCAGCTTTGAAGTCACCGGCGAATGTTTGAGAACATATGTGCCTACGTTAAAATTTCGAAAATCGATTCGATTGAATTTTGTATCCGTTAAAATCCTACTAACTTTTAGATTCATTATGGCTTTGGCACACAGTATTATTGCCAGTGCCACTATTTTACCTTTTTTGGGGTAATAAAAGTAAATATGACTACCGAGACGTTTAAACGCCATCGTGCAATGTAAATTAAGCCATACATATACAGCATAGTATCTAACCGCTAGACGCGAGCGGACACGGCGCGCGGCGCAAGCGCATGGCCCTGACCTCTGCGCGCGAGGCGAAGGAAGTGGGGCTGCTTGATCGATCGGTGTCTCGGAGTCTCCGACCGATTGTATACCAGTAGCTGTAGCAAAATTAGTAGTTACTAAACTTAAACAATTTTTAAGGGTGATCAGAACGCTTGTGATATCACAAATGTTGCTTTATCACATTTTATGCATTGACATAAATGGTGAAAGTTATAATTTTGAACTTGCACCAGACAAGGGTCTGCGTATTACTACTTATAGTATGCTTACGAACATAAGTAAATATGTAAATCTATCACCTGCAATCGTAAATTCTGTATACTGTTTTAGAAGCACGTGGAGTCACTCGGGCAATTAAAAAGAAAAAAACTGCCAATCATCTCGGTTCATATAAAAAAAAAACAAAACGTATAATTGATGAGGGGATAGAACTCTGTTCGCAAAGAAATTCGCAGTATCTGCGCGGAGTGCATCGAAGGGCAACACTGTGATCGCTTTTTGTTCGAATACCGATTATTCTACGTGACGTTCCCACAGTGCCGAGCAAGCCCTACTCCGACCAAAGGAATCGGTTCACAACCGAATTAAGACGAATTCTTTTTACGAATTAACGAATCACCTGTCTAATTACGAGCTTCGGTTTGATTTTGAATTTGGAATGTATTTTTTAATTCTCAATTCTTTGGCGCGGCTTCTTATTTTCGTTTGACGGGGCTCAGTGAGAAAATGCGGCAACCGAGAAAAAAGGAAAAGTTGATATTAAAGAAAAAAACATTAACATAACAAAAATGACGAGGAGAAGAGTGTTTGTGGTGAATTGACAATCTGACAAATTTACAACCGATCGCCGAGCAAAATACACAAAAGTGCCCTTTCGAATGCAAATTTGTCTGTCGAGGGATTCTTTTCCGAATTTTTTCTCTCGGTGCGAAACTTCCGCCTATTTTCCCGCTCAGCGCACATCCGCCAGGGGGTGCCGCTTCCGCTATCGGTGCTCGTTCGGAAATCGGATGAGTTTCACCGACAAAGATACGTCTATTCTCAACCCTCGCCCCATTGATTTCTTTGTAAAGTGGTCATATTTTCTTTTTTATTTTTTTATTGACTTTAGATATTACCATTGTATTACACGTAATATCGTTTTCTTGAAAAACAGTAAACTTATAAACATGTATGGGAGCATAAATAACAAATCGCAAAATTCGCAAGTAGATAAACAACCAAATTTTTATTATTTCAGTAATTTCGTTGCAAATCACAAAGCTAAAACAAAATGCTGTTTGATTAATTATTATATTTCTTTAAAAAAATGCGAACATACTTTATGAAGTAATAAATATTATTTAATATACTATCGACAATTTGCTCGATTCAAAGCAATCTTTATCTTTAGAGTATTTTTAGCAGTGGAATGATAAAACTGACTGATGATCCTTAAAATATTATAGGTAATTTAATTTCTTAATTATACCTTGTAGGTCTTACCATCGTTAATCCAATCATATTTTTTACTATATTTTTAGGCAAGTTCTAATTTTTTTGCAAACTCTCAATCGTAGACTGAAAAATTCACTTGTCTTCCAGAAATAGTGTGCATGTCGCATGCGGCAGGCGGCAGCTGCGCCGCGTTACTGTCGACGCGGGTTTGATTCCCGGCACCTGTTGTTTTCAAACTCTTCGATTACGACCCATTAGTGCCCAGTTACTCGATATTTAATACTATTCAGTTCATTTATTTTAGTCGGTGTCGACTCCTGGACCGATTGCGTATCTTATTTTCAGAAATAAGAAGTACTAGGAGGTACCTAGGTAGGTAGGTTGGTAAGATTATTTTATAACCGATTTAAAAATCTAATGTGTGTCTTTTAAGTCAAATAATACGACCTTGTTAACATCCCACTGCTGGAATATCGACCTCACTGGGTGTGCTTGACTCCGGAGTTATAAAATACTTACGAACTGATTGTTAAAGATACGAATATATATATATATAATCATCATCTAATCTCAAACGCTTAGACTTCACCTTTCTTTTGTAGGTAAGTATGAAAATGATTAACTAATTAATTTGACTTATATCTAAACATTAACACATCGCGCAACACAAATTCAAAACAAAATATATAAGATTATTTTGAAAAAACAAACTCCATAAATTGACTTTTTAATAATATTTCAATTAGTTTTAAGTATTATTAATTATTAATTATCACAGCATGTTATTATAGTGTGCAAATATTATATTTACTTCGAACAATATTAAACATGCAAAAAATTAAATTAGTGTAGATATCTATTTACTCAATAAATAATTATATCGCACAAGTTAAAACAAACAAGTGCCGCAAATTATAGCATTTTACTTACACGTGAAAACAATTTCAATTCAAAGTACAACAATAATAATTAATACAAACGTAGCACCTTTCTGCGACTGACGTAACAATCTTTCATATTTATATAATACAAAGGAGCTTTATTATAACTATCTAAAGTCGAAATTCAGTTGTAGTCATGTTAAAGATACAAAACGTGCCAAAGCAAAAGGGAATATCTGTATAATAAAATATTTTGGTCAACCGCAACTCAATAAATACTTCATAGTATCAGTTTGAGGGCGACTTGACCGGATGTCCGCCCTCCGATCTTTTGCCCTCAGGGAGTCCCTCATTCTAAGGGAGAGCTTACATATTTGAATACATTTATTTGATTTATAGTTTAGATAGTTGTGTCGGTATCGGTATTTTTAGTATTTTTACTGTTATTGGAAATTCAAATAATAGTATAAGAATAAAGAATATGTAAGTGCCTATCTAGTACTACTAAAAAAAGATTACAAATGTCATTAACTTATAATGATTTAAAAACTCACATGGGCGTAGCGGGGTACAGGCAGCTGAAAGGTGCCCATTACCTGAAGGAACTGGCTCAAAATAAACATGTTTATTTTATATTAAAATGACATTTTTATCTATCAGGTCTCCCCCCCCCCCTAATCCAAACTACTGGATATAAGTAATATAATATAATATAATGCTAAAGGCTAAAGGGGATGGAGCGCGAGAGGTCAAGATAAATAATAATAGACAAGAGAAAGGGTTCGAAAGGCGAGAAAAGTGCGGTAAAAGCCGACTTGAACCAGTTTGACCCAAACACTACTGTGTAATGTAATTTGACCAATACTTCAAATAATTGATGTAACTACAAAAGTTGCTTTAATGACTTATATCAACTGCCAATTTTAGCGTACGTACAGACCAAATAAATTGTAGATACATTTAAAAATAAAAATATAATAAAGGTTTACATTTAAGTGAAAAGCCTCTTTTATAGATGGATTTACTAAAACAGTAAAGACGGTACAGCGGACCCGGTCGAGAGGTGTTTTATTGGGATAATCCCGGATTACTCTTGTAACCTGTCACGGGCCATCGCCTTAATTAGGGTCAATAGTTCCGAGTTCAGTGTGTAAACTGTCGGTTAGTTTAACCACGTCAGAGCAGCGGTCGAGCTATTTGTTTATTGCAAGAACTTACAAAGAAGTTTTGTATCTATCTAATCTTCATAATATGTATTTATTCCTTCCTTATCAGCTTCATACGTCGCCAGTGTTGGGGCACGGCCTAGGGTGATTTGGGCCATAGTCCACACGCGGGCCCAGTGCGGATTGTGGACTTCACATACGTCTTTGTTGTGTTTTTGATGTATGCAGATTTCCGTGCGATGTTTTCCTTCAGTTTTCCTCCAACGAAACCCCTCGGCCACCACCGACTGCTGCATTTTATTAGTTATTAGGTTGAGCCTGCGACTTCGCCCGCCCTGAATTGGGTTATCGGCAAAAACGAACTAACAAACATAACAACTTTCACATTCATAATATAAGTTACAAGTTCTCGGTAATTCCAGTGATATTTCATTTATTTTATCTATAATTTGATTACTAACTGCTTTGACACTTCAAGTACGTTAAATTAAAGTTCAATTCCGTTAATATACATCCTATAACCTACTCAGTTGTTTAATACACTACCTTAACTTACTCTTTGATGTTTATTATAACTATGTCAGTTTGTCAATATATTTTGAATTAATATTTATGTTAAATTAAAACTATGAAAAAAATTAAAATGAAAATGAAAAATGAATTTATTTCATTTTAACTAGTTATATAACACTTGTTTCGTGACTTCTTGCAATAGGTTACCCTGTGGCGTAATATCTAATATTAAATACTTACGTTGTCAAAAGTACATTTTTGAGTAATGATTTTTAGATTTAGATACAAGATCTGGTACAGGTACCTACCTTCGAATTTGTAGACAATTTGAAAATGTAGTGGAAAGCGGGTAGACAAAAAAAAGTGTAACATCGGGTGTGTTGATCATTACATAGGTATTTATGCAACTATCACGAAATGAAGGTAATTTTAACATGAACGCCGTTTTTGCAAAATAGTTAAATTAGTTTTTAATCAATATTTTAACAAAATAACTTTTTGCGTAAATGTACGTATTTGTTTACCGCCTTTTGCTGCGCACTGAATATAACACTTTTTTTTGAGCAAGTGCGCATAGAAATTAGTAGTTACCTATATATATATATATATGTTGGTACCTAGCGCGCCTTTTTCCTGAGACGAATTCAATTACACTATTGATCTTATTCATCGATGGAGATACAAAGGATGTGGTTCAAAAGTTATAAAAATACATACTGTTTCACTCCAAATTAAACTCAAACGTAAGTGCAATAAAGTTCATATCTAGTCACGTATCTCACAACACGTGCAATCTGTTTATGAAAGGTTAGCGGATATTGCTTATTAATGTTATGGCTGAATCGGACTATTGGCAATAAAGATGATTGAGCTAAGCTCAGTAGCCATTATTGTGTTCTCGCTGTCGTTAAATTAATACCTTCTTTTAAAAAAATCTGCTACCGCCATGACGCTTCAGCAGCTGTTCTAAGTGGAATTACATCTACCTATGGTGTTTGTTATCCATCTAACGTTGTAGTCTACTAATTTTTAGGTTTTCCTAAAATTTGAAAGTGTAGCGCAAACTCTTTTTAAATACTAAATGTAACTTACTCAAGAACGTCACAGAGTTGTATTCGTCACTAATTATTACGCTATGGCAGTACAGTAAAACCTCGGTTATCTGAACTTCTGTTATTTGAACTGAGACTTTCTGCTGTAACCGAACCATTTACGTTAGTATTATACAAACCTTGATTTGTTATTTTAACCATTCCGCACTAAAAAACAATGTCCAAAAACGTTGCATTTAACCAAATCTTTTATAAAACTGTTTATTTTATTAAAAAAAACCGCCTACGTTCATAGATACTTTCGTATACAATACGTGAAGTATTATAAGCAGACGGTATAATTTCCTTGTGTAAAAATTCGATTTAGGAAAGTATTCGATAAACTGACAAAATTGTCCTCAATATTGTCAACACACACAAACTGAAAGAGAGAGAGAGAGAAAGATAGTTAGATGGATATATAAATATCTATTTATTCTATAAACAAAAATGTACCCCAAATCCAAACTAATTACCGTCCCGACACCAGAACTTCCTCATTTATACATTTGATCATAACATAAATAAATCCCCTTACACAAAAATCAAATAAAGATGAGTCCGATTGAGACGCCACATGTATCATATTTATGTTTTCAAAAGTTATTTCTAGTTGAACAGAAATAACACGTTAACTCACTTACACAAATATTCGTTCCTAATAAGAAAACATAATAAAAATTCTTCGGAACAGTTGACGTTTAAATATTAACGTTTCGTTTATTTTTAGAGTTACTACATTTTGTTATCGGGCTGTACTACCTACTGTACTGTGCTGTACTGTACAACAGATTAAATGCAACCTACGACTATAAATAATTTAAAAAATTCGCTGTCCGAATTGCGCTCTTCGTCTCGGTTATATGTATATTGCAACATAATTAATGAAATACATGTTTTTCTGTTACTTGGTTGACAGACAAATTTTAGGTGCAAATACCTACATATAGGTAATCTGCGTATTGGATGTCATAATTGGGATGGGATACCTTTTTATATTGGGATACAGGATTCCGACGATGAGGAAAACATAGATAAAATCAATACTAATAATATTTTATTTATTAATTTATTGTTTAAGTATGAAATTTTACATTTTGATACGTTTTGTTCGTTAGTTTTAGCTGGAAGACGTCCTCTGCTAAAACCTCTAAATATTGAAATTATTGAGTACCTATTGAGTATTGAGTCTCCTAATAAATTATTGAGTACCTGTTGAGTATTAAGTCTCCAAATCCGAAATGTCATATCCGTAACATCACTGCTATATGTATACCTTTTAAATGTTGAACGTAATAATTGTAAATATTAACTATAAATTACTAAAACATTGTTTGTATTATATTGTTGTTACGTGAAACTGATTAAAGTACCTCAAAGACACACAGACTGAAATACTAAAGCAACCTACTTTACTACTGCAAATACTTACTACAATAAACAATAAAACATAAGCAATTAACAATATCATAAACAACTTTTTGCTCCTAGCTTGCTCAGTTCAACTCCTTGAATATAATAAAAATTTTCCTATAGTAAGCTATAAGTAAGTTCGTCCATGTGGAGTTAAATTAAAGTTATTCCGGCTTTGAATAGAGATTTTGAATATTCTGGGTTAAAAGTAGCCTTCGTCCGTTTCCACCTCTTTACAAAATTGAGATCAATTGGATACTTGTGGAAAAAGGACAAACTCAGTTTCGTATTTATAATATTACAAGCTGAGCCCGCGGCTCCGCCCGTCCTAAATGTGGTTATCGTCGTGGGATTCCTTTGGCAAAAGCTTCTTTTGTACGACTTCAACGACCATTATCGTCACTGCTTATTTTGTATGACTTCTTTTGTATGACTTCAACAACCATTATCGTCACTGCTTATTTTGTATGACTTCTTTTGTATGACTTCAACGACCATTATCGTCACTGCTTATTTTGTATGACTTCTTTTGTATGACTTCAACGACCATTATCGTCACTGCTTATTTTGTATGACTTCAACGACCAATATCGTCACTGCTTATTTTGTAGGACACTTAATGTAACAAAATATCTTTTAAACTGACCAGACAACATACCTACATTGATTGACAACATGAATTAAAAGAAACATGAAAATCGGATAAGTGGTTCTCGCATAAAAGAACATAAACGGACAGACAGTGAGAGAGACGATCACTTTTATACAATATGTGCCTAGTGTATATATATATAGTGTGATTCATAATTCCCTTATGAGATATGCCCTTAAGGCATTGTCGGTCATAATAATAAACTTTGCATAATTTTTGAAAATTATAGTTCAAGCGCATGTTTGCATTAAAAATATTGTGATTTATTTAATAATTTTGTGTAGTTTTCACTTCCATTTTCTTCTTCTCCTTCAATCTGAAATGTCTTGAAATTAAAGTGATTATATTTTTATTTTCTTTTTTTAAATTTTCAACCATTTTTATCATGATTAATTTATAATTTTAATATTAGGGTATCTACTCCCGTGAAAAGAGTCCACTGACAACAGTATTTTTGAAGAACCAAATAAAAAAATTAGGTTTACATAAACAGGGGTTACCTTACGTAAGATAAAATATATAACTTACTATGTATATACAAACGAAGTCACGAAGTATATTTAAAAAGTGAAGCATCTTATCACGTTTAAAAGACAAAGCAAAATATTTTGACCTTAAGCAACCAACGAACCGGAACGGCAAAGCCACCTTTGGAATCCTATAAGCTCCAACTAAATATTCCTGTTAGGTATATTACTTATATATATGTTTTCTAAAGACGAAGTCTCCTAAATAGGTATAATGTTTATAAATACCTATAGTTGTAAACTCATAGATTATTTTTTTTAATCTTATTAAAATTTTGTATAATTATCATTTATTTAAGAAAATTATTGACATATATACCTACAGTAAAACATAAAAGTAATAAGACATTATACAAGATTAATACATAGTACCTAATATATGTTCAAAGTGTGAAATAGAAAGAGTTCTAATAAAAATATTCAAATCGAATTTAAAGGTTGAAATTTAACACAAATGAAGGTTTGTTATGAGAAACAAATAAAGGTTTTAAATTCTTTATAGGTAAGTGGAATTATTAATATAAACCTGACTTATAATCTTTTTGCAAATCTTGTAAACATAACCTAACTTTACTTAATGTTCACTTTTTCTGGTAATTTAATCATAAATCATTAAAATACTTACATGATTACCTTTATTGTCACATTCCTTAACTGGTTTTCGAATCACGATCTGATTAAACCTAAAATCTACAAAATTCCAAATTTACGATGAGAAATATTATACATATTTATGCATATGTTGCATAGACTAACAAAGCGGAAGATGCGCGTCAAGGTCATTTTTGTTTACCCGGATTGCAAATAGATTCCGAGTCCGGTTAAGGTACCTAAGTGTCTACTTAACTTCTTTATAACCACAAAATAATATTTAGACCACCTATACTGGTCGAATAGAACCCTCTGCTACTAGTACCTATTGCTTTATATATATAAAATCTGTGCCTCTGCCAAACTCGCACTTGACCTACTTTTTAAATCACAAATAATGGGTGGGTTAATGTCATTAAAGACCTTCAAATGAATATCTAAAGTATAAAAAGATCCTTACCCGTATATAAGTAAAAAGAACTAATATTTCCAGCCATTTTATTACTCATATTAAACAAGAAAGAAATGCGCAGACATTCTACAAAGAAGTAGACGAGTCTTCATCTCAAGACGGACTGCGCCGCTGACAGAGATGCATACACAAGAAAAACTCGTGAAGGAAAGGGACAAAATCAACTCCGATAACACGTCAATACATTCCCATTTTCTACATACACAAAAAAGAATTTTATTTCAACGACTTAAAGTCGAATTTTCATCGGAATAGTTAATGGAAAACCGATACCACATCAATACGTTTTACAGACGTTGTTCTACATACAAATTTTTATCGTTATTGCAACTGTTTTAAGTCGAAAACGGTTTGCAGGTTATTTTTAAGAAGGCGTTCTCGATATCTTGTAAGATAGTGATGAGGGCGTTCAAAACCGATCGAAGACCGATAAATCGTATTTGGAAAAACACCTCTATCGGTTCGGTAGAACGTTTCATGAAGGCGTTCCCGGAGAGCAGACACGCCCTCTCGTGTGGAAAAATAAGGAGTCACTTTTTATAGACATTTCCTTCGATATATCACAACAGTAAATTATTACGAGATAAGATAGTAATACAAGTAAATGGCTGATTTTTTACTTATCAGCTTTTGATAACGACGACATTAACTATGTTGTAAACGACTTACTTATCGTTTTGTTTTATACCTACTTACCGTATAATCATTTTATTTAAAAAATACAATTACTTCTTAGTACCTATACCTATCTACCAATAACATAAAACTAGCTGATGCTCTTCTGTGATACTCGCACTAAGGATCATGGATAAGAATAAGAAAAATAGTAACTACTCACATGTTACCTAAGAAACTAACTGCTTAACTAGTTCCTAGTCCCAGCAACTTGAGCTGTGCGTTGTTACATTGTCAATCAGTTACTCAGTCAGTTACTTATTTTAGGTACATTGGTCGGTCTTTATAACTTACCATTGATTTTTGACTTAGAGGTACGTTAACTGAGGAGCTGAGAATGCTGTATGTCTTTCAGGTACATGCTAATATTTAATTATTATCTAGAGATACAACCTTATGTTATATTTATTTCCTTATTTATTAGATAGGTACCTTTATTTAGGTGGGTATTAAACAATAAATATAAACAACGTTGTTAAAATCTAAAACAAAAAATTATCAAAATTTTGAATAGGGTCACATAGGGGTTTCGAATCTAGGAATTTCGAAGTAACGTTTAGTTTAATAGATACTTAGGTATACTCTAATTTGATTACTGTACTTATTTACTTATGCTTTGCTGTCAGGCAGACGCAAGACCTACCCAAGCTTACATAAAATTTGCTTAACACATTTCAAAAAAGATTCCGTTAATTCATATTGAATTACACCTATTTTCTAAATAAAATACCAACAATGCGCTTAACAAAAATAAAACTGGTGACGTTTTTAAAAATCGAATTCGCCTGAATGCAATTCCAGTTGGAAAAACAATACAAACCGTACTTATTGAAAATGTATTCGCCCGAAACCAAATGAAGTGAAAGACCACGATTAATGATTTTGAAAAAGGAACGAACGCGTTCATTATGTGTTCGGATTTTAAAACAATACGGCCATTCAGCCATTGGCCCGTTTGAATATGCAATGTGACGGACAGATTCACAATACTGCTTTGGCTTTTAACAGTTTATTTTGGTTTGTTCAATTTCACAGGTTACCTTCATCAGAAATATATCCGCTTCATTATAATTTAAAAAAAACAGATTGACAGTGAGTTGAGAGCGTATACGTCCAAAAAATGCCAACATATCAAAATCTGACAGTTTAACATTCTTTTGTAAGGGAGATTTCACACTAAAAATAAAAAAAGAGTTCCTTGGTAGCTAGTCGCTATCGGATCGGCCCATTCGTCCGACCTCGCCTCCGATCCGATAGCCGGCCGCCACAAAGAGCAATTTAAGCTTGTACAGTGATTGATTCCACCGATACATCACTAAAGGCGTTTTTCTATGAAAAATGGCCATAATCGACTTAAAAACTCATTAGGCTGAAGACAAAGAAATCGTCCGACCGCCATCCGTCTAATTTGAGTTTCTCGATCGAGACGAATTTTATTCGTGATTACGTCGCTCGTTTTTGTGATATTAAATGCCATCAAAGAATAAAAGTAATAAATAACTGACGTCGCCGTTCTCGTCGATACTTACCTACTTCATCTTTGGGTTTTATTAATGTAATTATTAAAATTTCTTAGATTGTTTTTCAAAAATATTTGGCTCCAAAGTGGCCGAAGCTTGTATAGCTCAAAATATGCAGCGGAATGCGTCTTCGAAAAAACTAAAAAAATAGGTATGTACCAACTTATTTATTTTTTGACAACAATAGAGTTCCTATATTCAACATTAATGAAGACCATTCGCTTTGCACTCGCGTCATTGACGCCGCATTCATTAACGCTGACAGCACGGGAAGTTGCATAAAGCCAGTAGGTACATAGAGAGGCAAATCATAAACAAAAAAATATTTATAACTAAAAAAACAAATGTGAAGACTGCTCAGCTTGCTCTGTGACGTGTCGAGGGGAGTCTGATAGTTCAAAAAAAAAAAGATTCAGTGACAATAGCTTCGATAATTTGAAAATAGAACAGGACAGGAGTAAAAAACGTTTGTCGCCGTCACCATTCAAATTAGACGACAAGATAATTTTTGAATATGGATCGTGGTTTATTTGAATAAGTGTTACATTAATATTCTTTTGTGATAATTTCGAATTCGAAACGCCCACACCCGGCCATTGTCTCGCAAGTTATTGGCTCATTAGGCAACATGTCGCTTTGTCTTGGCCGATTTGAATTTTTGATTTTCGAATCAAACGTATTGATTTGTTATACCTTCGAATCTAATAATAAGTTACGAAATTAAAGAACTTTTTAGACTTTTAAATAATATTACGACATAGTATTTTTTTTATTCATAGTACAAATATACACCTCAACACAGGTTTAAATTTATTTTTAGATTTATTAGTCACGAAACGCATCTTCATAGAATTATTCCGGCAACAACTCAAGATAATGGAGAAGTAAATTTTAATTTCGATGACAAAAATATCACAAAACACAATCTGTGAATGTTGCTTTGACAGTTACAGCTTCCGTTTTAACGACACAACACTATCTCAAATCGAGACTCGATTCAAGCGAATACAAAGGAGCAAAATGATATATTTGAACAATAAGAAAGCGAGAGTCGCCCACGTGTAGACAGTACCTACGTGGCACCGCACCGGTACGGATACGGGACAGATGTGCTCACAAATTACGTATGCTAATGTTCCTTGTAATCCTTCCGTCGGGCCTCCCCGAGCCAAGACAAGTCACCTTGTTCCGAAGAATCTTCGATTGATTATTAATCAAGTACTAAGTACAATGTCTCGATGATTTTATCGATCACGTTCATGATTGTTAACTGACCTACTAGAATATTACAGCTAAAAAGTAAATATAGTTAAATTCCAATCACAACTTTTTTTGTTTAAGGATACTTCAGCACACAAATATTGTGTTGCCAGAGTAGAAAACTCCAATATGATATGAAAAGGGAACGTCAAAAATGAACGAATCCGCACGACATTACCGGTAATCATGTTTTATGAGTTTTTTCCGCCAAAATAGGAACACAATATGCCTCCCCTTCCCATCAGTTGACACGTATCGTCCTAAAAAGTTAAATTGCACATTTCGTTGAAAAGCTATATATTTTATTTACATCGCAATCATCGAAGTTTGTAATACTTCACAATAAATGTTAAATTTTATCGTTCTTTTATTTTTACTGGAGTAATTTAAAACCTATAGAACTTATTTTAGGTAAATAAACATAATACAGAGTTCATAACATCAATGTTATTGTATGAAACGACCTATTATAAGTTATTATCGTAAATTTCCGTTCAATATAACAGCAGTATTGTATCCGCCACAAAATTTTATCAATAGAAACGTTGCAATATTTCGTTTGAAATTAGAATCAGTACAGTTTCCGCTTCCGTTCGATATTTACATTGCGAGTTCGAATAAAGAACGCGTTCTAAATAAAAGATAACGGCATGATACTGGCATTCCAGTTTCAAATTATTTGCGTTTAATGCTTAAAATTAAATTAATATAAAATGTATCGCTTCTGAGCACCTGAACCGAAGTAGATACTTTTTTGTAGATAACGAGACAAGGGAAGAAGCAATAACCATTAAAAGCGTGCAGAGGGCCGTTCCGAAAGTTTTCTTTTCAATAACGCGTCTAATATTCAAATTAGAAGCACTAAGGCAAGGAATTCTCAGCGATATATCATCGAAGCTAATCAGATTTTTTCCTTCTCCGTACATTTCGTAAACGTTTTTCAGATTAAATAGGGAACGAAAGTGGCTACAGACAGTAGAATTATTTATTATTAGTGGCACTCCAGATTTCTTTTGTCAAATAAAATAAAATTGCAGTCATACATAGTTGATAGTTTTGGTCCTTTATAATAAACTAGGTAGTTCAATACCATCATCATATTTTATTTCATAGTGTATATAATTTTCCTTTTATTGCTACTTTATTAAGGTTCTTTAGACTAATTATATCTAATTAATTACCTACTTACATTCTTTATCTTCAATACAGTATAGGCAATATAAGTGTTTCCGTAAGTAGATACTCCTGTATGAAAGTACATATTTTATATTACACACAATAATTAAATGTTAATAAAATTTTGACGCTGGCAACAATTAACATTTACTAATCTTCGAAACTCAAATTTTCTGCAGGTTACGACATTCAAATTTGGATCATCATTCAAAATTTACGAACGGAACAATATCTCATCACGAAGGCAATTCCGATGCGCGCTCTGCTCCCGCGGCGCGTTACTTGCGAACTCTCAATACACTTGAGCGCCATAAAAAATAATTTAAATTGCTCTTACAGTCACTTCGCTATCGCTGCGAACATTTGCATACTAAAATAATGCAAAAATCTATGCGCAGACAGAACGCACTCTGGCTGTGTTTTCATTGTTGCACGACACGATGACAACTACAAAGATACCAATAATAATAAATGGCTTTTCTTACTGATGCAGGTAGATAGTGTAATTTTATTAAGTTTACTGTAAGACTAGCAGATTTTTTTTATACTTATTTTACTTTTTTAGCCGTTCTGTGTTCATTGTTGTAGACATACATATTTCGTATCAAAGCTATTATATTACTTAAAAAAGAACTACGACGTAGACGTCGGCTTTGGCCCTGATTGCCCTGAGGGTAAGCCGTGCCCTAACAAATAGGAACGTATGAGGCTGATAAGAATACTTCATTCTACACGCCATTGTGCGGGAGAAACGAGATTTTTTACTATATTGCAGCTACTGGTGACCTCAATGTTATATATTATTTTTATAATAATATTATATATATGCATATTGGGGAATATATGCTACGCACCGTGCTATATTACGTGGGTGGGTGGGACTTTAAGAGTACCTATTCTTTATTTTAGTCACAGTCACGATATGGTTTAATGATGTTTACTGGAAACGCGCACTTGCATTAGACGCGTGAGGCAAAGAAATTTTATGTGTTATTTTTTTCTTGTTTTGAAATATGCGCGCCGTTAGATTATTTATGGGATCCATAGAGGTTATATTTCGGGAAGTAATGAGGTTTCGTTCAGAAAGGGCAATTTAAATGTGCGTAGATTGAGTCGTTAGGGTGCGTTCATCGGATACACGGGCACTTTACTTGCGTTTTTCTCCCTTTACTGCAAATTTTCTTGAATTTAATCATACATGAGTTGATTTAATTTCCAGACTAATGTTAATTTCATGTGCAAGTAGTCGAAAAATATGTTAACGCACCGCAAACGGAGCGTTAAAAACATAGCACAATAATAGCTTGCCTATATGTTCAAATATATGTAGTGGACACGGTAGATAAAGCCCAAACAGCGACTCGGTCTATCATGCGGGCCCCCAACCGCTACATTTCAAATCAGATAATCAAAGTAAGCTTATAAAACACGTTATCCGAAATTTTATTTTACTTATTAATTAAACATGGCGCTAAGTGTACCGTGACCGGTTCAACGTACTCGTTTCACACTCCACTGTTTCTAAATTTAAATTCGGTTAATTTTTTCAATCAATTTGAAGTTTAATAAAAATGTGAGTGAATGACAGACCGGTAAAATGACAATTCAAACAATATTAACCAAAACAATAAGTTGCAATTATATTAACCTTCATCTGAACTTTCTACAAAACTAAATACTTACCGTGTTGTTTTTTGATATAATTTTGTTAATCCAAACAATAACCGCAAACTTTATTCAATGAGTAAAACAATTATTTTTCTTACAAAATTATCTCATGGCACACATTTATTGAAAATAAGTCCCTCCGCTTCAGAAGATATGGATCATTTTTAAAAAGGAATTGTTTTAACAGTTATATACGAACTAAAATGAAATAAAACATATTCGGTGAAATATTTTATGTTCAAATTCATTTGAAGTCAACGGTGTTTTTGTTTTAATCTATGATTTCGTGAGATACTTTAATTAGCATTGTTTTTAAGTCATTACGGATTATAATTGAAAACTTTTTACTCATTAGAATTTACAAGTTATAATTATCAAATCAAAATAAACAATTATGAAGGCTCGTCGTTAAAGTTAAACCTAACTTAGGTACCTACTATTAAGGAAAGTTCCACTGAATATATCCTAATCTTCTTACACCCAAAGAAAGGGAACGTAAGCATCACTTTGATACAAATCTTACTAATAACCACTGATTGTGTCGCTAAAGATCGTGTAACCAGACCATAAAATAAATTAAAAAAAAATCGATACAGATCTGTCAGATGGTCTGTTATTTAACGTCCTAGATCCTAACTACAGACGTAGGTAATAAATTATAGTTTGCTCATAATTAATGCATCCGGAATAGGAACGCGTTAAAAGGCATTAATTCGATGCATCATCATATTAATCATTGAGTAATTTCTATTTAATTGTTTATTTTTACAACGGAAATTTTTAATTAAACATTTCCGGTTTTGTAGATTCCATATTTATTTTACCGCAACTATTTATATTTCGCTGAATCCTGTTTGCAGGAACTAGGTCGCGTAGAGAAATAACTACCATGAATATGCATTTACTTTAAAGAATTCGATTTACATATATAATGGCTAACAATATCAGAGGTTCAATAGAGTTCCAATCAAGCGTAACAGAAATCAAACAAGGAATTCAAATGTATAGAGAAGATCGGAACTTTCTCACAAACCAACTAGTCCAAAAAATCTTAATATGCAAATAATTAAAAGCTATCAAACGATCGAGTAACCCACCCTTAACCTACAACACGTAGGCCAATAAATTAACGAAAAAAAAGGAAACAACATTAAAGAAACCGGTTTTAATAATTCGATCGGACGTAAAATTGAATTTGAATTTGAACCCCTCAATTGTTCTATGATTTATACCTCTGACATCGATCTGCATATGCTAATGCATCAAAATATATTTTTTAATAATTATTTTACATTATTTCCGAAGCCGGTTCGTTCTACTTAATATGCGAATAATAATTATACTTTCCTTATGTTCTTGAGGGCAGTTGGATTCTCACGAAAAGGGGTTGATCGATCGTTAACGAACTAAACGAAAAACGTTAATTAAGTATTCCGCATCGCTTTCTAAATTATTACCTAGGATTTTCCTGATAACTAACTTCAGCTGACCATACTACTTCTTATTTTTTTTTTTTCATTCCCTTTTTTATTTTTTTATCAAAAAGATTTTAAGCATTCAAATCATCATTCTTATACCAATTTATGTCACCTACACAAAGAGTATAGAAACTAACAATAACAAACTCGCAACATTAATGCACGCGGATGTCATTCAGAAAAAAAATCATTTTCAAATTTCGAATCTTCAACAATGAACTAAATATGCATGCATCGAACTCAACATTGACATCTGGACCGAAACTTGAGGGTTAAAATCTTTTAACCCCTAATCCTATCTGAGACCTTTCTTTAATGAAAGAGGCATCACATATATTTAAACCTGTTTTACCAATTGATAGGTCGATTTCGATATTGAACGTGCGACAATGGGGTCAGAGACGCGCTTCGATTTGCATACGTTTTCTTTAAGGATGCAAATGATGCGATCCGATTTTAATAAGAAGCCGATAGTATGGGAACGAGTGCAGGCAATGTTTGGGAGCGACCGTATGCTAATGACGAGATAACGCGATGAAATGGTTGCGTTTTATCTCAGGCTTCAGTTCTACGCGCGCTTTTGTGGTGTAACGTAACGTCACGGGTTGCGCGCGCGAACCAATTCCGATTTGCGAACGCGCCCTAACCTTTGACGTTTGCTTCTAAATTCAAAACTTTTTCTTTTTTTTAGAGTTTAAGTTTTATTTCGTTGGAAAAGTTAAAATCGAAATCGATATCGATTTTAACTTTTCCGCTTTTTAATTATGTTTGTTTTTGTAGACATTTTAGTGACGTTCGTTCGTTTTTAAGTACATATATAGGTACAGCTACAGATATGTTCGCAGGATTTGAACTAATAAGCTAATTGTGTTAATCTTCAAATAAATGCAGAATTCGATGTACGTTTGGCTTTTGATTTACAGTGATGATGAAAATCAGAAATTATTATAACGAGGTAAGTCTTTATGAATGTTGTAGCTGCAAAAGTTAGTTTAGGCCTTAGTTGGCTAGTAACCTAATACTGTTTCCGTTTATTACCAAATTATTACGTCATTTATTTATTTTTGATATAAATGTGGCAATCTACTAATGGTTTAATATAGACAGGTACTTAGTAGGTATCAATGTTGACTATAGAAATAAAATGTAATTTATTTACTAAATATTAAAGACCAATAATTATAGGAATAAATAAGTACAAATAAGAGAAAAGACAAAGTTATAGTTTAGTTGTTACAAATAAGTATAAATAGTTACCTAAATAAAACTTACTCTTTTGTCTTTTTTTTAATTATTTACCTACTAACTAAACAAATATAGGTATCTACTTAAAGAGTACACTAAACCTAATTTCTAAAAATAAATAATCTTTTATCGTTTCTCTAATCAAAATAAAAGCACAACGGTGTTCTATGATCCACCGTTGTATAAAAAAAACTTAAAATTAACAATTCGATTATCGCATCAAAACAAAAGGTACCGCCCCACCTCGCTCGCGACTCGCGACACATCGCGCGGTAATTAGGAGAGACGCAAATTAGCGACGCGAGTAAAGGACGAATGTTTTACTTTTACACGACAAGAGGCGCATGCGGGCGTGCTCTCCAAGTTTTACACTTTTACACCATATTTGTCTTTATTTATCTTTTTTTAAACCAAACCATTGTTTTCCTTTTCAAAACTAGGTACTACGAGAGTTATTTTAATCATTTCAAACTGTTTAAATGACCCAAGCGATGAAAATTAGGTTAGTTTTATTTTGATAAAGTGTTGTAGGTAGGATAAAAAGATTTTAGAAAATAGAATTATTATTGACTGTTACCGTTTTGTAAAACGGGTGGGCTGATTAGAATTAGCATTAACCTGTTTTTTAGTGTTATGTTATAATGTAAATATTATTTACAACCTACATTTATATTTATTTTGATCAGTGAATGTAATGGAAATAGTCTGGCAACACCACTTATCATAGGTAGGGCTGTCTGCCGACATAGTTAAGGTGACAGATGCAATTTAGTATAGACTTACCAACTTATCTGAGATCTGAGTGGTGACGCTAGCTCTAGTTGATCAAAAATATAAACAAAATGGTTTGGCTACATACAACCCAAGAATATCCAAACTATAACTGGTATCAGGTCTGTCACTTTTAATAAACATTGACATTTGTGACGTCAAACAGTATAGCCCTAGTTGAGGTTACTATTTATGGTTTAAAATTGGTGTCGCAACAAAAGCGATTTATAAACGATCTAGTATCACAACACCAACTTTGGTTTTAATATCCGAACAGAACAGAATTAAACATGACGTCATAGTTCCAAAGAGCAATAGCCCTTAAATATTTAGTTACCAAAACTCACAGATCTCAGATAAGTTGGCAGGTCCATCGATATCTATAGGCTGTCCACAAAATTTAGACATCTAAGTACTTCATGAGACTGTGTAGTCTAAATAAACAAACTGTTTTGTATGTATGTGTGATATTCGCATAGTTTTTTGTTTTCTAACAGATACTTAATAATAGTTTTGCAGCGTACTTACTTACACACATGAACTTTTATATATTTGTATGATGTGCCTAGATTTTGCAGATGCAATATGCAAAAATAAAGATAACTGCCATAGATAAGCGCAAAAATAAAGATAAGCGCAATAGCCTCACAAGATTCACCATCCTTTAGAATGAAACAAAACAACCTGTGGTCTCTTTTGTCTTTCTATTAAGATCCACCATTTTGCTTGTTTATTAAGACAAGTTAGAAAGAGACATGAGACCACAGATTCGCTTCGTGTCTGTCACACATTCCCGACCATTTTTCTTTACAGCAGGCTAGAAAATGCGATGTCCAGTTTTCTATGTCTATGGTGCTAGCCTTCTGCTTTTATGGAATCAATCAAATCATTTATAGAAATTTGCTCAGTCCCATTAGAAGTAGGTTTGCAACGAATATTCAGCTACTATTCGGTATTCGGCCTATTCAACTACTTTTATCCTTTTCTGTCGAATACTACTCGGCCGAGTACTTAAGATTTTTCGTTGTAGTAAGATGATTGATAGAATAAAAACATTGCTTTCTTTTTAAAAAATGTATTTTCTTTTAATCAATACAATAATAGCCGAGTTCTTTAAGAAACCATTATTGAATACTATTTTATTAGGCTTACACAATTTTACTTTTAGGGTAAAAAAACAAAACGAAGAAAGCACGACAATGTTCGTATTTACTATGAGTACCAAACTAAACATGTCAAAACACGCAGCGCGACCTAGGAAAGAGGTATAATACTTTTCTGAATGTTCGGCCGGGAAGCTCGCAGAATATTCGGTATTCGGTGTGCGGTCGAAAATACTATTCGTTGCAAGTCTAATTAGAAGATACCACGTAGTATTTCATCTTTTTTTAAAAGAGAAAATCTCTTAGTATTACTATTTGTAAGTCTATTTCCGTTTTCCTTGTCTTATTTTACTTTTTTTATGGTCCTCTTTTTCACACATAATTCTGTAACGCTTCATCTTTTGCAAAAAAAAAATTTAACAAAATATATAAAATATCTTTAGGCATCAAAAATATACCTATCTTAGAAAGTTCTTTTTATAGTTTCCTCTATTACTTATAAAAAACATAGATTACACTGCGGTTTTTTTTATATTTTTTAAATAAAGAAAGAGTGTCGCACCGACCGGCTGAGCGACCGACAGTACAGAGACGCATTAAAATTGATCAACACATAACGACGTTATCCACATAATACGAACCCTTCTCAGCGGTCACTTCGACAGCGGTACCCAACCTTTTCCAAATTTCCTCCGCCCATCCCCTAATTTTCGGCCCACTTTTTACGTCAATGTTTTTCTATAGAAGCCGCCCCGTATAAGTATACGAATAAGTGAATGATGGGGATATCACAACATCTCCCTTATCAGCCGGGCTGCGTCGGAGGGGCCAAGGTTTTAGGAAAAAGGATTAGCTAATACGAGGACATGACATCGAGGCCTTTTGAAGCGGTGTCTCTGATGTGGACGAAAATTTCAATGCATGACTTTGCTTCTTTTAGTATCCCATAATCGATAACTTCGGTCAGGAACAATATTTAAACCATAACATAAGATTTTATTGACTTGTTTTGGTTTTGCTGACTTTCTCAATTTAATTTATTTATAATTTTGATTCAGTCTTATATATTAGCATCAATATTTATTTACTGCTCTGCTGTTAACTGTTTAACGTAGGCCTCTTCTATTTTTAACTACATAGAGTCCAGCATTAGTCTTTAGCATCGATCGTCATTACTCGATCCTGCCTGACCAAATATCCAGCAGCTAAATCTAAGCCAACACAGTACATACTCGTAGGTCTTAACATATTTATCCTTAAATACTGAAGAATATTATAAAATTTAAATTTAAATACTAGATCAATTAAAAATTAAATGGAGCTAAAATTACCTACTACATATTTGATTTTATAGATAATAAAATAATAAAAGAAGACCTTAAATAAACATAAATGCTGAAAATTAATTCTAACACTAATTTAGTGAGAAGACACCTAAAATTAATTCAACAATTAAATTATTATAATGTGTAATGTAATATTAAATGTTAGAGGGAGTTTACGTAGCTAAGTTTCATTTGAAAAACAGAACCAATTATGAATATTCAGGAGCTCTCATTTGCTCGTACTTTCTACTTTTTCCGCTCATATTAATTCCTTCATATTGACGTACGCTAAATATCTGTACGCCCGCGGGTGGGGGTGTCAAAGGGTGACCTGTGGGGTGTTAAGGGGTGCAGATAACGCGGGAGACATAAAACGGAGGAGATCGCTAATTCATCATAAGTTAAAGGGGTTTTTATGTACGGACTCTCGGACGATACGCCTTTGTACGGTCCGCAAAAAAGGTTGACGATGTCTGGAGCGATACCATTCACACTGTAAAAAAACTCTAGCTCTGAAAGGCAAAGCAGATGAGTTATTAATTAGCTTAAGGTAAAGGAAATTCTGAACCCAATATCTGAATTTATGAATGAAATTTACACTTAGTACATTTACACGTATGTTTGTATGTGTTGAACTTTATGAACCTATTTAAATTTCTGTTCTAAATATTTAACAAATCGTAAAAAATTGAAGATATCAGAAATCTTCTGAGTAATAAGACATTTACAATAAGACAAGACATCAACATTTGAGATTTTTTGTTTTATTAGCTTTTTTTGATCAAAAATTTAAGTCAATTTCATATATATTGCAATATATATGAATAACCATACTAATATTAAGAATGCGAAAGTAACTCTGTTTGTCTGTCTCTTACCCCTTTCTCGCTTAAACTGCTGTACTGATTAAGGCTAGGGTATAAGTTAGACCGCGAAAATACGCCGTTTTTGTGCAAATTTTGTGGCTAAACTATAGCATCTAAAGGATTGAAAAAAATATATGTTATAAAACTGGCTTTTGTCTAGTGCATTACCTTACTGAATGATTTTCATTTACTGTATTTAATGCAATAAAAAATCTGGAAGTGACCGTTGTTTCAACACTTATGCAAATTTTTAAAGCGTTTTTTACATTTGCTTGTAATGAAAGTTGGTTAAATAATTAGAATTGCTTGTTATCTAGTGCATAGACTTTAGCTGCAGCTATAAGTCAAAAAAATGTGACTACAAAACGGTAATAACATTAAATTTCATACAAAAAATTTAAACTTTCAAGGCGTCATTACGGTATAAATTACTTAAAAATTATATAACATATATATCTCATAGTAATGTATATGACATTATCTAGTGATTTATAGTACATTTACCTCTTAAGATGAAATTTGGTATAGCGATAGTATGAGTTCCGAGGAAGGAAACAGGCAACTTGAAAATGTCAAGTGTGAGTCAGTTTTTTCTATAATTGAGAAGCTGCTTTTGAAATCATACACCGATAACCAAATTAGGGCGGTTGGATTCGCGGGAAAATTTGGCATGGAAATAGTGTGAGTCTAGGGAAAGGACATAGGCTATTTGAGAATGTCAAGGGCGGGTAAAACCGCAGGCAACAGCTAATATATGTATAACGTTTTGTCAAGTCTTAGTAAATTTAGCAAATAAAAAAACTTTGGTTTTTACTTGTTTAATCGATTTAATCTATTTTTTTACACGCAAAACTTTATTCCCACAATCCGAACATGCAATTGGAACGAAGGTTAGCAAATAAATGCAATATTTTCGTTTTATTTATGACGTATTTAATATTATGCTATAATGCGGCTAAAAAGTTATGTTTTTATTTTGAAATAGTTCATATGAGTTTTCTACTTTTTTTTTTATAGAAATGTGAGTATTGTGTAAGTGCTCTGTATAGAATAAAGTCTCTCTCTTCTCTTTCTCTTTTGTGTACCTTTAAATTTAGTATCCACATGCTTTTCTTACCCAAATACTGATTTTACAAATTTAATAAATTTTGAAAACCCGTGCGACACGTCGAAACTTAACGATCCTCTTAACACCCTCTTACTGACTCACATACAATTATATTATTAAAAACCATTTAAAAAACAATAATCACGTACCTAACAATAATATCACGTATCACGGAGCACAATATGTCAGTGAACTTGTGTAACTTAGTGTGATATCTGTTAAACCGTTTACGTGTAACGTAGACAAAGTAGAAGCACCGCGTCGCGACGTCCAGGGGGCGCCTCCGAATTTATCAAAATCCATTCTCAATTAATTCTATTTTGTTAAAATGTGAAACTTCACTCTTAATCCGATCGAAGCCCATTAATTCTGCGACCCTCGCTCCACTCGCCGCGCGCCACTTCTAAACAATATAATAATTCTGTTAAAATATATTGATCTACTTACGCACGTGTCAAAGAGTAAAAAGATTTAGCGAATTTGAGGAAATATGAAGTTATTTATTAGTCTGTATTTACTTGTTTTGCTTTTAAAAATTGTTAATTCGTAACAACAACTGAATTCATTAATGCACACGAATACAAGTTTAGATACCAAAAATATAAAAATTTATTTAAAATCATACTAACACTGAATCTTTAAAAACTGTTAGTTATTAAATTATGCACTAAAATAATAACCAAGTATGAATTTTATCAAATCAGGAATTTATTAGACACTTCTGATTTTATTTTTATTAGCTTAGAAACTAGCTTCTGTCAGCAGCTTCGCCCGCCCTAAATTTATCAGCGTAGGTTCTTACGACAACTCCTCAATTGTCAAAAAACAAACAAACAATCAAATCTTTCCTCTTTAATGGCGTAATACATTCGTGTCTGTGAAACCATGGAAATACACATACAAAATTTCAACCCAATCGGTCATTTAGTAGTTGACATACCGAAAGCAGCGCCACCTATCGGGTCCAATTGTATTTTTAAATCATCCAGGAAACCATCGAAATACCCATATAAAATTTCGACCCAATCGGTTCAGCCGTTTAGAAGTTATGTTAAAAAGATAAGTACGGAAGGACAATTCTTACTACCCGTTGTCCTATTACCCGTTTTCCCGTAGGAATGAAGCATTTTCCCGCGGTAAGAAGTAGCCTATGTTCATCAGGGATAATGTCGGCTTCTAATGGTAAAAGAATTTTTCAAATCGGTCCAGTAGTTTAGGAGACTATTTAATACAGACAAACAATCAAATCTTTCCTCTTTGTAATATTAGTATACATAACGTCGCACTAGGATTGTATAAATAAATCGACCAAGTGTAAATTAGACTAAGGGAGGGAGCACAATAAGGAATTTCTCCCACCGCACCACACTACACTACACTACACTACACTACCTACATTATAATAACCGCTGTAAAAAATAATAAATTGTGTTAACTAGTAAGTAGTAACTATAGCATTATTTTATTTAGAGTTTCGGTAATGAATCTGCAGGAACCTGTGGTACGTACAGTTTGCAGTTTCTCTTTACTCACCTCTAACCGCCGATAGGTTACAAATGCTTACAGTATACAGGAATGTTGGGCGTGGTATGATATTACTGTTAGAATTCCCAAATACAGTCAATCATTAGACGCTTACTACTATATATTTTCGAACTCACTTGTATTAGACGAGTCGAAGGTATTCGATTCCAATTAGGATCGAATCGCGAACTAAATGAGGTGCGAACGAATGACAACTGGCCTTTCATCCCTTTTGAACCGTGTCGCGTCGCTAGTGATGTGTCTAATTAACTGATTTGCGCGCGAACCGCTCGATATAGAGTTAGTTGCAGAACACTCGCTCTTCGAACGTTCTTTTGAAGCTGATTTATTACTCTTCCTTGTATAATAATAATTATAAATACTGATATTGATTAATGAGCATGTTAATTAAATATATGTGTATCTTCTATTTAGACCGTGACAGCCTATTTTAACGTAATGGCTGATGACACTTTTCTTTGTATAATAAAACAATCAATGTACACGGAAATAGTTGAAATTTCAATATTTAAGAAACAATATCCTTATAACAATCACATGTTTTGACGTGTATTAATAACAGAGTAAGTATACAACACATTTTTGTCAATAACTTCCGTCATATTAGATATGTTGTCCCGAACTCCTTTAGTCCCAAAACATATCCCTCAACTTTCGCGTCGGCAGAATCTGTAGAGATAACCAATTAACTGTAATTATAAATTAACAGAACGGGAACTTAAAAGTCGAGCATCGCAAATATTTCCGAAGCGACAGACGAGTTGCGAACTTCCCCAAAACTTTGGGAAACTTCGGCAAAACTCGATGAGCTACAAATAGGCATCGGAATTAAGTTTCTGTCGGTTTTCAGTTCGCCTTTTAATTATTTCTTTGGGTACCCTTCAGGTGGGGACTTTGATCGGCCCCTTACAGCCCTCACTTTTGATTTTGTTCAACCCAAACTTGACTGATAGACGATTCTGAAAAGTCATAATTAGCAATTTCGCTTTTAAATTTCTGCAGTTATGATTGACTTCATAAAAATCTTTATTAGTATTTTAATATTTTTTAAAGTAAAAGTAATAATCAAATGGTAGTTAAAAGAAGAAAAAGAACTACAAAAACTCGATCTCGATAAAGGCAGAACACTTAAAATACTCATTACGGGGTATAGAAACAAAGATGGCAGCGTTCCAAGTCGGAGTTTGAGCTGTCAGCGAGTGCGTCCGCGACGAATCAATGGATCTCATTCACGGTCGGATAGCGATCAATCAGTCGATGTGAACCGTTCGACCGGTGCGGTCGTCGCTGCCTACAGGGACATTGTCACCTTTCATCTCTATTTTCCTTTTCTTCCAAGACCGATTAGTTTTGAAGACAAATAAAGCACTCGTAACATTTAAGATTGAAAATTACAAAATCATATACTTATTAGATTTTGCATACATACATTATATATGCTAATATTTTCTCTAATATGATTTTGAAATCATATTTATTCATTTCATTCATTCACTCTTCAAAAAGATATAATTTTGACTTTAGCTTTTGCCGCGCAGAATTCGGTTTACACCTTGGGATTTCTGCGGCAAACCTTTTAATAAGTATACTTGTAGCCATAATTTTTACACGTGTTATTCAGTTATATTTATTCCTACAGGGCTTTCATCCGGGATAAAAAGTAGCCTATGTACTTCTCCGTCTCTTTAATTATCCTTGAGCAGCATTAATGCTGGTGTCTCTCAAGGATCAGTGCTGTCTCCTACGCTGTTTCTACTTAATATCAATGACATGTTGGACATCAACAACATACATTGCTATGCAGACGACAGTACTGGAGACGCTTATTACACGGGGCGTGCTAACATCCCTTCATTCCGTTGTGGAGGAAAAGCATGAAGAACTTGTGTCTTAAACCGAGACCATTCTGTCCAAGGTCTCTGACTACAAAGACAGAAGTCTACGTATTCACCGCGAAGAAAACCTCATTTACTATGGTCCCAAAATTCGAGAACACTCCCCTCCCATCTCCAGCGATGAGAGATCTTTTGCAAGACTAGGTGAAGCTGGCGTCCAAGAAACTTGGTGTACTCAAGGGTCGGCAACGCGCAAGCCATACCTCTGGTGTTGCAAGCGTCCATAGCTGAAAATCAGTACAAGTTGAGCTGGTGCCCATTTCAAACATCACACCGCTCACGATATACTACACAGCATACTTACAGCACAAATCCTTTCTTTTTAAATGATTGTCTTTGTCTATGTCTTGTCTTGTCATAGGCAATGGCGACCGCTTACCATCAGGCGGACCGTGAGCTTGTTTGCTGCCTAAGTAGTATAAAAAAACCAACAAACTCACTTTCGCAATTATAATATTAGTATCTATGGATTATATTATAAGTCAAAAATCAACTTAAGAAATTCTAATATTGGTCAAACATCACCTCGCTAGGTAGTGTAGTGTAGTAGCCACATAAGTGTAGTGTAGTAGCCACATAAGTGTAGTGTACTAGCCACATAAGTGTAGTGTAGTAGCCACATAAGTGTAATGTAGTAGCCACATAAGTGTAGTGTAGTAGCCACATAAGTGTAGTTTACTAGCCACATAAGTGTAGTGTAGTAGCCACATAATCATAAATATGAAAAACGTTTAAACAAGAAGACTCATATAATAGAGTTACTGGATTTGGTATTGGAGGTACTTAGCACATTACTAAGGGATATAATCACATTCATATAACAATATATTTCTAACTTGCATATAATAAAGAAGTGAATATTACCAAGTGGCAACGAACTATTGTAAGATTACATTGTGATTGAATATATAGTTACTTTAAGAAACAAATGTAACCAATTGATTGCTAATATCAAATCAGTCTGAAAAAGTTTCACATTTTTAAACGAACTGTTGATCCAAGACATGTATGTCATTGATCTTTTGTAATAACTTAGAAAATATCTTTTTTTGCCTTTTTGGTCAGGAAACCTTTCTACACACGATTTTTCATTGTATTTTACAATACATGAGTTATATAGTTATATATACATATATATACATACATGTACAAAACCGTGCCACAAACATTTTTAACACTTACACAAGAAGCTCAATCTGTACACATTTAAGCATTTATTACATGTCATCCAAAATATCTAATATGAGTCGAAAATGACATCCGTTGTCGTTCTGCTCTTCACGCTCTTGAAGATAAAAGCATTGGTTGTTAGCAATAACCTCTACCCCTCGTGACATGTCACAGACTAAAATTAAATTTGTATTTCTGCTGTCGGACTATCCAAATCCAATGTCGCAACGAACTTTTTGTATTATTTCTGCACGGAATATAACATGCATTTGAATGAAATAAAAGTAGTACACAAATTTTATTTATTCAAAAATAATACGAACCAACCAATATTTTATCCTTAAGTCAACTACATAATAGAAAAAGTATATTATTATTTATATAACTACAAATCTGTGTTGGATATACATACTTTTACTTTTACAAATGACATTATGTGACAACGTATCAACGTTTAAATGAGTTAAAGCTAATAAAGAACCAAGAAAAATTTCCGTCATATTCAGTTTTAATATACTTCAGTGAGGTGCAAATACAACGTAATGCTGTAAATACTTTAAAGTGTCATTATTTGGAATAATTTATAAAATTCTTTTCGGATTTTATTGACTAATGTTTGCTTTCAAAACTAGAAGTACAAAGACAAATAGGGTGTTTGTTACTGTGGTTAACTGTGGTAACTTAAATAATTGTAATCGGTTAAAAAATTCTACATCTTACATTTTTTTTAAAATATCTAGTTTTATAAATTTGCTAGTATTTTGTTAAATTTCAGTTGAACAAAAGCTGGAAATTGACACATCGAACAATAATATTTCTATAGATGTTCATGAGAAAACAAATTCGAGTTTAGTCACCGACCATGTATCGATCGAGTTCCCGCAGTAGGTCCTCTCCGCTCCGCTTCCCAGCTGACCGCCACCCGTCAAGCACCACTTTTCCCCGCGTCTTCACACATCCATCTTCTTTCACCTGTTTAGAGACGAAACTTAGAACCTGTGATTACGCCTTAAGCTTGCATTTAAACAATATTTAAAGCGACTAATTTAGATTATTATCTCGCTTCGCAGCCATTGTTTAGATTTACAGTTACTTAAAGTGTCCGACGAGCCGAATGAGATTTCCAGGATAGCAATGATTGCTTACTACTTTAATTTAGAACGTCTTTACATTTAAACCGCTACTTAGTAGATATGTACTTACTGAATTATTACTATTTTTGTGTAACTAGATTTCGTTCTGATCTAAAACTAAGAAATATTGCGCCTCCGTGGCTTGGTGGGTAATGACTTGCCTGCTGAACTGAGGATCTTGGGTTCGATTCCCACACAGGACAAACATTTATGTGATAAACCTTCGTTTCTAGCTTGAGTCTTACAAGCTTTACTTAGATTGGGACCAGATGAGGCTGTGTTTAATGTCCAAAATTATTTATCAATAAATAATTGTAAATTGAATCACATATTGACAGTTAAGATTGGATTTTTTTTAAATATGTGATGTTACTCGAATAATCTAGTTAAACGTAACTCATAACCTATTTATTTTATTTAGTTTGGGATGCCACTTGTTCGGACACCCTTGCACCGTCTCATCTTTCTACAACATCAGTTGGGACTGGTTCTGCTGCAACCATGGCCGAAAATGGCAAGAGACGCAGATACACAGCTCTGGGAGAGGGCTATGTATTTGTTCCTTTTGCTGTTGAAACCATGGGCCCATGGGGGTCGGATGCCCATAAATTTTATAAAGAATTGTCTAAACTTTTAGTTGACGCATCTCGTGACCAGCGGGCTGGAAGTTACTTGGCACAAAGAATAAGTTTAGCCATACAGAGAGGAAACGCTGCCAGCCTTATGGCCACTGTGCCACTGTGCCACAATGCAGTGGTTTAGATCAGGTTTTTTATTTATAATTTAGGTTTATATTTTTAGTTTAATTTATTTTAGTTATATATATTAAGATTTCTTTTTGTGATTTTTTGTCTTATATTGAATAAAGTAATTATTTTTATTTAGGTATATTAATTTTATATTCATAAGTAGTAGAGAAGTTAGAGAACTCCAAGTTAAAAGTTACATATAATATAGTCAATAAAATAAACAGTACGTATGTGCGGTACATAATTTCGGAATCCGCACAAAGGTTTATTTTAGAACAAAGTTTTACGTAACAAGCGAATAAATGTCCCACAACTGAGCGCCAAGTTCGCCGCCGATCGGTACACGCGGGTCGCCCATAGACGATTGCCGAACTTTACCCATCCAACGACGACGGCGGCAAAGACTGTAATAGAACCAGACATGACATTGTTTTTTGCATATCATGACTATAGTACCTACCTACATTTTTGCTTGAAATGTTTTGTTTTATATAATCTTGACCCATTTTACGAAGTGGGCTGCATAAATCAAGATAAACAAAGTCACTTTATTAGACTATGTCTGCGGCAACTTACGCGTATCGCAATCTGCCCGATACCTAAGTTTAACACAACTCGTTTCAAAAAAAAAATTACTATCTAACATGTTACCAACACACTGAAGTAATCTTATTATATATATATATTTGGAAAAATTTAATTTATCCAAATTTTCTACATTAAGAAATTTTCGGCAACTCAAATCTAATAATATTGCCAAAATACAATCTTTTAAATGGTGTTTTTACAAAATTAAACGTTATAAAATATGAGATCAATTAAGTTCTAATTTATCAATAATAGCCAAAAGGACTTTTTTTTTAGTCCTCTTAGAGACTGTTAACTTTTAGGCAACAACGCGATCTCTCCGTACTATATATTCTATATTAGTATTCGAGTGCAGGTGCGAAACTCGAATTCTGTTTTATTGTCTCGCCCGGCCTCCACTCGTAAACTCAATATTTGCTTATTAATACACTACACCATATGGAGCTTGGCTCCACGTTTGGTTTAAGTTTGTATTCCTAGTTCATTCAAATCTATATTTGTTTGTATCAGAAGAATATAATAAGTGCTGTACAATATCTGTGTTATTGAATTGAACACAATAATTTGAATTGAACCCGTCACCGAGACATAAAATCATTTGTCATATTAATTACTTACTTTCTTACCCAAAAACTTTGTATTTTCTACTTTCATGATAGTGACAATCTAAATATATCTAGGTTCCTCTGGATCTGGATACACAGAGCGTATCACGTATAAGTCTCGTGCTTTATTGAACAAAATAGTAACGCCTTTGTTGAGTTTGTCACGAATTCCTGAACCAAGAAGTTCTGTCGGAATATAAAAATTAATCAAAAAGTGCGATGCACGAAAGCTAATTACGTATACTAACGAGTATACAAAGCTGTAAATTCGATAAAAATTCATATACAATTTTATACAAACGCAAAACTATCGAATTCATAGACAAGTTATACTAACGACTAAGTTTATAGACAAGCCCTTATTTCATTATTAACAGCTACTGTATATATAATATGCGTAGGTATGTTATTGCAGATTCGTAGATGTAAGATAAAAATTGGGTTAATGTAACAAAAACACAAACTTCTCGAATTGTAAATTCGTAATACATTAGACAATCCAATTTCAAAATTGAACGTCACTACAAAGTCAAACCGCACACAAGAATTACTGAAAACACACGAAAATTCAAATGTGGAACGCCCGAATCACCAATCGGATTATCGTTCTACATGTATAAAAGACGAAAATTCTCGCGCGAGTTCTTACCCCTTACACCCCTTTCCCGCTCAAGGGGTGGGGAGAGGAAAGGGGAGTTAATGGCAGCACCACTCGGATTCATTAGTAAATTAGAAAGCGGATGAGTCCAAAGTTACGAAAATTCAATATCTAATAATGATTAGCTCCTCTCCTAATACCTGTCTATCGGCGAATAGACACAAGTTTCACAATTTGAATTTCGAACGCGTATTTAAATTTGTCGATCCGAGTCTCAAGTTCGTTGCGAATTATTCGAAATTTGATTATTTAGTTTCCGATTGGAATTTGTTTGTTCGCGGTCGGGTTTTGTATTTTGTCCTCTCTCATCTACCTGAGTTACACCAACTCGGTTCACGGTTCGTGGAATTTGTTTTATGTGTATTCGAATCTTATTAATTGAGAAGTTTACTTTAGTAAATGCACTAGGTTTGACAACCAGAGCATATCCTGTACATTAAAACTTACTTTCATAATGAAAATACTAACTCAAACTTTTTTTATTCAACTAGACTTTCAAACAGCACTTTTGAATCGTTAGTTTAAATATAAATTTTCTAAACTTTACAGCCAATCGGAATAAGTTACTACCGAGAAAAACCGGCAAAAAACTTTTATATTTTTCTAACTTCATATTAAAAAATCTAACCTTATACTAAGTAATAACATAATACCCATCCAATTTTTAATTTAAAAAAAATAAAGTAGAGACGTAGTTTCACATACGATGTCCTTTGTCGTTTGTCTTATTACAACAAGGTTGTAAGAGTGAAAATTGCTCAACATGCGGGACCTTGGGTTCCTCTTTGTTAAACTAACTTGGCCAAACTGTAATAATCACTCGTTTTCGATAATTTTATTCTAAAATACGTACATTCATACATACATTACTCCTGTGTTTCTATTTGTTGTAAGATATTCATATAGTTAGAATGCGGTAAATTTAACTCCGCAACTTTAGACAAATCTCTAATTGCGCCTCAATATCCTACTGTACTTTTTTAGTTTATATGTATTTGCTTAAAATTAACAATTTATTTTAAAGCTGTCGAAACGCGCTTCCTTCGCCTTGTCTACGAAATAAGCTTCAAAAATAAAACTCTTGGAAGGTAATTCGATGCTGGCAGCAAATTAAAACTGACATTGAGAGATTAAGAGCTCCCACCTTGAGTGTGTTCGGTATCGACTGAAAGAAAATACATTTTTTTATTTTAATATCGTCCAAATTGTAATTTGAATAAGAAATTCCGAAATTTTAAGAACAGAAGACTATTTTCATTTGTTTTGCTAAAGATGATAGAGTCATGTTGAAATTAGATACTGGCTGGTTTTAAAGATGTTTTTGTAAAAAAAGGGATGAGCTGTATTTCGCAATTAATATACATTAGTCACGGACAACACAATCTTAACTCACTGGTTTGCACGAACTCAAGATTCATTTTATTCACTGGTGTGCGCGAACTCTAGATTAATTTTCATTTATGCCTATTGATATTGACATCTAACAACAAATTGGAAATGAGTTCTCTAATATTATAATGTTAAAGATAATGAACATGTTTGGATGTTTGTTACTTAATTATGGACAAACAGCTAAACTGATTTAAATGGAATTTAGCACATAGATAGACACTTTCTACATTGAAATACAGTAAACTGGTCCTGATCAAGAGTTGCTATGGGTATAGGATGTTCCGTGAGCGAAATCTTATTGTACTGTGTATAAAAATATCGATTTGTTAAGGGATATATAGTATATAGCAGCTCACTAGCGCCGCCATTAGATATCCTCAATTTTCTCTTCGTAGAAAACGAATTTCTGAAATCCAAATTTTGGAAATATAAAACTAGTCATGAGCTATTTTTAGAAAGTTTTATATAGTTTGTAGATAATATCTATTAGTTGTAGTTGGCATTTCTGCTAAAAATGACTACTTGTAGCGGCACTACAACATGGCAGCGCTAGTGAGCGGTAAGCGGGCCCTTGAGCGGACATTACATAGCAGTTTCATTATTGCAATTTTGTCACGAACATGATTCTACAACAAAAGACCTTATTTATTGGCAATACTATGTCCGAACATCCTTTTATAGTCTTATCAATCGATTGTTCGTTAAAAATTACATTCTGACAACGGCTAACCACCGTGCAAAGTGAGAGGGTGCGTTCGGGTAAGGGGGCTGTGATAGGTAAATAATGGTTGCAAAAAATGAGCTAAGAAAACTTAGACATGTTAAATCGAGGAACATAAATGTTTATGTTTTACCTAAAATTTTGCCAACTTTATTAATTTAATTATCAAAAATGGTATCCAATGTTAAATATATAAAAAATTTAGTTTTTTTATAGTCCCATGGCTCAATATATAAATTTTCCTTTATTTGGGTTATAGGATATATTTTTTTTTCAAAGAATAACGTACAAAAGAAGCCAGTGACGGCAATAGTTAATCAAGTCGAAAAAAGACACTTTTGGGAGCTTACGCTAAGTAAACTATAAGATATACATCAAATTTATGTACTAGATAAAGTTTTTATAGAATTCTCACGCCGATAACCGTTTCATTAAGAGGGAGATAAAGGCCGAAAAGCTTTTCGGTAATGCTAACGATATGCTTGTAAATGAACTAACTACCATTACTCAATGTCATACACATTACTATGAGATGTATTTGTTATATAATTCTTTTGTAATTTATAACATAATGACGCCTTGAAACTTTTATTACAACCTGTAGTCAATGAACTAGATAATAACCAATTATATTTATTGATACGAATTTTATAACATCCAAATGCAAAACACGCTTTAAAAATTTACACAAGTGTTGAAACAATGGTCATTTCCAGATTTCTTTTCAATACATGGAAATCATTCAGTAAGGTAATGCACAAGATAAAAGCGAGTTTTATGATATACATTTTTTTCAAACCTTCAGATACTATAGTTTCGCAAAAAAAAAATTGCGCAAAAACGGCGTATTACGCATTGTATTTTATCGGGCTAAGTACTTAGAAATTTGATATCCGAAAAAGATCTTGTTCTTCTATAGTTTTTGAAGAACTTCTTAAAACCTGACACATTGCTTATAAATTTAGTTTCTCTTACACTGCACCAACTAGAATTAATAGTTAATTCTAATTCTTCTAAGCTCTACAGTGCTCAGTAGACCGAGACACGATCCCGTTAGCCACCGACCAAATTTGAGACGATTCCTTCTTAGACCGAAACAACAAGAACAATTATAATAAATACGACTAATTTTATAATCAAGAATATTTGCAATAAAATAACTCGCTTTTTCCTACAGTCACTTCTAGCAATCCGTTTGTTTCTTTAAATATTATATATCAGACTCTACAGACTATACAGCAACTCGATTGTATTTCATGATAAATAATTATTATTTTATTTTCTATAATCAATACGACTTTTTACTAAAAACAAAGTAAAATTAACTTCTATTGACAAATTAACCCATCGCTGTCGGCGCGAAAACAAAAAAATATACGCCTTTGCGCTTCGAACCCAAGGATAGCGGACCTTTATCATATTTATTTTATTTCAATTCGGTCCGAATTTAATCCTTTTCCATTAATTAGTGACCGCTCCCTGCATAATGCGGACCCAACCCTTCAGTCTGCGTTAATTTTTCTTCGTGTGGTAGCATGTGACGCGGTCCGAATTGAAAGAGTAAGCGGATTAATGGCGCGTTTTTATTTTAGTTTATGATTTGATAAATGAGTCAATTCCGACTAGTTAATGCTTTTTAGATCAAAGAAGTTTATAGGAGTACATAACAGTAATTATAAACATACAAATAAACAAACTTAAAAATTAAGGCTATCTAACATTTGTATTAATATTTTATATATAATTTATAATGCTTGTAAATTATACTTAGAATTAGTACTTTTTATAAACTTTTAAAGATCTCCGTTACATTTTAACTACTAATTTTTTTAGAGAAACATTAAAAGTTCGTCATTAAGAATCTAATTCGTAACAATGAACAGCCATAAACATAACTGTAACTCATTTCGGACACAGCCTAACGACAACCAAAGATGGCGCCCGAAATATAATCTAATTAAGAGCAATGTGAAATGGTCAATTAATAAAAAAATAACGCGATCCAAGAACACAAGATCTGATAGCATGGTCTGAATCACAATGAGCATTAAAACGCAACACATCCGTTCTTAAATCATAATAAAAAATGCTTTATAACAATAATGAAGGAAAACACATAAATTTGGGTAAGGGCGTCTCCACACGAGCGAATTGGACGCGCGACCGACTGGTGAACTTACCAAAAGTTAGGTTATAAAGTGTTCATCACTACTTTAATTATCTGCTTCGTTACACAAATTAAACAAGGAATCCCCATTCATACTGAGATACGAGAAAAACATCATAATTGCAATTTTTGTTTCATAATTCTATTAGACGACTATAGATGCATGAGAAGTAAAAAAAACATTGTATATTAGTTTATTAATATTTCTTATTGATGTCTACTGTATGTTTTCAGTAAAGACTTGAGGTACAGAAAAATGTTCAGCGAGCTATGGATGAATGGAGATATCTTTATCTGCGAATCTCTTTGCGCTAAGAAATTCGTTATTTGGATAAGAATCAAATTTATCAACATAGCCGAATAATTAGCAAGCTGAAGTGACAACAACAACAGGTCCTGTCGCTCCTGGAGAGGATTACCGATGAGGTTTCCTAATGGTGATCACGGACAGTCGGTCATAGTGTAGGGCGATGGGAAGCAACTGGATGTAAAGCGGCCGTTGTGGAAACATATCTTCGTCCAACAGTGGACGTCTTCCAATTGATATAAAGATAATTATCATAGAAATAATCTTCATGGAACATAGATTTTTCACATTTTTACTGTACCCTAAAAACTACTGTCATTAATGATTGGCTGAGATATATTGATTAAATACCCATAGTAATTATAGCAAAAAAAATCAATTACATAAATCATTGATGTGTGCCTTGAGAATTCCGATTGTATGTAGTTGTTTCTGCAAATTGTTTACATTGAGTCATGGCGGTGTTTGTCTCCGAACGGCGACCCACGGCTGTTTTTAGCTCCCGACCGAATGATTCTGTAGATACTCGCCGGACATCTTAAACGTCAAAGCTAATTAATGTTTCTCAATAAATTTCAGAAAGTGTCACGGAACCAATAAATATATTTGGCTTCGAATCATAAAACTGTGAGTTTAAGAAATATGTTTTCTACAGGATTTGTAGATAAGTGTGTTTTCCGGCTACATCTTACATTTTTAGCAGTTTGTTTGTTTTTTAAATAAAAGATTTATTTAAACGTTTTTATATTTCTTATACAAAACATATGAAGTTACAATTTAGTTTTTGATTTTGAAATCTTAGTAAAAACCTTAGTAAATTAAACTTTAAGATTAAATAAAATCACGAAGATGACATCACATATTCGGTCATTATATTTTTATATATTGGCGTCCTGCGGTTCTGGCTAGGTCGTCTATCTACCTGCTAGGGGCCGTCCAACGCTGCGACTTACAATCCGTTATCGCCAATCGACCTTTCTTCTCCATGGGTTATAGTTTCGACAAACGGTGTAATCCAACCCATTCACCCTTCAGCTTGCTAACTATCAAAGCTACGTCGGTAACTATACTTCTTCGAAGAATTTCCCAATTGTGGATTTTATAGCGCAAGTAAATTATTTAATCTATATAATTGTAGTGAAAAAAAAACAGACACCTTCAAATAAATTACTGTAAGTAACATAATTAAGTTTATTAGCTTCACTCCATCCATCGACTAACTTTCGAAACTAAACAAAGAGCAGTTATCTATCGAAGCCATCGAATTAAAATTCGTCTAGTTTGGGCAACAGATTTTAAGTAATTTTAGTAAATGGATCTCACGGAGTTAGCAATTACAATAGCGGTGAAGTCGGTTAATGATTCAATGAGCGATTACCAGCAGATGTACACAGGTAGTCGTTAGATGGAATCGCAACATCGCGCGCGACCGCACGTAGCGCCTGGGTCGGTCCGTGTAGAGGGGGCTTTAATTACCTCATGTACCAGTTTTTAGGCAATTAAGTTATCGATATCAAATCAGATATAAATATGCTATACTATTTATTACTAGCTGTGTCCTTGGTTTCACCAGCGAAAAGTGGATTCGTTATTAGTGGTATGTACATTTTCACCATTAAGGTGTCATTGAATTACAAAAATCAATACAAATTATCTTGAAATAATATTAGAGGGTTTTTTATATACTGTACATTATTTAAATCTATCGATCATATTTTGATTACATTTTACAATTATTGTCTTTTATTTGCCTAAATCCTCAAACAAAGGAAATTGAATGACAAATAATGTCAAACTTTACAGAACCCGAGTTGTTAAGCAAAACAATCGATTGATTAATTTTAATGAAATGACAGAAATTAATACGAACGCTGCGATTGAAGACCGCCTTTGTCCCGAACGCGCCCATTGTCTATGTCTAATCGAATTCGATTTGTTTATGCTTTCTTTGCCTCCAAGCCTTTAAGAAACAACTTTGTCATTTATAGGCATTTTGTTAAATTTCTCTTCGAATTGCAGAATTAGAATACAGAAATGTTTTATTGTTGTTTTTTGAAACGACTAAAAAACAAAGGCTATTTTATGTACCGCATGCAGTCCCCGTCATATATGTACCGCCTACTTTTTTCCACTCTCAGATTTCTTTTTGATTAAAATAACAGAATAAGAAAATGTAATAAATAAGTACCAACAAGTCATACAACAAAATATAGCCTTATTTATTACTCAAAATTCGATACCTCTACGATGTCGTAGCAGCTACGTAACGTAGCAATGCGTTCTGCGCGTAGCACTCACCTGCTACGAGGTTATCTTTATATATTGTGAAATACTGTAAAAAGAACCTGAAACTTCGTTAAAACATTAGATGAATCGGGTATTTACGAAGAATCTAGGTGTTATCTTATATACTTCCGAAGGTGGCAAATAAGCCTACGGCCCGTGTGACCGTAGCCTATGGACGTTTGTAACTCTAGAAACACCACTTGTCGACCATTTAAAAATCGAATCATTTTTCTCTTTTAGGTGAATAGTTAATGTATTAAATTTTGTAACTAATAATAAAGAAGTAAGTAAGATAGGCACACTAAACTAAAACATCTTACGCATTTATAACATTTAATTTTATTCAGCCTAATTTTAATTGTACTACATGAGTTTATCCGTCACTCACCGTTAGAGTACGCCAAATAATTTCCATACTTTCTATTACTATTGAAACTCACCTTTCTCACATCTAACTAACTCACCCATCTCATAAACTGTCTCAAAACAACAGCAATTTAACCGGTAATTATAAAAACATTTAAACTTATGTATACACGAATTGTTCCAAATCTTTTTATATCTCTGTTCACACACAGACGTGACGGTTTGATGATTTTCTAGTTTTAATTGAATGGATAATGCAAATGTCTCTTTGTAACGATTTTTGTTCACGTCTAGTTATTATTGTATGTGCACTTTCTACCAGTAAACCGACGGTATCTAGGTAACAGTCGGACCGACACTGAATTTTTGACCATGTAAATTGGCCATGATACGTGGTTATTACTATGTATTAATGGTAGCATTAAATACTGAAAAGTTAAGAAATTATTTTAAGTATATTATGAATTAGCTTTTACCCGCGGCTCCGTCCGCGTTAAATTCTGATATCGGCGTAAGATTTCTACTGCAACTCCTTGATTATGCGAGTATTAATTAAATTTACCACAACAAGCTATAGAGGAATACGATAATAAATTATTCATGGAAGAAAATTTTAATTTTTTCGGCATCAGTATCAAATCAAATCTCTCTGTGTCAAATCACAACGTCAAACAATAACAAACAAACAATCTTTTTCAAATTTATATTAGTTTGTATTTAAACTGCTCGAGCATCTGCATGAATTTAAATGTTACAAATTTTGTTATTATTCCCTATCAGCCTAATGCCATTGCTAATGTATCCAAACCGAACGTAGCCAAGACCGTAAAAAGTTTCTCGGAGATGTCTTTGAACTTACAAAATAAAAAAAAACAGAGTTAGGTTTCTAATTGTATAACGCTTGGGTTGTGGAATGAGCTCTGCCAACGTTTTCTCTAAGGATTACAGTATGGGGTTCTCCAAGAAAGAAATTATTGGATTTTTGAAGGGTCGGCAACGTGCGAGTGATACTTCTGATGTTGCAAGCGTCCATAGGCCACGGTGACCGCTTACCAACAGGCGGACCGTGTGCTTGTTTGCCACCTTAGTGGTATTAAAAAAAAAAAAAAAAACCATGGACAGAGCCCTTAGGTTCATTCTGTTAATTTCTAATATTTGCATTCTTGAACCAAATCGAAAATTTAAAAAAAAACAGTGAAATGCAATCAATTTTCTGAGTTCCTCTACCTCTGCCCACATTCTAGGCGGACTCATCTATGCTGAAATACTTGTTCCCTGACTCATAGACAAAACTGATCAATCTTGTCCAATTGAGTCGATGGGACATATCAGGTGTTACATCATCAGATGACAAATCTGAACTTCTCAGGTTTCAATCTCCGGACTACGAAGTGGACCAATTGATTGGCTGAAGTAAGCAGGTACCTACCTACCACCTATACGATACCGTCTGGTTCTGATGATTACGGACCATTTTTATTTACTACAATTGCTTTCAATAATCAAGTTATCGATCTTATCTTTTATTTTACAGTTGCTAACAAGCAACAAGGATAGGTTTTTTGTGTTCTGTTGGTATTAATAAATGTAACAGACACTATAACCAATATTTTTGTTATGTTTAATGGAAAGTAAATACCCATTAGCTTTTTTAAATCTAGTGTTAGTTCCTGGGAACAAAACAGCAAAACATTACACAAAAACTTTTCAGTGGAATTGGTTTTTAAACATTATGAGTTTATTTACATAAGCTGGGTACAAATCACAAATAGCTTTACCTAGTTTGTTGTAAAAATATTATTGCCAATTATTTTTAACATGCCGTGTAAACGCGCTTTTACATTGAATTTATCAAAATGGCGCTTTCACACGAGCTACAAAATATGCACATAATACTTACTTTTATTTATAAAACCTATAATCTGATTCAATCATGTAAACAACAACAATTATTATTTTTCGACTAGACTTTGCCAGTGGCTCCGCCCGCCCTGAATTCGGTTATCGGCGTGGAGCTCCTTAATTAACTCCAATTAATTAATTAATTAGTTATACCAATGAATTGCTTTAGCGTGCTATACCTAGGTGCAGCAATAGTTCGTTTAACTCTGTTATAATTATTCCCGCAGCAACTTTTGAATTTTTAGGGATAAAAAAGTAGCCTATATGCTATTCCAGGACCTAACCTATATGTATGCCAGTTTTATCCCAATCCGTCCAGTAGTTGAAGCGCTATTGAGTAACAAACATCCAAACTTTCACATATATAATATTAGTAGAATAAAATACTTAAAGCAATTAAGGTCAATTATATTATTATTCTTTACACTAAATTTAAAAAATTGACTATTTGAATATTCTTTTTTTTTTTTTTTAGAACAGAATACAACAGCCAAACCTTTTATCTAAACAAAAAAGTAGAAAAGTGCCAATTCGACCAATAACATAATCAGCATTCCACGCATCCGTTGATCTAACAGATTAGCGGGTTCGGTCTGTACGAGCGCATTGAATACCGCAGGAAGCCGCACAAAGGTTTCATACCCGACCGGCCAGAGAGAATACCGCACCATGGGAACTGATAATTAGATTAAATTAAAACTATACGCAGCACTAATCATTGCCATTGTTAAATCAATGTTTCCGCTGTTAACATACGCAACAATAACTTGGTATTTTTATAGGTTCATGTAAAATACAAGGTAAATAGGTTTGTGTTAAAAGTATTTTGTAGATTATATTTCGTCACACAATAAAATATGAATCACTATGTTGTATCTTATGTAATCATGTTTACTGTTTTAGTATCAACGGAAATTTTAGCTATTTATATATATATATATATATATATATATACACTACCTACTCATAGATAATACACGATATATAATAGTTAACATTTCTGAGATCTGAATCTTTAGCAAATAAACTAACGCCATATCCTTCAGTTTGGTATTGGAGAGAAATAGAAAATTCTCGACAAATTTCAAAGGTCGACTGACACAAAGTATCACAACCATTAATACTACGATCTATTAACTAGTCTAGTAAGAACATTTATTTTAATACATTGCTTGACTAACGAAAAATAAAACAGTTTTTGTATCCTATTGTTTCAGAGAGCCACTCTGGCCGAAAAAGAGGTGACTACCCTTAAGGAGCAACTAGCCACCACCAGCCCCACGCCGCTCCAAGCTACCGTGCCGAAGACCAATGGTGCCCTCGAGCCCATGAGGGACCAGGCCACGGAGACTAAAACCCTGGACAGGTTCAGCCCAGACCTTAAGGAGGACAAGCGGCACTCCGAGATTGATGACGAAGTAGACCAGAAGATGGAGATGGCTGCCACGGCGAGAAGTAACACTAACTCCTCGAGGAGCAGTCCTGTCGTCAGCCAGGGACTTACTTTCGAGAACGATCTGGCTGCAAAAGAGAAAGAGGTACGTGCATTGTGCTTATTTACTTTAACTATATAAATATAACTTCTATGTATATTTGGAGGACTCCGCTGAATAATAAATAACAAAAATCAGAAAGCCTCATCCTATATTTAAGAGGTTCCACATAAATAGGAACTTTAGTCCTGAAGGCTCAATTCCATACGACTTTCGTATACACATAGGAATCTCTTAACTTTACGTGCGCCGAACACTTGTCCGACGTTACGGGAAAAGCAAATTAGAAGCCTACTTAACTTAATATTCTGAGTCTTTTAATCTTACAAAACCCACAAACTACATTCTCTCCTCAATAAGTTAGGTACTAGTTCCAGTCCAAAATCTCTTTGTTATTTCCAAACAAGATCGATAAACAAATCAATCTATCATTTTCCCCTTCAACCGGCAAGAGTTATATAGCTAAGGTCACCCGGTTAACTGGACACAAAATGACAGTATGCAGGATGCAGCAGCCTTGCACCAGCCGCGACCGACTCTCATCTCGGATCGAATGTAACGTACGATCAATAAATCAATTACATGTGCGGGGGCATCGCTGAATTGGATTTGACAGTTGGCTAGATCTAGAGATGTTCCTATCTATCTTCATCGATATTACGCTATTTGACAAAGTCAGGTTTAGATTCAGTTAAAGTCTATTTTTTGTTATCGTAGTCAAGAAATGTGTTCCATAATTATACATCGTATCAATTAGCCATTTTACTTAAATTTACTAAGAAATTCAGTAAATTAGATTCGCCATATTTAACAAAACATAGTTATATTTATGATATCACCAAACGCACCATACATTTTCTTTTTAAATAGAGTAGTAGGATTTTACATGGAGCTATTTGGTACCGTTTTAAAAATAGAGATCGCCACAATTTTTATATTGATATCTCAAACATAATTGTCGAAAGAATCTTGTTTAGCCCGTATCAAAACTTAAGACGAACCATAGAATATAGAACTAGTGGATATCGATAACTGGATTTTGAATAAGAAGTATTTATTTAAAGTGAATGCTTGTGCAAACTATAGTGCATGTTACATTATAATTTAATACAGGTACGGCGTGATTATGGAGTCATATCTAGAACCAAACCCTTTATTTTGCTTGAATTAAGATTTAGCAAGACTCCCAAACTTTCAAAACTAAAGTCAATCAACATATTTGTGGAATAAACAAATAATATTTTCTACACCTGAATATTAAACCATAATTTAGACAGCACAAATATATATATATCTATTTTAGGTGATATATTGAGCAAATACAGAAAACTTAACGCTTTCAGCACGCGAGCATCAAATTTAATACTGGCAAGTATTTTACAAACTATGATGATTATACGAGTACATATATTGAAATATATTTATTTTAAACAATGCTGATACTTGTGTACTTGTTTGTTTATATGTGCCAAAATATAAACATCTTCACCTTTTAAAATATCGATATATGATGATCAACAAGTGATTGAATCTTTACGTCACTAGCAAAGGGAAACAGGATATGTTCAATGGAATGATTGATCGGCACCGAAGCAACTATAATCCTTGCTCCTTGCAGCAAATAAATATCACATTTATAAGTGCTTAGACGCACTCGGCAAGGACGTGATCGTAATTTTATGGAACAATCTATTTACAAAATTAATGACTGTAGAAACTTACAATTATGTGTTTGTATCTACATAAAAAGTAATTTCGACTTGAACTGGAATTCGATAAGTATAGATGCTTGAAAATTTATACAGGGATTTATTACAGGTTATTTTAAAGTACAAATAAAAATGATAAATCTTTTGAGACCTCTTAGACTATTTTCGCCTCAATCATATGTACTTACGCTCTAAAAAATGTTTTTTAAACGTATTTTATTTCATTTTCTTCATAAGAGAAAATCTAATTCTATAGTCACAACACTTATCCTTAGTTAAGTAATCGCTTTGCCTATGTTGCGCCATAGCGTAAGGTATAGGTTAATTTATTTACCGCGCCAAAAATAATCAGTTAGGTTTAGGAAGAAGAGAATTCCTATATCCTCTTAGTATAGTAAACTTTTAAACATTTCCTATTGTTTAACTTTTCCATTCAGTTTCCAATAGTTTACTTAAACTTTTATGTCGCTTTAGTTTAACGTACTTTTCATTATCAATTTAAACAATTAAGATAATAAGGTTTCATTGTCGATCAATCAATATTATCGATACACACAATTAATCTTAACTCGGCGCGGCGCAACTCGAATTGAAAGTAATGGAGCCGTGATACAGCACTAAACTCAATTTGGTAAGGTATTTGTATATTGAACTATAGCTCCTAAACTGCTCGTCCCACGCGAATATCCGTTCAGTTATTTTATTGGACCACTGGACTGTTCGGGTGGGTAGCTCTGTAGCTAGCAACGAGAAATTTCAAGATTCAATTGAACAAGTATTAGGTCAATGGTAATAATGCTTTTGCTCATCTCTCAAATGTTAAATACCAACTGTATTAGCCAATTTGGTTTATTTTGTGTTAAATTTTGAATATAAAACTATTACATGGTTATTTAAACATTACTTGATTTAAAACTATGTTTCCAAAAGAAGTGCTTAGAACAGGCCTAAATAAAATATAAAAGCCTGAAGGCAAAATGTGAAATAGTTCTGGGATATTCACTCGGTAAAAAATTACAAAACTTGACTGAACACAAAAAAGACAAAATAACATTACCTTTTAAGCGCAGTCAGCATCAAAAAGGAACTGCAGACAGCACGAAGTATTCCCAAAGATGAAAACGAGATCTAGCAAAGTGCATATCTTTTCAGGATGCACCCATTCATTCTTTACAGTCATTAGTCTATTAAATCGCCAAAATTTAGAGCAAGCGCAAAATGAAGAGCTGAGGCACGGCTGAGGATTACGAACGTGGAGCGCTTTGTTCGGCTATTCAATCGAACTTATGAAAAGCTTTTAAAATCCTCCCATAAATAAGTATGTTGTATGGTATTTAGTAAGGAAGAATCCATGTAACTTACACAGGGAATAAGGATTTAAATTAACGATTGATTTGTTCAAAACTAGGCTAACACTATAAGGATAAGGAGGCCTACGGACGCTGACACGTTTGTGGAAAAGAGCTCCTTGGATACCGCAGGGTGCGTGACCCTTTCATTTCTAACTCTAATAACTAACTAACTATACTCTGCTACTCTTTTCCTGTATTTCTTTGTTGTTTCGCGAATAACACTAGTTTTTAGTAGCTAACACTTATTCTTGACCCTTATTAACTATTGCATAAAAATCCTTGAGGTCAAAATCTTTTTATTCAAATTAGGATTTTACAAACAATTTTGAATTGTCAATGTTATGAAATACTATTTTTTGAAATCCGGTTCACAATGTTGTTGATTTCTATCGAGAAGAATCCGGCAAAAAACTCGATAGTTACTTTTTTTTTTTAAAATCATAAAAACTACAAATACAACCGCTGCTTGAAATAAAAAATTTAAGCCGCACAATTTTATATTATTTTCATTTTAATTTGGTTTACCTATTCATCCTGTAATTGAACATCTTCAGTCCCAAGGATTTTTATCATTTACATAGTCTGAAATATTGTAGTAGGCTTTTTTACATAGTAGTTGTTTGATAACAGATTTAATTTTACTTATTGATAGCTTTTGAATATTATCGGTAACTTTGTTGATGAAGGCGATGCGGGCAGAAGCAAGGCAGAACATAATGAAACAAGTGTTATTATGTAACAAAAAAAAGAATCAAAATAAAGCGAACTTCGCGAAATAACAGCTGTTATTTTAGATTTCTTAACGAACGCCTTTGTGAAAGTACTACCAGACATTCTGAAACGGATCAAAAGCCTGTCGTGCAATGCTGCCTGAATACCGGCTTGAGAATTTTCGAAGTGAGATGAAGTAGTAATGTAAACAAAAGTTGCAAATAGTCTCAAAGGAAAATTCGTTGCAACAGAAATTTGGAAGTAGCTGTAAACAATTCGATAAGGAAAAAATGTAAATCAGAAAGTTTTGCTTGAACAAGTTTTTTTTACCGAGAATTGGAGATATAGCTGCCAAAAAGCATAGTTCTAAAATTAAGAAATTGCATTGAAATAAAAGTAAAACAGAAAGGACCTAATCAAGCTATTAATCCCAAGCCTAAGTGAACCACTTTCCGCTTGGTGCAAAAATTTATTATTGTAAAGCAATTCTGGCGGATTTCAGATTTTTTTAAATATTTGTAGTAGATAGTTGTAATCTTTCCTAAATTCCAATTTTCATAACAGAATTTTAACAACTAGAAGTACTTTTTGGTGAGAAAGTCGGAAGTAAAATACCAAAAGTCATAAAATTTTTTGTTACAGAACTATGAATTTGTTAATTTTATTATCAATTTCAAATTCAGATCTTAAGCCGTTCTGGAGAATAGAGGTCTTATCACTAAACGTATAGACTAGACAGTATAATAGATATTATATAGTCGGATATTAAAGTGATCGTATTGATTTTTTTTTTATTTTCCTTCTCAGCTACTGAACCTTAAAAATCAAGCATTTTGTTTTCACTGCGGTAAAGAATTAAGAGTAGGTAACTTATTGGATATGAACCCTTTAGAATAGAGAGAATTGTCGACCCCAATACTTTTTATTAATCCATAATTTTTTCTCAAAGCAACCTTAGCAATTCTCAACGGAACGCCACTGGAGGGACAAAGTTTTCTTTACTTCCACTGTATTTTATTTTTTGTTTAACATTTTACTCGAATTTAATTAAGTTAACAAAAAAGGGGTAAAGTCCGTGGGATGTTATTTCTTTTTGATGACATTCGATAAACGATTCTGTAAAAGTTTTCTGATTACGTTCTCCGAATTGGTTTCTATCGGGATTCAGATTTCCATCTAACTTTTTCGACTTATTCTTTACTTAACCACTTTTTAACTTATTTCTGATATTATTACAAAAGGAACAAAAAAAATCGTTGTTCGCGCATTGCTTTAGTCTTTTACTATGCTTTCGTAATTATTTACCTGTATCATTTATAATTACCTAGCTTATACCAGCGGCTTCGCATGCCCTAAAATTAGTTATTGGCGTGGAATTCCTATGGCAACTCCTTGAAAGCTGAAGTTGTATTTCGTTCAAGTGGCAAAATGTAGAAATGGTTATACTTATTCCCGTGGGAACTTTTGAATTTTTCGGGATAAAAGCCTTAGGGTAGCCTTTGTCCTTTCTCGTCTCTTGTACTTTCTTTGGCCAAATTTTTGCTCAGTTGGATGCTCCTTTGCGGCGTGATGGAGTAAATAACAAACAAACTTACAAACTTTCATATTTATATTATTAGTTAGTAGGATAAGGTAGTCATCATATATTTATCGTAAGTAAATAAAATGGTTCAGCTTTACAAACATAACAAAACGTTTTATAAATTATGAAACTCTTAAAAATTAAGTATCTTGTGCAAATAACAGATGTATTTATAACCAGGAGCTTACACTTTACGGCATAAATTATTTTTTGAGACTCAAGCTACAAAACAATCGGTTAAGCACAGGTTGCCGTGGCAGGAAAAGCTAGATACCACAAGCTAGGCCGTGTTTACTAGATCTTCATTGACAATCGTAGGATAATAATAAATATCTATTATTCTTCCTTACCTCTCATCTCTCAAGCGAATATTCACATTTCGTAAGCGATACCAGTCGAGCAGTCCGCCGTAAATCATAAACACCTTTTCTTTAAAGCAATAAAAACCTCACTTTCATCTTGCACTCATAGATGGCGCTGTACTAAAACTCAACTGTAAATTCTTCTTTAATGTCACTCCAGCGCAAGACATGAAAGAGTGATGACGCTATTTTTGTACGCTCCAAAACGAAAACACTCGAAATTAGTTTATGACGCCTGTCTGTCGTTCGATTTATTTTAATTTTGTTATTTTTGGTTAGAGAACACATTTCTCTTATTAAGTCTTGGACGTCGTAAAGTTGTTCGACAGTGAATTATCTTTGAAACTCGGTTGACTAATGATCCTGGCGCGGAATATGAACTATTTTAAGCTTTATTGACATTTATCGAAGCTAATATCTCACGTCGTGTACAATTCATACTTTTGAAAGGGAGCCAAACTTACAGTCATATTCAGCGAAGCTTTCGATATCAAAACGCAATGTAACGCAAACACAATCAACCTAGTTTATTTTAATTTATTTTTATATGTAACTAACTGGTGAAGCTCAAAGTAGTGAAATATATCAAAAATACAGTGTTACAGTTATTGAGTATTTATATAATTGAAATTATTCATTATTTATTTACAAACAAAATCATTTATACTTTTTTGAATCAGCAAGGACCCATGAGTCATTACACAATGATAAAACCAGAAAAAGTCTAGGATAGATTTTCAACGCAAATCCTAGATCTTTCAAAGTTTGCATAACAAAAGTTTTTGTCGCCCACCTGTGGACTAAAATGTTTCAATATCACGTCAAATTCAAATGTATGGCGATGGAAGTCTCATCTCTTCATCGATTTTGATGTCTTTAGATAAACAGTATCCCAAAATGCTATTTAAGCTTAGGAAATATTAAGTGAAAATTGTAATAGAATTAATTGTAAATTGGCATAAATTTTACAAAATAAACATTATGATGTACGTATACACTATTTATACAATAACGTTATCAATTTCTAACATGTGAATGTTGAAATTTATAACCTTTATTTACACTGATTTCTAAACACCGATCAAAGTGAAAGTACAATAGTCAAAAATGTCTACAAGAGAAGCAATCAGTTCAGTTGCCCCATCAAACCCAAGCTATCATCTCGTATGAATCGGCACGCATCATAATTTAATAACAAAAAACATACTAGAGTTACATTAGAAAAAAAACGCTTGAATGTACTTTAAGTAGAAGCTAGTAAGGCGCCCGAAATTGCCGCCCGACGATGCCCGTAATTACGTTTTGAACACGCGAGCCAACATAAAAGCAAATGTCAAACTCACATATTTATTTCCAAGTATTGAATGCTGGGCTAAATTCTCGGAAGATCGAGGTAAACATCTCTGTGTCGATGATGAAAGCGATATGCTTCTTTGTACTCGATGCTGATTAGTCTAATTTCATCTGTAGTTTCGACAAAAAGAGAGAAAAATATATAGTATGGGTAATTTGTTCGTGACAACGTTGGCGTGACGTTATGTAACAAGCAAGCGATAGACGGAAAATAGACATGCTTTTTTGTTGAAAGTTTGCGAAGTAGCAATCGCTTCATGAAGCAGCAAGTGCAATATTGTCTACAGAAATTTGTACGTTGTCAAACCATGTTAAGTTATTATATACTAGCTTTTGCCCGCGGCGCCGCCCGCGCTAAATTCGGTTATCAGCGTAAGATTTCCACGGCACCTCCATGATTTTGCTGTAATTTTACAGAAACTTAGTAGTTGCTGTAGTTGCGGTCACGTGTAATTCGAAAATAGTTATTCCTTTTGAATTTTCCGTGTTAAATGTTGCGTATAGCCTTAGCCCTTCTTCGTTTCTTTAAGTATCTCTGTGCAAAACTTCAGCCTAATTAGATGCTCCGTTGCAACGTGAAGAAATGACAAACATAGTTTCTCATTTTATAATATTATAGTGTAGTATGGATGAATATTTAGTCTAACTGCTCAATCATCCTTCTACCTTTAGTTATCAAATGATATATTATTTTATTTTACTTTTTAAATTGTACATCTCATTATCAACTAATTCACATTCAATAGTATTTTTTGATACTGTTAGTGGAAAATCGAAACTATAGTTAGATAGTAGTTAAAACTGATAAATTTACATCAACATCTACAAGCATACAATTACTGAGATCTTATCCAAGTGGAAACTTTGTTAGTAAATCTTTGTTAGAAATGTATCTGTAATAAGCTCATAACTAAGCGAGACGAAGGCGGCGCCCGGATTCGCCCTGCTCTATTTATACCGGCGCGTCGATATCCAGCAGCCGACTTGATAGATTCATAGCAGCGAACATCAAAGCCGCTACATTAATCATAACTCACATCAATCGCCGGTGAAACGGCACTGTTTTTATTGTAAATCAGTATTAAAAAGCGACAACGTAAGCACATGAATCAAACGTGCACCTCGAGACGACAACCGTATGCGATAAATTCGTGAAACGTAAATAGAAAAAGAAGCGGCGCGATTAGACCACCCTGCGGCACACCTGTTGAGTCTATTAACGAGTTCCCGCAAGACCGACATTAGAGCACGGGAAGCAGATAAAATCAAAAATGTATGCGGTTTGTAAAGAACAGTTGTGTCGTATATCAATTTATTTGATGCGTTACGAAAAATCAGAGCAATTACTTGAGTCGAATGCCGGTCCGATGACGAGGTAAGATCAAACGAATGGGTCTCGATGCAAATGATCCGTGGAATTTCTTTTTTAATTTTACTGTACGTAAGTGCGACTACTGCGTCAAACTAATAAACGCTATACTTCCTATGAAGTGATACAGATATACTGTACGTCTGGTTTCCGTCTTTTTATGATCGTCAACAGTTACATATTTAATGTTCGATGTTTATCAACATTTCTTTCTTACTAAGGTTTAGTGAAGCGATAAATTATTTATCTTCAAAGAGTTTTCAAACTTTTGTTTCTTGCAATCGGTTATTCTTTGCTTTGCTTTTGACGTCATCGGAGTTATTAAGTATGCCGCATATTCTTTTATCAAAAGATTTGAAGCTTTAAGAACGTTCCACACAATTTGATGATAACATTAAAATAAATGCTGATAACATTTTCGACATAGATGTGAAGTCGATTAAGAATCTACGTGACATCATGTTGTAGTTAGTCACTGCGTTACTCAGTATTCGAGACGTTTACATAATTGAGTCAGACTGAAAATTGCTGAAGTATGACATACTTACTGATTTCTTTGTTAACTATTAATTATGTTCACTGTTAGAGCAAGCTTGAAAATATCATCGACTTCTTTGATAAGCTCATCAGTAAAATCGCTTGCAACTCGAATCATGAATGGAAAATATTTCATCTTAATATCACGTATCTTTGTTTCGTTTTGAAAGTGTTTCTCATTTAATGCGACACATCTGTTTGTGCTATATTTTAAGAGAACGTCTTTGAGACGTCAGAGCACCCTGTGTGTGTGAAACCACAAATATTCGGTTACTGGAGATTTTTTATTCTTGCAACATTCTGAAAATCAGTATTGCAAAAAATACTGATTTATATTTCTAAATAGTTCTAAAATTAATATACGTGTGAACTACACACAGGTTAATAAACTTCTGAAACAAACGTTCCTTCTTATATGTGTATCTCAGAAGATGATGGCTAATTGTGCTTTTGACTTTTTATATGATATTTTTTAGCTTAGTTCAAGCCTATACCTATAAAGAATTAAGTGTCTATAAAAAGGAAAAAAGTATCCGACGGTTTGTGCAAATGGGTGGCTAGCTTTTTGTCCGGCATACGCATACGAGCCGTAATTGACGGTAGTTTCTCTGATAGCATGGACATTAATGCTGGTGTCCCGCGTCTCCTACGCTGTTTCTAACGCATATCAATGACATGTTGAAAAATAACAACATACATTTTTATGCAGATAAGTGTACTGGAGACGCTTATTACACGGGCCGTGCAAAAATCCCTCGTTCCGTTGTGGGAAAAAAAGCGTGGAGAACTAGTGTTTCAAATCGGGATCATTCTGTCCAAGGTCTCTGACTGGGGACGGGAAAACTTTGTCCGATTCAACCCTACAAAGACACAAGTCTGCGTGTTCACCGCTAAGAAACCCTCCTTCACTGTGGTCCCACAATTCCAGAACATTGAGATTGGGATCCTTGGTGTTAACATCTCTAGCGATGTTCAGTTCCGAGATCATTTGCAAGACAATGTGAAGCTGGCGTCCAAAATCATGGTGTACTTAACAGAGCGAATCAGTACTTCACATCCGGGCAAAGGTTGCTGCTTTACAAGTCGCAAGTCTGGCCCCATATGGAGTACTGCTGCGATCTCTGGGCAGGTACACCCGGATACCAATGAGTGATACCCCTGGTGTTGCAAGCGTCTATAGGCTACAGTGACTGCATACTATCAGGTGGACCGTAAGCTTGTTTGTCACCTTAGTTTTATAAAAAATAATACATAAATACAAATCTCCACTTATCTGTATAGTTGGATTAATGGCACATTAAGCGAATAATGTAAAATGTACCCTTATTATGTCGGTGGACACAATGCGACTACCATACGATACAATTCATCAAGTGTTCCCCATTTTTGTTAATAAACCCACAAACTTCTTAATCACTCTGCAAGGCTTAGGCCTCTTCCCCAATCAACGGATGGTCGACATCCCTATAAGGTCATCAAACCCTGTGATAGATAAATGAGAATAGATCCACGCTCCATTAGCGTGTCTAGTTTATTGTTGATGATTATGTATTGTATATTGATGTAATTATCTGAATCGCGTTTCTAAGTCGCACTATCAATATTAATTTCCATCGGCAACACATTCTCGCCTCCGATGATTAGTTCCGAACGCGCTCAACTGCTTGATTAAAATTTAATTCGGCACGTTACTTATTCATGTTTTGTGTTTCGCTCTAATAGTAGATACCTATCTTGTAGACGGCGGATTGTGGAACTGATTAAATAAAACAGTATTGGAATTCTGATCTGTTACGTACATAGATAGCAGCGCCAATAGTACGAGTAAGGAATGATTTTGTTGTAGATAACATTATTTGTATGATTGCTTCTCATATCGACACCGTAACTACAGTTTTGCTTAGTCTAACGTTTGTAGGGTTCCTTGCTGCTTGGAGGTAACCTACTGACTATAAGTCTCCTATCAATAAATGCAATCAAAAGGAATATTTTATTACCATTTTATTTATTTAAAACCTTTATAATAAATCCGAAAGTTACTGTCGCTATCTCTCAGTTACCTTTTTACTACTAAACCGTTGAAACGATCTTGTGGAAATTTCGTAGTAAAATAGCTTCTATGTTACTTAAAAGGACATAAGACTGTCGTAGGAATCGATTTCACTAAAATGTTCAATATCAAGTGTGTAACAAACAGCAACTACTCATAAGAATTTGTATATATATATTATATACTTCGTGTCATGAAACCAATTGAAGTAAAATGAAGTCAAAATAAACGTTAACCGTATCATCACAAAGTAGTTTTTTTTATTCGTACATTCGTACGGAAAGCTTCGGCACATCAAAGAAACACATGCGCTGAATATGTCAATTCATTATAAGTTTGAGTCGGACTGAAGATGATTTGTGACATAATAATGGGATAAAACCGTATCAGTTTGTACGATTTTTCAAACATATAAAAGGCGCCACTATATATTTAAACCTGTCATAAGATCATACTACGGTATGTAATTTAGTTAGTTCACTTTTACGTCGACTGATCAAATTTGTTTGCGATTGTGTATCTATTAATAGGGGTATTGTTCGATCGAGCGATGCCCAAATTCTGAGTAATTGACGAATTTCGTAGAACACACATGCCGCTGTCGCGTAATAGCTTCTCTTCAATTAGTTTTGGCTCGGTGATTGTTCTGACTATACCATAACCCTTATCGGTTCTAGTAACTTGTTATCTTACTGGAATGTTGTTTTTAATGGCTTATTGGAAACTTAGTATTGTCGATATATTGATATGGTTACGCAAACTTCTAATTTTTCTTTTTGCTTATTTTTCTTATTGGGAAAAAACCCAAGTTCAACTGTAAGCAAGCGTGCGAAAAACAATCAAAAACCGCGCTTGTTGGTTTTATACACAATTTGTGAGACACACTTTTCACATACATTTTCATTTCCATTTCCATAAAAGAATGTCTCTTAAAATAAAATATAATTGTATTATTTTGTAAATAAATAATACATAGTAAAGATATAATTTATATTTTCAAAACTACATAGTACATATTCACACTCTTCATTGAGGTCACCAGAGGCTGCAATTTAGTAAAAAATGTCGTACCACACGCACCATGCTATGTTAACATTAGATGAAATAATAATCTCAGTTTCCATTTTTAGTGTAATACTAAAAATGTAATTTAAGATAAAGTTCTCATCATTTTAGTTCTTAACATAATAAATAGGTCTATTTTTATTATTATATTCTAAACTTTAATAATTTTTGCGAGACTTTTCAAAATTAATTTGCATTAAAATTAATATCGTGTTGAAAACATCTTATTTCCATTGTTATCTTCGACTACCTAATTCTTCTAAAATTATTGTTTTTTCGAAGATGAATTTTTTTTTCATCGCAAACTTTTTCCTCGCCGGCACCTTTTCTGCTTTCAAATGCAATTATAACTTGTCCAAAACAGACTCGACTTTTGTTCTTATTAAAATTAATGCAAAAATCAATCAATTCAAACTTTAAGCCCCCTGTTTCTCCGAAAAAAAACATTTTTCTCTCCACCCTCGTTCCCGAAGACAATGGCAGAAATGATTATTAATATTCTGCGATGAAAAAACAACGTTGCTAAACAATAGGTGTTGTTAATTTACTCATTATGGATTCATGGGGTGTTCTGCCGCGGCCCAGAGGAGCGTGGGGTTACGTAGTTCACAAATTCCAAATATTAATAAAGGAATCCTTTGATACATTCTACGGATCGCATCGGGGGAGAAGAATCGATTCTGTTTTCTACAAATAATAATAAAACATATTTTCGTATCTGCAGATGGATATTGTAATGCGGACGGCACAAAATACAATAAATTTAATACTTTGAATGACAAAAACTATCTGACCACGTGTCAAGGGGTCCGAACTGGTTCTAACCGGTTCCTAATAAAACACCATTCAATCGAATTTCGTACAGTCCGCAAAGGAAATCTACTTTTTTATATGATCTCGAAATACAATTTTGAACTTAATATTTAAAACATTAGAGTTTATAATGCTATAGTATTGATATTTCATGCAATTGATAGGAATCGGTCAATCGGTCGTATGCCGTCCATTCATGTCAGACTATAAATTTGGTGGCCGAGGGTCCAGCTGTTCCTATCCAATAGTCGAACCTTGAACTATTGATGCGGGACTCTTTTTACTTTATAACTGCGTATGAACTTTAACACTTGATTTTTCTTCGACATTACACACAGGGACATCTGTTCCTAAACTAAGCAAGCTTGTATTACGGACCGGACAACGGATACAAATACTTATCTTATAAATATACTTTTTTTTGTAAATACATACATACATGTTGTTCCTAGAAAACATCCAGTCTTAAGACAAACACAAATATGTAGGAATCGAACTTATCAGTGTCTATAAGTTAGTTTCTTCTACTGATTAAGTAGATCTACTGATTAAGTAGAAGAAACTAACTTATAGACACTGATAAGTTCGATTCCTACATATTTGTGTTTGTCTTAAGACTGGATGTTTTCTAGGAACAACATGTATGTATGTATTTACAAAAAAAAAGTATTGTAGTAATTTTAATTTGCAGTTCCTAAGCAAATAAAATAATGATAACAAACTATTATAGTATCGAAATTTAATAAAGTTGTTCAAATATTTCCAGTAATCCAGAACAAACTGTGTAGCTGCAAAGATAATTTAAAAACCCCTTTTTCAATAAGTACCTAGAGCCGAGAGCATTCAGTATTTACCAGATTGCGTGCCGATATAACCAAAAACACTAAAAATTAATAAAAACATTTAATGAAAAGTATTTTTCCAAGGCGACATTGAAACAAAGGCGTCAAAAGAAATGTCTAGCATAAATTATTTTCGTTTTTTACTATACTTCATTGTGAAGATATCGTTAATATTAATTTTTTGACGCGACGAACAAACGGATCCGTTTAATATTCGCGTAATTCGGCCTTTGTTATTGTAATGGGGTTGCCGATACCTTGCCCGTGTTCAGCTCCGATGTAAATTAATAACCATAGACATAATAATAAACTAGAAATTTATTAAAATTAAACATTGAAGTAAAAAAGCATCGTTGGTAACTTTTTACTAATCAAAGCTGAAAAATTTCCTTTTTTGTACAGCTCATAAAAAAAAATTGAGGTGAAAAAGGAGCTTTTATTAGGTAGAAACATGTACTTTTATCGGTATACCTATGATATATAAGGTATGTGTAGGTATGCCCCGAAACAATATGCAGTGTTTTACCAGCTCACTATTTTGACGACCTCAATCCAACTTTGTTTGTGTTCTTAATTTATATATTGTAGAATTAATATAGTAGAAACTACTAAAAAACTTTTCAAATAATTCCTTGGTATCGAGGACGCAACTGTGTATGTGAAAAACGTTAAAAAGAATCGATAATTAAAACAATAAAATAATCGATACATTCGGCGAAATAGATAAGGAGTCAATGGCCATCGCTATCAGCCGGGGTCACACTTCACTGTTCCTTCAATTTTTTTTCTTTAAGAACTATTCTTACTTTTATCTATCGCTGGTAAACTAAAACAGCTGCTGTCAAAGTTTTACTACACATTTCAAATTTATAAATAGGACAGAATGTAGTTCTGATGTCATAATGTCGTAACATGTTATTATACTGAATATTTTTAAATTGAAATAGCTCTTTAATCTTTATCAATGGAAAGCTATTCATTTGTCCAGAATTTTATTCTCAGTCATAACAAAGTTTTGTTTTGTTTATTAAAACGTAAAGTTTTTTTGCTTCTCTTTTTAAATCCTGATTAAGATCTTTATATTTTCGTTTGTAAGTTTGCTATTGTCAATTAACGCATCGCCGTGTTTTCTAAAATACATATATAGGTTCCTGTACTAAAAGAATGATATATAAAAAAAGTGTTGATGAATGTTGCAATCTTAACCTTTTGGTTGTGAACATTGGGACCCATTTTGGAATAAATACGAAAGAGTAAATCGCCTTAAAATATAAATTTAAATTGAAAATATACCCTATTATTATAAATAGCAATAAAAAAATATTTTTCAATAAGAGGATTCTAAATTCAAAATATGAAGAAGTTATTATTATTAGTACAGTAAAGTTTGAGAACGTACATAATTATTGTATCGATAAATGTGCGTATTATTTTGTTTTGTATACAATATAAAATATCTTGCAGATAAAGCCCCAGTTGGCGGTGAGTGACACAAGTATTTTAGCTTTTTTCGATCTCGTTCATATTTCGACCATACTCATATCTAAGCTGACGTTTGCGGAGATACCACCCGGGCACCCGGACACCCGCGCGTGCATCCGTTGTTACGTGATAGTGGATTATTTTTAATTATTATTTCAATATTTACAATATTGGCTATATTTAGTTTGCAGCCAATAATATATTCATCTGTTTAAAGGTAAGTAGCTATTTTCCTTGTAATATGCAAATCAATTCACATTCTCCTTAAAATACGACAATACTTGAATAGATATGTACCCTCAAAACAAAACGTTTCGATATACCATCCGTTTAGAAGACATTAAGCAATTTACCTAATGTCTTTCCAGTGAAGTAGTTGTATCGATTCTCAACTCAATGGTCAACGTATAGGATTGACATTTGATTGAAGATTTCATTCGTCCTTGAACATGGAGTTCGAATGCTAAAACGTCTTATTAAGACGTGGAAGTAATTTCAAACTCCAACCTTGTTCGAAGCGCAACAGTTTCTAATATCTACGCAACTATTTGGTTGTTTACACCATTAATAACAATGGCGTTTCTAACCAATCTATCGGAATAGTTCCCTGAGGATAGTGAGGAGGTATTTAATGCGTTGTCGTTAAATTAATGCCACGATTTATGACGCTCCGAATTAGCCGAGCGCGGACTACACTACACTACATCGCATCGCATCGCAATGGATCTCTGTTTAAGTTTTATTGATGGATGTCTTACAATACAACAATGACTTACTCTTAAGCCTTTCCAAACTAAACTGTAGCTATTGTCAAACTAATTTATTCTTTAATGTGTCAACCATAAATTTTGAAATCTTATTTTTTATGTTGTATCGACTTTAGCTTTATACAACTAGATAGTATTATGTAAATCCTTTATTACTTTAGTTGTATTTGCAAAAATTTTGATGGCCACAAAAACGATTCATGTCCACTTTTATATCGCAATGGATATAATAAAACTTGTTACTATTTTAAAAGGAATAAATAATTTGTCATACACGCATTAAGTTAGGGTTCCGTAAAATTAGAATTATTGCACATATCTCATAAAATTTTGAACCGATTTTTTTATTAAAAGTGTTTTTAAAGCTCATTACCGTGATAAAAGCGCACATAGTTTAATATTTAGAGTGGTCGACAGAATGTTTTACTTTGAAAGCCAATTACTCGCAAATTATACATCTTAGAAATCATCATAAAAATCTGGTTAGGAACCTCAAAAACATATCTGAAGCCTACAAAATAGGGTGCGCGAAAAAAATAATTTCACCTCTCGGTTTAATATCTGGATTTTTCCCCAATTTCTATAACGAATCTGTATGGTGGTTCTCAAAATACATTTTTGTGTAAAATTTCATTAGATGTGTGTAACAGACGGACGGACGAACATAACTATTTATATAGGTTCAGTTTTGCGTTTTGGCTACGGAACCCTTATAACGAACGAATGAACTAAAATTTAAGTGGTCAGGTTATTAAGCATGAATACCCATAATGTAGGTTACAAGTTAGGTAGGGTAAAAGTTAAACCACCGGATAAAAAGATGAACTAAAACAATACAACTCCCACCCATTTTATACAAGAAACGTCGATACATATTAGAAAAGAAGTATATGGTATGTGAACAAACCCTAGTCGGTTCGGTTGAGTGAATTCGCCAAGGATGCGGAATGAGTGTCAGGCAGGCTGCCGTGGATAATGAGGTTCGATTCCGCGGGAAGCAATTTTCTTCTTTAATGTGCCGATTTTTATTTTTTATGATCGACTGATGGATACAATACAAGTAGAAAAAAGACTAGAGTTGTTGAACCCTGTGTTGTTATTGTGCATTTATGTTATTTGTTGGGAACCTATAAAATATGCCATTTTCTCTTTCAACTTCTTTTCAAATTCTTAATATGTAAAATACGATTTTTTTTTACAATTCCACAAAAGTAAGTAAGTATTGTGTGTTTATGTAAAATTATGTCAATTGTAAACTTAATTTGATTTTTATATATAAAAATATAAACTGACTGATTTAATGGCATAACAATGCACAGCCCAAACCGCTGGCTCTAGAAACTTGAAATTCTCCACATGGGTTCCTCATTTGACGTAAGGCTCCACTAAGAAACGATTTTACAAAATTCATTCCCTAAAGGGTTGGAAGTTTGTACCAAAATTTGTCAATTTTGAAGCTAAATGTATAAATATTTGGGCTGAAGGTTGAAAATTAAGATTGATGTTCTTTCACCGTTTTAGAAAAATCATTTTTCTGGAAATTATGATTTTTACGAGAATTCAGATATTTTCGTGTAAAACTTGAAACGGATAAAAACTTCCTTTTTTAAAAGTGAACTCTGATGAAGTTCAAATCTCTTCAGTGTATATTTTATATTAGGTTTCAGAATCATTAATTTTCCATCTCTTTTTATTGTTGTCTTTTACCAAAGTGTAAATCAAGAATTATTTGCAAAAAACCTCACATAGAATGTTCGATGCCTTGTATAAAATACATTGGTTTTGGTATACAACAGATACACGCCGCGAAAGAGACGGTCGAGCCAAACCGATACACAATTAAAGAGGAAAACAAGGAGACTTGTAAGTACTAATGCTAAGACGAATGTTGCGGAAAATCGAAGCCTCCCCAGCCTCCCCCCGGTCTCTAGGGACGTCTGATTTACGACATACAACTCGAGGACTTTGTTTTTAATTTTTTTTTTTTTTAATATACAAGATATTTTGTTACACGTGCCAAGTTCAAATACAGATAATTTTTATTTTTAACACATTATTGATAAATACAAGTCTCATTGTAAAATATGCCGTATAATAAAAAGCATGAATAAAACAATCCTCTACGCCATAATAAAAAAATAAACTATAAAATAATAAAATAAAACAATAAAATATAAAATAAATCTATTATCTATCACGAATCTTATTGTTATTTTAAATCAGTTACATCCAACTTATTTCTATATTACATATTTATTATACCAAGAAAATAATTCCGACCTCTACGTTTAGTGGCAACCCTACGAGCCCTACACCATTCGACGTTTTCTTTCTCTAATTGATAATTCTTCCGCGATCCCTCATCGGAGGCTGCTCTCCTACAATAATACAATTAATTCCCTTATGCCGAGACCTACTTATAAATTTCTTAGAGGCAACCCTGTTGGGAACCTTGTACACTATATTTTAAGATTTTGATCACATTTATTAGCTTAAACAAATGAAACAAATATTCTCTTATTTACTGTTACGTACATAATGTTTTAAAATATTTAAATAATAAGAGTAGATCCTATCTTTTTAGCCATTATCCAATAATAAAAAATACCATATTGTGTTAAGTAAAATTCAAACATAAAATTTCAATAAAAACTGAGTTTTGAAACTTTTCCATGAACCTATTTTCATCTTGATAAAATAGTGAACAATAAAATTAATGAAGGAATTTAAAGCTCTCTTTACAGCTTCCCGATTTATCTTTAATCCCATTGTAGTTTTAGTTGGAGTTCTAGCCAGCTCGTAAAATAAATAAAAGAAGAAAAAACTGTAATATTTTTTCTGATCCATGTGAGTGTGTGTGAGTGTGCAATATCCTTAACATTTTCGTTCTTATGTGTCATGTTCACAACCCTTGACAACGGAGACTCGTCAGTAATTGCTTTGTGAATGCGAAATGCGTATCTTTTGTTACGTATAGGTACGAGGTACCGACACGCGAAACAAAAACACAGTTAAAGCCGCGTCAAAACATAGCTACCTGCCGATAAAGTAAACACAATTCACCCTGACTATGTTAAGCTATTTAAAAACTTATTGGTGCTCGCACCTCGGGTGGAATTGTGTCCCACGGGAACTTTTGGTCGCAGTTTTGTTTAAAATCGGTCATAAATGAGCTATTAAGTTTAACATGTTTGTAGTAGCAAACGTAAACCAAATTTGGGCAACACTAGTTGCTGAAACAAATTGTATTTGGTAAGTAAAAAAATAATTTAAAACATTTTTTGAAAACATATTACTCGACTTGCTTAAAAGATCGATAAAATATTTGTTTTTCAAACTTGAATTTAAAAATTTTAAACCTACTATTAGAAACATGTGTGAATGGGTTACTTTTGTTTCCAACCAAAAAATCGCTTTTATTCTAAATAATTCAACACGTACCTAATGTTTTGTATATTAATTATATTATTCGACTATAGAAAAGGATTACTTAAAATTGTCAGGTTTACCGATAATTCGGTTTTATAAAGAACGGCAGACGTCCCCTTCCTGTCTCGACTTTCCGGCTGGTTTGATCTGAATTCTCCTTGTTCAATTCAGTGTTGCTACATTTAAATATGGCGAATTTTTTTTACCTTTCTTCGATATAATTACAAATTACCCACTTTGTGACTAGTCATTTTTAAGTTTGTGTTTTTATCGTGGTCGATTGTCATTCAATTCAAATCCGTGATTACGTATGCCGTAGAAAAGTGATACAAAGTAAAAACAAGTTATTATTTCTTTGCCTTTGCCACAAAACAAGAAAATCCAATTGACTTACATATATTGAAGATACCAGCTGCAAGCATAAGAGATATCATACATACATCACGTAATTAATATTGGAATACTGTTTTTATTCTTGTTCGATATTTTCTTTTTCATCTGGTAACTGGTTTCTTATTCATCCACTCCTAAAATGATATCATGCGTATATAGCACTATTCTTGCAAACGTAGCTTTTTTTAGTTTACTCATATCCGAAACATCTATCTATTTATCATCTTTATGCTATTCATGGATTATCAGAGTCATTAATTTCCTCATGGTAGATCATACTTGTATACATGTATTTTTATTTATATATGTATTCTTTGTTTCAGGTAAGAGCACAGGCATAGAACGGCACATACTTAAATACATACATACACCGGTAAGACAAAGGAAGATAAAATAAATATTTACAAGTGGAAGGAGAAAAATCAGAAGGGGAGATTGCACATGCTAAGAAAACGTACAGTATTTGTTTAAGTAAAAAGAATAATAATTTTATTTTTAGACTAAGGTAGATAAAGTTAATTGTTCTAACTAACTATTGTATTTAATAGTTCCAGTTTAAAGTTGCTATTAGATAAATAAAACAATATACATTGTGTAATAAATAAGTAGAATCAGCTAACTTTGCACCCGAAAATGACTGTCATATCACAATACAGCCGTGATCGATCTAACTGCGTGAATGTCAATTTTTAAATGTCAAATTTGACATATCAGTGACAGATATAAAAACAATCGACGCATTAAAATATCCATTTAACCGTCACAACACAACACAACACCGCGCAACGATCTCACAATCTACCGATTAATGGTCGAAATTTGTCAATATCATCGAATTGTTTTAAATACCGGCCATTAATATTTTAATCTTGGAACGATAAACGATTGCTTCGAATCGCTACACTATTAAAAGCCCTCATTTTTAAATGAGTCAGTGGTTTATCGACTGTCACTTGTTTATCGATAACAAAAGTTGTATTACGTAGTGAAGTGACGTCACCCGTCCTTTACTGCGGTCAGCAGTTGTCTTTGGCCGAGGGACAAAGGTTACTAACTACTTTCATCAACTAATCGCGACCTACTACTGGCGAAAATAGTTTTCCATATCTATCTTTTCAAAATTATTTTAGATCCCAAAATATTTATTTACCTGCTAATAGATATTTTATAAATAAAAGTAGATACAGTAAAGACGTTTATTCATTGTAATTATATTATCTGTTGTAGTTTTATAGAAATTCTTGTTTATCGTTTTTATTTTTACAGTTTCTGATTAGTCCGATAAAATATGGTTGTGTTGAATACTGACTTACTTCTCATAGTTCGTATATATTTTTTATTAAGAATCATTTTTATGTTTTATTAGTAATATTATTATTATATAAATAAAACCATCTTACTCCAGATAAACATTCGTGTCAGAGGCAGTGCTGTGGATATGGGCTCACCACCTGTCACGCAGGACTAAAGTGGTGGGTGAAACAAGGGTGTCCCCCAGATCGGGTGTGTGTCCAGTTACTGGTTAAACCTCTTCGAGAAATAAAAACTGTAACGTTACACATAAATATGAATTTTTGGCAGAAGATTTATGAAAATCCTATAACTTTCCTCAAATATTTTTATATATTAATTTTCAACAGCTATACCAAAAACAATTATACCTACTTACTAACTGTTCTAACATCTACCTTATACGATTTTTATTATAAATATGTACATATATATAAAGGACAGACACTTAGGTGATTTAATAAGTGTAGATACCTAAGTACTATACTTCTATTTTTGATACAAAACACTAAAAATAACATCATTAACATCCTGAAATTTTCATTTCCCATATTTTCTGCGTAAAGTCACAAAAATTTAATGGATATTTTTACCACCCAGAAAAGGATGTAAGATTCGTTTCGTGGACATTAATCGGCCCAGTTTAGAATTGTGTTTCGAATATCATTAACAGTTTCCATACCATAAACTGTCAATAAAAGAAAACATGAAACGACTTCCATCTGCATATTCCCGCCATTAAAGGAAAAAAGAAAAAAATATAATTTTGCGATAACAAAAATTAATAACCCGTTGACTGCTCTTGTATTTTTATGAACGCTGTCGCGAGTCGTTATCGCTACTTCACTTAAGAATATCGATTTTCCATTATTTTGGGCTGTCATTAATAATTTTAATTAATTACAAAACGTGGAGGGGCGTGTTTATGGAGTTAGCTATTGTCAGTACACTGTGTGAGATGATTTATGCGTTACTCCTTTTGATATGTGTCTTACTCGCTTATCTCGAGACGAACGGCTCATTGATTTTTGATGACTAACAACATTTGCATGATCCGAAGCCGTTAAATTTTCCCTTTATTGTCTTCTACTGATATACTGATCGTTCAACAATATTTAGCAATTAGTAGGCTATTTCGTTTTCTAATGGTTAAATTACAAAATTCTTTGCATTGTCTATAATTGCTTTATTTTACTTCGCATGCTTTCATTACGCGCTACAAGTACATAGTAATACTATTTATAAAATCAGCTCACAAAACTACAATTAGAAATTACACAACATTGTAGTGTTTGACGTATGATATTGGAAAATTGCTGCTAAAGTAGTAAGGCAGCTTGTAGGTATTTTTTACCAGCTAACCTAAATATTTCGGGGGCAACTGTACCCACATTTTGAATGATTAATTACAATCATTTATTAGTGAAATTTTCGGCTCCGATTCTAAATATGACGAAGGGTTAGAAGAAAGGGTTAGTTGCGAGTGTGTGTGTCATTAATATTTATTTCGCATACATAAATTATTTTACTCCGGTTTTGTAGAGGATTGATTACGTTAGGAAATCGAAATTTGAGATGACAAATTCTTGGGATGATGTGTGTAAAGTTATATTATTTTAGCAATATATGTATTTTATTGAATGTAGATATACATATATGTACGTGTGTCTAGATATCTGTATACGTGTACAAATATTACACGAGTGAAAAATTTCTTGCGACTGCATTTTTTTTATATGTTCAGAAAGAATCGCATATATTAATTATAAAAAAAATAGCAGATACGTAGTAAATACATACATACGTACATAGTAAATGTAGACGTACTCTACATTTTTTCACTTTTAAGATACCTACCTAATAAAATTTTAGTTGCATTATGGCGTGGTATTAAATCGAGGGGCGTGAGAATATCCTCTTCGCTACACTTGTCATTGTTATATGACATTGTTTACTTTAGTATAAAAAAATAAATAGATATGATAGTACTTTTGTGAATATGAATCTCAAGTCAAGTCAATTACGTAGGTAACACGAAACGCGATCTATTTATTAATGAAGCGCCATCTTATATTTATACTAGTTTTGATTCCTTGTTTCAAAATTAAAGTATGAAAGTAAAAAAACCATAAATACTAAAAATCAACGGGAAAAGGGTATTTGTGAAATTGAAATATTGAGTGAAAAAATTGTAGCAGATTTCCTAATGAAACCGAGCTGAAATAATTTAAGAAAACCGCTGATTTCGAATAAATACATAAAGTAATAACTCTAAGATAATTATTATTTATTATCTCAAACGTATACCAAATAGCCTTCCCTCGTTGATAAATAATTTTTGTTACTTTTACACACCTTATGTATTAATGGAGGTCAACTTTAATTTCGAAACAATCGTACGTCATGGACAGAGCATGCACGACCAATTTTAGACATTAAGAAGTTAACAAACAAAAAATTAAAGATATTTATAATGCAGTTTTATTATCCGGCGACATGCGATACTGATTATTTAGCGGATTCAAAATGGCGGGCTGTGATATAGCATTTATCATTTTCTATAACACTATAAACGAGACACGGTGTTACACAGTGGAACATGATAGAGTTAGGGTGTCATCGCGATTTGTTCTTCGTGTACTTTGTTGGAACACAATTTCCAGTTTCTCGCGTGACTGTGGCGTGTTGTTTTTGACACGAAATCGTCTGTAGTTTTCACACTCAAATTTTCGCGTTTACCGTGACTCGGTTTTTGGCTTGCAATTAACGATTGTTATCTTGTTTCGTTTATTACGTTTATTTGTGGTTCCGTTAAGTTTGGGCCTATTGCATCGATCACATCACATGTCGGCATTTTTCAAAGTTTTCTTCAGGATATGCCTTTTAGGTTTTATACAAAAATTGAAAATCTACACGAATTTAATCTTTTTTTTATTTGAAAGCCACAGATGTTTACATTAAATTAACTTCCCTTTAACGTCGATTTACCTATTTTAAATTTCACCAGTGTGTGGTCTCCAGAGAGTGTACAAGCTGAACTCTATGTAGTCGGTACATTAGAGATGGTATCGTCCACCCTTCTTGCAATATTTTAAATGTAACCCTTTCTAAATCGACGCACCCCATAGTGGCGACTTGGCGATCAATCGATTTTGTCCACCCCTATTATGTACTGATTACCATATATACTAGCCACTTTATTATCTAATTCTAGCAATATATTGATGAAACTTACCACAATACCAGATAAGCCACAGAACAAACTGCACCGAGTATGACAACATTACTGAATTACTACTTTATTTCATTTATTCTAAATTGCACATCTTAGAAAATATGATGCACAAAGGAGGACTTCATACCTAAAGGCTTTCTCTACCAGGCTACGAAAAGTTTAATCTATACCTAAATTAAATTGTAAACAACCTGATATCTGTGTGCTAGGTAAATTATTAAATTAAAGAAAAGAAGCCGATACGTTAATTTTATAATAGGCTATATTAAATTTTAAAAATCTTAAAGTTCCGTACGATGAACAGGATCGACATCACGACGAAAATAAAAAAAACCGCTAATATAAAAAAGAGTACCTACTCGTGTATATACCTACATAATGTAGCTTTGTAACTAAAATCAAATAATCAAAATGGCCGATACCCAATCAATACCGACCCAAACTCTTATGTGTCTAAAAAATTACCCTTTAATCTGTCACCCCTTCGTTCTCCACCCACCCCTTGATACAAAGACACGTTTTAGCCGATAGGGTTCAATCAAATCTGATTTTTGAACGCCCCGTCTCTAAATGTGGTCCCCAGAGCATCCTCCCTTGATCTCGCGGAGCTGGCAACCCCGTACGATAAACTTGAATTATATATAAGAATTAATATGGCACCCCTGAGTAAACAATTTTTTGAGTACCTATTCTAATTATAAAATATCTGTAACTAAACACAAACAAAAAATATGTACCTAGTTAGTATCTAATTAAAAATGTTAAAAGGCAATAGGTACTTACAACGTAAGAGTAAAACCAAGGATGACGCGATATCTAACTAAGCGTGTGTGAGTAGTGCAGTTACATCTCAACTAACTGAGATTTTCGTTGAAATATATGAAATAAATTAATAGTTTATACATCATTGTTATCAAAAACTGCTTTTTTCAGGGTCTAAAAATCTATCACGGCTATGCTTAAGCAAAGTTGTCAACTTATAGCACTTAGAACTTTAAAGATTTCTTTGCCAAAAAAAACAGTGAAAAGGGGTCATTTTAGGATTTTTTCTGTCGAACAAAAGTTCATTAATCGTGTTTTCACGTCTTTCAGGGTATGAACCATATTCCGAAGTACACAGTAATTAAATTTTATTCGGATCTGCTCAGCGGATTCGGAGAAACATTTGCCAAAAGAATGAAATTTAGTTAGAACAGTCTCTTGAACTGTCGGAGTAGATGACAAAAATGAAACAAAGATAGAAAAGAAATATAATAGTTACGCTCGTTGTGGCAATACTGTTTGTTTTTTGATGACATGATATAGTTGTTAACCACACAAGTAGGTACTTACATACTAGTCTAAACTAACCTACCCTATTGCCTTACCCACTCATCCCCTGTCATGCAGGACAAAAGTGGTAGGTAATACAAGGCTGCCCCCAAATTATGTTGTGGGTGTGTGTCCAGCAACTGGTTAGCCCCTTCTGGGGAAAAAGCGGTTAATATATACATGTCTTCGCATCTCCAATTCCTAAAACCAACCCACTAGATTACCTACCGATCCTATCGACCTATCTGCATTGAACAGACGATACTGGATATTCTGATCTATTACAAATTTTAATATCAACAGCAATATCCGAAAACACAAAACAAAAACAACACCCCAATATTAACCCTAAAACTGAAAAAAAACCAAAACCATCCCAGGTCCGCCTCAAACGTACGCACAGTCGTTATGACACTGTCCGTCTCTGTAATAACCCTTCGGCAGAGAATTAACCCTTTCGATACAGTAAGGTGAACAACCGGGTAAAAAGGGCCCTTCTTGTACACGGCGCAAGTTATAGGCGCAAGTTATAGGCGCAAGTTATAGGCGCAAGTTATAGGCGCAAGTTATAGGCGCAAGTTTTGTCAAGCGCAAAAAATTATGATCGTACTTTTTATTAGTATAATTATGCTTTTTTATTTGTATGATGAAACTTGTTTTATTGATTGATTGATATCCTCTCCCATGTGATCCTGTATCAGTCAAACAAAATGTTTACAATTTGTCGGTCTTGCACAAAAACACATTATGATGAGCATCTTCGATCATATAAAAATCGCTTCTCCCGCCCATTTGTACCAACTCATTACCGATTGGGCTACATAAAGCGATATGAGAAATCCTGATATCAAATTTAAAAAAAAAATTATTAAATCTGGCCCGAGTCCAAAACGGCGCCTCTACAAAGTTTTATTAGTTCTGACACCGGAAACTTTTAATTAAAACGGTTATTAATCAAACAAGTTGAATATATTTTTCGAATTAAAAAATGTTATAAATCGACAAATTAATGCTTTTTCTTGTTATGTACGATATGGTTTTTTGCTAAAGCATAAAGACTGCATTGTTAAACAAAAAACGATATTATAATCTAATTAGAATCTGCTTTTTCAGCGGTCTGCTTCCACAAGTTTAAAAAGAAATCACACAAGACACTCCTACCAATAAAAACCGGTAGACAGAATGTCGGGTTCGAAAAGCGAAGCACTACAAAGTATGCCGATTGAGTAATTAAAGTATACGTATAGTTTGCGTTAGCCGTTCTACGTTCTCAATGAAAAGGCACAGAGCATTGGTGCGATGGACTATGGCCTAAGCCTCTTAGGGAGAGCTAGGAAAAAGAAGACTTAGGCCCATAGTCTACCGCGCTGATCCAGTGCGAATTGGCAGCCTTTTTTGTAACTGTCAGTATTTTCAAGCTATACACGAGGCCTCCGACTTGGCTAAGCGATTGTCGAATGTTGTCATCTAACTAAAACTGTATCCTTCGCAGCAGAACTCCTCATACGAGTAGAAGTAATTATAGCTATTCCTGTGATTGAACGCCGCTCGACTACTAAGGTCCACAATAAACTTTTAGTTTCCAAAAACGTGGTGAAATCCGAAACCAATCACGTAATATTGTTTTAAGACAGTTTAGATATCGGTTAAAATATCTGCTAAAATTATTATAATTCTCGATGTCACCCTATGAGACGTCTGATTGCTCCGACGTCAGCTACCGAATGACACTTGACATTGACAACTATTAATGATGGCCGACGTCTTCACGTAGACACCAGCGCCATCTACTCCCCGCTCGCCCTCTTGCTTGCTCTTGCCAATTCGATTCTGTATTGTGTCACTCAAACAAAAATAGATTGTTCCATCCTATTCGTTTGTCATTTGTTAATTTGACAGTCCAGCGAATGTCTTTTACTTCTGAAATGCGCTTGTATCATCAAATAATTAACTGGGTTTAATTTATCAGTGCAATGTCATACTCATTAACATTATGTTTTTTTTTTAATTTTTAGATATTGGCGGGGCACTCAAAATAACTTTATGTATAAGTAATGTGCCAAAAAAGAAAAAAGAAGAAGCGAAAAATTCCATGTGCATTGATGCATCTCTCAGTAACAACATGTCTTGACTGCAAGGTGCAGCAATGCACTGAACAGCCTTCTAGTTGCTGTCAACCAGTAGAAACGTAAAATATGGATGTAGTTTTATTTGATGACGTCAAACCTAATAAAAAAGGAATTTTACAAAATTGACGATTTATTTGCTTGGAAAGTAGTTGTAAGTAGGTAAAACTATTTTGTCGAAGGTATCGATAGGTGCAACCAATATTGCTACATTTTATGAATTGTAAAGGCGTCTCGAGTTAGATTTATAACACCACAATTTAGGAATTTAACCCCTTTTAGGAAAAGAAGAATCTAACTTACTCCCTCGCAGGCTAGTTGGTAGTGTGGTCAGCTACTATGCAAATGGTGTGGGTTCAATTCCCGCACTGGACAAAAATTTATGTAATAAATATTTATTTATGATATGTATGTATGTATTTACAAAAAAAAAAGTATTATATATGTATTTGTGTCCGTTGTCTGGTATCCATAATACAAGCTTCGCTTACTTTGGGGCCAGATGGGGCTGCGTGTAATGTCCAAAAATATTTACATATTTACTTAACAAAGAAAAGTATATAATCCTCATATGCTAACGAAGCCTGGGGCTTACGCTGTAACATAGTCCATGTAACATAGTCCATGTACGGTCGCAGTCAGAAAATGTTTACCACCTTAAGGATCACAATTGCATGCACACATTTAAGTCACAAGTTCTAAATGTCTATTTCATAATAATTTGATTGACCATAGATTATCTTTTTCTAATATGACAATCAATCGCTCTAGGACAGGGATGGCGAACCTTTATTAATGAATGTGCCATTTTCTATGAAATAAACAATACTGTACCTATGACGTGCCGTCAAAAAATCTGGGTTACTTAATAATAATGGAGAAAAATTAAACGAATTGCTGTTAACTCTTTAAGTTATTAGATACTTGCAGCTCGAAACGTTTAATATTTATATTCAAATTAAAAAAAATAATTAGTGTGATTTCTGCTGTTGCAAATTAGGTGCTAAAAATTTCACATTAGGGCAGGCTCGTACTTTGTTACTAAGCAGTATGGAAGCTAAACTAGAGTTCATTTCTAAAAATGACTTGCAAGCATACGTGAAAATAGAAATTTCATAAATGATTGGCGTGCCCGAATTGCCATGGGTAGCCATCTCTGCTCTAGGAGAAAAACTAATATTTTAGTTTTTTAAATAAGAATATGAAGAAATAATAAAATAGACACTTCGAAAATCTTTATTTAATATCTAGTATAACCTCACTCTGCAGCTATGACGGCATGTAGTCTATCTCGCATAGTTGCAACAAGACGCGTGCATAGATCAGTACCTCTGATATCATCCCATACTTGAGTACAGTGTGATCTATTAGCTTGAGGGTTTCTTTCATTTTGACAGTCCCAGTGTTGAACCATAAGCCCTCATAAATTTTCAATAGGGTTTAAATCAGCAGACTGAGCGGGCCATTGAATGGGACGAATGTCACGGTGCAGGTTGAACCACGCCATAGTGGCACGGGCTGTGTGTATCCGTGCATTATCTTGAACGTAAGTAATGTGTGGGAATTCCGTTGCAGGATACACTACGCGCACAGTAGGCAGCATCACTTCTTCTAAAAGCGACACATAATTAATGGCCGTAGCCCTATTCTCTAACGGCGCCAGTTCTCCGACGCCGTCAAGGCTCATCCACCCCCATAAGTTTACTGTAATGCGACCAGACTCGTTTTGAGGCACAATATGACCTTCATCATACCGAGTTCGATTGTAGCGCCATAAAGTTAATCTTCCGATTTGTCTTGATTTAAAACTTTTTTCATCGATAAATATAGCATTCGACCAATCAAAATCGAGATGTCGTCGCGCAAAGTTAAGCCGGGCTGTCTTGTGGTGAGGTTTCAGCTCCACTTTAATAGCATGGTGTCTGTAGTGTAGTCCAACATTGTGCAAAGCTCGTCGGATCGTCCGAGCACTCACACCATATAAAGCAGCAAAATACCTAGTTGGTATGAAACCATTCTCTTCGTAACGACGAATGATTTCTGTTATTTGCGCGGCGGTTAGTATCGGTCGTCGTCCTGAATTATTTCTATGATCTTTTATTTGCCCTTCTTCGCCGTGACGCCTAATCCAAAACCTCACAGTGAATCGTTCATATTGAGTTCTCATGATATAGCACTAATACTATGTCCATCTTCAAAGAAAAATATTATTTCAGACCTTTGCTCCAGGGTTAAACTTGCCATTTTATTTCGTTATGAAAAAATCTTTTGTAAAATTTTACTCTTGTCAAAACGACGTTTAAACAATATTTTTTGATAAATGTTATTTCAACAAATATAGATATTAGTTCCATTGTCAATGAGTGATCAATAATTCTTGTTGTTTTTCTCGATGCGTCATTTTGCATAATAGCTCTTGAAAGGTAATAAGTAACTTGATATGGAATTTTTAACTTAGTGAAAAAAGTGTGATATAGAATCTAATTTCAAAACTGGTAAACATTTTCTGACCGCGACCGTACCAAAGAAGCAATAACTGAAGAAATAACTATAATATCGTTTCGTACTTGTTTCAGTAATTCACGAAACCCGGATTTCACTTTATAAATATTAATACATAAATTAAATTCATTTTAGTTTCACTCGAAGAATTGTTGACGTCCCACATATGTAGGTAAATGGTGTACATGTACATGTTAGAATATCCGGAACATGCAACATAATAAGAACAACCCGCCGAAGCCCTCACTATTAAGGATTTAACAATAATCAAAATTTTCCAACAAAATCTTAAGTTGCTCGATCTCCAAAAATCATTAATTTCTGCGTATGATAGAAGAAAATTAATTCGCGACTCCGACTGGAATCGGTAAACAAAAAATAAATGGAACTCAATGAAAACAATGAGACTTGGAAATTATGAAAGGAAGCCGTACGTCGTTCACGAAATATCGTCCTCCATTAATTATCTTCTGAGATCTCGAATGTCAAACATATTCATAGCTAGTGTCGGAGTCCTGGCTTTGTTTGCTTCATGCGCCACTAGATTTTCAGTAGGTTAAATAAATCTAACACATCCTGTATCATTTAAATAACAACAATTAAAACATGCACCCATAACTTCTACCTCCAGATTTTTTTTTTTTTATTTAATTAAATTTAACAATGTTTTTACAATTTAAACTTCATTTCAGATATATAGATGATTGTAAATCTTATTTTAAGATAACTGTAAATTAACCTTATTGGAATTGAAATTTAGCAACATTCCAATACACACCAACAGAATTGAACACATGTTTATTTTAAAATTGAGATCTGGGTAAAGAGAATATTAAAAATATATAGAAATAAATTTATAAACCACAGTTATACAGCCTACAGCTAACTTTCGAGCTACATAGCTACATAGCTATATAACAGTATTATTCTTGTCTTATTGATAGATAAACTAAAAGGAACAAATAGAACTCTAGTTGATAACCTTAATTAAAGACAAACTAACAATTTGATTGTTAGTGTCTAAACTCATCCAATATTTAATTAAATTTTTCTCAACTCATCCTAATATATCAAACAATACCTTATACCTCATTAAAATGTTAATACAAAAATTTGTGTGTTTAATTTACATGACGAAAATTGTAAGAAGCGACAACCCTGCTCGATACCACATAGGTATATGTTCGGATTCTCACATACAAACACACACACAGACGACTGCTTAGAAATTCGAGATGCACAATTTTAACGAAACTCATGCATATTTATAAACGTAAACGTGTGTATATTATTTAATATTTGTGATTGTCGTTGTGTGCGTAAGGAAGGGTCTTAATAACAGATATTCAATCAAAATCAACCCCTTTTCCTGTCCGATATCTTTTGGCCCGATGCATCACCCCTGACAGTGTTTTGTTTTATTGTGATATTACTTAGATATACCTGTGTAGGCACTTGGCGATGTTTAAACTTAAAGCAAAACATTTGTTAATAAGTTTGTTTAAACGCTTTACCACAATCACTTTAAAATAGACAAAACGAATACAAACAACAAAAAACAAATTCAAGTATTTGGTTTTTTTAGTAATTTTAATGCCATCGTAAAATATTGATTGAAACGGTTTTATATTCTAAGTATTAGTTTTTATATCTAAATATTTTTCTGACTTGATTTATTCAATTCATTGCTGAGCTTACACTGAGGGTCTCTTTGTATAGGGACTACGAAATTGTATATTTTTATGTTCCATCGTGTAATTTACAAATGCTTACCTATCATTATTACTTTTAAGGAACATAGCCGATCCAAGATTGCCAGCTCCACCCTTTTATTCTACCGTTTGAAATTTGCATATCAATATTTGCTACCTTTTGTTATAAAACTGTCGGCTTCAAAAGAAGAGAAATATTTTGAAATGATTAATCATCGAACATAAAGTACTGGCAAAAAAAAAAACTGAAATATCTTTGTTACTTAAAGATTACCTGCAACATAATATAGCTAAGCATATTTTAGGGTAGTCTGTTTCTAATTTGAAGAGTCTTTATTGAGTAACTAAAACCATATAAAATACACTTCACATTTCACATTAAAATCACAATTCTATTAGGTAGGCATAAAAATCAAATAATATTTATTCGAATTATTCGTCAATATAGTCTTATTCCATACTATATTGTCCTTAGTGTTATTTACTAAGTACCTTCTTAATTCTGTAACTTATACAAAACAAAATTGTATCCCGCGCCAAAAGTGTACCTACTGCATACCGGCGGCAGTTCATGTCCCATACACATGTGGATTGCGTAGAAACAAAAAAAACATGGCTATATATAAGATCGTATATTTTGCTTATATTATTTTAGTCGACTTTAAACATAGAAAGTACCACTTCTATAGTTCATATAATTACACATCAAATACACAAATAAAATAGCGAAACGCGCAATAATTCTTCGATATTGCAGACCCAAAACAAAAGCCCAGACGGCGAAAAAACAGTAGAAATATATTAATGCATCAGCGAATGTAGCATTTAACGGTATCGCGTATGAAACGGGTGTATAAATCTTGCGGTGGTGGTGTGAGGCCGTCTGGACTGCACCTAACTTCAGCTATGTTTATAAAGGTATAGATATTTAAAATATTCCGTTTGATTCGGATAATAATTTTGTTTGCAACCCTAACACTAGGACTAGCGTCAACAAAAACATCGTGAAAATTCGTACCTAATTCGATTTAAATATCTGAAAATCGACGTGCTTTCAAATACTGAACTAGTAGCAGATAATAAAGCCGATCGTGTTAGATCATGAAAGACAGGATTCCGTTAGAATTTATCAATACACATTTCATATGGTTTTCAAAATGAAAAACCTAATCGAAATTAAAAAATCCGATTAATAAAAAAATATTGGAGATTGGAGCTCTCTTATATATACACTACAATATCAAGTACGCGATAAATTAAAAAATGAAATGTTTAAAGCATCCGAAAAACTTTGATACATGTTTTTGTAAGATAGTAGAATCGTACGATCGTGTGTATTGCATCAATAACAACATTTGAAGTTTTTGACTATGAAACCCTAAAACGTCAACGGTTATGGAAACTAAAATACCAGTAAAATACAGTAAACCCTAATAAAGTGACGCTAGTAAAGCATTGCTAAATATATTAAATACATTGATGCGAGCATGGCTTTAACATTGTAGTGAGTGACAACAAAATACCACAGAGTGCAGTCGCCAAACTTTTTCCCGCCACAGCGAGCCCGTTCGAAAAGTTATCTCTGCAGAGCGCTTTGTTTCGCGCAATCATTCGCTATTTTGTAAGGATGCGATCCGAACGCTACTCATCCTTTTGCCGACTGTACTTTGATTTCCGAACCGCGCTTTGATTCCAACTTTTAAGCATCTCGTACTTTGACGACGGATATTGCATTTCCGTGTATGTTTAATTTGATATTTGTTTTGTTAGGAAATAGTTCACAACAAGTCCAACTTTTCCGCTACTAAATGTTTTGTAGGCATGAATCTGTAACATTGGGCCAATAACACACAATTTCTAGTTATTCCCATTATTGTATACAGTCTCACCCCACAGAGGCACCCTTCGAGAAAAAATAATAAATTACTTTAGTTAGTATGCAAATAAGCATGGGCCGATATTTTAAGCTACACCCCACTGAAATCGTACAGTTTTTTAAATGCTTGCTGTCTATGGCTTGAAAGAATGATTTTTTTATGTTTCAAATTTAAATTTGAGTAATTTCCATTTACTATTATTTTGTTTTTTTTATTTTTTGTCTTATAAGTAACTACTACTAAAAACTACAGTATGGGGTTCTTCAAGGAAGACGTTATTAGATTTTTGAAGAGTCGACAACGCGCGTGTGATGCCCTTGGTATTGCAAGCGTCCATAAGCTGCGGTGACCGCTTACCATCAGGCGGACCGCAAGCTTGTTTGCCACCTTAGTGGTATTAAAAAAAAATTATCTTTTTGTGTTTTGTCTTTTCCCTTTAAACTTACGAATTCGAGTAAATTTGACTTATTGTATTATGTTATAAGCATGTCACTCGTGGCAAGTTATTTTTTTGTCATTATGTCCGAATTCTATTTCTTGTAATTTTATAGCTTGTTTGTTAACATTTTAGGCTGTAATTTTTTTCATATAAAAGGAATTTTGCCCTAAACTTCGAAGTTCCCTAAATTTTACTTTATATTGTAAAAAATAGACCAAAAATATTTTTTTTTATATTTTTGCAAAAGTGCAAAATATGTGATTTTCCATATCTTCGAAGATCCGTGAATTTTATTTTGTATTTTGATTAAAATTAAAAAAAAAATTTAACCTCCTCCTTTTTTGATGTCGGTTAAAATATAATAAAGAATAACTATTTCTATTTTTTTAAATCAGTATAAACTAGAATTTTGTATGAAAAAACTGAACGGTGTTTTCCCTTAACCCTTCTCCCAAGACCAAGATCGTCTCTAAAGTCTATGTCCTGCACATTTATCTGTGACACAGGGCGGTGATATTATAATTCGAAGGGTAGATTTCTCATCGATTTTAATTTTATGCGCGCGTCCCGTCTCTGCATGTATTATTTGTTTTTTATGTAAATATTGGCGGTGTCTTATTCAGATGAGCGTGCCGGCCATTTTATTCTTTTTTTCTTTTTGAGATATTCCATTGTTTCTACATAAGGACGTACGTTGAGAAATAAATATTTATCTAATTTGTCTGTTATTTCATCTCAATCAAAGGATAAATAATTAATAAGGTAGATACTATGAAATAGTATAATATTAATCCATTTGAAGATGTTTTTTTCATTTAAATATCAGAAAACAATGATTTTTAAAAATAAAATTAATCAACTTTCGAATAATTTTAATAAGCAAAACTTAAAGATAAACAAAATGAATGCATACTAATTGTATAAATACATAATTCTTTGATACATAAAAGATCTTTCATTATATTATATTATATTATAGGCTATATTTAAGTCTTTAATTTTAATATGTACATACTCACATACTTGTCAATATACGAACGCACCCTTCTGATACCCGCAAAATTAATATAGCCGAGAGCGACGTCAAAAATCATTATATTTTATGACCGACCAAAATAAATGGCTCTTATACGATATGGTGGTGGAAAGTTTATATTCAAATTTTAGTCCGTTGTTGGTCCGGCATCTCCAAGGATCAATTTACATATTTTCACAGGTTTCAACCTTCACTTAACGCTGGAAATGAAAAACTGTGGGCGGAGGTATGATTTTCGTAAGACTTTATAATTGAAACCGAAAAAATTATTATTGGTTTTATATGGAGAATTAATTAAGAAAAAGTTTCCGGTAACAGAGTATCCATCCGCGAATTTTGTGACGCTAATAAACGAAAGTTGCCATAAACGCGGTGTTGAATTAATAAAATAACAAAATTATATGTAGGCTATTAATTTAAATATTGGCAATAATAATAATAAAAAAAATTAAAAGCATTGCAATAAAATACTGCAATATTAGTTCTAAGTTTGTTCATCGGATGAAAGTTTGCAGTACTAAAATCATAATTGATTGCAAATTCGAAACCGTCTTCTTTTTAGTTTGTGCTAAAAAGTTAAAATAACCTAAATAAAATAAATAACCATAGAGAAAGTTGTTTAGCCTTAACGTACTTTATTTCATTTTCAATGAGAAATATTACAATAAATGTTCGTTAACACACATTTGCTTTTCTTATAATTACATATGAAAGTATTCTTAAACAATCAGAATTCCAATTAATTCCAACAAAACGAGACGAACTACATAATGAACGTGATTCAGTAACAGGGCTGCGTAACAAAACGAAACTCGACAAAATTGTTAACATATTTATCTAAACACGGCAACCATACAAACCGCAAATTAAATTTAATGGAATCCGAATATCAGAAACGAGTTGTTTCTCATCAAATTCGTTTCTATAATGTAGACTAATGAAAAGAACTTCGTAGAGTTACGTAAAACTTTGGGTTCAACATGTCACAAGTCACAATATGCATCGACAATCAAATACATAGCTTAACATCAAACACATTATGATAAGTTTTTATTTTTGGTCCTTTAAAAAATATAATATAAAAAATTTATAATTAAGTAACTAGATTTTAAACAAAAAAATATCTATCATCGGTACCTTCTTAAAAAATCGGCCACCATCAGGTTTCTTTTTGATAATGTTCATTATTTTTTTCTCTTTAGCTTTGCATATTTAGAACCTTTATTTAATGACAGGTGTTATTAGAGTATGAAATTAATCAAAATAACGTGTAACGTATCCTTATCCATTCCCCACCAGCCTCATAAGTCCCTACTGACTCACGGCCTACCATCACAGGGGGCGATTTAGGCCATTTTTCCACACGCGGACCCAGTGTAAATTGTGGATTTCACATACGGTTTTTTCGACGTGTGCAGTTTTCCTCACATAATTTCCTTTACCGAAGAGCCAGTAAAGTGAATAATCCATGTACTTTAGAAATAACCGCCCCTGAAGACTCAAGGTCAATTATTTTGATATATTGATATATATATTTTCATTTACTATAAAATAATAATTGTATATAATAATATCGAACAACGGATCGAAACTAATCCAAAAATTTGGTGTAATAAATTAGGCGTTTAGATGTTACGGATGAATTCGAGATAAACACATAGATATATTTATTGATACACGCGAAAAACATAACCCTTCTCTAATTTCTAGCAGTCGGGTAAAAAGAAATCAGTATTAACATTGGCAATCCAATAAAACATAATTACAAACTGCAATATTAGAACTCGACAACTTGTATTTCCACAACACGAATACAACTGAAACAAAACACGGCTTAATCGATTCCCAGACGTGAATTGGCGCATTAATATTACAAAATTTGATTATCCTATAAAAGATTCGGTCCATAAAACTCTCATAGTTGCTATAGTGCACGCCGTTGCCAAATGTACGAATTAGGAACCCTTTTGATCGTCTACTCCTCGCCTCCCCCCTTTTTCTACCACCACCGCCTCGCGCCCCGCATTCGGCTGCCATTCATTTTCATAATAAAATCGTAACAAACGGAGCAGGTAGCAAAATATGGAGAGCGAACCGAAATTTATGTGAACGCAGCGTTGTCGATGATTTATATAGAATCTTCATTTCTTGGGAGTGAAATTATTGCGCTTGGTAAACGAAACGCATACTTATAAACAGGCTACAGACGTGGAAATGCAGTTTCTATGTATTGTCTTGTTACAGAATTTTTACTAAAAACTCTTGGAGTAGTGATTTTTCTCTAAAATACCGTTGCCTCTTCAGTTAGAATCCCGACTCATGCGTTGACGTTTTTCCCTATTTTATTAAGGCACGATTTTTTTCCATTATGCAGTATATTATTATCATCAAAGAAAACCAGCATAGTATAAAAAAATGTAAAGTATATTATGTAGATAACGTTACTAAATGAGCCATGTCCATAGTAGCTAGCAACAGAAAGGTTCCAATCAATCTGTCTGTACGAGATACAGCCTCTAAAATCTAACTATTGTTCACGAATAGGGAAATTTCCATTTGGATTTATTCATTTGTTTAACTATTGTCCGGATACCTTTCAGTTTTATCTAATATTGAAATTGGATTATTGTTTTGTTACGAATGTATTGATTTTCTAAATTCAAAACCCTTTTGTGTATATTCAAACTGAAACATATCACCCGCCCAACTGATGCATCAAAGAAAATTTTTTTTTTTATTTATATCTAGGGCTGCATTCAGCTATAAGCCGAAATGTAACGCTTTTAATTTTATGGAACACGAATAGAAAGCCATTTCGAATAATAAATTTAACGACAAATTCCGATAAGAATCGAGTCGCACAGACGCAATTTTCATAGATATAGCTCAATTAACAATTGGTTTCAATCGTGAAGACGTTCTGGATATAATAAAGTGCCCCCACGCCCGAAGTGTGAGGGGGGGGGCTGTGGGGGTGGCTCCAGGCAATCTTATTTCTGTTTGTAATATTGTGGTGTCAATTTCGCATATTGAAGTGTGAGCATGAATATGAGCGCCATTGTTAGTAGCTAAATTTATAATAATTACTTCGTTTTATATTTACAGCGACTTGAGATACGTGATTAAATTAATAAAATTGTGAGATATAAATCGTTTTCTTATAATCTAAAGCAGTATTATTATTAGACTATATCGTCCGAGATATATTTAAGTGTTAGAATAGAGTATTAGATTTTTTAGTAGCTGTTAGGTGTTTAAGATAATATAATTGGTACTACACAGCTTACCTACATTGGTACTAGCTACTCACATCTATACTGTTAGAGCACGACCTTTTCGGTATCTCAGATTATTATCCAACTTTAAAGAGAAATCGCTTTTTGATCTAAATCTAAAGCGCTGACAAACAAAGTTGCAAGCGTTAACTATTAACTTTCAAATCTACTAGTCAAAAAAATATATAAGTAATCTAATTTTACATGTTAGTAGGAATTTTGCCAATAAACAACACTTAACCACGCAAAATCCAACAATGGCAGAAACGACAATAGCGCCCTAAACAATCAAATCAAATCGAATTCAATAAACAAACCGTACAAACATGTAAATAAAAAATACCAATAATGAACGCAATACAAACAACGTAACAAAAAAATCGGCTTTTGTGTACAAAAGAATTACAATATCGAATTGTGGTAACGTCAACGATTACCATAGAGAAAAAACCGCCACCCCACAAACAGCGGGCACCGGCGCGCGGCGCTCGCATTAATATCAATCTATCAATATCTCCAATACCGAGGCGTGAGCGATTGATCAATAAGCGATAATAAAAAAGTCCTATTTTCTTCTTCCCCTCGACAGAAGTCTATCGATGGTTGTCAATCGGTAACGCTGGTCTATATTTTGATTGGGCTCTTGATTTACAAAATAGAGTTGTCTATTGAATTATCCCTTTTCAGTTTAGAATTAGAATAAATTTGTTTTGATTCGGTTGTCTCGTTATCATTATTGTTTGGGAAACACTGTCGAGTTTAGTAGGAAGTTGAAGAACACATAAATATTATTATTCCATTAGAATAATAAAATTGTTTAAATCAAATTATTTACCAAGCAATAAAACTATAACATAAATGTATTTAAAAAATAACCAATAAAAATCGCTATAACTGCCACAAGCTTACAACGATGAATCAGACAAAAGTTAAAATTTTAGCTTTTCCATTGAAATGTACTTTATCACAATCCATAAAGCGTCTTTGCTCTAAGACGAACAACTTTCAAAATTTCAATAATTACATCCAAGTTTGTATTCTGTGCGTCTATTTTAAACTCCATTACTTATCACTCGTTCGTAACTGCGTCTCAATCCATATGTACTTAATTACACTCAGCAAACACAATGCCGATGTAGACATCGATATCTACAGCGATAGATACTTTTCAAAGACGGGGGAGGCAGGGGGAGATACGAATCGTATGTTTTCGGATTAATTCGTTCGTAAAATCGTCTCCTCCGATAAGAATGGTAACTGCTGTGTACTAATTGAATCTACAATTGCGTCGGGATGTCTGATTTCATTAGGAAATGCCGATGTGTGTGTGACTGCGCGTGTGGGGGAGCTCGCGATCCGGATTGGCCTCTTGAAACTTGAAACTTGGAAAAAAAAACGGAAATGTTCAACAAGCAGAGTTTTAGATCGAATCCATCATCGAATCGTCGAAAACATCAACATGTACGTAACGACTAGGTAAAAACAAAATTAACTAAAAGACACCTTCGAATGGAAACAGAATTATTACATAAAATTTTTTCTTCAATGTTTTATTAAGCAATTGAACAATAATACGTTTTGCGTCTGAAGTTATCAAAACTTACGTACGTCGAGAAAATTCTACACGCTTTCGAATATTCATGAATCTTTTGAAGTTTCCCAGAAACGGCACAACTGGGACGAAATGGTGAATTGTTTCTAAATAATGGTATTTATATGCTACATTGGTTTCAGGGGAAATCACTCTCTGGATCGTCCACAGCGTCTGTATCAGTCGACAGCGCTTAAAAGTGAAAAGAGCGTATCTTGAAACGTCTTTGTACGTCCTTTACGACCCTGTCGGTTTAGCTTCTTGAATTCGATATTACTTAAGCTCATATTGAAATTTGGTGGGGAAAGGGGGAAGCGTCGAAGATTTGGTAGAATATTAAACATTTATTAGTTTGTCCTCGGTGAATGTATTTGGGAGTCTAAACGAGGGTAGTTTTCGATGGGAAACTTGGAAAGTGTGCTAACGAGTTCACTTTAGAAGCAATGTTGTCAAATTTGCTAATGGAGAATACATTTAGACTGTTATGTCAATATTGAACAGAATTCAATAGGGTTAAAAGGAATTAAGTAAGTATGTACTTAATACAAAAACATTCGGGTTATTACTGAAAGTTAAGTTAAGTCTTTTTTTGCTTAAATTATATAAAAAACGTTTTATGTGATATCTGTTATGAATATCGTTTAAATCGATTCATCTCAAGAAGAAAATTATTATCTTGTGATCTTCTACTTTTTACACAGATAACTAAAGGGTCCGCCCCACAAAGGCAGCTATCGGAAGGAAAACGAAAGGGTAATGCGGGCATAAGATGCGCATCGTCACACACGGCCTAATCACGACATCGCCCCCCTTCCCCCCGCCACCCAACTTTTGCATATTGCCCAAATTGCCCGTGCCTCCCCACAGCTAAGGGTGTACATTTTTGCTGGAAGGATAATTCTTTACACCAGTTGCGGGTGTCGTTCGTAATTGTTGTTCGACATTGCGTTTTACGTCTTTGTCTTAGGGTTGTCGGCGCAGTTTGTTGGGTGATGGTTTGTCGATGTTTACACTCGTAGTGCTAGGGTGCTATGACGTTTGAGGGATGCTCTGAGGAGTCTTAATTGTGAACGTGCTCAGTTTTGATATTGATTTTTTAATGTGTGTCTCGTCTACATGTCATTTGTTGTGCATAATGTATGAGCCATTTTCTAAGCTACATTACGTTGTCTGCGATTTTAATTTTTAAATCTCACATTGGCTTTAACCGAAAACAAAAACAAAAGTAACGGTTGCAGATTACCGTGAAGTATATAAAAAAAAATTTGAGTGTTTTAATATACCTACTTGTTATTTAATAATAACTGACTTTTCTGTCTTTATGTATGCATGTTTTTTATATATAATCCTGAAGTTTATTTAATTTAACAAACTTTGATTTACTTACACAAGTTGTAGTTTTGTTTGTTGAGTAAACTTAAATAATTATCCGTTAAATAGTTCAAAGAGACCGCTTGAGACCTGTCTATAATTCTTCACTTTAATCTTTACCTTGCTGAATTATAATAATTGCAACTGCATTTTACGGGTGGGGCTTCACTACTAGCGAGAGCGGGCGTCAAAGTAACATGTTATAAACAATAATATAATATGAAGGCGTTTCCATCGATAATGAATTATTTTGATTCATATATTTTTGGCTAAATAGACTGATGGAACCAGAATAGCAGAAGTTTACTTTGTTATCACGAGTTAAGAGGATTCCTGACGTCCACTAGCGCTGCCACTGTTTCTTTATTTCCTCTTTGTACAAAGCGAAATAGTTGTAGGCCCTTTTTAATATCATATGTCTAAAAACAAAAGAAAACGTTCCAAAAATAGCTTTATAACTAGTTAAATATTTTGGTGTTAGTAAAAGTATCACCTGTATTTGAATTATTCTTTAGATCTTAAAAAACTACAAAATGGCTGATTTCTTTCTTGTAAACATAATATTGTTGCAGTTTATTAGGTACTTGCGTTTTCTTAGATTATTTTTCACCTTGAAAGTGTCTATTTCACTATTTTATTCATAACGCTGCACTGTTCCCCGCTTACCCTAGCACCTCGCCGTTACCTAGATGCCTTCATACGTTTTATTACACGCATTTACCCTTTCTCGTAGATATTAAGAGGAATTACTTCTAGAAATTGTTAGTCAAGTTAAAAAGATGGAGTCGCAATAATTAATGTCAATTTTATTTATAATTACGGAATGACCGCTAGGACGAGTATGCGAGCAAAAAATATGGCGAGTGCTGCGCTTATGAGATAGTAGGTACGAATACTTTAGCAGTATTAGCTTTGGCCTCATACCCAACTGCTGAGTATTTTTAAATAAACAGAAAAATAAACTAGATTCGAAGAAAACTAACAAAATGAAACAAAAAGTTACTACCATCGATAAGATTACAACTCACGGTCTGTCTCTATACTTAAACTTTCGTCCTGCAACAAATTTGACGATTCACTTGATGATTCCTCAAAACTTCAGTCAACAAGTTAAGTAATCTTTACTCAAATAAACTTTTAAGAAGTTTAGGCTTAATTATAAAAATGTAATTGAATTTCTATTTTGTTTATATTGAAATAACTATATTTAAATACAAAATATATAAAATAACTGCTCTATTTTCAATTATTAATCTTCATAAAAAAAATGTGTATTCTACAATAATTTATAACTCTTTACACAAATTTCTTTACTTGAAGAATGACCAGTACTACAAATAAATCAATGACGTCAGATTATGTTGATTTGTATAGAAATAGACAAACACATACACAAACATCGATGCAATATTGTCACAACGACGACACACTGACTAACATAACGATGCAAAGTCAATAACAGTATAAACTTTAGACCAACATATCTTCAGCTTTTCCATTATCTTTTCGCATAGTATTTACGTATGAAGCTCAAATAGGCGACAAAGGGTGCCTTGCAGCTCATAGAAACACTAGAACTGACAAGAGAATTCCGAAAATCAGCATAAACAATTCATATTAAGACCATAAAACTGTATTAAATATTTATTTTCTACAGTTTTATTAAACGCTAAATGAAATTGATCATGATGATAGCTTATATTTTTGGTCAACATTTTGGAAACTCATTTACTAAATGATACTAAACAAAAAGCAAACAAAGTCACAACAAAGTATTATTTATTATAATACTCTACAATGTCTAATACGACTGTCTAAAAATCTCAGTGGTTATGGCAAGGCTGGGAAACAAATTACTAATGGCTGTTATTTTATATGCAACATAGCGCAGTTTAAGTTGAGTACGATCTTGGGCTTTCGATGAATGAAAATCGCATCAAAATCTGTTCGATAGATTTCAAATGATGCTTCAAAAAACAGGCAAAAGGACAAAAATCGTTCGTTTTGTTCGCACCTGTAGTTAAATAGGCTAAGACACTAAAGTTATTGTTCAGACAAATAATTTTTCACATGCTATAGAAAGAAATATTTTTAATTATTTACTTTTAATCAGAAACAACTCTATATCTAAGTATATTAGTATGTATTTAGTTGTACTTAATTTGCTATTAATAATACATTCTTGAATATATATTTTAAATTTGAATTAGAATTAAACAGATATATTATAGATATCTAGGGCGTCATCAGTTGATATTTTGAATAATTTGGAATTATATTATATGTTTAAATTGTAATTAATAGCAAAACATGTTCATATATGATTGAATGTAAACAAAACAAATATGTTGCACTTAGCAAACAGCAAACACTTCTAAATAGACAGAAAAAGGTTGTGCTTAAACACAAATTATGAAGAGTTTGCTATAAAAAGCTAAATTACTTTTTTGGTATTAATTTATTTAAGACAATTACAACATGCAGTTGTTTACAATTAGGTACCTATATCACAACAAAAGAAACCTTCTCGGTTGGACTGATGTGAGAGTTAGTTCATCCAGATCAACATAATAACTACTTATGATATTCAATATCTGTTAGAAATCTATCTAAATAGGTCACCTATTATCTGTGATTTTTACAAAATACTATATATTTACCTGTATCTAGCTTTCGCGAAAAATGCATCTGTCAATTGACTTGATTTTGAAAATATGATGTAAGTAGGTACATAATAGAGCAAAATAGGCGATATTAGTACAAAAATTGGAAAAATCTTTTGGATTTAGGAAATTTGACCATGACTCTATAAACAGGTTGGACTAGTCTCGTCTAAATCGTTCCCCAGTCGTCCTCCTCCCGCCGCTTCCAGTTGGATGCATGTTCAATGGCTGTCCCCTTTCTTCGTCTCTATGTACACAACTCCTTTATGCTTTATTTTGTCTATTTGCTTAGTCTAATTAGAAAACTCATCGACTAATTTTATCATTTCTTATACATTTATGTATAGAGTCGCCGCTCAATATCGTCAAAATTTAAATGTGTAATATTTTCACTGAATTTTAGTAATTTTAAATCTATGCCTATTACAGATATAGACTATATCAGCAACATTACACAACTGTATCAGTTGTAGGTTCACCTGCCTACTGGACCAAATAGTTCCGGGTTCGATTCACTGTCGAACGTATTATTTGTGCCACTGTACGCATTGTGTTCCGGGTAAGGGTGAGCGTATTGTAATGTGTGATGATTGATTGTTTTAACTATTTTTTATTGTCTTTTGAATCATGAAATAACTAACAATAATTAAACCGTTAAAAATTATAAATATAAACTTAAATACAACTATGTTCATAAATCAAATTAAACTTACCTATTAATTAAAAATTTGCATTCTTTTCGGATAACGACAAGAATAAACACGTAGGTTTGACATATTTTCCGTTATTTTAACCATAATAAATATCAAAGGACTCACTAGACATTTATATAAATATACATTCCCCTTGTGCATCCCCGTGCTGGTTTACTTCTTATAATTTGTTTAGAATTGGCTAAGGTGTATATGAATTCTTTCCCCGGTCTTACATTTTACACTAATTATTATTAAGTTGTTATTGATGACTTATATAATCCTATATTGGGACATATATAATCCTACCTTAGTCTGGATACACTGCTATCAAAAGCAGTATTACGGCGATAGGGGGCTGTCCCCCACATTGTGATGTGGGTGTGTTTCCAGCCACTGGTTAATCACTTCGAGGAATAAAAACCGTGACGTAATACATAGGTACATACTTTTCCGCACACTTATCCGAAATCCACCGAATACAAAAATATACAATTTCAACCCAAAAGTGTAGGTTAGTTAGTTGGAGTTATGAAAATAAATACCGGACTGGTTATACCGAGTAACTCAGAGCGCACAAAGTCCACTCCAGCTCATCGTGTCCTCCAAATTAAAAACAGCACTCAATTTCGGAAAGGCAACAGTAAAGGCAAAGAGTCAAAATAAATTCGAGTCCTTACAAACTCCAGTTTGCCTATTGGCCCGTGCTCGATGACTTCCCGATGCTAAAGGGACTCTTTTCTGGGAACTGTTCCGGAATTACGTTCTGAAATTACAGAATCGCTCCGGTTACGCATTTCGAGTTTTCGTATTCCGGAAATTGACGGAATTACGAGTTTGTGATGAAGTCGCTTCAGAAAATTAGGTTTTACAGTTTGTCCTTTAAAATTTTGATCGGTTTATGGAAAATAATAAAACTAATATGTCAGTTTTAATATTTTATTTTTGATGTGAATATCTATGAATCTATTCTTTTGAAACATTGGTGTGGTTTTCAACAGTCTTTTGAAACCTATGAAAATGCACAAATATGTCTGTATGGTACAAAAATATTAAAATAACTGATTATGGTGACCTGTTAATATCAATTTTATCTGTTGGTAATTTTATGGTTTTTTGATGGACGCAGACTATGAATGGACACTGGATGAATTACCAACCATTTAAAAATCTTATTACTTCCTTTCTGAAGTATCCCATTCTAAAGTGTATAGAAGAAACCTTGACAGGGAGATGGTTCCGCAACTACATGTATGTTGTTACGGCTGCTAGCCCAGAAGAAATTGGCCGAAATATTTTGAAACAAGCAAAACGAAGACCCATTGAAAAAAAACCGTGTATTTGAAATCCCATTTAAGCGAAGCCATGTGCACCAACTGGTATTCCAGTAGATGACATTGTTAGACAATTTCCAAATATAGTTACATAAGCAATTGGCCTAGATTTTTTTTATGTTATAAATACTAACCTAATATTAAAATCATTTAATACAAGATGTTAAAGTGATAATGTATAAAGAGCTTAGATATAATCACATGAATCTTAACATTTGCTATTCAATTCGAAAGATGAAACAACGATAAACAAAATGCAATGCAAAACTAAATTAAAATGTTATCTAGATTGCAGTTTTCGGCCAAAGAAGGCCAATCTAACCTAACTAAATATAATACTTCTCATCACTACATAGTGTTGACACCATTAATTGGATCATGTACATGTGTGGAAAGATTAGTGAATACAAAGTATTATGATTTATCGTTAATCTGGAATAATGATCAACACACAGCTCCTAAGATACCTAGAAAAACACGACATGAACAGCGACCGTCAATATGACTTTCGCCACAGTCGCTCGACTGGTGATCTTCTAGTGTATCTCGGACACCGATGGGCCCTAACCATTGAGGGTCAGGCAGAGACATTGGCATGTAGCCTTGACATAGCAAAGTCGTTCGATCGGGTCTTGCACCGGGGTCTTTTATTGAAGTTGCCATCTTACGGAGCTAGCTTTTAGTCCCGCAGACGCATACGAGCCGTAGTTGATAGTAATTGCTCTGATATTATGGACATTAATGCTGGTGTCCCGCAAGGCTCTGTGCTGTCGGCTACGCTGTTTCAGTTAGCTTGTAGTTGGACATCAACAACATGCATTTGCTAAGCAGATGACAGTACTGGAGACGCTTATTACACGAGTCGTGCAAACATCCCTCGTTCTGTAGTAGAAGAAAAGCATGAAAAACTTGTGTCTCAAATCGAGAGCACTTTGTCCAAGCTCTCTAACTGGGGACGAGAAAACTTGATCCGATTCGACCTTAAAAAACACAAGTCTGCGCGTTCACCGCTAATAAAACACCATTCACTGTCGTCCCATAATTCCAGAACACTTCCCTCTCCATCTCCGAATCATAGGATCCTTGGTATTGACATCGCCAGCGATGTTCAGTTCCAAAATCATTTGCAAGGCAAGGTGAAGCTGGCGTCCAAAAACCTTGGTGTACTCAACAGAGCAAAACAGTACTTCACGCCGGGTAAAGGTTGCTCCTTTACAAGTCGCAAGTTCGGCCCCATGTGGTGCACTTCTGCCATCTGAGTGAGTGCATCCGGATACCAGCTTGGCCTTTTTGACTCGGTTCAACGACGGGCTGTGAGAATTGTCAATGATCCCAAACTCACTTGCCGTAGCGAACCCTTAAGTATGAGTAGAGGCTTTGCGTCTCTGTGTGTTTTCTACCGCTTGTACAACGAGCTGTGTTCTGAGAAATTGTTCGATATTATGCCCTACTACCGGCTACTTTCTACCATCGGTAGGGATTTCATTCTCATACTTTAGAACCGAAATGTTCGCGTACATTGCGGATTTAGAGAAACTTCCTCCCGCAAACGCTGAGGTTGTGGAATGAGCTCCCTGCCAAGGTTTTCGCTAAAAACTGCTGTACAGTATTGGGTTCTTAGAGAAAGAAGTTATTAGATGTTTGAACGGTAGGCAACGCGAGTGATACCCCTGGTGTTGCAAGCGTCCATAGGCTACGGTGACCGCTTACCATCAAGCGGACCGTTTTTGCCACCTTAGTCATTATTACTATTTCCGTTTTTCCACCACATGGAGTACTGCTGAATCTCTGGGCGGGTGAACCTGGTTACCAGCTCGGCCCTTTTGGCTCCATTCAAAACTTACAAGCTGTTAAGTCAGAAGAGAGAGTTTGCCTCCCTGTGTATTCTACCGCTTGTATAATGGGATGTGTTCTCAGGTTTTGTTCGAAACAATTCCCACGGCTACTTTCTAATATCACCCCGCCCGCCATCGGCAGGGAATTAATCCTTACACCTATAAGGTGTGAGGATGGTACCTAGATGGTCACATACAGTGCAGTTTTAGAGAAATTTCTTGAAGCGAACGTTTAGTTGGTTAAATAAAAAAAGTACAAGTAGTAGGTAAGTAAGTCATTGCAAAGCCTAAACCGTTGAAACTAAGAACGTATGAACTTTAAATTAGCTATACCGATTAATAACTTTAAAATAATAATAATAAAGTAAAAAAATTAAGAAAATATAGGTAAGTAATATAACTTGCACTAAGCACTTATATAACCAAGTACTAAAATATATAGTGTTCGCAAAACCTTAAAATGTTTCAGGGAAGAATAAAATATTGAAGGCGAATAATCTTAGCAATTTTTCAATGTTTTGATATCGCGAGAACTACGCGGCCGCAGTAAAATATATTTACACTACTCATGCTCTGAAACAACCTTCATGCATAGTCAAAAATAGGGTTGAAAGTAAGTGTTTGCAGAGATTGTTACTTTCTTGCCCGTTTAGAGGGAAGAAAATAAAAATAAAAAAGCAATTTCTATTTAAAAGCTAACGAAACAATTAAATAGCTTCTTTTTATTTTACAGTGCCAACTGTGATTATAAAAGCGAGCGAATTTCATTGTGAGAAAAATAACTCACTATTTATAAACAACAAAAAACATAACCATAGCTTGTAATTATTCGGTACAGCGCCATCTATGTTTATAAAAGTGAATTATTATTTGTTAAGTAAATTAAAACTTTAATTAATTATATTTTATTATCCTCGCATTTGTAGTGTTAAGCACTATGTATCACTCGAGATGAAAAACGATTCCGATAATCAGTCACTTTCGCCCCTTGGTGAACAATGTACTATTATTATTAAACTAAAATGAGTGGCCAAATAACAACGGCTGCACTACAGTAAACGTCTACTTTTAATTGCACCTCCAAAACGATTATTCAACTATAACGTACAGCCTGCACTTTTTCGTACCCCCGCATCGCCGCCCGTTACTCAAAATTATCTAGTGGAGATATCTCCGCGAAAACAACCGCCTTCAGTGATGGATGAGATCTGAAAACGTGAACTAACTCTATTTTAGTACATTTTTTTAAATTTAGAATGACGTTCTGTTATAATGTAATTGCCAGTTATTTTCAGTGGCGTGTTGTGTGTTGCTAGCTTTAAATTCAACGCTGAAGGGTTAAATAAACGCGCCATTCTATATATTTTTGTATATATAGAAGTATTACTTCTCGTAGCCACTTTTTTTTAATGAATTATTCAACATAGTTGTGTTTTTAATATTGACTAGGTACAGAGTTGAGATTCTACAGGCCCAAGAATAAAATACATAATATAGTATTTTATTATTTACACTGATTTTTCAAGTGAACATTTATCTATAACGGTCCAATTACTTATTGAACATAGTTTAACTATTAATTAAGTTTGACATTAATTTAATTGATTAAACAATTAACAACACCGATACACAATAACTATCTAGTTCAGTAAAATCAATATCCACTAAAATACGACTCCAACCACAACAAGCAAAACTTAGTTTACCATTCGGTTTTATAACAACAGGCGATGGACAGGCAATAAATGAGTTTCTCCAACTTATAACTGCTTCATTTCGAAGTTGGTGAAACTGAACATAGACAATAAACATTTGTATTACTTTTCTCTATGCTTGATCCAAACAATAATAATCAAAACGCCGGATAAAGATTTAAAGAGTTTTCACACTATAAATCAGATCGTAAATGACCTACACAAAAGTACCTTCTTCTACTTCAGAGGTTGGCTGTCAACTCCTGAAATCTATCCTTTTCGGCGAAAACCAGGAGAAGAAACTGTCCTGCGCTGGCTATGCCCGACCAATCTCATATATTTCTAAGCCAAGACATTCTTCTCCTCCGAACAAAAGTTGGTATCTAACATGCCTAAACACATGACCTGGTTACCCAACTTTCCGCTTTTTGACGGTCACTAATAATTATCGGGGATGCCGCTTGACGCGCTGGCGAACCCGCTCATAGGATACTTTGTAAGTCCAACTGCTACACATTGCGAGGTAGTATACCCAAAAGTACTCACTGGTTTTTATTTCATTTCATACTATTTCGATGTAGATGGTTAGCAGCCTACATAAAAACAAATATACCAAGTCAAAGGATATCTTTAAACTAAAGCTAGGTATTCCCAAATTAAAGTCACAAAGTATCCAAATTACGAATACAGTAAGAATGTATATAAAAACTAAAGATGTGAATTTTTGGTGTGTAAATTTGATCATTTATATTTCTAACCTTAATTCTACTAAAGTAACAAATATAGTTTTAAATAGGTTTATTTTTGGGTTAGTTTTATGTATATTTGGTTTCCATAAAAATTACCATAAGCAACCGAAAAAAAATTAAACCAACGAAAAAGGAACTCAAGAATGAAAAATTAATAACTAAGCTAATACTAAGCTCCAAAACCAATGTTTGTTTTAATTTTGAGTCAGCGCTTAAGAAATAATCAAAGATCACAGAATTTCCTTTAACAAATAGGTAATTCGACTTAGATTCGACGCCTAAATGTGCCGACACAAAAACAAAACTTACTCTAGGTTAGGCGATAGTTAAAAAGATCAAAATATTTTACTTTTCCTTTTTAGGTCCTTTTCATCGGTTTAATTTTTTGTTTAAAAGTTAAAAAAATTATTATATTAAGTCAGTGTAAGGTTGGTGTAATATAATCTGCCAATAACGTTATAAAAAAAAAATACAATAATGTACATGGCTCAAGAGTATGGCAATATATGTTGGCAAATATTTTAAATCATTTACCTAAGAACATACAAAAACTTTATTGTAATAAAAACAAATTATAAACGTAAGCTCAAGATGTACTTTGTTAACGAACAATAATTCATAAAGGTAAATTGTAAATAATATTGTATGTATATGTTTGTGTGTAGGTATGTAAGTATATGTGTATGTATAAATATATATGTATGTATGTGTATATGTATGCGAGTGGTATGTAGGTATGTATGTGTATATATAGATATATACTAACTGTAATATATGATAATATGAATTATTAAGTAATAATAGTAAATAATGTTATGATTGTAATAACCGTGTTAATTAAAAGGTATACTCAAATATAGTAAAATACCTAATGTAAAGAGCGACTTCCTGACTACATAAACCTAGAAAGGATTCAAGTCGGGAAAACTATATTAATGTTGTGGTGTAAAATTGTTTTGGAAATAAATTAAAAAAAAAAAAAAAACTTAATCCCTTTGTCAAAACTAATTCCAAACAATCAAAACAGAAAGTTAAATGAAACAACAAGAACGCCAAAGCCAAGAAATTTTACCGTCTAAAACTGGAAAGCCAGAATCTATAAGAGGTAGGAATCAAACGAAGAATACGATTATCGTTGATCGAAATTGGTTTTCCAATTCAAACACGAAACGAAAACAGAACACAACACAACTGACACACATCAAAATCAAAAGTGCATAGACAAGTTTCCCGCTAGTTTTTGCCGCGTTTCAAACGTCAACAATAAATCTGAGTTTGTAGATGTTTAAACTAGATTGTGACACAATTTTGAACCTTGGGCCACAGGTAATAACAGTCAACACTTAAATTTGGAAGATGTATTTATTTATGTCGAGGTCAATTAATTTTACCATTTGCATGCCATATATTCGATCATCCTGACACCTGATTGATGGTCGATGTTTTTGGCAAATCAAATTCATATATCATTAAAGCTTTGCCACGATTGGTGTGAATATTAATGAATGATAGATACGATCTTTAACATGACAACAGTTAAAGATAGCAGACAAATTTCTGCAATATTTTTCCGATAAGTAAGGCCATAATTCTATCAAATTTCAATGGAAAGCAAATAGCAGTCATAGTGTTTTATAGAAACTGTTCAAACTCATGTCTGAATACTCAATCATTCACGTCATTTATCATTTTTCCTCGAAATGAAACTGGCCTCGTCAAACTAGACAGTGCCATAGATACAAAAAAAAGGAAAACGCTTTCCTGCCCATGGATGCTCTCCGAACGTCTTTTTGTTTTATACAGTTGGTATTGCCTGTATTACTCGGCAGATTTTGATGTTGAAGTGTAGTGATGACTCGTCCTTGTGAAGTTCCTCAGTGTTGAATTGCAGTTTAAATTTCGTCGGTTAATAGCGATTTCCGCCAATTTCTATTCGACCGACCTCGTGTTTAGCCAGTTTGACAGATTGCCGACATGAATTCTACTTTCGAATGGCCAAATGGCGATTTATTTTTTATTTGCTAACTTGTCTTTCATCACATCTTTTGTGATCGAGTGCTGCACGATATCTGACAATTGTGAAAGAGAATCAATTTACGTTTGTCGTTTTAATTCTAATTAGTCGTCTTTTATTTTCAAATCGCTTTTTTTTATATGTTGTACTGCTATACCGTTAATACTTGTCTTTTGATTTCCTTTTAACGTTTATTGTCAGCACTGTAATTGAATTATCTATATCCCATTCCATATATAGCATAGTGTGTGGTATAGTGTAATCTTGTTCCTGAAAATAAAATATGATTGTGCAATACTATTGCATAAACTACATAATTATAAAGATAAAATTTTCATTTCAAAACAAAACTATCCATAATCATAAATTTAATTGTGGTCACCAGGGGCTGCAATTTAGTAAACTCGTATCATCCGCACCAATAGCACGAACCTTCCAATTACGAATGAGAATTAACAAAAAAAATATTGAAAGCCTATGCGTGCTTCCAATGTATGCCCTGTTGATCTCCGGTTGTATTAAGATTCGGTAAACTCCCGAACTAGTATTTGTTACCTGAAGTTGCTCTATTATTGTTTTTATCCTCGGTTTGCGATAATTTCTGACATAGCTTATTCACAAACAAAAAACATTTTCTATATTTGGTCGCGTTTTGCTTTGGGACGAACCCGTATGTTAAAATTTTTACTTTTTGTTCCTAATTCCATTCCATGGTTTAGTAATGAAAGTACCTTCCTAGGTATTATATTATAAAGATAAAATTTTCATTTCAAAACAAAACTATACATAATCATAAATTTAATTGTGGTCACCAGGGGCTGCAATTTAGTAAACTCGTATCATCCGCACCAATAGCACGAACCTTCCAATTACGAATGAGAATTAACAAAAAAAATATTGAAAGCCTATGCGTGCTTCCAATGTATGCACTGTTGATCTCCGGTTGTATTAAGATTCGGTAAACTCCCGAACTAGTATTTGTTACCTGAAGTTGCTCTATTATTGTTTTTATCCTCGGTTTGCGATAATTTCTGACATAGCTTATTCACAAATAGAAAACATTTTCTATATTTGGTTGCGTTTTGCTTTGGGACGAACCCGTATGTTACAATTTTTACTTTTTGTTCCTAATTCCATTGCATGGTTTACCTTCCTAGGTATAGGTGCATGATCTACTTATAATCAATTAAGTTGTCTATTCTCAATAGGTAAAAAATTCAAATTGATATGAACAGTAGAGCGATGCTTTACGAGTTAGAGCTTTCGATCGCACATAGACGGCCTGATAAAGCACCGGAGACATTACCACTGTATTTATTACCACCACAGTAGTATTTACATTTCCTACCCCCACACTTCCACGCGACTTTGAAAGAATGTCCGTACTTGTAGATAAGGTGGTCGCATCGTCTAAAAATATCTATTTTCCATATAAAACGTTTGAATATATTAAATAATATGGGTAAAATATTTTTTTTTTTAAAAAGTTAAGATAACCAAACTGCCTGACTGTAAACCCAAACTCCTTGCGTTAATACGTATATATATATCTATCTGTATTTACTAAACTCTTTTTTAGTTTTAGCCTGCAGTTAGGTTTATATAATTCTTTATTATGTTATAGTTTTTAATCCGCACTATTGAGTTTTAGTTATTGAAGGTATAGTTTTATACCGATTTTCTTAGGTAAGTAAAGCAATTGCCAATGAACATATTGGTGTTTAACAATTAACAGTGAATACGGGGCTTAGGTAAGTACTCTTTAGCGACAACATACATTTCAATCATAATGATTCTTAAATAGGTCATCATTTTTTAATATTAATACAAAAATTGTAAATGTTGTAAAACAGTAATATTATTTTATGGCATAAAATTATACTGTAAGTGGATTTTTTTTTTTTTTTTTTTTATACCACTAAGGTGGCAAACAAGCTTACGGCCCGCCTGTTGGTAAGCGGTCAGCGTAGCCTATGGACGCTTCCTGCGATGGCAATTTAACGAGATAATTGAAATCGAGTGTCAAGAGTGTTTAATTGGCACTTCAAACTACAAAACTCTTTGCTTTGCGTTGGTACCAAACGAATTAATTAATTCCTGAAAAACATTTAAGGCCAAATGTGGAATTGTGTTTTTTTAATGTTAGGAACTTGTTTTTTTATTTTCCTCTTTGTGCAAAGCTAATTTTAAAAATGTGCATCTACAGAAATATGTAACTAGTTATAAGCTATTATTAGAATGTATTGTTATGTTTCTAGGATATAACTGCGAGTTTTAGATAGCATATCTGCTAAAAACTGCCACTTTTACACTAACGCACAATTTTGAAATTCGCTTTGCACAAAGAAGAAATAAAAATATCGATTGGCGGCGCTAGTGTGCGTCAGGAACCCCCTTAACTAAACATGCTAATCAAAAGGGTAATTGCAGACAAACCTTGTCTGAAAATTTTGTAATTAAACTAAAAATGTGGTGAGCGGAGTTCAATAAAAACGTGAAACTGTGACCGAGAGTGGTCGAAAACATAATTGTCCGCCGTAATGAGTGTAGGTAATTGTTGAGGACTGCCCTTTTACCCTTCAGTGAAGGAACTACCCTTAGGCACGTCTCAAGTTAAAAGCAGAAAGCTTGTGTGGCAAAATATAAGTAAAGAAAGAGTAAGTTTAATCTAATATTTCTTGTACCACTATGGTGGCAAACAAGCTTTCGGCCTGTCTGATGGTAAGCGGTCACCGCACTATATACTAAAATCATACTAGTCACTTATAAATGTTGAGAGAAATGTATTATCTTTGCCTATCGATATTACGCAACGAACTTTATAATTATTGTTTTATTTTTATCTTACAAATTAAATCAAAATCTGTAAAGAAGCAGTTACACGTTACAAATTAAGCGATATAGAATATTTATTATGTAACGAAACTGCTTTGTTTGGTTAGAAGTAACAATGGATCAACACTAAAACGCTGCCGCTCGTGGCTAGCACCGGTTCTCTAATAGCGGTCAGGACAGCTCCGAATTAAGACAATAATGAGTCGCGGCGTGCGCCCGAACTTTTCGTCTCGGCGAGTACTTTCATTGTGACACAACACGTGTAACGCGCGCCTAATTTCACACAACACACTTATTGTGTACCTACACTTCAGTAAAAGTTGCACCAACAAAACACATATTTTCTGACTGACTGTATTACATCGAGCACGGTGACAGCGTGGCACAAATATATATTTTATGGTAACTTAACTTGTGACTATATCTATAGAGTTAAATAATAATTAAGTGACGGATTCCATAAATGTAGAGGACGAATACAACTTAACCCTAAATAATTTCATCTCTCACTTTCACATCATAGTTTTCACGTAGCTTTTGTGGGAAAAAAAAGCCGGAAGAACATCCATATTTAGGGTTATATAAAAGACATAGACATAGACAGACGTTTATTTAGCATCATTTCACCCATACTGTTACACACACGTTTACATAAAGGTATTTAAATTAGGTAGGTACACATCAAAATAATGGAGATAATAATAAAATTATTATATAAGTAATAAATTAACATAAAAAAAAAAAAAACAAAAATATATGACATCTAAATATAATATCTAAATAGACATTTTTTTTTTAAAAGGACTAGCTGTACCGACAAACGTTATTCTGCCATTTCCATTGCTGCCACCCCCTTACTGTTGCCGCGCTTCGTTCTCAGTTAGGGTTCTTTCTGACTGTTTTTCTTTTTTGTCAACTGCTAAGAGTTGTATCATAATGTTAAATAGCCTATATATAACCTTTCTCAAGAATTTGGGCTATATCAAATTTATAAAGAACTTCTTAAATCTTATTTCAGCGATTAGCGCGTTAATATGACAATATGACATCAGTTAAATATACTATAATTACACGCGACGCGGCCTAGAGAAGCGTATTTCTATAATCTTCAGGTTCAAGTATATCAGGAACTACGGGTCGGATTTAAAAAAAATCTTTCAGTGTTGGATAGCCCATTTATCGAGGAAGGTTATAGGCTATATATTATCACGGTAACACAAATAGGAGCGGAGCACTAATGAAAAATGTTTCAAAATCGGGGTGTTTTTATCCTTTTGAGAGCTTCCGCTGCGTGCGCTGCGTAAACGGTTAAATTTTCGCAAAAGTCATGTATGACAGAATTGTTCCCCTATAAAAGTTCTAAAAAAAGTCCGCGACAGCATATGTCTATATTTTTAGGTTGGCTCACTATAATCTTTTTTATGCTAACCATATATGTACTAAAATAATGCATTATTTGTGAATGTGTTTTTATAAACATGATATTAATCTTTATCCAAATGAATACGTTATTCATCACAAGCATTTCATTTAAAACAAAATTGCCCTGTTCATCATTCGATTTCAATAAATATCTTCGGAGATATCGCAGTTTTAAAATAACGTGACACCAAAATAATTATCAAGATGATGTGCGAGGCCGGCGGGCAGTCATGAGGGGGAAGGGCTATACGTATTATTTAAAAATATTTTACCTTCTGTGTTTTTTTATAATTGAGGAGTTGCCGTAAGAATCTTATGCCGATAACCAAATTTAGGGCGGACGAAGCCGCTGGCAAAAGCAAATAAAATTGTGATCATAAGTTAGCATGCAAATGTCAGAGAATCGTCTTTCTACCTATTCGTTAGGTATGTGATGTAAACATCTATTGACAAACTGTTTTCATGAACGCTTGTATTACACGAAAACTTGTAGCTTGTAGTACAAAACACACTCGTCTATTTGACAGTTAGTAAATAATCGTTATATTAAGAAATAAATGATATCCCAATTAGATTCTTAGTAAAGGTATTAACAATATTTAATCATTACGATATAACATTACTCTTTACGACACATCATTTAGTTCTTTACAAAATAACAAAAGAAAGATTAATGACCGTATTTTCCGCAGTTTTGATGTCAAACCTCAAGGTCTTGTCAAAGTGACTCTATTTGCGGAGGCTCACCGAGTATTTGTGCCATATGTACCGAAGATATCGATGTCAAGGCATCACGATATAACGTGCAAACTTCAACTCTATGTCCTCGACTTAATGTACAACTAACGCTTAAAAAATGTTCCACATAGCTTTATTGTATAGATATTAAAAGTACATATATCAGCTTATCTAACATAGATAGACAATGAAAATGATAACACGTAAATAAATATGGCTGCCATTTTAGACAATAAAACGAGCTAAGCTATTTTGATATAATTTTTCTCAATCACCAAATTATATCTCCCATCATGTAAAAACACCTAACTGTCAATGTGTTTTCCATTACCATTTTCTTTTAGTCTTAGGGTTATATGTTTGACTTCACGGTTTTTACTACCTGCAGGGGTGAACTAGTGGCTGGATACACACCCACATTTTAATGTGGGGAATACCCTCTTTTTACCAAACACCTCAGTCCTCTGTATGTCTGTCCTGTCCTCCGCAGGGCGTGCAGCAGTAATGAGCCCGTCACGGCAACACTGATAGCAGTGATCTGAACTAAGTAATTTTTATGTATGTCCCAAACGTCATTAACCACAAACCTGGTGTAGTATTAAGCGGTAAAATTTAATACCAGGGACATAATAATAAACCCCTATGGCAGACAAAGTATAAGAAGTAAGGCAGGACTGTAGCTTCTTGTCTTGTTTCTCAAAGATAGAAATATTGATTGAACGATTGAACATTGATAAGTGAATCAATCACTCATATCTATCATTCATTTACTAGGTCATTAAATCAATCTGTCACATGAAAAAGAAAAATGATGCCACACGGAAATAAGGCTCCCAATTTCATTCAGCGAAGCAGAAACGTCACAGTCAGATAAGGTATCTAGATTAAATCACATATTGCAGTATTATTATCACTTTTACACACATTTCCTGGTAAATATATCACAACTCGGCAGATTGCTGTCATCACAAAAAAACTAAGATATATTTACCATCGGCAGAAGTGAGGATTTTTGCTTTTAAGATAACTTGGGCTAAGCACAATATTGTGCTTAAAACTGGGGTCTGCAAAAACTGTGAAATAAGATTTAGGCATTAAGATTCTTTACTAAAATTAAGTTCATCAGTTTAATTTTTTAAAATTAATAAAAAGGTAAAACTTTTCAGATTGGAAAAAAGTATTTAAAATCTATTCAACAATTTTGCTAAAAGAAATATGTATAGAGGTCGACCTCGAGCATATTTTACTTACATGTATATTCACAAGCAAAAAATTAATAAGCACTTTAGTTAATCAGCTAATTACTTTGTTTTTTTTTAACTAGTTAAATAAAGTTTTTAATAAAATTAAAGTAAATAATTTTACTTTAATTTTTAAGTACCTATTTCCATATTATATATCTTAGGTACGTACACGTCGTTAACATAAATCTGTCTTTACAACGCTTTTTATGAAATCGGTTAAAACGAGGAATCAACAATTGACCATTATTAAAGTACAATTACGTACATATGTATCGGAGTTGTCTGTAATTGGTCTGTCTGTACAGACAAGACACGGTGAGGCCTCGTGATATCCGCTGCATCTATCTTCACCGATACGTATCTTCACGGTCGAGTGACTCCGACCGCCTGGTGCCTGGTGGCTGGTGCCCATCAGAACAATTGATATCTTCCGAAGGTCGGAAAATAACATGTTGTCGAGGTTTCGCACTACCACTAGTACACAATACCGCCTGTCACACAACGCACACAACACTGTGACCTTTATCGTCTACCACACAAGGCGTACAGTGGTTGACATTTAATAAAAGCGGATGCAAGTTAAATATTGACAGATTTGCATTAACGCATGCACAGTTTATGATTGGGTCGAAAGGAAACTGGCCATAAAATTGACGTTTCAATCTGTTTTTATTTAGAGTGAAAAAACATGTGATTTTAAAGTTTTAATTCAATTTATTAGCAGATATTCAAAATAGGTGAAGAAAAACTTGAGTAACGTTTACAAAGTAAACTGGTATTAGTTACGTAAGAGTGTATTCCCTCTACACTTTTCACTCTTCGTGCAAATTGCTCATCTTTTTACATAAAAGGAGATTTGACTACGTTCGTCGAAAAACTTGTATGTGGTTTATATAACTTCACTGACATACATTTTATCGTCACATATATTGTTTTTTTCGAATGTGTAGCCAATCTTCTAAATAAGGAACACTTTTCTTGTTTGGGTTAACACTGTATTGTGTAATGGCTTGTTCTCTGAGGAATTGTTTGAAATGAAACCACTTTCTACCACCGCACCGCTCTCCACCAACAAGGATTGCATCTTCACAGCTGAGAATCAAAGTGGTCACACAGAGTGCGGTTTCAAAGGAACATCCTTAAGCAAATTGTAAGGTTGTAGGGTTAGCTTCCTGCCGAGGTGTTCTCTAGGGATTACATAACAGTATTGATAGAGTGTTTCAAAGGTGGTGCACCTTTGTTTTTAAAGGTTCGGCAACACGCGTGGGAATACCTCTGGTGTGAAGTGGTGTGCTACAGTGACCACCTTACATCAGGCAACATGATTGACAGCAATCATTCGGTATTTCATAATTTTAATGTTAAGAAAAAAGACTAGAATCACAATCGTATCCAATGATCCGTTGTTAACACCAAGTTAGATGGCGAGTCATTCACAGACAGCAATGAACATAACACTGTGGGTGAAACATTATGCAACCTGCCGCAGCAGTCTGCACACTACCTCAGCATAATGCAGGAGTGATTAGTGAAGAAACAACATAATCAGTTTAAAGTAGACGATGCCTCTTTATCTGTGGAGTGTCGTCAAACGAAATCTCTTTGCGACTCGACAAATATTTACCGATCACGTTTTTGAAATGCTAACCACATTAATAAAATAACGTCTCTACAAACTAATTACATTTAACGTGACGGTTGTCCCCGGTCTGGTATATATTTTAACTAATTAATTATATTTTAAAAATTATTTTCGTCAAGGACTATATTTGTATGTGCGCATTAGGTAGATAAGTATTTTTTTTTATTCCATAAATCTATTTAGCCATAGTATGCGCTAAGGAAATAAAGATACACATCCGAACGAGACTACGTCTGGGTTATATTTTTTTTACTAATCGATTCTGCCAATAATCGATATCGATACAAAACCCGTATAAGTCGGACAAATTACTTTTGTCCGTATCAAAGAAAAATAATGTTATAAAAAAATGTTGTTTGACCGTAGATCGCTCAGTTGGTGGAAGACGTCCGCCGTCTGCAGGCGTCGCTGGCGGCGCTGCAGGAGGCCCACGCCCAGCAATTGCGTCGGCTAGAGGAGAGGCTCGACGAGAAGAAGCAGCACATCGCGCGGCTCGAGGCCAGGCTCGATCAGCAACGAGACTACGACGACCTCCGACGGGAGATCAGGTGAAGGAAGCCATATGATATAATGCTAATTCCTGTTGCTCCCTTCGTACTAAGGATCGACATCATGTACAACTGGAATAAGGGGTGACCTTACTTAATAGGATTCTTAAATATATATTTTTATTATACAATATTGAGAAATTTACCAAGTTAGTTTAAGACCACAGACACAAGTAGGAACCATAATTACTATTGTGCCATGACTTCTTATAAGCTTTGCTGTAAACTAAAAGTCCAGAACTATTTTGTGTATTTTAAAATTGGTCTCAGTAGATTCAGAGATAAGGGGCAGAGTGGTTTTAAAATTGGTCTCAGTAGTTTCAGAGATAACGGGCAGAGTGGTTTTAAAATTGGTCTCAGTAGTTTCAGAGATAAGGGGCGGAGTGGTTTTAATCTATTCAAATAACTTTAAAACTATTTACTATGAATTTCTAAAAAAAAATATTTGAAACCCGCACAACAATTCCTTTCATTTCATAGGTTTCACAGTACAGTTTTACAGTACAGTTACACAGTACAGTTTCACAGTACAGTTTTCAAAACTGGAACTTTTTTTAATTTCTTGATTTAGCCCCCGAAAATGACACCCACATTTAAAACTTTATTTCCCTTACGCGGACGTTTTCGGGTTAAGATAAGTGTACCAAATTTCAAATCAATTGGTCCTGGAGGCCTACAACTGATATCAGTTTCAATCCCAATCCAGTTTCAATCCAGTTTCACTCCAATTTCGTGGCAAGCTTAAACTCGATCTCCATCGGTACTCCAAATTCCGATGGGATTGAAATTGGGATTGCACACATTTCGAAATCACAAATCACAAAATATAAAAACTATACTGAAACTAATAAAAGTTAAGGTGAAAGTTAAATCTTCGTAGCGATAGTTTTGTTTTGTTTATTTCGAACTTTGACATTTCTTTTCACAGGTCATCATACCTAATTTTACTCTCGATCCGATGGCTCAAAGAGTACCGATTCTAAATATTTGTATAGGATTTTAATTCCAAAATGGGCCACAAAATTCCATACTCGGTTGAGCGCTACAACAATATTCAAGAGTACCAATTTAGTAGATTTCTCGATCGCCGTAGGATTTTACGATTGAAACTGATATCAGTTGTAGGCCTCCAGTAGTTTCGGAGCAAATTGGCTGTGACAGACGGACTGACAGACACACGAGTGATCCCATAAGGTGTTCGCCGTTTTTTTTTCGAACCGTAAAAAACGAAAACTAACAATAAATGTATACATAAATCTTACGTCGATCGGAAGTAATTAAGTAAAAGTACTAACTGCACAAAAAGCGATCAACCGCACGTGGTTACATTAAACTAGTAGATAACAATAGTGGTAGATAAGTACGGTTCGTTCACCCTGCATCTGTTTAACCGAGATTAGTGGTGTTTGCCGAGTTGGGCAACACCGTGATGCATGAGCCTTGGCTCTGGTCGAGGATCTCAGGCAAGGCTGGGGGAAATAACCTTCTTCGAAATAACGACGCAAATCTACTGCTCTGTTCTATTGTGTTATGATGATAGTCTCATCGTAATTGTGCATTTGTTATTTGATGTGTCAAGTGCATAGGTCAAATATTATGTGTAAACGGAGCAGAGTAAATTCTGTAAGTTGTCGCAATCATCCATTAATATATGCACCTAAGCTTTAAGCTAAGTAATACATGTACCAAAGCAGTAAACAGAAAACTCAACATCAGGTAGTTCAAATAAGCTATAGCAAATACATTAAAGTTGCTTTACTTAGCACATATTACAATACTTTTTGTTCTTTATATGTGTACCTAAATGTTATTAATGTTATGTACAGAGCTTATATCTAAGTATTAGCGTTTTATTTTTATGAAGTAGGTAATCATTACGTCTATTAATTCTAGGATGACATGAAATATTTAATATGTCCATTGAATACGAACGCCCAAACTATTTTTGTCAGTTTTGGATTTGCATTTTACATCAAATTAACTATAGTCACTATTTCATGTATTTTTTTTTCAAGAAATTTAAGAAATATCTTGGTCAGAATATGTTATGTGATGACGTTTACGTTTACGGCTTCCAAAAAGTCAGTTTTCGATCATTAACATCACTCATTCACAGTAACATCTTATTAAACACATGCTGATGCGTACCTATGATACGTAGGTACACAAAGGTGAGTCATTTTAACTCAAGGAAAATTCAAGATAGGTAGGTATTAACAATGGAAAAAAATATGCAATAATAAATAGTGACCTTACTCACATAATCTAACTTAACAATAAGTGCGTTATGTACATAGGTACTTTCACTATAGGCACCTTGTGTGCTCGGCGTCTCGCGTCGCGCCTTGTTTGCTGACCCTACCTTTGACTGATAAGCGGCGCCTAAGGCGCAGCCAGTGCTGCATATCTTCTGTACTATGTAATTAATTACATTCGTTATTTCTTTTCATTACCTAATCTTTTGTAAAACTAACATCATAGTTAAGATATCTAGTAGGTAGGTACTGCAACGATATCGATAAGATATCCAGTAGGTACTGCAACGATATCGATAATTTATTTAATTTACATTACAGACCCTCAGAGCAAGTTAAACTAAACTAAATACAATCGATACTATTAACGTATCGTCTAAACATAAAATGTCACCTTTATTCCTATATTTGTAAACAACATACAGTTAATATTTATATCGTAAAGACTATTCAGAGATGAATAGCAAAATAAATAAACGACCAAAAACGTCAAATTAATACCATTTTATTTACTCCGTATTACTATATTTGGATTTAAATAATAAATGTATACTATTGTAAATATATAATAATAGATTAATATTAACTGTAAAAAGTAGAAGGCACTATCTTACACAAAAGGGCACCAACTTAATAGCAACGTGTTAAAATAAATCTGTTGATACATATCTTTAGCAGTGGTTAGGTTAGAGGAGGATCACCGATGGAGGTATAGCTCGTACGTACGCGTTCATGTCAAAAATAACGGCTAAGACCTTTGTACCGTATATAACGTCTCAATTCCACTCAACGATACATAAAACATTGTAAAAACAATTACAATGAAGTTTCAAAAGGATCTCCACGGAAGTGGCGACCAACACAAACAAAATGACTAATTAACTTCTTTTCGAGAAGTTGGACAACCTGTGAAAACATCCACACAAACTTTACGATCTCTTTGTTACTCCCGCGCCAACGACACAGTGTACCTAGCTACTTATAAGTTAATCTTTATCTTCAACATCATATCAGCTTATATTAGTCCACTGCTGGATACAAGCCTCCATCAGGGAGCTTCATTTAACACAGTCTTCTGCCTTCCGCATCCAGGAACTAGCAGCCACTCTTTTAGGTCGTCGGTCCATCGGACTGGAGAGCGTCCCACACTTCGCCTTCCCGCATGCGGTCTCCACTCTATAGGATAAGTAAATCTAAGCAAGATAAAATACAAAACCGGACAAGTCCGAGTCGTACACACATTAAGTCAGGATTCCATAGAATAGGAATTGTTGCGGCCTAACTCGTGAAACGTCTATTTTCATAGGCAATTTCGATGGCCAAAAACATCTATTTTCACTATGCTTGTTCAAAATCGGTCTTGTCAGACTAAAAACTATCCAATGCCCTTCTATATCCCTCCAAAAATCAGGTTAATCCATTGCGAAACAGAATATATCAGAACGCTCACTCCAAACTAAGGGCTTAATAAAACCCTCCCCCCTTGGGCATACGTACGCGCACCCGAGCTCAAGTAAATTACAAAGGCAGATGCTTTAGAACTACCATGAACTTACAAGTACGCGTGAAGCGAGAGGTTAAGAAGTGACCAAGATATAAACAAACAAACACACAAAGAAACAAACTTCCACATTTATTCGTATTTCATTAGAAGAAAGGGTCCTGTTTAAATGCAACACGTAATAGGAGGTCCTCACTCTTTTTTTCCTCAGACTATTTGCCGAAGATCAGGACTGATGTATGTCCCACGGCACTACGGCACTACGGCACTACGGCACTACGGTACCACGGTACCACGGCACTACGGCACTACGGTACCACGGTACCACGGTACCACGGTACCACGGCACAGGCTCAGCGCTTCGCGTCTCGTCGCTAAACGGTTCGAGATATGGAATTTAGCATCCACCCCCTTGTTTGAACAATATATTGATACAGAAATCGCTCCCTGAGAACCGGCACTACTTCTTTTTTTAGAATTTCCTGCCATTAGTGGGAAATATAAATAGAATTATCGAATTCTTAATTTAAATAGAAAATTTAAAAAAACGGATGTTTAATGCGAACAGAGGATGTGAAAAATCACATCAAAAGCCCTCATGTACGTATGTCACAAAAGTTTGAATGGAACACATTAGGTTATTAAACTATTATGTAGGTTACGTTACGTTACATAGGTACACATAGTAGTACCTACTTACCTCACATAGGTAACGTAAGTAACGTAAGTAACGTAGGTAACCTCGCGTAGGTAAGCACAATAATTTGACTCAAAGATTACCTGTTGCGTAAGAATTTTGATTGATAGCTTCCGTTCGAAACCGAAGTCGTGGGAAGATGTAAAACTTCATATTTATTTAATTTTCTAGATATTATTTTAGTCATCAACATATTCAATAAATAATGCAAAAAACAGTTAACACTGTCAATTTAAATCTGGTCTGGAACTCAAAACCAGACAATATATTGATATAATGCTTATGAACTAATTAGGTACTTAATTGCAAAAAAATCATAAATTTGATGAACCAATAGGGCTTCGTTATCATTTATTATTTTTTCTTATCTTTTTCAGATCTTTCATTAATTAAATTATTAATGTCGGAGTAATTATCAGTAAATTACAAAGTAGGTAGTAATTTGGTCCCAAACGCCCAAATGTTTTCCATAGTTTAATGTGTTATTTTTACCAATATGGCGACCAAAGGGCGGCGTCTTTGATCCACCATCAAAGGGTTAGTCCCATCAAACGGGCCGACGAGTCACGACATAAAATCACGCTTGTGCAAACATTGTAAACACCTATTTGAAAGGCGAACTATTTACGGTTTTAATAAGTTAATCGAATTGTCCTCAATTTTCTATCGACGGATGTGACGTGAAAAGCGTTTTTTTTTATAAACCGTCTTATGTTATTATTTACAAACAGAAGACAACATAAACTTTGTAGCAGTATAGCCAACATAAAGAAAGACAAATTCGACTGTTTAAAAATAAAACGAAACAATTTCTTTATAGATACAGAAATCAGATTATCGACGTACTTAGAGACCAATGGACGAATATAGAAAAATGAATGATCACACACAATGGGAACGAGCCTTCTATTTCAATTATTGCGGGCGACACGCGAGACTCGAACATTTGTCCATGTTCCCATCGTTGCGTTGGTCCAACTTCTTCGTCTATTATTTCCTTGTTACGATTTCCGAACAAAAAGACCACGAGGGGCGGAAACAGAAATAATCCTATAAGATCTATAAATTCGCAATATAAACAGTTGGAGGCACCTGTAGCGGTTTATTGCTTATTTATTCCAGCCCTGACTCAAGTTGGGATTAAGTTATAGCCAGCCTTCGAAGATTAAAGCTTAATAGGGGTGGAATAGATTGATTTCTAGACGATTCCGCACAAAATCTCGACTTAACTTGGGATTTCTCGATGTTTGCTTTGTGATTAAATTTTGAATTTGAAATTTCGATGCCGTTAAACATTCAAAAGGTTCGTTCTTTATTCGAAATTTAAACAGTTCATATGGGTAACGTTATGTTGACCGTGTTTAAAATTTGAAAATTCAAATAAAGAATCAAGCGTAGTTTATCTCGTAGTTGTTTAATTATAAACTGAGCACACATGAGATTTACATATTCCTCGACGAGCACAAACAATAGCTGTACATATAATATGGCGTAGAGAGGTATGTTTGTCTGTTTGTCCCCTATATATCAATAGTGCGAGGGCCTATCGCGGACACCTGTCTCCATTTGCTTAGGCGATGTTTGACTTACATTTAACGAAAGTTTAGCCTCACACTGTCACACACAAATTATCAACTAATTTACGCTCCCCGACGTTTTTTGATGCCATAAAAACGGAATTCTCGTTCGGCTTAAGCTTTTTACTATTGTTTACACAATCTAGCTTTCGTCTCAGTACAAACGTTTGACTAAGACAAAAAAATTTAAATAAGTCTAAGAACTGAGGAACGTGCTTGTGTCAATACGTTACGTTGTAACTTGTATTTCTTTTTAAAACCGAACATTTGACTGGCCAATGGCGTACGTTTCCAGGGTTTCTTTGGTTGTTAGAATTTGAATGTTTGAAGATTTGTTATGTTTGTAAGCAAAGTTACGCAAACACAGAGCTCAAGTTTGGTTCGAAAGGCGTCGCTGCAATTGTATTGACCAATCGATTGGAGCCGATTGGTCACTCTGTCCGAACTGGGCGGAGCCTTGCGTTATCGCCGACCGATCGTTCGACTGATAATGTCCGATTGTGTGTGACGTCGACGACATTGTTCGTACTGGTACCTACTTACTGACTCACTGTCACGTCGTCGTAAAATTACGAAATTTTCTTTAGTTGCAAACTGTGTTTCAATGTAGACCTATATTTTATTTAAACCTACCTTGTTGCCACATTGAATTTTATTTTGTAGTCGGTAAAAGGAAATGGATTACAAGACTGGCGTTGTGAAAATTGTGCTGTTATAAAATCAAAAATGTTCACTTTCTTGACACAGATCTGTTATAAATACTGAGTAATCAAAGCGGTTTATGAAGCAAGGGGTTGAAAATTCTCCCTTTAAAGATAACATTTCAAAGACATATTTCTGTCTACTGTCGGGGGAACCGAACAGAAGGCTGTTTCAGTATTGATTAATAATATTACAAATTCCTGTCGAGTACCTACTCTGTGCTGTCGACAGATAAAATTTCAAATCATAAATCATGCTTAATGCATTTGTATATGGCAACTTTACATCGGCAAAATTATAAAATTTCAATCAATGAATGAAAAAAAGTCACTGACATTTTGTTTTTCTTTTTGTCACAGTGTCAGTGACTTGGCAAACCGAAATATCCGAACTGTGACCAATATTTTATAATATTTTTCGTTTCTTCCAATATCTCTTACCTAAAGATTTCTCTTAAAACTTGAAATAACTTTAGTAAAACTGTTGTATATCTATACTTAACTTCTGCCTTTTTTTCTTTAAAATAGAATACCGATAGTATCTCCTGAACTGTTGCGCACCATAATTAGGGTAAACACGTTAAATTAATTCAAAAACTTGTCGGTAAAGTGGAGCACATCGGTTACGGAGTTCCTTCATAAAATATTCACACTTACAAACCTTAACCTGAAGGCTTTTGCTTCAAGACAAAGATGCTTTTAAGCTGATGCTTAGAACAGAAGCTAATAGAGAGCTGTTCTTATCACACAAAATTCGTACAAATTTTTTTTTAATAAAAAGCAATAATAAAACAACAACAAATCAAAGTGTTATTGTTTTAATATTATATTATACCTACGTTAAAAAAAACGTTTCCATTATAATTTTTTTTTATTTTAGTAATACCTATATATAGGGAAATTATATTCGAAGAAACTTTCGGTAAAACAAATTACGTATTTCGTACCACACAGGTAGGTACTATTACAAACTCTACAGCTATTTGAAACTTTTTAGGTTACATTTGCACGTCAAAAAAATACCTGAGAGCTGAGAGCTGATTAAGTATCAGCAAAATAATTTATTGGAAGTTTTATTTACTTTAACTGAAATTAATATTCACATTTTAATTCAATGTAGAAAAAGTTTATGTAAAACAAACAATAAAATAGTGGAGTGAACGCCGCTCTACGACTCCCGCGCTCCCATCACAAGCTATTAAAACTCTAAGCTATGTACCGAGCTCCTCACCTACTTACAAACGAGCATAAAACATAACTGTGTCACTAAGTTTAGTGCTCATACCATTAGTGCTCATAATGCACAGGGCACTAATTGAGAAAAACTCTACTTAATATACAGAATTCCGAGTTCAAGAGCTGAAACAAAATGAAATAAATATTTTTATAAACTAGATGTTCGTGTCCGGCGTCGCCTGGTTATTGAGATTCTATAAACTACAATCCAAGATTTCGACTTTTGTGGTAGAATTTCAAAAAAAAAAAGGCCTGTAAGACAAACCTGACAATTAAGTACAAACAAAAAAAAATAGGCAAAATAGCTCGAGCCGTTCTGAGGTGTTGTTTTTTTATACCAGTAATATATAAGTGATATAATGTCAGTGGTGGCCGAGGGGTTTCGATTTCACTTTGCGTCCTGAGTGGCGGAGGTTCAAGACCCGGCGTGTACCAATAAGTCTTTTTCTTAATTTCTCAAGTAGGTACATTGATTAATCACACCACTTTTCGGTGAAGGAAAACATTGTGAGAAAACCTACATACATCAAAATAACAAAAAAGACGTATGTGAAGTCCACAATTCGCACTGGGCCCGCGTGTAGACTATGGCCTAAATCACCCTCGTTGAGGGTAGGCCGTGCCCGAGCAGTGGGGACGTATAAGGCTGATAATTAAGTGATATAATCTGTCAAACGATTTTAATTAAAATTATCAAAAATTGACAGTTGCGTGTAAGGGAACTATCTTTATACTAACAATTGTTACGGAAATGGTACTCGACCTTAAAACTAAACAATACCAAAAACCTGCAAAGATGTCTGTACCTTTATCTGAAATCAACTACGACACTCAAAATGCATTTTCCCAGTAGATTTATGCTTATTAATTAAGTAGGTACAGTAGCATTTAACAAGCAGTCTGTCCCCACCTGTTCACGACACAACTACCCCGAGACTCGTACAAAACGTGAACCTTGTAACAATAATATGTATGTCTTATTACCAACTCTGTTACATTCGACTCGACTAATTCCTAAGGGCCGCTTCACACTCGCGCTTAGCTAGCTTCTGAATTCAGCCGCGCGTGCTCCAATCACCGATTTAATTGGTAATATATTAAATCGCAATTAAGGTGCAGTGCGACCCGAACCCGTTGTCTGAGGTGTGAAACTGCTCAACTCGAGGCGAATCGATTCGTCGAGCGACTAGTCAGACAACATATCTAAAAACTACGTTTAGGAATAACATTATTTTGTACAAGTTACAGCCATACATATTAAACTTAATAATAATAATAATATACTTTATTATTAAGATTAGCTTAGCCGTCCAAAGAGGAAACGCAGCCTGCATTCTTGCCACAATGCCACGCGGACCAGGTTTATTTGATTGTTTTTAAGTTAGTTTTATTATAGTTTGTTATTTTTTGTGCGTAATTAGCTTCAATTTTTAAATAAAGTTATTTACTTAATATCTAAAAAAAAAAAAAAAATACTTTATTGCATCAACATAATAATTTTACAAAAAACAGATTTACAAATAGAGAAAAACAAATGGCGGCTTATTGCTTTTAAGTAAGTAAGTAAGTAAGTGAGTAAGTACAACACCAACAATGAAACAAAAAGACAATTACAACAGCTAAACACAAAGAACTAATTTTTTTTGTTACAATAAAACACTACAAATACAATAATAATTATTACAATAAATAAAATACAATGGTTAAGATACTACCAATGACTACCAGAGTATTAAGTTTTATGGGTTTGTTTCACCTACTTGGACCCCGATTCAGCAATGCTGTCAAATAAATGACAACGCTGATTTTCAATCGGCGCCATACTGATATAATAAAGTAGCTGTATCACGAAATTATGTATCGAATCGAAAGCGATTTCTACCTTATTATTATATGTTGAAATATTTTGAATTAGATAGCTTTTTAAGAGTGCAATGGTTGACGTTTCTGCTGTTTTTTCTATCACCCAAAAATGGTAGATAGATGTAGCATTTATGATTGTTAACGCATGTTTTCAAATACTGTTTATTGTCATAAAATGATGCAATCAATCAAGCTGACAGCTGATGAGCCAAATTGAACCAATTCGTTGATAGAAGAGCCAAGTGATACATTAAAGCAGCATTATCAGAGCAAAAGGTGAGGGCAGGCCGCCGCCGCCTTATCTCCTAATAGCCTTGGAGCCCTCAAAGGGTACAATCTCAATAAATTTGTGAAAGGAATATTGCCAATAAGGGCCACCGGCATGTCCTATTAATTAAAATATTAAATTAATTCACCTGGAATCGTTTTAATCAATTCACTTTCGCTCAATTTATTAAGGTATATCGGATGGTGACCCACTCTTAATTACGCACCCTGTATTTTCTTTGTGAATTTTGTCTTACAAAGGATAATTTAGATATCTGATAATAATCAAAGGTATTTCCTCCATTGATTTTACTTCGTCCTTGGTTCTCTTCGGATTTTGTCCGTGTATCCGTATCTATTGTATACCTTTCTAAGTATTACCTATACCTATTTCGACTAAGTTTTGTATTTTTTTCGAACTATTTATTGTTTATCCCCAAGCCTAAATAAGTTAATTTATCACAAAATCTATTTTAAAGTGTATCACCAAAATAAATTGCAGTTTCTCTGGTCTCAATCTCGCAGATTCTTAATGTTACATCGTACAGTCGGGATCTCCACTTAATGTTACATGGTACAGTCGGGATATCCACTTAATGTTACATGCTACAGTCGTGATCTCGCAGACTCTTAAAGTTACATGGTACAATCGGAAATATCCACTTAATGTAACATGGTACAATCGGGATATCCACTTAATGTTACATGGTACAGTCGGGATATCCACGTAATGTTACATGCTACAGTCGTGATCTCGCAGACTCTTAAAGTTACATGGTACAATCGGAAATATCCACTTAATGTAACATGGTACAATCGGGATATCCACTTAATGTTACATGGTACAGTCGGGATATCCACTTAATGTTACATGGTACAGTCGGGATATCCACTTAATGTTACATGGTACAGTCGGGATATCCACTTAATGTTACATGGTACAGTCGGGATATCCACTTAATGTTACATGGTACAGTCGGGATATCCACTTAATGTTACATGGTACAGTCGGGATATCCACTTAATGTTACATGGTACAGTAGTAATCTCCATTATTACTGCTTCGTCAGTCTCAGGCGACTGCGAGAGACCAAAAATCAAGCGATTCTTGCCTGTCAGTCTTACGAAGCGGCAAAGACCCTGACTGTACAACATAGTATTCGAACAAGCATCGGTCTAATATCACCACACACATCACACATACCACAGACCGAACGAAACGCTACAATAATAATGAAAGTTAACATGCATTACGGATTATGCATCCATACATGTTCAAAAGAGTCAGCCAGTTTTGAATACCTTTATTCATCTCCCTTCTTTTCTTTATTTCGAACAATATTTACAAAATGAACAGACTTTTCCGCTAGTACAACTGCAAAGCACTGTTTCTTGACTCTATGACGGATCAAGGAAGTGACTTACCTATTTTGGCCCATAGTTACAAAGTTTGGAGTTGGGCAGTTCCTTGACGTATTACGTATACTTTGTATGCCTATCCAAAATTTCTAGGTACCTATTAGTTAATAGTTTTTTCGTGGGTAAAACTGCATGCAACTTTTCTTTTATGAGGAAAAAGAGAAACGGGGTGACCAACAGGGCTAACTGACGGGATGGAGAAGAAAAACGTATGAACGTATGATCTACGTCGCGGGGAAAATACAAAAAACCTCTAGACATAAAATGTAAAGATGAATCTATTCTTTAAATTTATAGGTACTATATACTATTCTATACTTTGATAGTTGGTTCCCGCTTATTTTTGCAACACCCCGCTTTTTTATAGCGAAGATCCCGAAAATTTAAGCCCTAAGGTTGGCAAGTCTTAGTATCTCCATAGCGGTAACTTATCGATGGAAACATACATCAATTTTTATTACCTACTTATCATATAATAATAATACGAAAAATATTGTTTTGTTCTAGTATCCTCCGGTCCCTCGACTTGGGATCTGGTGAAAGATCGTTGGAACGAAAACCTGAGCCGCTCCGCTCTCCCAGTGTGACAGTGACGCACCGAGAGGAGCGTAGTTCGGCGGAGCGGGAGCGGGAGCGAGAGAGAGAGCGTGAGCGGGAACGAGAAAGAGAGCGGGAGCGAGAACGGGAACGAAGCGTGGAGCGGAGAGACGTCGGTATGTACTGAACAATATTTCAAATTGTCACTGACATACCCAAATAATACTGTAGACAATGAGAAGTTCTTGCTTTAATTTGAATAAAATCGATATTGTGAACTGTCCTCAGTATTAATAAAATTATTATCAAAATCTTCTGTTTCAAGGCTTGCTTTACTCGATCTTTTGATTAAAAAATAAAACTTAAATATTGTAAACAACACAAAAACGATTTGAGTTTTTCATCCCTGAACAGAAGACATCTTTGTTGTCGTGAAATAATTGGAAATCGATCGCGGCGACGACGAGCACGTTCGATGTTCAAGTCCCGATGTGTATGTCCGTAGCTAGTTGTTCGTGTTCGCTTTACTTTTATAAAGATTATGTACCGAAAAATGACAAAATGATCGCGCGGAGTACGAGGAATCCAGTTCCCATCACCCCACGCGGCTTCATGCCGCTCACGGACGCGCGTAATCGTTCATTTTAAACTGTAGGATTAGAATTCGTAGCATGCGAACATAAGAGAGACCGCAAGCGCTTAAGCATTCGTACGCCGTTGCCGAATGATTGCGACGCGGACGGAGCGTGCGTGAACCTTACCTCTTTCCCTTCCACTCCCCCCTGCCCCTCTAGCCCCTCGCTTCCCCGCACTCCTCGTGTTCCCGCGTAACCGAACTATCACCGCAGGTACCGAGGAGTGGCCGCTCACGCCGCCGCCGCTCAACAACAACACGACGCACCACAACAACAACGGCCCGTTGCCGCTTCCGCTGCCGCCGCCAAGCCCCTTTCGCTTCGAGGACCACCGACCCTACCGGTTCGCCGAAGATATGGGACCCCTGCCTCCCGGTGCGCTGGTCGGCCGCCTCGGAGATTCGCTCATACCCAAAGGAGACCCGATGGAAGCAAGGTTGCAGGAAATGCTCAGATACAATATGGACAAATACGCCAATACGAATCTAGATACGTTGCACATCAGCCGTCGGGTCAGAGAGCTGTTGTCGGTCCACAATATTGGGCAAAGATTGTTTGCGAAGTACGTCTTGGGATTATCTCAAGGGACAGTATCAGAGTTACTGTCTAAGCCTAAGCCCTGGGACAAGCTGACCGAAAAGGGGCGCGATTCTTACAGGAAAATGCACGCGTGGGCGTGCGACGAGGCCGCCGTCATGCTTCTGAAGTCGCTCATTCCCAAAAAAGGTATTTTACTTGCACTACCTATCATTTTAATATCGGTATTTTATGTACTTTATTGGGTCACTTGGTTCACTCGCTATTGTTGTGGCACATCCCTAATTATTCCAAATTTAAAATCGAAATTCATAATTTTGTTTCAAACGGATGACTAAAAGTAAGTGATGGCCAGTAAAAGTCTTATTACTGGCCAGTATTTTTACTTAAGATGTTTTTCAAAAAGTTGGTGCCTGAGTAAATATTGACAATTGATCTATGTCGCCCCTTTAGCGCAATCTTCCGAACAGTTTGGCGCGTCCCGTTATCACTCCACCTGACAATAGGGCTCATCAATCACGAGAAGACTGTACCGGTAGCTATTAGAGACGTTTACTCGAGGCTATTAAACGTAGGAAACAAAAGGAGTTGTTTGCCGAACGATTTGTTTTTCAATCGTCTATTATATTATATCGGGTCAATTTTGTTTAAAATTTTGAAAGTCGCTTTACAAATTGTTCTTGTTTGCACGAACGTTGATCAATTATTTCTCACTCAATTTTTAATTTGGTTGTTTCTTTATCAAAATTCGCTTCTAAATGATTGATCAACGTATTTTTATGCTTTATCATTAGTGACTCCGCACATTTTTGTTATCAACACTTTCTTATTTTTTACTTTTTTTTGTTTTATTCCATACCCTGTCCTTGTTCCAAACCCAACCTTCCCTCATTCCCGTCGCGTGCGGATACTATGTTCACAATAGCGGAAAGATCAGAAAATGTCCACCCCGTAGTTACGTAAATGGAGGTGAACGGGTGTGGGGTGTCGTAGAGTAAAGGGGATATGGTCAAGCGAGCGCGCCTCGCTTGCAATCGTATTCTCTCCTGGTCCGACTCGCATCGATTTATAGTTTTAATACGTGTTTCTTTTGTTAACAAAGTCCGCTCTTTTATTTTTCAACTAATAAATTAGTCTTTTTGTTGTAAACTTACATATTCCAGTTTGTGTTTGACAAAAGAAGTGCATTGGATACATTTTTAACATCAAATAAAATGCGCAACAGACCCCGTCCGAAATATAAAATGGGGCAGAAGGGATTACGAATCGTAGAAAAGTAAGCGGACACGCACCTAGCACCGGCTTATTAGAACAACAAAAGCATTAGAAGTTGACCATCGATATATATATTTTAATGACATTAAGTAATTTTGCCAACGTTTTAATATTTTTACTGAATATAGGTAAAACGGAAATAAATTATATCTAACTAGACAAAGTACTTGTCATCCAGAGGCTTTTTTGTTATTATTTAAATTTAAATTCAATTATAATTAATAATATGTTTTTCCTCTTTTATACTTATCCTACATTTAATGTATAACTTTTTTTTATTATTTTTATTTTATAAAAATACCTATTGTATTTGTGACATTTATATAAAGTTAAAAATGAATAATTTGGGCACAGACCACAGACCACAGCTGTAAACGAAATGCTTTGCCAAAATTTTTCTTTACCTGTATTTCCTGGACACAAACAAATACGAATCACAGGAAGAAAATCCAGAAAAGTTAAAAAGAACAAAGTCATTGTTAAGCCGTGTGCACATTAACGACAACGCAGAACAAAGTATAAATCTGCCGAAGACAATGGACTGTCTGCATTAGCCTTTGTCCGCATCGATAGGGGTGAACTCAAATAGATTGAATTTTAGATAACTCCGAAGGGTTTCGTTTTTCTTATTTGCAACATAATTTAGTACTTACATTGAGTGAACATACTCCTATTTAAAATTTTGACGTGTTAATTGTTACAGGTGTTTATTTATTTAAAACTAAATATTATTTTATAAAAAATATATAATTTAAGTGAATATTACACAACATAAAATCATGTTTAAGAAAACTGAATCCTTAAGCCTGAGTGTGTTCTACCGCCTGTATAATGGGCCGTGTTCTGAGGAATTGTTCGAAATTATGCTCATGGCTACTTTCTACCATCGCATCGCTCGCTAACACCTTAGAACCTAAATGGTCTCGCACAGTGCAGTTGCAAAGTAAATTTTAGTTAATTATTATAATAATTTTTAAAATGTCAAAGGGCGAATAATGCTCTTGGTGTTGCAAGCGGCCATAGGCTACGATGACCGCTTTACATCAAGTGGACCATGAGCTTGTTTACCATGGTGGCATCTAAAAAATATTTGAAATATAATACCTACTCTATTATTGAAAAAGATTTCTTATGAATATTAGTTTCTAACTCTAATAATTCGATAGAAAAGAATAGGAAGTGGAGGTGAGGTACAGTGACAGTGCACTGACACCATTGTGTGTGTATTACCGGTCTGTTAGTCTGTCCGTGTCTGACAGTAGGCAACTCTAATCGTCGTAATAACCCTACCCGCACAATACTCGGCCACGCCATCTACCGATAATGACAGGTATCGTGGGAACAGATGTATACAGAGCTATTCTTCGCACCAGTATTGATTAAGTAGGATCACTTACGAATAGAAACACTTGTTTACTTTAACGTCGCTATATTACTTACTGATACAATAGTAAGTGATTTGCAAAAGATTTTAAACGGTTTTGTAAATTTAGAGGAAAACCTCGCGCGTGGCGTAGGTAAGAGTATGGCACCAGTTTAAAACTACGCGTTAAATGACGTTATATTTAATTTGAATTAGTTGATAGCATGGAACTCGAAAATTTCTAAACATTTATGTTTCATACGACGCGACGTTTTTGTTAAATGAGTTTTTTTTTTGTTCATATAAGGCCATAATTGGAACCCTGTTAATTTTTTTTGCTTATTGTTTTTGTAATATTTATCTTATAATATTGTACCTATTCTTAATTTAACTTTTATTTTTTTTAATTTTAGTAGATAAATATTACAAAAACAATAAGAAAAAAATTAACAGGGTTCCAATTATGGTACAGATTCACAAATATGGAATGTTAACAAAGAATGAATATAATATAGACTGAAAAATACTTTATAAAACTTTTGAATTATTATTACTTAAAACAATACATTATGAACACTACACATTACTAACCATTATAAAGAACGCTATCGACATGACGATATTACTAAATCTAGATCAACAACTGATACTGCTACCTTTATGAGGACGTAAGATTAATTAGTTATACGGAAAGCAAAAATATTGAGTATGCATATTTGTCGGCATTGTTGGCCAACAATAGAAAATTAAGCCAAAAGTATAAATAATTTCCATAAGTTGTAGTAAAGTGAAAAGGGAAATGACAGAATATAAATAGAAACCGAAGTGGAAAATATTTAAACCCTTAATAAACAAAAAAACTCATTTAACAAAAACGTCGTGTCGTATGAAACATAAATACATAATTAACTATTAGATTTCTCTAAAATATGACATTACTATTTCACTAAAGATATTGCTTAGGTAAAGTGACTATAATATTTAGAAAAAGACATAACTCGACTCGAGATTGTCGCGTCCGCAGTGTGCGCCCGCCTTACACCCAGCTGAGCACGCAACATGTCATTTGACCGCCGCGCTATGGCTCCGCGACCACTTCAGCCATTTCCCTGTTCCCACGCTGTACCTACTCGACTACACATAAAGCAGACCCGTCTGTCCGTCCGTCCGTCCGCGGAGTTGCGACACTATTGTTCACAGCTTCGACGTTCGCACGTCTATGCAGATATTTGCAAATAACACACGTAGTAACATTACGATATACACTGAATACGAGGAGAATAACTTTGTTACGAGTTACGAGTGAGGATTTCAGCTTTATTTAAATTGAAAATATTAGACAACCTCTCCATATTTATAAACGAAGAAAGCTCAGGTGAATGTAAACTCCATACAGTTACGACGGAGGTATAAGTCTAGACGTGTTACGGTCGTTGGTTATAGCTAGCTCATACGTTCCAAAAACAATTTAACGTATGTACCGTGCAGTCATATTTTATAATAAGAAGATGTTGATGGCTATTATTATTTCAAGCAAGCAAGACCCACTAGATGTCCATTGCTGGACACGAGCCTCCTTCATAGATTGTCAGAATGAGCGGCTTCCGTTTCCAGAGGGAGTTTGGAGCGAGCGCTTCTACTTGGTCATCAGTACACTGAGGAAGACCGCTTCCTAAACTGCGTCTACTGGCTCATGGTCTCTACTCTAAAAGACTTTCTTCTCCCATAGCTCATCAGTCCTACGAGTTATGTGCTTGGTGTTCTGCTCATCGCATTTTTTTTTAAGCCTACTAAAACTATATCGTTTCTTCCAAATATTTTCCATCAGAATCTACAGAAGGTGATTCTCAAACACTCGGTTTGGGTTTTGTATGGCCGTATATTGAGGTTAATCGGGTGGGTAGGTACATATACATACGAATCGACACGACCATAAGTATATATATTCTTATAATGAAGTTGTTTGCAGAATCTAAAGGAACATTAGGTACCTGTAAAAGTCGTACCTGTCTATCGTGTTTGAATTCATAAGGCTTAGTTCGGCCTGCACCAACCCTTTAGTCTAATTGTGCACCTTTTCCGAAAGCACTATTTTAATGTATCGTAAGTAAGTAAGTAAGTAAGTAAGTAAGTAAGTAAGTAAGTAAGTAAGTAAGTAAGTAAGTAAGTAAGTAAGTAAGTAAGTAGGCGAATCTACCACTTAAATTACAATCATCGGCATCGAAATTGTTTAAATTACAACACTCTTAAGAAAAGGTTCCTTTCTTCCCTTCTGTCTGAGTTATTCATAAATATTTAAGTTAATGAACAATGAACACTCCCCTTAGCTTGTAATAAGCAGGTACATGTACATTAATTCATATTCGTATTCATTTCACATCTCAACGCGTTTGTTAATTAATAGAAGTAGTTACTTACTTATATTTTGCGGGCGCGCCTGATAATAAAATCAATTATAATCAATGTTAGAACGCCCTTACAATTTGTTATTGCTATAAATACGCAAAAAATAATTATCGTTTTTACGTTTATTAATGAGCTGATTATTAACTAGGCAAGTATGTAATATTTTCAATTTTATTACTTTTAGTGGTAAACAATACCCACTTATAATTACGCACTTAAGTTTTAATTTTTCAAAACATTTGAGGCACGTACCTACGTACAAGGGTCACCCACAAACAGAAAGTCATCAGCGTTTCTGCACTTTTTTTTGTCGCGAGTTAAAATAGTGTCGACCCCTGTTTACAAATATCTATTTTGGCCCTTTATTATAAAATGTTATACAAGTAATATTCTAAATACTACTAATATTATAAATGTGAAAGTTTGTCTGGATGGTTGTTTGTTATTCAATCACGCTTCAACCACTGAACGGATTGGGATGAAACTTGGCACACATATAGGTTAGGTCCTGGAATAGGTTTTCGCGATAAGTAGTTCTACTGTTTATCCCGAAAAATTCAGAAGTTCCCGCGGGCATAACTATAACCAAGTTTAAACAAGCCATGGCTATAGCAAACTAAATTAGTATTATTAAGGAGTTATTTCCACGCCGATAACCAAATTTTGGGCGGGCAGAGCGAAATCTAGTAAAAATATTAACCTATTTTAAGTAGGTTTCTAAATGGCACCTACACTTCTCACCAGTGTGACCTGCCTATGTTACTATGTTACTATACACCTACCTACACTAATTTTTATTGCTAAGGTAATGTTTTATTGTTTTTAATCTTGACACTACTATGATATTTTAGTAATTTACCCAACACCCAAGTTGCCTAAAGGTTTACTACAAAATATTGTTTACTAAGTAGTACTTAAAAAAATAAATCTGCTTTTGCATGTCGTTACAAATTAGGAAAACTGAAACCGAGTTACCGATTTAACGTTGACTTAAAAACCCCCTGAAAATACTCTAACCGATTCCTAGAAGAACGAACTTGAACAAAACAAATCCCAAAAAAAAACTTCTAGTAAACACACGCGCTCATAACCCAAACGATCAACTAGTGATGTGCTATAAATATTAAACTATAAAGAAAGCGATACACCGTTTCGTGACTAAATTCAATTTTTGAAAACTATTTTCTATCGCCAATAAATCGGTAAACTATCATCGTATATCAAGCTGCAAGTCTCGCCTGACAGCACCGCCGGCTCCGTCAAGATATTGAAGAGCATTTTTTATCACGCCCGCTAAGCTTCGATGTAAGTTAACCGCATACTTAATCCTTCCTGCCAATTAAGTGTTACCGGTCACGTAGGTAATTACGTTGCGTAATAATTATATTTGATGTTGCTGGCAACACAATGACAAGTGTAACATGGAAACCTGGTTTGGAACCTTGGTTGGAAAAAAACATAAGGTCGATTAAGTATGTATAAATGTGAAAGTATGTGTGGATGAATGGATGGATGTTTGTTGCTCTATAATTCGCCAAACATTAAATGGATCTTTATGATATTGTGATATTATTGGCACACATATTCGTTACTACCCAGATTAACATATAGCCTCAAGAAATAAAAATCGCGCGGGAATAACTATAAACGAACTATAACTACAGCTATACTTGCCAGCTATAGCACACTTCAATAGTATAATCAGTATAATAAAGCTGGCAAAATCTAGTTCAATATAATAATTTATGCTGTAGAATTATTGTATTCTGAACTCCGCTAATATTTTTTTCTAATTAAGTATTAAATAACTGCCATTCTATTCAAACCTGCGATAAATAATAGGTACTCAATCTTATAAATAGATCATAAGATCCCTCTTGACCCCGGCAAAAATTATCTTCGTTTTAAATAAAAACAATAAGAGGAAAAAGAAATGCATAAAGAAGAAAAATATAACCAAAAGTTCAACAAACACTGGCCAGTATGTAGACCCAAAAACACGTTCCAAATACTTATTCGCCGCACACGACAATGTTTAAACAAAGTTCGTCTCTCAAAACCAGTCCAAGCGAAGCGTGAAAATCTATTTTGAATGAGCACTATCGGCTACCGGCTATCGGCTACCGGCTATCGGCTACCGGCTATCGGCTACCGGCTATCGGCTACCGGCTATCGGCTACCGGCTATCGGCTAGCACAGGACTCGCCAAAAGCTTTACGCTCCAAGTTGTCCGTTCTCGATGCTCTTTACCGACTTTAACTGGGAACTCCCCTTGTACCTTGTACCTTGTGCCGCTCTCACTTTAATGTTAAGCAAATTTTAATATTCAATTGAGCTTCGCCTTGTTCAGATTTTGTTAACAATCCGAAGACTTTGTTAAAGTGATTAACAAAATGTTTGAAAGGTCAGTATACAGAACAAGAACAGTATCTTTACTGTTCTCATAATACTAACACTACACTTTAATTATTAACAATAACATTTGTTTATATTTTATTTGCATAATTTAATGTTTCTAAGTATTAGCAGATATTTGACATTGCACAAAAAAGGTGACGTAGCCTTGCTTCAGTGTGCAATACCTACGTTTGAAAATCGCTAAGTTGTTTATACAAGTTAAGGTTATTGTAGTGATATAGAATCGGCATTTCATGTTGAGAGCAAGTTAACAGCTCCGAACATTTTATCAAAATAGTAATGTTTAAGTAAATAGTATATGATTAGTTTCTAAAAGCTGGTCAGTAATTTATATATAAGATAGTCCACCCAGATTCATAGAGAAGTGCTGCGGCCATGGGTTCACCACCTGTCATGTGTTGCACAGTATTAAAGTGGTTGGACAAACGAAGCTGTCCCACATAATATGGATGTATGTCCGTCCAGCCAAAAACACAATAACACTAGTGCGTGAAGATAAACCAATATCTATTGTGATAAGATCTGGATCACGTTCGGAAAGTAGGTAGGTTCAGGGGAGTTGTGGGGGAGTGTCAAAAGCGTTTAAAACTAAGTGAAGTTCGGAAGTCGGCAAGTGTATTAACGTGGTGTAACTGTAACGTAGCACACTCGGCGCGGGCGGACCGGGGGTCGTGGACACGTCCAATGCAAAATGGCTGACAAGTTTTAACTTTGGAACTCTATAACACAATCACAGTCGACCGGCAAAGGTTTAATTTTACATCGATTTATTTTAATTTAAATGGCTTTGTTGTATTTTGGATTAATTTTTGACTGCCTAAAGTATAACTTGCTTGTAAAAAATAATTATTTTATTAAAATATGTTATGTATCTAATCCATTCTCGATATTTTTTATTCTAACTTTGAATTTACCATTGTGATCGCCAGAGCGTAAAACGAACTTTTTCATATACGCGACTTGTTCATACTTTTTAAAAAAATGGCGATGCGCCACTAGCGCAGGATCGGTCGTTGTGGAGACATATGGGGGAGGCCTACATTAAGCAGTGGACACCGGTCGATAACAAAGCCAAAGATAACAAGTATATACTTATAGCGGGTGACAGAAGATATGTTTTTTCGTGAGTTTTAAAGTAAACAAAATATATGTATTAATCTTGCAGGTCTGTATTTCTAACTTCGTAAATCTGTATATACTACTAAATAAACCATGTAGCTACCAATACGTTACCACCTACCTAACTAACTCGGTCAATTGTTCTGCAAAGTTTTTAAGGGATACCGGGAAGGTTCCCAAAATCCCTTACCGTCCCCATACCCCCATACCCATGTTATGTCAGTGTTGGCAACGTTAAAGGCGTCAAAAGTAGAAAACAAACCGGTCAATATATCATAAATCACAAAGTTTAAACAAACACCAAAATCCAGCTAACGACTGATAATCACATAATAATTACCCAATAGACCCGCCCGGGAATCGAATGCGGGACCGAGGGTGATTAGGGACCGAATTTACGGTTAAAGAGTTTTGTGAGAGTTCGGCTCGCGTGTGTACGGAATTGGCTAACGGATCGGTTTGCGGCTTTTTGGGGTTAACTTTTGTTAATTTGTTAAATTTGTAATATCTATATTTATCCACCCGGGTATATATATGTATGTGTATACATTACGATTTTTTATGTATCTACGTACTTTATTCCTACGTTTTTTTTTATCTGTATGTATGTATGTATATCTTCACTGTTTTTATCCCCGGAAGGGGGTAACCAGTGGCTGGATACACACCCACATCACACTCACGTCTCACAGCCTCTTCTCACGTGACAGGGGGGAGGGGGTGAGCCTATCGCCGCGACACGCTTCTCACACAGTGTATCTGGACCTTAGGCTTACTTAACTTACTTACTTACTTAAACTTATGCTTTATTTATATATCCCATTCCCATACGTTAGAAATTACTAGCTTTAAAGTAATAAGAAATAAGTGGTAAAATAAAAGATCCAGGGCAGAATAACAAAAGTACCTGCCCTCATTGCCAGTTGCTGGCCAACTAATTATTTATATTTGAGTTTTAAAGTTTTTTTTTTAATTTGTTAAATACAAATTCGCACCGCGAATCAAAAGATAACATTTCCTTAAAAACTCTAAAAGTAACAAAATTACATTTCAATGTTATCTCATAACGGTCTGTTAAAAAAAGTTGTAGTTACAATTAAACTGTGATATTACTACCCTAAGTGCGCCATCTTGTGGTAAATAATTAAGTTTAGTCTTACGAGTGTAGTTTAGAAATTATGTTTTTATCTCCATCTAGATAGATTACATCTAGGAAACGGGAAAATCAACTATTTAACAGCCGTAATTATAACTTCTTATACGTACTAAAGGGTAAAATCACAACTCAGACAGACTTTTAATTTACTGCACAATTATCAGTATTATTATATGCAAGCGTATTCAAGGAAAAAACTTTTAAGATGGTGTCCACTTAGAGAGCATTTGAAAAACAAAACAGCAATTTAAAAGCGTTTATACTGAAATAACTCTTAATAACTTTACATGAAAAAGTTCGGTATGAAAGCTACAATGTACTGGTAACGCCATCTGTTGTCCAGTAGCGTTAAACTAGCGAAGGGTCAAGAAATTATTTTGCCAAGAATGTTAGCCGTTTCGCGGTCGCTTTGATGGCTTCCGACGAAGCAATCAGACCTCTTTAAGGACATATTTATGATTATAATACATGTCTGTTTATATATTTTATTATTTTGTACGTACCGGAGACTGGCTAAGATAATTGTAATTGTTACGGACGGACGCGCAAACAACTTTGGACGAGCGATACCTACCTACGCTACTACGATACATTATTGTCCGACTATTGTCTCAGTGTCTATTTTATAATTTGATATGGTAGTCGTTAATTGCAATTTATTCATAGATATTTTAATTGGCTATTCTTTTGGCTGAAGTTTTTGGAACATAATAAAAATTAATTTTCCGTATATAATAATGCAACCGTAGATAAGGATACCCCAACCAGCTGATAATTACCCAAATTATAGACAAGTTAGGTACGTTCGGTAATTAATGTTTACCTATTTATACATTAATAAACATATTTTCCAGGCAATCGTCTTTAATGTATTATCATTTTGGCTAAAAATATTTAAATTCTATTCTATATTATTAACATTAATAATACTCGAAATTGTGACGAATCAATGAGAACGATGAAAATATTGAGATTTATATCGAAAACAATATCTGGTTGTGACGTACCATAAGAATAACTAATAAATAACAGGTATACCTCATATCTATGGGCATACATTGCTTCTTTACGTAGATAGTCTTTCACGATAACGAATATTATAATTAACATGTACATTGCTCATTTACTTAATAGTTATTAAGTTTAAGTTATTAAATATTTAATCAGAAACCAAATGTTACCTACTCACTGCTTGATATAAGGTATGCCATTTATATATATATATATATATATATATATATATATATATATATATATATATATATATATTTTATAAGGATTCCTAGTTCTCTTCAATGTGAAAAAGGTATGAAAATAAGGCACATACAAGTATCAGCCGCTATTTACCCTTCAAAACCAATTTGTGCTTTATTACATCAAATTATATTAGGTATTTACATTTAAATTTCCTAAATATTTGTATATTATATATGCAAATATAAAATAATAAAAATACAAATAAGGAAATTCACTTATTTAATTTTTTAAATAAATTGTTAATCAAAAATATTCAAAATAATAATGTACGAATTATGCTATTTGTGATCGCAATACGCGATGCAAGTTGCGCGTACAGTGCGTTTCGCTATTCGGACTAAAAATAAAGTAATTATTTAATCGCCTAGTCGCGCGCCCGCAGATTTGTGCGATATTAACTGCGAACGTTTTCAGGGAACACTTACATTATTATTGTTTTCTTCGTGGATAGGGTTGTCAATTATTATTGTGTTTTTGAAGGCCAATAAGGCAAATTTAATATAAAACTCGTAATATGAAATAGGTTTTTTGTCTCTGGGAGTTGATGTGAAACTAAGTGTAACTGGAATGCTTTGTGGATTTGGCTATTAATGTAGTTAAAAATTAACCATATAGACATTGTGACACTCATCGGTTATGCTGTTATAAAGATGTACAAGGCTTTTAGTGCCAATTTCGTTGTCTATTACATGTTTTGAATGTTGATTATTTTTGATCAATTGAATGGGTGCCATTGTATGGAAGATGCTATTTGCTACATGGTCGCCATACAAGATTATTTTGAGTAGAAAACTAAAGCACCCACATGATATCTATATTTTTAATTTAAAACAATCAAACTATGCATTACTATCTCTTAGCGACTTTAAGCTTCGTCATTCAATCAAATATGAGTCGCAACTTGCCCTGTCGAAAGACGTATTTGTGTCACTAAGGTATTTGAACAAAAAAAAAAATTTAAAAGCAATATCACAATACTATATTATAATATATTATATTATAAAAGATAGAATGAAAGAAAAATATTATATTATAAAAACCCAGAAAAGTTTTGTTTGGCTCTTAAATTTGCCTGGTGAATCGACAACCCTACTAATTTCGCCCTGCTTTAATCGCCCGCGCTATCTTTCTTTGGCCATTGAGATGATCGCATTTGGCTGTCGTGATGAGAATGGGATGAATTTATTGTAACAATGAAAGCCGCAGACGCAGGAGGACGACTTTACGATAATTTAGAACTAGCGTTATTTTTGGCCGGCGGATATTAAACGCTAATTTTGTTAGAGCTGTTAAACGCAATAGATGTGCTCATGAAAATAAAGTAAAGGCACGTTTCCTTTTTTCAGAGATGATTTTGCTTAAGGGTTATTTTGTGCTAAATAATAATATTTTTTTTTTTTATACCACTCAGGTGGCAAACAAGCCTACGGTCCGCCTGATGTTAAGCGTTCGTCGAGGCCTATGGGCGCTTGTAACACCAGGGGTGTTTATAATACCACACTCGCGCGTTGCCGACCCTTCAAAAAACTAAAAAAATCTTTCTTGAAGAACCCCATACTGTAGTTCTTAGAGAAAAACTTGGCAGGCAGCTCAGGGAACCCAAGCGTTCGCGGGAGGAAGTTGCTCTGAAACCACACTGTATGCGACCATTTTGGTTCTAAAGTGTGAGAATGAATTCCCTGCCGATGGCGAGCGGTGCGATGGTAGAAAGTAGCCGTGGGCATCATTTCGAACAATTCCTCAGAACACATCCCATATATTTTGTGATCAGTTGAATAACGTACGTAGCAAAGTATTGAATATCCTTGTAACGAAACAAATTTTAGTCTATGGCACTTTGCATTTTATTTAGCTTCTTTGACATTGATTTCAACGAAGCGAAACTAAATTTTTAATTATTCTTATATCTTATTAAATTTTATTTTTGTTTCAATGATGAAGTCAAAGATTATTAAAAATTAAAAAAAATGAGAGAAACAAATTAAAAAAACTATAAGGTTCAATAAGGTCACTCGCTTCGAGCGGCGGTCGATGGAGGTGAAAAATCGTCGCGTCTCCTCGTGGAGCGCGCTCCCGCAACCGTAAACACGTCGAGTGCGACAATACGTCAACGCCTACGCGCGCTGGCTGGTCGATTATGTTTGCTGTAATTTTTAACAATATTGAACTGAACACCTTCTAACAAATTAAATTCGGACGAAGCAACGTTCAGTTGATGCCGATCAGAATCACCTAAAACGGTAGCCTACTAACAAGTATGTATTATACAGACCTACTTGTGTTAGCATTCCATATCAGCCCCAAAAATATAATCAAGGAACAAAAAAGGGAAACAAATATGAAATTAACAATTATCTGCTTCAAATAAAAAAATATTTATTTTCAACACTCGTTTCGAAAATATAAACAACGTGACGCCATTTTGTTTTCCATTTCGCAACCTAAACAGTTTAATAGGAAATTAAGTGCATCCTGACATATTATTCCCTTTAATTAATTACATACGTTTCCTTAACGAAAACGAGGTATATATCACGGATCTGTCTCACAAGATGGGTTGTTTAACTTGTCACTTTGGACGCAATTTGTGACCGGCCATTTTACATCTTTGCTCCTTGTCTTGCATAATTAGTAAGGATTAATGTGATGCTATGAATGACTCGATGTTATTCAGTAAATTGAGGTTAATTCAGAAAACTAGCAAATTAAGTTATGTGATTGATAAACAGATTCGTAAATTGTTTAACTTTTAGAAGAGTTAATTCAAGTTGTTTAAAGGCCTTTACATTTGAGTCACTAGTACTTTTCCTCATTCTATGGTCATGCCCAGTTTTGTTGATATAGATAGAACATCTTAATTTTTAATCAAGTTTTTCATAGCAAATCTGTATTCCCTATAGCAGAAATAAACTCTTCTTAAATAGCAGCCAGTTCATGATCATTTAGGTTGATAGTTGAAGAAGCGAGCATCAAGCGGTCTAAGCTTTCATTAATTATTTTAATCACTGTTACATTTATTGTGAAATAGATCAATATATATATATATATATATATATATATATATATATTATAGTTTTTTTTATGTTAAGCGTGTACTCGAACTCGTAACTATATCGTATAGTATCGTATCGCGTGCTCGTCCGCCATCCATCGAGATCGCGACTGTAACCAATGAAGCAACCGTGCTGCACAAATCAATGCATCAACAACAGAAGGTGCAGAATTATGAACTATTAAATTGCATTTCTATTTTTTACCTATAATATTAGATGTCCTTTACCTTCATTAGTATTTATATCTTGGCAGTAACTACCAGCCGGTATATAGTTACTACCAGCAGGTATATAGTAACTACCAGCAGGTAAATAATAACTACCAACAGGTATTTAGTTACACCAACCATTAAATGCATTAATTAGCAGAGATTGATGCAAAAATTAACCAAACTTTAAAACTTTGCAATACACGTAATAAATAAAACAAAACTCATAAATCCCTGACAAAAAGTAACCTCAAAAAGAAATAGACAAAAGGCGCCCTGAATACCAATAACGTTACAATGTTTTGATGTAAAGTAGCTAGTAGCTCGAGGCGTCGCGGCGCGCGGCGTGCGGTGCGACTGTGACTAACTACGTTAAACAGGAGTCTGTAGTTAACGGCAATTCGATTATTACGTTAAAAAACTTTGCTGCGCTATCGCAAAAGTTAAACGATAAGCTCCCGTGGGCCGAACCACTCGTAGTGATGTGCCCAGACCCTCACTTATCGTCTGATGAATTATTTATAGCCTCGCTCACAAGATTTATGCTCTTTTGTTTCATTTCGTAACGCAAATTGTCACTAAACCTAAAAATTTAACATTTTTATGTGTTATCTATTTTGATTTCGAAATATTTATGCCGGAAATGTCGTCATTTTTATCTATTATACATTTTTTAAAAGACTCAACTAAATACTTGTATTCATTACTCAAAACGTGTCTAAAGACGACAAAAGTTTTAGAGCAGAAAGTAATCAATAAAGTAAATAAAATATGTGTTAACATACCTTCATTACTTACCTAATGTTTAACACATAATAAACTTTATATATATTCGTAAAGCAGATTGAATTAATACAAGTCTAACGTATAGGTAAATAAATAAAAAAAGATTCAAATTTAAATGTAATTTCATCCTATAAAACACTTATAACTAGGTTCATTTAAATTGTGGAAACTATTTATAGGAATTTAAGTTTCTCCAGTGGTTAGTGTAAATATAAAAAAATAATAAAAAACCGTCATGACACGAAGTTACGAACGTATCTCCGTAACATCCACGTTTCACCGATGTCATGACACGAAGTTACGAACGTATCTCCGTAACATCCACGTTTCACCGATTGTATTCCGTCCCACAAATGTTATATTAGGTGGTGAGCTTTTCACCGTTATTAACAAATTGTAACAATATAGCAACCATATGTACCATAGAATGTATGGAATCGAAGCCGGAACCTCTGATATGGTAGCGGCGCGCTTTACCACTGCGCCACTCGGGTCCCTTGAATATAATTCTCTTTAATTAACAAGATTAAAATATCTAAATAAATAATGAAATTTTTAACTTTGCTAAAAACCGCACAACAAATGCATGGCCCCTCGGCGAAGCTCGCAAAATTAATTATCGAATCTAGTTACAAACTACGAACGCGGCGCGATGCGGGCGCGACGCGAGCGCTAGCACTGCTGCCGTTTTTACTTTACTTTGGGGGATTAACACTTGAACATCATAATTATTAGAAATAAAAATTGCTGATTTTAATCAATACAGTTGTGTATCTGTTAACGTATTCAGAAATCTATAAAGAGATATGTATGTACCTAAAATATGTAAATCGCGACGATAAATGTTTTGTTTTTATTAGCATGGCTGAGGCCTTAGCCAACATTAAGGATAATTGTACTTTTATTCTAAAAATAAAAGAGTTTCCACAAAACCTCAATGTAAAGTAGAACGTAGTCGCCGACGTAACTCATAATTAAAAATAACAATGCCAAAAAAAAAACATACCTAAAACATTATAACGCAAAAATTAAGTTACCTTAAAGCTTTAATATGTTTGATATAAACTTTACAAGAAACGATAGACAACGCAATTATATTTACGCAAGTCGCTTATAAGTTATTACTTTTCTTCATTGTGATGACGTTAATTAAAACGACAATAAAAGTTGTTATTTTGAAAACAAATAATGCATAAATTCCACATTTCCGTAGTGTAAAATAGTTCGATTCGTCGATGAATAATACAAAATTGTTGGCTTCTCCCATCATGGTGTGGGATCAATCGTGGCCGATGATCGTGCCCGACGTGGTAGGTGCGTGCCGCAGCGGGCACGCCGCACGCAGACACGCGAGACCGATCGGTCGACATTACGCACGCGACTTCGATGTACCCACAACTGACTAAACTTTACACTAGACAAAGCATTTCCAGTAAAAACCGATGCGTTGAATTAAACATGTAATACAAACCCTTTTAAGATGCTAAGTCGTTTCGAGAACGGGCAGTTTGCCTGACCCAAGTGTTATACGTTATACAGCACGCACTTGCTAATTTAGGTAATTTATTCAGGACATATTGTAAAAATATCGGGCTATATTTGTCTAAAGAAGTCTATTTTCTGTTTATTTGGTCCATTATTGTCTTATTTGTGTATTGAAAATGGTAATACTTAACACCGAATTGTAGCACCTGTGTAGCCGATTATGCAACTATTTCTTTTGCATCTTATTAACAATTCAAATGCGCCATTTTTTCCAATGCTCTGCAACACTTTCGAGCGGCCCTGACGTCCATTGCCGGTGACTACTCAAATGCAAATGAGTATCGACCCACGGAGTGACGTATAGTGCTCGCAGTTCTCACCCCTTTCTTTAGTAACTACTCGCCACCTTGATTTACAATCACGGATAACATTTCCCGTTCGAATGAAATGTACAACGTAGCGAATATTTTTAACTAACTACCTGTGTCACAGTGACACATTAATTTAGGGCACCGCCTCGTTTACCAAAGCCTTTGAATATTCATTCGACAATAGCAATCAATAACAGTTTCAAAGAAATAGTTTTATCGCGCACGCACGCGATACAAAGTCGCATAAACAAATAATTCACCTTTTTATATGAACGTGTATTTATAAAAATTATGACTCAAATTTACACATTTCTCTTTGTCCCCTCGGGTCAGTAACAATCAAACCATTCGATAAATTCTGAACTTCCGTGACCAGACGGCATTACATCTAGAACTAAGCACAAAAAGTGTTTTAAAACGTCCATCAGAAATGCACATCGTAATAACTATAAAAACTGACCATAATCGCCTTATACTTTGTTGTCGCACGTCAAGATATCAGACGCACACGAAATGAAACCGATAAAATTGTTTCAATCGAGCCTTACGGCGCCCATCTTGATGTGTTTGACATTTTTATAAGATGGCATCTTATTTCAAAGTGGAAATAAACAAGTACCTATATTGCACACAATTTTTGACAACATTTTCAAGACACGTTGCGGTAATTTTCCTCGCATCGCATACAGAATAATAAATTCTTTGCATGAAGATCAAAGGCATTAATAGACGTGTTTTAAAATTTATCGACGGGTGCGCAAGAATAAATTTGAAATAAATAAATTGGCTAAAACTGTCTAAGGACGAATCGCTCGCTACATGCTAAAAATTTAAATTTCTTTCTATCAATATAATAATTATTGATGTGGTTACAGTTTTTCTAACAAACCTTAAATATAAAACAGAAAGAGTTTAACAAATGATAAAGTTTCCTTAGTTAAGCGGCTGTATGTTTGTAGGTACCTACATTGCTTTCTAAATAAGGCAAGTAAGTAAGTACCCAGAGTTACCCAATAGAATCGTGATCAGCTTGTATTAAAACTATTCAAATTATAGAATCTACGAGTTACTCGCTTCTATTTTTGACGAAATCGAACTGTATAGTGAATCTTAATTTCTGAATTAACTGTAGTTCGAACACCTATAGGTTTTTTTGTTAAAACGAATGCTTAACGGTTTGTGATGTTCATTTTGTCTGTAAGAATTGTTAAACTCACAAAATTTTCATTCTAATGACTCAGTTGTTCATCTTTACAGGTATTGGCCTTAGAAAGAGTCTGACTAAAATTTTGATAAAAAAAAAGCTATTATTTATTAATAAATAAATTGTAAACGATGTTACGGAAAATAAACAAACCCATTATAATTCCGCATCACGTCTATAACGCATTTATTGTCAAACATTTATGGGTTGAAACTTAAGAGCATTATGGTCGTGTTAAGATAAAAATCTTAAAATCTCGTCGGCCATATTTATAAAATTATTTAGATCACGTTCGCTGACTCACAACACATGTCGTTAACAGTACAAATAGTGATTTGAGAAAAGAATAAAAAATATGTATAGAAGGTCGCGATAGTTTGCGTGTAAAAAGCTAACTAGATCGTGAGAATAACCATGAAACTACAAAATATTGTATTACGTATTCTGTCAACAAAATTGAAACTTAACCTGTGACCAATGTAAAATACAGATTACACATATTATAAAAAAAATCAGCACATGCACTAGTTTAATACCACAGCCTACAAAAATCATTTTATTCATAGATCGCCTTTTAAAGATCAGTTTACGTCGAGGCACATATGGTGCCGCGATAAAAAGTATGATTAATTAGCACCCGATTAGCCATACATGACGACATAGACTAGTCAGGTGCGCTGCTGCGCTCGCGTACCGTCTCGCCGCGCACCTTAACTCTCGATTGCTCTGTCTAGACGCATTTGATGCCGATGAATAAAAAGATTGTTAATGCTGTTGAAGTACCCACTGACGTTTTATGTTTGGAAGTCTCGCAATAATTTTGTGTGTGAACCAAACCTCTCGCAATGAGCAAAATACACTGCGATTATTTTTTATTATTAATTGATAAAAAGCAAAAGTTAAGTTTGTTTTATTTGCATATAACTAAATGAGATACGAGAAATAATACTTTGCAAAAAAATGTTTTATACCAGTTAAGTTTAAAAATAAAGCCTAAAGACATGGTAATTAAGTGCGTGTGTTCCCGAGAAAATTAATCGTAACCAACTGTCTTTGAGTGTCATTAAAATACCGCAAAATAAATAAGATATCGTGTATCGTTCTTGAAAGTCGTGAAAGGTGCAGAGTAAAAATATACTGAAAATTAACAAACTCCTAATTTATAACAAAAGTAGTTAGCTACCAACACGACAGTTGTCATTTAAAAGATGCGTTCAGAACTTACCTACGTTAAAGATAATAAAAATTTCGGCAAGATTGTAAAGAATCAAAATTGGCACCGGGATGTAAAACAAATAGGTAATCGAACCTTTACGATGAGTAGATATAATAAATTAAACATACCGACTAAAAGCTGTCAACTATTTAAAAAAAAATTCTTTCATTAATAAAATTTCAAAGTCTCCTTTAAATCAATAACCACGGTCGTTTATCATATAAATGTAAGCATTATCCATCTAATTTAATCGCTTTATAGCATTCAGGTTTATTTCAAATGCACTAAGTAAAATCCAAAAATAATTATGCATCTCAATTAAAACTAAAGCTGTGTTTAAATCAGCATCTAAATAGTGTCGTTTCATTGTGAGACCAGAGACAATATGTTGACAGGATGAATGACCACAATATGGCGGGCGGTTTTCGCGCGTAACTCCGCTTGTTTATGGGAATGCGCGCACGCCGTTTTAGGATTACTGGCTTAGGCGATGAGTGCCCGTTCCCATTCAGCGATTATCTTAAAGCACTATTCATTGCAGCGCCACGTTTTAATGACCCGCCTAATTTCAATTGTACCAAATATAACTTCTGTATTTATTACTTGGCAACAGTTATGCTACTACACGGCTGAATTGTAACAACTATGTGTGTATAGCTGTTATTGTTCAGAGGCAATTCAAATTTAGCTATGTACATCGCCATCTTCTTTTATTTTTATTTTAATTTTCTAGTTCTAACTTCATATTTCTTGATTTCAGTTGGATCAAAAGATGGAGCTATGGGCCCAGGGTTTGGAAGACCAGATGGTGAAGGAGATGATCGGCTTGCGCACATCTTGAGTGAAGCATCGCACCTGATGAAGACACCGACCGGCCAGAACCACAATGACGACTCCAGAAGTAATGAAGATTCGAGTTCTCCCCGTACTCAATGTCCTTCCCCGTACTCCAAGGTAAACTTTAAACTGCTATTTTTAAACTATAATAATTTTTAGTTTTTCAAGTACAGGTTTAATCTGCAAATTGTCGTAGGTAACGGAGTTCTGAATTGCGTTTTTCTTGCTTCAGAAAATATAAGTGTAACAGATTAATCTCATGATTAATCCTTCTAATATTTTACACCGATAACGGAATTCAGGGCGGGTGGAACCGCGGGCAAAAACTAGTATAGTAATAAATATAAATAATACATGATTGTTAATGGTTTGAAATATGTGTAAGGATTTTGTTGAGTTTCCCGGTTGTGTGATTTGGCTCTCTGCCTATCACGTCATGAAAATATATTTGTAACGGTACAATTGCAATATTTACAAGCATTCGCTGTATCACTGACATATTTTTTTTAAATTCATCAGGATTCGAGTCAAAACAGAAGACTGAAGAAATATGATAATGATGACATTCCGCAAGAGAAGGTGGTGCGCATATACCAGGAGGAACTGGCAAAAATCATGACTAGGAGAGTAGAAGACATGCGCCACAGTCGAGATGGCTTTCCGGGGTATGTTTCTAATTTTACGAAGTACAAAATATCAATATTTTTTACTGAACTCACTTCACAATTGTTATTATAAATACACGTAAACAAATACATATTATAAATGATTTAAACAAAAAAAAAATATTTAAAAAAGAGGACAGCAATCTTAAACTAATATCCAGAATGCCTCCTTTTTTCAGCGGCGGCATGCCACCACACATGGAGCGGCCTCCAGAAGACATTAGAATGGCTTTAGAAGCTTACCACAGAGAACTTGCCAAAATTCAACCGGGCAGCAATATTCCCAACCTCCATAACTTGCCAGGAATGCCACCCTTCCCTAACTTACTGGCTTTGCAGCAGCAAGCCATGCAGCATGCTCAAAACCAACATATGAATGGGTCGGGAGCGGTCCAAGACCTCTCTCTACCTAAAGACAAATATACGAAAATGAATGGAATGACTGATAGTGATAAGGATAAATCAATGGATGCTGAAGATGCTATGCGACACGGGGGAAGCGCGTTTTCATTAGTAAGACCAAAGCTAGAACCGGGGCAGCAGTCAACGGGATCATCAGCGTCTAGTCCTTTAGGAAATGCTATACTGCCACCAGCAATTACTCCCAATGAAGATTATAGTAGCTCTGCTGCCGCTAGCCCTTTGCAGAGAATGGCTTCTATAACAAATAGTTTAATCTCTCAGCCACCAAATCCAACACATCACAATACTCCACAAAGATCCATGAAAGCTGTATTACCACCCATTACACAACAACAATTTGACCTTTTTAACAACTTAAATACAGAAGATATTGTAAGGAGAGTAAAAGAGGCTCTGAGCCAATATTCTATAAGTCAACGGTTATTTGGAGAGTCAGTACTTGGCTTATCTCAAGGTTCTGTGAGCGATTTGCTGGCTAGACCCAAGCCCTGGCATATGTTAACACAAAAAGGAAGAGAGCCATTTATTCGCATGAAAATGTTCTTGGAAGATGACAATGCTGTACATAAACTAGTTGCATCTCAATATAAAATAGCACCGGAGAAGCTGATGAGGACTGGCAACTACAGCGGAGTACCTCGTAAGTATAAACACATTTCATTTCACTTTTTTTCAACTGTCAACACTCGTTGAAAGAACAAAGATATGTTGACAAAATAATTCTAAAATCAATACATTTTTAATAAAAAGCTCTAGATATTTTGTTTAAGTTTTTTGTCTCAACATTTTTTTGTGTGTCCTGACAGTTCACAGTTTACTAGAAGGTTAAGTTTCAATGTCTAACAATCTAATTTTGCTTTTCAGCATGTCCGCCGAATATGAACAAACCTATGCCACCGACGCAAAAAATGATCTCAGATGCAACATCCTTATTAAGTAAGATGCAACAAGAGCAACTGTTGGGATCTGGTCACTTGGGACACCTTGGACAGCCAACCCCATTACTGCTAACACCACCGGGCTTCCCTCCGCACCATGCAGTCACGTTACCGCCGCAGCACCACGACAACAACAACAAAGAGAGAAAACCACCACCTCCTCCACAAACCCACCCCCACCAACCTCCAATCTTGCGTAGTCTGCATCAACACATCTCTCCTAGCGTTTATGAAATGGCAGCTCTAACGCAAGACTTAGATACGCAGACGATTACCACCAAAATTAAGGAAGCGTTACTTGCAAATAACATTGGACAAAAGATCTTCGGCGAGGCTGTATTAGGTTTATCCCAGGGTTCAGTAAGCGAATTGTTATCTAAACCGAAACCCTGGCACATGCTTAGCATCAAAGGAAGGGAACCATTTATTCGTATGCAGCTTTGGCTTAGTGACGCTCACAATATAGATCGTCTCCAAGCTTTAAAAAATGAAAGACGTGAAGCAAATAAACGACGGCGCTCTAGTGGTCCTGGGCAAGACAACTCGTCGGATACGTCATCAAACGACACGTCAGAGTTCTATCACTCGACTTCACCGGGCCCCACATCCGGCATCCCGTCAGCAAAGAAGCAAAGGGTTTTATTCTCTGAAGAACAGAAGGAAGCATTGAGGCTGGCCTTCGCACTTGATCCTTACCCTAACATGCCAACTATAGAATTTTTAGCGGCTGAATTAGCTCTCTCAACAAGGACTATAACCAATTGGTTTCACAACCACAGGATGCGGCTAAAACAGCAGGCACCCCACGGCCTGCCAGCAGAACCCCCAGCACGAGACCAGTCTTCCGCGCCTTTTGATCCTGTGCAATTTCGTTTGCTGCTAAATCAGAGACTGTTAGAACTCCAAAAAGAGAGAATGGGACTCGCCGGCGTTCCTTTGCCCTATCCTCCATATTTTGCGGCAAATTCTAATTTGGCTGCGTTAATAGGCCGCGGTTTAATACCTCCCGAAAGTGTCAAGGACCAAACTAGTGGCTTAGACCTCTCTATGCCGTTGAAAAGGGAGCCTGATGGTGACGACTTTGAAGATGATGACGTTGAAAGCAATCTCGGCTCGGACGACTCTCTTGACGACGGGGAATCGAAGACTGAGCCGAAAGCGGCGTCTACTCCCGCAGGACGATCGAGTCGAAGGAAGCCGGCCGCGCCGCAGTGGGTGAACCCCGACTGGCAGGACGAAAAGCCTCGCAATCCCGATGAGGTTATTATAAATGGTGTTTGCGTAATGAGGAGTGACGACTTCAGGAGAGAATCTGAAGAGACCGTCCGCGTGGAACCTTCCCCGGTCCCGAGGGAAGTGTCTCCAGCGGCGTCCCCCGTCCCCCGCGCGCCGCTCACGCCCCCCGACGAGGTGTTGCCGGAGGACAAAATAAAATCGGAACAGGACGATGGATGGGAATATTAAACTGTAGTTTTTGTGTGATAGAGAACTCTCGCTGAGTCTTAGTGGTTGAAACGGGTCTGTGAATGTGTACATTAGTTAAAGTGACTGAATAAGTATTTCATATCATGGTTGAACGATTATATTTATTAAATTATTTAAGAGTGTGCGTCGATCCATTGAATGGAGCGATAGTCCGACTGCAGCTCAGGGCGGCGCGCGGCGTCCAGTGCAAAATTTTATTGTGTAGTAAATGTACTGTTTTGTTAAAAATATATTATAAGGCCAAAGACTTTGTATATATACGATTGTATTAACTTGTTTCTTTATGCCAGGCATGTCATTTGGGACGAAAAAACTTATGATACAAAAATGCATTTTGCTTTAATTTTTTTTATATCTCTACATTGTATTTGTACCCTGAATCGCTACAAAAATCCGAATACGTTAAAGTAATGGCTTATTTTTGGACATTTAATATGATAATTGTAAATAAAAATACCAAATATATATCGAATATTGCCTGTAAGCCAAGATTTTGTATATATTTAGTTCTTAGTTATAACTGTTGTAAGATATTAATTAAAAAACGAGATTTAAGATTAGGAAAAATCTTTTTGTTGTTAATGAAAAAAAGTGCAATCAGATGTAAATTTAAGCTACGCTCGATAACTAAGCCCAGTTACAAAAGTATTATTACGTTTATATGAACCGCTCAGGTTTCAAATATTATAATCGGGTTATAAGTTTTTACATTTAAATTATAAATGTTTATTTTATACTTCTATATGTTTTGTATGCACTATTTTATTCGTAACTGACCGCTCAATTTTGTGATTACGTCATTTCCTCTTTTTTATTTACGTCTATCTCATTTTATAAATTCCGCTACAAAGGCATATATTATATGCGTCTTAGAGTTTTTTAGAGAACGTACAAATTTAGACATGAAATACATGTATGATTAAGAAATACTGTATTGCTTGTGGTTATAGTTTTATTTTATTTTAGCAATAAATTTGCTTTATATATCATTTTGTTTTTTTTTCCATTTTCCTTTATGTTGATTATTTTTTCCCCCGTTATGTTATTAGTAAATAGTAAAAAATGTACATTACAAAGGAACCATACTCCTTGCATTACGTTGTGTATAGTCGACATCGATTTTCAAATTGTATATATAATACTGAATTAAAATATATAATTAAGTAGGTGAATAGATCTCCAAAAAAAATTGATTAGAATTAAAAAAAGGTCGAAACTATTGCAATATTAAGTGAAAAGGAGTTACAATAGATTTTAGGCTTCCGTATTCTAAAAAAAATCGGAAAAATGGAAAACAATTAAAAAAGCATTTCTGTATTTAAATATTCAAAATTAATATTTCTTCTGATTTTTTTGAGTTTTAGATTTACCAACTTCATACATATCGATGTTATATATACACAAATAAGCTAGAATAAGCTTAGAATAATAGTCAATATTATAAATACATTTAGGCTGTTTAACAGTAAAATTCCTTTCAAACAATTTACGAAAAGCTGCATATGAAGACACTTTAATGATATCGCAAAATTTCCTCAACCTCAATAAATTATTTGTAATAATAGAAGAATACCATTTTTATTTTTATTTATTCTCATTTATAGCTTTTGCTTTCAAAGTGTGTCTATATTAAATATTAACATTATTGTTGTTTATTAAATAGGTGCCTGAGATATATTTAGGTGTCCGATTTAAATAAAACTTAGTGTGGCCTAAACGTAGTCTTGCGCGCAGTCTCAGTTTTGCAGTTCAAAAGAACGACTCTTTTCTAGCAACACTGGAAGTAAATCTTCAAGCAGATAGATGGTACATCGTGTACCAGTTTGTACTACCGCGACCACGATATTTGTGCACCTTTTTTTCAATAATACATATTGTTCAAACCCCTTCATTGGTATCAGTGCCAAAAAGTTAAATATTAACCACCGAAAAAAATGGTAAAAATTAATGGCCAGCAACTATTTTTACACATTTTATTTTTTAATATAATATTAATTCCAGTTAACGGTAAAATAACACATACTACAGTAAGGAAATCAAAGATTTAAAATTACACAAAATTATCACAAACAAAACAACATTGTGCGTAACAACTATTTAACTACTCTGTCAAAAAAATTGTATTGATTGTCTTATTATTTTCCTAAAGGGTGGTCCATCGAGTGTTTTTAATTTAATTTGGCTCTTATTCAAAGGAAATGTTGTTTAATTTGAAACATTACATTTTAAACAACTTACTTTGGTGAGGACCAAAGTAAGTTTTTAATATCTATTTCCCAATTTTGTTCGAACGTAAAGCGACCCATTTCGTAAATGTCAAATATTATACAAATTTTCTGACATAACACAAATGACTTAAGTGTTGCCACACTCAAAATAACTGGTAATTGAAATTGCAAACACTAGATAGACCACGCGCTATATTGTTATTTGTTAGATGCGAGCCTATTACTACTAGCATGCATAGTATTATATAGCATGTGCTATTACTATCATTTATTTATGAAGAAAATGTAAAAGCAACAGGCAGGCTATTGCGAAAAGTCTATAGAGCTCTGGTCTTGCAGTGTCGTGGGTAAAATTAATGGAAGTACATCTCTTCCCACCTTTCGAGACATATAAACCAGAGAGGGGTGAGATATACTTCCGCACATTTTGTTCCCGAGAACGCAAAACCCGAGTGGTCTAGACATTTTCACAATAAACTCCCAGCTTAACTGAACTATTGTTTTCAACCCTTGATTTTAGCACTTCTTATTGTAGAGTTAAAATAGTGGATTTGCAGAAAACTGGAATCAATTACTTATCAAATTATCCGATCGGAGTAGGTATGTACGTAACGCAACATTGAAACTTTGGAGTCTTGCATCACACGACTTCCAGACCTAACTTCAGGCCCATTGGCAGCTGGACTTACGCTGGCCATAAATGGAGGATACGAATTTAATTATTGTGTTTAAGTATTAAAATCCTAAAATATCCGAGGTACCTATATTTACTACATATTTTAAAACCATTTTGTAATGATTGTTAAGTTAACGTCAACGTTGCCAGTGGTAGTGTATAGATACATGTACATACGTGACGGTGGTAGACATAGAGACGTTTATAATACGTTAACTCCATTAAACTATAATAAATAGTATTAAAATTATAGCGGTAATTATTATTGTTCATATCATAATATTAATAATAACGAAGCTGAAACCCATTGTCTTCTTTCTGAACAATTTCGAAAGTTAATTAAAATTAAAAATTAAAAAAATTGATAATCAGATGTTTTATTTTTAGTACTTTATCCCCTTAATATTTTCCAGCAACGAAGCCGTAACAAGCTACTGGGACCTTAATGCGAACGGTAGACTAAATTTCAGAGTAAAAGTATATACAAATTTAGGTCGATGCAACTTTTATGGTCTTTAGCCTCGTTTTTTTGAACCCAAATGTATTGAATCAGCGTTTGAAAAGAGACATCGGTAACATCAGCAAACTTAGCGCTTTGTAATAAAGTTTACACATTATAGTTAATCGTAATTTTTTAATGTTGATTCAATATCGGGTCCAAAAGTTCAAGGCCTCAGGTCTCTAGAGCACTTCAGACTCGGGAATGCTACAGCAAACTAAATAAATAAATAAATAAATATTTTTGGACATTACACACAGCGCCGTCAAGCCCCAAAGTAAGCAAAGCTTGTGTTATGGGTACCAGACAACGGATATAAATACATATATATTACTTTTTTTTTTTGTAAATACATACACATCATACAAAGGTACACCCAGACTCAAGACAAACACAAATGTTTAACACATAAATAATGTTTGTCCAGTGCGGGAATCGAACCCACACCCTCTGCATGGCAGTCCATCACACTACCAACTAGGCTGCGAGGGAGTCGTAAATGCCTTAGGTACCTTTCAAGACCCGTGAACTAATTACTAGTAGATACATTCATTTAATTTTATCCCCGAAGCGCACTAAAGACTTTTCCCTAGATGCATTCATTTTTCTTTCGATTCTCGAGTCTAGAGTGCATGAAACTGCCTGAAATATATTTTTTTAGTAATTTTAAGCATGTTTTTACAATAAGAAATAAAATTTAGTCCAGAATCTCAATAAAATGTTATGTAAGTAACTAAATTGGTCTAAATCAGTGTGGGATTTCTACAGCAACTGTTTTATTACGAATAAAAAGTTTTTTTTATAGCAAGCTGTGACTGTAGCTGCTACAGTTTGTTCACGTGAAATTCTGTTATAGTTTTTCCTTCCTCCTGCGAACTTTTAAATTTTATGCGATAAATAGCAGCATACTGTCCTTCTCGGTCTCTTCAAATTATCTGTGTGCCAAATTTCAGCTTAATTGGATGCTCCGTTATGACGTGAAGGAAGGATAAATTATGGATTAGGATGGAGTATGGATTTAACGTGTACAGAAAATTATGTATTATGCTACTCAGCAATAGATGGCGTTCAAATTAAAACGAATAATCGATTTAGGTATTACAGAGTATTACTATCAATCATCGATGATTTTACCCTACTGCGTTTACTTACTGCCGTTTTCACTACAAGGGCATAGGCCTCTCCTTAGATAAAGGAGGCTTAGACCATACATAGTGACCACTATTCTGTAAAATATTTCAAGCCGCTTTGATGTTTGACTTTGCTTAACGCCTAGTGTCATATGACAATAGCCAGCTTTATACTTGCCTTAACAAAGCACAGAGGAGCTCAGAAAAATGTGTCACTGGGCGGTCACCCATCCAATGACAGGCCACGCCCGACGTTCCACATGACGAAGTCGATCGCATATTGTAACTTATTGACGAATATTTCTTACTAGGCCGCGACTACGATTTACGTAAATAAAAGAATTCTTATATTAACTTCGATCTTGGTTTAAAATAGAACTTATATATTTGAGCTGCGCAACTTATCACTGATTAGGGATATTTATCTTTGTAGGCACTAAAAAATTAACGCAAGGGGTTTTCAGAAATAAAGTTCCACTAGCCAGGGCAATCCATAGACGACGAGTGTTTCATTAAACACCATTGATATAGAATGACCTATGACATAATTTGATGTCAAAACATTTTTTTCTGAAATCAAACAGGAGTGTCAAATTGCCTAATTGAACAAAAAACTAAAAACCCACGGAAAACTAAAAAACATTAACAAAATTATATTGTAATGCCTGCTGTTGGTATAGACTTGGGTACAACGTACTCGTGCGTGGGCGTGTGGCAGCATGGGAACGTGGAAATCATCGCTAACGACCAAGGTAACCGCACCACGCCCTCCTACGTCGCCTTCACCGACACCGAGCGACTCATCGGCGACGCCGCCAAGAACCAGGTGGCTCTCAACCCAAATAACACTATATTTGACGCTAAGCGTCTTATAGGCCGAAAATCCAATGATCCCAAAATCCAGCAAGACCTTAAACATTGGCCTTTTAAAGTTGTAGATGAAGCCGGCAAGCCAAAAATACAAGTACAGTACAAAGGAAAAGCTAAGCGCTTTACACCGGAAGAGATCAGCAGCATGGTGCTCAGCAAAATGAAGGACGTAGCTGAAGCATATCTGGGCAAACCTGTAAAAGATTCTGTAATCACTGTCCCAGCTTATTTCAACGACTCTCAGAGACACGCTACAAAAGACGCGGGTGCAATCGCTGGGTTGAATGTTCTTCGAATTATCAATGAGCCTACCGCAGCTGCTTTGGCTTATGGGCTAGATAAAAACTTAAAAGGTGAGAGAAATGTTTTAATTTTTGACCTTGGTGGTGGCACTTTTGATGTGTCAGTACTCACTATTGATGAAGGTTCGCTCTTCGAAGTCAAGTCTACGGCTGGTGACACGCATCTTGGAGGTGAGGACTTTGATAACCGATTAGTAAATTTTCTGGCAGACGAATTCAAAAGGAAACACAAAAAAGATCTCCGAGCTAATCCTAAGTCACTTCGTCGTCTACGGACTGCAGCCGAACGAGCAAAGCGAACTCTATCATCGAGTTCTGAAGCCAATATTGAAATAGATGCTTTATATGAAGGTATTGATTTTTATTCACGCATATCAAGAGCAAGATTTGAAGAATTGAACGCGGACCTTTTCCGTAGCACCCTAGAACCCGTGGAAAAGGCTTTAAAAGATGCCAAATTAGATAAAAGCTCAATGCACGATATTGTTTTGGTCGGTGGCTCAACTCGCATTCCTAAGGTCCAAAATTTGCTGCAAAGTTTCTTTAATGGGAAAAAACTAAACCTATCTATAAATCCTGATGAAGCTGTAGCCTACGGAGCAGCAGTACAGGCGGCAATCCTCAGCGGGGAACGCCATTCAAAGATTCAAGACGTTTTGTTAGTTGATGTGACACCATTATCATTAGGAATTGAAACTGCCGGTGGTGTCATGACAAACATTGTTGAGCGTAACGCGAAAATACCGTGCAAACAATCACAAACTTTCACTACATATAGCGACAATCAATCTGCAGTTACAGTCCAAGTTTATGAAGGTGAAAGAGCGTTGACGAAGGATAACAACCTTTTAGGTACCTTCGACTTGACCGGTATCCCACCAGCTCCGAGAGGAGTACCACAGATAGACGTCGCTTTCGATCTTGACGCTAACGGTATACTGAAAGTATCAGCAAAAGAGAATAGCACAGGGAAGAGTAAGAATATTGTGATAAAAAACGACAAAGGGAGACTATCACAAGCTGATATTGAAAGAATGCTATCGGATGCTGAAACGTATAAAGAAGAAGACAATCGTCAGAAAGAACGCATATCGGCTCGTCATCAATTTGAAAGTTATGTTTTTACTGTAAAACTGGCTTTAGACGATGCTGGCAGCAAACTTAATACATCTGAATGTTCCAAAGCTCGTCGTGCCTGTGATGAAGCTCTGAGTTGGCTAGATAATAACTCTTTAGCTGGAAAGGAGGAGTATGAGCATAAACTTAATGAAATAACAAAAGTGTGTAGTCCCTTGATGAAGAAGTTGCACTGCGCAACTGGCTCTAAGTCCCAGGCAGGATTCAAAAAGAATGACGGTCCTGTTATAGAGGAAGTAGATTGAACTCAAATATCCGATTGAATTTTAATTTTATGCTATATTTAACAATTTAGTTTCTTTTTTCGTCATTTATATATGTTGTTGGAGGCAAAAATTAAAAACCACTACCTACACTGCGACATTAATTTATATATTGCAGGTTATAATTATACGAAAATGGACTTTAGCGCAGTTTAAAACCAAACCAGTATGTCAAAGGTTCCGTATATCTAAAATTCAGTTCAGTTAGTTTTTCAGTTGCCCTTTTACAAACTTACATGCCCTAATTTCAATCTCTTGCAGTTCTTTCCAAATGTTGATAATTATACTGTGACGTGTAATGTGCGTTTTTATATATTCCTATATATAGTTTAGTTTTTTATGTTAAATATCGAATAAATCGACTAGAAGAACTCTATACTACATCTTTCATTCTGCAACTAATTTACATACCTACTTCGGGAATGGACCCTTTTAAAATAGATACTCTCTTATTGTATGTCTGTATTTTACACCAGGACCGCGAAACTTGAAAGTTGTACTCTGGAAGGTGGTCTACAGGGGCTGCCATTTAATACACATATAAGTATACAGGGTATAAAAGAAGGGCCGTGGTTGGAGGGATGGTACTTACTCTAAATATTAATGATGGAAAATTTTGGTGAAACATTCTTTATTTTCTAAAACAGTTCAAACTGCATAAATTGTCTGTGGTCATCACGAGCGACGCTGTATAAACCTATTCTACATTGAACAATCTTTTGTAGGGGGTTTCGGTATGGAGGCAAATCATTAACCTCCACCAAATTCTTAGAAGCGGCTTCAACAATCCAAATTTCATATATTTCACAGATTCACACAAATTATTCAGAATTTAAGGCATTCTTCGTCATAAGCAAAGATTAGAAGGATAAGAAGCTGCACTACTTAGATCTTCAAAAAGGCCGCTTTATTAATAACATACAAAAAATTATACACATCTTACATTTGTGCCTAATTATGCCAAATTGCACTTTAGTGCTAAAGGTCTAGAATCTTTTTTGGTTTGCATCAGCTGGTTGCCTAAAAGTAAAAATAAACTACTGTACATAGATATAGTATTAAAATTCTATTGTTGTCTAAGTTTGATATACTTAGAGTAATTTTTTGACTCAGCCGGCTGGCATCTTCCGAGATAAAATATTACATCTCATATGCTTCAGAGCGAAATAACTAAAAATAATTGTGGCGCAAATTATGCAAATCTACCGATATATATAAAAAGCAATGCTCTGACTGACGCATCTTCATCACCGCCCAGCCCAAACTGCTAAGGATATTAATTTAAAATTTGGATAATAATAATGTTACATATTGAAGGCCTCGTTTAAGAACGGCTTTTGCTGAATTAGACTCCTAAGCGGGTGAAATAGGGGTTGGAAATTTGTATGAAAAACCGTCATTTTTTTAAGTCAAATCTATGAAACTTGGTATTTCACCTTATTTTTAGTTAAAATCAAGATTTATACATCTCACTGTTTTTAGAAAATCATCCCACAGGGTGTAAATTGGCGATGAAAATTTGCATGGGAATCCTTTTTTTTAAACTACACTTATGTTTGCAAATAAAAAATGACGTGTTTCAGAATTTTTCGCAATTAAAACCCTAAGGGTCAGCACACCGAGACGCGACGCGACGCTAAGCGGCTTTAACATACGTTGGTATACGCGCGACGCGGCGAGGCGCAGCACGGCATCTCGTGTCACAACGGGCAACAAGACGCGTCACTGCATGAGCTGACCCTAAGTGGGTTGAATTTCGAAAAATACTGAAACACGTCATTTTTTATACCTTTTTATACCTATGGGAAAAAATATTGTTATAGTCAAATTAACTCTGAACTGGCTATTAATCTCTTGAACAACAATTAATGAAATGTATGTTTGTTTGTTTGTTTGATGATGCGTGTGATCAACACACAGCTTCTAAGATACCTAGAAAAACACAACCTGGTCAGCGACCGTCAATATGGCTTTTGCAACAGTCGCTCGACTGGTGACCTTCTAGAGTATCTCACACACTGATGGGCACTAGCTATTAAGAGTCAGGGGGAGGCATTGGCATGTAGCCTGGACATAGCGAAGGCGTTCGATCGGTTCTGGCACTGGGGAGTTCTATCGAAGTTGCCATCTTCCCGTCTTTTTTCCGTCTTATTTTTCATTCTTTGCCGTCTTACATCCGGCAGACGCATACGAGCCGTAGTTGATGGTAGTTGCTCTGATAGCATAAACATTAATGCTGGTGTCCCGCAAGGCTCTGTGCTGTCACCTACGCTGTTTCTACTGCATATCAATGACATGTTGGACATAAACAACATACATTGCTAAGCGGATGACAGTACTGTAGACGCTTATTACACGGCTTGTGCTCGTTCCGTTGTGGAGAAAAAAAACGTGAAGACCTTGTGTCTCGAATCGAAACCACCCTGTCCAAGGTCTCTGGGCACGGGAAAACTTGGTCCGATTCGACCCTACAAAGACACAATTCTGCGCGTTCACCGCTAAGAAAAACCCCATTTTTTTTTTTTTTTTTTTTTTATACCACTAAGGTGGCAAACAAGCTTACGGCCCGCCTGATGGTAAGCGGTCACCGTAGCCTATGGACGCTTGCAACACCAGGGGTATCACTTGCGCGTTGCCGACCCTTCAAAATTTTTTTTTTACTGTAGTCACACAATTCCAGAACACTCCCCTCTCCCTCTCCAAGAGTATTGAGATCCTTGGTGTTGACATCTCCAACGATGTTCAGTTCCGAGACCATTTTCAGGACAAGGTGAAGCTGGCGTCCAAAAAACTTGGTGTGCTCAACAGAATTTTTTTGTTTTTCGTGGCCCCATCGTGTTATTATCAAAAAGGCTTTAAAATTGTGCAAAATATTACATTTGAGGGTTCTAAGTAGTAATTTTCTCTAAGATGTAGCGTATTTTTCAAGTTATTGGCTTCTAAAGTTTAAATTTTGTGTCCGCATCCTCTAGCTTTTAAGCCGCGTGTACTAAAAATCTATAGAACTTTATAAACACTTCCGATGAAAATTGTTTTAAACAAAATAAGTTCACAATCTTTTAGATATTCACAATATTTTCATTCTGTGGAACTCTAACCTTGGCCTGTAAATATATACTTTACACCCATGCAGGTTGAATATGGAAAATCGCCGAAATGCGTGTTTTAATGTAATATGTTAAAGAACATTAATGTTGGTATTTCTTTTGGAGTTAGAAAGTTCTGTGGAAATTTAGGAAATACGTATGTCATTTGTCATATTAAGAAGTTTATCAATGCTAAGTTTCAAGCAAATTTGAAGAAAACACCAAAGAAAGTGCTTTTTGATTTATATTGAAGAGCTTTGATACGAAGTTTTTTTCTTAATAAGACTATAAAAATAATATTTTCCAATTGCATACAATATTTGCCATCCCCCTTTTCCTATATTATAAAATAAATCAAAATTAGAATACAGGAACAAAAGTTAGCTTTAGCCAAATTTCCTTGACCATATAAAAAAAATTAAAATAGTTAAAAAAATCAAAGTATAAAATAAATATGTATATAAATGTAAAATAACACTAATAACAAAAATAGACATGAGAAGTCTCGTTAGCAGGTACACCACGCTGTGTAAGCAATACATTCGTCCAACGAATATGGCAAAGTCTGTATGGGTATAGTTTACACACGATGATAACAAACAGGAGAAATCCCATACCCCATTGAACGTAGTTAAAAGTAGAATCAGATGTCTGTTGTTGGGATATACCTCCACTATTACTACCATCAGAAGCATTTTGAACAAGGACAACATCCTCTTTAGTAGTATAGTTACCCATATTGTAATGATGATATAGAATAAAGTTAAATGATAATATTGTAAGAAAAATAGTCTATTAAATAATTAAAAGAACGTGTTAAACAATATGTTTATGTATATGACTCCCTCGCAGCCTAGTTGGTTGTGTGGCCGACTGCCGCGCAGAAGGGGGTGTGGGTTCGATTCCCGCAGTGGACAAACATTTATGTGATAAAAAACATTTGTGTTTGTCTTGAGTCTGGGTGTATTTATGTATAATATGTATGTATTTACAAAAAAAAAATGATATATATGTATCTGTATCCGTTGTCTGGTATCCATAACACAAGCTTTGCTTACTTTGGGGCCAGACGGCGCTGTGTGTAATGTCCAAAAAATATTTATTCATCATCAGATCAGACAATTATTATGTAGAATAATCATGCCCTAAATAATTATCACTAAATAAAGCATATAAAGAATTATATAAATTGAAAAGATTATCATGCTTATATTTTTGCATAATTAGCATAAATAGATAAGGATAGTTGATATTTTTTTTGATGTAGTAAAACGGTATTGTAAAAGGTAATTAATATAAGATATTTTAATACACAAATATAAACAGTAAAGAACAACTAAAAATAGAAGTAAAAAAAGCAAACAGAGCAAAGAGACTACGACATTCAACTCATGATGTCACAATAAGTTAGTGGTACATAAGTTAGTGGTACATAAGTTAGTGGTACATAAGTTAGTGGTACATAAGTTAGTGGTACATAAGTTAGTGGTACATAAGTTAGTGGTACATAAGTTAGTGGTACATAAGTTAGTGGTACATAAGTTAGTGGTACATAAGTTAGTGGTACATAAGTTAGTGGTACATAAGTTAGTGGTACATAAGTTAGTGGTACATAAGTTAGTGGTACATAAGTTAGTGGTACATAAGTTAGTGGTACATAAGTTAGTGGTACATAAGTTAGTGGTACATAAGTTAGTGGTACATAAGTCTGACATAAAATATGCATTCGTAAACAAAAGCTTTTTTATAGAATTATATTTATTTAAGAGTTAATTTTGTGTTACATAGATATGTTTTGCGTAGGTATGATTATTAATTCAAGGAATATATTCAATATATATATAAATGTAAAAAAAACAATTAATGTATTTTTTTTAAATAGGAGGGGAGTATTTGTTACTGTTAAGTGTCACGTATATGTTAATAAGTTAAATAAGGAAATAAAATAATAAACAAATTTAGAAGGCATAACTGCAGCCTTGTAAGTTGCACCAATAAACAATTATATACACGTAGATCATGCACTAATAACTATGTTTATTGTAATTAATATAAGTTAATGCTAAGTTCTAGTTGTAACTTACGACAAAAATATATTTAATTAGTATCTGGTCAGTGAGTATCATTTCCTACAAACAGCAGGTGTGCAAGAAGGTAACGACCATTGTCGTTATAAATCCATACAAAAAAAAATTCGGCCGCCGGTTTCTGCATTCCATTTGCATGCATTAAAATAATTTTTACGCAAAAATGTCGTGGTGCAGAGCAGTAAAAAATTACCATGTAACACTACATACACACTCCATTGATATTTATAAATATGTACCTATGTTGCAACCGTTTACCAGCATCTTTCTAATTTTTTTTCGTGTAAACTGACAAAGGCAAATATTTGAGTCTACCGATACAATTAAAAAAAATCGGCCAAGTGCGAGTCGCACGAGGGGTTCCGTACCTTTTATCTATAAAAACAGCAAAAAAAATCAAGTTTGTAGTATGGGAGCCTATCTTAAATATTTTTTTTAATTTTTTTTTTTTTTTAATGAGAATATATAACTAAATATTCTGTGAATTTTTAATATAGAGAGAGTTATCAATATAGAGCAAAAAAATCACGTTTGTTGTATAGGAGCCCCCTTAAATATTTATTTTATTCTCTTTTTTAGTATTTGTTGTTATAGCGCCAACATAAATACATCTATGATATTTCAACTATCACGGTTCATGAGATACAGCTTGGTGACAGAAGGACGGACGGACAGCGAAGTCTTGAGGATCAACGAGGTTTTTAGTTAAAAGTCCTTGAAAAATCAAAAATATTGGTATATTTTGTTTTGTCATACGACCAAAAATGAGCTAGTAGTATTAAAATAAATGCGTCGATCGCCGAGTTGCCGCTGCGCAGAGTGCGTGACGTCATCTTACTCATCGGCCGCCAGTTAGCCGTTGGCGTTAACAAAGCGCACAGTGTTTATGTTTGATTCACGGACTTAAAAAAGAATTAAGTGACCAATTTGTGCACGGTTCAACTTTGTTACCATGAATAAATATTGTTTAGTACCAAAATGTACAAACACAACAATTAAAACACCAAGAAAACTTTTTTTTTTGGGTGCCAAACGCTACGCTACGCTATGTTTGCAGCCTCCCTTTTGGGAAGCACAGTCATGACAATCCACGCTCAAAACTATCTCTTTTTTTCATCACATCTAAATATGCAACAATACGCTTTACTTTTTATCCTATGTTTAGGCGTTATTTTTGCTTTAACTGTACAGACATGCCCTAACCTTTGGATTTGGACAAGTCTCACAGCATCATCTTCATAGGTTACATGTGCCGATCTGTAAAAAATAAACTAAATCGGAATAAATATGTAAACCTCAAAATACCTAGGTATCCTAACAATATATACTCATTATTCACAGTACAGTTTGGTTGTTGTATTGTAAATACGTTTGTTGTATTGTATATGTTGGGAGCCCACCATAAATAATTTTAATTTAATTATTTATTAACTTATCTTAAGAGAAGTTATTATAGGTAATAGGTCCAAAAATCGCAATCGCTAAATTTGTGTTTTCTTTATGTTTTGAAACCTGGAGAATCGTTTGCAATCATGTTCAGAGTGATGTGTGTGTGCGTGTATGTATGTATGGTACCTTTTTATTGCCCCTTGATAGCCCAAGAACTAATGGACCAATCGCTCACGGTCCATTTTAATCGATATACTTGCCATGACGTATGTCTTAGATCTGAAAATATTTTGGTAAAAATCTGTCCAGAGGTTGTTTTTTATCGCTAAAAAACTGTTTTTTTTGTTACGCGATAACTTCGCGGATTGAGAACATATTTCAACAATTTATACATTTACCCTTTTGGTACCGTTTTTACCCTTTGGATACGGAACCCCAAAAATGAGCGAGACGGCAAAAAACAGCCATGACAACCACATTCAACAAATATATTGATAATTCCGTCAGCAAGTTTAGTGTATTGAACCATACTAAATAAATTGCATCCGCGGATGCCACTTTATCACAATCGCGAATGATTTACATATAAATGAACAAAGATAACATTCGCTATTCAAGATATAATAAATACTTTATTCATAACTTTCAAATACGTCCCTGTATTTTTACTTTACATTCATTTTGATACTTCACTTAATACTCATAATGTGTAGGTATTGGTTTTATAGTAATTATCACAAATTTACACTCTTGATATGTATCGACACTTTATTTAGGTAGATATCGCGTCTCAGCTCCGTCGAGTCGTGAGCGACTTTTAAATGAGTGCACGAGCGCGCTGTCCGTTCAAGTACGATGACGTCACACGCAATCGCGGCGCATTGGCTTTTAGCGGCATGGAAGAGTTATTTTATTATTTAATATCTCTGTAAGTAATGGTCCGATGCTAATAATTCAAAAAGATATACCATTCTTATGTTATAGAGAACAACATAGGTGCCAATTCTATTTAATTTGTTTAAACGGTACTGATCCTCATTACCCTTTGGGTACGGAACCCTAAAAATAGGCTGTATGGACTAAGTCTTTTGCCTGCCACTTTTGCAAATAAATAAAACAAATAACGAAAAATTACTCAAAATATTTCCCTAGACGTAGGACATAATTCCTTTTGGTATAATTATAATACTCTTTGGACATAATCATAATCTATGTAATTAATTTGTTCCGTAGACGTAGTTTGCTACTATAATTTGTATAACTGCGTAGATGTACGTTTCTGCATTAAAAATTGTATGATGTGTGATGATAATAAATTCTGGCCAAACACGTGTAAATATAATAATTATTAACATATCCTATCATAAAGACCGTTGAAGTTGCAAAGAAGAATATAAAATGCGCTACGCACAACTTGTAGTTGGTCCTGCAGGAAGTGGAAAGGCAAGTAAATAAAGTTGCTAACTTTTAAGGAGTTTTTTTAATAGAATAGCAATAGCCATCTATTACAAAATGAGTCGTATATATAGGTAGTCTGTCTGTCGTGAGTCTACGTAATTACAATGACCTTGTGCCCCTAGAGTATAGAACTTCCTATTATCTATCCCCCTATTACCTCTTTAACAGTCTACTTACTGCTCCACTATTGTCAAACATGCAAGTGACTCAAAACGCATTGTTGAAGTTGTGAACCTGGACCCAGCAGCCGAGCATTTTGATTATGAACCACTGGTAGACATCAGGGAGCTCATCCACCTGGATGATGCTATGGAAGATGAAGAGTTGCGATTCGGTCCAAATGGAGGACTTGTATTTTGTATTGAGTAAGTACATTATCAGTTTTTTTTTAATTAGGAGTTGAAAAAAAAATGTCAGGCCATTCTGTTTGTAAAAAAGTAAAAGTTTTAGTATAAAATACTAACTACATACTCATCTCAATAGAGACGAATTTTCAAATTGCTACTTTTTGACTGCCAAGCGGAACTAGTAACTTTTATTTTACATTATAGTATTTTCTTTATGTCTTGTTTGCAAAATTTGAAAATATATGGGTTAACATTTTTTTGGATCACTTTAATATATTTGAATTGCAACCTCTATGACAAAATTTTAGAGGAGGACATCCATATCTTTTTTAAATTAGTATTATCATGTTTGTGTAACATTATAATTATTAAATTAAACATGTCTTACCTATTGTGGTAAGATATTTTTTTTAGTTTTATTTAGTTTCCAATATTTTGACACAGTTTCATGCACTATGGTTGCAGAAAGACTGTGGAGATTGATAGTGCAGGTAGCCACATTGGGCAGATATATTAATCTACCCTCCATCTTGTCTGTTTGTGCTGTTCATCACTGTTTTGACCTGCTGCCTTGTTCATTTAAGGACTACCAACACCAATAACTGTATCACTATGCATAATCTGGAAGGATAATCATACTAAAATGTAGTTCAATATCAGATAGCAAGTCTTTAGAAGCAATGTGCTTTATCCCTAGATTACTAATCATTCGTCTTATGGTCAATCAACACCCCACACATTCAATGTAATGATATGTTCCCGCCACTTCACCATCCCACGGCTCTCAATGCCTTCCTGATTGGTTAACTAGTGACCTGAGAAGAAGCAATGCAGATGTACACTTCCTAGTTTCTGAGATAATGCAATTTGTTCATCTCACATATGAATGTTTAGTGACAACATAATTTAAAACAATGGTGGTAAGTTTTAAAATATCACGTTATTTTATTATGGTTATAAATGATCAGCCCAGTATCAATAGCACAACAAACAAGCCAGACATCATAAATTTTTATAATAGCACCAAAGGAGTTGTCAATACAGTGGACCAAATGTGCTCAGATATGAGTGCCACTCGCAAGACAAATAGATGGCCTTAGACCATTCTATATAATATTTTAAATTTGTGCATGGTTAATACATATGTCATGATAAAATCACTCAGAAACTTTTGAAGTGCAGAAATTTTATTGAAAACATGGCAGATGACCTTATTGATCCATTTTTGCATGAGTGCTACAATTTACTAACTTTTTTTAAATATCAAAGAAAAGTTTGACTTAAGAACAGACAAATAAAAGAAGAAATTGCAGATTTTGACCATACAAAAAATGACCAAATATTCGTGTCACTTGTGCAAAAGAGCCATTTGTGGCGACTGTGTAATAACTGCACAAACTGAAAAAAGACTTTGTAAGAATAACTTTCAATAAGTCATTTTTTTTTCTTGTTTCATGTGAAACTGTTTCAGGGCTGCCCTAGATATGTATGGAAAAACATTAAACCCATTTGATAACTCGAAATAAGACTGACTCTCAGTGTGAATGACAATATCCTTTTCAACCTAACATTATACTTACTGTTTTGGGCACTATGGATATTGTTTGTATTAGTTTTAGGTGCATTACCATATAACTATTTAGTTGGTTACCACAGTTAAATGAGCTTCAGAATGTGTTTTAGATCAAGTTTGTTGTCAATGGATAGTTTAGTGTTTAAATCTACTACCATTCCTCTCTTTTGCTTTTAATTTGTTCTCTCCATATCTAAAAATATTTCAATTCAGGCAGGGCTGTAAAAATGAAGGCTGAAATAGGCTGGAATAGGGCTGAATCTAAGGTAGGGCAGCAGTGGTTTCATGCACGGGTTTTCTATCTTTAATAATTTTACCTGCTTGTGAGCGTGAGTAATTAAGGTAGAAGGTAATTGGGTGGGATCGCGGGGAAACAATAGCAAAATGGTATTAATTTATATTACGGGAAAACAATTTATATATATTATACTTTAGTTTATGGTACTTTTAAGGTAGGGCATTGCCCCACAATGCCCCCCCCCCTTAGCTACGGCCCTGAATTCAGGTGCTATCTCAGGTATGTTGTGTGTTGTCACTGAGGTGTAGTGGTGAGTGGTAGCAGTTCACTTGTCCACTGATTCAGTTTTATTCAGGGCTGGCAAGCTTTTTTAAACACAAATAATGTTATAAAATGTCAGTCATGCTAGCACAACCTCATTTAATCACCAACTGTGTAATCAATGTCTATTTGATTAAGATTACACTAAAATAAATAATTTCTTCTTGATTCTGAGCTTACTTTAAAATGTTCCTTTTTCAGAACACTTTTAGAGAACTGTGACTGGCTGGAAGAGCAGCTTGGGGATGTGGATGATGACTACCTGCTGTTTGACTGTCCAGGACAGATTGAGTTGTACACGCATCTCCCCACCATGCGGCGGCTCGTCGACCAGCTGCAAAAATGGAACTTTAACATCTGTGCTGTCTTTATTGTGGACTCACAGTTTATGGTGGATGGAGCCAAGTTTCTATCAGGTAGTCAATTTTTTTGGATTATTGAATGACTAATTTCCTACCCGTAAAAAACACTAGAATCATATGTTATGCAGTTAACACAGCAGTGCTTCTTCATGAGAATTCCTGGGAAAGGTGCCACATTGCTACACAGAAAAGAATGACAGGTATAGAACAATGGCTCTCAAATAATTTACTGACTTTAAACGCCGATAAAACGAAATACGTCTGCTTCCACAAAACTGCGGCCTCAGGGCTCAGTCACGTCCTGATATTCAGCTAGATTCTGGTAGGAAAATCCAAAACACTTCTACTATTAAGTACCTTGGTCTGGTATTAGACGAAAAGCTTACCTTTAAACAACATATCGAGGCAGTTTCCGCTAGAACAAGGAAACTAGTCTATACCTTCAAACTACTACGTAACTCTTTGGACAAAGAATTATTAAGAATAGTCTACACGTCAATTTGTGAGGCCATCATTACTTATTGCCTCCCAGTGTGGGGAGGTGCTGCTATCTAGTCTGATACAATTGGAATGAGCTCAGCGTTACGTCCACCACCAATCTATACAAAGAAGCTGGTGTCCTGAGCGTGCGACAGCTTGCGATACTCAAAATTACAAATTCAGTCCATTCGGCTACAACAAACTCGACTCCATATAACGAGCTTCAAAAGAAATTAGTATTCAGGACACCGGTACACCAAGTTAGAACGTCATTTGCTAAACGGTTTCGTCCCTTCCTCCATCCTTCTGTCTATAACGCGGTTAGCAAAAAGTGTTACATCAAGCACTTATCCACAAAGGAAGCTAAGAACACAGTATCTACATGGTTAAGCATGATTGGATACTCTGAACACATTTTAAAAACCTGACCCTAAACACACATATACATACACCCTCACACATATACATACACCCTCACACACACACACGCACACACACACACAACGGTAGTTAGGTAATTCTTTAGGGTAAATAGATTTATTAATAATTTTAAATGCTAACAATACGCTTTTATATTATGTATAAATATAGAATAACTAAGTGTATTGCGCGCGTCTGAGCTAAACCATTAAGGAAGAACTAGCCAGGGCCACCACGATACAGGCTATGCCTAGTGTGGGTCCGCAGGATACTATTTATCGTGTTTAAGTGTATTTGGTAAATAAATTATTCTTTATTCTTCTTTATTCTTTAATAGTAAAGCTCTCAAGGAACAAAGTCTATTTTAGTAATTTGGTGATTTAAATTACTGCTTAATTTTCTCAAGTGATAGAAAAAGATAAGTATTGTTTTTACATTAGATGGTTAATTAGATAAACCATTAGTTAGTTTTAGTTAGTTAGGTTGGTTAGAAAGTTATATTTATAATTCGCATGTATACTGAATCACATAAGTATAGATACATATAGTATAGATATGTACTTAGAAATTCGACAGTTAGCCAATCCCGGTTAAAAAAAAAACAATATGAGAACACAAGTCCACGTATAATGCGCATGTACACTCAATCTCATACCTAAATGTTTAAAATATAGTTGATATGTATTATTTTACTCAAGTGTTCTTAGAAATTCGACAGTTAGCCGATCCCGGTTCAAATTAAAAACAGATTGGTTTTTAAAATGAAACGCCAGCTAGCTAGCGTACGCGTGGCGAAGAGCAAATAGGTGTAAATATGAGACTGCACAGATGACCTTGAAACCTCAAGACCGTGGTTCCAACAGTAATCAACGTATAACATTTGTAATGTACAAAAACCGGCCTAGTGCGAGTCGAACGCGCGCATCGAGGGTTCCGTATCTATTTACGTAATTTTCAAACACAAACAAAAATAGTGTGCCGCTAAACCACCCATCCAATTTCTGACAAAGCCAAACGTTGCTTAGCTTTAAATATCGTTTTTAACAAACTTGTTTTTGTTTCGCTTAAGATGTAACGCGCATATACATTTGCTTATGGGCGTTAAGATAAAATAGACAATGTTTATCTTGAATAAAGCTCATTCTTTTGTGACAAAAATATATCATACATATGCGAGCAGCTTAGCGTAAGTGGCAAATAATTATTTACAGTTATATCACATAAGATATAAAAATTCTATTACAGTAATTTACTAGCTTTATAGTTACTTAACATTCCATGAAATAAATAATGTTTCCGCTACTAATTGATAAGGAGTTATGAATTGAAAATAGAAAAAAGGGGTTCGGCCGTTTTTTTTTTAAATCGATGTTTTAGCAGATATCCATAAACATATATAGTAATTTGCTAGTTAAAGAATGTTATTTTTTTCCAGTCTTTAACTTGCAATAGGGCAGTGGAATCGACTTCACATTCAAGTAGGGCGCAGCCTTAATAATAGCTAGATGGCTCTGTAACAGTGATTTAAGATGGTAAATGGCTCGGGACCGTCTCACACTTGGCCGTTTTTTATTATTTGTTGTTAGGGATGTGTGTGACGATATACGGAGCTTGTACTTAAGCTACGCCTCTTTCTGACCTGATATCAGAATCAATCGTTAAATCCTCCGGCGGTCAAGGATACTACTAAATTGGTACTTTTGAACGCCGTTGTTGCGCTCAATCGAGAACGGAATTTGGTGGCCAATTTCGCAACTAAAATCCTATACAAATTTAAGAATCGTTACTCTTGACGCCATCGGGTCGAGAGTGAAATTAGGTACGACGATGATCTGTGAAAAGAAATGTTAAAATTCTAAAGAACAAAACAAAACTATCGCTACGAAGATTTAACTTTCACTTTAATTTTTATTAGTTTCAGTATTATTTTTATAATTTGTGATTCCGAAAGGTATGTGTTCGCTAAAATTCGCCCCTCGAATTTGCTCGCATATATTTTCTTATTTTCCTTTATACCTATATTATAAATAAATAAATTCCCTACACCCGACTACCGACCGTACGTTATATATATCTGACATAATTCTACGGGACCCAATGTACAAGACTACGTGACCATACCGACACCGACACCTACGATGGAAAGGTACCCAAGGCCGCCAGCGCCTTGCAAGCCGCCCGCTGCATCGACACACAGTTGTACCAAGCTAGCCGTCACGAACGCACCGCGCGCACTGAAGCGCCCCCCGCCCCGCTTGCCGAAGACGCACCGCGACACCGCGTGTGTTATTATAATACAGACCATATAAAATTATAGAAGAACCATAGCCGAATAAATACCGATACCGCAATACGATGTACTATTTACTTGTGTGTTAGCTCCAGCATCAAGACCTATCTCCGAAACAGAACCGACACATCCAACCGCCATCCGCTACAGCAACCGCTGCACCTCTCTCTCCGCATCCTATCTGCGCGGAAACAATTGAACTGACGCCCGATTCCGCGCACATTTTTGGAGGTCCCACCGAGATCGTGGGATCGTCCTGGAAGAAAAGCCAAGAGGGCCACCAGCATTGGACTATCCGCATCCGCTATCCGACTACGTCCGCATCAGCAGCACCCGCTTCCTAAAGGCCACGCCGTTGCCGCCAAGACCACGCAGCCCGCCAAACTACGCCGCCGCTGAGACCACACGGCCCCGCAAAACCACGCCGTTGCCGCCGAAACCACGCGGTCCGCAAAACCACGCCGCTGATACCACGCGGCCCCGCCAAACCACGCCGCTGCCGCCGAACCCACGTGGTCCCACTAAACCACGCCATTGCCGCCGAAACCACGCCGTTGCCGCCGAAACCACGCGGCCCCCAAAACTACGCCGCCGTTGCCGCCGAAACCACGCGGTCCCGCCAAACCACGTTGCCGCCGATAAAACTACGAGGCGTCCCGCTAAGGTCACGCCGACCCCGCACGTAGCTTTCAAGCGCGACAGCCGCTGAGCCGCTGAGTCGCTGAACGCTGTGAGGCATAGCGACAGAAACCCGACCGCTGATTACGCTGAATCGACTAACTGGACGCTACGACCGTAACGGTAACATTGACGTACTTAACTACCCCCCGTTTTATTTTATTCCGCTCAATTAACTTTTATCCGAGTTATCTATATTTATTCATTCATATTATTTGTTTGTCCATAATTTAACTTTTTAAAATGTTGAAGTGCGTAGCCACGTTTAACATAAGGCACGATCTTCTAAGTGAAGTCCGTGACGAGATCCGAGCCGCCAAAACCGCAACCGCGATAGCCTTTGCAGAAAGGATTTTCTTTAGGCATTTTACCAAATTAGAGGCCGCCTACACGGACCTGATTTGTAATCTCGGGGATACCGACCTCGGCATCTACCGTACCCGGTTTTCAAACATGCATAGTTTCATGTTAGATATGGAGATAAGGAATGCGATGCATTCAAATGAAGTTGTCCTGAAACCCACCGACCAAATTACGGTTTCCGTCGAACCTGTCCGTCCTACCGACCCATCTCCGCTATCGCCGACCGAGACTCGTCCTCCGCGAGACCACGTGCATATCGCGCATATACCGTTGTCCGACGATAAACCGAAGACAACCGATCCCGTCAGTCTTACTGTACCCGTATCCGATCGTCCGTCTGTCACGCGATCCGCCCGTCAGTCCGATCGTCCGTCCGTCACGCCGATCCGTCACCCGTCAGATTTGTACCGCCCGTCAGCAGCACGAATGCAACCAAGACACGGTTGCAACTTTTGCAACTCAACGTTGCACACATTACGTGGGTGCAACCAGTACTCCGATTTAAATCCCGCTCGACACCCCGATCTAGTCCGACAAGCCGCACCGAGCTGTACTTACACAGCATACCGAACCGTTCCGTCCGCAGTACGCTCGCAACAAACGAGCTGTTGCAACCATTGCGACTCCGCGTTGCACATGCCCCCCGGCTCCAAGCAATTAGCTATGACTATGAGTACCACGCAACGGCCCTCATGGGCTCCAATAGCCGAAATTTATAGATGGTGTTCTTCAAAACACCCCATTCGCCAAACTCACCGCAGTTTAATTATATCGCAGTACCCGTCTGCGTGGAGGTCCCACACCAAAAATAGGTCCGCTCCGCGAGCTAGCACTCATCACCACATACATCACAGCGTACGTCACCGCGTACGTCACCGCGCACGTCACCGCGTGAAGGACGTGCCACATTCGCGCCTCAGCCCATCGACCGTGAGAGGGAGAGGACCCGTCACCGCAAACGGAACCGCGTACGTACTCAGATTTATTCACAACGTTGAATCAAAACATGAACACCGTGTTCGTTTAAAATACCTAACTGTGGCTGAAACACGCGCCACTAAACAATTTTTTTGTTAAATTTGTACAATCTACCGCCTTTGTTTCCGAGATACCACTTATACAAAAGGGTAAAGCCGTCCGCACATCGTTACAAAAACTCGATTTATTTATCGATACCGATAACATTATCCGCGTAGGAGGTCGCCTCAAACAATCACTGTTGTCTTATGATACCCGACACCCGATGCTTTTACCTAAGGAGCACCGGTTTACATACCTACTCATCGAACACTATCACAGACAACACTGTCATGCCGCACCTAATGCTTTAATTGCTGTCCTAAGACAGGAATTTTGGATCACTTCTATACGACGTCAAGTGTCTAGAGTATTGCATCGTTGTGTTACATGCCACCGCTAATGAGCGATTTGCCTATTGATCGCGTGCAAGTATCACGTGTCTTTGCTGGTACCGCGACCGACTTTGCAGGTCCCTACCTTGTAAAGTCAAGCTTACTCCGCTCCGCTTACTCCGCTCCGCTCGCTCCGTTACGGCATATTTATGTGTTTTTTGTTTGTCTTGCCATTAAGGCAGTGCATTTGGAGGCCGTCGCAAGCCTATCCGTAGACGCTTTTATTGCCGCTTTCACCCGCTTTGTAAGTCGCCGTGGACTACCCGCTTTAATGCGTTCCGATCGAGGAACTAATTCTGTCGCCGCTAATAAATATTTAACCGAAGTTAATAAGTTCTTACTGGACAATGAAGCCGTGCTTTATGACGAGTCCAGTGGAAGTTTAATCCGCCTGAGCCGCACTGGTCCGATACGAAAACCTCTGCTTGTCCCGTTATCAAAGCCTTCAGCAAATAACTCTAGCCTGCTGGCACCGATGGCTAATCCCGAACAGCAACCTAAACTAAACCGCTTCACCCCGCGCCGCTCAATCACCGCTCCATTTACATTTTTTGTTTTATTTACTTTAGGTATAAGTCACAATTTAGTTTTGATTAAGTTTTTGATTTTCATTATCTTTTATCAAGTTATGTAGTTGTAAGCCGCGTTTTTTAACCGCTCGCATGCATTGCTCATGTCTCTCCGTCTTTACAGATAATATTTAAAATCTATTATTATTTTTTACTGTCTAATATAAGTTTTTATTATTTTTTTGTTTGATATTTGATGCATATAAACATCAAACTATCTAGTTATACTTCGCGTTCTCAACCGCTTGCATAAACCGTTAATTAACATGTAAAACCCCCGACTTTGCCGCTTTGATATAAAATCTTATTTAATTAAATTAAAACCTTCCGATTAAGTTATTTTTTGATTTGATTTATGACATCAATCAACCGTACCGATTAGTACTTAAATCCGTAAACAAAATTGTGAACTAATTGTACATACATATTACTTTACCGATATAAAAACAAACACCCGTCTAACTACCAACTATATGTAGTTATACGGTAACCGTTTCTCACACATTCCAAGTTGTAGGAATGCGTTGAAGCAGACATATATTTTAGTCCTATCTATTGTAGTGTACCTACTTATAACTTCGCACCGCGTAACTTATATGTTTGTTTAGGTAGACATCACACCGAAACGGATAACTTATTTTTAAACTCTGTCCGTATTTGCAACTGTTTTTTTGCGTACACCGATAAGTACCTACAATATATTACATAGATAAGTACTTACTTACACTAACTAGGTATTAGCGTGACCGCACTTACTCCGTCGATTATTTTATTTGTAAAACTAAAACTTTGTTATTAGAACCGTCCGTCCTAATGCTCCGTGTATGAAACACAAGGACCAGTTTACTTGGTTGTTTTATTTGTGTTCGAAATTAGTTTCCGAAACGTCTTGACATTAGAACGTAAAATTAATACGTATAAGTTCGAATATCCGTCTTCGAACATTTTTATTTTCCTACCTGTAAGTTACCTACTTACAATTTGCTTCCGTACGCACCGCGCGCCGTCGAAGTTACCCGTAGCACACGAAGTTGGTATCCCGTGTTCAAGCTACAGAATTAGCTTAGGTTATTTTAATAAACCTTTTTCTATTTTATTTATTATTCGTTACGTATAGTAGGTAATCCGCCGATAGTTCATATTTAATTTAAGCCGCTGTCGAGTCCGTACTTACAATAAGTTTTATTTAAGTAAACATTGCACTTGACAATGTACTAGCTGTAGGGTTCCGTAATCATATAGTGCAATTTAAAGCACATACCGCTCCTTCGATAAGAGTTTCTTATCACCGCGACCTTTGTTGAGATGCTAGCCGCCTCTTCAACTCCATATCCGGGTTGTGCCGATGTCTGTTCCTGGAGATCAGACATGTCTTACCCTGTTTTGAAAAACCTTTTTGTGTTTGGTTTATCAACGTTTATATTAAATTAAGGCGTCTAAACAAGGCTACCGCTTCTACATTTGTAAACAAATTTTTTGTGTGTATTTAATTGACCCTCCGAAGGATCCACTGTTTATTCCCGATCAAACCATAGTTTTGATCCCTTTCCGGCCGCCGCGAGTTATGTTCGCTAAAATTCGCCCCTCGAATTTGCTCGCATATATTTTCTTATTTTCCTTTATACCTATATTATAAATAAATAAATTCCCTACACCCGACTACCGACCGTACGTTATATATATCTGACATAATTCTACGGGACCCAATGTACAAGACTACGTGACCATACCGACACCGACACCTACGATGGAAAGGTACCCAAGGCCGCCAGCGCCTTGCAAGCCGCCCGCTGCATCGACACACAGTTGTACCAAGCTAGCCGTCACGAACGCACCGCGCGCACTGAAGCGCCCCCCGCCCCGCTTGCCGAAGACGCACCGCGACACCGCGTGTGTTATTATAATACAGACCATATAAAATTATAGAAGAACCATAGCCGAATAAATACCGATACCGCAATACGATGTACTATTTACTTGTGTGTTAGCTCCAGCATCAAGACCTATCTCCGAAACAGAACCGACACATCCAACCGCCATCCGCTACAGCAACCGCTGCACCTCTCTCTCCGCATCCTATCTGCGCGGAAACAATTGAACTGACGCCCGATTCCGCGCACAGTATGCAATCCCAATTTCAATCCAATCGCAATTTGGTTTAGGAGTACCGATAGAGATCGAGCTTAAGCTTGCCGAGACATTGGATTGAAACTGGATTGGGAATAAGAAATTGAAATCAGTTGTAGGCCTGCTGTTCTGTTCTACTAGAACTATTTAGCTGGCAGTGGGCAGACGGGGACACTGGGCTCTAACAAAAATTTTCACTTTATAGCTTTATATTTCGCAAACGCATCGCTGAATCACAAAATGGTTTTAACACACCCACAACATTTTCAAACGAGCTATCCAACGACACCACACTATGGGGTAGACGTGAAAAAAACAGTCATCCCCACTTTACGTGTAGAAGATACCTCTTAAATTTTTTACCACTTTGTCGGCCTAAGCAACATGTATTTTTTATTTTTCCTGCAGGTACCATGGCAGCACTCAGTGTAATGGTAAAGCTAGAACTGCCACATGTCAATATTTTATCTAAGATGGATTTACTGAGTAAGACAGCTAGAAATCAGTTAGACAGGTGAGTAATTTTTCCATAAAACAACTTTTGGCAATCACAATATACTAGATATTCCTATGTTATGTTAATCATATAAAAAACTAAATGTGAAAATTTAAAGTATGCAAGCAGAAAGAAATGTGAATGTACCAGTTTTACTGAATGTTAGTTTTTCTTCAGCTGCTTTGAGGCATAAGTGTCACACCCTCTATCTTGTTATACAAGAATAATGTGGCTTGTAGACTACTTCACAATACACAACTGTTTTTACTTTTTACCTTGAATTTGTTATGGCTCACGCAACACCTATTCTGTTTGTCTGTTGCTTTTCTAAATATATAAAAAATTTGAGATTTGTTTATATATATATATATTGAATATTTGCTGTACTGTATGTTAAATACACGACTTAAAAACCTAGCAAAAAAAAGGAGCAAATATTCAATTTACTTGAAATTTATTTAGATGAATAAAATAAGGTTTCTATTAAGTATACAGAACCCTAAAAATACAAATCTATATTAGAGCTATACAATCTTTATTTCAGTTACTTAGAACCAGATCCACATGTGTTACTGGCAGATATGAGAAATGGAAAGTCAAAGTGGCACGAAAAATATGCCAAATTAACTGAAGCTATTGGTGAAGTCATAGACAATTTCAGCCTCGTCCGGTTCTACCCACTCAACATAAAGGATGAGGAAAGCATAGAGAATATTCTGCTTACCATAGACAATATCATTCAATATGGCGAAGATGCCGATGTCAAAATAAAAGATTTCGATGAACCAGATCCAGATGAAAATTTTTGTGATGATTAATATTTTCAATTATAAAATATTTATATGAGTATAAAGTCTTATTTTATCCTTAAGAGAGGTAGGGCACTGCAAGTACTCGCTCGAATAAGCTTCCCAAACAAATAAAGCGGGGCATAGCGAGTACTTGCTCGAATGAGCGGCCCGAACTGGGGAAGTACCTCCACCTTACAGAAAACCGCGGCCACAATAACACTAACATTGAGTAGTGTTGTGTTCCTGGCGGTGAGTAAGGTTGCCAGAGCTCTCTTTGAGGATTCGCTGCGCGGACAGCGGAGGACCGACGGTGCTTGTTGCTGTCATTTCTCGGCGTAGACGCGGCGTGCTGGTTCGGCGGTCAGGGAGACCTGATGTAACGGCTGACCGCTGGCCGCCCGCAGGTTGAACGGGTTCCCGAACCCAGGGATCACTTAATCTCCGCCCTGGGAGGCTGATCTGCCAACCTGTGTAAAGTCTCTGAAGTAGTAGTCGTGCCGGAGAAGGAGACCGGAGTGGACCCGGCTACTACAACAGAGGGGGATCAGGGGCCCTTCCGCCCGCCGTGCCAGCAACCGTATCATCTGTGTTGAGCTTCAGCAGTCTTAGTACCGAAACTTTTTGTCTTCTAAGCTGTCTGTGCAGTGAATCCTCATCCTTAGTCTAAGTAACTTCAAACAAAATGGCCAGGAACAGAAAAAAGAAAAGAGTTTTGACAGCGGCTACTCCATCCACATATAATGTAGATTTTTGCAACAACAGGGGTATTCACGCAAATCTTAACGCAGTCCATCACCATCTCGAGACTGCGCAGCCAACCATTCTTTTTATAACGGAGACGCAGATATCCTGCCCGGCCGACACATCATACCTTCGTTATCCCGGCTACAAACTCGAGCACAATTTTTTGATTCGTGCCGGTGTATGTATGTTCGTCCGGGAGGATATCTGCTGTCGCCTTGAAGACAGGGACCTGTCGATAATGTGGGTGCGCGTAGATCATGGCGGCTACACTCGTATCTATGCGTGCCTATACAGGTCTCATAGCGGTGACGCGGACGTAACTCGACTCTTCACGCACCTGAGTTTGACGACTCACAAAGTTCTCGAGCAATATCCTACAGCAGAATTAGTTATTTTGGGAGACTTTAACGCCCACCATCGTGAGTGGCTCAGTTCTCGAACCAATAACTATGCAGGGATATCTGCTCATGAATTTGCTCTGACCTATGGATTCTCTCAGCTGGTACTTTCTCCAACGAGAATACCAGATATAGAGGACCATACGAGCTCCTTACTGGACCTTCTGCTGACTACACGTCCGGATGGATACTCCGTCTCAGTGGATGCGCCTCTTGGCTCCTCGGACCACTGTCTCGTCCGGACTCAAATGTCATGCACACAACCTGATCCTTCTGGGCCAACTAATTGGCGTCGTGTGTGGCATTATAAGTCGGCAGACTGGGATGGATTGCGAGAATTTTATGCATCGTAACCGTGGAGGCAGATCTGCTATAGCTCAGAAGATCCTGACGTCTGCGCAGCCGCAGTCACTGAGACAATCCTCGCTGGTATGGAATGTTTCATTCCTAACCTGCGAGTAGCTGCCGGCGTCAAAAAACGACCGTGGTTTAATAGGTCTTGCAGAGAAGCTAAAACTCTTAAGCAAACTGCGTAGGAGGCTTGGACCACGGCTCGTAATAATAAGGATCCGAATATTTCTGAGTTAAAATGCAAATTAAATGCTGCCTCGAGGTTCAGTAAGAAAGCAACTGCCAGAGCAAAATTCCAATTCATCGGCAAAATAGGTGGGCGACTTGCGAGCTATCCTTCTGGGAGTCGTGCTTTCTGGTCGCTTGGTAAAGCTGCCGAGGGGAACTTTTGCCAGTCGTCATTACCACCACTGCGTAAGACCGATGGTGACTTGGCCCTCAGTGCAAAAGAGAAAGCCGATCTATTGGGCAGTCTCTTTGCCTCTAACTCGAATGTGAACGACAAAGGCGCTGTACCACCTAGTTTACCGTGGTGCGGTAAGACCATGCCGGAAATCTCTATAACACAGCGCGAGGTCCGGCGGGCGTAGCTTTTCCTAGACGTTCATAAGTCGAGTGGGCCAGACGGCATACCAGCAGTGTGCTCCTGAGTTATGTCCTGTACTCACGCGCCTCTTCACGCTTTCCTACGACACTAGGCAATTTCCGTCTTCATGGAAGACTGCGAATGTGCACTCGGTGCCCAGAAAGGGCGATAGATCAGATCCATCGAATTACAGGCCTATCGCTATAACCTCTATCCTCTCCAAGGTGATGGAGCGTGTGATCAACACACAGCTTTTGAGATACCTAGAAAAAGTGACCGTCAATATGGCTTTCGCCACGGTCGCTCAACTGGTGACCTTCTAGTGTATCACACACCGATGAACACTAGCCATTGAGAGTCAGGGGGAGGCATTGGCATGTAGCCTAGACATAGCGAAGGCGTTCGATCGGGTCTGGGACCGGGGTCTTCTATCGAAGTTGCCATATTACGGATTGCCCGAGGGTTTGTGCAAATGGGTGGCTAGCTTTTTGTCCGGCAGAAGCATACGAGCCGTAGTTGACGGTAGTTGCTCTGATAGCATGGACATTAATGCTGGTGTCCCGCAAGGCTCTGTGCTGTCTCCTACGCTGTTTCTACTGCACATCAATGATATCGTTGTGGAGGAAAAGCGTGAAGAACTTGTGTCTCAAATCGAGATCGGTCTGTCCAAGGTCTCTGACTGGGAGCGGGAAAACTTGGTCCGATTCAACCCTTCAAAGACACAAGTCTGCGCGTTCACCGCTAAGAAAACCCCATTCACTGTAGTCCCACAATTCCAGAACACTCCCCTCTCCATCTCCAAGAGCATTGGGATCCTTGGCGTTGACGTCTCCAGCGATGTTCAGTTCCGAGATCATTTGCTAGACAAGGTAAAGCTGGCGTCCAAAAAACTTGGTGTACTCAACAGAGCGAAGCAGTACTTTACGTCGGGGCAAAGGTTGCTACTTTAAAAGTCGCAAGTCCGGCCCCATATGGAGTACTGCTGCCATCTCTGAGCGGGTGCACCCGGATACCAGCTTGGCCCTTTTGACTCGGTTCAACGACGGGCTGTGAGAATTGTCGACGATCCCAAACTCACTTGCGGTATCGAGCTCCTAAGTCTGAGGAGAGACTTTGCCTCCCTGTGTGTGTTCTACCGTTTGTACAATGGATTGTGTTCTGAGAAATTGTTCGAAATGATGCCCACGGCTACTTTCTACCATCGCACCGCTCGCCATCGACAGGGAATTCATTCTCACACTTTGGAACCAAAATGGTCGCGTACAGTGCGGTTTCAGAGAAACTTCCTCCCGCGAACCCTTGGGTTGTGGAATGAGCTCCCTGCCAAGGTTTTCTCTAAGGACTACAGTATGGGGTTCTTCAAAAAAGAAGTTATTAGATTTTTGAAGGGTCGGCAACGCGCGAGTGATGCCCCTGGTGTTGCTAGCGTCCATAGGCTACGGTGACCGCTTACCATCAGGCGGACCGTAGGCTTGTTTGCCACCATAGTGGTATAAAAAAAAAAAAAAAAAAACACATTTTGCTGTATAGTAGGAGTTAATTCTACTGTTTCCGAATGATAATATTTATAGTTATCATAATTTTTCCTGACAAAGGGAATGAAAACCAAAAGAGCCACTTCTATAACTACATTTATTTTGCAAACGGCAGTTACAATAGCGTTACTAACATCCTTTTTGAGGTATGATTGATAACTTAATTAGCTAAAAATGATATTGCATTTGTTATATCAGTACTTAAAATACGTGTGTTCCTTAACTAGCATATATATCGTAAAACTTTTTGATTGACAAAATTACAATCACTTCTACTATAAAATAAAAATGCAAAATGCGGGTTATTAAAATAGCTACATAAACTTATAAAAAAAGAAAAAACGACGTAATATTAGTAGACCTCCCATTTTGGTCACTATATCTTACTAATTTTTGTATGAAAAGTTTGAAATATGATTTCACCCCCCCTTTCCTATTTTTTGTTTAGAACGCAAGCAGAAAAACAGTTTCATTCAAAACATCCCGTTTGACATGAACAAAATTAATTGTGAGCATCCCGGTTTCTATTCACGTCTTTATGTTTTTGTTTTCTTATTAAAATTCTATTGTAAAAGAGTTTTCATAAGTTGTTTGTTTGACGCGCTCATTTCTAAAACAATTCTTTTTCCAGTTGATAGCCCAATAATACGCTATATAAACCGAGCAGCAAATGAACGCGGATGACACCGCTGAGAACAGCTGTTCCCCACTACCTGGTACTACAATATAATACGTAAATTTCTAAACGCTAACTACTTTATAAAGTACTAAAAGCAATTTATTTGACAAAACTCCAATAAATAAATAGTGGCTGTAACTGATCACTATATCAATATTTATATCGTGGCTGTAACTTATCAGTGTATCAATCAGATGGCTACAACTTATTTTTTATTTGCTTAGCAGTAACTTCGTTTTTTATATTAACTAAACTAGCTTTACTACACAAACTAGTTCACATATGAAGTACTACACGCTTAATTGTACCCAAACGGAAGACATCTAAGTTACACCAGAATTAATTATTCGTGATACCTATTAATCTACTTAATATAATTAAGGCAATATTCTATATCATGCATGTTTTCTACTTAAAGATCATTCTCTGGTACAATCTCCGCCTTTAGGTAGTATTAATTTTACCAATATCTTAAATGTTAAAAGCAAGGGAATTAGACAGGCAACTACATAAGCTAGTGTGTTGCTGATACTATTATATAATATACATGCTTTATTCGTTATCAACAGTCGAACAATCCTTGAGAGTGTAAAAGAGATAGCTATAGTTTACACACTTCTTGTACATGTACAGAGGCGTTAAAGAGCAGGGTCTTCTATCGGTTCCTCGTAGGGGAAAGCCCTATGGTCGGGAACACTGAACACGTAGGAGAGACAGCCGAACTGTAGTAACGCTCCGTGAGAGAGCAGCGCCGATCCTTCCCAAGCCCCGGAGGTGGATGGAGCTCCTTCGCATGAGCATTCCCCGCCACCCGCGCCGCCGCCGCCGCCCCCTACTAGGTTCCCATTCACCCTGCACATAAATAATATGATTGTTGGGTTTGTTACCTGTTAATGACAGAAGTCGATAAGTTAAATGATTCATTTTACAAGGATAAAACGACACAGTAAAAACAATTAAAATTAATAAAATGAGAAATAACTAGAAACTTGCTAAAATGATAAAAATGCTTAAGTTGTAAATATGCTGATTATGCTTAATTGATAATTGCTGCGAGTACAGGCTACAATGCTCGAACATGTACTGGCTTCGAAAAATAGACAGTGAATTAGGCGGATCAGATGAATTATATGAGTCGACATTTTCAAAACATGTTTTGATATGTATGTTACATATCAAAACATTAAAAAAGAAATAAATATTATAATAAATATGTTCTGTAACACATCAAGAAAAGTCGACTCCAACACTTGACATTCCTGTATTTTCTGGCAATTATAATCAGTGGGTTCCATTCAAAGACTTATTTTCAGAAACTATACATAACAATCGGTCGATATCTAAACCTCAGAAGATGCAGTTTCTTAAGAGTAAAGTTAGAGAAGCCGAGCGTTTAATACAGCACTTGCAAATCAGTTCTGATAATTATGATATTTGTTGGGACATGCTAAATCACAGATATAATAATGAATCTGTGTCCTAATTGTTTGTATAACCATAATGGAAAAAGATGCAGAGAATGCAATGGATTTCACAACAAGGCGCTACAAGAGGCATTTGTGCAGCATCATTATCCAACACACAGCCCATCGTCGACAGCAAAATTATCGAGGTCAGAAACCTATCAGCAAAACGTCAACAATAACTCACACGTGTCTCAACAGAATGACCTGAAGGAGATTTTGTTAGCAACAGCAATGATAAAAGTACGTGCTGGTGACGACACTTACAAAACCATGCGCTGTATTGTAGACCAAGGGTCACAGGTATCTCTTATCTCAGAGAGGGCTGCTCAACTCTTAGCACTTCCTAGAAGAAACTGCAAAGGTTCTATATCAGGAGTAGGAGCCAAAGAAAGTAGCTGCAAGGGACTTTTCAATATAACATGCAAGTCTATTAATGACAGTTTCACATTTAGCACCGACGCTTTTATAATGCAGAATCTTATCAAAAATCTACCTAATCAAACTTTCACTAAACCAAATTGGTCATATTTGAAGAAAATTAATTTAGCAGACCCGAATTTTAATATCAGCCGACCCTTTGATATTTTGTTAGGTGCAGATGTTAACTCTCAGATTATTTTGGAGGGCATCTGTAGAGAAGATTTAGCGCCTATAGCTCAACAAACTCACCTGGGGTGGATACTATGCGGAAGTACGAACACTTTTCAATACAATATAGTCCTTAACAACATTGATCAAATTAAAAAATTAGGGCAAATTGAAGATATTACAGAGGAATCAGACTCATTATCACTAGAAGATCAGTATTGTGTAGATTTTTACAAGAAAACGACGATCCGAGACAAAGAGGGCAGGTATCAAGTATCGATTCCATTTAAATTAGGAAATACCAAATCATTGCGCATCAACTATTGCGCAATTTGGGCAGCTGAAACGAAAACTTTTAAAAAATCAAGATATCTCAAGAGAATACAAACTTTTTATAGATGAATATCTAAGTCGTGAACACCTAACACATGAAACCAGCTAGAAGTAATATGTAACCTGAGTATTATTTACCGCCCCATTGTGTTCGGCGTGAAGACTCTACGACTACGTCATTAATAGTTGTGTTTAGCGCGTCAGCTAAATCGTCTACCGGGTTCAGTCTAAATGATCTTATATGTATTCTGGGCCAAATTTACAGCAAGATTTACAACTATTAATATTAAAATGGAAACAATTTGAGTATGCATTTAAAGATGTTTAGGCAAATCCTTATTGATGAAAAGGATCAAAAATTTCAAAAGATCATATGGCGTGATATTCCTGACTCAGCATATCAAGAATTTCAATTATGTACTACAACTTACGGTATGAAGTGTTCGCCATTTTTAGCAAAGATGACCTTAAAACAGCTGGCACAAGATGAAAAACATAATTACAACAGTGGAGCAGTAAAGGTTCTCGAGGAATCATACTACATGGATGATCTGCTTCATGGAGGTCATTCTTTATCGTCAGCAAAGAAATTACAGCAGGATTTAATATGTTTATAAAAATCAGGAGGTTTAAACTTAAGAAAATAGAACTCTAATTCACAAAATTTATTACAAAACGGGGAAAATAATCAATGCAGTGGCGACAATTTTGAATTTAAACAGCTTGATTCTGCAAAAGCTCTGGGTTTACGTTGGGATCTACAAGACAACTTTAATTTTCAGTCAAAAATCGAGCCATCATCTTCAAAAGAAACAAAACGCAGTCTCTTGTCAGATATATCAAAATTATTTGATCCTTTAGGCTGGTTGGCCCCAGTAACTACCAAATTGAAAATTTTATTACAAACAGTTTGACTATCTAAAATTGACTGGGATGATGCATTGACGGAAGAAATCAAAGCAGGATAGAAACACATCAAATCAGACTTTAAAAAACATCAGCGAATTACACTTGGAAAGATGGCTAGGGACAAAAGAAGAAAGCCACTTTGAGCTTCATGGTTTCTGTGACGCTTCGACAAAAGCATACTTAGTAGGATTTATTGCAAAACATTAGTAGGAGAGCAGTCGAAAGGGGTATAAGTAGTAGCAAAAAAACGACTAGTACCCGCTAGCAAAAAAGTGACGCTGCCCAGACTGGAGCTGTGTGGAGCTCATTTATTATCAAAACTAATGAACAAGATAAAACAATGTTTCAGCCACTATACAATTGAATTATATGGTTGGAGCGACTCAAAAAATGCTTTGGGTTGGATACAGGGAGATCCAGCGAGATAGAAACCTTTTGTAGCAAACAGAATCAGTCAGATTACTTCTGTTATGCCTGCAGATTGCTGGCAGTACTTGAAATCAGAAGACAACCCGGCAGATAGTGCGACGAGAGGCCTTACAAGCACTCAACTAAAGGCACATACTTTGTGGTGGAACGGACCAGCTTGGCTGTCAACCTTCAAGGACGAAGCAAAAGAACGTACTTTTCTCAAACAAATCAAGAATTGAAGAAAAAAAAACGAACTTGTGTAGTTAATAAAAACGGTGACGACAGCAAAATCAACTTATTATTATGTAAAAATAGCACATTTACAAGAGTAGTTAGAATATTAGCATGGATCATCAGATTTATTTCAAAGAAAAGTAAACAACAACCATCTTATCTTACGACTATCTTTTGCCAGCGGCTTCGCCCGCCCTAAATTTGGTTATCGGCATAGGATTCTTACAGCAACTCCTCAATTAAAAAAAAAAAAAGGTAAAATATTTATAAATAATACGTACCACCCTTCCCACTCAGGACTGCCCGCCGGCCTCGCACATCATAAATGCGCGCGCAGTACTTGATAATTATTTCCGAAGATATTCATTGAAATCGAATGATGAACAGGGCAATTTTGTTTTAAATTAAATGCTTGTGATGAATAACGTATTTATTTGGATAAAGATTAACATCATGTTTATAAAAACACCTTCACAAATAATGCATTATTTTAGAACAAATGTGGTTAGTATAAAAAAGGTTATAGTGAGCCAACCTTAAAATATAGACATATGCTGTCGCGGACTTTTTTTTAGTACTTTTATAGGGGAACAATTCTGTCATATACATGATTTTTGCGAAACTCTAACCGTTTACGCAGCGGAAGCTCTCAAAAGGATAAAAAAACCCCGATTTTGAAACATTTTTCATTAGTGCTCCGGTCTTATTTGTGTTAGCGTTATGATATATAGCCTATAACCTTCCTCGATAAATGGGCTATCCAACACTGAAAGAATTTTTTAAATCCGACCAGTAGTTCCTTTATATATTAGTAATATAGATAAAAGAACTGAAATGCGCCAAAACCAAAATTGTACAGTATGTTCAGCGCACTGAATTTCCAGACGAAATGACAGATTTACTAAAAAAAAACAAATCAGTCACAAAAGCAAAATTTTGAATTTAAATCCATTTTTAGACGAAGATGACGTTTTGCGAGGTTGCGGGCGATTGAAAAACGCATGTAGTAACAAAGACATGAAGCATCCAATTATTTTACCACATAGTGGCAATTGGACCAAGTTAATTATAGACTACGCCCACAAACTTACGGGTAACGTCAGCATTTATTAGACAAAAATACTGGATTATCGGTGGAAACGGAGCAACAAAAAAGCAACTCACGTTATGCGTAAAATGTCGCCGTCATGGTCCATATAAGCAAAATCCATTAATGGGAGATTTACCAGAAGCAAGTTGTAATTCATCTCGACCATTTTATCACACAGGAGTTGATTACACTGGCTACGTGGATATATAAGCAAATAAGGGTCGTGGGATTAAGGCTACGAAAAGATACATCGTAGTGTTCGTATGCATGGCTACAAAAGCTGTGCACTTAGAGCTTGTATCAGATCTTACGTCTTCAGCATTTTTAGCAGCCATGCGGAGGATGGCTGCCAGGAGAGGAACTCCTCGTCATATGTACAGTGACAACGGAACCAATTTTGTAGCCTCAGCAAAAAATATTCACGAAGGATATCAAATGTGGCAAGAAATATTAAGTCCAGAATTAATGACAGAACTGACTGAAATGGAGATTGAATGATATTTCAACGCCCCTTCATGGCCTTCGGCTGGAGGACTTTGGGAGAGAGCAGTGAGAAGTCTCTAACATCACCTAAAACGAGCGATAGGAGAGCAGAAACTAACCTTCGAAGAATACTCCACATTACTCAAACTACTAGAAGCATGTCTTAACTCTAGACCTCTGTGTCCGTTGACGGAAGACATCGAAGATATTGACTTTTTAACGCCAGCACATTTTTTGACAGGAGGAGCAGAATTATCTGTCATAGAAACACCACTTGATGCCAGGACAAGATGGCAACTTATTGACAAGATATTCAAAGATATGGGGAAAAGGTTCACAGCCGAATATTTAAGCCAACTAAACACAAGAAGTAAATGGCTAACAGCAAAAACTAACATTGAAATAGGAGATTTGGTTACTATTCAAGATGACAACCTGCCCGCGGGCAAGTGGGCTATGGGAAGAGTCACAGATGTTCATCCTGGAAAAGATGGTTACGTCAGAGTAGACACCTTAAAAACAAAAACAGGATACATTAAACGACCTGTTACAAAACTATCGATCTTACCTTTAGATCAAACCAGCAGCAGCGAAAACTTGAAAGAAAAGATACCGCAAACCCTTTCCCGTAATCAATCAAATTCCAAACAACCAAATCCTAGTTTTCTCGCTTTAGTAATTTCATGGATATTTTTCTTATCCATTTTATCAACTACTCACGCCTCATACAATATTTCATTATTACCTGATAATCAATCCCTATACTTTGACTCCCTAGCGCACATGAAACATAGATAGATATCTATCTTAAAATGCTGACGCCCGCGATGTACGGTTAGACCGTACAATGATCATATTGTGGTGGTGGTTAATAAATTATATTTATGAACCAAAATTACTCATATTAACAATAATTCTATATTTATGAACCAAAATTACTCATATTAACAATAATATGTTTCTTTAGTGCCAAAGAAGAAATACATAATTTTTTTTTCTACCTTTGGTCGCATTGTTAATGATGTTTTGTTTTTACGCTATAACTTCAGGCCTTTTAAATGAACTATCTTTCGTCTCGTCTGGGTTTGGGCGTAACTTTAATAGCACGAAAAACCTGCGGCCAACATTTTAACAAGTAATATGTTACTTTCTCAAATTACCGTTTATTGATATGCGAGATTTCACAAATGAAATATTTTAGCTTAGTTTAAAAAGAGTATTGAACTCAAGAAATATGAAATTCAAGGATAGTACTAATTATCAAAATCCTATTTCAATTTGTCAAATATGCTATTCCTCCAATAAAGGTATTAGACAATGAGAGTGTCTGACCTGGGTGCTGACCGCATCCGGCGACGCAGCAGGTCCTGCAGGGCGGCGCGGGGCGCGGGCGCGTCGTCGGCAGGCGGGGGGGCTCCGTGCCGCGACACGTCGCACGCGTACAGCACGCCGTTGACTCGCGTGCCCCACTCCGAGTAGTTGATCACCTCGAACTGTCCCGACACCTACAACGATCACCCAAATAACTCATTAGTGTGACTTGCGCTTTAAAAAGTTTAACAATATGTTTTACTAAATTGTAAAACATTTAATTTTGAAATTCCCGTGCAAAAACTTTTTGAATACCTATGTTGTTTTTTTCACATAATAACTTAGGTTTGAGGGAATGTTGGTATTATACTAACGTTGGAATTACTCAAAGAAGACGGTGATCATAGTGTGCGTGAGCTCTAAAGTATAAAAACAAATAGGTAATAAAAACCTGCAAAGTGTGAGACGGGGCCGAGCCATTACCATCTTAAATTACCGTTACAGCGCCATATTGTTATTATTAAGAGAAACGATAATACATTTGTGTGTTGGAAGCAATATTCAAAGTTAAGCAACGTCGGGATTGTTCAGTAATTGGACGGGTGACCGCTTAGCGGCCCACTTTGTAATTTTGTTCGTGTTTGTAAATTACGTAAATGGTGGTAGGTACGGAATCCTCGGTACGCGAGTCCGACTCGCACTTGGCCGGTTTTTTTATAACTTGTTCGGTCAAATCAATTCGTTTGTTATCTAAATGTTATCTAACCTCGTCGTAGAACAAATAGGTAATAAAAACCTGCAAAGTGTGAGACGGGGCCGAGCCATTACCATCTTAAATTACCGTTACAGCGCCATATTGTTATTATTAAGAGAAACGATAATACATTTGTGTGTTGGAAGCAATATTCAAAGTTAAGCAACGTCGGGATTGTTCAGTAATTGGAGTGTTTGTAAATTACGTATATGGTGGTAGGTACGGAATCCTCGGTACGCGAGTCCGACTCGCACTTGGCCGGTTTTTTTATAACTTGTTCGGTCAAATCAATTCGTTTGTTATCTAAATGTTATCTAACCTCGTCGTAGAAGATTGTGGCGTGGTTGTGCGATACGTAGAGACACCTGGACCGGTCGAGCAACACGTCACACCCCCCTGCCACCCCCACCGTCAGGCGCGACAGTCGCATCGGGATAGGTCGGCCGACCACTTCGCTCACACCGTTCCTAAATACAACAAAATGTACAAAAACAAAATATTACAAAGTCAAACCACAGCCTAAAAATATCGCACAGAAATATCATGAGATGTGGTGCGCGGTGAGACAGGGGGCGAGTATTGTATGAATGAAAAAACCGTTAAGTTAGGCTGTGGTCAAACCATGAGAAAAATCTTAGTGTAACTACGAACGGCAGTTTCCGAGATCTTGAAAAGCTCTGCAATGTCCCCTAATGGATTTGCACTGTCATGTCATTATACGATTCAAGATCCCAGAGCAGTTAGATCTACGTCACTTTAGGAGCTAATTTTTTTACAGTATTTAGATAGGTATTACATATTAATGTATTTAAAAAACGTTTGCGGACATACCAGTTGAAAGCGGGGTCCTTTTACAGATATTGTACAGAAAGGTACAACATCTACTCTGTTACGTTAATGTAGGTAGCATAGCTAGTTTTGATATATGTTTACATGCTATTATTGAAAACCAAAGCTTACTACTCTATTAAACTTCTGTTAGACGCTTTAAAACTCGCGATATAATTAGGTAACATACGACATAGTGACAAGCCTGAATTGTTCTTTATATTAGGTTATACATAACCTATGAATTATTGTTTTGCGTAAATAAAGTTCGAGAATATTTTATATCAGCATTAAAACTTTAGAAATACCAGTAATTATAGAAAATGAGAACCGACGTGGCAGCGACGCAACGCAGACGGCACGCAAATTCAACGACGTATACAAAGCGTACACTACAAACAAACGCCACACCGTTTTTAGTTTGAACGCTTCATTTCTGAAAATTTTCATTTGAAAAATTAACCCGTGTATAACGGAACGACCGTTTCCGGTGGTCCGTCTCCGGTAAGGGACCGGATGATGTAGGAAACGATAGAAGTTTCTGGGCATTCGCTCTTAGGTCCATTACCACTGTGGTAATTTAAATTTAGAGATCAAAGAATCTCTTGATGTTTGACATCGCTAAGTCAAAACAGTTCACTTTACGTAGATACTTGGCGTAGTCGTGAAAAAATTCTGTTGATAATTATTTTCACGGATTCTATTATTAAATTGCTGCATATCTACTTCTATGCTATAAAATAAAACCGTCCTCGGTAATTTTGTATATTTATTTTCTCTCGTTCTGTTTTATGAGTTATTGGTAAGTCGCTAATCCATTTCTCTTTCTCCTTGACAGTACAGTTCTTAGTATTTACTACGTATATATATTGCTTTACTACGGCTCTACGCCTAAACTCAGGTCCGTGAGAAGACGTCTTTGTATGCGGGTGCACGTTTGTTGTCTAACGACGGCGCACGGCAGCTGCTTTGCTGTTCTTTTACTGGGGAAGGCCGGAGTCTACTTAACTCCAAATCCTCGGCCTGCCCGGAGTCTCCTTGACTCCAAACCTTCGGCCTGTGCAGTAGGGGTGCTATCTTGAACACCACTACACACGAAGGTTACGGGGCGACCTGCTCTACGCCGAAGCTACTGGCGAGCTACGTTCACGTGCGGTCTTGCACTGTGCTAGCCACGTGCGGCCTTACCTTGTGCCTGCCACAGGCGGCATATTCACTACTCACCACACGCTGTTAGGCCACGTAAAATCAGTCCCGTCCGCGCCTTCTTTCTACGGCGGTGCTGACCTCAGGGGTGCCTACAGCGAGCAGGACATCGAATCGGGCTCTAGGCCGAAGAGACCTGAGTGTACTAGTTCCCTAATAAAAGCTTTAAAAACTACACTTAAAATCTGTGTAGGCAGGCTTGCGTTTGGCTATCTTTCTATTTATTTAGGTAGTCCTATATGATTGTGAATTAGGTAGCTGTGTTCTAGATATTTAAGTGTTAAGAATCACCCTATGTGATAAGGATATTGTGCATTAAAAGCTGTTACTATATAATGAAAGAGTTTACTAATATAACCTGCCTTACCCTTGAAAAGTGTTTCTTTCCTCGCCTTTGAACTCCCTCTATCTTTTCTCCTCTTTCTGAGCACCTAGCCGGTGCATTCGGTAACAGGGCACTACTGCTTTAACCTGTCCTGTAATACGTGGTTGGTCGAAAACAACGAATCAAAGGCGATTATGGAAGCTCATGATACCTATTCAATCTACAGCTGAGTTAGCAGCTGTTTTCGAGAATATTTTGGCGCGGAATTCTACAAAACGCAGGTCACGACTAAGGCTTCCGATGGAGGGCCGATACTAGTCGAGCTATTGGCTGAAACGTCACGGCGATTTACAAGCCGTGAGTATATGAATAAAAAAAATATTTGTCTATTTGCTTTGCTATCAAAAGGTTAAGAAAAGTACATCAATAAAAAAAAAGTATTAGTCTTTGCTTTGCTAATATTAGTGAAAAGGTAAAAAAAAGTGTTTAATGGTCTATTGCCGGTATGATTCATCACAGCTTTCCACTAAACGCCACGAGCACTGCTGCAGATGTGAAGGTACTGTGAAGAACTGAAAACAATGATAGACAAGCTCGCTAATTTCATCCCAGCTTCGGTCAATCGCTCGTCCCCACAGCCCCTGCACGACAACGCACGACTCCACACAGGACAACAGACGGTTGTCAAGCTACAAGAGCTAGGGTTGGCTCTCCGACATCCACCTTACTCAACAGAACCTTGTTCTGACAGATTTCTACTTCTTCCAGAATTTAGAAAACCTCTGACAGGACCAAAATTTAATACCTGAGTGGCAGTACAAAATGTCTTTAAATTTGTTTTCTCCCATCCAGCTAAGTTCTACAAGAAAGACATCTATGAATTGACGCTGCGCTGGCAAAGATGACTAACTTTTTGTAATTTTTTTTTAACTAATGCGGTCACCGTGGCCTATGAACACTTGCAACAACATCACTCGCCCGTTGCCGACCCTTCAAAAATATGGAACAATCATAGGCATGGTAGGTATGGTAAGCTTGACGTAGGTTCCCTAATTATTTCTCAAGCTTTAAAGCGTCTACAGCTATACTACTTTTACGTAGAAGGGTAGCTCTGCTAAAATGACGTAGGCCTTAGGAGATTTGGAATCTTACCCTATCAGATAGGGCGTACCATTCTCCTATAGAGTTAGGAATGTGAAGAAAACTTGTAGCAAGTTTCATTGCTTAATCATTAAGTGTTACGTTGTTCACTTTAACCCAGGGACTCAGTGATGCGTAACTATAAAACGTGCAAGATTGATTATACTTCCTAATAGTTTCGGCATCATGTGTATCATTCGGTACGCGCTTCTACTGTCACCGTCTATTGATAAACACCAGCACGGAAGTTTAGTGCACCAACGATGGATATATATCTAGTCGAGGGTTTAAGTCGCACTTGTAAAATACGTTTATATACATTACTAAACTTGGTACTACTGTATGTACCTATATACCATCCTCAAAATCTCGCTGCAGGTTGAGCAGCAATAAAGTTACTGTATTAGAGTGCACCTAAACCACGCACTATCGACAATAAAGCTGTAGGTAAGTACGTCTCTACGCGTTGATGTAAGACCTAGAAGTGCGAGGCAGCGTGGCATATAGTACGCTCTTTCCGCACATTTTATGGCTCAACCTGTACCATGATTTAACGAATGGTATAGTATTTGGTGACCCTGGAGCGCCTTTGCAAATTGTTGAATGGTTTTTTCGATAGTGGTCTACTCGAAGTAAGCGAGAGCGTATCGTATCGTACCTGGCGACTGTGACGAGCGGACACAGCGTGGCGCGCACCACGGCGTCGCTGAGCGAGTGTCCGGGGGAGACGGGGGCGGGGTGCGCGGGAGGAGGGCCCCACACGGCGCGCGCGATCCTATCCCTCTCGCCGCGGGTCAACAGGTCCGAGGGGAGCGCGAGTCGCGGGACGGCCGCGCGGGACAGCCGCGACCGGTCCACGCTGCGGGACACCAGCCCTGCACACGCCACGCCCACACCCACACCCACGCCCGACCACCGACCCACACACTGCTCCCCCACCAACACCTGACACGCAAATACATCGTTACTTTACTTATCGACAGATATATATTGCATATCGTTAGCTACAAATTAAAAGATTTTCAAAGGACGTTGCTATTAGTAGGAATTTCTATGTTCAGGATAAAACAGAAATTGTGCACTTACGAGCAATTTAATTAATAAAAGGATACCTGTTGCAGTCGCTGCCAAGCCAACAGCTTGACTAGTCTCTCATCCAGCTTCTTGAGCTGCTCATCCACAATGGCAAGCAGTTGCTCTGCGTTACCGTCGTCCCGCAGCTCCAGTCTCTCCCCCCTCCCTCCGACGCGCTTTGGGGGACTCTTGTCTTCGCGCGACACCTTGCGTCGCTTCACCGACGCCGTCAGACACTCCAGGTCCATGTCAGATAGCTCGCTGGAGTCACTGGATCTCGACTCCTGTGACATAGGTGATTTAGTTTTTGACTTCAACTAGGTATGCTAATTCGGATAAATATTAAAAAATATTTGAAAATTTATTAGGGCTCTTTTCTTGTCATGCACCCGCGTACGTGTAATAGCACGCTTCTGGCCACACGCAGGACAAAGATTTCGTCCGCCGCGCCGCTGCAGTCTCGTGCGTGTAGCCAGTCCGAACGCGCATCCGCATTCCGCGCGCGTGTGGCCGCGTGATTTGAAAAACATGTATGACACGAAAGGATGCGGGCAGACCGCACGCGGACCAGATCCTCAAACGGGTGTTAATCCGCGTGATAGAAAAAGGGACCTTAAGAAAGAAACATGTTTATCCCAGGATTCTAATAATGTTTGAAGCAAACAAGAAAGTAATGCCAAGATTTTCAGTTAGGTTGGGAACAAAATATAAAAGTAATGCAAGGATTTAATTTATGTTGGAATGGGTTTTAAATCAACATATGAACGGGGAGCGGTCAGATCTTGTGGATAACACAGTATTCTTAGACATTACCCTAGACCTTAAGATTCAATCACCCAAATACCCCAAATACATGGCCCAATGGCGAATAGGCTTAGTTCTGAAGCATTCGCAATTTAAAAGATTCGTCAACTTACGGACGAAGCTACTGCCCGGATAGCATACTTCAGCTACTTGCATACCGTGATGTCCTACGGTATTTTACTCCGGGGACACACAGCTGTTATTTAAACAATTTTTGTGCTGCAGAAGAGGGCTATTTAGTTTGGAGATAAATTTCAAGAAATCAAGGTTTTCACCTTACCATCTCATTATATATATTAAAAGCTTTATAACTGTTTATTGTTTTACCTACAAAATTATTGAAATTCATATATTTTTTTATTTAATCCCATGTTTAGCCCCCTAGACGATAATTTTTCAAAATCGGTAAAACTTATGCATTTAACTATAAAAGTTCCAACACCATTTTACATCTTTAAAATTCAATTTGACAAAAATTGTTTTTAGTGGAACCCTACATCAAGAACCCACATGCCAAATTTAAAGTTTGCTAGATCAAGCAGTTTGCAGGTTTAGTTGCAGATTCTTCTTTCATGTATACAGATAATTTATGTTCATAAAAATATTGATTGTTTCTAAAATAATTGCGATATTCATAATTGTAATATACGAAATAGACACTAAATAACGTATTTTAATAAAAATATTTGACTTGGACTTGAAACAATGATAATTTTATTGGAATGAAATTTTTTATGTTAAATTTTTGTCGAAAATCCTACTAAAATTACATAATCTAATCCAAACAAAATCAAATAATACTAGAATCTCGTAAACCTTCCTCGAAAAAATATTTTTGCCTTTGAAATCAGAAAGATGTTTAAACGGCTGAAAATTTAGATGAAATTTAATACAAAGACAAACCATGTCCTGGATACAAAGTAAACCTAAGTAAAGTATTGCATTTCGATAAACGGGTACAGGGATTTCCGTAGGTCAGACTGCGGAGTTCTTAAATAAATAGATATATCTATGTAAATATTGTTGTACCGTTGGTTCGGCTATGTCCTTGTCGTGTAGCGTGTGTGCGTCGCGCCCGCACCGGCCCGTGCCCGAGTACTGCGGACAGGAGAGGTTCATGCAGATCTTGTGCGTCGGACCCTCCGTCTCCTCCTCGCTGGTGCACTCGCTCGTAGCACGAAGGGTTTTTAGCACTAGAAGGAAAACATGCACCTAAGTTGCGTAATAGGCACTTAATTGTGAGTTGATTGACACTGATTACGGACTTCAACCAACAATATAGCGTCTTACCATCGGCTAACTCATTTGCACCGCATAGTACCTATGCGTACAATTGTGTCAAGTTTATTTCGTTTATTTAAATGTATTGTACAAGCGCTGCGCAACACTTGACCCATCATGATTGTATATTGTTGCTGCACTAAAATTCTGTTTGAATGTCTGAATAGCATTCGTCGATTGATTTGCAGAATCAACGAAAGCGCGTAACACTTGTGTGGTAAAAGTGTAAAATAAATTATACTAGTTTGACATTCACTTTACAAAGTAGGCTTTCACACTTTAACGCTTGTAACCTGAAAGAAGTGTTCCAACTAAAGCGGACCCTCCGTCTCCTCCTCGCTGGTGCACTCGCTCGTAGCACGAAGGGTTTTTAGCACTAGAAGGAAAACATGCACCTAAGTTGCGTAATAGGCACTTAATTGTGAGTTGATTGACACTGATTACGGACTTCAACCAACAATATAGCGTCTTACCATCGGCTAACTCATTTGCACCGCATAGTACCTATGCGTACAATTGTGTCAAGTTTATTTCGTTTATTTAAATGTATTGTACAAGCGCTGCGCAACACTTGACCCATCATGATTGTATATTGTTGCTGCACTAAAATTCTGTTTGAATGTCTGAATAGCATTCGTCGATTGATTTGCAGAATCAACGAAAGCGCGTAACACTTGTGTGGTAAAAGTGTAAAATAAATTATACTAGTTTGACATTCACTTTACAAAGTAGGCTTTCACACTTTAACGCTTGTAACCTGAAAGAAGTGTTCCAACTAAAGCGCATCACCGTTTTTTTTTACTTAAGAAAGCATGAGACAGCATGATACCATCGGAGTAAATGAGTGATACCACAGTTTTTAGGGTTTCAAGGTCATCTGCGCTGATCACAGCCTCGTTTTCACTTATTACTGTCTGTGGTTAAAAGTATTTACGGTTTGCTCCCGCTCTCTACAAATAAGCAGTACGTACCGTTGAGACAGCGGACGTACTCGCGACGCGCAGGAAGCAGCGGCGGGGGGCAGCGGTAGTGGTGTCGCACCATCTCGGGTACACCCACGCGCGACCGACCCACTCCTCCTACCTTTATCCTGTAACACAGTAGCTTTACATTACACCACTCGCTGAGTTCTGTAACGTGCTAGGGCACCCAGCTAAATAACTTCAAGGTCTGCTCCGTAAACCAAAAAAACTTGTTAGATTAAGTGGTTAACTAATAAAACCCACCCTTTTAGGACTCACAAATTGCTGTTCTGGTAATGTGGTGTTGTACATGTATTGGTGCAGTTTATAATGGACATTCATTTTACAACACCACCGGCACAATACAATGGACCGACCGTTGTATTGTGCGTCCAACAACAATCAATCTAAATCAATTCACCAAATTCTTCAAAGCACTTCAAACTCATCAAGAGGCAATCTATAATAAATATTTTATTTAAGTTATTTAACCCGATCATGACTATTTAAGACAATCCATAATTCAATTAAAACGTAATATAGACATGCCCTAACTCTCCCCTGTTATACTTAAATTTGACTTTCATCACTCACGCAAAATAAACTTAATTTGTGGATGCGTCTGTAGATGGCAACACGAAACCACTAAGAGACTTGCGTATCTACATAATTTTATTTAACTGAGAACAGAACTAGAAAGGAAATATATCTTAAGACTATCTAAACGACGGAACATACAATTTGTAAGGTCGTCGTCTGTCTACGACGGTACGTACCTGAAGCGCGGGTGCTTGTTGCGCGCGCGACGCAGGAAGTCCAGCTTGACCGCGTGCTGGTCTAGCGGCCCCGAAAACTTGTCCCACAGCGCCACGCGCTCCGTCGCAGAACCAGAGTTTACCAGCTTCCAGTCCTCACCACACAAAACAAATATTTATGACTAAAAATAAAGATCTACCTATATGAGATCTAGATTTTATGTCTTTAAAACTAAAAAAAAATTCAAAATCACCAACCAGTCAAATGCGATAATTTATAATAGGGTACTTTAAGATTTTAAACACTGCTTTTATTACTTAAAAACTGTCAAGTTTGCTTGAATTTCATGAATTGAACTTGAATTCATGAAACTTGAATTTAATTATTTGATTTTTCGACTCGAAAAACTTTTTGGTACATTTTGGGCACAACTTAAGAAAATTGACACAAGAAACTACAAAAGAGAAATATTGTGTTTTCAATTAAAAGACAATATATCCAAACTTTGAACATTAAGTATTTAATCCAATAATACTTAAAAATTGCAGGCTTACAATATATTGTTCGACATGGTTTGGACACATCCAGCGGCCCGTCGGGAGCGTTGTCAGCGGCGGGTCGAGACAATCCTGACAAACAAAATTATAACCTTAAAAATCAGTTCCATTGTATACAGAAAAAAAAACAACTGAAAAAGGAAACAATATTAAATCAACCTGTTTCTTTGTAAACAGATACTAGTAGTGAAATATGTATGTAGGTACATTTGGTGATTTGAAAGAGCTCTCGGGTGATTTTCGTATATACAAATAGTGCAGTCATTGAAGCGTTATTGGTCCGAATTTTTTTACTGTAGACCGATTTGCATGAAATTTTGGAATTAGGTTCATCTCACCCTTAACTTCAAAAGTGAAAATGATCTGAACTCCGCACCCACCGTGGGGGTGGTTGCCACCCCTTCTCGGTAGTGTAAGTTTTTTTCTTCAAAATAATCTCAGATATCGATAGAAGACCTAATTTTAAGAAAAAAATGTTCTTTAAAGTTTTTCAAAAAACCCAATACTTTTTAAGTTATTGGCAATTGAAAATTCGGAATTTTTACACGTTTTTCATCGGTTTTTTGCAAATATCTCCAAAAATATGCATTTTGACGAAAATTTTATGATGAACAAAATTGTAGGAGGTAAAAAACTGAACAAATTGGTTTTTAATAAAGTGTTCTAAGTGCAATATTAAGCTGGATATGAAAGATCAAAGCCGTTTTTTTATTTTTTCTTAAATTTAATCGATGTATTCAATGCCATCTAGCGGCGAGCAGATACATTTTAATGAAATAGGGTTTTGAAGTGCTTGAAACAAGCTTCAAAATGAGCACTGTTAAAAGTCTTTTTCACGTAAAATGAGTGAGCTGTAATGCAAATAAGAAGAACATCTAATGGTTTTTTCTTTTAAATCAATGGGTTTCATAAGTGCCATTTCCACCAAAATTAAAATTAATCGTATTCCGTCTAGAATTAACTTTAACATAAAGAGTTTGATGGATTCTAGCAGTTTGGCTGCTTTAGGACACATATTTTTCAAAAAAATCACGATTTTAAGAAAAAAAGAAATTTCTAATTTTTACAAAAACCACCTTCTTTTCATAATATCTCAAAAATGATAAAAGATACGTATAAAAGTATAATAATAAAAAATGTAGGTCTTTTTCTGACAAAAAAATTTTTTTTCTTTTTTTTTCTGTCACATAAAAATAGACGGAGATATGATTGTTTAAAGAGCGCGCGGCAGCGCAATCACAGTCTCTCTCGAGCCTTTTAACCCTTCACCGTTTTAAAATAAAAGGTTTTTCACTAAATATTGTAATCAAAAAAGTTGTAGCTCTTTTAATTACCTTTAAAATGGTTTTTTATAAGTTGTGATAGCATCAAAATTGAAGGAGTTATGGTCCAAAAACTAATCGTATTTTTTTTACTTAGTAAACTGAAAATTTCGGAGTGTGAATATTTGGAGCAAAGTGAAAGTACACAGTAATAGAGACCCAAAACTATTGTCTTATGTATATATATTATGGACATATATTTTGGAAACGTAGGCTTGAATACATACCAACGTTCATATATGTATATATTACACATTTGAATGAAGGTAAGTATGTGTATTGCTTGGAGGGGACAACCATCATATATATTTACTGTTTTAATTTAGGGGTAATTTTAAGGGTTAAAAACCTTGAAAATATGATAATCATTTTCGAGAATGTGGAATAACATTTAAATCCTTTCCATTTCATCAAAAGAATTTTTTTTAAACAATTTTTTATCAAGGGGTTGTTTTTAAGGGTCGAAAGGGGGTTAAAAATTCGATAATTAAAATAGAGAACATAAAATATTATTTAGCCTATACTTAAATCTTTTCATGTCATACCAAAGTATTTTTTTGTGATTTTTTCGATTTAGGGGTGTTTGCACGGGTTGTAAGGTTTTCAAGGGGTTGAGAATGATTTTATTATGAGGTAATTGTGTTAGAGAGCACTTAACAATTTTACACCTTAATTAAACACGTTTTCTAGCGATAAAATGGCTCAATGTCAATTTTTCCATTAAGGGGTTGTTTAAACCCCTTAAAAATAATAGGCGGAGCTCAGATCATTTTCACTTTTGAAGTTAAGGGTAAGATGAGCCTAATTCCAAAATTTCATGCAAATCGGTTCACAGTAAAAAAAATCGGAGGTAAGACCCTATTTTTCGCTCCAATGACTGCACTAAAAGAAGTGTCAGCTGATTGATAGGTGTAGGTGTCGGATCTAGTTAATCATAGTAATCATAAAATCATATTTCCCATCACAAAAAGCTATAAAATTGTCTGGATTTTATAGAAAGACTCAGTATTTGCACTGTTGTCTTCAATTAAATATTCGCATTTAGTGCTAGAGTTACAGCTAGAGTACCTGGTGGAAGAGCAGCGGGCAGTAGTCGCACTGCAGTAGCGGGGCGCGCTTGCAGGTCGCGTCGCACACGAAGCAGGTCTTGGCCGGCAGCGGCACGCAGCCCCACGAGTCGACGTTCACCACAGATGACCCATTACTCTCTACATAAAAATCAAACCATTTAACATCAACATTTTCTTGAAAAACTCAATATCGTATCAAAATAGGTTTATTTCCTATTTTTTTGTATAAAGTACACAGCTGTAGAATAGTTACTCACCCTTTTCAGTGCCAGGAAAAGGACAAGGCACCCTCAACTCTCGAGGCAGCTCAAACTGCTTAGGGTTCATAATCTTAGCTGCCTTCACCAGAATCTCCATCGGAGACAATTTCTTCTCTTCCTGTTTTTTCTTTTTGTCTTCCTTGTCTTTGCCCTTTGTTGAGGGAGCGTGATTGTTGCGAAGCAATCTAACGATTTAAAATTATTATGATTTAGTGTCTTCAGTTAGTAGTTTTATTTCACTGCTGCTATAAAGTGAAACCATAGGTGTATTGGACACATCCGTGAAGTGCTGGCTGACTGGGAAGGTGGCCCATCAATTGGTAGCAATAAGTTAACCAACCTACGCTACGCTAACGACACTATTAGCCACTAGAATGCAGGAACTGTCTCAACTATTCAATCGCATACAAAACACGAGTCTGGAATACGGACTGCAAATCAACAAACCTAAGACCTAATTGATAATAAATAGACCACTCTCAAATACTGTGCAAGTTGAACTCCCCTCTTGATATGGACTTCGTCGATGTGTTAATTTACCTTGGATCACTCATAACCTGTGATGGTATCTCTGACAGAGAAATCATTAGACGGATCCAAATAGCTAAATCTGCTCTGCCCAAACTTGATAAAGTATGGAAGGACAAAGATATAACAAAAAATTGTGCGTTGTATCTCCCATATTCCTATACGGCGCTGAAATATGGACCATCAAAGCCTCCATTAAGGCCAGGATTGACGTGTTTGAAATGGGGTGCCAGGGATACCATTGTCGGCTTTCAGACACAACGATTCAATTTTGAAAGAGCTCTGAATTCCTACGCGTTTATACGAAACTTGCCGCACCCACTTATTAAAATTTCTGGGCCATATTGCTCGGTGTGGACCTGAGAACCTCGAGAAAACAATAATTATGGGAAAAGTAGAGGGAAAGAGATCGATCGACAAAGCGATCCACACCGATAAGTAAATTTAAATCTTTCATCAAACAACTATTTTGTAAAAAAGCATACTACAGTATTTCAGACTATGTAAATGATAAAAATCTATCGGGCTAAAGACGCTCAATTACAGGATGCATAGGTAAACCAAATTAAAATGAAAATAATATAAAATTGAAAGGCTTAATTTTTTTATTTAAAACATTGATTGTATTTGTAGATTTTATGATTTTTTGAAAAGAGTAACTATTGAGTTTCTTGCTGAAATTTCTTCTTCTTCTCGGTAGAAATCAACATTGTGAACCGGATTCAAAACATAGTATTTCATAACTTTGACGATTCAAAAATGTTTGTAAAATCTTAATTTTAATAAAAAAAATTGACTTTGACGTAGTAAAGTAAAAGGGTGTATGTTTCCAACATAATTATTATGGTCTTAGGAATATAAACTGTTAAAGTTTAACAAGATAATCACAACACCACACTACCTAAATGTGTATAGCATTTCACTTATTACAATTTCACTTAATGCAACTTTTTATCTGACTGCTGCAAATTGAAGGCAGTTTTTGTTAATCCATGGATCTATCTCATTCATTAGAAAGCAAATTGTGGAGTTAAAACATTAAGATCAGTGTCATCTGTCAGGCCATAGGCCTCTATAATGTATCCTTATTGCAATTGTTTTGAATACAAAAATTTAACAGTATCATATATTTTTTTTACTATAGCATAAAGCTGTGTGTTGTAGTGTGATGCAAGATTTAAATTTGTGCAATGTGTGTACAACAGCATATTGCAAAAGGTCAGTTATACTCATATTTCCTATTTATTAACTCGTATGACCACCTTGGTTTCTTTTCGGAGTCAGACTTATCTGCCGGTGACTGAGCCCGACTCCCTCGTGAGCTGCCAGCCTTCTCCTCTGCACTGCAGCACTCACGGCACAGCCATAGTCCCGCCGGAATATCATTTTCATCAAGGGGTGGATCACTGTAATTGTAATTATTGAGAATAGCACATATACCTATAATTAATTGGCCACACAGATGGTAATTGAGAGCTATGTCTCTGCCAAAAATCAGGTCACATCATCGCTAGGTTGTGATGGTAAGTAAAAGTACCACTCTATGTCAACCATAGAAAAACCCTGTATCCATGGAAACTCTTGGTTTGGATAAAAGTACCTTAAGACATCTTCTGTCCTTTTAATTTCTGTGTGAAAATTGGGTCCCATCGTTGCTATGTTGTGATGGGACAGAGTACTACCAGCAGCAAAATATATTCCGACACGACTCATGATCAGGATGTGAAGTATATATCCTATGGCCTTCCCCAAGACTTTAACTATCTCCTCCCGCTTTCCCCCCCACGTCTGTCGGTCTCAGTAGCTTCGGTTTTAGTGACGAAACGACTGTCTAGATTGTCAGAAAACAATTAAGATTTAATTAAAACGATAAAATTAAAAGGGCACTTAAACATCTAAGGGATTATAAAATGTGGATACCCAATTTGAAGAACACTGACAAAAAAGGAAAAGAATATGCTGCCACATAAAGACGCTTTATAAATAAAATAGCTACCGACTTTTATCGCAACTTATACTACGACAACAGGACAGCAGAAGTAGGAGGTAACATTGATAACCAGACAGAAGAAGAAAAAAAAACACCAACCATTCTCATAAGTGAAGTCAGAAAAGCAATACGAACGCAAAAAAGTGGCAAAGCATGTGGAGATGATAACATATCAAATGAACTTTTTAAAGGGGTGTTGGACATCCAGCCACTAACTGAGTTATTCAATAACATAGTGACAAATTAACAATTACCTGAGCAGTATTCAATAACATAGTGACAAATTAACAATTACCTGAGCAGTATTCAATAACATAGTGACAAATTAACAATTACCTGAGCAGTGGATGAAATCTACAATAGTTTTATTACATAAAAAAGGAGATAAAGCCAAGATTGACAACTATATACCAATTAATTTGATGTCGATCATCTATAAAATATTTTCGAAAGTTATTCTTGCAAGACTCACCAAAATTCCAGATGAACAACAACCAAGAGAGCAAGTGGGTTTTCAACTATTGATTACTTGCATGTGTTAAAACAATTCTTAGAAAAATGCAATGAATATAACAAATTGTAATATATTGTATTTGTTGACTATCAAAAAGCATTTAATCTTTACAACACAACTACATGTATAGAGCGCTTAGTAACCAAGGCATAGAGGAAAAATACATCAGGATTATAAAAAGAATCTATTGCAAAAGTACCTCTAAAGTCCAATATAAAGGAGAGGAGAGGAGACAGGCAAGGTGACCCGCTCTCACCTAAACTCTTTACTGCAGTACTAAAAGAGATCTTTAGAAACTTAAACTGGGATCACTGGGGGTGAAATATGAATGGCAGAAAATTGACAAACCTGAGATTTGCAGACGATCTAGTGCTATTTGAAGAAAACCTAGACTCAAAACAAATAATGGTACAAGAACTAGCAAAAGAAAGTGAGAAAGCAGGTTTAAGAATAAACATATCAAAGACAAAAGCAATAACAAACAGAAATCACACTGAGATTACAGTAAATTAGGCAGACCCGCTAAAAGGTGTGAGGACGATTTATTTCTGGCTTAGAACAGCCCATGATTGCTTAGAATAGCTCGACCTGGAGGAGGCCTATGTCTCAAGACATCCTGACAATTTTGTTGATGCAAGCAACTAACAAAATTTTGTTTTTTTTTTATTATTATTCATTTAATATTATTTTATTATTTATATATATTTATTTATTAGATTTAATTGTTAATTATTTAATCATAGTATGTATATTAATGTAAGAGAATAAAGGCTATTTTTATTTTATTTATTTATCGATTGTCAGGAAATGATCAACCTAGTACATCTGCATGCGAAGAAACATGAAATCCACCAATTTCACAGAGAGTAAGTTGGCGGTTAGGTGATCCTTGTTTTAAAGACAAGCTCTAGCGATTGCTTTTAAAATCAGATCAGTGCAACAGCAATGGGGATGTCGCTGATTGTTTGTTTTATGAAGCTGACATTGAAGAAACTGACTAAACTGAGTGACCAAGAGAGAAAAAGAAAGTTTGTACCAGTAGAGATGCCAACAATGTTAAAGCTATTATGCAATGACTGCTAAAAAATATGCACAAGTCGGGCCTTAGCCAAAATTTTTATGTTTTGTTTTAAGAAGTTAATGTTAAGTTTTTTATATTTTTTATACTTTAAATGTTATTGTTAAATTATTGAAACTAAGTTCCAAGAAAATATTCTCAAATAAAAAGTCTTAAAGTGCCTTTGATCGTTAAATGGTTAGATTTCAGTTTAAAATATATACATATTTATTAAGATTACATTTTTTATTTACATATAGTAACTACTAAAAAGAATAAAAACAAAAACTGGTACAATACTTACTTAACTAGATAGAATCCAGCCTCTATATAGTAGTGTAATGTAATCTACAGCACAAGCCTTGCTTGATTTGGAACCAAGGACCTAATTCTCACTTCATCCGAGATAATCTCGTATTAGAGATTATCTGGAAGACACCATCTCGACTGTAAAATTTCGACCCTCGACATGATTTTACCTTTCGCTTTATTCTCACTATCAATTGAAACAACCTTCGAACAAAATGTTGTTCGAAGCGGAGAAATGTTGCCATTGTGAACCGGTTAAAATGTGAGGTATGTTCCGTTGCACAGTTTTAGAGCGTTTTTTAAAGTGTTTTTTCTTTTTTATTTAGTTGAGAATTATAAGTTATTCTTATTTTTCAAAGGTGTAATTGAGTGTATAAAATTTTTCTCACATCAAAGTACCACTTAGTAGGTATTATCAAAATACTAGGGCACTAAAGATGGTTCTCAGTGTATGTGATGTAACCTAGTGTTTGTTATGATGGAAATCAATAGAAAAAGAAGAATATTATTGTCACTTCATTTATGCAAAAATCGGCCAATCAATCAAAAGGGAAATGACTAATAATGTATTATGAAAGGAATAAAGGTAAAAAAATATCATATTTGCTAATATAAGTCTTTATTCCGCCCTTTTAATTACTCTGACTTACATTTTAGACATTTACTTTAGATTTTAGAACATATAGTTTAATTAATGTTTAGAACCCAATGATTTTGAACTAAATTTGTCATGAATCAAATGCAAGATGTAGTCTCGAACGGTCCCGACCACTCGAAGCAGTTCGGATTCGACATTACCAGAATTGCTTAACTACATTTTCGTTCGAATGTAGTTAATGTGATCAATATGATCGCGTGAGAATTGGCTCCCAAATTTGTGGTATCTGTCCTAAAGGGAAACCAAACTTAAGGATTAAAGCAGGGGATGTCTTGGCAGTAACAGAATGTTTGGCTGGCTGACTAATATACTTACTAGCATCCAAGATGAAAACTAGCAGGGCAGCGATCACAACATATCAAGTCTCCACCTTCACCACATGCATCACATGAATCATGATTATGACCTTTACCAGGTCTCTTATAATAGGGGTGTTGGGGTTTTTTGGGCTTTTGAGAACTGATTTCTTCATCTGGAGGTTTAATTAATGATCGTATGAGCTGAAACACAATCAAAAAGCATTCAAAAACTTAACCCCAAAGTAGACTTAAAAGTAGTTCAATATAAGCGTTTTTTAAAAGTAAAGCACCATGGTATCTCACTAAAATAAAAGAAAAAATACTTAGGTACCGGCATAAGACCGCCCGAAGTGTCTAAGTCGTAAGACACAGTAGTCATGATTAAAGGTAATAGTATTAGTGGCAACTTAATAAATAATTATATATATATCATTGTATGAGATTTTTTGAATCGAAGAGTCTTGAAGCTTTGCTATTAGACTAACTTCACACGACGCATTCCTTGCATATCTGGAATTCAGAAAAAACATAATTTACTGTTTATTTTCGTTATACATATCTATTAACGTAGTAGAATATACGTTAATAGTTATGTTCATACCTACTCCAAATACGTAGTATTATATTCTCTTTGCTCCAAATCTAAAATAAATAAATTTTTATTCACAAAATACAAACTAAAATTCGTCTTTCTTTTTATCCACAGACTATTAACACCATAGAGTAAATAATTAAAAACGTAGTGATTATATTCTCTTTGTAAATAATCACTACGTTAGAATTAACACGACAAATTATATCGATTACTTCTCGTACGTTGTACCGTACGGACAGATGCGACACTCTGTGATTGAATAATTTCTTCCCTAGGCGCTAAGTAGCCTAAAATTGCCCACCTTTTTATTTTTGATAAATTAGTTATCTACTTACATACAATAGTAAGGTTTTTTTCTAAATGAAACAAAATATTATCAGTAAAAAATAAAAGTCTTTGAGTTTATATAGGTACTTGATTATAGCCATTATATATATTATAGCACTATCAACATTTAACAATCAACAATTACCTACACATTGGAATAACGAAAAGAATAAAAAAAATAAAAGTACAATAATTTTTGATCGCCCTAGCAGTTGAGGTATTTCAGAAGAAATAGTTTAATCTATTACTTATACATCACCTTTCAATAAAACCATTTCGTCTAAAATACCTTCATCATTATCATCAATTGCAGACGATGGGCAAGCAACACGTGAGTGATGCCACAAATAAAAAAATATTTGAAAACATTTAGTCTCATAAATGTAATACGTAATTTACTTACCTGCTGGTAACACTAGTAGGTACTTATAACTTTTATATATCGGATTGTTGACAAGCATTATACGTATTGAATGTGCTCAATGCTGTCTAGTTCGCACATTTGATCGTTCTGTTGACCAAAAATGCGCTAGGTCACTTCCGGACCGCATTCAACGTATTAGCTGCACATGGTCGGGAGTAAGAGTAGATATTGTTTGTTTACATTTGGTGAACAGAACGATTTCAATGCCTATGCGATGTCATAGCTCTCAATGCCGTCAATAGAACGCACCTATAATAAAAAAATACCCTTATTTTTACTTGGACAAAACTTTATTTTTAAAATATTTTTACTAAAGCAACCAAAACTTGGAACAAAAGGGGCGTTTTGTTCACACGCATTAAGCACATTGAATGCGCTTAATATTCTCTATGCGCACATTCTATCGTACTGTTAACCAAAAATTAATGCGCTATGGCGTAACTTTCGGACCGCATTCAACGCATTGGCTGCATACGCTCAGGAGATAGAGCAGTGGATGCGCTGTCAAAAATAGTGAATGGCCATATTGTTTGTTTACATTTGGTGAACAGAACGATTTCAATGCCTATGCGATATCATACATAGCTTTCAACGCCGTCAATAGAACGCACCTAATGTCAGTGTGCTAAGTATGAGTTTTTGTATATTCGTAACTACTAGGGCGTTCATTCTGAGCAGCGTTAAAATTTCATAGTAAAACCTCATCTACTCTTTATTAATGTCCAAACGAAACGCGTTGCGCATCATTTTTTGACATTTCCGTGTGTGTATATGTTTGAGTAATTTCTTTGATTTTTTTATAGATATTAACAAAGATATATAGTTCATAATGCAAAAATTAACTTTTCTCTAAAAAAATAACGACGTTATAAGTTTTTTTCTCAAAGGATTTCCTTTCACATTTGAAAGTTGTCAAAAAGTAGTGCAAAATACCCACCTCCCGACATGGGTTTTTGGCGTGATTTGGAACATAGCCTAAGTGTCAAAAAATCGTCAGATGGAACGCCCTTTCTACTATCGCATTTGCATATTCATTAAAATTCCTATAAGAAAAAACCGCCTCGAAACGCGTCCGCTAGCGGCGCCCCTTCATTTACATATATGTGTTTCGTTAACGCGAACGCGATGGTAGCGTTAAGAACTCGTACTAGCCACACGCGTTCAAAACCTTACTGTAATCTACTGCGTTATAGCTTCGCGCTGTCTTTTTCTATATTGTAGTAAAATGAATTTTGCTATCCTGCTGTCAGAAATAGTACTGCTCAATCACAGTACTGCCAATACAATTTACTTGTGAGCCTAAAATCACCGAATTTTTTTTTCGATATAGCCTAAATTGTGAATCGTCGCCTATCGCAATATTAAGTCGCCCCAACACTCTCCGAGATAGCCTAGACGGCGATAAGTCGCCTAATCTGGCACCATTGCTTGGTTTAGGTCTTTTTGTTAGCGTAAAAATCCTAGGTCTGTGCTTTTCGCAATCGTAAAATAAAAATAACGATAGTGAAATTAAACTATCGACAGTCAGTGATTTTTTCTACAATCGATAGAATCCGATAACCTTACATACAGCCTGGTTGCTTGTAGGTTCTTGTTGTACACACTTCAGTATTATACATTTAAAAATGGGATCATTACCAAAAATGCTATTCACCGTTGTTGTCGTTTTTAATAACTTTTTAAATAAAAACGATTTAAAAATTGCTCGATTAATCGATAGTTGGCTCGTAATTTGCCGATCATTGTAATCACTAGCGGAAGTTGCCTATGACGTCATGGGCGGAGTTTAGTTGAAGATCGAATTCGGATTCGGTTGGCGGGCGCGGCCATTTTGGTGAATTAGTGACCTGGCGATTTGGATTTAGTTAGTGAAAAATCATTTGTCATCCATTATGTCGGAAAGAGAAGATAATGTGTATAAAGCTAAGTTAGCCGAGCAGGCTGAGCGTTATGATGGTAAGTTTATATTTCTGTGAAATATATAGCAAGAGGACAAGAAAATCTATTGCAATTTTGCCGACACTTGAATGGAGATTTTGAAGCAAAAAGTTTATTTTCCCTCATTATTTCGCTTTTTATTTCAAGATTATATCTATTACGACAGCATCTTTTCAATTAGTATCTTAATTTTTGTTCCGGACGTTAATTCAATGGCATTCCTTTGGCCTTTAGGCTTGGTCAGCGATCGATGCGTCATCCGCCGGTGGGATGTCCTTTACGTTAAAAATGATAAATTTGAAGGAACAATTACTAAAGGCGACTTGTACTCATTCTGCCTTTTACAATATAGTTTTTTTTTATAACAGTATGAAGGGTTCAAGCTCCTTCAAACGTATCCTGTAACTGAGGAATCTATCATAAAAAGTAGAGCTGTAAGAAATTACGATCGATGTCATTGAGTTCGTTGATGCATATCGTACCTTGGACAAAGTCACTCTTCGATGAATCCTCACAGAGTTTTCTAGGCGCAATGAATTACGTTCATGGAAACTACGAAGTTTCACCTATTGTTCACAATTTGACACGGTGAAAATTCACACGTGAATATCTACCGTTTCATTATCTAGTTCATCTTGTGAACTAAGATTAGTCTAATCTAATCTTCATAAAATAATTTTTACACCTCAGTTGATGTAATATAAAGTCTTGATAAAATTCAAGGTTAGAGGTTAACCATTTCTATTCGAAATGGAGGTATTTAAGTTCAATGACATTACACTTCTAGATAAGCTGCACTCTACTCCAATAATTTTTACTAGTAAAATTATGTGAATACAGCATTTCTCTTGTAAATAGTGTTAACTCAAAGTTAAACTTGTGTTTGACTTATAGTATAGGCTCTCTATGCTATTATTTTATTTAATATATGAATTCAGTTAGATTTTTACAATTATTGATTTTGTTATCATCATCACTCATCACCACTACCGGCATCTCAATTTGTCATACAGTTTATCTTTTTAAACCTGGCATTGCAGATGGTTCCTAAATTCATCAAAAGGATAGATGGTTGACTTAACACACATACTACATTAAAAGATAAACACATTGCAATTTGACAGTTCTATATGGAAACCTGACATATATAGGGGTCTCAAGTTTAATTGTCATTCTCAAAAGTATATATAATATAATGATCCTAAAATAAATACACCCTAAAATAAGAAAACAAAAATGTCAATATTAACAACTACATGTCAATATTAAGCACAGGTCTGACTGTTGTGTTACATTTATAAGGTGGATAATAAATGTAAATGCAAGGGTTAGTAGAGCTAGACCAAACTAGGTAAATACATCTCAATTTGAGATTTTTCAATTTCAATTGAATCAATTCAAAGTTGAGTCTGTTGTCAAAAAAAAAGAGATCAAGAGAGGTCCATACTGTGAAACATGTAATAAGCATTAATGGATGTAGGTGAAAAAAAAAGTGTGCCGGGCTCATAGCTAATGGAATCTTTTGGTCTCTACTTACCATTTTGGGAAACAGCAGTGATGTTATACATAGTGTAAACCAAGATTACACAAATATACTGGTCTCTATTATGTAATTTGCACAGATTACAAAACAGTAAAAACCAGAATAATCCAAAATAATCAATAAACACTATTGTTGCTCGTCTTTATTGGTTGGCAATTAGGATCCTACCCAAGATCATAATATACAAAAAAGTTATTACTAAACATTTTTTCACACACTGAGCTTTAACTTTGTATATTTTCTTGGTATCACCATACAATATTGGCATTTAAAAACAGCTTAATCATGGTTTAAATTGCAATATTTACACACCTGTTACTGGGACGGTGCTTCAATACCAACTTTTTTTAGAGCAGTGTAATGATTATCTTTAGCCATTCAATACATAAGTCTTGGAATGCCCATTATTTAAGTAAAGATGCCAGAGATGCAGTTGGTTTCACTCTGTTAGTGTCTATTAGCCTTAAAAGTCATCTTAGAAGAGAGTGAAAGTGGGAATAAAGTTTAGCGACTTTCATACTGACTTTTGAGATTGGCATATTGTAAATAGAGATAAATCTATACCTTGTGGGAATACAATTATTTATATACTGACTTCTCAGTTGTAATTTACAACCATGACCTTAAAGCACCTTGAAGCTATTGACACATATATATATATATATATGTGGTTTTCTTGTAATCAATGTCACAAATAATTTTCAGAAATGGTAGAGGCAATGAAAAACGTTGCTTCCCGTAATGTTTCCGACAATGAGCTGACAGTAGAAGAAAGGAATCTGCTCTCAGTAGCATACAAGAACGTTATCGGTGCCCGCCGGGCTTCCTGGAGGATCATATCCTCTATTGAACAAAAGGAAGAATCAAAGGTTTGTATATCTGTGCCTGACTACATATTTTTAAATCCTAATGAATGATATTTTTTACTTATTACACACAGCACCATCTTGTTCCAAACTTAGCTAAGCTTGTACTATAGATACCAAACAATAGATACAAGTATACATTATATATGGGTAAGGCTCATAATTTTTTTAGTTGCTTTTTATCTAGGAATAAATTACAGCAATAAAGGCTTTCTATCATTGATTAAACAACAAGATATGCCCGTTCCATACTGTCACTCCACTGAAACATTTTCACATTGAATTAAGTGAGAAGGACTTGTTCCAAACCAATGACAAGAAGGACAAAAAGTAAGCTACATTAGAAAGAGAGCAATGCATTTTAAGGAAGTGACATAAAAATTTGGTTGCAGACATATCTGAAAAAAAAGAAGTTTCTTGGTATTATGGGGAAGGCAAAAAGAATAAAGCTTTACATAAACTAAGTACTTGTATGGTGGTTTACATTAAACACCTCTATTAAATTTAATCTGAACAGATTTTAGTATAAATATACATAAGTATAGTTTACCAGTAACATAAAAATAACGTTCAACCTAATAATGATGTTTAAAACTTAACATGTTTCAATAAGATAGTGGTGTTATGACTTAAAACAACATCCTGCGCATACTTTGCATTTAAAATTATTGTTATAAAAACTACTAGATAAAACCAAATGCCTAATTTGAAAATGTGACTATACACAAAACGTTCAGCAATTTTTTAAATATTAAGCCATTTTAATGCTGTCAAAGTGTGGAAACAGATCCTACTTTTTTTTATCTTCTTTAAGATTTTATTTATAAAATTAGCAACGTAAATGGAAATATTGTTGGACAATACTAAAAAACATGATAAACTAAAAAGAGTTATTTCATTCTATAGAACATTAAATAAGTTAATTCATCTGTCACAGATGGCCAAATACACCATATAATATCTGTACCTTCTTAAAACTTTTGCATTGATGATAAAAAAAGTTACCTTAGATGAAAGGACAAAAACATTGTCTAAGAAATCGGGTATGACCTGTAAAATGAAATGAGTTTTTCTCTTAGTTTATAACATTTTTGGTATTTTATTTTTATAACAGGGATTTTTAAGTCAATTAATGTGTTTGTCCTGTGTAGGAATCATACCCACAGCCCTCAGTTCAGCAGACAAGTCTTTACCCAGTGAGTCACATAGCTGCTAGTATTAGCTGCAATTTCATTCATATGGATGTTTTATCAGGAACGATATATTTTCTTGATAATTACAATGTTACAAACATGTAATTACCAGACTTGCAACAAATAGTATATTCGGCCACACACAGAATACCGAATATTCTGTGAGCTTCCTGGCCAAATAGCCGATTATTCGGCCAGTGCCTTTGGACCCTTGCACGCTGCGTGTTTTGAAATGTTTAGGTTGGTGCTCATAATAAATATGAACCGTTTAATGCTCTCTTCATTTTGATTTGTGTACTTTAAAAGTGAAATTGCGTAAGCCTAATAGTATAATAATCAATTATGGCTTCTAAAAAGAACTCGCCTATATTACAGAAGTTGATAATGCATGATTATTTTATTGAATACTAGCTTTTGCCCCGGATCTGCCTGCCCAAAATTTGGTTTTGGGCGTGAGATTCTTACGGCACATCCTTAATTATACTAAAAAACTTTGTGGAGAAAGCTAATAGCTACACCTGCAGCTAAGGTTCGTTCGTGGAATTCGGTTATAGTTACTCCTGTGGGTACTTATTTTCTGATATAAAAAATTGCCTGTTTCCTATTTCAGGACCTAAGCTATATGTGTGCCATGTTTGAAGTGGTTGAAGCGTGATTGAGTATCAAACAACCAAACATCATCAACATAACATTAATGGGATAGCTGGTTATTCAGAATTTAATTTTTGTTATAAATTCGTCCATTTATGAGTGACTTATAAAGTAACAGACAGAAAGACAAACAAACTTTTGCATTTATAATATTTATAGGACAAGAAAAAACATTATTATGAAAAAATAATCCTTTCATTTTGCAAAACAGTACCTAGATATTTGGCAGAAAAGGATAAAAGTAACTGAATAGGCCGAATACTGAATAATAGCCAAATATTTGTTGCAAGCCTAGTAATGACTTTATTTCAAGCTTAATTTTGGCAAAGTTAAGGGTGTAATTTTTCTGAATTCTTAACCTCTTAGTAATTAAACAATTAAAAACATCAAAATCAGTCAAGCAGGTTCTTTCTGTCTTGATGTGTGGTTTTTTTTATAATTCTCATTGTTCTATGGTTGTCTACAAAACAAAATAAAAATACAATAACCAGTTTTGTTACTGAACTACCAATAAATATACTAATATTACCCTAAAATATTTTTATTGAATCTATTATTTCTATACAGGTCATTGAACTTCTATTAATCCAATAGGTTTACCTATTGACTAATTAATGTTATAAATGTTTAATTGGAGCTATATAAACCTTGCTAATTAAATTTCACCTCAGAGCAGTTCATAAAATTGTGGCATTAAGGTCAAACAGGTTGTTAGTTCATTTACATAATATTGATCCAGCCACGCTGAGCTTACCCTTGGGTGGAGTGTTGGCAAAGCTGACTGGGACAGAATTAATAGAAAAAAAAGTAGATTAAATGGAGTACATCACAAAATATATTTTTAGGAGTATTTTATATCTGTTAAAAACCAAATTTTTGCCATGTTTTTATAATGTAAATAGAGTTTACCCTCAACATTAAATATAAATAGTAGATATGTACAATTATATGTTTTAACAAGATATGTGGGGATTAGTTTGTTGTACAATGAATTCTACCTTGTATTTAAAGTATGATTGTACTGATAAAATAATATAACAATAATTTGTCAAAAAATAAACACAATGTCCACACACATCCACTACTTTTAAATAGTATAGGTAGATATAGATTTTCATAATTTATCATGTTCTAAAATATTTTATGTATTAATTAGTATACTTATTGAAACTATGTACTTCATATTTTTAAAACTTAGTGTTTTCCTTTTGTCCAATTTGAACTTTTCTTTCCTGCATTTGGAAATAGTTACTATAGTCAATATAATATATTTGTGTGCAGTTGCTTTAATTCTTTCATTGTATGGGAATTTATTGTCAAATTTATGCTTGTATGTAAATTACTGCTGTCGTGTACATGGTTTGAAAAATATTTCATATATACTTTTAAATTATTTAACTCACTACGGTCGATGAAACCAAAGTACTTACAATACGCTCCACTCAGTAAGTATGTCTACTGTACTAGAAGTACTTAACTGAAATACTATCAATACCATTACATTGACTTAGTGAATCAAAAGATTGGTGGTTTGTAATTAGGGCTACCTACACTTTCCAGGATGAGGTTGCCATTCAGGAAATCTTTCTTTTCCAAGGACCATTGTCTACTTAGTTAGTTTACTTTTTTTTATTTTATAATACTCAGTTGGTAAACAATGATGCGGTCACTGTAGCCTATAGATTATTAATTTAATTTTATGTATGAAATCAGACGGACATGCTAAGACACATATATATGTGTTGTGTTGCAGGGAGCAGAGGATAAGCTAAACATGATCCGAGCATACCGCAGCCAGGTTGAAAAGGAGCTCCGTGACATCTGCTCTGACATCCTTACCGTGCTGGATAAACACCTCATTCCCAGCTCACAGACCGGCGAGTCCAAAGTATTCTATTATAAAATGAAAGTAAGTGACATAACAATATGATATACTCTATTACACCCAATGATGTTTATATTATTTTTACATTACATCAATTAGCATTAATTATTTTTTTAATGTGAGAAAAACTAATTGAGCTAATTTGAGCTAGCTTGGTTTTGACTATTTTTTGCAGAGCTACTTTTATTTTACAGCAACAATAATGCAATGTTTCAAATTTTTTTTTGTAATAATTCTTTTGGTATTTACCCTATAATATAGCTATATTAACAGCTTTATTATATTATATGGTTATAATAATATACAGTTTAAAGCTAAAAGGATATAGTTGGCCTTTCACTTGAACGCATAATAAAATTGTCATATGTAGAAAGAACTTATTTTTTTTTTTCTTGGCTAATTAATATATAATTTCTGTATAGTAAAATTATACTAGTTTTCAAAAGGGAAGTTAAGATGATCCTAATAAATAATAAATAGACCAATCTCTGTAACCTCGCCAAGTTTACAGACCTACCTTTAACCAAAGTTTTGAAAACCTTATGTTCAATCAGATGCTTTTCTGTTTTTAATTTACATAAATGACTTGCATTTCATTGTGAAGAAAAATTTGTAAAATATTAATTGTAGATTACAGCGTTACTGCAAGTTCTACTTGCTATTATTACTTATAAATTCGGTAAAGCCTAGTCGTAATTTACAACTTGTAGGACGGTGCAACCCAAATTGGTGAATTGCAAGAGTTAAAGTAAAAGGAATTGTTAATGTTATCTTTGACAATTACTAATACAATCATTTTGTTGCAATGCAGCTTAAATGTTCATTTCCAAGTCTATTAATACTTTATAATATAAGGTGCTGATTTTATTACGTAACACACTGTGATATAACCTACAAGTACGAAGAAATTGCATTTGAAATTCACCTCACCATTTGGTATGGTCCATAAGTAGTACTTGTTCCCCTTCAATGTGGAAGGAGGCAAATATTGAGGCGGTGTTGAAGAATAATGTGGAAATGTTATGTGGTTGTGCGTTGTTGCAGGGTGACTACCACCGGTACCTGGCGGAGTTCGCGACGGGCAACGACCGCAAGGAGGCGGCCGAGAACTCGCTCGTCGCGTACAAGGCCGCCTCCGACATCGCCATGACGGAACTGCCCCCCACACACCCCATCCGCTTAGGACTCGCACTCAACTTCTCAGTTAGTATATCTGTCAGTGATCAGACAGTCGAAGCAAAGTTGAAGGGATAGGAAACAGTGGTCTTAACTTTGTCTATATATTGGTGTTACTAGATGTTATTTGCATTGGAATATTTTATTTCTGTAATTTTTGGCTTTGCATATCTGTTGAAAGTTAAAATTTGTGTCTACTGATATACATTTATTGAGCGTAAATTTACTATTCCCACTGTATTGTCGTCTGATAACATCTGATTAATCCCTGTCTGACTCATATGTGACATCACTCAACCAGTATCTGTACTCTGAACGTTTCCAACTTACTATTTGTTTAAATAAGTGATTTATTAGATTGATTCGTGTGAATTTTGCGTCGTAAGTTTTATTGGATAATGATTGTTTGTTTTTCTTTTTAATTAATTAATTTTTTCTTTGCTCTGGCCAACTGAGAGGGTAGTCAAATATGGATGGGGCTTCCCATAAAATTAGTATTTTATGACAGTATTGCTAATTTCTTCAAAATCATAGTAAAAACTAATAAAGAGAAACATTGCAAAATAATACCAGTAAAAAACAAGTTAGTAGTTAGATAGCAAAATATTGTCTGTTGAAGGAAAAAAATGTGTAATTTACATATATTATGTGTTGGTGCGATGCAGGTATTCTACTACGAGATCCTTAATAGCCCGGACCGCGCGTGCCGGCTCGCGAAGGCGGCGTTCGACGATGCAATCGCGGAACTCGACACGCTCTCAGAGGAAAGCTACAAAGACTCGACGCTCATCATGCAACTGCTACGCGACAACCTCACGCTCTGGACCTCCGACATGCAGGGCGACGCAGAGTCCGGTCAGTCTACACTCCATCCACACACCTAATTATCCTACAGCTCATCGTTAAAAATTAGTTTTCAAAATATTAATGCTCATTGCGACAATGCAAAAAAAAATCCTCCTAAAAGTTATTCACTTAGTTTGTATGTTTAGCGGCCCGATAGGGGTCATCCATTTAATGTAATGTTAGACTACCCCAATCCTATTTCTTTTTTGCTAGCAGCTCTATTAATTTGAGCACTTGGGTTCAGTGATTTCTCAAGATTTTTAATTTCTCGAGATTCTCGAGCTTGATTTTGAAGAATGTGAATTACAAAAACTTTTTTCAAATCTTACAATATCTAGTTATAGATGTAGTTGTAGTTACTACCACTACCACTACCACGGTACTGCTGATAATAATCTTACTTCCTACTAATATTATAAATGTTAAAGTATGTCGGATTGATGTTTGTTACTCAATCACGCTTCAACCACATTATGGATGGAGATGAAACTTGGCACACATAAGTATTTTATTCCTGAAAAAGTTAAAAGTTCCCGCGGAAATAACTATAACTGAGTTATAGCGAACAAATGAACTATAGCTTGGCAAAATCTAGTAATAAAATAAGCTATTAATTCAGACATTATTAAACAATTGATTTATACGAGGAGTAACCCAAAAGTAATAATAATCAATATGAAATAGGGGAATTTAAGTTCAAAAACAATATTATTTCTCTACATAGACACCTAGCAAGTCAATACATTTATAAACTTTTTTATAAACCCGTAATTCCCTTTAAAAAAAATTCTTTGCCTTGACCCTCCAACAACGCCATCACCTCGCTATCGTCGTCAAATTTTTTGCCTCGGAGGGGTGTTCCTTGAGCCGAGTAAAGAGGTAAAATGCACTGGGAGCCTGGTCTGGCGAATAGGGTGAGCGTTTGAGCAATTCGAATCCCGTTTCTTGAATGGCAGCCATCGCGACGGCGGCTTTGTGAGCCGGTGCGTTGTCTTGGTGAAACAACACGCAGTTTGCTTCATCTTTTTCCTTGATGGCCTTCCGCAATCTTCTTATATGGTCTGCGTAGCAAGAGCCCGTAATAGTGGCTTCCCTTTCCAAGTATTCCACCATAATAATTCCTTCAGCGTCCCAAAAAACGGACGCCAACGGACGTACCCTTCCTGCCGAACTTGATACCTTGAATTACTTCGGCGTCGGGGAAGAGGCTCGTTTCCAAGTCATTGACTGCTGTTTGTTCCGGATCAAAATGATGGATCCAGGTTTCGTCCATGGTCACGAAAAGACAAAAAAAAAATTATGATCCGCTTGGAGCTTTTCTGGATTCACCAGGCTGTTGGGGCGAGACTCGGAAGGAATTCCGGGAATCGTGACCTATTTATATGATTTTCTTGTGTTGACCTAGTAGATATATGAGGAAGCAAAAAATTTTTTTTCATACTTTTGTGTGCCGTACAAATATCCGATTATCATTACTTTTGGGTCACGCCTCGTAAATAGTGTTTGACATTTTATATTCTAATGTCCAAAGTGTCTGTTACGTGATATTTTAAACCATGTTTTTTCTACTAACTCACGCAATCTTCGTCCTATCTTTTGCGTGGCCGACCATGTTTGCGCTTATAATTTCTTGTGTACCACAGTGTGATTTTTTCTCATATCCAGCAGTTGACCCGTCCAACTTATTTTAGTCTTTCTACTTTTTTTTTATTATGCTTTCCAGTTTCGTTTTGTCCCTAGTGTCTTGGATTTTTAGGGTGCCGTACCTGAAAGGTAATTAGGAACGTCCGTCCGTCACCAGGCTGTATCTCATGAACCGTTATAGTTAAGACAGTTGAAATTTTCACAGACGATGTATTTCTGTTGCCGTTATAACAACAAATACTAAAAAACAGAAAAAAAAATATTTAAGGAGCATACAACACACGTGATTTTTTGCTCGTTTTTGTAGATAATGGTACGGAACCCTTCGTGCGCGAGTCCGACTCGCACTTCGCCGATTTTTTCTTCGATATTTCCTTTTTATACCCATTCAATTGTTCAGGCAGGCTTACAGTTTTCATGTTGGTACTACTTTTTCATTTAAATAAAATATCCCTTTAGATAAACTAAACCATTAATGGCTTTATCAGACAGCGAGGTAAGGTAAATGAATGATTGGAAGCAAATAACTCGCAAAATAGACACCTAAAAGAAAGTCACTCAAAAAACTAATTCATTTTAAAGAACTATACAAAAATAATACCGGGATATTAGGGTGTGTTTTATCCCTCAGTTCTATGTATGGACATGTATGACAAACCCATAAGGGTTTCGTTTTCACCATTTGGTTAGGGAACCTTGAAAAACAAATTCATAGAAGAAAATCTTAAGTAGATAATTTACAACATAAATACTTCATCATTATGGTAAATGTCAAATTGTTATTGATAAATGCACAAGCATGCATTATAGTATTAGTTAAAAAGTGATTTATAATTTTTTATTACATCTTTTTCTTGAATTTTCGTTTTATAACCTAACTAACTGAATGTAATATATGTTTCAGGTGAAACGGAACAAAAAGAGCAAGCACAAGATGTGGAGGATCAGGACGTGTCGTAATACCGTTAATTTACAACTATTTAAATATAATAAAAATAACTATAGTATCATAAGACCTGCCCTGATGACAACCGACGTGAAGGTATTCCGCTAATCTCGACGTTACGCCTCAGACCTCACTTAGAGATACAAGTTAAATTGTCAGTCTGTCTGTCTATACCCGAATATTTAAATTGGTACATAGCCTCCTGTATCTAATACAATTATCTGAATCGTGTAAATTTTTAATAAGATCCTCTTTTGATATATTTGTTTTCATTAAAAAAATAATGTTAAGAAAAAAAAATACTTTGGTATTGCATTTTTAACTGTATGTTAATATGAATGTATTTTCTTAACGGTATCTTTGAATTGATCTCTAATGTTGAACTTTGCTTAGCTACCGACAATTTTACAATTGTCCACTGTCGTGTCCTTGATTGTACCTTGAATTGTGGTGTTTCGCGTATCGACGTTATAAACTAACAGATGTCGTCTGAAAGGGAAAAAGAAAATCAGCCGGTACACTGTTTAGGTGGGAATTGTAAATTTTCTTAGTATTTTATACCGCGTGTAAAATTAATCTACTTTTTAATGATGTTTTACTGTAAAGATAAGAAAACGCGATCCTGTCAACTGTGTCTAAAATGAACTTTTCAACTGTATCTTTATAAGTAAAACATCATGTTCTGTTAAAATTTTTACAAGCACCGTAGTGACTAAACCGTTCAATGAAATTATTATAATGAATATTTAATTGAAATACATAAATATAGCAAACAACATGTATTGTGTATGTCATACAACTTGTGTCATGTCATACCCGCGCATTTACGTATCGAATGTGGTCTGCACAAATAGTAGTTTTGTAAAACGGACGTTAATCTCGTGGCTAGGTTGTTGTTTTGAGACTGTTGCTAGACTAGTGTTGTCGCGCGCCGCCGTCTGCGATCTGCAACCGCGAACCCACTTTTTAATAATACCATTTTAACTAAAATATTTCAGTATTTATCTCAATTCATTAGCCGCAGTCGGCAGTATCTAAAGATCCAAATTTAAATGTAGGTAGTAAGTAAACATTGTTGAGAGTGACGTAACGCTAGACGATGGTCGGGTGGGACGGTAGGACGCAGACGGTTGTTCCGCGCCGGCGCATCCCTCGCCGCTGCATATTTGTATTGTGCGAGTATACACGATATATATTTTACGGTAACGTTACATTAGAACGGTGTATGTAGTAATTGCAATATTTAGCTAAGCGATGCGTCACGTATTTGTCGTATCGTATCGTATCGAGCGTACGTGTATTTATTATTGTCAACTATGTTTATGTAAATTCGCGACTACTGTGTAGTACAACAATTTATTGAACAAAATATAATTGCGTTTTTATTAGTTTTGGACAGGGGAGGGGAGGGGCCGAGCTTATCGTAGACTAAACTAAACACTTGTTCTATGTATCCGCTTCGTATTACAACTTTTGGAGTATTCACACTTGAATTGCTTTAATTACTTACGAGTATTGTGATAGAGATTTTGTATAATATTTTAATTTATTTTTTTTAATTTCACATTTCTCGAAAATTCTGTAGCGCTACATTTCTTACAAATACAGGACGGACCGTAGTTCTGAAGTTGTGTTAGGATAAGGTTATGCACTTGAAATTATTTATTTGAATTGTGAGCCGCTTGGGAAGGCATGCCTACTCGAAGACATTCCATCTTGACCTTAGACTGGCCGACGTTCCCTGACCCGGGCACAGGCATGGCTGCGGAACAAGTGCGTGCCAGAGTAAGATATTAGCGTATTTTATTTGAATAATATTGCATATATTTTGTTAATTTATCCACGAATACTGATGCAGTTAGCCTTAGTGTTATGCAATATTGATTTTATGTCCTACCAACTACATTGAAATTTATTGTAAATGACAGTGTAAATCTAATAATAAAATTCAAAAGTCCAAATTTTGTTTTTTTTTACTGTCCTTGATTACTTGCTTAGCTATAAAACCAACTCCAAAACTGAACTGTTAGCATTGAGACATTTTGGTATCCTTGCTGTTTGCCACCTTGGTATTATCAGTACTCTCGTCACTGTAATATTCAGGCCAGCGTGATGGACTATGGCCTAAGACTCTCACTGAAAAGGCCTGCGATCCTGTAGTGGGGACAAACAACGGGTAAGGCAACTTTAAATTTTGGTATCGAAAGTAGAAACGTAAGGTTTGGTTCTTTCTGCTATACCAAATTCTACTTGTACATCATACATGTCATGACTACCTAGAAGCGAAAAAATCATCTCTTGGTCTACCGCAGGACACGATCACGAAACCATGTCAAAAATACACCTGGTCGCGTTAATTTAGTGCACCATTGTGTTTTTAATTAGTCTTGCAACATTTAGAAAATAATAAAATGTTACCCAGAGCCTTAAAAAGGTAAAAAATTAGAATTGTTACGAATAGTATATTCGGCAACACGCCGAATAGCCGAATATTCGGCCAGGCCTTTATAGTTTTTCGCTTCAGTAACTATCACTCATAGCAAAAAGTTGTTTGCCATAAAACTTGAAGCTATCAAAATTTTTACAAAAATGGTTTTATGCCTTTTTTACGTAGGACTATTATTTTCGGAGTTATGGGGCCTATAAAGTACCAATATTTCAAAAAAAGGACTGTCGCAGTTTACGCACACTGTTGTGCAGTGGATTCCTGACTTGCGACACCCGCGAGTCCCACAACCTATCTCAGTTGCAACAGCAGGTTCCAGTGTCAACAGGTCGAAGATTGCCAGTGACACCTCGCCCAGCCCCAATGTGTAGTTGGCAGTGGTTTTAAACCTGCAGATACACTCTGTGCTGCTGGACAGAGCCTCTTGTGGGTGGGACGACAGGTTTGGCTTGACCTTTGTGGTTGATTTGAGGAAAGCATCGTATCAATGGGTATTGAGATCTTGTTCGCGAGCATTTTAGGGCCTGTAAAACATGTTTGATATGGCTATGACGCTGCTGACTTTCGATAATTGATAACTTGATCAAAGGATAAAGATAGATGAGATAGTGTCACACCCACTGAACCCATGAATGAACAGGATGCTTTCGGCACAGTCAGGTGTACGTTCTAGTTTCCACTTTTCCTTTTCCAGGTTTGACAAACAGAATGATGCTTTCAGGTGGAGCTAATGCTATCAACAAGGCCAGCAAAACTACGTCTTCGTCTATGACAGCTACATTTTCATTTGATGCTGCTTCTTCAACCGCACATCGCGTCAGTAAGAGCCTCAGCCAGTCTGAATTTAATTCCCTCGATGATTAATTTCTCAAACACCATATTGATGAGTTTGCCCTTGTTCCTCTCATTATTACTGAGGAAGTTTTCTTGCTGAAACGTCAATGTCATTCTTTCTGTGAAATGTCAACGGACGTCTTTGAGTTACTTCGACGTTGTTGTTCAAAACGTTTTGTAAAGTTGACGGTGTCTGTGTAGCCATGCATTAATTACAACAGTGGTGCGTTCACCGTTGTGCCTCTTTATGTAAGTCACGTACTGGTTGAAGACAACAGAGAAAGTTAAACCTGTAATCCACTTAACGCGATGTAACAGGTAGCCACCATTGATTACATTTACGCCAAGCTTGAGATCTGAAGTATTATCGTGAACTGGGAACACCTCATATATAAAGCCGACTTCTGCGTCTCTCTTAGCCCACTGTCATTGAGGCTAAGGCACCAACTCGTAACGCAGATGGTCTTGTAGATCCTCATAATTCTGCTTGGAAATAGCAACTCTTTGGAAAATAAGAATTGGATACACAACTTCCACTTCATTGTGAATTATGATTGTGCTTCTCATGGAAGCTAAGTAACTTAATTTGAAGGAGGGCGTCACCTCTGAGCAAACCAGTGTCTAGTGTCCTGCGAAAGATCATGCATGCAGTAACGTCAAATTGATAAAACGTACCGGTGCTCGATGATGGATGAAGCAAGAGCGATTGAAAGGCGACATAACTGTCTACCGTCTCTACCATTTTGGTAAATATTTTCAATTACACGTTTTTCTTACCTAAGAACCTTTGCAAAAAGCTGCGGACACTTGTAACGAACATCGAGACCACTTTGTCTAAGGTCTCTGAATAGGGACGAGAAAACTTGGTTCGTTTCAAACCAACCTAGACATAAAACTAATAAAACCCTATTACTATGGTCCAGGACACATCCCTTACTATCCAAGAGCATTGGCACGACGACGTTCAGGTCCGAAATCATTTGGAAGACAAGTTCAAGTTAGTGTCCAAGGAACTTGCTCTGCTTAACAGAGAGAGGCTCTTTTTATGAATCGCATGGCCGGTCCCACATTAAGTACGTCTTCCATATCTGGTGGACCTGAATACCAGCTTGGCCCTTTTGCAAGCTGAGAGAGTGGTCAACAATCCCGATCTCACAATCGGAGGAAAGACTTGATTTCCTGTGTGTGTTCTACTGCTTGTATAATGGGTTGTGTTCTACGGAATTGACGAAATGATGCCTTCAGCCAGGGTCATCTCAAGCCATAGGACCTTAGGACATATGAAGAGCAAACATGTTTTAAGAACTTGATCAACGTTGATGGTTTGATGGCCAATTGGAACCGTCCTAAAAGTATGGCATGGTGATGTTCGTGAATGGCTACTCGACGATGATTAGCTGTGCAAAAATTAGCTTGGTACAAATGGTTAAATTGTTTTTTTTAAATTAATGTGTTCGCGTCGGTATGGCGGGCTGTAAGTCACACCGGAGAACTATGGCATTACGCTACCGCATACTTTTTTTTATGGACTATCGGAAAATACAACGATTTTTGTGGAACAAATTGTTCGACACTCGTAATTTATCCGACACGTTCGACTCACGCCCACGCCATTGGGCCGCCGGTACCAGCGCTATGACCATCATTTTTCTTTTCGTCAATATGCAGTTAGACCCCTGAAGAACCGCCATACTGGTACAAATCATCAGTATTTTCTGTCACTGGTTCCCGGTCTATCCTCCCTTTTTGAAGTCGGTTAAAATAGATCATAATATATTATTGTCAAGGAATTTTAAAATTGAAATTTTTACTTCCGTCTCAGTTACAACAGTTGCTCAGTGACCAGTTGAGATAATAAACCAGGTTTTCATTTGGAAAAAAAAAATTGATGTAAATTGGATTCTAGTAAAACACGCCTTTTATGTTGATGATTGTATAAAATTTTATTACAAGTATGGATGTTTTTAGTGTAAGAGAAAAAAAGGAATTCGTCACTCAAAAGTAAAAAATAAAAACTTTTAACTGCACTAATTACTTTTTGCCACAAATCTGATCAGAATTATCGTTTAAAGTTGGTGTCATGCAAGTGAAGTGTGTTATAAACTGTTAGGTACATAGACACCAAATTCAAATCTGAATCACCAAATTGTGATTCAGATCTGATTTTTGGCAATAAGTAATTATTTTTACCTTTTTAGTACATCTTTTTGAAGCCGGTTGTTTTTTTTTTGTAAAAAAGTTTTTACTCACATGAATTACTTTATGCGCAACTGATATTATGCATAGTCGCAAGTCGCTCTTTTTGGCACGACTTTCAAACACATGACTAGTTACTTCTGATTGATCAATGTTTCGGGCAATGAATATAATTGTAAGCACTAAGCCTCATTAGCCTGAACAGGCCAGGGACCTGTTTATAAAAGGACTTCAGATCTTCACCTGTGAAACCGCATAGTTCGAAAACATAGGTTATAAGCTGTTAATTCCATGCAGATAGAAGCGGTGCGGTGGTAGCCAGAAGTCGTATAGGCAGTCCCGTTTTTACTACTTATAAGGGCACTTGCCGTGGAGTTCCCGGACTAATGAAACCCCCGAAATAACGAAATACATGTCCGTATATTTACAAAGCCGTTAATAAAAAATTGAGGGTTTCTTAAATCAACATTTGATTACAAAACAAATACTACCATAATGTTTAGCCGTTTAATATCAATCATTACAATGTTGACAATACTGTTTGAATGCTGGTTTCTCTGGATTTAAGCATTTGCAGAAAAATTGCTAGAAATTTGGAAGTACGCTCGTTATGTCGATACGTTTTAGCGCTTAAACTTAAATTATTCGTTTTGTTTACTTAATTATTGAAATAATAGATCTCATCAAGATCTTTATTTCTGATGACAGCTGTCAAACTAAAAAGGGCTAAGAGCTATAGCTCTCCCAAACTATTGATCTTAGAGTAGCAGTTTCCTTGCAGAAATGATAGATCTCAAGATCTTTATTTTCGATGACAGCTGTCAACCTAGAAAAACCTATATCTTCCAAACTATTGACCTAAGACTAGCAGTTTTCTTACAGAAGTGATAAGTTTAAGATCGTTATTTCAGATTACAGCTGTCAAACTAAAAAAGGGCTATGTCTCCCTAATTATTGATCTTAGACCAGCAGTTTCCTTTCAGAAATTATAGATCTCATCATGATCTTTAATTCAGATGACAGCTGTCAAATTCGAAAGAGCTATATCTCCGTAACTATTGATCTTAGACTAGCAATTTCCTTGCAGACATGATAGATCTCATCAAGATCTTTATTTTTGATAACAGCTGTCAAATTATAAAGAGCTATATCTCCCTTACTAGTGATCTTAGACTAGTAGTTTCCTTACAGAAGTGATAAATCTCATCAAGATCTTTATTTTTTATTACAGCTGTCAAACTAGAAAGAGCGATATCTTCCTAACTATTGATCTTAGACTAGCAGTTTCCTGACAAAAGTGATAGATCTCATTAAGATCTTTATTTCAGATTACAGCCGTCAACCTAAAAACGGCATTATTTCTGAAACTTGATTGTAGAACAGTAGTTTCTTTACATAAGTGGGTCTAACAACAAAGTGCTATATTTCCAAAACTTCAAAACATGTCATACGAAATGAATATTAATGAGATCTATCACTTATGTAAAGAAACTACTGTTCTCCAATCAAGTTTCGGAGATAATGCCGTTTTTTATTTGACAGCTGTCATCTGAAATAAAGATCTTAATGATTTCCATCATCTCTGAAAGGAAACTGCTATTGTAAGATGAATGGTCACAGAAATGAAGCCCTTTCTAGTTTGACAGATGTCATCAGAAATAAAGATCTTGATGAGATCTATCATTTCTATACGGTAACTGCTAGTCTATAATCAACTGTTACGGATATAGCCCTTTCTAGTTTGACAGCTGTCATCAGAAATAAAGATCTTGATGAGATCTATCATTTCTGAAAGGAATCTGCTGGTCTAAGATCAATAATTAGGGAGACATAGCCCTTTTTTAGATTGACAGCTGTAATCTGAAATAACGATCTTAAATCTATCACTTCTGTAAGAAAACTGCTAGTCTAAGGTCAATAATGTAGCCCTTTCTAGTTTGACAGCTGACAATCAAAATAAATAATGATTAAAAATTTAGTTAAAAAAAATAATAAAAAATAAAAAAAATCCTAGTAATTAACTTGAGACCGTTTTTTTACCATGCCCACTTTGCGGAAATGAGACAATTTTTCATCATCGATAAACACCTAATCCAAGAACCATCAGAAGATCCAAACAAATCAAGACTGGCACAATACGTATAGTAAGTATTTATGTTTACGATTGTACTTTAAAATATTTGAATGTCTGGTAGTGCTTTTTTTAATACGTTATACAATAAACGGAATTTCTGTAGCAGTCTCTGGCAAACTTTTATTTTGAGTAATTTCATTTAAAATTGCTTTAAAACTTTTATAGTCTTAACGCTATTTTTAGCCTGGCCATTCGAAGCTGCATGATACGGTGCTTTAGTAATATGATGGATTCCATTTGTTGTGGAGAACTTCTCAAATCGGTTTGAGCAAAAATTACTAACGTGATCCGTAACTAACGTACGGACAAGACAGAACCTACTAAAAATGTCGCACAACTTAGTAATATCTGTGTCGGTGTCGGTAGATGTCATTCATTCATTTTCAACATTCCACCCACTTTGAATGTGCGTCGACAGCGATTAAGTACTGTTTACCTGCTAATACGAACATATCTCTGTGCAAGCGTTCCCAAGGATGTTTAGTGTTATGCATAGTTAACTATAGTATGGGGTTCTTCAAGAAAGAAGTTATTGGATTTTTGAACGGTCGGCAACGCGCGAGTGATACTTCTGGTGTTGCAGGCGTGCAAAAAAAGTCTCTATGTTTTCTTCCATATGTTTATCTATATTTGGCCACCACATGCGATTTTGTTTTGATTCCAAAATTAGCGTTGTATAACTTATATAAGAGTCGTTCATGGAATTTACTAGGAATTACAACATTTATGACACCTAAAAATACAACCGTTTTGTAAAGACAACTCTAAACAACACTTAAAATAAGGTATTGAATTCGATTCAGTATTTTTTTCAGCCAGCCTTTCCTAATAAAGATTTTAAAATTTGCAATATGCTATCATTAGTATTTCTCTTTCAATATCCTTTAACACTAAAGGTTTTAAAACCGATTCTGAAACAATTGGCGAATAAACATTTCTATTTTAATTTCTCAAACCTTTGAGTAGAGGAAATAGGTGGTGCAGTAGTGAAATAGTAAGTAAAAATTAAAATGAGCAGTCAATTACATTTACAATACATACACAATATAATAACTAAATCAAAATGAAGATTATGTTAACCAGGTGTATTACACTAAAAGTTTTAGATGGAAATAAAAGTTCCTTATCCTCTATGCATCGTTATCGAAGGTATCATTCGGATGCTGACAACATGGTTCCTGTTGCAAAATTCACTTATTTAAATTGGGCGGAAACTAACAAAAACACGTTTATAAAAAATGTTTATTGCACAGAACATTAAATTAATTAAATTACACTATACGACAAAAATATACAGCAGTATTAATGAATATGGCATGGTCGCGCTACCGCCGTAGCCCGACAACGAAACAATAACAAACATTTGAGCGAACATTTAACATTTTTATATATTAGGCAATAAGCAACTTTGGTATTAAAAATCGGACTTCCACTTTTACAATAACTGTTGGAAGTTACATTATTCAAAATTGATTTAAGATAAACAATAATAGTCAGCGGTGACCTTTATTTTTTTAGACTAAAACATGTTAGTAGGCTTAGTGCTGGTTCATATACATAAAAACAAAGAGCACGTTAAATAAGTTTAAATTATGCAGAAGATTTTAAAATAAACAAAATTTATTATAGAACATGAATAATAAACAAGGTTGTCCCACATGCATTTTTGGCATGCACCATGTAGCACACAACTGGTATATCTACCTTATCTACCTAGTTTTTAGCTAATGATTTTGTAATCATCAATCAATAATCCTTGCTTAGGAAACACTGGTCTGACACAATGTTATCAACCACATTTTGTAGTTTTTCAAAATGAGACTAATGTAACTTATAAAATAAGGAATTACAGACTTTATTCTTTATTGAGAAATGTTATATTGTTCGCATTTAATATTTTAGGCAAGTTATCAATATAAAACCTTACTTAGGGCTGCCAAAATTAAAACATAACATCAATTAACTATACATTATCTACACAATATGCTTCTAATACTTATTTTAATAGTACTACAAAAGCATTGTGCCCAATTAACTATAGCATCCAACATCATTGAAGATTGTTAATTAAATAGTAAAATAAATTACAGTTGAGCCCTTTCAAAACAAAGCTCTAAAACAACAGCATCTTTTATTAACATTAAATTAAACTAATCTAATAATAATTGAACAGTAATAAATTTACTTAAAATGATTAAAGATACAAATTTATATTAACATAGAAAAGGCTCAGCAGCTCATCATGTGGTATATATAATTTAATATATTATAAAAATATCTTCCGCCACCAATTAATAATTATGAGGGGGATCATACATGTTTTACAGATGTAAAGACTAGTTGGATAGTATTTAATAAAGATATTTTGTATTTGCAAGCACTGAATATCAATATGCGCGCATTAGTTGTTCATTTTTCAAAAATAAACGCGGTCTGCTCTATTCGGCGTATGGCGGCACTTCCGGTGCGCATATAAAGCATTGGCTCTACGGGAGCTAGATTAGTAATTTCGCTGCAAAATAGTAATCGGCCATCTTGTTTGTTGACATTTGGTTATTGGATTGATTTTTATTCTTTCGATGTCATACTGCCACCAAAAAAAATAATTGTAAATACAAATATGGAAATTAAATATCTCAGAAAATTAAACGAGGCAAGTTAAAGAATGATCAAATGGCGGAAGATACTTTATAAATCGCTATCTAATAATTATAAATAAGTTAAAATATAGATCAATGAGTAAATATAGCACATCACATAACATAGTACATACAACACGTCAGTCTCGATTATAATATATTAATACAAAAATACCCTCGCGATACATCACATGCATTATTTGTTCTATCACAAAATAAATTCTAACTTTGTGACCTCTCGGTAGAGGTCACATTCGCCCCCTAAATTAACGTCAATCTACTACACTCCTTTTTTGCCAAATTGTGGCCTTTATGTGAAATTACTGTACTGTGCCTAAAACAGTACAGTAATAGACACGACCGTCCGATGAATCACTCCCGCTCTAATCACTCACGGATCAACATTAGAGTATTTGATTATAAATTCATATTGTAAATTTCTATTAATATTCATACGATTTATGATAAAAACAGATATCCTTATTTGAATTTCTAACCTAGGTGTAAATGAGTAAGTTTGGTAAAAGCTATCTTGCCAAGACTATTTGTAAGTCGGTAATTATTTAGGCGAGCGTACTATTCAGTGTACAGTAGTAAAGCTTAGCCATTACCTTATCACAACAATGAATTCAAACGTGATAAATTTACGCAACTCGAGTTTGTGATTCATATTTTTATCTGTTAAATATCCCACTTAATATAAACTCAAAACTATTTGAATAATGAGTAAATTCAATATAACAAATGCTGTAATCATATTTTTAAATTTTTAATCCCAATTATGTACATTTAGAGTTTCCAAAGGACAAACTCAAGGAATGTATAACTATGAATTCTCCAAAAAAATAAACTTAATAATTTAACACTTAACGACAATACCTTTAGGGGTAAGAATCAAACACATAACACTGTGTTTCATCTACAAATATCCGATTGGAGACAAAAATATGTCAAACTATAGATTTTATTACATATGGATTACATTTGAAATTTAAGACTTGAAATAGGTTTTGGAATATGTCAAATAATTTAGTTGTTACAGGCTATAAAATATACAAGCAGAATTATTATAACAGCACTTTACAGATAAAATGACACTTGCAGACATTTATCAACACACTTGCTCAAAGAGTGGTGTTATTGTACCGGTTTTATGTAGCTTATAAAACACGTATGCGTTTAACTTTACATTATCACACTGGAATAGCTTAGTTTTCAAATGTTAGAAAACTATGGCTTTTGGAGGTTTTGGTGGCCAGTGCATTTTATTTCATCAGCGCGGTGCGGACATTTTTCACAAATATTTGTGTTGTGCACATAAAGTGTTGTGTTGTCTTATTTATTTTTTCCGCACAAAATTATTTAAAAATGTCTCATAAAACACGTGAGAATTGGTCATTAAACACTTGTCGACATTACGCACTTGGCTGACAGTTTGAGCTGCAACGCTCCCCCATGTGTAATAACTCCAACAAAAACCAACTTAGCTCACTTGCATCATAATGTACTATAAAATATAGTCAAAAATATTCAGTATATTTTCCAATACCTAATTCCGAAGATGAAATCACTCAACATAAAATATTTAAAAGTGGTCCCGACTCAGACCATCTGAGTCATACATCAACATTCTCAAAGAATTTGACAGAGCATGATACAATAACTATCCTGTAGTCAAAGTAGAGACTCACACTCGGGTTTAATATCAAACACTTAATATATTTGTGTACAAGATTAACTTAATTAATTTGAAACTGTAGTGCTTGTTTTGTTGTATCGTCCGGCCTCTTTATAGTCTTACTATTAGCATATACATTGTAATAAAATATACATTATTTGTTCTGAAGTTTCTCAACATATGCTTACTTTAAATAATTATATAGGTTATATGGACTGTAAGTTAGCTTAATATTTATAAAAGGACAAACCGATGCCTTATAATTACTGCTAAAACTATCATAAGTAAAAAATATTATTTAAACATCTAAAATCACAGGCTATTCACTAAGAAGTAGAAAATCAAAACTGTTTATTTGGTCTCAGCTCCTCAGGCCGTCGAATGTCAAAAATAACACTACAGAATCACTAAACACTTGTTTTTTGCACTACTACTCAACAAGTTAACAGATAACACACATTTTCTTCAAGTCGCTCTCGTCCGGGTCGAGCGCTGCTGAATCTGGCGCTAGGGGCTCCTTACCGTCGATGTCCGGCAAGTAGGGGTCGTAGTCAAGCCCCTGTCGCTCGTAGAAGAGCAGGTAGGCGGCGGCGGGGTCGATGGGTGGCACGGGGTGAGGGTGTGGGGCGCGGGGCGCAGCCGCAAGCTCGCGGCACGAGCTGTCATTATAACAGAGCCATGCACCCGACGGGTTGCGCGCGTACGCCACGTAGTGCCCGCCGCTCAGCTGACCCGAGTGACTCTGACAGCACAACACAAAACGACATTATCTCTCAACCACTGGATCATGCACCTGAATAAATTATAATCATATCAGCTTATTTTGGTCCACTACTGGGCATAAGCCTCTTCATGATGCGTTATTTCTCCCCTTCCTCTGCCTTTCGTATCCAGCCTTTTAAGATCGTCAGTCTAACGGACTGGAAAACGTCCCACGAGTCGCCTTCCCGTACGAAGATACGAAGAATAAATAGGGGGCTCTAATCTATAGCTTTATTCGTTGACAATAATTATTTAGGATTAGGTTTGCTTATTTTAGGAACACATAGTTGAATAGGATTAATTTTGAGTGTGAAAGGACAACGAATTATTTTCAGTTTAAGTGTTTTACTAACCACAACAGCATAGAGCCTATATTTGAGATCGAAGGGATCCTGGTCCTTGAGAAGATGGTGCTGATGGTAGTCTACGAGGTTGTCATCTCGCACCGGCGTCGTCACCAGACTCGTCGATTCCAGTCTCTCTCTCCCCTTCACTTCTGACTCCCTCCTGTTCCTCTCTATCTTTAACTTTAACTTCCCCCCTTCCTTAGGCGCCGGCGCCACCGTCTCCCCCTCGTCAGAATCTTCCCCGTCGCTTTCAGATATAGTGTCGTCGATGTCAACGAACATAGAGGATCTCCTCTTAAACATGTTCTTGAGCTCCATGTGCCTCAGGAGCGTCTCTTGTGGCACAGACGCAAGGTAAGGGGTAGGGTCGAAGTCTTGGAACGGAAAGTTAACCACCTTTTGTGACTTTATCCACTTGTTGTTTACATACTGGAATCGTTTAAGGTGGATTATCTGAAATAAAGAAACATTCGTAAACAGCTATTTTATATGAGTAGGATAAATTTTATGCGAAACAAAAACTGTAACTTCAAATGCTTTTCATTTATTTTAGTGAAAAATTACATACACTTACATAATATATAAATTAAATTTTATGAACATCTAAATAAATTCCTTAAAATTGAAATTCAATGCTGTTTTTTAAGATGAGATGTCTAAGGAAGTCTCAAAAACTTCAGAGACACAAAGATTCGTGACGAATATGGTATGTCACTAACTAGTATGGGGGGCGCGCGCCATATCTGCAACTTCTTGGTGGCTGGCTGTGCGCTGCGACATGCTGAGCAATGGTACCGCTCTTCGAGCCGCTCCTCCGAGGTGAACGCGCGCAGACACACGCCCAGGTCCACGGGACGACCCGACAGAGACACGCACTCCGCCACAGACGAGTGCTCCACACAACTCTACAACGTCAAAAGTTGAGCATTTAATAAACCCAAAGGTATTACTATTTTTGACGATTCAAAAGTGATTGTAAAATCCTTATTTGAATAAACCATTTTGACTTTGACTTTGACTTTACTAAACATTTGCACAGGACAAATGGCCTTGAATTAAAATATACATACATAATAAATTTATTTATCATAGTATTGAACTGAGTACTGATTACTAATAATAAGTTGTTTATGTGTTTTTTTCCTCATTTGTATTTGTTTTTTACCACACTAGGAACAAATCGTATCGGTCGGTTCATATGATAGAGCAGATTAAATTCTATATTTATAGGTAAAAACATTAGACACTACTGTTAGGATTTTAGCCAGCATTGAAACTGATTTAAAAATACTCTTTGAAACAAAAGTGTGGTTGTGGTGAAAAAAAATTACAAATAAAAGCATTCGATTTATAACGAATTTTAGTAGTAGTATTAGTTTTAGCAGCAAGTATCAACCTCTTATTGTTTACCTTTTCCCTGGTGGACTGGTACCGTAGGTGCAGCGCAGTCGGGTCCCAGTCGATGGCCAGCATGGGCAGAGCACGCCCACGACGACACAGCTGCTGCAGAAGACCTAAGTCTAGCCTCTTTAGCACACCAGATTCACAATCTCCCTATAAAAATACAAATGAGGCTACGGTGAGTAAAGATACCAGACTGTCGTGCAGTCTACATTTCTGAACCTCGCATGTACCACTCAAGTCATTTCAGATAGCAAGATGAGGGTGACACGAATGTTTTACTGAACTACAGCCCCTTGTGACCACAATGAAGTGTATAAATATGAAGTTTTGAAGAAACAAAATTACAAAATTATATCTTAATATACAATTCAAATAATTTATATATTTAAAATTATTTTTTATTTTTAAAAACATAATTAGACTATGCTTAGCACCAAGCTATGTGAAGTATAGAGTGAACACTTTAAGTACAAGTGCCTAAAGTGTTGCTATAAATATAATTTACAAATAATAGGGAGATATGGGCCAGAAAATTAATATCTGAAATCCCAACTATTTGCATGTAAATGTACTCATAATACAAAAGACATGAACATTGTTATGGAATGTATTTGTGTTATACTCCTTAGGTAATAATACCATAAAGTTTCAAGGTATTGTATAGAATGTAACGTTTCTCGATTGTGTAGTCAAATATTTTGACGTTTTACTTACTAAAACTTATCCTATTCTATTAATAAATCCTATTCTATAAATTTCAAATGCAATACACGCTTCTAAAGTGTAGGAGCAATAGTCACTTTTAATTTTATCATATTTTACATTTATATAGCATTAAGTACTATAAATAAAAATCACTCAGTAATGATGCCACAGCCTAAACAGTTGTTTAATTCATACAGTCAGTCATCGCCTTTCATAAAACCGACAACGTCAAGATAGTCATGGCGCTGCGATAAGATGTATAACTGGTGACATAAGCTAGTCGAGTGCGCTCGCCCCCATTCTCGTCACGCACCTTACCTCATAATAGACGTCTTCGATGGACGACGAATGAACTGTTGTAATTCACTACACAAAAGCAATTTTTATAACATATATATTTTTCAATATCCTTAACTTCAACGCTTTTGAGTGAACGTTGTGTTGTCCTGTACCTGTGCGTCGGCGGAGACCCTCACGCTGCTCTGTCGCGCGAACTTGGCTCTCGCGATGGGGGAGCTCCCGTCCGGAGCCCCGCTCACCGACGACGGCTTGCGACTAGGCACGTACCCTACACACACAATACTTATTGCGTTACATCACTGCAAGCTTCTAAACTTAACTAAGGGCCTGTTAAAGAAAACTAATGCCAATTTCTTATCTAGTTGAGTAAGTTCGTCGCTATCCCTGTACCAAGACCCGGTTACCCCTTTGCTCAGACTCTACGTGAAGCAACATTGCGTCACAGAATCACCCGCAAAAATAAGATGGTGCCCTGGAAGTATCAACCACAGAAAAATATATTCCCGTGGGAACTCTCAATCGGAATAAAATGTAGTAATTATTCTTCTCCACCGCTCCCAATGATCCCTGTTCTAAAAACTAGGTCAATTGGATATAGAATGCCGCATTTACATATTTGAATTATAAAAAAAAAAGTTTCACTGGGTCAATAACAGCTTAATGTATTTGACGCAGATCTTTGGTTCTAAATTAGGACGAACATGATATGACCAACCTGATATGTGTAGCAAACATCATAGTTTTATTTGTTTGACAAAATTATCAAAAGTAATAACCGATGACGCTTATATCACTAAATAGTATAAAAAGACTGGCTGTTTCGCCGCGAACTCCTCCGAAACCGCTAAACCGATTTTGATGAATGATTGTGAGTGTTTGAGTGGATCCGTGGACAGTTTAGATTACAATCGGACCTGGTAGGTGGCGCTGCAGCACATCAACTTAAACGGCAGAGCAACATCTGCCGGGTTAGTTACTCAAGTATATAAGAGTTCGATCGTATCCTTATGATGATTGATGATAATGTATATTGAAGTTGTAAGAATGTGTAAGTATAGTGTATTGTTGTTTGTTACCGTTGTTTGTGGCGTGTTGCGACGTGGGCACGACGAGCGGGTCGTCGTCGGTGGGGAGCGCGCAGCCGCGACACAGCGCGGGCCAAGCGCACACCGCGCACCAGGCGCCCGTACCGCCCACCAGACGGAGCGTGAACGGAAACTCGTAGCCTAGACTGTCGTCACTGAGACGGGGTAGGAGACAAAACATACTCAATTTTTCATATACACAAAATGTTCTACCTATCCAACTTAGTTTCAATTTTTTTTATTTGGAAACAAAAAAGAACAAATTAAAGGTACATTTTGTATATTCATCTGATCAATCAATTATAGGAAATTTTGTTGTTTATACTATGTCAACCAGAAACTTAGTATGAACTGTGACAATTCAAAATAGTTTTTCTGTCTTATTCAATGTATTTTAACATAAGTCAGTTTAGTAATTTTCATACTCTGGGTTTTGCTAAAGATAATAGAAAATTGAACGAACTTACCTGTAAGTGAAGTTCGATGACTATTAAACTTCAGTAGTTCGCCCGAGAGATTACACTTTAATTTACTTGAAGGATAATTAGAGTATCACGAAATAGCATATAGACAAAAAGATGATAAACAAATATATAATATACGAAGTAATGGACACAATACATTGTGGGCTTAAAACATATTCTAAAGTAAGTAATGATTTTATTGTTAAATGATTAATCTGGGATACCTTGTACAAAAAGAGCGGACAAATGACTCATGAGAGTCCACAGCCACATCTCGATAATAAAATCGCGCGAAAACCTGCGAGTTGCTTGACCAACCAGCGGTTCTTTTAATGAGATCTACACACTACACACACCCAGCCTGCTGTCTGCAGAAGCCGATGCATGTCTCGTGCTGTGCGCATTAAAGATTGATATCTTATTCCCACTCTCTGCCAGGGTGGTCTTAATCCATCGACTTACAGGCTGTGAACTCACCTTATTAAAAGGTTTCTAAAAACGAATTAATAGAAAATCACAATTAATTAAACGTTTTATTACTGATAGCTTTAAATAACTTTCTAGGGAACTTGCTGGGCAAATGACAGGACGTTCAAATAAATAAGGTAAATACAATGTAGGCGACGTACGATTTACAGCGGAGGTTTTAACTGGGTCGGTTATATTAATAATAAACTTTTAATCACATTTATTGATATAACCTTGTCTAATCAACGAAAGAGTTTGCAAATGATGTGCTGTGACCACAGCTAGAATCGTAATTTTTTCAGTCGATAATTCAAATGAAATATTGTCGTTTGGGTTCCAATTACTTAGTAATCTAAAACAATTAATGGGTCGCAAGTATAATTATATTGCGAAGTTGGGGTCCTAAGTTTGTAAACGCCTGTCATAAAGCGTTTTATTTAATTATTATTGATAATAATAATATTCAAAATCAGAGATAGTGCAGATTTTACAGTATTGATAGTCCCATATTTTTTGCCCAGACATAAAAGTGTCATACAAAGAAAATTCAACACATTAACTACTTAACTTTAAAAATATGTTTCCTTTGACAAATAAATTATGAATGAATTAATGAAATAATTATTTTAATAATTAGTTTAAAATAACAATTATACTGTTTTAAAGTATTATCTGTTAATGACGCTAGCATGAAAACCGCGGCGTCAGGAAAAGTACCCTAGTTCACGAACGCCGGCCTGACAATATTTCGGCAACCAGGGTAAGACTCCGGTGCATCCTGCGTTGGGCACTGTACGAGGAGTACAATAAATTTGGATTAGGTTGGAATTCAATTCTGTTAGAATTCAACAACTACTCGTATAGAGTAAATTTGCCGCTGTAATTTCTGGATTATTTACTGGGCCCTGTATTAATTTCAGTTTATCTGGAATTTCGTAGTGCTTAACAATGTCTTTTTTAGCCTCGTCTTTTAAGCCATTAACTAAAATATTGGACCATTGACAGGCAACATTCTTTTGAACGCAAGGGCCAAATTTCTCTTCCCTTGTAGGTTTATTGCCTAAAAATTATAATATAGGTTCTAATACGATATTTAGCCACGTGTAGGTCGGCGACCCTAATTGTAAGAACTCCCTAATTGTTACAACACAAAAACACTAATATGTCACAAATTAGTTTAATTGTTTCACACACAAAATAAAACGTGCACGATGATCGCGACACAAAACGTGTCTGAAATACCCCCAAGTTAGATAACATTTTTTGTTCTCAAATGTGTACGATGGCAGCATCTGCGTGTTCTACTACAAGTAAATTAAAGTGAAATCACGAAGGGCAAATCACTGGAGTTTAATTAAAGTTTTGACCATCAAAAAAATGAACAATGCATTATATTGTTATATTTTCGATCCAAATCGCATGTTTATCGCATTTAACATTACAAGTCATTACGAACACTACGTATTGCTGTCAGGTTAGTTACCAGTCTGTCGCGTGGTTAGTGTGATCAGGTGCGGGCGGCGCGGCTGAGAGCAGTCTCGCGACTTGCGTCCACACCGCGGCGTACAGCTCGCGTCCCGTCTGTCCCGCGCGGACGCCCACCACAAGCGGGACGCCGAACACGAGCGGGCGGCTGCGAGTCGAAGGTAGAAAGTACGCCTCGCAACGCTCCTGCTTCCTAGAAGCACACCAACAATCTATAGCTTTACCATGCTAAGAAGGACAGCCTGGAAGCAGATTATGTTTGTCATCGAAAAGTGCGATTTGTGGAAACTCGGTTGGTGTTGTTGTCCGTATAAGTCATTTTGAATTTTTATACCAGTTAGTTCAACCAGAAACCTACGACGTCGTTGTTGATTATTTGACTCCTCAAGGACGTAGAATTCATACTTAAATTTTTTGCAGAATAATGTATATGTGATGTTACAAGAAACATGTTTTGCACTGGCGACAGCATCACCTGATTTGACCTCATCAGACTTCTTTCTGAAGAGTTATTTGATATCGGTACGAGAAATACGGAGACATTCGAAATGATATAACATATTGTCAAAAGTATTGATTGATAAAAAAAAGGGGTTTATATCTACTCCACAGGCATAAGATATTATCTACAGAACATATATAACGAACTTTAAGGATTTAACTAAATGGGTGCGAAAAAATTATATTAATTTAGAACAGGCGTACATAAATAGCGATCTTAGCGCCAGTTGTGGTTGCACCAGTTTACGACTACGATATACCCTAATATCCCAAAAAAAAGACACGCATTCTCGCAGAGGTAGATTCAGTTATAAAGGGTCGCTATGCAAGGGGCGAAACAACACAAAATTGTTACGCCTAAAATTTAATACACTTTTACTTTTACAACTAAATCATAAGGAGAAACGCCAGTACATACAAAGCCAGTTATTTATTGAATAGTAATTTTTATCAATAAATGCCTCAATCCCTTCTCTTAATGTTACTAAGATTATTTTTGGTTTATTATTTGCGTGTTTTACTGTTCTTTTAATATTTTTTTTAAAATGAAATTACATCTGCATTTTCTGCTGCCGAGAAGTTGCCAGTTTTATAATTTCTATCTTTTTGTTTCTCGTTCACTAGTCGAAATTAAAAATTTTATTAAATGAGAAAAAAGAAGAAAAATTAAACGATAAATCTATATAAATAAAAGCAATGTCCTCGCTGACTCATCACCGCTTAAGGTTTATTTTATATCGTAGCCATAGTAGATTCTTTTTAAATTCATCAGCCAGTTCAATTCGTTCATGATAGAAATTATAAATTTCGAGAAGTCGTTTATTTTATCGTCGGCCGAAAAAAATTTTTTAAAGCCGAAAACCAAAATTTATGTAATTTTTTAAACAATTAATTTTGTCTTTTTGGTGAAATTCTCGTGAAAAATTTATTTTTAAAGGAAACGGTTTAAGTTAATTTTTTTTTGTATTTAAGACAGTTCGTTCCTTCGTTTCAGCCGAAAGACGTCCACTGCTGAACGTAGGCCTGCCCCCATATGTCTCCACAACGGCCGGTCCTGAGCCGCCCGCGCCCATCCGCTTCCTGCGGCTCTGACCAGATCGTCTGTCCACCTGGTAGGAGGCCGACCCACGCTGCATCTTCCGATCCGTGGTCGCCACTTGAGAACCTTTCTTCCCCATCGGTTATCGGTTCGACGAGCAATGTGGCCTGCCCATTGCCACTTCAGCTTGCTAACTGTTTGAGCTATGTCGGTAACCTTAGTTCTTCGGCGAATGTCCTCATTTCTGATTCTATTACGCAAAGAAACACCAAGAATAGCTCTTTCTATAGCTCGCTGTGCGACTATGAGCTTATTTAAGAGGCCAACAGTAAGAGACCACGTTTCTGTACCATAAGTCATCACATCACACATTGATTATAATCTTTCGTCTTTAGGCACTAAGGTATTTTAGACGAAAAGATGTTGCGTAGTCTCTCAAAGTTGGACCCATATTGGACTACTTGCCCTAGTATGTGTATTCGTCAACAACTTCAAGAGTAGCGTTCCTAACAACAACCGGTATAGGCGCGAAATAGACATTGAACATCACCTTCGTTTTACCCATGTTCATTTTAAGGCCAACCTGTTGGGAAACTCTGCTGAAGTCTCCGAGCATGGTGCCTAGGTCTTACATCGATTCTGCCATGAACACTATGTCGTCGGCAAATCGAAGGTGAGTGATGTACTCGCCATTTATGTTGACGCCATAACCTTCCCACTCCAGATACTTAAACACATCCTCCAACGCAGTTGTGAACAGTTTCGGAGAAATAACGTCTCCCTGTCTCACACCGTTTTGCAGATGGATTGGTTTCGTGTTCTGGTCTTGTAGTCGGACAGACATCGTGGCTCTGTTATACAAACACATCAGCACTTCGATGTACCGATAGTCAATGTGGCACCGGTGGAGAGACTGTAACACCGCCCAGGTCTCGATATCGAATAATCGAAGGCTTTTTCATAGTCCACGAACGCTACGCAAAGAGGCCGATTATCTGGCGTCTTCTGTATAATCTGGCGCAGCGTATGTAAGTGGTCTATGGTACTAAAGCCTTTTCGGAAACCGGCTTGTTCGGGAGGCTGGAATTCGTCAAACTAGCGTTCGAGACGATTCGTAATGACCCTGGAAAACAGCTAATAGACATGGCTTCGAAGCGAAATAGGTCTATAGTTCTTCAATGAGGTGAGGTCTCCTTTTTTGAGGAAAAGTATGACCGCGCTTCTGCTCCAAGCTTCTGGCATAGTGCCTTCGAGGATTACAGAATTAAAGAGCCTTAGTCAGGACATTGCTTTTTATTTATATAGTTTTTTTTTTTAATTTTTCTTCTCTTTTCTCATTTAATAATTTTTTTAATTTCGACTAGTGAACGACCAGCCGAAAATGTAGATGTAATTTCATTTTAAAATAAGGACAGTAAAACACGCACATCACTTCCACTGCGGCGTGCTATTGACCGCAAATAATGAACCAAAAATAATCTTAAAGGATTTTAAGTATTGGTGTTCCACCCGCTTTCAGAAGCTCTGACGTGATTCAGTCATCTTCCGCCGCCCTATAAGCTGTTTTAAGGCCATTCTAATCTCATATAAGAATTTTAGACGGCACTTTCAGATTTTTAATTTTCTAATTTATTCTAATTAACTATTAAGTTTATTGCCTGTCCGTTTTTTTTTTTATAAGAGCTAACTCAGAAATATCTTACCAGAAGTTATTGAACACTAAAAAGAAATAGATAATATTCATAGATTATTTGAATATTAACTTTGCACACAAGTTAGAAAGGAGAATAAAATAATAATCGATGAACACCAAGAAATCAAAAAAGACTTACCTATGCACTGCAACTAAGTACTGTATCCTCCCCACAGGAACATGACTCTCCTTCATCTCGTTCATCTTATACATGTTAGAGGGAGACGACGCGAACTTGACTCGCGGCAGCTTCGGGCTCGAAGGTTTGACGTTCAGCGACTTGACGCTCAACGTCGGCGACTTGTTCCCGGGCTTGTCTGCCTTCTTTACCTCTGAAAAGTCTTTTGGGAGCGTTTTGCTTCGGTAGTCCCCGGGGACATCCGTGAACGGGACATTGCTCTTGTTTGTCGCGAAAAAGTTGGGCGGACTCTGTGACGTTAGCAACTCCGATCTCGACCGCTGAAATCGTTCATCGGTTAACATGTAGTTTGGTGCTCGAGGACGCGTTGACTGGTTCAAATAGTAACGTATCTTATTATTATTTATTTAAGAAAACGTATTAAAAAGTTTTATTAATGATGAATTTAAGAGCAAATTCATTATCAGACGTAACTTTAATTAAAATTAGAAAAGCATTATTGAAATTATAGATCAATTTACTGTATATTATACAACTAGCTACAAACTTCCCCTTTAGACACATATGTTACGATCAGCAGCTAATATACGGTAGTATTATAGTTTTTATAACAATGGTTTGGGATAATTAAGATTCTAACTTTAATAGATTACTGTTCCGGGTCTCTTTGAAATTTATGGAGAAATTGCAGGATTTTAAGTTTCTTTTTGTGCATTCGTTTTTAGCTTAAGGATTCTGTCTTAATTTGAAACTAAGAATTCATGAGTGAATAAAATACATAGCCAGCCGAGGTTGGTGTACAAACCTAACACATGATTAAGGCATGTGCTAGGTCACTCCAAGTCTCAGCCTGAAATATATACATTTGTCATTTCCAGTTATGTAAGATTGTGTGCTTGCCTTGTACGTTATTTATATATTCTGTAACGTTAAGCCACATTAATATCCGTAACGGAATACTGTAAGTATATTACTGTGATCTTAATTTTGAACAACGCATAACATATAACCGTATTTTAGCTTCTACTCGAAACACATACACAAAGAAACAATGTGATAGGTACACTACACACACAAACAAAACCCGAAGTGGACAGATAATAAGAGCCTACACACAGCGCAAACTACAACATATACATAAGATGAGGACACACACACACACACAAACAATTATGAAAAATAATGTTTACAGTACCCACCCATCTACTTAGACTTCTACCTAAGTTTTCTAAGTGAGATAATGATGTTCTTTTATGTAATAAGTGCATATAATTACAATTGCAAATAGATGAGACACTCACAGGGAATTCGTTGCCTGTAAAGTTATCTTCCACAGCCTATATATATATTTTGTAAAGTATCAAAGCTAAATTTTAGATAATGTTTTCAAATACTTAATTTAAAGCACAGTTTAATAAACCCTACGAAAATTTTCTGACTAATATAATACAATGAGAGTTTTAGTAGAAGTCTAAGAACGCAAAATAATACTTTGTTGTATTATAAAGATAATACAATCAGTTTTGTTTTGTAAATGAAAGCAGTAATTACATATGTACAAATTTACAAGCGACACTATAAATGGATCATTAAGTTAGTTTTACTGATCTGATTAACATTCATATTAGTTGGTTTTAGTAAATAGAAAAGTAGACTATTTTATAATTATAGACTATTTTATATATATATCTCACCTAACCGATTCAATGTAACAATGTGTTAAACCTCAGTAATAATGATTGAAGGACCAAATACTTTATGTCTGGTTGGAAGCTTTTGGATCCCAAGATACTATCAATTTTATAGTAATCTTAAAATTGAACTTTGTACTTACATATAGAAAATCTAAAATTCTGACGGAATTGCTAATATTCTCAATTGATAAAGTAGAGTCCTTGTTAAAAAGGCTGCTATTAGCTAAAAAAGGAGAAATCCTGGAACCTTTTATAAAAAAATATCTTGGGCATGATTATTATCAGTTGTGGTTAGGTTTTTACTATGCCGATGTGTGTGTACACGGGCGGGTGGTAGACAGGCGTGAAGTAAGCGTTTGTGCGCTAACCTTGAAGCAGAAGAGTGCAGGCATGCAGAGGGAAGAACTGTTCGCGCCGCGACCACTCACCTCCCACTGGCTCCAGTCCTCGCTCCACCCTGACGGACCATCACATATACTATAACAGTTGCGATGCACTTTCGACACCGACAGTTACATACATCAGAAAGGATAAATACATTTTTCCGGAATACTTTTTTATATATTAAATATTAATTTATTCATTTAGTCAAATAACAATGGGCATCTGAAATTAGCTACGAGTAGCTTGGTAGGATTACAAAACAAAGTAAATTTTTTGCTGATAATATTTCTATGATTTAATATGCTGTAACATAAATTCTTTCACATATGTATTAGGTTAATATGAGTGTGGCACGTACCTCTGTCTCTGTGCGCGTACTCGTCGGCCTCCACGTGGTCCGCGTCAGCGTCGTGTCGCGGCGTCTCGTACGCGTACAGGTCCGTCGCGCGCCCGCCGGAGATTTTCGCGCCGTCCTCCAGCACGCGACCGAACATCGCTCCAGACAACTCAACTAATAGCATCCTAATCAAAACAATAAACACAAGTACTCTAGTACAAGATAATATTGCACTGAGCATGGAAATCACATGGAATGTAGTGTTAGGACTGAGAGAGATTAAATATATTTATAGTTATTATCGTATATAACGTTAGGGCGCTCATAATATCAAGAGTTCACGGAATAAAATCATCTAGAGTTCTAATTATTCTAAAATCTTGTTAACTGCAAATCAAAAGATATAAATGTAATATCTTACGACTCGGGTGGTAGACCGCACAGCACCGAGAGCCGCTTCTTGAGGTCAAGGTACGTGCCCTCAGAGTTGACGCGCACGCCGTACTTGATCGGGACCGACCCGTCCACCAGCATTACTGACAAACGTAAAGATTTATTTGAAGATAAAAAAACCTATAAATACTTACACTGCTAGTTCACTTCACCATACTGTTTATTGTTTTTTTACAGATATACAAGCAATAGAAGGTTAGCAACGTCGCTTTTGTTTGCGACAAATTTGAATTTTAGTATGAAAATTATATAAACACTGAAATCTGTAACCAAACTACAGATTAACTGATTTTAATAAGTCAAAGAATAGTATAATAATAGTATGTTATTATACCATGGTTTAGCATCCGATGGTACCGACCTCTGACCTCGGCGCGCACGCAGGACTCCATCGGCAGCGGCAGGCTGAGCATGTTGAACGCGTCGAAGCGGACGGACTCGTGCCCGCACGTGTCGCACCGCACCTTCGACTTCAGCTGTCCGTAGAACAGGTCCGTCATTATAGACTTGTTGCGCGCCGTGTGCTGCTCCCAGGCCTCCGCCGCCACCACCTGTAGAAGAAACAAACAATAAAACATCATGCGATACTTTATTTTAGATATATAAAGTACAGCGCCAGCTAAGCCTATGATGATAAACTCGAAAACCACTTAACTTTATAAAGAAACGGCTTGCTGAAGGAACAGGATTCTTAACGTGGTCTAAACAGAAAACGTAAAAAGTGTGGAGAAGTTAGTTTAGGTCGTCGAAGACACCTTAGACCAAATAGTATATTTTCCACTATTTAGATGTGCTTACTTGGTCGGGCCGTCCGTCAGAGTCGCGCTGCGAGGCGGTCGGCGCGGCGCGCTCAGCACGGTTGAGGTCTTCATGCAGCGCGTCGAGCAGCCACGCGAGCAGCTCCTGCGCATCCTGCTGCCCGCCGCCCGCGAGTGCGCGCGCGTGCTTTGACACGCACCACCGCACGCGCAGCGGCGCCACGCTGCGAGCGCTGCACGACCACACCTAAACGCCACACAACTACTCTTACGCGTCTTGCCACATACAATAAAACTGTTTGCAAGTTCGCACACTAACAGTGATTAAAGGGTTAACTCCTCTTAAAGTAGTTGAGTAAAATTTAAAAAACCATGTACATACTTAAAGTTATTGTTCTTCATATGAGTTTGCATGACAAGTATAATCAGTTCAAACAATATTTATTTAAAAAGGTTTCTGAAAACACTTTTGAATCGTCTATACAATGTAAACAATGCTACCAAAAAAGAGCTTAAAGTAATAATACCATACTTTGATAATCAGCTAACAAGTATACAACACACAATATATATTGAAACACTTAGTAGGTAATATAAATAAGTTAGTAAGTTACTAAAAACAAAGTTAAACATATGTCCATTATTATTTTTTTGTTTCTATGTAGCATAGGGGGTGCACCATGTGAAGCGTCAAATATCGTCAATCGTGTGAAGGAATTCAGATAGAAACACACTTAAACAATTTCAGTTGATGGCCGCGAGTAGCTTAGGACCAGTATTTGTGGAAACACTTAGGTGAGGCCTGTATTCAGCACTGGATGTCTTCCGGCTAAGACGACAACAAAGATATAATTATGTATAGTACATAAGGATTTTATAAATAGTACCTCCTTGCAAAGTTCCCCGTAGCGCAGCGCCAGCGCACCCTTGGTGCCGAGCGGGTTGGTGGTGTTTACTTCGTACAGGTGCATGCCGGAGTTGAAGTACCTCGTCAGGGGACCCGTGTTCCATACCTAAGGGTTCAAAATACGATTTTCTTTATGCACTCTACACAAAGCTTATACACAAAATTACTTAAATGTAGTATTATTTTTTTTTAACAAATAATATAGATATAACTTGAAAGAACAGATTGTGTAAAAAGATAATAAACAGTTAATTAGTTATTTATTATTTAATGATCTAACCGACTGAAGTGCGGCGTTCATGAAGCAAGTGTTCCCGAGGTTGTGGAGCCCGGTGGCGCCCGGCAGGTTCGGCGCGATCAGCGTCTCGCGGCGCTCCGTCGCGCGGGAGCCCCCGCTATCGAACGTCACACATTACATTACGTCTTCACAGGTATCTACATACAAACACTAACTACTTATTGCGACAACGAACAAACTTTCAAACACTTCTCATTACTTTTTGTATCAACACAAGGAGGCGATCAATGTTATTTTGAGTTGTTATAATAGCAAATGTAAACATAATATTTGTACCAGACACAGTGTCACATCAAAACGAACCTAATACCAGGGTGTCCACTCTAATTCCCAATACCTAATCCCTGACTTTTCCCTGACTTTCCCTGACCATTTCTTAAAATTAAAAATTATAATATTTATGAAATCTTTTATACTTTCAAACAATGTCTTCCGTTTTCAGTTTTTTGAGGAAACTGTGATTTACATTAGGTCCATCCATTGATACTTGCAACAATTTTCCGAGTCTGACAAACCCTCTAAAAAACTGCTTAGTTATAAAACCATGTTGTCTCATATTTTCGTTGGAAAATTTTCTTGTTCAATGATAGACGTGTCGCTATATTAGGTAGGCAACACATAAACACCATTTCTATACATATTTATAAACAATTTAAAACACTATAGTCTGCTAGGCAGATTTGTTACGAAAAATACCAAAAAGTGGGAAATGGAAAATTGTTGGGTGTATCTCAGGACATTTGATCAGATTGTACTTCACGTTTAACTTTGAGAATTGACAGAGTAAAATTTTGTTCCACATCCCAAAACCATTCATCCGATTTTGATAAATGTTCAGTGAGTTGTGGTCAACACGGTCGGTAAGTCTACTAGTATAGTACAAACATTTTAAAAAAGATGGTGAGCGAATCTTGTCAAGACATGACTATTACAGACGTTAAGCGGCAGATGGTATGTTTTCGGTATGAGTAGCGGAGGTGTAGTGTTTTAAGTATACAATCTAATACCTTTAAACGAGCAATTTTTGTATATTTATAATCTGAATCTCGGGAACGGCTCCAAAGATTTTCATGAAATTTAGTATCTGGGGGGTTTCTGGGGCGATAAATCGATCTAGCTAGGTTTCATTTTCAGAAAACGTCATTTTATCCGTGTTTTTAGGCAATGATAAACTGAAACATATGACTCTTTCTGACATCTATTGGCGAGTAGTAATACTATTGTTTTTACCGAAACAGCAATGATAAAGCTACTTGACAATAGATGGCGTTGCTAAAAAAAACGAGCGAATTCCTGGTACTTTATAGACAGTTTCCAAATGCAAGCTATAGAGATACAACATAGTTGCAAAACACAGGTATACCTGAGGGCCCCGATCTCCTCTGGCCAGGTTAGGTCCGCGTTGCGCACCTCTATGAGTAGCCTCGTGCGCTCGTCTATGCGCAGCTCCTGCAGCGTCGGGCGCTCGTCGTCCAGCAACACCTGCGTCTGTCCCACGGCCCACAGCCGGACGTCCTCGCGCGCAAGACCCAGAGCGGAGCAGATGAATTCAGACACCTTACACAAAAACCATTATGTAACGTCTACAACGTAAAACATTTTATAGAAAAGAAACAAGCGATATAACGCGTGTTTTAAATCGGCTGTTTGCTATCAGAACCGCGCCTTACGCATGGAGTGTGAATCGGCACCCTAAAAGCATTGTACTCTGTGTTTATTAGTTCGTAGTCTATGAAAATAAAAAACCTAAAGAAATATTTGAGTGCTTTTAGATTTAAAAGCAATTTTCGCTGATATTATTGCGTGTTGAAATTAAGACTAACATTAATAAAAATGTGAGTGAGGTGAGCCAGTGATTGAGAATGATTATAATTTATTAATTTATATATTTATTAATATTATAAATACTAAAAGATTTTAGATCTTTGCCTCATTTTTATGTCTTCTTATGTTTAACCCGTTACGCGTCCTAGGGACCACAGTGGTCTCTAAGCGTTTTGTGTCGCGGGGGATTTTTTTCAGGACGACTTTTATCAGACAGGCTAATTGTAAGTATTCAGAAGTGAAGCCAATGGCCTGTCCTACGTTTTAGTATTTTTGGGTGGACAATATTTTGAGCGTTTAATATTATTTTATCAGAAATTGTTTTGATAATTTGATCCGGCCGTTATTTATATTGCGCCATTTTGAGTTGGATTTTAGATTTTATTAACAGTAGCATAGTGTTCATTTTGACCCCTGGTAATGTGCTATATATAAAAACCTATGTATTTTTTTTTAAGTAAATAAATTTATTATTACTTATTATATTTATCATAAACTTATTCTTATTACTTTTTTTTATACTGTATATCTTAGGGAACATACTTAAAATTAAATAAAGGGGAATAAACATAATAAAGTTAGGTGTATGTCCGTTTGTACGCGGCAAGGGCGGATAATTTCCTTAGTATGGGGACGCTTAGTTATGTGAGAGTACTTATTTTACCACACGTACCGTTGTATGGTGCGTAATTTTGGAATTTCGAACAATGAATACAAGCCACGTTAATGCATTTTTGAGCAAATGTGCTGAATATATTTTCTTTCAAATATGTCGCGAAAATTTTAAATCATTAAAAGAAGTAACATCAGCTGTAAGGTTTATGTTCAATGGAAGAGCAATGACTTAAGTGTTAAATCAGTTTTGATACCTTTTCTAAACGCTGACATATTTTTAAGGTATTCTGATGATGCTGGCTGTACTACAGTCTATATAATTATAAGGTTTGTCATCGGCGCGGTCAAGGATGGCTCTTCGTAACAATAACAGCAAATAGCTAAATTCAACGAAACTGTTGATAATATATTAGAAGGATTCAAAGGGTTTTACGAGAATATCTTAATACAGTTAAGTAACGTTTAGTCTTACCTACCTTAGTGTGGTGTTACCTGTTTGATGGTGGCGAGCCTGCTGAAGGCTGCTGTGTATGCAAGCTGCCGGTCGGGCGGCGCTGGCGTCGGCGGGACGCTGCTGTACATCGACACCCCTCCTACGCCCACCACGCTGCTCGCTCCTATTATAACAAATTGTGTAAAATAACAGTTAGTGTTACTACGTGAGGGTATAATTGTACTAATTAGATCGAGTTAAGTTTGATCGAATCGTTTGTGGATGATATGCTATAAGGGGATTTGCAGAAAAAGTCATAACTCGACATCTTATTGATGCTAAGATAATAGTGCTGAATCTTTAATATCCTATCCATCCGATCCACTGTTTATTTCCCCAAGAACTTTGATAGTGTGTGTTTCACTTACTTTGCGGCGCCGCAACGTGACGGAGCAGCTTCAAATGTAACGGGTACAGTTCCAGCTCCACTTCAGAGTTCGGAGGTCTTATCACCTGCAATACGAAAGAATAACTTAGATGTTTAGATGTGATATCAGTAGAGAAACTGTTTTAAAAAATTATAAAAACAAGTACCCAAACCCAAACTAGTAGGCATAAATTTGCACGTTTAAGAAATGCACATTAGTTTATACCTGTCTGGGCAGCGGGTCGGGACCCCCGTACCACGCGGCGAGCGCGCGCCAGAGCGCGTCGGGGACCAGCTCGAAGTCGCGGTGCTGCGCCAACGTCACGTCGCGACGCAGGTGTCCGCCCTCACCCGTCAGACGACGGACCTGAACATCGACAACGAACGCATTATACATATACATCAGGGATAGTTCAAAAGTTGATGTTAAATAGTTGTTATGGTTGAATCTCTCTCTCTATAAATGTCGTTAAAATCTGATCTGATTAATATCAATTTAGCCTAGATAAATAGCACAGTTCCAACGTATCCTTGCACTCTTTCTTAACTTGAAAAAAAAAAGCGGACCACTTGGCAGTGGCAGAATTGGTTCTTATATATTTAGTATAGGATGGCTCTTCTAAAATATCAATTAAGTGAAACGGAATGTTGTTCAAAGTTAAAGTTATCTCTTCCATTACTCAAGTGGTTTAATGTTCCATTTCTTCAAAATTTTATCTTAGTGAAGATAAGAGACAGTGTCAAATGGTTCTGACAAATTCAATGCAGAATTTTTATTATTATTTTCAATAAGAGAAGTATTGTTTAGATACTTTGTAGTTTTTTTTTTTTTTTTTTTTTTTTTTTTTTTAATACCACTAGGGTGGCAAACAAGCTTACGGCCCGCCTGATGGTAAGCGGTCACCGTAGCCTATGGACGCTTGCAACACCAGGGGTATCACTTGCGTATCACTTGCGCGTTGCCGACCCTTCAGAAATCTAATAACTTCTTTCAGTGTGAGTGCGTTGAGGTAACACACCTTGAGCATGTCCGGCGCGAGCAGTCGCTTGTTGTCGATGTGTCCGGGGTGCCTAGGCGCGCGGGTCGCGGGCGCCGAGCTCACCCCGCTGCTGCTGCCCGCGCTCGCGCTGCCCAGCGACGCTGTCTCCGCACGCCACAGTAGAGAGCCCATCGACTCTGAACACACACATCATCATTTACACAATTTGAAATGCTATAAAATTAGCAACGTGTGTAGTTTCTTTACTCTTAAGAATGCATGTTTAAACATTAGCAGACGAATCCAACAGCAGAAAGTTAGGAACAGTTTAGAAAAAACATTTTTTTAATGTTAAATATTACTGAAAGTTAGCAAACTTATCAAAGTCGGTGGTCAAGCTAAAGGGAGATTTTTTGCACCTTATATTAACAGTATATATTGTTTTTTTTTTCTGAACTGACTACTGCAGTTGGCTGATGCAGCCATTACTGCTCCACCGGGCTTTTAGGGCGAGACTCTAAAGGAGTTTCAGCCCATATAGCGCCCAACGCTCAAGGGCTGCGGGGGGAACCTCGGCTTGGGAAATATAGTGTTATATGCGTTATCTATTAGTGGATATTACCAGTAGAGTTACTTGTGAAGCTCTCGTCGCAGATGACGGCTTCGTCGAGCTGCCGCTGGTGGTGACGGCAGCAGGTGTCGGCGGGACCGCCTGCGGTGTACGCGACCCACGCGCTCCACCACTCCATCGACACCAGGTACCAGAACTGCCCCACGGAATACCCGCGCGACACCTCGCGACGGAGCCAACCCAACACTGTAACAAACATTGTTCTTACTAATATATATGTATGTTATACTATTGGAGAATCTATTAGGAAAAATATTTAATTCTTGTCTAAAATCTTTCCTCAAGGATGTCGATAAGGTCACTTAGCAATAAAACAAGAGTCGATTATTTATATATTATTGTTTATGTGTTTATATATATTATTATGTATGTTTTATCCACAATATGTATATAGATATATATATTTATATATGTATGTGTATATTTAAGGTTAGACATTTTATATTTATACTAAATAAATGTATAACTATGCTGCTGTAGTTATATATAATCCAGCAATAACATACATATTTTGGTATGTGTCTATATTAAAAACTATATTTTAAGATACTGTAGTACACATTTTCACATACTGTTTTGTGATAAATAAAAAAATAAAAAAAAAAATAATAGATACAATAGAATTATATACATATAATATGTATCAATCAATAGATTGATATAATCAAAAACAGCTTGGTAGATGAGTAGGGTTTCTGCTCGAGAATTCTCGAACTCCGCCGATCGAAGAAATCCGCCTTGGTTTGAGACGAGAAAAAAAATCACTGCGACTGCTGCGAGCAAGTTGTTTCACACACACACACACACACACACACACACACACACACACACACACAAACACGCCGCGCTTAGAATTTTTAACTAATAATCTCAATCAGTGCTAAAGCTATTAAAATAATTTTGACGACTGATATTAAATTCGTTATAGACAGGGCAGATTCAAACTCTTGGTGATCTGTTACTTTTGATCTGTTACTATTCGTTTTTTAGGATTTAATTATTGTAATGGTTATTTAAGGAGCTTTTTATGTTTTGATATCGATCAGAACTAAAGCTGTGAAATACCAAAGACTAATTAAAGAACTACTTACTGTTTATTGGTATTCACTAGGTAACACCTACTAAAAATTAGCAGAGTCTAATCATTTCCTTCAGAATTTTTTTCTTGTTATTTCTACAAGATTACTTATCATATGTAGATTGACGCAAATTTTAAATAGAAACTCTTAGTTATCTGTTTCCATTAGTTATTTAAGATTTTATTATTGTGATGTTTTTGTAAGATTTTTATATTTGATACCAATATTATATCATTATTCAGATTATATGTAGAGCAATAGCTTGATACAATTTTTTTTTGTTTCTAGATGATTGAGACGCCCGCTGATTTTTAGTGTTCTTATTCTTCTAAGTATTAAGATTTGTTTATTATGTGTTAGTAGATTTTTATGTTTCGTTTTTTTTTAATTAAGTGCAGTTGGGGGTAATAAAAATATGTTCCTATCGTGATTATTTTGAGTTTTTTTTTAAATGTTATTACCAATTATAAGTCTTCTTTGAAAGCCTCGAGACTAGAGAAGACTCGAGAATTTGGTCGCGAGAATTCCCGTGCCTCGAGAACGAAAATAGTTCGAGAAATCAGAAACCCTATAGATGAGTGACGGTAAGATCCTTGACATAAAAAATCACTTTATATTTTGAATGAAAGAGGCTAAAAACTGTGCCATAGCAAGTTCATGAGTTATATTATATTTAATACATGAAAACACGTGATCAAAACTAGAATCTAAACAATTATCTGAAAATTGTGAATGGTTTTTTTAACAAAAATCAGCCGTTCGTGTATCTTAATTTTTGCAGGATCGACTTTTAGGGTTCAATACAAAAAACTATGTGTCAACTCTGGGGTCAGACTTTGCTTTTTTGGACCAATTTGCCCATTCTCCTTTGATATTTCGACAACAACTTTCACTTTAATCGAAGTTATTACTTATTTATGATTATATTTTGTTGTTGACTGAAAACACCTTTTTAACATTTTTAATTATTTTACTTTAAAATATATAATTACTACTTATATTATGTAAAAAGTCATTTATTCTAAAACCAAATGAAGAAAATAAATATTACTACTACAGTCACTTAAGCTGGAATTTTCTATACAAGCACTTTGTTTCTTTTTCAATATTTATTACAATTTTATTAGATATTTTAATGTTAATAGACTTAATCCATGAAATAAAAAAAAACTCAATTTAAACGTGTTTTATATGAATGACAGATGACATTTATATAAGTGTCTGTTGAACCGATTACGATCGGTTCGACAAAGTATTATTCGTACCGAGTATGGCACATTAATATCCAAGTACTGCACTGCACTCCCGCAAAAAAATGTTAAAAACGTGTCGGAGCTATTTTCAATTCTACATTGTACAATGTGCATTTTTTTGCTTCTGATACGACCAAACCTATAGTCACGTGACGTATGCTCAGATCAATCGGCGGGAGTAACAAACCATGTTATATCTGACCATGGTAACAAGTACAAAATAGCGCTTTTTATATGGTTTTTTTAAAAAGCCATTTGTGGTACAAACGATTCTTTTTCTAGTACCTAAAAGTACGATTTTCATTCATCATCAGAATCACTTTCAGTAAAATCGCCATGTTTTCAATGTTTACCCGCCAAATTGTAAATCTTTTATAATCGCGGCGCGAAGTGGCCAGTATCATTCTGAAGTTAGTACATAGTATATTTGGTAGCAGTGACTGCTTCTAAACCAACAGGCGCGGGTTTGTGTGTGTTGACATTTGTGTTTGTCTTAAGAGAATACGATTCGGATCGCCTTTCAGCGTGCTTCATACAAACGAATTTCTCACTTATTTGCTGATTTCATCACGAAATTTTGAAGACAAGTTCTAATAATAAATATCTTAGTTTGCAGAGTGCCAGTTTTCTATTAAATTTTATAGTTTAAAAGTTATACAGGATTATAGTTTGTCATATAAACGGTTTCAAAAAATATTTCTAGGTAAACAAAAAGTTTTACAAGATTTTGGAACACCACAGACATTGGTATTCAGCTTGGGATTATGATTGAGAAATTTCACAGTGATTGATCAGTAAATGTCAAAAACAAATAAGAAATTCGTTTGTATAAAGCCCGCTTCGAGGCGCCGCGAATCGTATCTTCTTAAGTCTGAATGTTTTATGCATAATAATATGTATGTATTTAAATAATAATTTTCTGTATACATGGTATCAGTACTACAAGCTAAGGTTAGTTTGGGACCAGATGGGGATATATTCAATGTCCAGGAATGTTTAGCATTATTGCTAGTGTTAAATATACTAGTAATTAAAATGAAGCACAATCTCTTTCTACCTCCGTCTAAGACTGTTGTCTGTTTGTCACACTTTGATGGTACAACAATGTCTTATCAAAATACAAACAGTTAGAAGTGTTGAGTACGCGGGAGCGCGCGCCGCACTAACAAAAGATAACGTGATCCTATGGTGTAACGTGACGGACGAGCTTGACTTCTCTCTCTTATTTCACGTCCGATCATTTATTTAATTTCTCCCATTGCTAATTATATTATTTTCAAGACACTTGCTCATAAAGTGGCTCTAATTTCACCGCAATTAGGCACACAATAACACCTATCATCAAAATGTGACTTTTTCATTACTATTATTCACAAGTGAGTTTTTTCTCTTTGGTAGGATTACCGCATTATGTAAATTATGTCGGTCAACAAAACGCCACTATTGTATTCTTACATATAGGTACAATACAGTGTTTGTATCCTGTTTTGGTATCTCACCATGGTTTATTTAGTTACAATTTCAAAATATATTTATTATATAATAGGATAGATTGTATTGTTTACATAGACTTTAATATTTTGCAGATTTTAAGTTTGCAGAAATATTGTAGTCTAAAGCTGAATGTTTATTCTTATGCCAAATATTGCAGTTTTCGTTAGCGATCTATTTTTGTAGATGAAGATCGTTTTCAGGATTCCATAGTCAACAAGGAACCCTTACGGTTTCGCCATGTTTGTCCGTCTGTCTGCGGCTTAGCTCAGAGACCATTAGTACTAGAAAGCTGTAATATGGTAGTGGTACAACACGAGTATAAGTCTTTTCTGTATAAGTGACAGGTAATGTTAAACCCAAATTAAAAACTGCAAGGCGATTACTCACCTCAAGTTGGTATTGGTTGTACATATGTGGACCAAGTCTGTCTTTCTTAATATTCTCTAAGTGAGCCCTAAATTATATCAAGTAAATAAGAGAGGACATAAAAAGTATGGACAGGATCTAAGTAAGTATATAAAATGGTAGAAATCCTATGTATTTTCTTGGACTAAACGTTTCCCATTACTGGCATACTTCACTGAGCTTTCTATTACCGACCACAGAGCACTGAGCACAAAAAACATAAAAAGGCTGCGTTCGTAACCTAGCGCATTGGAGATAGTTGTAACTTAATGAAACAAGTAAATTATAATTATAATAAAGGTATAGTAAGTACTTAAATTTATTTGTGAGATAATAAGATTGGTGACGTCATTGACTATTTGTATTAAATCAGGGGGTGTGTTTTGTTTATTTTAGTAAGAAAATAATTTCAAATATAACTTATACAAGTAATTGTGACGGACAAGTACGGTACTCTACACTGCGCGTGTACGAGGTACATATACGCTAGCATGAGTAGTTTCCAACTATATCAACGAATAAAATTGGATCTGGCAATTAGCGTCTGCGGTCGAGTGTCGCGTCCGATAAGCGTCTGCAAAAACGTAATACATAAGTGTTATGGTCGCAGAACGGAGCAGATAACCATTACTACTATTGACTTGCATAATGTATTTGATAACAGTGACAACCGAGTGAAGTGATAGCACGTTGTACACCCGAAGATCTGGTTCGATTCTGGAATTGATCGTGGTTTTGAATTGTTGTCTGTCAGTGTAAAATGCATAGTTTTGAAAAAAAAAAATGTACACATGTATTTTTACGATAAATACGTGTTTACCCCATACCCAACCAACAACCCCTTATTGTGTGGCAAGGGAAAATTAACATTGTGCAAATCAAAACCTGCAATTTGATATGTTTAACTTCATTGAACGTATTGTAACATTGGTTGCCCCTCATGGGAAACGAACCTGTGGGTTTTAACAAAGTTCTATCTATCCTTATTTTTTTATTTTTTTTAACTTTATTAAAACTTTCGTTATTTCACTGGCATATGAAGTGCACTGAATTTGCTTTTTGCATTATTAGAACATTTATGTTTATAAAAGAAAATAACAATGTAGGCGATCTTATCGCTTATAAGCGATTTCTTCCAGACAACCTTTGAGCCAACCCAAAATTTCAAAATGAATATGGGGGATAAAAAGAGCAAATGATATATTTATGAATTGACACATATACATTACAATAAATAAATACAAAAAATTACACAACATCAATAATACAAACAAAAACAAAACAAGAAAAAATAATAAATACATTATCGGTTTAGATTAAGGAAATAAGAATAAATCAGTTTTTAGAGACAAAGTTATATCCAAGGGCAGAAATGTTCCAGAGTTTAATCGCCTGACGTCTAGACTGTAAAAGAGTCGTTATAATATTGCGTTACATAATATGTGTAGAGATTTTTAACAACAAACTTGTGGAAAGCCGATGTGCAGAAGTGCCCAGAAATTGGAAGCGCTCTTTTAAGTATGATGGTGCTGATGGATTGAACAGAACCTTATACAGAAGGCATAGAATATAAGTTATCCGGCGAAAACGAATTGGGAGCCATTTGAGCTTTAATCGGTTCTCAGAAAGGTGTTCAAATTTGCGCAAGCCAAATATGAAACTGATACATAAATTTTGGAGTCGCTCAAAATTATTAAGTGGCTCCACTGTAAGGTCAGTATAGCTAACGTCGTCGGCGTTATCGAGAATAGGAAGGAGTTACGATATAGTTCATATTTATATATAACGATATAATATAATAATAGTTAACGATACTTAGTGTAACGCAGTTTGTATGGAAAAATTATTAAGATTCATCTTAACAACCACACAATGATATGAAAAAAAAAAAACGCGTTTTAAGTAAACAATACGTGCGACGACAAGAAATACGAATCAAAACCACACAAATAATGTAAAACTGCCAAGGTAATTGATAGATAATAACATATTACCGCAGATCAAACTTTGCTTTCTTGCTTTTATCCTCTTTGCATTGTTCTTGCTTATATTACAATAACTAACAATAAACATTTATTGACACTACGAACTAGGTCACGCATAAGGCTCCAGACTACGATCTGGCTCAGTGATTATTTTAAAACTTTCCAACGGAATTTTTTTTTGCAAGTTTTTCCTTTATAGACTACCAGAATTGGAAAAAAAACGTGTATCAGGCAGGATACTAATGAAAATGTAGGTTTTGAGAGAGATATTTGTATTTTTTTTTCGTTTTCCGCATATTACTTCAAAACTATGAATTTTAGAGAAAAAACACAAGAGGGCAAAATTTTTGCACAAAATATTTTCAATCGATATAGACTTTTTGGTTTTAGTAATAAATACTTCCAAACATAATTAATAATTTATCAGTATGGCCACTCCCCATCTCTCTCTACCTTCTTGCCCACTGCGGGCTCCTCAGACGGAAGTGATCCTACCCTCTTAGCCAATGAAATGGGTTGTTATTTTTTTACTAATTAAAATTAAGAGCAATCATTTTTTTTTGTTATAATTAACAATATACAAAGACCTTTGAATAATAACAATCGAAAAAAGACACGTCTCTACTCAATGTTAGCAGCGCAGTTTTAAAGTTAAATTTAGTTATCTTAGCATTAGTTAAAAGTTATATAAAGTAATCAAATCGTTGTCAAATACGAAGATAACATATATGTAACTCGCGTCACAATATTAGTGGTGACTCGTATCGTGAATATTGCTTAATATTATAAGTAGATTACAATTAGTGAAACAGTTACAGTTATATGACAGCGCTATGTACACCGGGGTGTTTGACCGCCCTTCAATGTTATTATACATTTAATTTTTATTGATGAATACATAGCAGATTAAACAAACTTACATCTTATGGTATACAATTGATAATGATACAGTGTCGGAAGATAAGATGAAAAACGGCCAAGAGAGTTTTCTTTCTTTAGGATAGGATTCTGTAGTGTGAGAATTATTAAGGATATTTAAAAAAAATGTAAACCTATTTTGTTCAAAATATTTTTAGTTGTGAGCTTTTACTATGGTTTCTTTAAAATTTTTAGAACGCGCAGTTTCAAAGTGAGAGAGGCGGAGGGAACACACATTTATTATACATAAATCTCGCAAAAAATACCTACACCTAACAGAAAATATTCCGTACAATTTTTTCATACAAAATTGATGTGCCATATTTTTCGAAGTAACTTAAATTTCAGAGAACAAATTTTTTTTTATTTTATGATAGTATGCCATTGGTTTGGACATAACGGAAAAAAAAAATTGTATGAAAAAATTTAACAGCCTTACTGACCTTGAATGGATTTCTATCCTTCGCCGCCACACACAATCGGATGCGTAAAGATAAATGTTATTTTTATCACACTTACAAGGGAGCGTTTTTATGTTCGCGGAATGGGGAATAAGGGGTGAAAATAAAAAAACCCAATAATTTTTACTTTTTAATATATTCACCTGCAAGGCGGACACATTTTTCAGATCTTTCAATCAATTTATTTATACCCTCATAAAAAAATGTTGTCTCTTTATCTTCAAAGTACGCCGAAACTGCCTCCTTGATTTCATCATCGGTGGTAAATTTTTTGCCCCATAGCTCTTTTTTCATTTTTGGAAACAGGTAATAATCACTCGGGGCCAGGTCTAGGCTGTAGGGTGGGTGATTCAAAATATCGAAGCCCACCTTATGCAGGGCAGCCAACGCAACGCAGCTCTTGTGGACGGGCGCGTTGTCGTGCAAAAGCAGCACTCCTTTCGTCAATTTTTTCCCCGTCTTTTCTGTTTAATGGCTTCTTTTATTCGCTCTTATATTAAAGCGTAGTATTCTCCGGTTAAAGAAATACCTTTATCTTTATAATCGATCAATAATATGTCTTCCGAGTTCCAAAAGAACTTGCCATGAGTTTCCCAGCTGACTGTCGTCTTCAAGGGATTCCCTTCCTTGTTTAAATAAACTGTGCCACTTGTACACCATGGTTTTTCCTGGACAAGAATCGCCGTAAACCAATGACATTTCATTAATTATGGTCGCAACTGATTTTCCTTGCTTGGTAAGGAACCTCATAACGGCACGATATTCGATTTTTTTTCATACTTCACTTTTCACTCCCGATTATGTTGCTTGATTGACGATAGCACAAAAACTAATGTGTAATGCTCGGGCTTCTTCTTACTCTACCCTAGAGTGAGCGGGGTCTGTGTTTCTAGGCTATTTTTCCTAATGCACAAACTGCATCTCAGCTCGTTAAGACGAGCAGGTGTTGAGTTGGACAATAACAGTGAAGTTATTTCCTTAGCTTCCGTTTTTTATATTCTCGGCCTTTCTTTTTCTCCTTGGCTCCCCTGTTGAAAGCGCGGATTCTAATACTGGTTTATTAGCTTTTCTTTTTTTTGGACGCTCTTTCTTTTTGGCGCGGTCCGGAGGCCGCACACGGAGAACTGCCAGCTCTTTAATGTGTAAAAGTGCCGAGTTCTCAACGCGTGCGAACATGTTTCCGGTTAGCCGCTGCACAAATTCTTCCAATGGTTCGACTTCTGAACCCTTCGCAAAAGTGTCGTTTCTCACGAAGCGAGGTGCACTTACAATTGTGCGAAGGGTTAGATTCTGTTGGGCAATTAGTTTTTGGGTATTTTGTTTTAATGCCAGATGAAACCATGCTGGGGAAGCGTATGTCAAGCGGGGTCTTATGTAGGTTTTAAAGACTCCTAGCTTGATTCTTAAGGGAAGACGGGATGCAAAGACTGGACGTAGTTTAGCTCGAGCGCCTTTGGTCGCGTTAGTGATGTTCCTCACGTGCGAGCACATCGTAAGGCCTCTATCGATTGTGACTCCCAGATATTTGACTTCTGAGAGCCACTCGATGGGTTTTTCTTGAAGAGTGAGGCGTGGAGGAAGCAGCTTTCTTCCGATTAGGATAGCCTGCGTTTTACTCACATTTACGGAGAGCCTCCATTTTTCCAGTCAGTTTGGCAGAGCGTCCATTGTTCTCTGCATCTTCCTAGTTGCATACTTTATATTTTTTCCCTTAGTTAAGTAGGCAGCGTCGTCTGCATACAAGGCTAATTTGACACCATACGTGACTGGGATGTCGTCCGTGTAGCATGAGTAAAAGGAAGGTGAGAAGCAGCTCCCCTGGGGAACACCAGCCAGGATCTTCCTCTCATCTGATATCTCGTCTTCCACCGCCACATGGAAGGTTCGTTCTTTCAGAAAGGAGTGTTCGACGTCGACAACTTGTAAAGTAGGCCTTGGTGTCACACTCTGTCGAATGCTTTTACCATGTCTAGGAGGATCGCAATTGTGGACTCTTGGTTGCGTTGGTTTGTGTACATCTCTCCTAGGACTCTGGTAAGCTGCAACGTGGTCGAGTGTTCCGGCCTAAAACCATATTGTTCGGGTCGAGGCTCAATATGTGGTTGGAGTTTTGTTAGGAGTAATTGTTCAAACACCCTTCGAGATTGTGCTCAGCAAGGTGATGGGCCGGTAGCTACCAGCCAGCTTTGGATTCTTCCCCGGTTTGGGCAGGACGATCACTCTCCCTGCTTTCAATTTTGTAGGGAAGTGTCCGCTGCGCAGAATGCCATTGAACAGCCGCGTTAACGTCACAACCGTTTTTTGCGGAAGGCGTAGTGCAGAGTTCGTGACGTGATCTGCGCCCGGGGCCTTCTTTGGTTTTGTTTTCATGATCGCCTTGCGGACTTGTCCAGGGGAGAGAAATATTTACTCTGCGTCTGGATCTAGAGGCTGAGAGAAGTATTCTCCAAGGTGTTGTTCTACCATGGCTTCGTGTTCTTGGTCCTTGACTGGGTTTGGGGTAAACTGGGACTCCAGACTGTCAGCCAGGATTTCCGCCCTGTCTTTAGCTTTATATTTGGGGTGCCCATTTCCGTCCAATAGTGGTCTAATGGGCTCCTTTTGGTTGTAGAGTTGGCGCCATAATTTATGGACAGACGGCATTTGCTCGTCTATGGATTTAATGTGTCGCTCCCATTCCTCGGCTGCTTGTTCATCAAGGGCCTTCGTCACTCTGGTGTTGAGTGCGTTGAGCTCCTTTTTCATGGTAGGGCATCTAGTCCGCTGCCAGAGTCTTCTGAGCTGACGCTTGTTGGAGATCAGCTCTAGTATGTTTCGAGGGGTGGACGGTCTCGCCACGTGTTCGGGCCTCGATTTTTGAGCTGACACAAGTGCGTCCTGAATATTTTTGGTTATAGCTTCTACAGCTTCTTCGATGTCTGCTAGTTGGTTTATTGGTCTGGACGTAGTAGTGTTAGCAAGTATGGCTGTGAATTGTTCCCAGTTATAACTGTTTTTTGGTTTCCGCAGCTTTACTCTTTCCGGAAGTTCTTCAAATATGAGTAAAACTAGTCTGTGGTCCGATGGGAGATCAGGGAGAACATGTTGGTGCGGAGGAGTGCGGAGCCCTTTGCACACCACTGCATCCAGTACGTCACCAAAGCCGTTACTGCAATAATGCGACGGTTCAAATGGTCCCGCTATCTCGTAGTCATGGTCGACTGCATCTTGGAAGAGGCGTCTTCCATGACAGTTTTAGCTGCCAGAGTTCCAGGCCGGATGCTTACTATTTAAGTCGCCTGCAGTCACGGTTGGATCTGGGGAATCCAAGAGGCTTCTGAACCTGGTTAGTTCCAGACGGCTGTTTGGCGGTTTGTACGCGGCAAATAGACGCAGAGGACTGCCGTTGATTAGTATCTCCACGCCAAGTGTTTGGAAGCTGTTTCCAGTGTTGGTCTCTATCAGCTGATGTATTAACGTCCTCCTTATCAGTATAGATACCTCTGTAAGTCCTTGCTTCGGGAGTTTTTTCATCTCTCCTGTACGTGATGTAACTTGGAATGTTGAAATTGTATCGGTCGTTCAGTTGGGTTTCACTGATAAGCATGATGTCAACATTCCACTCCCGCAGGAAGACTTGGACTAGTTTCTTCTTCTTATTTAATATTTGAGCGTTCCAGTGAACAATCCTAAGGGGGGTAGCACGAGTATTTGTTGGTGTGGCCTCATTATCCATTGTGCTGAAGGAGTTTAGCGATGCCTCCGAGGATCACTGGGTCCTGCTTAGAGTGGAACGCCTTCAGTACATCCTGTAGGATGACGATTGCCAATTCAATGGTAGCATACCGGTCATCCTCCTTTGCAGGCGGACCATCCGGTCTATTTGGTTGAGCAGCAGTTACTGGAGTCTCGGTTTTGGTTTCTTGATTGGTTTTCTTCCCTTTTTTGGCACCCCTCTTCTTTTTCTTTTTCCGGGCTTCTACAGCTCCTGTTCTTTCTGTAGTCTAATTTGCAGGGGCCATGAGGGAAGTTGGTTGCGATGTGGTTTGGACAGTGGGTGCAGCAGTTTTTGGGGTAGTAGTAGCAGTTGTCCGTGCTACTGTTCCCGCCTTTTTATTTCGCTGCTCCTTGCGGCACACTGAACAGGTGGAGCTGTTCGCGGTGTGTGTTTCTCCGCAGTTTACACACGTTGGGGCTTCGGTTTTTGGGCGGGGGCATTGGTTAGCTTTGTGTTCTTCACCACAGATGACACACGCCTGTTTTCTGTGACAACAGAAGGAAGAGTTCCTAAATTGCTGGCATCGGTGACATTGTGACGGTCCCTTCTGTCCACGCCAAGCTTCAATTTTCACCCCTGGCATACAGAGGAGCTCCTGTACCTCATAAATAGCTGGGGTGGTGTTTGCCGTGCGGCGAAGTTGTGCGAAGAAGATGCACGCTGGTCTGCCTTGTCTGGCTTTCATTTGCCGAACGTACTAAGGTTTAAAGCCTTAATTTTTTAGTTCCTCAGTGATGTCCACTGGAGGAGTATCTGCTGGTAAGCCTCTTATAGCGACCTTTAAACTCTTCTCAGCGGGGAGTGAATACGAGAACCTGGATATTTTATCCTCTTTTTCCAGCGCTGTTAAATATCGCTGAATGGTCCTGTACTCCTCGTCTGAGTTAGGGCTAAAGCGAACTCCTTTGCCAAAGGGTCGCCCATTTGGGGCGTGACCCAGCTTAGCTTTCAGTATTTTAAAATGCTGGCCCCAGTTCGGTAATAATTCCACAACTAGTGGAGGATAACGGGGCGTTTTCGGTGGGGCAGATTTACGCTGATCAGTTTCGGACTCTGTAGTTTCAGTTTGCGGCGGCGGCGTTGGTACACGCCTAGCCGCTTCTGCTAACGAGGGAATGCTCGTGACGGCTGAGGTTGAAGGTTGCAGAATTGGCGGGGCCCTACGGAGTCGCGGGTCTCGCTGCGATAGTGGTGCATTTTGTGGGCTAGGCACACTAGATTCCTTTGGTAAGGAGAAAGCAATGGGAGTACTCATTAGAGGCACTGCACTTACTTGTTGCAACTCTTTACTTGCTGGGGGCCATGAGGGCGAGGCGGCGAGATTCAGCCGCTTGCTCTGTTCATTTGGCTCCTCCTCGGGGCTGCGTGGGCGACGCTGTGCAGTTTGGGTGGCGGGTGGGAGCGTTAGAGGAGTCATCTCCAAATGATGCCTCCTCGCAATCTCCTCCGGTGAAAGCGTGAGATTACTCAGCTCTCTCTCCTTCCTCCCCAAGTACGCAGCCATGGCACGTAGAAGGTCGTCCGACGCGAATCCCGACTCCTTCAGCCGTGCTGTGAGTACGGTGTCGGCGTCGAGTCTCGTCTTTGGAGACCAGGTTTCCGGCGTGCCAAGCATCTTCGGTTCTGGCTGGGTTGGTGCGGATGATGGTTCCGCTAGGGTACCTGCTGGTGCAGCCGGCGTTGGGTCGTCCGTGGTGGCTGAGAACATTGTGTCCTCAACAACACCAGGTACAGAGTTTTTTTCTTGGTATCAATCGCCCCAATCGTTACGATTGCAAAACAAAGTTCGCTCCGGAGATTGGGCCTCGTGCGCTCTAGTCGACGACTGAGCCAATACCTAATGTGTAATAACAATGAAACCTCGTATTTATACTAATTATGAGTCACTGAACATTTTGGGTTCCTAATGAGCCTAATCACCCCCCTCCAACAATCTCATTCCGCGAACTTAAAAACGCTCCCTCGTACTCGTACAGGCGAAGCGAGTGCTTAGACTTTTATTATTTCTACGGGCTTTTTATTTGTAAATCTTACCTTTCTTATACCAAAGCGCGCGTTTATAGAACCCACGGGCGGTAATGACGCGCCTATTCTAAATTCTAAATGTATAAAAGCTGTCTGTGCAAAATATGAACAACGCGCACACTGCAAGCGAGCAATAACAAGTTTTAACTACAGCTAAAACTTTTTATTTTTTAAATCTCTAAATATATTGCGCCATCTGGCGGTGTCGTTTTTTTTCTACTTCTAATCCCGCCATTTCAAATGGGTTTTGGTGAGTTTATTTATTTACTCGCAAATGTGATGAAAAACATTGTGTGTAACACGGGCGGTACCGGAAATTACAAAATCAAATCATTAGACCCTTCTCTTAGGTTTCTAAATAGCCTCTCGTTAGTAATTTTCTCCTTACCACACTTAATGCACAATGTTCTATTTTATTGCAGTTGCTCGTATAGTATATTTTTTATGGAACTTGCAGAAAGATAGAGCTTTAGAGCATTTGTTCAATAAAACAATACTAAAATCCTTTATTTAATATTTATGAGTGGTAAATATTTCTTTTTATTTTAGATTTTATGGAGTGGGTTTTGCAAAGAGGTTTTGATGTTCCAAAAATCAATCTTCTATATAATGGCTGAGTGACTGATCGATCAACGCACAGCTGAAACGGCTGGGTCTAGAAGTATGAAATTTTGCACAAACGTTTGCACTAAGAAAGGATTTTGCGAAAATCCTCCCCCAAGCGATGAAAAAATAGGGACTGGAAGTTTGTATAGAAATTCGGTAGTTTCAAAGCTAAATGCATAAAACTTGGATTTTGACCTTATAATTAAAAATCAAGATTAAGGTGTTTTACCGTTTTTGAAAAAACCATCCCTTAAAGGACAAAAATGTTATTGTTGATACTATATGTAGGAACCGTGAAAAGAAAAAGTTGTCTTTTTTTCTTTATAAGTCCACGCGGACAAAGTCACGGGCAGAAGCTAGTTATTTATAAGTAAGCGCGCTTCAGAAGTTATATATAGATGTTAACACCATACGACATAATAAAAAATTAGATTTAAGACAATTTCATCAAAAAATACGTATTTTTTTATTGTTTTCTTAAACAAAAATGTATTGCACGTTATTTGGCTGTACGAACGCGCGTCTCTGCAAAGAAAGAACGCAAAAGAAGTGATTTATATTAATGTCTTATTTATATTTCGTCGCTCGCAGAATGTATTGAAAACCGTTGTATATATATATATACAATATATATCGCATTTTCCGCACGTGTATAATAAATAACTATTATTTATCTCTCAGTTCAAAATATGAAGAGCGAGTTATTTTACGACTTTGGAAGCTGATAAATCACACAGAAATCATGTAATATAACAAAGTTCTTCGCAAGCGTCTTCATTCATCTTCCGCTGTGTGTGTGTACTAACCGATGTCCCTTTCTTGGTGTCGACACCTCGGGCGCAGTCCGAGCACGACGTGTCCCACCTCGAGGACGAGGTCCAGCGTGGGCGACACGAGTGTCTCAGCGCGCTCAACCGACCAGATCAGGAAGTCCTCCAGCGTCAGCGCCACGCTCCCGTTCACCCCCGCTGCACCTTGATCCTCCTTCGCAATCTGAGACTGCTCATTCTGTGATGTTTCAACCTTTTGCGAACAATTGTTTTATTTTTAATGTGTTTATTTTAATTTTTTTACTACTGTTTATTTTTTTCTTACAAAGTATTTCCTTTTATTTAAACTAATATTATAAAGAAGACAGATTTGTATTTTTGTATATGTTTGTAACAAATAAACTTAAAAAACTACTGGACCGACTTCAAAAATTCTTTCACCATTAGCATGCTACATTATCCCTGACTTACATAGGCTATATTTATTACTAGGAAAAATTGTGGATCCTTACTAAATTTTCAATGATGTAACCCAAGGTGTAAAAAATTATCCATAAAATGTATTGATGATTGAACTAAAAAATGTTAAAGAAAATATCTGAATCTACAAAAAAACCTCGCGATAACATATGTAGTGTAAATTTGTAGTTATGCTTCTAAATAGCCTCCCGTTGGGAATTTTCTACTTACCACCTTTATTACACAATATATATATATATATATAATATTAAGAAATGTAATTTTTAAAAGGCAAAGCTTATCAACACTTACATCTTTTAAAACGATGATATCGACGGCTTCTTTAGATGATCCGATCTGGAAGACCGGTCTTCCGTCTTTAACCTTGGCAGGGTTGGTGACCAGTTTATCTTTAAGGTTAAGAAGAACCGCCTCAGGGTCGTAGCTCTTTTCGGTCACGTCTCCGTCGTCGCCGGCAGCGGGAGTCGAGGCGCGCGACCCCACGTTCTTTAGCGACTCGTTGGCGATGGTGCACAGGATCCCAACCATGTCTATTAGCTCTTTCTTGTTCAGCACACCGTCTCTGTCCAAGTCGAAGATCTTGAAACAGACTGTAACAATAGATGTCGGGTACAGTAGGTATAGTTGATGTCACTACGTATGTACAAGCGTAAGATTATATATATATAGTATATGTTTCTAATCCATACTAATATTATAAATACGGAAGTAACTCTGTCTGTCTTTTTGTCTGTTACCTCTTCACACTTAAACCGCTTTACTGATTAAGATAAAATTGGGCATGGAGATAGTTTGAGTCCCGGAAAAGGACATAGGCCACTTGAAAACGTCAAGTGTGAGTCGGTTTTTTTTCTAAAATTGAGGAGTTGCCGATGAAATCCTACACTGATAACCGAATTCAGGGCGTGTTGATCCGCGGGCAAAAGCTTGTAATATATAAATTAATAATATTGGCTCTATATGGAGTAATACTGACGTCTCTGGTGAATCAATCAGCAGGTGAACATGAATACCAGCTTGGCTCATTTTACTCGATTTAACGACGGGCTAAAAGAATCGTCGACGATCCCAACTCACTTAAATCTGAGGAGAGAGTTTAGCTACCAGTGTGTGTCCTACCGCTTGTATGATGGGTGTGTTTTGAGGAATTGTTTCTAACGTCTACTTTGTACCATCGCACTTCTCGCCATCGGCTGGAAATTAATCCTCACAACTTAGAAACTAAAAGGCCACGTACATAGTGGTTTCAGAAGAAGATTTTTGACAAGTCGGCAATGCGCGTGTTATTACACGCCCCCGTGTTACAAGAGACCGTTTCTTCAGACCGTCTCTTCAGACGGATCGTAAGTAAACAGCTACCTTAGTGGTATAAAAATAGTCTTGCGCCTATCGGTTCCCTTAGGGAATCAATGCGCAAAGGGTGACAAAAATATTCACAATATTACAAAATTTAATATAAGTCCCACACAAAAAGCAAAATTTACAGAAAATATAAAATTTCAACAAATATGTTACTTGTTCAATTCTCGTGACAAATAAATTATGATGAAACATTTCGTTTTGTTTATTTAGAACTATTTATCTTAGAATGAGAACGGTTGTATAGTTTAAGAGTAAATTATACAAACACATTTAGTACAAGATAAAACAGAACGTACACGTTCTAGTACAAAGGGATGACGTAAAAGAACTGCACAACAATTTGATTATGCATTAATGTATACCTATAGTTATAATAAATAGTTGATACATCACATGAAAACAGTGCGGTGAAGTTTATCAAACAATACTGACCTGTATTTTAACTAAACTAAGAGTTCACTATCAGTTGGATGCATCTGAAGTGGTTGGCGCGTGTTAAAGTTTACCTATTCATGTGTTGACCATTACTCATTCATCTTAACCAAGTTTTTGTACATGACTGACGCAAACTGAAATTTCAGAACAAATCATAGCTGTTATCTAAAGCATAGCTGTTATAGTCGGTGGTGGCCGATGAGTCGGTGGTGGCCGAGGAGTCGATGGTGGCTGAGGAGTCGGTGGTGGCGGAGGTTCAAACCCCGGTGTCGGCGTGTACCAATGAGTTTTTTCTAAATTTCTGAAGTATACTGATTTATTTATTAACACTACTGGCTTTTCGATGAAGGAAAACATCGTGAGAAAACTTGCATACGTCAAGAAAAAACAAAAAGGACGTATGTGAAGTACACAATCCGCACTGGGCCCGCGTGTGGATTATGGCTCGCTTATGAGGGCAGGCCGTGCCGTAACAGTGGGAACGTATCAAGGCTGGCAAGATATAAAACTACTAGTATCTGCCCGCGGCTTAGCCCGCGCAGGTGTCAGTTGCGGGAATCATACTTAGCCCTTAATTAAGCAGGACAGAAGTATTTCATGTCATCAATAGAGTGATGTCGCAGCACTGTAGATAGCTGTGCAACCCACGAGGGAAGAAAAACCATTGGAACACCGAGTAAAATCGATACAAAAAATCGGCCAAGTGCAAGTCGGACTCGCGCACGAAGGGCTCCGTACCATTATCTATAAAAACAGCAAAAAAAAAATAACGTTTGTTGTATGGCAGCCCCCCTTAGTTTTTTTTTTATTTTAATTTAATTATTTAGTTTTAAAGTGACTATATAACTTTATGTCCTTTGAATTTTTTATGCCTCTACCTGTTGCCGTTATCAATATCGAGCAAAATCGAGCAATAAAAACCACGTTTGTTATATGGGAGCCACCTTAAATATTTCTTTTGTTCTGTTTTTTAGTATTTGTTGTTATATCAGCAACAGAAATACATCTTCTGTGAAAATTTCAACTGTCTATCGGACGGACGGACAGCGGAGTCTTAGTTATAGGGTTCCACTAATTATACTTTGGGTACGGAACCCTAAAAATTAAGAGAAAGCGATCATGTCGATTCATCGATCGATAAATCAGGGCACGGTAGCCGAGCCCCGGGCTTTTCCTACTTATTAATGTTCGCCTTTTTTTTCGCTTCACCCATTAATATGCCCCACTGCAGGGGAAGGCTTCGGTTATAGTACCACTACATCATAGAACATAATACTGGTTATTCATTGAATTAAATACAAAGTTCTCAAGTTATTTATAATTGATATTATCAGGTACAAAATAAACAAACCATTCGGCATTGCAGGCCGATAACAGTTGTTGGCACGCCGCGCGACGCGATAAAGCAATTACCGCAATTATGTAGTGCATTGATCAAATAGGTAACGCGCCAATGCAACGTGCTATTGTAGGTCAATACATTGTCATGTGATGCTCAGCTGTGTGTGAATGAAAGAACTTACGTCGATACGGATATCGGAACGAGATATTTATTTGAAAGTAAATCGTAATAATATAGGTATCATAAGTGTTTCCAAGGAAAATTACAATTATTATTATGAAAATATTGAGGTTTTTGTCCATGAAATTGAGGGAAACCTCTGGCAGGATTTATGGTTCGCTGACAGTAGTTAGAGTAATAGAAATGAGATTACATGCAAAATATAATATAAATGTAAATATACGTACCGTGTAAGTTTGATGAGTGTATGTAAAGCAAGATAGAAACTTCATTTGTATACTCAAACTTGGGTCGATGGGTGCACTAATATTGTGTAAAGGCTGTTCGTGATTTAATACAGCATAAATAGCTGAATGAGTTTTGAAGATATTTGGATTTCCACGAGAAACTGCGGGGTGCAGTGAGCAGATGTAAATAATACAAAAGTCTGATACTGTATTGTTGCGTTACTGTCAGCAGCTAAAAAAATTGCAGGCGGGATTTTGGAAATTTGGAATAGTTAAGGGGCCGTTCAAGTATTACGTAAGCACTATATTTCCTTGCTTTGCTTATTTTTGATGACATGGGGATGGGGGGGGGGTCTAGATGGTGATTACGTCAGCATTTAATGGTTGAAAAAAAAGTTACCCAATCGATAAATTATCGTTTTTAATCATAATTAACCCCTTCGAGTAATAGCGCAAGCAAAATTGTGATTGTTGTCAAAAAAAAATTAAATTTTTGAAGTTTTGAAAATCTGGTAGTATTATAAAAAAAATTATATATTACTAATATGAAGTATTTTGGTTGACAAATAGAACGATTTTTTTTTGTACTTTAAATTATAAAGGATATATGACATGGAAAATATTGTTGTTAAACGAAAAATGAAGAGACTGGATCGTTCTGGCGTAAATATCTGGAAAAATATTACTTCCACAAAAAAAATGATTACTATTATTTTGCAAGACGAAATTGGGAAATTTTTGAGACCAACCAGAACCGTTTAAAATAAACAGAAAAAAGTTATGGGCAAAATAAACGTTTTTTCTAATTTTTTAGCGCCATCTGGACCGAGGTGCTTGAAAAAAAAATCCTTTTACGAAAAGTCAGAACACATGTACCTAAATATGTCAAGTCATTTTTAGCCCTATCAAATCATTATTTTTTATGTTTTGGACTGATAAAATTGGGTCAAATCTTGTTTTTTGTGAGACATTTTTAGTTTTTGGCCAGTAGCGTGAAATTAATTTTAAACAGCCAAATTTTGTAGACTTTATTCCGAGTTATTTGTACTTGAATTTTTTGTTTTAATTTTTCATTTGTAAGGAGATTTTTCAATGTTTTTTTTTTCTTGTGAAATAAAAAAAAATGGTCAATCCAATTGAAATTTGGCATCACCTGACATTTTGGCGATAAGCTTAGCTTTAAAATTAATGAACAATGTACAATGAACCGTAGATTTCGTAATTATCAGCCAAAAAAAAGTTACGGCCTAAAATTCAGAATAAAAATTCGCTATTTTTTATGCTTCCATTGAACGTTTAAAAAGAAATTTCAATTACGTTTTTTTGTATTTTTTTAAAATTTAGGGGTAGTTTTCACCCCAAAGGGGGTTAGTTTTTTATTTTTACGACATATATTATTAGTTTTTCGGTTGTAAAAGAAAAGTTCCTTATTTTATCCTTAATTAGCCCTTATATCCCAATTTTGGTGCATAATCAAAACAAGCATTTTCATCTTAATTATTCTGAAAAAATGGCATTTATTTGATATTCTTAGCTTTACTTCTAGAATATTCCAAAAAAAAACCCTAAAAAAGGGTAGTTTTTACAATTTTAAGGGTGTATCAGAAATTTCTGACATTAAAATCGTAATCAGTGATCAAAAAAACCCTTCGGTACCCATTTTCATGAAGATTCATTTAATATTGCCCGAGATATTAAATATTAAATAATTGTAATAAATCTGCTTTCGTAATACTTGAATGGCCCTAATTGTTGACCAAATTTAAAATTAAGTTTCACCTAGTTATCAAAAGTAATAACAGATGGCGCTATTTTTTTTAAGTATGATGTAGATGAATTGGCAAAATTCACTTAACTATAGCATTACTTTTTAAATCAATGTGCCAGACATCTAAAGTAACAAAGAACATTATCAAATTATCACCGTTTTATTACCTATCACCATCTCCACGTCACGAGCGGTGCGCGTGCCCAATTCGGCTTTTCGCATGTGTACCTATGTTTACTGGTTCTTTGTTACCTTTAGCATAATGAATCCGATTTATCTCCTTTGTAGAAACTTATTGTCTTTATTTATAGTGTTGAATACGTGTACAATTACTCAGGTGAAAAACGTAAAGGAAAACTTTTCATGTCCTTGAACATCTTAAGATTTTTTGCTTGAATACATTAAGGATTATAAATTAAGTACAAAGAGTTGTTATTTGTGTACATGTGCAACACTCGTCTTTATTGACTTCATTTTAGACATGTTTATACATACATAAAGTTTTCATATTCTACACCCTTAGGTACCTACGTTAATGGTCAATATAACATTGTAAATAGTTGCAGATTCAGTTCTATGATTTCAAAGAATTCATGGAGCTGCCACTGTGAATGTGTGAATGCAAAGCAATTCTGAATGTCTTATTTTTTTTTAAATTTATATTACTGATATTTTCGTTTAAATGTTTATTATGACTTTATGTAATTGAATATTTTGACATATCTTATTTTATTTCGAACTATTATGTAATGACCTGTAACAATGTTATGAATAAAAATCTGTATCTCATCTGAACCACCTGATGCGAATTCGTTGACTCAGCACAACTAGTCAAACAATTGCTACCGTCCTTATCTTACCTTACTACGGTTCGGTATTGGTTTTTCTTTGTTTTACTCAAAAACTGTTTAAGGGGAATCCCTTTATAGATTTTTCATACAGACTGCGTTATACTAAATATGTTTATTTATAAAAAAATCTATACTAAAATTTTAGTGCCAATTCCAGTAAAACAATACATAACCAGAGTTTTCATTCAATAAATTAAATGTATGAATTTTACTCTGGTTATTTAATAATTGTGAACGCACATATGTTTTTTGCGACAGTGGTAAATAGTATAATAAAACACATTTTGAATGGCGAAATGTTTCAATTTATATATATATATATATATATATATACATACATTTATATAGATCAGCTTCGAATTTTATAGGTATTCGAGTAAATATTAAGAAGACCCAAACAGAATTTTTTGTATTAGAGCAAGGGCCAAGCGCTAATCAGTATTTATACTTATTTACTATGCTTTTTTTTCTGCTATACATAGTACAAAAAGCTCAAGATCTAGACTCTAGTCTCCCCTTGCAAATTGTTAGTTAGAAGTTGTGAATTGTGTATTCAGTGAATAACATCACATAATCAGCATTAAATAATACTGTATCTTATCAGTCCAGCCCCCAAAGTCAACAGCATCTCGGCTTGAGCGTCTTGTTTCAATAACTACGTAAATAAGTGGAAATTTTTGGTACCAAAGTACAGCGACACCGTCGATCTCAAACAAATGTATTATTTAGTCGATTTGCTGTTTCCCGTTAAATCCTGAAGCTAAAGCAATATACTATAACAATACTTAGCCCCGAAATGCCAAATCCATACTCAATGCAATTTCACATAATTATGACAAATTGTAACAATTTGGTTCCCCTTGGCATGGCAGTCCAACGTTCTACCACTTGCGTCATTCTGTTGTCTACAGCAAAAGTTACATAAAACTACTAGATACACTTCGAGAAACTCAATGTTCTCAAATTGAGCGAAAAGTACCAAAGCAGGAGCTGCAGGTGTTTATATACAAGCGGACTTACGAACAGACAAACAGACGTTGCATTCAATATGTAAGGATGAAATAATATTAATAGACATTTTAGGTTACCTAGTTACCTGAAATAGTACATTGTGTACTAAGGGTAGTGGCGGTAAGGAGAAAATTACTAACGAGAGGCTTTTTAGAATCCGAAGGCTTTAATGACTCGAGTTTGTGATTTCCGTTCCGCCCATGTTACACACAGTGTTTTAAGGGTTTCGTACCCAAAAGGGTAATAAGCGGAACCCTATTACTAAGACTCCGCTGTCCGTCCGTCCGTCCGTCTGTCACCAGGCTGTATCTCATGAACCGTGATAGACAGTTGAAATTTTCACAAAAGATGTATTTCTGTTGACGCTATAACAACAAATACATATTTAAGGGGGCTCCCATACAAGAAACGTGATTTTTTTTGCTCGATATTGATAACGGCAACAGGTAGACGCATAAAATATTCACAGAATATTAAGTTATATGGTAACTTTAAAAATAAATAATTAAAATAAAACAAATATATAAGGGAGGCTCCCATACAACAAACGTGATTTTTTTGTCGTTTTTATAGATAATGGCACGGAACCCTTCGCGCGCAAGTCCGACTCGCACTTGGCCGATTTTTTATCACATTTGCGAGTAAATGAATAAAATTATAAAGTTAAAAAATAAACTCACCGAAACATATTTGAAATGGCGAGAATAGAAGTAGAGAAGACAAAGCTATCACCTGATGGCACCAAAACTTGTGATTGCTCGTTTGCTAAACATTTACGCGCGTAGATCATATTTTAAACTAACAGCTTAAGTACATACTTGATATAATTGGCACGTCATTGCCAAAAGTAAGAAAAAGCCAGTGGAAGTAATAAAGGTCTTAGCAACGTTTTTTGATGAAAAACATAGTATATATAGATAGATGTATTCTTTATTGCACACCGAAAATTGACTTAAAACTAATTATATTATAGTATCTACTTGTGCATAGACAAAACTATGTGGAAGGACTTGCATGCGACAATGTAATAATCGGAGCCCAAGAGAAAATTGTAAAACTGTGTCATTCTTAATGTGTCTTGTGTTGTGTTGTGATACACAACTCTGAGTAATTAGACCACGTAATGTTGCGACATAAACGCAAAGTTCGTGGCGATACGTGTGTCGTTTGTTACCTCTATTTTATTATTTTAATTTTAAGAAAACAAATTTTACGTAACTAGCAATCAGCTTGAGTGATTGGTGATTGTTATACTAAATAAAATTGCAGTTTGAACTAACTAACTGGCCCTGGGCAAGCGACACAAATCAGATTGCAATGTCGCTCGCCGATCTCTCCTGACGGACTGCGGTGCGAGGATGTCGACTTGGTTACTTTCGATTTGAGTTCAGGATGCCTTGATATTAATCACTACTACAGACGGTGGCGAATGGCTGAGTAACTTGAATATAATTTTTTTGTTCTAAAAAATTGTTACTGCAAAATTAAGAATGAAGTTTAGTAATATATTTAAAACCGCCGTTTATACGTTTATAATACACTATTGTGTTGTCTGTCGCGCCGGATATGCGTCAAGTTTCATGGTGATTAGCATTGCATATGGGATTCAGGTATCATTAGAAAGATTAGAATCATGAGAATTATTGCGGATATTTGAAAAACTTGTAAAACCGACTTTGTTTATGTGTGCATTATTAGAACGTTGACATTGTTATTAATTAAGGAACTATTATTATAAAGAATGATACGATTTTATTTTTAAATAATTCTGCATCTATACTAATATTATAAAGCTGAATACTTTGTTTTCTTAAACGCGCTAATCTCAAGAATACTGGTCAGATTCGAAAAATTCTTTAAGTGTTAGATAACCCATTTATCGAGGAAGGCTATAGGCTATGTATATCATCACGCTAAGACCAATAGGAGCGGAACAACAATAAAGAACGTTTCAAAATCGGGTTTTTTTTCTCTTTTGAGAGCTTCCGCTGCGTGCGCTGCGTAAACGATTAATGTTTCGCAAAAATCATGTATGACAAAATAGTTCTTACCCTACCTAAACCTTTTTTATGCTAACCAAATTTGTTCTAAAATTATGCATTATTTGCGAAAGTGTTTTTATAAACATGGTATTAATCCTTATCCAAATAAATACGTTATTCATCACAAATATTTAATTTAAAACAAAATTGTCCTTTACATCATTCGATTTCAATGAATATCTTAGAAGATATCGCAGTAAACATCGCAGCAAAATAATTATCAAATACTGCGCGCGCATTTATGATGTGCAAGTCGGTCGGTCATGAGGGGGGAGGACGGTGGCCCCAGTTAGCTTTGCGCGGTCGGCTCCCTCCGTTTCGGACTCAGCGGACGCAACCGACATTGAATATTTTGACTTTCTTAAAGAAAAAAAAAAATTGAGGGTATTATGGATAAAATAATAAATAGACCACCTGTGCGAAGCCGTGATGGGCCGCAAATTTTCCAAAAAATTCAATTTACGACCTGTTTCACACAACTAACAAATTTTAAAAAAAATCGGCCAAGTGCGAGTTGGAATCGTTCCGTTCCGAGGTTCCGTACCATTATCTGTAAAAACGGCAAAAAAAATCACGTTTGTTGTATGGGAGCCCCTCTTAAATATTTGTTTTATTTTAATTTAAATGTTTATTTTTAAAGTGAATATATAACTAAATATTCTGTGAATATTTCAAGCGTATACCTGTTGCCGTTATCAATATAGAGCAAAAAAATCGCGTTTGTTGTATGGGAACCCCTTAAATATTTATTTCATTCTGTTTTTTTGTATTTGTTGTCATAGGAGCAACAAGTTTTCAGTGAAAATTTCAACTGTCTAACTATCACAGTTCATGAGATACTGCCTGGTGAAAGACGGACGGACGGACAGCGGAGTCTTAGTAATAGGGTCCCGTTTTTTACTCTTTGGGTACCCTAAAAAGGTAAAAGTATATTTACTCACTATTATTTTACTATTATTTACTCGTAAATTGTGAAGCCTACTTAGCTGTAAAAGTTTTCCTTTTAATTTTGTTCTATACACTGTGCTGTACCTACTGTACTGTACTGATTTTTTTCACATATCCAATAACAACCATTAGCTGGCACGCTGACAAGGGACGGGGGACAGGGGGGCTTGACTAAAAAATAAAAAAACTAGGCAAAAATATTTACCCGTACAGACAACATATTTACATGCATTGACAAGTACTAAAAACATAGATGGAAGGCGTGGAAGTATGACTACTTACGTGTAATAAATGTAACATCTCTTGGTATTTAAATCTGTCCGCAAGTGCGCTTACAGTAAAAACACTAACGCGACTAACTTTTTAGAGAGATTATAAAAAAAATAAAGGTTATAAATTGATCGGTCAGGCTTAAGTAGAGTAAACCACACGACTGGTAAGAGTCAATATAGAGCACCAAAAAGAAAACCTATTGACTCTCAAAATTATAGATTCATTTACTTAAACGGATATGTAATGGTAATATTTAATACTTAGGCGAGTATTTTAGGGTCCATAGATAATATAACGGTACAAAGAATCTTTTGTACAAAAAAGTTGGGACTATATGTTGAATGTAATTAAATTTGTTTGACGTAATTTATGGCTTGCCGCTTACAGAGTGTTCGGTGTCTGTCCGTTTGTCTGTTGAATTGAATTTAGTCTAATTTGATAATTATCTGATGATGTCTGACTAGATACGGCAAATTTTAAAACTATTTGTTTTATAATTTTTTGTAATAAATAAAGTGTTTGTCGTATGACCAAAAATATACAAAATTTACTATTTTATCTCCATCTATAATTTACAAGTAAAATATACAATAAGCTGACCAATACATTAAATTTGAGTACAGAACCCTCGGTGGTGGAATCCATCTGGCACTAAAGATAACGATTACTATTTTCAACATTTATTTGCATTCTTGCCTGTGTACTTCCCTTCTATTGTTACTTTATCTTGAAGCGGATCTTTGTTCCTTGAGCTGTTTCCGTATAAGAAGCTCATGTGACGGATATGACAGACAGACAGACAAGAACAACTGGCCACAACTAAATTTCCTCTCAAAGAAATAGATGATGGGTACCTGTTGCAATACAATCATCGACAATGTCTGTGAGCGACACAGGGTGTCAAAAATATATTCGGCAGACGCCGGGGACAATATAAAAAAAACTCGACTTAATCGCGGGACAGTGTCAATAGACAAATTTTCTACTGTCTATAAATGCTGAAAAATATAACTGAGTCGCAATCGAACAATAAGCAAATACACAAGTTATGATATAACAGGTGGTGTGTCGGTAACCGCGGTAATGACTACACGGCCTTGGCCATTGTTAATATAATCGCTTTTCTCGCACCTGCCTTAATACATACCGTAAGAAAAATTAAAGACAAAAAGCTTTACACTACAGTTGGCGCCACTGTACAAACTTCAATGAACTATTTAGTTTACACTGTATGCATGTACTTGCGTTGCTATACTTGCCTTAATACTGCAATAACGTGTTTATACAAAAAAAATAGTTTTGTGCTATTTGTGGCGCCACTGTTTTATAAAAAATATTATTCATGAAGTCGACGTTGAGTAGTTCACTCATATTTTCACTGGTATGTTACAAAGCCGACACGTGCCGCACATTCTATTCCTTTTCAATCATCGGCTTTATTATTCACGAGTGATGTCAGTATCTGTATCTGTACCTAGTGTCACGTTGTTCGCAAGATGACTCGGATTATGGAAGTTGCTTAGATCTGTTCAAATATTGTACAACACTATTTTTTTAAAAAAACTACATTACAAACAACAATACTATTATGAGAAATTTTAAAAAATTCACACAGTTATAAGTAAATTGCACGTAATTTACGAACCTACTGAATTACCCGAGACACAGTAAGTTCCTATTTAAGGCTAAAATACAAGTTTATAATTCTTAAATTTTGTCTCGAAATATCGAAAAAAAAAAGTACAAATCGAAGGCATGATTTTTCAAGTCTTAGTTATTTGATAAGTATTCCTGGACATATGAAACACCGCCATCTGATCGGACCCAAACAAAGTTGTATTTTTACGGACATCACACAAAGGATACAAATACTAAATTTTTTTAGAAAACAACTATACTCAAGAAAAACTCAAATGTTCATCACATAACTATTTGTCCTGTGCCGGGACAGGGGAAAAGGGTAGTTCACAACCTTGGTTCAGCAGGCAGAATCAGTTCCAATTTCTACCATCCTCCATTTCACATGATGCATGAGAAACAAGGGTTTTTACTTAAATCCAGTCCCTAGTGACCACAGTGAAGTTAATGAGTAGTTTTGAAATCAAACTCAAACTTTTTTATTCAAATACACTTTTAAACAGCACTTTTGAATCGTTAATTTATTTATAATTTAAAAAAATTACCACCAGGTAATTCGGAATTATTTACTACCGAGAAGAACCGGCAAGAAACTCAGCATTTATTCTTTTATATTTTTTCAACTTTATATTAAAATACAATGTAGCCTTACTGTAGTACAGTCCATGTACGTAATTCTATAACTCACCTTGTATCGCGGCGGTACTAGGAACCTAGGCATCGGTCTGTGTTTATGTTTTCAATGGAGGGGCTACTCTAAGGTAAGGAAACTTACTTTAAAACATTAGGAATCTGCTTAAAAATAGACAGGCGAGTGGTAATTAAAGCTTTGAGTGCGTCACCGTGGCGATTCCTGGTACTAATGATGCTCCGCGCAGCTATCCAGATCCAGGAGCTGATCAAATCACACTGGTAGTCTACTAACTCACCAAGCTCGCGTCGATACCACGACGTTGGTATTTCCGATCAAATGCGGGATTTAATTAGTACGCGGGCAGAAATTCCTCACAAAATACCAAAGCGAGCGAACACACTAACAAAACGCAATACGCGAGTGTCGCTTCCAACCTGTGGCAAAGATTGAACTGAACTATTTGCACGACGGAACGTGCGTTCCAGCGAGCCGACCAAGGTCAATATCATACTAAGTGAAAGTCGATGCGTCATCGCTTATCTTTACCGACATTTATACTAGGTAATACCTTTTTTTTTGATAAAAAAAAAATTACAAATGCTCCAATACCAATTAATTAAGTTATAATTCTTCCAAGCATTTTTATCATTTATGTATTCATCAACTTTGTAACAGCTTTTTTTCACTCAACTAGGTATCATTGATGTATGTTTTGAATTTATTTAGAGATAAATTAACCACATGTTCCGAATGTTATTGTAGATATATATACTTTCTATTGCGAAAGATCTTCTGAAGACATTTTGGAACTACCAATTTTTCCTTATTCCTTGTATTTTCCGCGTGTCAATTTTGTGAAAATTTTTGCGTACATACATTATGCGAAGATATATTGGCAAGGAACAGTTAAAATATCAATTTCCCTAAATAGAGCCCTAAGAGAAATTCGAGGTTCTAATTTATAGATTGACCATACTACTCTCTTTTGCAAAATAAAGACTGTATCAATATCAACTGCCTTTCCTCAAAGAAAATGCCATAAGACAAGACGGAATGGAAAAAGTAAAGGTAGACCAAGCGAGCAGTGTCAACATCTATAAGCTGCCTAACTTTTCTAACTGCATAAGCAACTGAACTAAGTTTCCCTGCAAGAACTGAGATGCGAGGGTTCCACTCCAAATTGTCTAATGTAATACCTATAAACACCGTTAAGTCTAGTTCTTCTCCGTTTAAGGATTATTTTGTACTTATGTTTCTGACATTTGGCAATATAAAGTTTAAACACATAGCTTTTTCGCATTAAGAAGTAAGTTATTTGCCGTAAACAACTGAAAACCCGAGAAAGTGCACTACTTACGTCGTCAAAATTAGTTTTATTTCTGTCAACTTTAAATAAAAGAGAAGTGTCATTTGCAAATAGTACAATCTAAATAATAACCTTGAGAAACTCCTAATTTTACCTCTGAGCCATTGGATTTTACCTTCTGCGTTCTACTACTTAAATATGAGGGGATAAGCTCAAGAGCCAAATCTGCAATACCATAATGACTCAGTTTTCTTATAAGAGTTTCATGCGCTCTATTCCAATACAATTATTTGGTTAACGACACGCAATGGTAAGAGTCACAGAAGTCTTAGGTGTGTGTTTAAATACAGAAATAACATTTCGTAGTCACATGATAAAAATCTGCAAAACAGCTTATCGAAATTTAGGACTTGTCCTTAGGGAGGCTAAACATTTTACAGAGATTCGATCCATTATCGCCTTATATAATGCGTTAGTTCAAAGCCAAATGGAGTGTAACTCAGGTATTTGGTCTCCGCACGAAACTAAATATCGTTTTAGGTAGGCAGTTAAGGTTTATATCCTTCCATATCCCATACTATCCTTTAATGTATCCAACCCTATTTGTAGTAGAAGTGGTTGGATATAATCAACTTTAAGTAAGAAGAGAAGTATCGCTTGTGTCCTACATTGTCAGGTTGATTTGAGGTATCATTAACAATCCGGATATACTGAGCCAAATAAATATCGTTCCGGATAGGTATGTCTGGTGTCGCCGGCAACCGCAGCTACTGGCTGTGCTGCGCGGAAAAACTAATTTGCTGTCGCACGCGCTTTGCACTTTAGATTTTAGTTATATATTTAAAATCAATATTTTATCACCAAACAGTATTGCCACAGTCTAAACATTCATACAGTCATCTTGCAGACAAACACATGTGACAAACATAGTCTAGTCGGGTGAGCTCGCTCCCCGTCACGCCGCGCACCTTACCTCACTATTGCTCTGTCAACTTCGATGGCCAATCGAATGAAATATTTGTTTAGGCCGTGGTATATCATCACCGACGATTGAGCAGTTAGTGTGGTGTGGTGTGAAATACTAACACTTGAGCCGGTCGGTGGTAGGCCCGCGACAGGCAGCACTGAGCCCGCAGCACAGCTCCTTGAAGTCGACATGGTGGTCCCGGTTGTCGTCTAGCGCGCGCACCAGCCCCGCGGCGGCTGCGCCCGGCAGCGGGGGAGACACCAGTGGGGAGACGCTCTCCGCGTCCAGCTGCCCCGACGCGGACGCGCCCACCAGTGACCAGAAACATTTCTCCAACTCGATTATGTCCTGCAATGCAGACACACATTTAAACTTAGTCTGCATAGATGCGTCGGTTCACATTTAAACATCTGGGCGCTGAGCCTCATTCGTCAGTTAAAGTCACTTTTACCTAGTTTTTAATAGTATATAATAATTATAATATATCGTTACGTATTTTTTTCTCAGAGATGGCATTATATAAATTTATTATCTTAAACAAATCCGGAAATAGACCAAAGAATCCAAAGGGCCAGCGACTAGCGTACTTTATGAAGATGAAAGGACGATTTATGATTCGAGCAATTATGACAGACATCTTATACTGAGTTCCAGATATTTCGAAAAAGGCTTTAGTGGTTTAGCGAAATAACTGGAACTCAAAACTTTTACTGGTCACGGTAATGAGCCCGTAAAAATGTTTTACACTAGCAGGATGTCTAGCGATCAGTCTGAAAAAGAAATCCCGGTTTTTCCCGCCTACTTTTTTGAATTTTCCGACAATATTGTTTTAGTAATATTATCAGCTTATTAATTAGGTATATTTTTTTTTCGTCGTTTTGTTTATAAAAGCAAACACAACTGTGAGCTGTGAGACTGGTGATTCCAGAAACAGTAATAATAGTATTTTATAACTTTGACGATTCAAAAATGTTTGTAAAAACCTAATTTGAATAAAAAAAATTGACGTTGACAGATAAAAAACTAGCTATTTTTAAATACTAGTTTTTTAATTCTTTTAAATACTAGTCAGTCAGAATTTACAAAACACTGTAACCTAACGTAAAATAAATAGCCAACGGAACATAAAATGTATTTTCATCATACTAAGGCACAAGAAACTTAAATCTCTTAACAAGTTAACAATTGCATTAAAACCTAAACTACTTAGAATTTACAAAATTATGTAACACTAGCTTCTGCCAGCGGCTTCGCCCGCCCTAAATTTCGTTATCGGCGTAGGTTCTTACGCAACTCCTCACTTATAGAAAAAAAACAAACAAAAAAATCTTTCCTCTTTAATGGCATAATACATTCGTGTCTGTGATACCATGGAAATACACATACAAAATTTCAACCCAATCAGTCAAGCCGTTCAATAGTTGACAAACCAACAGCAGCGCCACCTACGGAGGCCAATTGTATTTTTGAATAATCCAGAAAACAATTGAAATACCCATATCAAATTTCAACCCAATCGGTTCAGCTTTTTAGAAGTAATGTGAAAAAGGAAGTAATTACGTAATTAAGTAATTAGGAATGTTCGGAAGGATAATTCTTACTACCGGTTGTCCTATTTCCCGCTTTCCCGTAGGAATGAAGCATTTCCCCGCGGTAAAAAGTAGCCTATGTTCATCAGGGATAATGTCGGCTTCTAATGGTAAAAGAATTTTTCAAATCGGTCCAGTAGTTTCGGAGCCTATTCAAGACAAACAAACAAACAATCAAATCTTTCCTCTTTATAATATTAATATAGATAAAGTAATTTACATTCAACATAAAATGGAAAATGATTCTTTTTATAGTAAGGAGGTGAATAAGGAAGGAAAGTAAATGTTTAAAATAAAAAAAGTCAACAATAAATAAATTACAGACTGAACTAGACAGTCAAAATTTACAAAATAGTGTATATGTGTAACATAAAACAAATCAACAATAGAACATAAAATGTGAAAAAAAATTGGACTGACTCCTTAAGGTGGAGCTGAATAACATTTTTTAACATTAGTCATACAACATTCAGTATCCTAAATATCAATAATTATTAAAATTTTGCTGTTTAAAATGCGGTAAGTATAATATTTTCCTATTTATCATTGTTGCAAAATGGATATTCATTAATGAAATATTAGTTAATTATTAAATAACCAGAGTTTTTGTCAATTTCATACATTTAATTCGAAAACCACTTAGTTATTAAGGTTAATTGCCCTGTAGTAGAATTTAATTTTTTGCAAGTAAATCAAGTCAAAATATATATTAAAAAGAACGAATATACTTCATTATTCCAAGACCTTAAGCAAAATAATAATGCAATAAAATTTTCTTTATACCTCTAGTTTTTGCAAAAATTAAATATTATTATAAAAATAAATGGATATTATTTTATAATCTTATAAATATAAAAAGAAGTTGGGTTATAACTCCACCAATTTTTATGATTTTTTTTTTTTTAGGATTATTCTCCGCCCCGAATAGCAGAATTAATATTAAAACAGGAAATTTTACTAAAAATATTCTCCTAAACCTATTAGCAAATTTTATATTACAAAAAAAAACGAGTTACTATATTGAATGCTTTTCGCCATACTACATCCATAATTCGCGTTGTATGAATAATTTGTCAGACTCTATGCTCGCTCTTAACAATTCATGGATGAATATATCTGTTTTGCGACACCCACCACTTTGCTTATTTTGACTATGTGTTCTAAAAAAAGAATTTTCGTAAAGCTTTTGAGCAACATGTTTGGGTTTAAGATGGTCATGTTTGCGGTCACAGAGGGATTATCACCACATCAGGTTACCTAAGTTAGTTATTATACATGAAGTAGGAAATCAGCCCAATTTCATTGCAAAATTGTATAGCTAAAAAATAAAAAGGGAAATGAAACGCAAAAATCATTGTTGCAAAATGGATATTCATTAATGAAATATTAGTTAATTATTAAATAACCAGAGTTTTTGTCAATTTCAAAATATTTAGATACTTAAAATTGTAGAGCAGTCACATAAGACACCTTTCTCTAGAATTTCATAAGAATCGATGTAAAACAGCGGAATTAAAAGACTGACATAGGGACAAACGTACATGACAAAACTAGAAGGGTTACGTTTAATTACCATTGGGCTACCGAACTTTGAATACAATAATTAAGTACATTCGCTTTTTTTTCATTTTATCGCAATAAAATACATGAAAAATAGATCTAACTCATTTTTCCTTTCTGGATGTAGCATGTCGACCGACCATGGACGATATTCCATTAGTTTTTCTTCATTGTTAACCTATTAGAAAAACTTTCTGTATCCTAGACAAATTTCCCGGGCATTCCCGTGTTTTTCCTGATTTCCCCATCGCTAGAGTGAAATGAACCTTCACTAAAACACGGTATTACAAAATGACCAAATATATGGAGGATAGAGATCCTTGGGTATGACAAAACTTTGCAGGCTGCTTCATTTAATTGTATATTTAAACATTAAATCAGAAAGATGAAGAAATCCCGATATTATAGTAGTCTAAGTAGTTTTTAGGGTTCCGTACCCAAAGGGCAATTAGCGGAACCCTATTACTAAGACTTCGCTGTCTGTCCGTCCGTCCGTCCGTATGTCACCAGGCTGTATCTCATGAACCGTGATAGTTAGACGGTTGAAATTTTCACAGAAGATGTATTTGTGTTGCCGCTATAACAACAAATACTAAAAAACAGAATAAAATAAATATTTAAGGGGGGTCCCATACAGCAAACGTGATTTTTTTGCTCGATGTTGCTCGATATTGATAACGGCAATATTCACAGAAAATTTAGTTATATAGTCACTTTAAAAATAAAAAATTAAAATAAAACAAATATTTAGGGGGGGCTCCCATACAACAAACGTGATTTTTTTGCCGTTTTTATAGATAATGGTACGGAACCCTTCATGCGCGAGTCAGACGCGCACTTGGTTTTTTTTTATATACCACTAAGATGGCAAAGAAACTTACGGCCTGCCTGATGGTTAGCGGTAACCGTAGTCTATGGATCCTTGCAACACCAGGGGTATCAGCCGCTCGTTGCCGACCCTTCAGAATTCTAAAAACATCTTTCTTAAAGAACCCCAGAGAACTGTAGTCCTTAGAAAAAACCTTGGCAGGGAGCTCATTCCACACCCCAAGCCTTCGCAGGAGGAAGTTTCTCTGAAACCGCACTGTGCGCGACCATTTCGGTTTTAAAGTGGGAGAATAAATTCCCTGCTGATGACGAGCGGTGCGATGGTAGAAAGTAGCCGTGGGCATCATTTCGAACAATTCCTCACAACACATCCCATTGTACAAGCGGTTAGAACACACAGAGGGAGGTAAAGTCTCTTCTCAGACTTACGGGCTCTATACGGCAAAAAATTTGGGATCGTCGACAATTCTCACAGCCGGTCGTTTTGTTAATATTTATTATTGTTATAAATATTTTGAAAAGAGTAACTGCTGAGTTTCTTGTCGGTTTTTCTCAGTAGATACAACCTTCCGAATCGGTGGTAAAGTCATAATTAACTAGGAAATTAAACGATTAGAAAGTCTTTTTAAAAACCCTACGTGAACGTGAAATAAGAGCTATTTGATTTGAACAGTGATCTTTAACTTTTTGAAATGAGGATTACTGTATTACGTCCATAAAGATCAATTGCTAAATGCAAAAAAGAACATAATGGTAAATAAACAAACAAACATTCAACAACGCCATATATCGGTAAGCAATCGCCTACATCTGTCTCGCGCTAATCAGTCGTGTCCAACGCGAATGTAGGCATTACTAAAGAATAAGGAACAAGTCTATTTATAATCTTTTATGACAATCACGTATCACTTTACGTTATGGAATCGTTAGATACCAGTTTGTTGACTATATATAAATATAATATAATAATGTAAATACATAAATATTTACTACTTTCTTTTCTATGGTGAGCGTTTTCTCCACGAAGGAGCTGTAGGGTTCTTCAAGAAAGGAGTGATTAGAGTGTCAGATCTTATCATTTCTGATCATAAAAAAATGGAAGCGTAGCCAACTCCAAGGTTCGCTAAACGACTTGTAAGTTGTGGATCAGGCCAACTGTCAGTGTTCACCAGCTAAATAAAGGTAAAAAGACGTTAACGTCATCGCCTCAAAAGTGCAGTTGGGCCGTTCTTCTTTCCTTGCGCAATAGCATGTCTCTCATCTTATTAAAGTCAAAACTTTCAGCTCTCATTATATAATTATGTTTTTAGTGTTTGAATTTACGTCCTTATTTTTATTTTCCCATCACTACTAAATAAATCGTGCTCTTTCACTTAGCCAGTATTTTTTAATAGAAAGCCGTGACAGATTGGTCATACTTTTTGAAATGAGGATTACTGTATTACAATAATATAAATGTTTATATTTCTCACATTCCTTTAACATCACTTTAGCTGTGAACATGCACAGTCAACGGCTAAAGTCCATATAGAATTCGGAACAAAAATAGTATGCCAGTTGCAACGTGACTCACACACTTACATAAATAACAAAAGTAGTTTGTCTTGTAAATATTGGATTAGTTGAAACATACATGTGTGATCCAGAAATAATGATAATCGGATATTTGTAAAGCACATAAAAATATAAAAAAAAAAAATTTTTCACTCTACCCGGTCATGTCTAATAGGTCAGCACAAAAAAATCATATAAATAGGCCATAAACATTAAAATAGAAAAAAATTAAATCAGAGCTATATTAAGTACCTCTGTTTGAAAAAAATTTCTACCAAAGACATACACAGCGGCCTAGTGGAAACATTGGGGGACTCTGCTCCTCAAGGAGCAAGGAGTTTAAGCTGGGTACAACATCCACAGAAGATGGAAATCGCGAGGGACGCCTATCCACGTCCCTCACTGCAGGCAATGTAAAAAAAGTTGAACATGTCATGTTGGCAGATCGAAGAGTGACCATAGGGTATGTAGCTGAGGTCACAGGGATCTCATATGGCAGTGTTCAAAGAATCTTTACAAACGAACTGCATATGAAAAAGGTCTCTGCGCGCTGGGTGCCGAGAATGTTAACCGTCGAGCAAAAAAAAAACCGAGTCAACATTTCGAGGGTGAATCTTGAAAAGTTCTGAAGAGTTCCCCACAACTCTTTTTTTTTTTTTTTTTTTTTTTTTTTTTTTTTTTTTTTTTTTTTTTTTTTTTTTTTTTTTTTTTTTTTTTTTTAATACCACTAAGGTGGCAAACAAGCTTACGGCCCGCCTGATGGTAAGCGGTCACCGTAGCCTATGGACGCTTGCAACACCAGGGGTATCACTTGCGCGTTGCCGACCCTTCAGAAATCTAATAACTTCTTTCTTGAAGAACTCCATACTGTAGTCCTTGCAGAAAACCTTGGCAGGGAGCTCATTCCACAACTTAAGCGTTCGCGGGAGGAAGTTTCTCTGAAACCGCACTGTACGCGACCATTTAGGTTCTAAAGTGTGAGAATGAATTCCCTGCCGATGGCGAGCGGTGCGATGGTAGAAAGTAGCCGTGGGCATCATTTCGAACAATTCCTCAGAACACAACCCATTGTACAAGCGGTAGAACACACACAGTGAGGCAAAGTCTCTCCTCAGACTTAAGGGCTCGATACCGCAAGTGAGTTTGGGATCGTCGACAATTCTCACAGCCCGTCGTTGAACCGAGTCAAAAGGGTCAAGCTGGTATCCGGGTGCACCTGCCCAGAGATGGCAGCAGTACTCCATATGGGGCCGAACTTGCGACTTGTAAAGTAACAACCTTTGCCCCGACGTGAAGTACTGCTTCGCTCTGTTGAGTACACCAAGTTTTTTGGACGCCAGCTTTACCTTATCTTGTAAATGATCTCGGAACTGAACATCGCTGGAGATGTCGACACCAAGGATCCCAATGCTCTTGGAGATGGAGAGGGGAGTGTTCTGGAATTGTGGGACCACAGTGAATGGAGTTTTCTTAGCGGTGAACGCGCACACTTGTGTCTTTGTAGGGTTGAATCGGACCAAGTTTACCCGTCCCCAGTCAGAGACCTGGGACAGTGTGGTCTCGATTTGAGACACAAGTTCTCCGCGGTTTTCCTCCACAAGGGAACGAGGGATGTTTGCACGACCCGTGTAAAAAGTGTCTCCAGTACTGTCATCTGCATAGCAATGTATGTTGTTGATGTCCAACATGTCATTGATATGCAGTAGAAACAGCGTAGGAGACAGCACAGAGCCTTGCGGGACACCAGCATTAATGTCCATGCTATCAGAGCAACTACCGTCAACTACAGTTCGTATGCGTCTGCCGGACAAAAAGCTAGCCACCCATTTGCACAAACCCTCGGGCACTCCGTAAGATGGCAACTTCGATAGAAGACCGCGGTGCCAGACCCGATCGAACGCCTTCGCTATGTCCAGGCTACATGCCAATGCCTCTCCCTGACTCTCAATGGCTAGTGCCCATCGGTGTGTGAGATACACTAGAAGGTCACCAGTCGAGCGACCGTGGCGAAAGCCATATTGACGGTCACTGACCAGATCGTGTACTTCTAGGTATCTTAGAAGCTGTGTGTTGATCACACGCTCCATCACCTTAGAGAGGAGAGAGGTAATAGCGATAGGCCTGTAATTCGATGGATCTGATCTATCGCCCTTTTTAGGCACCGGGTGCACATTCGCAGTCTTCCATGTAGACGGAAATTGCCTAGTGTGGTAGGAAAGCGCGAAGAGGCGCGTGAGTACAGGACATAACTCAGGAGCACACTGCTTAAGCACCTCTGCTGGTATACCGTCTGGCCCACTCGACTTATGAACGTCTAGAGAAAGCAACGCCCGCCTGACCTCCCGCTGCGTTATGGAGATTTCCGGCATGGACTTACCGCACCACGGTATAGTAGGTGGTACAGCGCCTTCATCGTTCATATTCGAGTTCGAGGCAAAGAGACTGCCCAGTAGATCGGCTTTCTCTTTAGCACTATGGGCCAAGTCACCATCGGTCTTTCGCAGTGGTGGTAACGACGACTGGCAGAAGTTCCCTTCGGCAGCTTTGGCAAGCGACCAGAAAGCACGACTCCCAGAAGGATAGCTCGCAAGTCGCCCACCTATTTTGCCGATGAATTGGAATTTTGCTCTGGCAGTTGCTTTCTTACTGAACCTCGAGGCAGCATTTAATTTGCGTTTTAACTCAGAAATATTCGGATCCTTATTATAACGAGCCGTGGTCCAAGCCTCATATGCATTTTGCTTAAGAATTTTAGCTTTTCTGCAAGACCTATTAAACCACGGTCGTTTTTTGACGCCGGCAGCTACTCGCGGGTTAGGAATATAGCATTCCATACCAGCAAGGATTGTCTCAGTGACTGCGGCTGCGCAGACGTCAGGATCTTCTGAGTTAAAGCAGATCTGCCTCCACGGGTACGATGCGTAAAATTCACGCAATCCATCCCAGTCTGCCGACTTATAGTGCCACACACGACGCCAGTTAGTTGGCCCAGAAGGATCAGGTTGTGTGCATGACACTTGAGTCCGAACGAGACAGTGGTCCGAGGAGCCAAGAGGCGCATCCACTGAGACGGAGTACCCGTCCGGACGAGTAGTCAGCAGAAGGTCCAGTAAGGAGCTCGTATGTTCCTCTATATCTGGTATTCTCGTTGGAGAAAGTACCAGCTGAGAGAATCCATCGGTCAGAGCAAATTCATGAGCAGATATCCCAGCATAGTTATTGGTTCGAGAACTGAGCCACTCGCGATGGTGGGCGTTAAAGTCTCCCAAAATAACTAGTTCTGCTGTGGGATATTGCTCTAGAACTTTGTCAGTCGTCAAACTCAGGTGCGTGAAGAGTCGAGTTACGTCCGTGTCACCGCTATGAGACCTGTATAGGCACGCATAGATACGAGTGTGGCCGCCGTAATCTACGCGCACCCACAATATCGACAGGTCCCTGTCTTCAAGGCTATGAAGGCGGCGACAGCAGATATCCTCCCGGACGAACATACTAACACGGCACGACTCATAAAATTGTGTTCGAGTTTGTAGCCGGGATAATGAAGGTATGATGTGTCGGCCGGGCAGGATATCTGCGTCTCCGTTAGAAAAAGAATGGTCGGCTGCGCAGTTTCGAGATGGTGGTGGACTGCGTTAAGATTTGCGTGAATACCCCTGATGTTGCAAAAATCCACATTATATGTGGATGGAGTAGCCGCTGTGCAAACTCTTTTCTTTTTCTGTCTTCTGGCCATAATATATATAAAAAAAAGTTACTAAGACTAAGGATGAGGATTCACTGCACAGACAGCATAGAGGGCAAAGGGTGCGGTTCTAAGACTGCCGTGCTCGTGGCTGAGTGCGTAGTGCTAATCTAATGAAATAAAAGTAGAAATATTTGTTATAATTTGCTGACTTTAGACGGCAAACAGTTTAGAGTATAAAATAGGAATGTTTTAAGGACTATAATGCAGACCACATAGTCTACACCAGTGTCAGCAAAACCTATTTGTTGGTTAAACACAGCACACGGTAGCATTCAGAGGTTTTCTGACCATTATATTATATATCATCATAAAGTTTCTCTAAAGTAAACAATTATTGATTTTTGTTGTTATTTTAAGCAGCATTGGTGTAAACAAAAAGCTCTCATGATATAGTTAGATTGTGGGGATAATATTAAAAACAAAATTTGAACAGTACAAATTGTGGTCATAGCTTGATTAGAACCCACATAACATAACACATAACACGCCATGTAGTAAATGGCCCAGTAAAGCGTGATAAATCATATATTAAACAACTGTCTAATTGAGTAGGTATACCAACGATCCTAAACAAGAAGTACAGTTTTAATAAACTTGTTCTGATATACGAGTATGATGAGGTAAAAAAAATACGAAATCTGAACTTAATTTGTCTTATTTTAAGGTTGATACTGACAGTGCGATTATGTGAATGTGTGATTTAGGGAACCACAGAACGGCCTGCACGCGATTTAAGCATCAAATCTGTGCATGCTTTATTGCATGTGACTGTACATAGGTAGTATGATATTAATACAAGAGTAAACATCAATTTAATTTAATTAATTGTAAAGTTGATATGCGCGCTTATCTACTGTGTACACACCTACTGAAAATTTTACTGTATACTTAACTAAAACTCAATGTGATTTGTAGAAATTTCTAAGAGTAAGTATTCGGATATAATATTGTTTCTTCATAGAGTTTAAATTTTTATTACATAATTTTTAGAACAATATAGAACTTATCTATAAGATTACTATCTTAAACAATCAAAACACGATTGGAAAGGCAAAAATATTATTCCGTTTTTGTTCTCCAATTTATAAAAAAACTCACTTTTACTTTGTGAACTAAAATAACAATAAAATTCCTCAAACCTAGTGTTACATGTGTGGAAACCGTAATCAGGGTGAGAGGGTAATTATTGCTTATTGCTTATATGGTAACATATATAACCAATTTTTTTTTATTCTTTTACAATCAACTTTTTTGTATGAATTGGTAAAAAACGAAATTAATTGATTTATTCTGAAATGTTAATAAATTGCCTTTCTGATGAATCTTGTCTGATTTAATATGATTCAAAGAAGGTTTTAAATATACATCTTTTAGCACTACACTTCTTGTTTTATTTAATGTTTTGATAAAAATGCTGTTAATAATATTAAAATTAAGATACAAATGTTATTTTTACTTTACCTGGGTTCCAACTTCGAATGCCTTAAACACTAAGTTTCGGCAAGTTTAGACCCAGCAGACCTTTTGATCCGTTATCTTGGTTATTATTTAGCGTAGGTCTCATAGGTTTAGTCAGAAGGGCATATTTTTGGGGTGTGCCAAGTACTTCCGGCAGGGGGCGCAATTATATAATAACATAACTAATCAATGGTAACTATTGCCACCAGTTTAATTCGGGTACTTTATGACGAAATTTTTACTGAAAAAATTATCAACATCCCAAAGTTTCGGCAGGATCGGCTCTGGCAGACCTGATTTTTTTACGTGTTTAGGTGTCTGTTAACGATGTTAGTTAGTTAGTTGGACTTATGTTTTCCGCACTTAGCCTCATAATAGGGCCATTGTACGTAGGGAACCAATACCTGTCATTGGTTACCCATACCATCCCAGCTCCGTCCAAAAGTTAAGGAGGCATCTGATGTTATTCAGCGCCTCTCTCATGGTTTGTGGATTCTTAAGGAGCTTTGTCCGTTGGTCGCTCACGCTTTTGCAATGAAGAACCACGTGAGACGGTGTCTCCTCGGCTTCCATACAGCCCCTGCATAGAAGACTGTCAGTAACGCCGATATTGAAAAAGTGCCTGTTTAGCGGGCAGTGACCTGTTATTATGCCAACTATGTAGCGTAGGTTTTTCGTTTGTTTGAGCGACAGATTAGCGTCCAAGGATGTAAGAACATTCTTAGTTGGTTTGCAATCTGTCTGTTCTGCCCACTGTTTGTTGTGTTGTTGTAAGGTTCTGTCACGTAACCATGTTTTGAGTTGGATAAATGGTATCGGTACAATTGGTTCAGGTCCCATTATTTTAGTGCCCGATCCTCTCTTTGCCAATTCATCTGCCGCATCATTGCCTAGAGACCCACTATGACCACGTATCCATTAAAGAGTAACCGGGTTCTTCAATGCAATTTTTTGCAGTTCACAGTGACACTCCAGGATTAGTCCACTGTTGATGCGGTTGTTGTTGAGAGCTTGTAGCACAGCGGCACTGTCGGAGATGATGCGTATCGATGCATTACTTATGCCTTTAGACAAGACCGCTGTTGCAGCTCGGGTAATCCCAACACATTCTGCTTGGAAGATGGTGTTGAGTGCACCCAAGCTCGTTGACATGTTGATGTTCAGGTCATGGGAGAATACTCCTGTGCCCGTTCCTGATTCCGTTTTGGAGCCATCGGTCAAGTCAGGATCTACCTGACTTCATGGATGCCGGAGCTATCTTTTTCTTCCTCATGAAGCTGGATACGGTATTTTTTGTCAAAGACAAAGGTTTTTGGGATGATATCACATGTCGCCTCTATCATCGGAAGCTCGTTTCCCACCGCTACCCTGAGCCGTGCATGAGTGATTCTGCCGTCCCGTTTCCAGAGCCCTACTTTCTCAAGTCGTATGGCTGCAGCGGTAGCTTCTTGTTGTATAACAAGATGAAGGGGTCTGAGGTTGAGGATGACTTCTAATGCTGTTGTGGGAGTCGTTTTCATACTGCCTGTGGTTGCTAGGCAGGCAAGACGCTGCAGGCTTTGTAGTTTGTTTTTTACCGTGCTTAACTGAGTTCGAGGCCACCAAACTACTGCACCATATGTTATCATGGGTCGTATTATGGCTGTATAGAGCCATAGGGTTATGGATGGCTTAAGGCCCCATTTCTTGCCTATTAGTCTTCTGCATTGCCAGAAGGTTGTACATGCCCTGGTTATTTTTGTGCTTAGATGCTTACTCCAATTTAGTTTGTTGTCTAAATTACCCCAAGGTATTTGACTTCACTTGAAAGGGTAAGCTCAATGTCAAATAGCTTTGGCATGGTAGTTATTTGAATTTTCCTTTTATTTGTGAAAAGGACTAATTCTGTTTTGTTGGGGTTTACCGTCAGTTCATGGTGGTGACACCACTCTTCCAAGATTCTGAGGGCTAGTTGCATGCGGGTACAGATAATATTTTCTGAGTTGCCGATGTAAACATAGCTTATTGGGGTACCCAATGAGGTAGGTATTTTTGCAGCCGGCTCTCCCACTATAAAGGTCACCGGCGATCCCAATTACACCAACAGGGATTGCCATCAACAGTAGTAGCAAATTAAGCTCAAGATTACGCAAACTGTATGACTAATACATGACAGGTAGATTGGGTTTTATTGCAAAATGTTAAGAGGCAAAGAGTTTGTCTTAAAATTTTCCTTAATACACACTAAGCATATAAAGCATTTGCCAGACTACAAAGAATGGTATTGCTGAATAAACCTTCTTCTAATACCGTAACTATTGTAGGATTTGAAATAAGCTCTGCAAACTAAAGTTGTTGTATGAGACATGACATGATCATGAACAGCTATAAACACAGTTTCTTATTTTTTTATTTCCTTTTTGTACAAAGCTAATTTCATAAATGTACTTTTACAGAAATATGATACCAATTTATAAGCTTTTTCTTATAAATGTAGCATAAACACAGGTTTCAACAGGGAGGCAACGGCTTGTAAATTCAAGGTCGTCAACGAATTTTTTAGCGTAGGAAAAAATAAGCCAATAAGTCAATTAAAAGTAAAAAAAGTCTTCCGCTTTCCCCTTTGTTGACAACACATTAACAGGAAATTCTTCTGTGAGTTACCCAGCTCTTGTCATTTGACTTATACCCAGTACATCCCAGTTTAAATTTTTTAAGGCAGCCTCGAGATCTAGTAAAACTTCAGGTAGTATTCTGGTATTTTTAGATGCAATTATTAAAAATTATTTTGTGTTTTGAATTGACCCAAAATATTTGATAATCATGATAATTCAACTGAGCTTCTTCCTTGCTTTCAAAGACGGAAAATGTTTCAGATTGTTTCTTTTCATTTGATATATCATAAGTTGAACCTAACTTTTGAATGTGTTTATTGCGCTTATCATCTGAATAATAGTTTTTCCTTTACTTGGGAGCTCCAAGTTAACGGTGTTTCAATGCATTGTGATGTCTGTCAAAAATGCCAAATCTGTCAGCTATCTTCCAAATGCAATTTAAAGAACAGTTGTTGCTACGGGTACTGATGGAATTTATAATTCTTATTGCGATGCCCATAATCTCCTCCATGTTTATAACTTTTGAACACAAAACTTGTTGATATATAATGGAAGGAAATCGTCATTAGCATGACACAAAACCATTTTTGTTTTCAGTCATTGCTAGTGCCATAATATCATGGTTAAGTTTATCTGCCATGTTCTGATACATGACTCCAATACGCCTTGTGACAGTGGGACGAGATAGCTGCAGTTCTTTAATAGCAGACTTATAGTCTCTGTTTTATTTTTAAAATCTCCAAATAATGTCTGATCCGCTTCATTAAATGCTTCCTTTATAATCAATCCATCTGCAAATGGTTTCTTGTGTTTCGCCAATATATAAGATATTTTAAATGATTGATTGATTGCAGTTTTTAATTGTTTGGCTGGTCTTGTGAACATGGTTTGCTCTTTTTTCAAACCACTTTTCAAATGAATTCCTTTTTGGTTTCTTTATTCACTCTGTGAGGAAAAATCCTTTTCATAGTTTTTATGTAATGTTTTATGATGCCTCTCTAAGTACCCAGGTTAGGTTTTAGGTATTGCAACTGATGCACGGCTAATGAGACAATTGCACCTATCCTATACCATACAATAGAAAAATTCTTCCACCCAATCATTATCCAAATGATATGTTTTACTTTTATTTGCTGCAATCATTTTGTAATATTTATTTATAAACTTTGTATATTGCCTTCAAGTTACAGCTAGCAAATGGCACCTTTATCAAACTTATGATAAAAGATAGTTATGAGGGGGCTATTCTGCCAATCTGGCACAATTATGATGGAATAAATTTTGGTAGATCATTCATTAAATTTGTTTCAGTTACCAGCCTACTAAAACCAAATATGTGTAATTAGTCCTATATTGGATTTTTTTCTCGAGATCAACTCAAAAAGCACTTGCAATCAACCGCCTCTGTTTTATCAGATCCTGGAGAAGATACTCCCTCTTCAAGAAATTTTGGAAGAAAATTAAGAGAAGTTTGGAGCAGGACAAATGCAAATAAGTGCCTCAACAAAGTCAAACAAATTATAGCCAGTCTCAAAAACAATAATGGAGAAAAAATAACAAATAGAAAACAAATTAAACTATTGCAACAAATTTCTACAAAAACCTATACAATTCTAAACTGGAACCAACAGAAAATTACGATCCAAAAATAAGTAATATTACACCTACAAAACCATTTCAACAAGAAGCAGTAAGAAAGGCAATGCTAAGACTAAAAACAAGAAGAAAGCCTAGGACCCCCTTCAAGACACCTTTCTCCATTTTCAAGACTCCTTCAGATGGTGGGTTGTCATTGTGACACTGGAATTAATGACATTATGAATATGAAAATGACTTATGGGTTACTTTTCTGAAGATTTGTAACAAAAAAGCAGTCCTTTAAAGTATATGGACATTTCAGACATATTTATTATGAAGTTATACAAAAGATGGACTTGTTTGTAAAGGGGACGAGAATATTTGTAAGTTCCCTACTTAAGTAGATGTCTTTGAGCACTAATATTTTTTAAATATTAAATTTCCTACTTTCATTGTGATCATATATATTTGTCTTATTTGATTAAGAAAAATAATGGATTTATTTGCAGGTTTCATTTGAAATTACATCTATTATTGTACTTGTTCAGAGGAAAGACTATTTTGTGATTATTTTTATTAATAGTATTTCGTAAAAGACTGTATACAACATTTAATAATTGTCATTAATAATAATTAACCGCTAAGTTCATCACAGGTTAAGTACAAAATGTTTCTAGTACTAAATTTGTGATTTGAAAGTATTTATTTTGTAAGAGAAGTTATGTTTTTTCATGAAGAAACTTTGGAATGGCAATTTCTGTATGTTCATGCATAAATATGGTATAAAAATAATAAACCATTTATATTAATAATGTGACTTACTTCTATAACAGTCCCTTGTTGCACCTAACAGTCACGATTTATCAGAAAATCACAAATAACTCAAAAAATTCTATTAGCCCTCTTATGTAACAACATTGACAGTTGCTATGCAATAGTATTATTTTTTTACAAAAATGCTAAAATAATATGCCAGGACAGCATTAGTATATAAACCATTGCGAGTTTACAGAGAATTGCCCATAAAGACATAAAAAGCTTTGGGTAGGTTAGGTCAGTATTAAAGCTTCAGAGTTACTAGTGTCTTCCATGTTTTGGTAGATAACTGTAACTTTGGACCTTATTAGAGTTATTTGATTCTTTTAAATAATGTTTTCTGATTCAAGTAACATTTTCTGCAAGCTTGTCAACAAAAAAATAAAATAAAACTTTTTAGGATGTAGTATGACTAAAAAAGGGTTTTAAAAGCTGCCAAACTAATTTTAGCAACTTATTTTGATCAGAAGCAATTGGTCTACTTTATGACAACAACTGTTATGCACACTCCATTTTATTAAATCTTATCACTTACCCTTTCTTCCAAATGTGTAACTCCAGCCAAACTTTGATAAAATGTGGGGGTCTCTAAATCTTGAGCAACATGAACTCTGTCTGACAGTAACCACTTAGATAGCACAGTAGCATCCTTGTGTATCAACAGCCATGATCGGAACTGATCAAATGTGACTTTGTCGCCAAATCCAAACAGTCCCGTCAACACTTCAGCTGCCCGTGGTGCTCTAGTAATGATTAGTGAAGTGTTCTCTAAATGTAAAGCTCTAGCAAAATCCCATTTATTGATAAAGGTGCCATTATCATTTTGATTGTTCACATAAAGAGTCCAAAGGAACCTACGACAAATTATAAAGCTTAGGTTTAATAAATTAGGCAATATTCCCTAAGTAAGATAATAGGAATGAATTTTTTGTTACTTGATTTTCTCCTCCAAATTTCCTTTGGTGAGGACCACAATACCGCAAAACAAATCCTTGAATGCAATACCCTTTTTGGTGCCTCCACAAGCCTGATATAACCAATCCGCAACTTCGTAGGGTACTCCGTCACATAAAACTTCATGGACGAATGCTTCCAAACTCAAGGACGTACCGTTAGTACCGGCACATCTTTTAAAAGCATCACGGATGCGTCTCAATTCACTATCAGACACTGTAAACAAAACGAAACAATAAGATGACTGATTACAACTTTATAACGCACTTTGCAATTCCTACACTTAATACAGTTTGCACACCTCGTTTCACTGCATCCTCATAGGATATAAAACTTGGTTTTGAATCTTTCACACCCATATTCACGTACACAAAACAGTCATAACATTTTTATTCATGCGTATATTCAATTTACACTAAAAAAATTACAGCTGACAATTCACGTCGTATAAGTTTTCGCCATTTTGTTTTTTCTTTGTTTGTTGTCATTTCTTACAGAGGCTAAAGCAACAATACATGGGTATGATTTTTTAGCTATTGCATTTGGTTTCGTGCTGTCTCTTAAGGCCTGTTTTTGTAGCTTGCAATTTCTCACAAATTTGGCAATCGTGTCACAATGACAGCAGGATAGCAAATAGATCTTTTAACAAAACATTAAGAGGCAGCACGAAAGCAAATGCAATCGTAATAGCTGAAAAATCATGCCGTTAGTGTTCTTGCTATCTGTCAGTGCTGCGCTGCCAAATTTGCTAAAATTGCACGTTAAAAAACAGGCCCCCGGCCTCAATCACGATTAGCAAGCGATATGAACTTCTGCTTTTCCTTTTTTGGGCTGCAACTGACCGCTTACTGATTGCAAATCTAATATTTACTGAAGTAAAGACTATAGACATTTTAAGACGTTGATTTTTTTAAATATAAATCGCGAGTCGTGAATCAAAGTAAATAGAAACCAGTTTGCGAGGTTAAAATTCGCTTTATCGTACCTAATCCAATTTTATTTTAGCGATTTTTTGTTTCTCATAGACAATAAGGGTGCGGTTTTATAATAAGCCGTCAAGTTACAGTATTGTAGTTATAATATTAACAAACCTTTATGGGCGCGTTCGTTCTGGGATGCAGAATCATTATTTTCATTACTTTTGCCACCTGCCATCCGTTCGTTTAGCATTGGTATCAAAAATATCAAAATTTTAGTATCATCTGTGACAAACTGTCATGCGTTTGTTTACGATGTTTTTGTTATTTTTGTCACTTTTGCCAACGAAAAATGAAACCTTAGACCCATGTCTGGAGGTGGGGATTTTGTGTTAATCTGTCAAACTGCCTATACATATTCATTGTTTATGGTAGTGTGTGTGTGTTTTATCGTAGTGTGTGTACGTCAACCGTTCGTTATGCAAGATTTGTAACCAAAAATTTTGTTAGTAATGTTTCGAAGCTAAACGAACGGTAGGTGTCGGTGGCAAAACTGGCGTTATCAAAAGTGTGAAAAGTATCATTTGTGGGAACTCTTAATCCCAGAACGAACGCGCCCTATCAAGTATTGTATTTTTTTTTCGGTATGGCTTCTATTGCGGACTAAGCCACATTAATTTCGCCAGTGTCAGTGTTGAGGGAGATACGTATTAAAAATATATAGTCGGTATTAGGGAGATATGCCTCTGAATATTTGTTTCCTCTTAATTGGGTTTCCACCTTATATAGAACCACCACCTACAACAAAAATATACAACACGACATTGATACAACACAATAATGGAATTTATTGTTACTAAGATAGGTTATAATTTGATATTAAATGTTTTAATATATCTAGCCAAATAATTGATTATAGGAAAATTTGTTAAGGCTAATAGGGATTTATTATTAGCTAGGCGGGGAACTTCTGAAGGATATAATAAGTAGGGAAATTTAGGACAGGATAAAAAGATGTGATCTACTGTGCCTTCTTCCAGGCCACACTTGCAAAGCGAATTATCTCTCAAAACACATTCATTTCATATATACATTTTGTTTGGAGATTTTTTATTGTACTTTTAATGTATTTGTAAATAGGAAGAAAACGGTAAATATTTTTTAATATATCTTGTACATGGATGTCACTGGAGAGCGCAGTATAAATATTTTTTTGAAGCTCAATTTTTTGACCTTGAAATAGCTTTGCGTTTATATTGATAACCCTATCAATATCATGGTCACCCGACCATGAGAAATTACTATTTTTATATTACGATATATTTTTTTTACGTTTTTTTAAACTTTAGTAGGTACATAGTTTTTCTATATTTTTCGGGTTCTGCACCATAAAAAGAAAAACAGAACTTTTCTGAGATCACTCTCATGTCCGGATACTATGAATATTTCAAGTTTGATGTAAAGAATATTCAAGTACCAATTTTATTTGTAATCATTGCTCAAAAAATTGCTCGTTTAATAGGTATATAATATATGATATATTATATATATATATGACATCCATTTATAAGCTTCTTGACAGTAGCGCTGTACTGAATTTATTAATAGACAGATAATGCTTGACCTGTCGATCAATATAATCTTTAAATTGAAATTTTTTGCAGCAGCAAATAGGTGATGGTATTAAAACTCGTATTTAAAGAGTAATTATAATCTTAATTATTACTACAAAGTAAGTATAATTTTAATTATTATTTTTACAAATACATTGAATACTTATTACGACGATATTTCCTTACAAAGTAAAAGCATGGTAATTATTTTACTTTACCAACAGATTATGATATATATGAAATATTTACAAACGGCTATGCACGTCCGAACCAACACTTACACAAAATAAGGTATCTATTAAAAGGTCTCAAGCCTTTTTGCTAAACACAAATATTATTAAAACTTCACCCAAAATACCCTACAAAAAAACATTAAAATATTTGCAGCACCTTGCTGTAAAACTTAACCAGTTACAAACAAAAATATAACCATTACTACAATAAATACAAAAAATCATTAAAGACACAACGAAAAATTGAATGTAAAACCAAACATTGTGTTTACATCATAAGAATTAAGCTTACATATATATGTATATATAAAGATAATATTATATATATATATATAAGAGTGTAAACACTAGCCAGTGCTTTGCATTGGCGAGAAAAGTAATAACTAATAAACAAATAGGTAAACTAATCCATAGCATGCACGCACATCTACCTAATCCGAATTTTAACGAATGCTGTACAATACGTATGAACAAATATTTTCAACCACCTAACTCATCATAGGTACAACATTTTCTACAATCACATTTAAACTCCAATTTGACATTTTAGGAGCACACTAGCGCCTCCATCTGTGCTTACTGACAACTTTCACCGCTTTTTAATCATGGCTGCCGCGTAACTGCGGTAGATCATCGTTTTCGGCGCTTCATACAAATTAAATGGCACTAAGAACTTTTCTAAGCTAACAGTTAATAAAAGCTATAAAAAATGTATTATTTATTTTTATAAAAAGAGACATGTATGCGCCGAAGTATGCATTGTAAATTTACCTTTGTCGTTTTATTGTTAATTTAAATTATATGTTTAGAACAAATGTTATTATTCAGTATGTATTATGCAGTAAAAACAACAACAAATGTACGGGAAAAATATTATTGAATTATTAAAGCTGATATTAAGAGCCAAGTCACCACTTGGCGAAAAGTAATAGTATGTATTGTATTCGTAGTCTCTTCTCAAAAAATAAATGGGGTGTCATATCATTCTGTATAAAACTATATTTATGAAATATAAAAAAACATAAAAAAGATGTGGCGCACAGGTGCGTACGTGTATGTGTGTATATACATATTTAGATATGGTTGGTTGCCGCATGGCTGATTGGTAACAGGGAAATCCGGGAGTTTCTTGTCACTTCTCCCCTTAGGCTAGTTTCCGAAGTGATGGTATTTTAAGTGATGTGTATTTGTTTCCAGGCTGTTGTGTGGGAGATGGGCCACGTGCGATATCTGTTTGAATGTGTTTGTGTGCATAAATGTATATGTGTATGTTTGTGTGCTGAACCCGCTCGCGTCCAGAGCCCTGCCGCTATCGGGCGGCCGAACGAGGATTACTTCAGATAGGACCTATATAAGATAATTTAGTTATAGTTTTATTTTACATATCTTTTATATGTATTTGTTTATTTAGATATGTGTATTGATATATGTCTGTGTGTGTATATATGAATATTTGCATGTATGTGTATTTTATTATGTCTTTAATATGTATATGAATATTTACATGTTTGTAAAATGTAAATATGTCTGTCGTATTGCAAAAGAAAAAAAATGAAGGTGTAATAATGCTAAATGTACTTTAATTCCATCACAATGTTACACGCTTTTATTTATAACTAGCTTCTGCCAGCGGCTTCGCCCGCCCTAAATTTCGATATCGGCCTAGGTTCTTACGGCAACTCCTCAATTATAGAAAAAAAACAAACAAACAAATCTTTCGTCTTTGATGGCATAATACATTCGTGGCTATGAAACCATGGAAATACACATATAAAATTTCAACCCAATCGGTTCTGCCGTTTAGAAGTTATGTGAAAAAGATAAGTACGGAAGGATAATTCTTACTACCCGTTCTCCCGTAGGAATGAAGCATTTTCCATAAAAAGTAGCCTGTGTTCATCAGGGATAATGTTGGCTTCTAATTGTAAATGAATTTTTAAATCGGTTCAGTAGTTTCGGAGCCTATTCAATACAAAAAAACAAACAAACAAACAATCAAATCTTTCCTCTTTATAATATTAGTATAGAAAAATGGGTATGTGATAAAAACGTAAAGATTTAATACAAGGTGTAAAGTTTAAGGGTTAAATAAAAATGTCTAATAGGTATGTATCTACTTACGATATGGAATTATTGTAACGTAGATGAATATGTTTAACTATCGTTAATGGTTAAGGCCACCTTCCAGCTCCATCATCAGACCCTGGTAACCATCTAGCACCAAAATACTCGTCAAGACGAATCAAACGAGCCGAGATTTGATTGGGTTGCGTTGTTTCTTCACTGAGTTCCTATGACTACCTTCCAGCTCCATCATCAGACCAGACCCTGGTATCCATTAAAAGACAAACTACTCGTCAAGATGATTCAAACGAGCCCAAACTCGATGAGGTGTCGTTTCGTTGCAAAGTTCCTATGGCCACCTTCCTGCTCCATCATAAGATCAGCACCATGTCATTATTTACACAGCTCAATCGGTAAACGGGAAGTGGATCAAATTTAATTAGCAAGATTTAATGACATATGCGTGGTCGGCTTTCTAAGTATACGCAGACATGTGATGAAACAAGACTTTTGATAAATGAATTACGAGACAATGTGATTGTAGTAATAATCATCACCGGCCTCGCGGCTGGACAGTTCGCTCACATTCCGCGGATCCCGATGATACCGACGGATTTGCCTTTATCTTTTAAAAGGTTACAGTTTCCTGTAAAGGTATCGTTCAGCCTTACAAAAAATAAATCCGAGGGCCCAACTTTCTCGATGGTTGGCATCGACCTAAGAAAAGAGTGCCTTTCTCATGGGCAATTTATAATATGTAATAAACTAGCGTATACTTTATTATTTTTATTATTCCCGTGACTTCGTCCGCGTCGACTTTTGGAGATAAGAAAACTTTTAACTGTTTATGTTTAATCCGTTAACACGTAATAAAAAAATAATTATATCGTTGTCTTAGTGTTTTACTTATTAAACTGTTGGTTTGGGTTCTGGATATATGAGCTTTTATTTTTATTTGTTAAGGTAAGCATTGTTTACACTCAAAAAGTATTTGTTCTTCCGAACATCAAATGTGGCTACGGTTTTTCGTCCGTAGTGGAACTGGAATCCGATTCTATGATATAGTTTTAATTTACACAACACAGACGAAAACTGTTACGGACAGTACACAAATTCCAAAAAATACGTAGTATTTGTATACTTAACAATCAAAACACTCATTACTTAAAGGCGGTAAGTAAGGAAACGATCAAACCAATCATAGGAATCAAATTTCTTCACAGTTTTCTCACTTACACGTGCCGGTAATACATACCTACATAGAACGTGTTTTTTGTGGCGCGGCGCGGTGCGTGGGGTATCTTTATGGTGAATGGTAGGTGGAAATCTAATGGAAGTTAACGAGTCCTTTAACATTTTTTAAAGGTTTCTCAAAAGGAAAAACATATTAACCGTTAGTGGAAATGTAAACTTCGTTAATTAATGATTAACGAGTTAATGCTCAGCCCAAAATATTGTACCAGCATATACCTACAATATTTTGTAGGTATTTTAGAGTCGCTTAGGCGTTGTCTTATTTCATATTCACAAAGGCAACATAACTACTACATGCTAGCTTTTGCCCGCGGTTGCACTCGCCCTAAATTCGGTTATCGGTGTAGGATTTCAACGGCTATTTCTCAATTATAGGAAAAATCCGACTCACGCTTGACGTTTTCATGTAGCCTACGTCCTTTCTCGGGACTCAAACTATCTCCATGCCAAATTTTATCTTAATCGGTAAAGCGGTTTAAGCGTGAAGAGGTAACAGACAGGCAGACAGAATTACCTTCACATTTATAATATTGGGGTTAAAGAGTTCTTTATTCTCAAAAGAATCACAGTAATCCACTTAAATGAGAATACAATTAAAATATTACAATTTACAGTTTAAAATTAAAATATTACAATTTAAAACATAAAATATAAAATATTAGTATGATTTAACTTAGTTTTTTTGATGAATCAAACTTGTTTCATCGACTGACCCAAGCAAACTTTTGATACGTGTTTGGCATTTAACTTTTTACGATGTCAAAAAAATACACGTTAATTACTTTCTCGCCAAACGGGGATACAAAATTTGGGCTTCGATCTCATTTAGCAAATCATCAGCACAATTATTAAAATTGCTTATATCTGACATGACATTTAAATGCAGTATTCACAGCATAGGAGACAGTACAGAGCCTTGCGCCAGAATTGATGTCCACGCTATCAGAGCAATTACCCTCAACAACGACTCGTATGCGTCTGCCGGACAAAAAGTTAGCAACCCATTTGTACAAACCCTCGGGCACTCCGTAAACACACGTACGAATTACCGGGCTATCACGTCTGAGTCGTGAGCTACACTTAGTGGAAAGGAGAGAGAGCACCAGTTTTGTTTAATATCCTCGTTGCCTATTCCTCGCCAAACTGTCCGCACTCAACGCAAACTCCTGATCGTATCAGCGAGTTAATTAGATAAGCTAAATAATGAAACCGCATTTACTTCTCTAAAACTAATATTTTGGGATTTAATAAGGCAAGACGATATAGACCATTTCGTTACGGTTCACATTTCTGTCCGGATACCCGTGTGTTTCGGTGCGATCTTATAGACATTTCACGTCAAAAATATGGGCTAATACAAGTATCATAAATATCAAGAATTTATTTTCGATAATATCTGTGTTTAGAGAGAACAAGACGTATCGTCTTTCAACAAATCTAGCAAGAACAGTTGAATAGGGTGCTACTTTTTGACACACTGATGAATACTGGACGGGTTTTAAAAAGTGAATTTTTTATACCACTTTTATCAACTTTAAAGTTAAAGTTAAAGTCTAAATTTATTATTCAAATTTTGTAAACACTTTTGAATGGTCAAACTTATGAGTTACTGTTTTTTGAACCCACCTTCCCTCCGGTTCACTATGTTGTTGATTTCTACCGAGAAGAATCGGACAAGAAACTCGATAGTTACTCTTTTAAAAAAATCATAAAAAATACAAATACAATCAATTGTAAGCGGTACAATTTTATATAATTTCCATTTAAATTTGGTTTACCTATGTGCCCTGTAATTGAGCATCTTCAGTTGCATGGATTTTTATTATTTACATAGACTGAGTATGTTTTTTACACGGTTGTTGTTTGATAAAAGATTTAAATTTCCTTAATGGAAGCTTTTGAATATTATTAGAAACTTTGTTGTAAAAGTGTATAAGTACATTGTACCATAAAAGAGTTACTAATTTTGTCTAGACGTGTATCATGCACCAACAGCTTCTTTTTACTATTAGTATTAATTTTGTGAACGTCACTTTTCATGCTGAAACAACTTGACAGTTTTATGTACATATAAAAGATTTTCATATATGTACTGCGATGCTAAAGTTTAAATATTTACTTCCCTAAACCTATTCCTTAGAGATATCCTAGCTCCTAATTTGTAAATACCACGAATTTGCTATTTTTGTAACACAAATATTGTATTTACATCAGCAGCGCTACCCCACAATAATATACCATATGTCATTAAACTATGGAAATAGCTAAAATATACTATTTTTGGGGTGTCGACATCGGTCAATTGTCTTATTTTCTTGATCGCATACACAGCAGAGCTAAGTTTTACATTTTTAGATCAGGAATATTTCATTTAAAATTCATCATAGCATGTCTGTCGTCTCTTAACTCTAAAAAGTAAAGAAGCGTCGTCAGTAAATAAGACAATTTCATGTTTTTTTACCATGATATGGGAGATCATTAATGTAGATAAGAAATAGAAATGAACCTAAAATTGAGCTCCCATAGTGACTGCTGATTTCGGAGATCTTTCATCGTTGACATCTATTTTCTGTACTCTGCTACTCATGTAGGAGGTCAGAAGGTCGAGAGCTTTGCGTCTAATACCATAGTGATGTAGCTTCCTGATGAGATTTTCATGGTGGTCACGGTCAAAAGTCTTAGGTAAATCATAAAACACTCCAAGAGCATTATGCAAATCCTCCAGGCATTAAATATATTTTTAAATAGTGTGCCACTCCTGCATTGGTTCTGGAACAGCCTTTCATAAAGTCAAACTGTTTACTACCAAGTGGGTAATTAATACAGAAATGGCTTAACATTTGGCAAAGTATGATTTTTTCAAAAACTTTACTGAGTACAGGTAGTATTTTTTTATGTTAGTCGGAAGACATAACACTAAGAAGTACTGATTTTATTTTATAGTTTTGTAAAGTATTGTGTCACTTTTAATTAATTATTTTTTTTCGTGACTAGCTATGCAGTTGGCTGATGCAGCCATTACTGCTGCACCGGGCTTTTTGGGGCGACACTCTGAAGTCGCCTTAGCCCATATAGCGCCCGACGCTCAAGGGCTCCCCGCCTCCTCCGGGAAGCATCGGCATGGGTTGTCGCTCTCGGGGGCGTCCCTTCGACCGTCGTGAGTTCGAACCCGAAGGTGAGTCACCGCTAGGAGGGTAGTTCCACGTTACGCGGGTGCGGTTGTGATTGAGTGGGGGCGAGAAGCGCCTTACAACAACTTACACTTCATTGGTTAACGAAGCGTTAACAAACTACACTATTCCGCAGATTGACCCTCTAAGTTCTTATAAAGATTTCAGTAAGATAGTGCTAAAAGCTATAGATAAATCGATTCACCGTAAACGTAATCAACAGAATAAAAATAATAATGATATCTCCAACTCCAACAATGCAGCTAAAATGACCACAGAGTACTTAACAATGCGTTACGTTCTGTCATCTAAACCAAAAACTACAAAATTCTTAGACATCTCTGAGTGCCATGGTGGAACGAAAAGTGTACTACAGTTGTACAAAATTGTAAAGATATGTTGCTTTTCAAAATAATCCCTCTACTGGAAATTACATTAATTTAAAAAAATTGCAAGCTTTTAAAAAACTAACTATAAAAAGGGAAAGGCACGAAAACTGGAAAGACTTTTGTTCTGAATTTAATAGAAATTCATCTATGGCCAAAATTTGCAATACAATGCGTAAGTTTAACAAGACATTTGTTCCTTTAAATCAATCGAATGATGCCTTCACGGTGGGTAATCTATTTCTTAAGAAAATATACACCAGATCGCGTTGAAACTCGACCCTGCATGTGTATTAGATAATATATCGTACAAATTGCTTAAAAACTAAACAATTTTAAAATGTAAATAAACTGCTTATCATTTAAAATCAGGAATGGGCTAATAGCAGGATTCCAGAAGATTGGAAAGTATATTGCTTAGTTCCAGCATTAAAACCCAACAAAGATTAAGACGTCTGTGACTCATTTCGTCTAATATCATTGACATCTTGCATAGGTTAGGTATTTGAGAAAGTAATCATCTACTTCCTAACAACCAGTTCGGATTCAGACGTGGACGTTCAGCTTGCAAAAGTCTTGGATGTCTTCATACAGACATACAAAAAGCTTTAAATGAAAATAATAGTCTTGCTTGCATATTTTTTGATATCTTTGGAGCTTTTAACAACGTAAATATTTTCATTTTATCTTTTAAAGGAATATGCCAAGTTGAAATACTAAGTCCCATGCTGTATATATTGTATATTCATAGATTAAATCAAATATTAGGGCTTGATCAAATATTTGTAATCTTCAATTTGCTGACGATTTAGTAATTTACTAAAAAGGGAACCAATCTCACAGAACTTGAAACGAAACTAAACTTGATTATTTCTAAATTGAGTGATTATTTTGACCATCTGACTTCAAATGTAAATGTTAACAAAAGCAAGGTTGTTATTTTTAAGAAAAGAAATATTGATTTGTCTAAAATTTCATTATTCTACAAAAATCAAAAACTACCATTAGAACCATCAGCAAAATTTTTAGGTGTTATTTTTCATAGTAATTTTTTATGGAAAGAATATGTCAATTGTATAATTGAACGAGCAATCAGAGCAACAAATGTCCGGAAATCCCTTATTCGGAACCCAGTGGGGAGCCGACCCTAAAATTTTGTTAATATTGTATAAAGCTTTAGTAAGAAGTCACTTTGAGTATGCTTTCTTTTGTTTTGCGTCAGATATAAAGATTGTAGAAAAGCTTGAAAAAGTACAAACAAGGAATTTGCGTATTATATAAGGAACTATACAAATAGAAAGCAATTTACCACCACTGTCAATTTGTTTTGAATTTCTTCGATCTAATTTTGTATTAAAACTTGTAGCTGTAAATAATAATATGCTTTCAAGAAAGTTAATGTTGCCTAATACGATGCCCTCTTACTTTTTAATTGGCTTAAATGAAATTTTAAAACTTAAAGATGACAATAATATATTTAGTAGTTCTAAGTTACCCTTACAATGGTACATATAATAATAAATTTTAGGAGATGAATATAGTTGTAAAAAAAATTCTTTATACTAAATATGATGTATACAAAGAATTGGATGACTGGGCAGAATATAGACAAATATAAACTGATGGTGCAAAAAATAATAAAAACGTATCTACGGCATTTTATGATACTTTGACAAATGGTGGGCATGGCCTAAAATTACAAAATAATACGAGTATTAATACAGCTGAAGCGACAGCTATTACGGCAGCATTAGAGTATATTGGAAAAAAATAATTAAACAATTGTGTTCTTTTAACTGACAGTATGAGCGTACTACAAGCCTTATCAAATCCCTCCTTTTCCGCTAGAACAAACTATCTTATCCACAAAATAAGATAAATATATACTGAATTGGCCTCAAAACAAAAACATATAGTATTATTTTGGATACAAGCAGACATTGGTGTAGCTGGTAACGAACGAGTTGAGTCATTTTCGAAGATTATTACCAATACTATAACCAATGTTCCACTAAAAGACAATAAAATCCCATATACAGACTGCGTTAATATATTAAAAGAAAGTTTACTCAAGAACTGGCAGCAATATTGGAAAGAAACTTAACACAATAAGGCAATTGCTATCACGCTAATCCAACAATAAGTAGGCCGTGGAAATGGAAATATACCTGTAGAAGATTTTATACTGTTTTATGTCGGTTGCAAATTGGACATGGCCATTATGCAACTACTGCAACTCCGCAAATTAGTCATTGGATCACATTTTTTTCGAATGTACGCACTTTTTACTTCAACGGATAATTTTAACCAGTAACCTATTGCAAGATTATAAATTACCGCAAAACATCCCGCGCAGTTTATCAGAAATCCTGAAAAATCCCCAATGTTACATGATTGTATACAATTTTATAAGAAACACATTAAAAGATATTTAAGTCAATAAGAAAGTAACTAATATCACTCTTTTGAAGAAGAACAATTTTAACAAGAAAATAATCTCAGTCTTGGCTGTATGGCGCAATGTGCTTTTGCCTTTTCCATTTTAGAAGTAATGGAAGAGGTTGTGGCGCGAATCTTAAGAAGGAGTGGTGTTTTTTCGTGTTTAATTTTTCTAAATTCATTTTGTGTGTTTCGATGTGTATATTTTAGCAATGTTTTACGAAAGCGTGTTAAGAATTGTGCACCGAAGGCTCATGAATAGTGAATTATGAAAAAAAAGCAGGTCATGACGCGCAATTTCTGAAGGATTCACACCAAAACTATACCTATTTTGGGACATGTAAACCAGGACGCGCGATATCGTCGCGATAAAACTTGAATATGGCGCTTCGCCAAACTTAGTTATAAGCACAGGTAGATATTTAGACATGACTCTGGAGACATGATATGCAATAATGCGGAATCTGGTCTCCAAATCGAAGAAGGAAGGATGGTAAGGAATTAATGGAAAAATTGGAACCAAAAAAAAAAAAATTGTTTACAAATATTGTTTTGTTGTTCCTGTCGTCTTCTTTATTTGAAGTCATTAATATTACTTGAAAATTAATACAAAGTCATTATTGGTTTTGCTGCTGTTAAAAAGTTCCCTGTGTATCCGATGTCTGTGTCTTTGTGCGTTCTACGAATAGAGGTAGACGAGGATCAACTAGAAATGAGTGATCATACTGCTGAGGGTAATAAGAATTGTGTATAGTAATGTTTTATGCAGATTGTATATGTAAACATACAATTAGATAACTACCACATCCTAGACGTTCTTTTCGTTCATAGAGTCTGCCATCGAAGTTAATATAAATAGTTGATATAAATTGACCACATGATCTTATAGCTACTAACAGTATCTTTCTGTTCCAACACTAGAGTCTAACTACACTATTCCAAGAACAGACAAACAATAAAAAGCTATACCTGTCACTTGTGGTGATAAAAAAAGAAAATAAAGATGGAGATGGGATACTTTTTATCAAGCTGAGGTGTATGGGGAATGTTGAGGGTTATAGTAAGCAAGTGGCTGTGACTGTTGTGTTATCAGTCTCGTAGGTCAGTATTTAGCCAGATGATAATGGGCGCCTGGCAAAGATGTTGTCTTGCCATTAGTTAGGCTTACTAAACTCTGGATGAAAGGCTAGGGTTTCTTTACTGGGGATTATGGATTAAGATGCATGCTCAGAAGAAGATCTTGAACTTTTAATCTCAAAGGCAGAGCCACTTGGTTCAGTCCTATATATTTTTATTTGCCTCAAGGGGGATAGAAACTTAATTATGAAAAAAAAGAAGACTAAAAAACAACTTAATACTTTAAGAAAAATTAAATGTTACATATCTGTGCTTCTGTTATTCATATTTAACCAATTTTACAATGTGTATTAGAGTGAGAGGGATGTGGAAAGATCAAAAATGCATAAATATTAGGATACTAAAGGTTGGGGAGTGAAATTTAAGATAGGGATTTTTGAAATTAAAGTGGACTTTTGTTAATTTGTCTATTCAGGCTGTAGCAGCACAATTTGGGATGCTACACACTTGCTACATACAAGAAACAATGTCTCAACCTTGGAGTGCAGGCCGGTGATATGGTTTACTAGTTGTACAAATGCCTCACTGTCCAATTAACCACGGAATATGCATGTTAGGATGGTCCAAAAATTAATTTAATTAAAAATAAATTCAAATTCAAAATACTAATGATTTCTCTTGTCCATTATGAATAAAAGTTAAACAGGGTCAATGTCTGTACTGTGAAAAAAGAGTGAGTGAGAGGTGACTATGAAACACTTGCAATGCAGTCTTACTAACCTTTCAATTTGGGTGATTTTTGGATCATTTAAGAAGATTTGCACCATTTAAAAGAGCTCTCTTGGCCATTAGAGCCTTGTTACAATAACAATTATGTCCATAAACAACACTTACAAACAGACCTAAATCTGGGATTGGACAGACATCCAATGATGCCAACAGCTCCTTTCTATTATCTTACTGTTTGCCATCAGCAGAAAATTCACTTCGGACCCTAAATGGTCCCCTACAGTGCGGTTTGAGAGGAACTTCCTCCCAAATGCTTAGGTTGTAAAATGATGCCAAGGTTTATTTCTAGGGACTACGACATCTTCAATCTGTATGTATGGTAGGTAAATTATATATTAAAAACCTAGGCCTTTTTGCAATTTTTAAAAATGATTTTCAAAATAATTGAATTTAATATGAACTGACAACTGAAATGGCTAGGTAATTGTTATACCAGAAGTAAAGAAATCTCTGGTTAATGTTATACCAGGAGTAAAAAAATGGCTGGTGTATGTTATACTAGGAGTAAAAACAAGGCTGGTTAATATTATACTAGAAGTTCTAAGAGTAACGAAATGGCTGGTTAATGGTTATACTCACAAGTTGCCAAGCAATAATTGTGGGGTCTGTTTTATTGTTTTAAACCACAACTTGGTTTGGTTTACTCTAATTAGGGTAGTGCAAAAAATATCAATTACCACTCTTTTTCATTTTCTAGAAAAAATCAAAGAGCAAAAGAAAAAGGACCGTGGAGCACGTGAATCTAGAACAATAACAGTGGAGACATATGCCAGTGTTACAGGCTCTGATCTTGTCCCTGGTGTTTTGCCCACAAGCTCTCGCCGATCTCCTCCTGATGACAGCGTATCTGAAGAAGATGAGACCATCAGTTTCTTTTGTGGCAATCCTCTTGTGGAAGTTACCAAAGGAGTATTACATTTGTACAAGGAAAAGTAAGTGTAACACACTTTTGCTAATATCATATTCTTAGAAATTATAATGCATTTTTACTTTATTGCATAGAGCAACATGGCCCCCATATAGGGGGGAGAAGCCATACGTAGGTGTTCCTCTTAGTAAAAGTACTATTACTACCTACTATTTGTAATCAGATTTTTGACTAGACTAAATTTAGTTGCACAACTGTGTGGTTATCCTTCAATAATGTCAAATAAATGAGTATTTTGCTGTAAAAAGTCTAAATTACAATACATATGTATACAATACATATACAAAAAAAAACTTTTACTTGTCTTAAAAACTTTAAATTACGTTTTGTTTGTTTCGTTTTGTTTACACATATACACATTGCAGTCAATCAAGCAACTAAACAAAAAATCACCAACTTATATCTTTACATTAAAAAAAAAGTGGTATAAAAAATTCACTATACTCTCATTTTACTACCAGTAGCAAAATTAAACTCAAGACTAAAGGACACACATTTGAGATAGGCAAAGGAGTCAGACAAGGTGAACTGCTGTCACTAAAACTTTTCATAACACATTCAAAAAACTTAAATGGGAAAAGAAAGGAATTGCAATATTTCACTAACAACTAACCCATCTTAGATTCACAGATGATATTGCAATTTTCTCATCCCCCTCAGAGCTAGAAGAAATGCTACAAAACTTGGATAAGGTGAGTAAAAAGGTAGGCCTATACATGATGTTGTTAGGGTAGCACAGATTCGTCGGGCTGAGGCTAAGGCCGTTGCCTCTAAGGACTAATGTGAGGACTCTGGTCACTCATGGGGTTCCTTCTTTCTTGCCAAATTTAAATAATAATAATAATAATGCCCTTTATTCTGGGGTTAAAGTTGGTGTACACGTTTTTTTTTTATCATTCGTAATGTCTCTAATCTCAGTGTGCCTCTTGGCATAGGCCTCCTCCAACATTTTCCACTGTGGTTTATCCTGGGTTATTAGTCTCCACCTTGGGCCAGCAGTCAATTTGATGTCATCCTCCCATCTTATACACTGTCTACCATGGCTTTTCTTTCCATCTCTTGGGTACCACTCTGAAACTGCCTAACACCATTTTCCTCGTTTGTCAGGCATAATTGTGTCCCGTCCACCTCCACTTTTGTTGGTCAATGCGTAGCTGGATATCAGTTAGTTTGGTTTTCATCCTGATGTCGGTATTTCTGACTTGGTCTCGAATTTTGTTCATACTATGCTGCGCTCCATTGCTCTTTGGCATTTGGCAAGTTTGTCTCTTAGAGATTTGGTGAGTGCCCATGTTTCACACCCGTAAGTTAAGCATGGTAGGATGCATGTGTTAAATGTTTTTCTTTTCAGTGCCAAGCCCAGGTCCTGTGACTTCATGATTTCCCTAAGTGACCAAAACTTCTTCCAGCCATTGGCGATCCTTGCATTTATTTCTTTTGGTATTAGTTCTTTTGGAGAGATAAGCTGGCCTAGGTAGGTATATTTGTTAACAAACTCTAGGATCGCTCCGTTAACAGTTATGTCCACCTTTGTAGAATTTGTCATTACTTTGGTCTTAGTAAGGTTCATTTTCAGTCCAACTTTCTCACTTTCCTTGTTGAGGCTTTGTATCATTTGCTCCAAAAAAAATAGGCTTCTCTTCAAAAAGAACTAGGTCATCCGCAAATCTGAGATGGTTTATCCTGTATCCGTTTATATTCAGACCAAAACCCTCCCACTTCAGGTTGCGAAAGATGTTTTCAAGGACTGCTGAAAACAGTTTTGGTGAGAAGGGGTCTCCTTGTCGGACGCCTCTTCTTATTGGGAAATCTTTTCCCAGTGTTTCTAGCTGTATGCAGGCCTAATGTTAGTGTAGATAGAGGGTATCCCTTGGTGTTCTAGAGTGTCCCACATGTAGTTGTAACTCAAGCTATCAAAGGCTTTGGCGTAATCTATGAAGGCGATATAGACATTCTTGTTGTATTCATTATATTTTTCTAGTATTTGTTTGACAGTATGGATATGGTCTATCTAGAATAGCCCTTCCTGAATCCAGCTTGCTCCACTGGTTGCTGTTCATCTAACATGGGGCTCATCCTGTCCAATATGATTTTTGCAAGTATGTACTTTATAAACGTTTGACATGAGGCTTATTGGCCTATAGTTTTCGATGTCTTCTTTATCGCCTTTTTTGTGTATTAAGATGATGTGGGATTTTGCCCATTGTTTCGGGATGCTGCCACTTTTCATAATGTTGTTAAATATGTTTGTAAGAATGGGAGCTAGCTCTGCTATTGTTCCTTTCATCGCATTAGTAATGTTCTCTGGTCCTGGTGATTTCTCCATTTTCTGGATCTTTATCGCTTTTACACCCACAACCTAACAACTCCTAAAACCAAAACTGACCCTGTTCCAGAAATTTTACTATGTGAGTCGACCTCACATAATAGGTTGCTGTTCATCTAACATGGGGCTCATCCTGTCCAATATGATTTTTGCAAGTATGTACTTTATAAACGTTTGACATGAGGCTTATTGGCCTATAGTTTTCGATGTCTTCTTTATCGCCTTTTTTGTGTATTAAGATGATGTGGGATTTTGCCCATTGTTTCGGGATGCTGCCACTTTTCATAATGTTGTTAAATATGTTTGTAAGAATGGGAGCTAGCTCTGCTATTGTTCCTTTCATCGCATTAGTAATGTTCTCTGGTCCTGGTGATTTCTCCATTTTCTGGATCTTTATCGCTTTTACACCCACAACCTAACAACTCCTAAAACCAAAACTGACCCTGTTCCAGAAATTTTACTATGTGAGGTCGACTCACAGTTCGGTGGTGGTGGTGGAGGGTGTTCGCAGTTTCTGTATTGTCTGTATTTTTTTCCTGATCTGCATAGAGTTGGGGGAAGAAGCGGGTAGCTAATTCGTTGATATTCTTCCGGTTTGTGATTGACTTTTCTTTTCGCTTTAGTTTTGGTATCCATTGTTTTCCTACTTCACGTAATTCCTTCAATGCCTTTTTAGTACCTCCAGTTCTTTGAATATGGAATTCCAGTGTTTTTAGCCGCTTGGTTTTGCAAGCCTTTCTAATACTTGCTCTGATTTTCTTGCTGATTTCTGCTATCTTCTTGATGTTTTATTTTTTAGCTTGTTGTGTTATGTACTCTTTTCTCTCATTTATAAGTTGTAGAGTTTGATCGCTTAGCTGGTATTTCTGGGTCTTCTTGTTTTTGTTTGCAGTGCAGTAATTTGTTAGGTGTTTTTCCAAGATTTCATATTTCTGTATCGAGTCTGTTGTTTCGTTTATTAGTTTCCTAATCCCTTGGTAGTTGGTTTTGCCTTGTCTGTATGGTATCGTTAATTGATTGCGTACATTTACTTCTATATGTTTCCGTGATAGTTTTTCTGGTGCCTTCTTGAATGAGCTTCGCACCATACGATGGTTTGTATTGAAGTTCAGCTTTGTAATGATATTTGTGTCTGTGAAAACTTTTGGGTGGTTGGTTTTCATGTATCCATCAGGAGACTTCTAGGTCCATTTGTTGTTTGGTTTTTTCATAAATATGGAATTAAGTATTATTAAGTTGTGTTCCATAAGAAATTTAACCAGTCTCTGTCCGTTGCGACTCCTTTTCTCGTGACCAAACGTCCCCAGTGCATATTCGTCGAAGTTTCAGTCTTGCTCCCACTTGTGCATTAAAGTCACCCATTAAGATAATGTGATTCTCCATATATTTTCGTATTGTTAGTGATAAGTTTTCGTAAAAAAAATCTAAGATAGATTGTTCTGCTTGTTCTGTAGGCGCGTAGGCTTGTATTATCGACCACGGCTTTTTATAGTTTGGTAGTTTCACATTGAGTATTGCTATTCTATACGAGATTCCTATTATTTCTTGGATATACTGTTTCAGGTGTCGTTTAATTAGGAAGCCAACTCCATACTGCCCAGCTGTTTTTCCTTTTTGGTGAAGATGTAGTTTGTGTATACTTCTATTTTTTCTTCTTGTCTCAGCATTTCACTTATACCTAAAATATCAAACTTTATAGTCTTTAGGGCATTTTCAAGCTCCAGCAAGCTTTCATGGGTCCGAAGGGTTTTCGTGTTTAACTACATTAAATTTGTTTTATACTTTGCATCTTTTGGTTAGAGGGTGGCGTTCTAAATCTCCTGCGGAGACCAGCCGTGGTGGGAGATGTTTTATTTGTTGTGGTTTGTATAGTTGTTTTGAATATCCGGTGTTTGGTGACAGTGTGTTAGTCTCTATAAGTGTTCTTGTCTGACAGTGAGTAAGATCTTTCATGCATGAGCTGAAATGCATCTTTCCTTTGGATTTTATTAAGGGTTTTGTTCGGGTAACCAGGACTTGGTGTTTCAGATCTTTTTCTTTTTTCATTTTTGTATCTGTTTTTTTCATCCTTTTTTGCTTGTAAGACTGATTTTGGAAAGTTTTGAGTGATATAAGAGTTGGGCTTTATTTTTTGTTTATTCTTAAGTATCTGAATTTTTTTCTGCAGAGTGGTAGTGGCTAGTAGGATTGGTCTAGTTTTGCCTGTTTTGTCACCCTTTTTTCCCAGCTCTACCTATCGATTTCCCCTTTTTCAATATCCACAAAAATTCCCCTAAGAGTTGATGTAAAAAGCGTATTCAGATCGTCGTGCTTTTCTTCCTCCGTTTCTGGGAGTCCATGGAGTATGACATTGTTTCTTCTACTGTTTGTTTCGAGGTCTTGTATTTTTTTGTTAAATTTTTCGATCTTTTAATTTTGCATTTTTCTCTATAATTGGTTGTAATTTTTCGTCTACCTTTTGTAGGACGGCAACAGTAATGTTTTCGGTTATGGTTTTTGTTTGGAGATTTAATTGTTCCGTCATTTTTGTCAAAAGTAGCGACATCTCTGGTGACAGTTGAGTCGTCATATTATTACCGTGAAACGGAACGAAAGAGAAATAAATTTCTGAACGTGGCCGTGGTTTGTTCTGTTGGTAGCACTGCGTTTGCCGTCTGTGGTAGCGTTTGTCAGCGTATAGTATGACAATAATCTGTGATGACAAGGATCGAATTGATTTATCGGAATTAGATCGCTTTTTGTTCTTAGTTAGTTAGTTATTGCGGATTTCGGTTGTTTTGTGCGGCGCGGACTTACTGTGCGAGTGTGTAAGCACCCCGCTACGCCACTCGTCGAACAAATGTGGCTGAGATTGACGGTAAACGGCATAAAATTCAATGTGGGTACCGCTTATCGACCGCCGTGGCTCGATGTCGATACCTTTTTTGACACTTTGACCGACACGATCGTTTCTTTTCCTGATAATGATTACTTAATATTGTTAGGTGATTTCAATATAAATTTGTTAATTTCCGATTTGAACTTCACTAAATTCAATAATTTTATTTAATATTTAAATTTGACACAATATATAAACAAACCTACTCATTTTACCGGACATAGTGAAACCCAAATAGATTTAATTTGTAGTGACTTTCCAGTGCTTAATTCACTTGTAGATTATATACCTAGTTTAAGTAATCATGCCTTTTTGACTTGCGAAATGCATATAAAAAAACTAAAATGTACTTCACGTCGTTTTACATTCCGTTCCATTAAAGATATAGATTTTAATATTTTTAATAGAGAAATTAATGCGATCGACTGGGATTCGATTACGCACTTGTCAGACGTAAACCACATGATATCTAGATTTAATTTTATAATACTTACACTTTTCGATTTCTTTGCTCCAGTAAAAAGCGTAATAGCCAAAGAAAAATCGCTCCCTTGGATTACTTACACGGTGCGACAGATGATGCGTTTAAGAAATGAGAGTCATAAGCGTTATCGGTCTACGGGTCTGGCAAAACATAAGGACTATTACAAAGAGCTAAAAAAATGTGTCAACTCTGCTATAAATAATGAAAAACGTGCCTATTTTAATCAATACATAAATCAAAACATTAACAACTCTCGAGCTCTCTGGAAAAATCTCAAAAACACCGTTAATGTCACTGGCAAATCGCGTGATGCTGACCTGCCTAACCATATAAATAATCCAAATGAAATAAATCGTCATTTTTGCACAGTGCCTGGAACTAGTACTACATTTTTATCTGATATGATCTACTTCGAATTTAACAGGCATACTGACTCGTCATTTAAATTGAAGCCTATTGACAAAGGCATAGTAACAAAAATAATAAAGTCGCTAAAATCAAATGCTTTAGGTAGTGATAGCATCTCTTTAGATATGTTGATACTTACTCTTCCATACACGCTAGAAGTCATTACATCAATTGTCAATATGTCTATACTTACATCCACCTTTCCCGATGCCTGGAAGGTAGCTCTAGTGACACCTTTGCCCAAAGGCAAAGGAGTCTCACATTTTAAGGATCTACGACCTATCAGTATTCCTTGCTGCCTTTCAAAGATTTTAGAAAGAGCTGTGTGCATGCAAATTACCCCTTACTTAGAGAACAATAATATGCTACCTGTTTTTCAGTCAGGTTTTAGAAAGTCTCGCAGCACTGCTACGGCTCTAATCGATGTGGTGGATAACATCTTGGCTTCTCAGGATTTAGGAAGGGGAACAATTATGGTACTTCTCGACTTTTCACGTGCTTTCGACTGCATAAGTGTTCCTTTTCTGCTGTCCAAACTAAGTTATTACGGATTTGAACACAACACAGTGAAATGGTTTTCAAGTTATTTAACTAATCGTACTCAAATTGTTGGCATAAATCGAACTGATGGCATCCGGCAGTTTTCGACCCCATACCCTCTCACCAGGGGAGTACCCCAAGGTTCTATTTTGGGGCCTGTCCTTTTCATTTTATATACAGCCGATATTTGTAGCAAAATCTTGCACTGTAGGTATCATTTATACGCGGACGACATACAATTGTATTTGTCTTTTGACCCAAATGAAACCGACGTTGCGGTAGCTAAAATAAACGAAGACTTGCACAGAATATCGTTGTGGTCGGAGAAAAACTCTTTGGTACTAAACCCGATCAAGTCTAAGTACATGGTATTGGGATCGAAGCTCCAGATAGACCGTGTGCTCGCAAACAGTCCCGCTATACGTATTCACGGTGAACAGATTGAACGCGTCACAGAAACTCGAAACCTCGGCGTGCTGATGGACGATGGGTTACGCTTTGAAGGTCACGTGCTTGAGATCGCTCGAAATTGCTTCTATAGGTTAAAGGTATTATACCGAGTACGTGGCTTTCTCAGTGAGGACCTACGCATAAGACTCTGTGACTCGTTAATCCTAAATAAGATAGGTTATGCCGATGTTGTTTATGGCCCCAGGTTGCTGGCAAAAACTTCACGGGTAGTCCAACGAGTACAAAATGCGTGTGATAGGTTCGCTTTTTATATCCCTTCACGTAGTCACGTGAGCCCATATTTAAATAACGCAGATATGCTCAACATGAATTCTCGTAGGGAATTGCACCTGGCGACACTTATGTTTGGCGTAGTAAAATTCGGTAAACCAGAATACCTAAATATAAAATTTATTTGGCGTAGAGAAGACAACGTGCGGAGTATGAGAACCATTGACAGCGTATTAAAAATACCTCAGCACCGCACAACCGCTTTTCGAGGCAGTTTAAGATACTCGGCCACCAAGTGTTGGAACAATATACCTCCACCTATTCGCAATCTAAATAATTTAAAAACTTTTAAGTCAAAATTAAAAAGATATTTTTTGGAATTTCAAAAACAGAGTTTAATTTGCAGTGGCCAAAATCAACTCTCAAATATAATTCTTGCCAAGTTATAGTAAGGTAATGATTTATATGTGTATATTTATATATATGTATGTGTAACTGTATTTATATGCACGTATGTATGGATATGTTTATCTTATATGTATGCTCATATTTTTTTTTTTTTAATTTATTTTTTTATATTTATATGCAATTAGTTATCATTATAAGTCAGTATAATTATATATTTAACAATACACACGACTACAAGTCTCGCGGATACACCTCCACCATGGGCGTCGCTGAAAATCAGCGCTGTAACACTCGTGTTGCAGCATATGCTGAGTAGATGTCCAATTTTGGCATCATAGCACTCACAATATTCTGTATAGTCCTGCTTTTAAATTTATTATTTTTTTGTTATTTTTTTTGTTCGTATGTTTTAAATTTTTTGTATTTTTGTGTTTTGTTTTATATTGTGTGTGTTTTCTGGTGCCAAATAAATGTCTGTCTATGTCTATGTCTATGTTTTTTTCGATGAACACACGCGCAACGAGGATTCCGAGTGGTACTATAGCACACAATGATTGTTGTTTCTCACTGATTTTATTTTAGTTTAGATAGCGTTTTTACAAAGCGGTTGACGTAAATGATACCGGAACCGGTTAGACCTGCCTAAATTTTATGGCGATTTAGCAGAGTGGCGGTCGTGTATCAACAGGTTCAATAGCTTATTTGACAATCGGTCTGATCTAACCTGTTCACAAAAGTTCTATTTTCTCGGATCGACCGCTAAGGAGCCATATGACATGAGTAGGCATCTGTATCAGGATGATGCCGGTTATAAAACCGCCCGGGATTTATTGTTTAGATGGTATGACAATAATGGTTTTAAGGGATTAGGACTTCATTCACACTCATTCACACTTCAACTTGTGTTTGTTCACTTGGCCCTCTACCGTCTTACGCCGGAATTAAGGACCCGCTTTGAATTTGTTTGTGCCGGTGAATCGTCCACCATTCTCCCTACCTTCTCCGATATGTAGAACCTTCTTGAGGACGAATGTTGAAGGGATGACAGCCTGCCTTCTGTTCCCTCCCCCTGCTGCTCTCCTTTAGCGGCCTCTACGAAAAGCATCCCCAAACTTCCCCTGCACCCGCTCATTTTGAGGGTCATGGGGACAGCAGCCACCCAAACATCACCACAGCCAAGCTGCTTTTACTGTCGTGGGCCGAACCACCTTTTGGCTTCGTGCCTTGCATTTTTGAAGTCCATAAGGTCCACGAGCGAAAGCGAAGGAAGTTTTTTCGCTCGGGATCCAAATTGCACCGGGATATTCATGACATTTTGACCAATTTTCGGAGACATCAGGTAGTTCTGGTCGCTGATATGAAAAGAAAAAAAATATTTATTTAGCAATCTATATCAAATACTAATACGGATATATAAATATCCGTATGATGTTTCAACAGACGGTGATCCATAAGGAAGATCGGAGGCAGGAACGGCTCGTGACAACTTTTAATGGGTGTTCACTAAAAAAAAAGAGATATTGCTAACTGTTTAATTATTCTATTTATAACTTAAAATCATTTGCCTATTTAGATTTTCAAACGCGCGTCCCGCGTGTATGTTTTCGTGCCACAATTTTGTGACCCTTACCTTTACTTCAAGCTGAATTATTAAAATCTTTTCGCACTGTTTAATCACATCACAATAATCACATTTTATTTTGCTATACTTATCAGAAAATTCCAAACTGTTTATGTAGGTATGTACTAAAACATTTGTTGTGATAAGAGCGGCAACAGCGCGCTGGCCGGACCGAGGTCAACAGTATTTTTCTTTACATAGCCCAGGAGCGGCGCTCCACATTTTGCTAATTTTTCATACAAAATCTTTTGTTTCACGTGTGAGACTGTGTCGAACTTTCTCTTTCACACTCGCTGATTTTAGCTCTAAGGCTCTGTACGGAAATTCGTTTCATAGGAGCGCAATTGCCAAAGTATTTTAAATAAAATCTACAAAATATTTATTTATGAGAGTGCGCTGCACCAGCGCTCCTTAGGACGAGCCGCCTCTGATTGGAATCCTTCATGCCGGCGGATATGAGCTTCGAAAATAGATTTCCAACTCCTGATCTCCTCGATGGTCTCGCCGAGGAGTTCCAGCAAGATCCTCTGATCTTTCCGCATGTCGACAACCCTGATTCAGTAGCAATTCTTGGAGTACAATAGCAACCGATAGCGGATTGTTTCTACTTCCAGGTGGAAGCTCTTTCAGCTTCTAAGACCTGGACTAAGCGCACTGTGTTGTCTACCATAGCCCGGATTTCGACCCTTGTGGTATTAGTTTATTTAATAGTTTGGTTGCCCTTTTCCTGCCATTTTGGACAAAATTAACAGTCTGTAAATAGAAATTACAGTTCTCCTCGAGAATAGTATAGTAAGTATATAAGTATTCGTATCATATAGATCCAAATTAAATTTCTTTATAAAAATATTAAAGTTATTGCTTGCTCGCCAAAGATAAGAATTTTGTTTATAATTAGTTTTAGTTTGGGAAGGTACAGGGATCGGTACGATTTTAAGTTGACATTTGGTATGTTATATATTGCTGGTTTCAATGTGATGGCCGTTTGTTTTTTGGCATTGGAGTTAAATATTTTCAATAGATATTCGACAGCATTATTTACTTTAAAATGTATGTTGTTGTAGAAAGTAATAGTAAAATATGTATTGTGTGTAGCGAGCTAAAAGAGCTTGGCGCGTCAGGGTGCGCGCGCACGCTGTGCTTGCTGCGCGTGCCGGGGGCGCTGGGCGCGCGCGATTTGCTCGCGTTCGCGGCCGCGTGCCAGCGCGACCTCGCGCACGTGCGGGTGCTGCGCGACGGCTCCCTCGACCACTACATGGCGCTACTCACGTCAGTACTCACACACACACACAAACATTTCAGGTTCAATAGCTAAATAGACATAGCACTTTACACGCATGCTGTACGTGCACTATTTAAATGTCAAACTGAACTGAAGATTGTTCAGAACGGCTTTTTCCTCTCACTGGCTCGGAAAGGCTCACTTTCACTTGTCTGAATCTGATTAAATCTGCGTGAAAAAGCCTTTTTTTCCGCTGGCGCGCAAAAGGTCTTTTTTAAATTATACAAAAAAAAAACATAATAAAACCGTCCGAAATACGGTTCGTTATCCGTTCATAACACTTTAGTTTATTTTTGATACTATTGCATTAAAGACAATGTTTTGTTCAATTTATTTAATAGATAATGTAGTTTGTTAATTTATGAAATGCAACGAGAATAAATAAGTTTTAAGTATAATTTTGTCTTAACAATTTTAAAATTGGCATGGTGCAAATTCGGAATGCACCTTGAAAAAGGAAATAAACATTTATTTGGAACTAGCTTTTACTAGCGTCTTCGCCCGCCCTAAATTTCGTTATCGGCGTAGGTTCTTACGCAACTCCTCAATCATAGAAAAAAAAACAAACAATCAAATCTTTCCTCTTTAATTGCATAATACATTCGAGTCTGTGAAACCATGGAAATACACATATAAAATTTCAACCCAATCGGTCAAGCCGTTTAATAGTTGACATACTAACAGCAGCGCCACCTACCCGGTCCAATTGTATTTTTAAATCATTCAGAAAACCATCGAAATACCCATCAAAAATTTCAACCCAATCGGTTTAGCCGTTTAGAAGTTCTGTGAATAAGGAAGTAATTACGTAATTAAGAATGTACGAAAGGATAATTCTTACCGTTGTCCTATTACCCGTTTTCCCGTAGGAATTAAGCATTTTCCCGCGGTAAAAAGTAGTCTATGTTCATAAGGGATAATGTCGGCTTCTAATGGTAAAAGAATTTTTCAAATCGGTCCAGTAGTTTCGGAACCTATTCAATTACAAACAAACAAACAAACAAACAATCAAATCTTTCCTCTTTATAATATAAGTATAGATTACGTAGTAGGTATATCATTTTGTTTGTTTAACTATAAATATATTACTTTTACTAAATAAACTTAAAGTTAATAATTAAAAAACTCTCTCCACCAGTAACGTAAAATACCTGAGTTTACCCGTGAAAATAGATAAGTACGTCTGAGCGTGCGATTTGTTGACTACATGCAGATATACAAATGGCGCTCAACCTATTTCAAACACTTATAATGTTGTTATTATGTCATCAAAACTTAATTAAACTATTTAAAATAAGTATACTTGTTCCATTCATAAGTAATCAAACACATTTTTTTTTTGTGTCTTGTATATATTTGCTCGCTGTTGTAAGATGAAAATTGTGTGTTTCGCATGGCTGTAATTTTTTTTGGGTTTCGTGCCTTTAAAATCCTTACTTTGCTCAGGATTAAATTTTTGAACCACTCGCTGCGCTCGTGGGTTCAATCTTTGTATCCTTCGCTTGCTCTGTATTCAATATAAACACTCACGCCAAAAAGCAACTTTCCAGCCTTGCATAACTATTGTTACCTTAGATTTTTTCCGGAGATGATAGTTCACAAGCAACGCCATTACAGTCATAACTGTTTTAACTTTAGCCAAAACATTTTAATTAATGAATTAAAACGTTTTGGCTTAAGTCTAATGGTGGCGTTGTCTATACTTCTATTCCCGCTATTTCAATTGTGTTTTGGTGAGTTTGTTTATTTACTCGTAAATCTGATGAAAAACAATGTGTGTAACACGGGTGGTACAGAATTGATGATGCTGTTAAATTTTGTCTTGTCAGACGCTCCTTCTATGTCAATGAAGTGTCAGGTGTTTGTCAGATAGGGCCACTTCTATAGTTCTTACTACAGCAGGTAGGGCCGATTCCGTTGATCCACCTTTCCTATAAGCATGTTGTTGGCGGTGCAGTGGCAAGCGTGTTAGAAATATAACTTTATCTTCCCTCCTATGGCGAGGTTTATATATTTGTGTGCTATGGAGGCTCTGTATATATTAACCAGATGTGGCACAACTGTTGTTGTACGTACGTTTCGAGGAGCATCTCACTTATTTCGCTGTCAGAGTTCGCGTATGAGCCGTCTCGTTTTTTAATGGAGCACATAGTTCTATTGTTATCCTGTGATACAATCTTTTTCACTCTAGCTGCTTCATTGGTGGAGTTAATGTTGTTACACTGTGTCGAGTTTTTTCTACCTCATGATGAAGAAGGTTTATGTACCGCGTGATGTCGGTTTTGCGAGGGTTGCGTTTCGGTTGCTGGTCCTTCTCTTGCACTCTTATGGTATTGCAGGTTCTCCTATCAGCAAATGTTGGCTCAGCGGAAACGTGCCAGTTTGACACAAGTTCTGCAGCACCGTCAGATGCAAGAGTAACATCCACTATGGTATGGTGTCTGGAATTAAGAAAGGTCGGCTCCGAGCCATTGTTAATTATAGTTAGTTAGTTAGTTGAGAATATGTATTCTGTTAAGCACTCACTTCTTCTGTTCGGTTTCGCGGTTGCTTTGTCATCAGCCTTTGCCTGGTGTCCGCTTTGGGGGGCCTCAGACGTAACCCCAGCTAGTGCATCGCGTTGTACATTCAGGGTTGTGGTAACCGTCATGACAGGGGTACTTTATGACTGCGTGGCTTCCGCGTGCCTGTTCTGGCGATTGAGTTCCTCAATATGCGCGTCGCATCTAGCCGTAGGTGGACCCCGCCACGGCCACGGTCGGGAGCTCTTGGTAAGCCTCCTCGTTCGTCGCGTTTGGTTGAGTCGTTGGGTGCGCGCCCGGTGGTACGGTGACTGTTCTCACAGGTTCGTTACCTACCGGGTGTACACTAGTGGTTCTCGCAAGCCGTGGACGGCGGTTGCGTTTCCCATGTTTTCTAGCTCCAAGGGCTGGTGACTTTGCGCAGTCGACATTGCTAGCTGCTAGGAGGAGCTGGATAGTAGTTCTGCGCTGGGCATGGATTGAGCCAGCTCGCGCAGGTTTAAAAAATTTGTTCGTGAAGCTTTGCTCACTCAGAGTACGAGGAGCTGCTTGAAACTCGGGTGTGAGCCCAGAGGTTCAGGAAGGGATTATCCAACGTCGTGGACGCTGGCGCTGGTACTCTTCTGGGGCAGTTCCTCTTTAAGTTTTACTTCCATTTTTTTGCTAATTTGGTATGTGTATGTATGTATGTATGTTTTTGTGTATTTTGTCTTTCTCTCTCTGTGTGTGTGTTGTGTGTGTATGGGTGTGTAGGATTGTAGACTGCATTTCCAAGTATGCCCGCTTTTCAGCCCAAAGGCTCCTTGAAAATGTAGGCCATGGCCCTCCCCATTTATCCAGACTTGGGACCGGCACCGTCCAGCGTGTACAGCACTTGGTTCGCCCGCGTATATGAAGAAATAATTTTATAAATATCTTCTGACTGGAAACTAACCTATTCTGTTGTTTTATTATTATAGTATTGTATGGTTGTTAGTTTCCGCACGGCGCAGGCGGCGCAGGAGTTTCACGGCGCGTTTGACGGCGTCCCGTACAGCAGCCTGGAGCCTGGCGCGCTGTGCCGCATCGCGTGGGTGTCGCGCATAGAGTGGGCTGAACACGGAGCCCCCCCGCCATCGCACACCGAGTTGCCCACCTGTCCCGTCTGCCTCGGTATGTTACCTAACCGACCCACCGTTGTTGCTTAAACCCAGGGCACAGTATAAGGTTATATGATGCGCATTACCATTGTGTCAAATAAGGTGTTTTATATGTATCTTATATCTATATTAATTATTTATTTACAATTTTACACACATTTTTCAAGCTTACTTAAAAAATCGCCAATGAGACAGTCCCAGTTCCCGGTTCAAATGAAAACCAATCGGTGGACGCGAGCCAATGTTCGCGCTGCGAGGGAATAATTCAAACCACAAGAGCCGTGGTTCGAACTGTAATAGCGCGTCACGCAGTATGGCTACTCCGCCGCTCTCTGGAATCGACTCTTTACGCTAGTCTGTGACCGCCCGCAAAGGATAACGTGTTAAAAGCTTTTTTTTTTAGTGGAAGTAGTCAGGAATCATGCGGATTCTGTATGGAGTGGGTAAAATTTGCCCATGTATGTGGTGTCCCAATAAAGTAAAATTACGAATATAAGAGTTCGCCTCCATATATAGAACTCAGGATTTAAAAAAAATGTGTGCACTCGTATGTTTAAAACTGGAGGCTAACTCTTGAAATATCTCAATCCAATTTTAATTTAGTTCCGCGGCAAGCTCAAACTAATTTCCATCTGTTCATCTAAACTAAATTGTAATGTAATTGAAATTTGGTTTTTAAGAGTGTTTCTAAAGATTTATTAAGTTGGACCGCGGCGCGTGACAAGGTTAATAGGATTGTCGCTACTCTGGGTGGACCGGCATCTCAATCAGTCACATATAATACTTTGACAGGTCGCGGCGTATGTACATTGTTTTGATTGTATTAATTTTATATACATGTGAATAACTACGTCACACAGAGAAACACAAACATACACAAACCGTGAACATAAAATTTTATTTTTTTCTGGAGTAGGGGGTCTACGGGTGGACAACGTCGCGGGTACAGTCTCGTTTTCCTTTTCCTCCATTCTCCATCCTAGCATGCAGTATCATCTAGGAGCTGTTGTCCTGAGGGATATTTTAGGTCATCACCCTCAGGTGCCCCTGCCGACGGACGTGCTGGATCTCTCGTTTGGTCTGCAGTTGGCCGATGAAAGGTTCCACCTACCTGGTCCTGTGGAGCTTCTGCTTGGCACTGATGTCCTTGGATTGCTCGGATTGGACAAGGACATGTTACTTCAGCCAGGTGGGTTGGTCGCTGTTCCGACTGATCTCGGATCTGTTATTATGGGCCCAGCACATTCTTTCGCCGCTCAGGCGTCTACGGATTCGTCGGTGCAAGTGGGACTCTCGCTCGCTGACTCCCTTTAGTGTTTTTGGGAAGTTGAAGAGCCCCCCCCCCGGCGTCACAGACTCGACCAGTCGATGACGAGTGCGAGTTATATTTTCTCGCCAATACGGGTCGTCTAAATTCTGGCCGGTTTTTTACTCGACTGCCTTTCTTATCCCCTCGCCCTCGTCTGGGTGACTCCTGGAAAATAGCCGAAAAAAGGTTATTATCCATGGAGCGCCGGATGCGTCGTGATAGAGAATTCCGCACAAAATACTTGGATTTTATGCACGAATACGAATCTCAAGGTCACATGTCGGTTTCGCAGTTCGAAATGGAATGCAACGAACATTATTTTGTTCCACATCATGCCTTTAAAATTGATAAGATACGGGTCGTGTTCGATGGTTCGGCGCCTACATCTTCGGGTGTATCTTTGAACGACTGCCTGATGTCGGGACCTAAGCTTCAGGTAGACATCTCGGACATCTTGACTGGTTTTCGTCGCCACTAAGTTGTATTTGTGGCTGACATTAAAATGATGTTCCGTCAGGTCATGATACACCCAGAAGATTGGCGGTTTCAGCTCGTTTTGTGGAGAGAGGATCCGGCCTCTCCATTGGTTGTTTATGAGCTGAACACTAATACCTACGGGCTAAAGTCGAGCCCGTTTATAGCAATTCGCTCGTTGCTACACTTGGCTGATCGTGAGCGTCTGAATTTCCCACGCGCAGCTGCTGTCTTCCCTTATGACGCTTTTTGTAGACGATATTTGCACGGGTGTTTCGTCTGTGGAGGAAGCGTTAGTCCTGAGGGATGAGCTAATCGGCTTGTTACAGGCAGGTGGTTATGAATTGAGGAAATGGATTTCCAATTCACCTGCCGTCTTGGAAGACTTACCGTCAGAACATCAGCAGGAGCCCCACCTCTTCCAGAATCCTGAGAATCCTGACTCCATCGCGGTCCTCAGAGTTCAATATCGGCCAGTTCAGGATATCTTTACCTACTCGGTTGAACCGTCAGACACAATGAAGAGGTGGACTAAAAGGCTGGTTCTGTCCACAGTAGCGCGTGTCTTTGATCCTGATGGTTGGGTGGCTCCTGTAGTCTTTTGGGCCAAATGTTTCCTACAGGAGCTCTGGATTTCTGGTCTCGACTGGGCTACCCCGTTGACCGGAGACTTGTTGTCTTATTGGCTACGTTTTTATGAGACACTTTCGGACCTTCAACATGTCTCCGTGCCTCGGTCGATCTTACCTCCATGTCGTTATCGGGCCAGTGCGCTTCCCTTTTGGGTGCTGCGTTTGCCGTCTCCTTGTTTTTTGTGTGACACAAATTGCCACTCGTTCTGTACTTCGTAAACTGTCGATACGGCACCAGACAGCTCCGATAGGTTCAACGTGGTATTGTTTGTTTTGGTTTTGTTTGGCTCGTTCCCCGCAGCCGGTGGGTTGAGTATTGCTTTTGAAGTGTCCATAATTTTGTTTTTTTAATTTCTTCTCTGGGGCGTCCCACCCTCCATGGAGCCCGCACTTTTGGGGGAGCCCCGGCACGAACTGGCAGGGTCACCAGGACATACCTCGGAGCAATAGCAGGCCAGAATGAGTTGCAGACGAGACGGGTCGACACATGGTATCACACGCCGTGTGGTTGGTGAAACGGTCCTTACGTTTGAGGAATTACAAACGATATTTTACAACGTCGAAGCGGTATTGAACTCACGACCGCTTTGTTCGATCCCGTCGGATCCTAATTACCTGGAAGCGCTAGCTCCAGGCCATTTCTTGATCGGTAGTCTTTTAACCTCCTTGATAATGAATAACCCTTCATTGATGTGTCAGTTAATAGGTTATCGCGCTTTCAGTTGCTTCAACAAATTACGCAACTGTTCCGCCGTCGGTGATCTTCGGAATATTTACATTTGTTACAGCAACGGGTTCGGTGGACGGATAAAACCAACCCCCCGCGCGTCGGAGACCTTGTCCTATTAAAGGACTCAAATTTACCGCCCTTGCAATGGCGTTTAGGTCGCATCTTGCAATTATTCCCCGGTTCGGACGGTATCCCGCGGGTCGCAGAGGTCATGGTAGGGGATTCAGTGCTGAAGCGTGTCGTCGCGACGCTTTCTCGATTGCCAGTAGATTGAGGCTCTGGCTGACGGTCTGGATGGGGCGGGGGTTTGTTTAGTAAAGATTTATTAAGTTGCACCGCGGCGCGTGACAAGGTTAAAAGGATTGTCGCTACTCTGGGTGGACCGGCATCTCAGTCAGTCACATATAATCCTGTGACAGGTCGCGGCGTATGTACATTTTTTTGATTGTATTAATTTTATACATAGTGGATAAGTACGTCACACAGAGAAACACAAACATACAAAAACAGAAACACAATATACCACATATTACACAAACCGTGAACATAAAATCTGACGCCAAAATTTGGGTAAGTCCATGCAATTTTATTAAGGCCTACGTTGGCCCAGTTTTTACGATCCAAAGAGTTAGTGAGAACACTACTGTATTACAAAATATTTTACATATAATACTTATAATTACTTTAAAAACAGCGATAAAATGGTTTATAAAAGCCTATAAAACACCATGCTTTCATAAATATTTGATGTTCGACTGTATAGTTTTGTCAATTCCCAAATTTATTTTCAATTCCGGTGGTCACCGATTCTAGTAATTTTTAAAGGATTTTAGTATTGAAATAGTCGATTGATCGCTCTGACAATTTTCAATAGTACCGATTTGTAGAGTTTTCGATCGCTTTAGGATTTTGAAATAGACATTGTTTGATAGGAGTTACCCTGCTGGTCTCGGGAGCATTCGTAACTTTGGTGTTTGATGCAGAGCGCATGGACGAGAGTGTAGCAGGTGTTCTGAGCGTGCAGTGCGCGCACGCGTTTCACGCGGACTGCCTCGTGTTGTGGCGCGACGCGTCGTGCCCCGTGTGCCGGTGCGCGCAGACGCCGGAGCCCCGCGATGCCGCCACCTGCTGCCAGTGCGACACCGAGGGTACCAGAACTACACACACGTTCGCACAATAGACTAACTACACATGCAACTCAGGAATTACGTCGAAGGCATAAGAATAAAAAAAAAAATGAGCGACGATTTTTTTTACTTCTATACAACGGAAGTTGTGTAAAGTAAAAAAGCAAATCAGATGTCTGAAATGGTTTTCAGAGTATTATAGCTTTATGGTCTTGTGCTTCTATTCCCATTCCCTCACATAACTACTTTTACTAGCCTAATACGTCCCACGATTTACCCTCACCGCACCGCCCAGTGCGGATAATGGTCGTCACATACGTTTTTTTGGAAAACCAGCGTACGTGAAATAGAAAATCAATATTTTTTCTCGTTTTCGTTATGTCACTTTGGATATATTATTTACTAATTATTAGTCCATTTAAGTAACTGATAACATATGTGATTTGACACAGTGAATTTAACAATAATATACATATGTTCCGGCAGCTGAGACCGAGGGCGAGGAGAGTCGGGACAACATTAGTGGGGTGGGGGAGGGGCTGCTTGAGGCCGAGGGGGGCTCGCTGTGGATCTGCCTCATCTGCGGTCATGTCGGCTGCGGCAGGTCTCTATTAAACACCACTTTTTTGTACTTTTAAATCGTTCGGTTCGAAGGACCAAAAAAGTTTGGCTTTAAGATTCACAAATTGCAATTTATTTGATTTCCTGCAAAGTAACGATTTTACTTATTTACTCAATAAATGTTAATATTTTACTTGTATCAGATACGAGAAGGGTCACGCGGCGAAGCACTTCCTGGCGTCGAACCACACTTACGCGCTACAACTTGGCTCCAACCGAGTGTGGGACTATGCGGGTACGATCACATTACTTTATTTGGTTCAGCCTGTTATTATAAAAGGACATTTATAATATTATATATTTTATCTTCGGCAAACAGAACATGTTGCAATGTGACTCTGAGTTTCCTGAAAGAGCTGTAAGCTTTCAAACACCAGGCATTTTTAATTGTACTTGTAAAAACAACAGTTTTCCTTATACTCAAGGTCTTAAATTGCTGTCAAAAACTATAAAAAGCGATTAAGCTAACTTTGACCTTGAAGTCAAATGTTAAAAAATGCAGCAAAGATGTGTAGCATCCTACACCAAGGGTTTTAGGCAGAAATGCACTGTGGGGTAAAATGACACTGCACTGGTAGGAGACAACTTCGTGCACCGCCTGGTGCAGAATAAGGCGGACGGCAAGCTGGTGGCGGCGGAGGGGGGCGAGGGAGCGGGCGGCGGGGGAAAGCTGGACTCGCAGCTCGAGTTCACCTACATCCTGACGCAACAGCTCGACAGCCAGCGCGCGCACTACGAGGAGCGGATCGCTAAGTGAGACCCATACCTACATACACACACACACCCTAACAAACGCACTCACACATCCGGTCAAACATCTTTCATTCAGTCGGCCATTGAAGTTATCTAGACAGCCCTGTCTATAATCGTAAGTCGTAATCGTGAGGTAAGTTCGCGGCGAGACGGAGCGGCGCAACTGCTTACCCCATGTCGTCACATATAGACCTAGTCTGGTGCTGTCCAGCTAGTCATAAATATCGTCGTGGCGCGATGAATAATCTCGACGTTGTCGGATTTACCAAAGGCGATGACTGACTGTATGAATTAAATTAATGTTTCGGCTGTGCAAGGGTAGGGTAGAGTTCCGCGCTGTCTATTTCTGTACTGTGGAATAATGCATTTGCTATTCTGTTGCTAGTGCTATGTGCTAGCCAAATTGGCTATATTTCTGCGTTAAGAAATCAGGCCCTGAGTCAGCGGGTCAGTGCACCGCGGCATCTACGTCACTTCGCAAAACATACAAAAACTAATAATCGACCATTTAAGGTTTGGGCGATTGATGCAACGAAAGATATTGTCACAATGATTGTGTTACTACTCTGCATACTTATATTGCACGTAAGCTACTCTTCAAGCACTAAAATTTGGTAACTAATTTTTGCTCCGCGCTGCAGCTGAAATCCTAGTTAACATGTTAATCATGCTATCTTACTTCAGGTGTCAAATTTAAGTGTATAAAAATTATTGTGTTTGTCTTAGGGTCAGCTCATACTAAGACGCGACGCGGCATTTTTGAGATTATGGACCTTGTTTACTAGACAATAAAAAGATATAAATTATAGTGAGAGCACCAAAGTCACCGCGCGGCGCAGCTCGAGGTATCGTGTGTAGCTTTACGTATGCTTCACGTCGCGTCTCGGTATGAGCTGACCCTTAGTGTATGTGTCAGGCTGGAGTCGGAGTACGGGTCACAGTGCGCCCAGCTGTCGGAGCGCGCGGCGGGGGCGGAGGCGCGCGCGGGGGAGCTGGCGGCAAGGGTCGACGCGCTCAGGAGAGAGAACAAGGCGCTAGACAAACGACTGCAGCAACTCACAGCCAAGTCAGTCGCACTAAATATACCCTGTTTTATTGTTAACATATAGTTTCTTCTTTTAGTGTAATTGTTGCTTGTTGACCTCAGTCCATCAGCGACACAGTCAGTGTACGTTCTGTATACAAGTTACATGTACCCTAGTTTTGACGCAATATTAGTTTGTTACTGTTAATTCGAGTGTTCTTGGCTTATACTGATAACTGCCCCTAAAACGTCCTTCGCGTATTTTAATTTGGAGAAACAGATTGAAGGTAATCGTCGACAAACATTCTCACGCCGGTTCCGGAACAAAATAACGCACCCTGGGAGGTGTACTATTACGGTAATTAATAAAACAAAATGCATTAAGTTTCCACTACCTAATGTAATCAAAATAATAGAAATCTGGTATTAAAAAATGAAAAATTAGAATTAGTTGATAAAACTGTATTCTTGGGTATAACTATTGACTCAAAATTGCAGTGGCGTCCACAAATTACTGCTGCTTTTGCGGTGAGGAAAATCAGGCAATTGACTGACATAACCACAGCAAGACTTGTTTACTTTGCTTATTTCCACAGTGTCATGTCATATGGTATTTTGCTTTGGAGTTCTGCTGCTGATATTCAAACCATATTTATATTACAAAAAAGGGCAATACGAAGCATTTATGAGCTAGGAAGCCGACTCTCTCAGGGATGTTTTTAAAGAAATAAATATTCTAAGGGTACCGTGTCAATATATCTATGAAAATATTATGTTTGTCCGTAAAAATATATCCCAATTTCCGAGGTACAGTGATAAGCACAACTTAAATACGAGCAATAAAAATAAACTTGCTATGCCAAAGTTTAGGCTTACTAAAGCCAACAAATCATTCATGGGAAGCGGTGTGAAATTTTATAAGTTAACTGTAGAAATTCTTAACTTAGGTGACAAACAGTTTAAATTTTATATTAAACATCTGCTAGCATGAATATTTGAATGACAAAATTGTATGGTCTAGTATCACACAAAATTTATTCTAGGTTTTCTATTCAAACTTAAATAATTTAGGTTTGATAAGTTTGTAGCCTCTTCTTAGCCGAGGTACATACAAGGAGATAAGACAAACGACTTAGCTACACAGTTTACAGTATATATTTAACAGTTACAATGGAAGAAACGATCACAACACATATTACAGATCACATATACAAATCCATATAAGAAAGCAGTACAATGTTGGAATACGCAACGAGTTATTTCGTAGTTACGGTTAAAGACGCGCGCGCGGCCTCCGGGCATAGTAACTAGCATTGCACTGTTTGACCCAAAGGAATGTAACACTGGGCAGCGCACCGATATCGGACTAGAGATAACAATCGCTTAGAACACTGCGCCAGCTACGTCTTAATGCCTTCAGAACCTTGCGCTTACCGATTAAATAATATATTATAAATACGAGTAGGTATGTTTGTAGGTATATTATGCAAGGAACGGGTCGCCACAAGTTAAAGGAGCACTCTAAAGACCAAGCTAAGTAACGATGTTATGTCTCTGTTGTTTACTTTATAGTGGTTGGTGGCGAGCTAACAGGGGATGCACCATGTGCAATCCGCCTTTGGTTGCCTGGTTTTGGTGGGGCTTTGGATGTGTGGGTGTGGCGCACGAGTACGTACGTGTATGTGTGTATATACATGTTTGGATAGATATTGTGTACTTGATGGCTTGGTTCCTGCATGACTGATTGGTAACAGGTGTACATCCGGTAGTTTCTTGTCACTTCTTCTCCCCTTAGGCTAGTTTCCGAAGTGATGGTAGTTTAAATGATGTGCATTTGTTGCGGGGCTGGGCCACTTTCAGGTGTGCAACGTCTGTTTGAATATGTGTGTACATTTATGTATATGTGCGTGTTTGTGTGTAACACCCGCTCGTGTTCGGTCCCTGCCGCTATCGGGCGGCCGAACGAGGATTGAATCAGATAGGACCTATAAGCAATTGAAATATTACATATGGATTGTTTTTTTTTAAATCAAACTATTTACATTGTAAATCTTGTTTATTTAATGTTTCAATACAAAACATGTATTTATTAGTTGATACACTATAATTTTATGTTTCGTTTGTGATTTTACAAAGATTACCTATTGGAGGCACGCAATAAAACAGTATTGTAATTAGTTTGTAAAGCTAGTTGTAGTTAATTTACTTGACGATTCTAAAGTGTTCTTAGTAACCCATTTGCATAAAAAGATTTTGATTTTGAATACTGTGTTCTGTTTACTTCGCCTGTTCTTAGCTCAAGTATATTTCGTAATTGTTAGCGGTTTTTTGCAAGTAATTTTTTTTCATAACGTAGTACAGACAGCTTCTTTTTAACTTCTACATTACCACATTTAGATGTGAAGTGCACTTTAATCAATAGTACATAAGTAAAAATGTAGGTATATATGTATTTGTTATAATGTGTACGTAATACTAATGACTTCATTATTAACTGATTCTGAACTAACCGTACTTTCATCTTACCTTTCATCCAGACTAATATTATAAAGAGGAAAGACTAAAAATTCTTTCACCATTAGAATGCCACATTATCCCTGAGTAACATAGGCTATATTTATTACTAGGAAACATTAGGGATCCTTACTAAAACTTCAATAATGTAACCCAAGGTGTAAAAAAAATGTCATAAAATGTCTATCATTGCATGCGTTGCGGAAACTACTGATGATCAAAAAAATTTTTCGCAACATTAAAAATAATATATATTTATATAATATATTGATATATAATATCAATATTTATAAAAAAAAACTTCGCGATACCGTTTGTCAAACTAGTGTAGTTATGTCACAATACCTACTTTTTTACATTTAAAAAGTTGATAGAAATGCTGACCAAAATCATACCATGTTGTGCAAACCTTTGTATTAATCATTATCCACATAAATCATTTCATTTAAAGACTGTTTCAGTACCACGTTCAAATCGGACATTCAATTTAAAAGATATTACGAATTTGAAAATGTCAATCTAAACAAAATACTAATACTCATACTGTCGGTGAGTGTCCGCCTTCGAGATCATCGGGGTGTGTACTCTGAGAATTGTTGTATCATCGATACTAAGTACGTTGTGTGTGTGCGCACGCGCAGGCTGTCCGGCGTGCAGCACGCGCTGTCGGAGGAGCGCGGACTGGCGGCGGCGCTCGCGGGTACGCGCGCGCAGGGTCAGGCCAGGGAGGAACACATGCTCAAGGAGGTAAACACACGCCCAGTAAACATAAAAATAGTTTTTTTACTGTAAAACAGATAAAAAACCGGTCAAGGTTGTTGTACGGGAGCCGCCTAAAATATTTATTTTTTTCTGTGTTTTTTGTATTTGTTGTTATAGCGGCAACAGAAATAAATCTTCTGTGAAAATTTCAACTGTCTATCACGGTTCATGAGATACAGCCTGGTGACAGACGGACAGACGGTTGGACAGCGAAGTCTTAGTAAAATAGGGTCCCGTTTGTCCCGTTTACCCCCATGGGTAAATACCCCTAAAAACGAAACCTCATAAGATCGCATGCGTGTCAGTCTGTTGGGCACAGCAAAAGAGTTAACTAGTGCGATTATGTTAAGTAAAAAGCACTTTGTTTTATAAGCTGTATAAGAAATCTAAAAGCGCTGCAATAAGACGAGCAAGTCTGTCTGTTGTGTGAAACTGGTAAGTGAGAGTTTGTGACAAATATGTACTTAAACCAGTGTAACATGTACATTTTAAAATATAAGATTATTCTTTACAGATAGCAGATCTGAAAGAGCAGCTGCGAGACGTGATGTTCTTCGTGGAAGCGCGGGGCCAGCTCGAGCGAGCCGAGGGGGCCACGCAGCAGGAGCTCGAGCAGGCCAGCGTCAGCGTGGCCCCGCCCGCAAAGCCGAGGCGCAAGCGGCGGTAGCTCAACACAAACTGGACGACTGCACCCACACCGATGGCACACGCACACTGTCAATTTCGCAAACACTTGCAAATTTCTGCACAAGCTAAACTGAACCCAAACTGCATCCCTCGGTGCTCGTACTCAATGTCAACTCGAACATTTAATAAAGATGATACTATTACCTAAGTCATTTTAGTACCTACACAAAGTTAGCCATCGTATCTTCGCTTTCGAATTAACAGGGCTATATACCGATCTGAATAACAATTAATTAAAGTTGGTATAATATAGGTACTTGCTTCCGTGTTGGTGTTAAAAAAATAACAATATTTTTATTTTGATAATTATTATTGATTTAAAGTAAGAAGCGCATTCAGCGCCCCCAGTGCGCATTCGTTTTCGTGTGTGCGTCACGTGTTCGAATGCAATTCACTCACTCACGTGTATGAGAATGGCTTTAAGTATTTGTTTTGATAATTCCCAAATTGCATACTAAATGTTAATTAATCTATGTTTTGCAATAATATGTGGACCTCAAACATCCGGGAATTTACAATAAAAAAGTGCTAATACCTTATATATATTTTAATGTAATGTTATTATTTACAACAACGTATGAACGCCTTAAAAAAAAAAACAATAAGCACACGCTTGACCTAGGTATAAGTTTTTCACATATTTTTAACGCGGAGTTGCTCGCAGACACGACAATCTGAAAGCAACAGCTGTTTTTACGGAAAAGTAAGAGACAGCGTTTCCGTGTAATTAGTGCAATGACGATTTTGTATCGAAATAGGGAGTGCCGCTGCTGCCAAAAAATATTGAATGTTAAAAAATGTTTTTGTTTTGTTTGCAGCCGTAAGTACATGTAGGTAGTTATAAGTGTTTTGTTTACTTGATTTCACTTTTTGCTTATTTAAAATTTATCAAATATGTACTACATTTTAAACAGACCGGATTTAGTAACAATATTCCATATCAAGTAATAAATTTTTTTAGCATAAAAAATTTAAATAAAAATCGTTCAGTTGGGTGTAATATTTATTTGAATGTTGCTGTGATATTGTTCTTAGGGTTTTAATGTATATTTCTTATTTATATATTACATGTAAGTTAAAATAAAAACATACTTGTATCTGAACTAATTTCATTTAGTTTCCTGTGATTATAAAAAGATTCGAAGTACTTGAAATTTGAATTAACTAAGGGATCTTACTTTTAATCTGAAAATATATACATTAAATTCAATCGATACACGTTTGATGAGGCCCTTTCATATCACTTTTTCTCACACATTTTTTTGTCATTTAGGGCCACGCCACACATACGAGCACCTACTTTTCAATTCACTCATTTCCACAGCATTAATTCTACTTTCATACATGTGTTCGAACCAACACACCTTTATGAACAGCTTAACGTGCCTCTTCAGACTTCTGACTGCCCACAAAAATGTGCGTCTCATTATCGTATTCTCTCTTAAGGAAGAGATGTCGCTTTCACATTTTCCGTCGCTTGTGAACAAAGATTCCTAGTATAGCTATAATTTTTGCATTAGCCCTTGTCCGTGGATAGGTTAAACCAGGTGGCGCTACACATCCACAGTACACGTGTGCAATAAAGAGATTTCAGTACAATATACTTATGAATTATAAATAAAAAATCTAAAATACAAGGTTTTACTATAGGTACCTAACTCAGGCATCAGGAATTTGAACAATCTTTTACAACTTATTCTTGTTGTGGTGTGTTACTATCATTTTCACAGAAGACACGTTTGAGCTCGACATTGTTGACTTACGATTACTCTACACCTTTGATTGAGGTGCTCATTGTATACATTCTAGCCCCAAGATTACATCTTAAGAGGTTCACATTGTATACTTACAATTATTATTACATTGTTACCGTACAGTTACATAAGACAGACGAGAGACTCAGAGCTCGGGATAGTTACCGTACGTTGAAAACACTGTTGCCCATACGTTGACAACACTTTGATACCGAACACAAGTACAAGAATACAAATCAGAGATCTACATTGTTGCTAAATGATTACATAAAGACATTATTAGACAGTAGTAGAGACATTGATTGCCACAGTTGTATTGTCACATTACAAGTCGACATTGTTGAGGTTGGAGCCCGAGTGCGAGGGCAGGTCGTCCCTGAGCAGCAGCGTGCCGATGGGCACGACGGCGGCGTCTCGCTCCTTCAGCTTCAGCATCTCCTGACGCAGCTTGCGCAGCACGGCGTGGTTGGGTGCGTTGTGCTGCGCCTTATCCTGTAGCAGTGTTATCTGCTGCTCCTCCATCTTCTTCTCTTTGCAGCTCTTCACGGATCGCGATCCGTACAGCCGGAGTAGGGAGCCCCACGAACGCACGTGCGGGTGTAATGCCTGAATAATATAAAGTATTTTTTGCCATTTTTTTATGTGTATCAAATATTGCGCGACTGCAGCGGTAAGTCATGACTCACTCTACGTCACTAACAGCTCCTTATGATACTGAGCACGGTGCACGTGTTACCGAACAAGTAGAGCACCGGGCGCGTTACCTGAAGGGCATTACGGATGGCTAATGTCCTGTGACATATACCTATATGTAATACCTTTAAACGACTAATTCTTGTATATATTATGTATATATATATATATATATATATATATATATATATATATATATATATAATCTGAATCTCGGAACCGGTTCCAACGATTTTCATGAAATTTAGTATGCAGGGGGTTTCAGGGATGATAAATCGATCTAGCTAGGTTAGGCTGGCGTTGTTTAAAAAAAACGAACAAAGCTCGGTCCTCCGGGTACTATTACATCAATCAACAACAATTTAGGATGACCTAGCTAGAGCCTAAGCTCCATGCGGGTATGTGTGAGTGGCTTAGCCGTGGGTGTCGGTGGTTTGAGGTTTGAGGTGTAAGTTGTACCTGCAGGATGGCCTGCGAGGCGCGCTGCTTGGCTGTTTTTTTGTTCTTGCAGATGACCGAGGCCGAGTGTTTGCCAACTTTCATCGTCAGCTCGATCTTCTGATACTCCAACTTCTTCATCTGCAACACATACACTTTTATTGAAAATGTTTGTGCGTGTGTGTGTGTGTGTGTGTGAGTGTCCTGCTCGTGTTTCGCCGATACATTTCACAAAACATCTACACTGCAGCTACATATTTTCGCTGTCAAAACTTTGTTTTTGCTGATGCAAACAATGTTTTTGCTTTCCACGCTCACGCGAGGGTCACAATCATAAATTTCATTCCTTCATATGATCTGTGGTAATCAAATGTCTTCTTGTTGATACTGAATCCACTATATCTAAAACTAATCTTAATCTTGTTATTTAATGGCTATTTTACATTTAGTACATTAAGCCAGCATCGCGTCAGTTTCTATTTAATACGTCGTATGTACTTACGTTTAAAGTAATTTTGACAGTAAATGTTTTTAAAAAACATCAAACAACAATACCAAAGCAGTAGATAACATGTGCATTAACAAAACATATTTTGTGTAATGTTTCGGCGAAACACGAGCAGGAGACGCGGCAACAGGGTTGATGAGGACTTCTCTTCCTCGTAATGTGAAAATTCCTAGTTTTTTTGAAATTCCTTATCCTCAAAAATCGCGTTTAGAAATTCCTCTTTCTCTGCCGTTTCTTATTTAGAGGAATTTATGAGGAAGTTTTATTATGTTAGTTCAGTTTACGGCCGCCGCGCGCCACACCGACAGAGATCCTGACTCTTTTGCTCTCTACATTATATGCCGCACACTTTTAGTACTTTGTTTGATGCAAGGGTGCGAAAAACACACGTGTTATGTAACATTACACTATACCTCTAAGAGAATAAAAGTGTCTAATCAGTTGTCTCAGTACAGTACAATAGGTACAGCAGGTCCCGCTGATAGCACGGTGATTCTTCTGTAGTTAATCTCTAATTCGTGGATGTTCATTCCTCCCGAGCATAAATTACTTTTTATTATTGTTGTTAACTAACAACAGCTAACGACTTATGTAAGGGTAAAGTTTTAGATGTTAAGCCGAAATCTAGTCTAGTACTATATGAAGTTCTTCCTCTTCCTCACCCTCATTATGTATTTCTAATACCTGCTCATCCCCATACTCTTCCTCATCAACCGTAGTGTGTGTATGTGTGTTCGTTGTGTATGTGTGTATGCGTCACCTCAGTGTGTATGGTGTTGTCGCCCACGCCGAAGTTCCGCAACAGACAGGTCCGCAAGATGGCGTGCGGCGACGGCTCGCAGGTGGTCGCGCAGAACTCCGTGATCCGCGGGTCTTCTATACTCACGTGGTCGAAGAACTTTCATAAACATAGATATAAAGATTCATTCAGAACTACCTACATGATACAGATTAAATCAAACAATTGTAGGAAATATAACTACATATTTAAATAAATCATGGCGGAATAAAAAGGTGCGTCAGTTTTTACATCCATCCCATAACATCTCGCGAAAGGCTTCTGAGTGAACAGAACAGAACTAACTGGCTATTATTTAAATATTGATCGCGTAAAAAATGTGGTACCGTGAAGTCAGGGTCGGCGGGGTCGTTGGTTGCGTCCAGTTCTTCGCGCATCTCCGGTATTAGGATGTGTATGGAGGCTCGCGCCGCCGCGGACTTGGCCTGCCGCTTGCTGGACCCGCGGCCTGACCCGTACTGCATGCCCCCGATGTAGACCGTCGCCTGGTACGGGGACGACGCGTTCTCTGTTCAACACTTTCTCACTTAGTTTAGCCTTCATAGTGTCCATTACGCACGTCGAAAAGAGTAGAAAATTTATCAAGCTCACGGGATACGTCTATCTCCCGATCGCGTACACATCGCATCGCAATTTCAATAAATAACAACAAATTCGGAACGCCCGCGAAGCTGCAATCGATGTTTGTTTAACCCTGATAAAACGTCGGACTGTATATACTAACTTAAACTCAGAGAAGTGATACGTATATTGCGGTGCTTGTTACATACCGAGCTGCTGGAACTCGTAGACGGGCTGCTTCTGGAGCGCGCGGCGAACGTACTCGTGGAACACGGACAAGTAGCTACTTCCGTTCATGTTCATCACCCAATCGCGTTTCGTGTTCTTACCACCTGCAATAAGGTATAAGCTATGAATATAAAAGAAAAAAAAAAAAAATTTAAACAGATTTATACAAACCTGTCAGATTACATACAGATGAAATGAAACATCCTAACTTTTAAAATAAACTACAAAAAAAAATCTTACTGGCGTTGTCTTGTCCCGAAGTTTGAGCCGGTATGGTAATCAGTTTAGTGCCCTCGGGGAGGGTAGGGTATTGTAAAGTCTTCCTCGCTTTAGCCGCTTTGGCGTACTTGCGGCGGTCGGCCCAGCGCCTACACGAACAAATCATACAAATTATATTTTTACATAAATTTCAATTTCAATATAAGATTTTGCAGATATTTACTAACTTGAAATGCATGATGTTAACGGTTTTAAAATGGAAAAGTGATTTGCAGTATTCATTAACTTGTTCGTGGGTGAGGTGTTGTGTTTTCCAACTGGTGTTAATGGATTCGACCCTCGGAGGGGACATCACTATGCCTCCGGGGAGGAGCACAGGCCGCCTATTAAGAGGTATATCATCAGCGGCTAATTCACTTCCTGCATCATTTTTAGCGGATTCAGTAGAGCCATATGTTGTTTTGTCATTTTCCGTTTCACGATTTGTCTTATCTATGTTTTTTAATTCTTCTTCTTGTCTTAGAATTGCATCCTCAGCCACGTTTTGCTTATTTTCAAAATAACTGAATGGACACATCAACTGGTTGTCAGTAAGTTCGTCTGTATCGATATTATTTTGTGACTTGTTTGTTTCGGGATCTTGAGCTTCAGTCCCTATTTTGATTTCGAGTTGTTTTATTTGACTTTCAATCGATGGAGCAGCCGTTACATTTTTTTCTTTGTTTAGATCGATAGGGCAGTTAGGCTGATTATGTGTACCACTTTTCTGGCCATTTGTTGCATCCTGATTGACGTTACTCGGGAACCACATTCCTTTCTTCTTTTGTTCCTCTATTTTTTTGTCTATTGCCCTGTGCTTCTCTTCCTCTTCCAGTGCTTTTCGGTAAGCTAAGCACGGGATAGCGCTTATGGGTATGTCGTGTCTCTGCAATAATTGAAACATAGAAGTATTAAAAGCATCCATGTCTCTAGTATCTTCAAAAGTGTTAATTTAGTATTTTCGGGTAGGAGCCACAACTGGAAATTTAAAATATCAAAATACGAGTTACGTTTCCATAAAATCCAAGGTTGGATTCACTTACTAACTGTTTCGTATTGTTACACAATATAACACTACGTTTAAACAACAAGAAGGTAGAATTGTGCTATTCAACAAAGCAGCAGCTGGGGTAACGTTAGATAGATTAAATTAAGTTCGTGTTAGATGCGTGCCTAGATTTTTTACAAAACTAGTAAAGTCTTCCAATATTTATTTATTCTTCTAAACTCACTACAATCAGATCTTATTTGAAGCTTGTGCGTACTAAGTAAGTTTTCGTAACCTCTTTATGATAGGGTCACGGGATACACCATGAATATCGACCACCATCAAATGTTACTGGTTCTCTCAGTAAAGCTAGATGGCGTTGTACCGGTAATTTAAAATGGTAATGGCTCGGCTCGTCTCAAACTTGGCCGATTTTTATTATTTGTTTTTATACTTTAGAGCTCACACACACTATGATCACTGAAGTTTGTATGTGTTACTGTTTTTGAGCAAAACCCCATACATTTTTAATTTTTATTATTTGTTACATAATCTGTTAATATAACACACTAACTTTGCCCTCTTTGAGTGGAACCATAAAAACCACCATAGTCCAGATACCCGCTAGTGTTGCGGAGATGGGCTTACCAACTGTCATAAGACTAAAGTGGTTGGTAGACGGAGGCTGGCCCCCACATGATGTGGGTATGTAACCAGTAACTGCTTAGTCCATTCTAAAATACAAAACAATACAAACATACAAGTAAGAAATAAGTCCCTAAACAGACAAAACACTGGGCTAAGTGATTTTCTCCACTTAAAGTCGGATGCTTAAATGAGCTGCAAAGAGTTTAAGTTATATCTTTAAATTAAATTCACACAAGAACACTACAATAAATATTAAATACCCTGCTATTTCCTTTTCCAAGGAAATATGGTTTGGAGAGCGTGCACACTCTGGTACTGCGGTGCATGTATACGGGCATGCCGCTGTAGTGGCGCACGACCATCCAGTCCAGTGGGAGCACTTCGAAATGGTTCACTCCCTTGTCTGTAATATATTAATTCAGCTAAAAAAAGTGAAAAAAAACCACCAAAACCACTTTTTTAACTTCCACGTTGCGTTTTGGAACCTAGCCTTAGCTGGAAGACTTTATATTTTGTTTAGTGGTTAAACACAAAATCAATTGATTACCTTCGAGAACAATTTTCTCCCGGGTCACATAAGCCTTTTCTTTAGGCTTGGGAACACCTTTGAAATCATCAGGTAAATCTTCATCAAGCATCTTTTCGATTTCATCTTCAGGTACACCTAAAACACAGCTTGTATCAGTGTCGTTTAAAAATGTATTTGAAAAATGACTTTTTGATTTTGACATTTATAAAAAAACAGATTGTGAATCTTATGCGTTGTTTAACCGAACGGTAGATCCAAAAGTTTGCGGAATACCTGAGACAAATGTTTCTAATTACTATTTCATTCTTGTATTATAACTTAAAAAAAAATTATTCCGGCGATTTAATAGATCCCCGTTAAAATATGATAGTCACATAGTAAAGTTAAGGACGCACTAGATTTAGCACCGGGAATAATAGGACAAAACCAGCCAAGTGCATGTCGGGCCACGTACAGTGTGGGGTTCCGTAGTTGCGTTTCACAAGTACATTTTATAAGTTGGTCGACTATTACTCGTTATAACTACAACAGTTTTTCCTTTAATATGGTTTTTTTTACAATAAGCTGACTTGGCTCTTAAAATTTGGCATTTCAAAGCTTTCAATATAATATTTAACATTTCGCAATGAATGCAATCGAAAAATGGTTTCCATCACACTTACAGAATTGTCAGTGAACAGTTTCATTACGTGCAGGCAAAGCGTATGCTAAAACCTTAATTAGGTATTCTCGTAAATTTTACTTTTCTTGAAGAGAATAAATACACTTCGCGGCGCCCGCGCGCGTTTTACATTTTCGCTAAAATATCGCTGTCCCTATCGAACACGACGCGGGCGCAAGACACCCTTTCCCCGCGCCGCGCACCTTATTCTGGTATGATTTTGTCGTATAGCTGGAACGTCAGTATTCTGATAAGCGATATGAATTTCACCCAAAAATACTATATTTTGAGCATTAATGAAGTATAAATGAATTATCATCATTAATTTTTCAATTTAATAAGTATTTAATGTGCTGCCATATTGTTTATCCGATTGCGATAAAACTATGTTAATTTATTGCTACCACTTGCGTAAAAGTTATAGGCATGAAAGAATGTCATTGGTTGTAATGGAATAGGTTAAATACTCAAAGCATTGACCAGCATCGGACCTAAGTGACGGTAATACAAAACAATCCTATACTTTGTCAACGAGTGTTTGCCATCTGAAATCAAACTAACCAATCATTGATGCGATTTGCTTAATTCTTTAGTAGGTATTAGACTTTCTGTTCGGCGCGCTCTCTGAGAAAATATCTAAGTACCTACTTATACAAACTTATAAAGCGAGTTTTATTTATAGGCAAGAATGAATATTGAAATAGGAGGAGATTTCTGAGCTAACATTCATTTATCTTTTCACGGAGACCAGCAAGGACGATAATAAAATAGGTAGGTACCTCGTAACATTTTTACCCACACATACGGTTTTTAAAATTTACTTTAAAATCGTAATAATGTTAATAATGGTAAAATGTAACTACAAATATTTACTTACCTTTTACAATTTTTAAATTAATACTTATATATTATAGGTACTTATAGGCTACTTAATTAGTATTTTTCAAAATAATTGTACGTTACGAAATTGTTGATGAAGTTAAGTAGTAAGTTGTAACTTTTTTAAAAAAACGTGTACACTGCCTACTGATTGACTAAAGAAATGAAAGGTAACATAAATGTAATATTGGCGGTCAATAGATAATTACTAATAATACTTAAATAATCTATAAAGGTTGTAATTCGTAAACAATATTCGTAGTTTGTATTTTTTGAAATGGAGTAGGGTAAAACACCTAAATGTCGGCCCCTTAACATGAAACGCAACTTTCAGTCCTAATCATACCTGAACCTTGAAGTTATCCACCGTTGAATTTGCATTGTCGGGCTATTTGACATTTACACTTTATGTTATTGAGTATATACAGTGATTATAAACATCTTAAATTACGTGACAAAGAATAATAAGCGTTTAAAGTTTTGTACGGCAAATTTCCCTAATATCGGCCATCCTTTACCTAACTACGGCCTTCTTCTATCCTAATGTCGAATCGTAAAAAGGGCAATATATCAATAGAAATTATTTATAACTTTAACTCTTTAAAATATCTTTTAAAATAGAAATCGTATTAGGTTAAATATGTATTCTTGTTTTTCTTATTATTTGAAAATTGACCAATAATAAATAAAATAAAATAAATTGTTGAAATTTCTAACGGTAATTAGTTTTAATGTGATAAACGGCATTGTGTTTTACAGCAAAAAAAAATAAACACACTGTTCTACACAGTAACATGAATAGACTTATTTAGTATTTTAACATACTGTATGTCATGGAAACAAATGAAGCTGGCCAAGCTTAGATTGTTAGAGCAGCCTAATTTCGGCCGTGATTTATATAGTCTATTAAAAAAGTATAACTAACATTTTGAGGCGGCCGAACTTTGGTTATTCAATTAACGGTTTAAAAGCCCTAACTTAGGATACTAATAAATCCATTAAAATGTATCATTGCTATTTAACTGTCCGGAATTAGTAAGAAAACTATTGTAAGCTTTTGGCTGACAAAAAATATATATTTCCAGAGTGGTATCCGTTGACGTTTTTTGCAAAATTACGAATTGCACTGTGCAGCCCCTAGCCGGCTTTACATAATCTTTATCATAACCTTTCATTTCATCATACTATCAGTAGGCAGTGAACACATTTTTTGAAAGTTATAACGTTCAACGACGGGCTGTGAGAATTGTCAACGATTCCAAACTCAATTGCGGTATCGAGCCCTTAAGTCTTAGGAGAGACTTTGACTCCCTCTATGTGTTCTACCGCTTGTACAATGGTTTGTGTTCTGAGGAATTGTTCGAAATGATGCCCACGGCTACTTTATACCATCGCACCGCTCGTGAATGGTCGCGTACAGTGCTGTTTCAGAGAAACTTCCTCCCGCGAACGCTTGAGTTGTGGAATGAGCTCCCTGCCAAGGTTAGCTCTAAGGACTACAGTATGGGGTTCTTCAAGAAAGAAGTTATTAGATTGCTGGAGGGTCGGTCGCGAGTGATACCCCTGGTGTTGCAAGCGTCCATAGGCTACGGTGACCGCTTACCATCAGGCGGACCGTAAGCTTGTTTGCCACCTTAGTCGGATTAAGAAAAAAAAAAAAGTACTAAGTTATAATTTTAAAAATCGTGTTCACTGCCTACTGATTGACTGAAGACATTGAAGGTTATGATAAAGATTATGTTATGCGTCATTGAATTATAATTTAAATGTAACATTGGCGGTATGTATGCAATATGGTGTCTTTATGTTGTACGCTCCAGTGGTATAATGTATAGAAGCCGGCGGCAGCAGTGCAATTTTATCACTAATTTGGCGGAAAATGTCAATGGTTACCACTCTGGAAATATGTTTTTTTGACCATAAATAGCTTGCAATAGTTTTCTTACTCCTTCCGGACGGTAAAATAGCAATGTAAAAGAATTTTTATTTTATTTTAGTTGTTTACTTTAATTTATTACTTAGAAATAACGGGGCCCATGATAGGATTCTTATTTTATTACAATACCCTAATGTTGGCCTGCGGCCGAGACAAGGAGGATGACAGCAATTTTATAATTTATTAGTATCATAAGTTAGGGCTCTTATAGTTTATAAGGAGTTCCATACCCGTTAATTGAATGTCCAAAGTACAGCCGCCTTTTAATGTTAGTTATACTATTTTATTAGACTATAAAAATCAAGGCCGACATTAGGCTACTCTTACAACCTGAATACTAAATAAGTCTATTCATGTAACTGTGTGGAACAGTGTGTTCATAATTATTTGCTAAAATAACCAATGCAGTTTGCCACATTACTAATTTATTTTTTAATAATAATATAGAAATTTTAAGAATTTTATTATATATTTATTTATCATTTGTCAAATTCAGTTTTTACATGAAAATCATAAAAAAATACCTATATAACCTAATATTATTTCTATTTTAATACAACTTTAAATTTTAATAACAATGACTAATAATGCTTTTTTTGTTTACGATTTTAGAACATTCTTTACTGGCCGATATTAGAGTAAAAGAAGGTTGTATTATGGAAATGTTACAAGCGTCCATAGGCTATGGTGACCGCTTACTATCAGGCAGAACGTTAGCTTGTTTGCCAATTTTTAAAATATAATATTTAATTTATTTTTTTTATATTTAAAAAAATTAAATACCTACTGTTCTATTCTTTTTACTTAGGAATAATTGGAAATCTCTTTCTAGACTTTTAATCTTAGTGACAAATTGTTCATAGTAGATGTAGGTACAATTATTTTGAAAAATAGGTATCATACGGCAAATTTTTAAATAGGTATGTATTATATATAAAAATCCATACTAATATGCGAAAGTAAATCTGTCTGTTTGTACCTCTTCACGCCTAAACATCTGTACTGATTAAAATGAAATTTAGCATGGAGATAGTTTAACTCCCGAAGAAGGACGTAAGATACTTGAAAACGTCAAGTGTTAGTCGGTTTTTTTTTCTATAAGTGACGAGTTGTCGTTGAAATTCTACACCGATAACGCTGGCAAAAGCTAGTATTATATAAGTGTAACTTACTCGTGATCCTGTCTGATCGAGGGTCAATAAATTGCAAATCAAATGGTAACACTTTTAATTTTATTACCTACTATTATTTTGCACACTCTAGGCAGTGCTCTTTATAGGTATTACTAGCTGACCCGGTGAACCGTGTTTGTTTTTTTTAAACAACATAATGTGAAGGGGTTGTACTAATTCAGAAACCTTCCCCGACATGTGCATAACAACTTACCAAAATTTCATTAAAATCAGTTTACCCTTAAAGTGCGAGTCTCTATCAAACACAACAAAAAAAAATACCCGAATTGGTCAAGCCGTCTTCGAGTTTCGCGCTTAGCAACAAATTTTGCGATTCATTTTTATTTATATAGATTACCTACCTAGTGAAAGGTCAAAAAAATCTTATCACCTGGCTGCGCGACGTAACATGCAACAGTGATATTTTCGTAATTGTTTCCTTAGGTACCTACCTAGATGAAGATTCGCTCACGGATGGCCCGCTACTGATTTTGGCTGCACTCACGCCTCGCCTCCCCCGTCTCAAGCCCCCCGTGTTTGTCAAGCGAGCCAGCATCAAGATAGAATTCGATTTTTGTGTTTCGAATTATTGTGTTTATTCATTTAATTTAGTAAGAATGACAGTAAAGTTTTTTTATTTAGAAAATTTATTATATTATCTAGGTCTGTGGTGCTTTAAAATTTTCGGAAACGTTTTTGTTATAGTGTATAATAAGCACGTAGTTGCAGCTGTTTTGACCATAAATTACAAGTTTTTGCACTGTAATAATTTTAGAACTACACAATTTAACATAAAACTGAAACACCACAGACCTAGATATTAGTTGTCTGGTCTTGTTAAAACAAAAAACATTGAGTTTGAGGGATTAATATTCATCAGAGGAGAAAAATCCTGTTGTATGGAGCGCGCTGCGAATCCGATACTCTTAAGTAAAGCGCGCGTTTATAAATTCCACGGGCGGTAATGACGCGCCTAGTCTATAAAGTATGTATAAAAGATGTTTGTTCAAAACATGCAACATTGCACACTACTAGCGAGCAATTACAAGTTTTAACTTCAGATTCTCTTGATAACTAGTGCCATCGGGCAGTGGCGTTTTTTTCTCTACTTCTATTCTCGCCATTTCAATTGTTTTGGTGAGTGTATTTATTTATACATCTTATATTTCACTTATTAACTCGTATTATGTGATGAAAAACATTGTGTGCAACACGGGCGGGACGGAAATTACAAACTCGAGTCATTAAAGCCGTAATTTTCTTCTTAGCACCCTTAACACACAATGTACTTTTTCACTCACCCGCAATGTTTAACGAACTGCTTGCGTTGTAATCAAAAAGCATGGTCAAAAATTGGGACAAAGTTAGATAAATTAGGGATTAAACAGATGAAAATTTGGCGATTTCCTAACGTAATAAATAATACGCTAGTATTTTAGTTCTATTTGACAATTAAAATTAAAATTGAGACACGCTATATAGCTCATCTATATAATACTATAAGATATAGAGGGTACATAACGCGCTTGTCCCACGCACTCTCACTCTACGTAACTCCCTCGTATCGTCTGTTCAAGATACTGATCTGTTCCATGACAAGCTGTACCAGGTAGTAGGTATCAGCGGCACAACATTTTTTGTCGCACAATCTTGCATAGGTACTGAGCATAATTATTGTTAATTTTATAATTTATGTAGGTTAGTTATTGAGTATGTATATATACATATATATATATATATATTTAACTGTTTACAAACGTTTTCGGTGAACCTGTTAGTTTGTATATATGTTATAAATAAATAAATAAATAGTATGTTTATTTAGTTGATTTTGACATACGCCGCTATGACATCACGGTGTATAAAATTCGTTTCATTGGCCAAATGGTAAACAAAGCCTATTTACTGCTTTTAAGGCTATGACATACCCTAGAAAAAGCGTGACATTTCGACCAGTGTACAAAGACATATTAAACTATTGAAGCAGACACAGTTCCACGTACGATAGGCGCTAGCACGTGACCGCACGTTAAAAATCTCGTTTTTCTCGGTTTTTTGTCGGTAAAAAATTCAAATATTTATTAAAGCTATGAAAATCGCTTGGTAATATTAATATACATTTTATGAATATTGGAAAATATCACTCTTAGTTTTCCAATTTGAATTAAAGTCCAAAAATAGTGCCAGATTTCATTTATTTTCGGTTTTGATAGGTACATTATTATAATATTAGCAAAACTACTTAATTAAGGTTTGAATTATAACATATATTTTTTCACGTCAAAAACTGTACTCAGGTCTGTAACAAAATTAATCAAATTCTTGCAAACTTAACTCGTTTAGGTATGTCATCACCTTAAGGGTAAACCTTCTAGATTGTTTTTCATAAAAAAATGATTTCCCATAATCTTCGAAGTTCCGTGAATTTCACTTTGTATTTTGTTTTTTTAAAAAGTGCTCGCGGTTGGTGGTTGCATGACGTTCTGATATGGCGTTATTATTGAAGTTGTTCCATACAAAAAATTCCGACATCTTCGCAAACATATAAAAAAATAATAGCTAATCATAATCTCATGAAACTAAAAACCGCGAGCCCTTAATTTTTGTTTTTTTTTTAGTCAGAATACAAAGTAAATTCATGGAGCTTTGAAGATTATGGCAAATCAACTTTGTACGAAAAAAAATCACGGAGTGTACCCTTAAACAATTTTTATTGCACCCTTTTATTTTACATAATTTTGTATCTTTTTATTAAGAAGACGAGGAAGCTTAATTCTTCAATACTAACAATGTTTACGTAACTGTACCAAATATTAAATAATAATGTAATACACAACGATAAAATTATCCTATTCATAGCTTAATTCTTCGTTAGTAATTTAAACTACAATAATGTCTGAAACCTTTCCATTGTTTGCTTGGAATTCAAAGATTTTGGACTCATATAGATCACTACAAATTCTAACGATTTTACTGAATTTCAATTATGAAAATATACTTACCAACGCTTCAATGCACAAGTGTTGGAACAATTGTCACTTTTAGATGTTTCACAATACATTATATATGTAACAATTAAAATTCTCCAAAAGGTATATGTTTATAAAATTTCCACAAAAATTGTGTATTTACGCGAAAACTAATCTACATCGCCCCCTTAAATGGAGACAATCATGTGAATTATTCAGGCAATTAAAAGTATATAGATAGATTAAATACCATCAGAGCTGTTAGAATCCTCTTCATCACTGTCTTCATCATTGGACTTGACTTCATCCAATACTTTAAACTCACGCAGCTTTTCCAATTCTTTAGGAGAAACATAATTATTGTACTTATTGGCACCGACGGAGAACTCACTATTATCTGTTTCTGTAATATCTTCAGAAAAATCTATCTCTGTCTCTCTAGCATTTAGTCTGGTTTGTAATGTCTCTTTAGCACCTCCTCCTGTTTGTAATGTCTCTTTAGCACCTACTCCTGTTTGTAATGTATCTCTAGCATTTACTCCGGTTTCTAATATCTCTGCAGCGTTTACTCCGGTTTGCAATGTCTCTCCAGCAAGTACTTTAGTTGGTAATGTATCAAGTTTTAGTTTCTTATTTGATGGTTGATCTTCCTGACTATCATCAGACATATTGAAATACCTATAAATATTGATAAGCGTAGGTAATATGTTTATAAGTATTCACAAAAAACTAGCCACTTAGGTATAGGAAATACTTCAGAAGCTCTTTAATGCCTATTATGTAATAAAAAAAGCTATTTTCTATACTGTAATGTAGGTTAGTCCTATTTTAATATGAAAAATACTAGTCATTATTTCATAAAACCGAACTATATTTAAGCTAATGATAACATTATTTCAAATCAGGAATAGGTACATGCAGTCATATAAAGTGTAGAGAAGAACTATATTAAAGCCAATGTTAACATTATTTTAAATCAGTAATAGGTACATGCAGTCATATAAAGTGTAGGGAAGAACTATATTAAAGCCAATGTTAACATTATTTTAAATCAGTAATAGGTACATGCAGTCATATAAAGTGTAGGGAAGAACTATATTATAGATAATGTTAACATTATTTTAAATCAGGAATAGGTACATGCAGTCCATATAAAGTGTAGGGAAGAACTATATTATAGCCAAGGTTAACATTGTTTTTAATCAGGAATAGGTACATACAGTTATATAAAGTATAGGGAAATACTATATTATACCTAATGTAATAACATTATTTTAAATCAGGAATAGGTACATGCAGTCATATAAAGTGTAGGGAAGAACTATATTATAGCTATGTAATGATAACATTATTTTTAAATCAGGAATAGGTACATGCAGTCATATAAAGTGTAGGGAAGAACTATATTATAGCTATGTAATGATAACATTATTTTTAAATCAGGAATAGGTACATGCAGTCATATAAAGTGTAGGGAAGAACTATATTATAGCTATGTAATGATAACATTATTTTTAAATCAGTAATAGGTACATGCAGTCATATAAAGTGTAGGGAAGAACTATATTATAGCTAATGTTAACATTATTTTAAATCAGGAATAGGTACGGTCAGTTGCAGAACTGCATATAGAGTTTCAAAACAAAATAGAATGGCAGCGAGGCGTAGTCACTCACATACTTAAAGAAAGAAAGTAATATGTCTTGTGGAACCTGAGTAATATTAGTTTCATTTAATATTGTATATAATAATTTCTTTAAGAAAATAATCGTATCCGTAGCCTAGTGGATAGACGTATCAGATCTTAATAAGTGTACTGAGTGGTTGTGGATTCGAATCTCACCATACGCCTTTCTTTTTGATTTTGTTACATTTTACGAATTATGAATATTTTGTTTAGTTAATCAGATTAGACCAGTTTCCAATAGCTATTAAGTTCTCTGTAGGTAGACATTTAATGTTTCTCGTTCGTTGCCGATTTGTTTCTGGGGGTATGTGCTGACAAGTTTGTTTGGTGTTTTCAATTAGCTATTAAGTTAGATGCGGTAATTACTTAGGTAGCCATTTTGTCGTTGGTGGATGTGTTACTGCAGGTGGTTGTGTTGATAAGGTTGATTTGTGTTTTTATTAAATTTCTTTGCTAAAAATAATATGCAGGCCAATATTAATATTCAAGAGAGGATGCGTATTATAGAACAACATAATATGGGTTACAATATATCTCAAATTTGCAATGAGACTGGTTTTACCGTAAGTATTTTATTTGATGTTAATGTTATATCATAATTTTTTAATACCACACTTTTTTGTATGTAAATTTCTACAAAAAAATTAACATATAACGTCAGTAGTTTGAAAAATGTTTATTTTAATCTGGCTATTTGGTTTTTAGCGGATTACCGTAAAGCGTTGGGTCTCGCGCAACCAAGAGGAGGGGAGTTTATCAACTCGACCTCGGAGTGGACGCCCGCGGCACATTGATGCGACTCAAAGAAGATTCATGGTGGAACAATACGAGAACAATGGTTTCATATCGACTGCTATGTTTGGACACATGTTTCATACATCTTCACACACAGTTCGTCGAGCTCTGCATATTGAAGGATTGCATCATAGAAAGCCAGCTAAAAAACCATATTTAACTAATAACCATAAACAAAATAGATTGTTGTTTGCAAGGGAGTATTTAAATTTTGACTGGGAGCACACATTATTCACCGATGAGAAGTCGTACGTATCATCTGAAAACGGGAGGCTCATTTATTCCGCAGAAATGGAACCCGTTATGCAGAACACAATTTTGTCCCAAATATGGAATCTGGACGGATATCACTAAATATGTGGGGGTGGATGACTGCGGCTGGTCCTTGTGAATTAATCTCGATAGCAAGGCGCGCTAGAGCTTCACATTATGTGGAAGTGTTAGACGAGATCATGTTGCCAACAGCGCGGTGTGTTTATCCATTAGCTGATATGCCACAAATACAGTTTATGCATGATAACTGTCCTGTGCATCGAGCGCATATAGTGCAGGATTGGTTTACTCAACACCCGAACATTAATGTTATTCCTTGGCGTGCAAAATCACCAGATTTAAATCCCATAGAAAACCTATGGGGTTTGATGGAGCAAAGATGGGACATGCGAAATGAAAGAACTACAGAGTCTTTAGAGGCTCACTGTTTAGAAATTTGGAATAATATTAGAGGAACAGATATCTGTTCTAATATAGTCGGATCTATGCGGCGGCGCTTGCTTGCCGTGATTGAAAATAATGGAGGTTATATTAAATACTATAAAATCGGCCAAGTGTGAGTCGGACTGGCGCACGACTCAGTACGGAAGTACCATTATCTATAAAAACGGCAAAAAAATCACGTTTGTTGTATTGGAGCCCACCTTAAATTTTTGTTTTATTTTATTTTAATTATTTATTTTTAAAGTAAATATATAACTAAATATTTTAGGCGTCTATCTGTTGCCGTTATCAATATCGAGCAAAATCGACCAAAAAAATTACGTTTGTTGTATGGGAGCCCCCTTAAATATTTATTTTATTCTATTTTTTAGTATTTGTTGTTAAAGCGGCAACAGAAATATATCTTCTGTGAAAATTTCAACTGTCTAACTATCACGGTTCATGAGATACAGCCGGAGCCTTAGTAATAGGGTTCCGCTAATTACCCTTTGGGTACGGAAACCTAAAAATGAAGTACTATTTTTCTTACAGATATTATTTTACATTTCAATATGTTTAAGACATAACATATCTTTTTACTTTGTTGTTTTTCAAAATATTGCAGCGTTACCGAATGAATGGTGACTTGTATTTTTTTTTATTCTTATGGTTAAGTTTCAATTTTCTTTTCATTACGAAAACGAATACTTTAGCTATAACCATAGGAAATATATATATAGAAATAAGAGACATTTATACGGAACCCTAAAAATAAAGTACTATTTCTCTTACAGATATTTTGTTACATTTCAATATATCTAAGAGAAAACATACTTTTTTTACTTTGTTGTTTTTTAAAATAAAGCAGCGTTACCCAATGAATGGTGACTTGTATTTTTTTTTATTGTTATGGTTAAGTTTCAATTTATTTTTTTTATTTCGAAAACGAATACTTAAGCTATAACCATAGGAAATATATATGTAGAAAAAAGAGACATTTATCAAAAACATTATTTATGATTTATAAAATTTTACTAAAAACCATTTTTATTGATTGCATGTGTTTCGATTCTTGCAAACAAAACAAAAAGTTCTCATACCAACTGGTCCTTTTCAGAGAGAACTAGATGTCAAAACATAAAAAAAAGGTATTCCTAACAAAAATACTCAATATGGAAATAGCGTGATTTGAACCATAGGCTCGCTGGATTAAGTCGCAGCGCCAACCTACACTACACTACACCACCGGGCAGATATCATTTACTGCGAAATAAACAATACGTATGTAGAACAACACTGCAGTTAACACCTAATTAATTTGTTAGGTTAAGAAACCAAAAGATAGAAGAACGGTTTAAATAAACTGGTTAGTATAAAAAAAAAACTAAACCTAATTTTGTCGATTTCAGGTTAATATTATTGACAGTTCTGATAATGTTAATGTGTGAGTGCGAGATTCACAGAATGGCTTCACGCAATTTTAACCTTTACACTATGCATGCACTTTAGCAAATGACTGTACATGCAGTCATATAAAGTGTAGGGAAGAACTATATATTAGCTAATGTTAACATTATTTTAAATCAGGAAAACGCAGTCATGTAAATATTATTATAAGATCTAATCGGTAAATTAATTTTATTCGATATTATATCGTATAAGAACATTGTATTCGGAAATCTTTAAAAACTATTGTGGCGGAACATATTAAAATCATCTTGTAACACATTAAGATTAAAACAAATTATTTATGTTTAGATTTTGCAATTACTCAAAAACGTGTTGTACTTAAGTAAAATGACTGGAGGACCGAGCTTCACTCGTTTTTTTTTTAACAACGCCATCTCTTGTCAAGTAGCTTTAGTATTGCTGTGTCGGTAAAAGTAATAGTATTACTACTCGCCAAAAGATGTTACGAAGAGTAGTATTTTTCAGTTTATCATTGCGTTTTCTAAAAATGATACTTATCGAGATCGATTTATCGCCCCCGAAACCTCCGTTTCGATTGCTCTAAATAATACTCTAAAGAAGGAATAACAAATATGCACTAAATTCTTAGCTTACCCATATTTATTATAAATATGTATTTGTTATTGAATGTCTGCGCGTCCGAGCGCTGCACCACTACGTTTGAAAATCGGTTGTTACATGTGAGAAAATGTTTCTATACTCACTATTAAACATTAGTTTTTTTTTTTACAATTTTCTTAATTTATGAAGTTCGATTATTCATAAACAAACACCATTAACCTAGTTAAGTGTTTAGGGGAACAATAGATTATGGTATTGCGATCTTTTTAATCTTATTGAAATTAACGAAAATAAGAGATTTCTTAGTTTTGTTAATAACTTCAATAATTAATAGTTTGTAACAATTAGAAATATCGCAATGTGAAAATCTCATTAGAAGTGGTTATGCTCTATAAAACGAAATTATTTTAGTGGCTTTTATTTCACAATGATCCAAATATAAAAATGAGCAAAAACCCTAAAAATGTCCTGGCATTAGGACTATTTTATTTAAACTTAGTAACGTTAAAGTTTTGGGCGGGATATTAATTAATAGGTATTACCAATAAGAAAACAATACATTTTTTTATTTTTAAATTCAAGTGTAATAAATATACTTAAGACAGGTCTTCCAGTATCGTGGCGGCCTGGCGACACAGCGCTTGGTCGCGTGGAGCTCATTTTTCAGGCATTCAAAAAAAGGAACTTTTTGTTTAAGAATAAATCAACAATAAGAGCTACCGAGCTGAAACTAAGCGTCAAGTATTTTTAGACCTTCTTCTTGACTTTGTAAGTTCAGAAACATGTTTTGATGATTTTGGCTCCATAGTTTTTTTTATTCGAAATCACCTCTTCAAAATCATAAAAAATTTCGCCATAATTGTTATTAGTAACTTTGCTCTAAAACATTCTTAGCAATTCTCAGATTAAATACGTACGAGTATATTCTATTATAAACTTCAGTTCTGAAATTGGCCACTAAATTTCATTTTCAATCGAGCACTAAAACACTGCCATAATTATCCAAAAAATATACTAAAACATTTGAAATATATATTACTAGACTTTGACAGCGGCTCCGCCCGCCCTAAATTCGGTTATCGGCATGGGACTCCTTTATTAAATCACAGTATTAATATTGTGATTTACTCCTTAATTAGCCCGCCCTAAATTCGGTTATCGGCGTCGGACTCCTTTATTTAATCTAAGTATTAATACTGTGATTTACTCCTTTTTTACACTAATGAAGTTTGCTATATCAAGCTATTGATATAATTCGTTTAAGCTTGAATGTAGTATACTACTAACTAACTTACTAACTAACTTAACGTAACTTTTGAATTTTTCGGGATAAAATAGCCTATATGCTATTCCAGGACCTAACCTATATGTATGCCAAGTTTTATCCCGATCCGTCCAGTGGTTGATGCGTGATTGAGTAACAAACATCCATCCAGACACACAAACTTTTACATATATAATATTAGTAGGATTTCAAGATGTATTCGTAATTCTGGATCCCTATATCTCACAATCACTAATTATAAAAATAGGGTAAAATTGCACTTTCAATATGATACATATTTTAAAACTAATTGTGGCTTATTTCGTTATATTCATTAAAAAGCACATCGCAATCAAAATACTCTTGCTTTAAAGTCGTGCCTTTTTTTCCGCGGCCACCAACCAAACCAAAACAAATTATTATTTAAGTTAAGAATGGTACAACGAACAAAAGGAGTATACTTTTAAACTCACGGAACCGAGTAATAAAGGTTGAAAGTCGACAAGTTATTTTTGTTAAGAATACTACCACGAATAAAACATAGTTATAACACAGTTATATCTAAACTCAGTCGGTACTGAGTGCAAAAGAATAAAAATTTGGAAAATCCAAAAGTGCACGCCTCATAGCGGTCATACACATTTAAAAAAAATATATAGATATGCAGTATACAGTGGTATATTAGTTTTTTATAAATTATAATTAAACGACAGTACTTAGAACGCTAATATTAACTAGGAATCAGCACAGAGTAATACTTTATATATTAAAAACAAAAGTATTCCGGTAAGATGAATTTTTCGACCAATTTCTCTGCCACATACATGGTCACATAAACACAGACTCACGGACGTCCAAGAATGATTAGTTTTAATGTTATTATTTATTATATTAAACAAATTAATTGTTTATAAAATGTACCATATGTGCTAGACAGATTATTTAACTTCATATTAGTGCAATCAAATTATCCTGTAAGTGTTATATTAAAAAAAAAAACGTCATTTAAGTTTCGAAAGACTGTGTTTTTTGACATGTCGAGAGTAGAGCACTACCTCACCGCTCCGCTTATGAGGCGTGCAAAAGTAAACAAACAGATGTGGTAATCGTTACAGAATCAGATTTATTTTTCGCGTAATAATTTTATATAGGCATAGTATAATGCAACGAATTAACTGTAAGTTTTACACATCCTGATTTTGAAAAGCATTATGCAGGTTAGAAATATACAACCTGTGCCCCCTTTTAAATTTTAGCTTTTTCAACTTTTTACTATTTGTTAGATAATCCCTCACTGTTTTGGTCTAAAAGATAGACAGACAGACGGACAGACAGACAACGTAGTCTTAGTAATAGGGCTCTATTGGCCCCCTCTAGCTACGGAACCCTAAAAAGGAAGAAATACCTTTATAAAATTGTTATGGCTCTACACAACTAAGTAAAGACTATGTTTAGCAATATACATATTGAGCCTAAACCAAACTAAACTAAGGTGTTGGAGCGTGTGATCACAGCTTTTAAGATACTTAGAAAAACACGAGCTATATGAATGTCAAGGCTCTGTGCTGTCTCCTACGCTGTTTTTACTGCATATCAATGACATAGATTTCTAAGCAGATGACAGTACTTGATACGGTTATTACACGGGCAACTTCCCTTGTTCTGTTGTATAGGAAAAGCGCAAAGAACTTGTGCTTAAAATCAACTGGGGATGGGAAAACTTGGTCCGATTCCCTGTGAAGACACAAGTCTGCGCGTTAACCACTAAGAAAACCCTATTCACTGAGGTTCCACAATTTCAGAACACACCCCTGACCATTTCCAAGAGCTTTGAAATTTTCATCTCCAGCAATATTTAGTTCTAAGTGAAGCTGGCGTCTAAAAGACTTGAAGTACTTAACAGAGAGAAGCAGTACTTCAGCTCAGGGCAAAAGTTGTCGCTTTACAAGTCCGACCCCATATCGAGCTGCTGCCATCTCTAGCCAGGTGCACTCAAATACCAGCTTGCCCTTTTGACTTGGTTCAGCGACAGGCTGAGAGAATCGACCCAAAGTCACAAACTGTATCGAAACCTTAAGTTGCAGGAGACTTTTTGCCTCCCTGTGTGTATTCTACGGCTTGTACAATGGGATGTGTTCTGAGGAATTGTTTGAAATGATGCCCATGGCTACTTTCTATCATCGCATCGCTAGCTATCAGCAGGGAATTCATCCTCACACCTTAGAACCTAAATAGTCATGTGCGGTTTCAGAGGAACTTCCTGCCACAAACGGGTTTCAGAGGTTCTTTTTAACAAGTAACTATGGCGGCTAAACCATATTTTTGATTTCAATTTTACTTATTAGGTTGCTCTATCATTTAAAATTTATTTCAAGCAAATATATGCTTTATAGTCAAAGTACAATTTTAGCAGAAATAATAAAAAAAAACCCTTATAATTGAATTTTACCAATAAAGAACACAATAGCATGCATTACTTATGAATTAATATTACATAGCTTTCATAAGTAGTGAAAGAACAGAAAAGAGTGTTAATTATTTGTGTCAGGAACACCAAAACATTACTGTATAATAAAATAATATATAAATAATAAGTATAAAATAGTATTATCATTATAATCAATTAGGTATTTTTTATTATTTATTATTATCTAGTCACACGCACATCTAGCAGAGTGAGTAATAGAGCCTAGGTTAAACTTTTGTTGAAATGATACTAGTCTAATTTAAGCAGGTATATAGATATTATAAATATAAATAGTATATATATATAATACAATTTGATACCCTCTTCCAACCTTGGCACACTGCTAGATGATGAAAGTTTTAAGATAGCAGTTGCTATAAGGATAGGAGCAATAATATGCGTTTCCCATAAATGTTCTTGTGGTAGCAATGTAGACGGGTATGGACTCCATGGACTTTTTTCCTGCAGAATATAGGGCAGACTCTGCCGTTACGCTTGAATGACACCATAAAAACTGAATCCTAGAGCCAAATGGATTGCCACAAGATGATAGGTAGAGACCAGATGGTTTTACTTTGATTTCTTGGGAAAAACTTGTGTCAACACTCTGGCCCCTCCCACCAAAGGGAAACAGTTAAGGAAGCTGGGTCGGCATTTATATATTTATTTTATTCTAGGCAGCCTGCCACATGGACAATTTTTATTGGTAATTTTAGATTTTATTATAGTTTTTAGATTTATGTTATATTATATAGTTTATACTGTTATTTTATATTGTTATATTAAATATAATTTAATATTTTATAGAATAGAGTTGGTACATGTGATTGCAAAATAAAAAGAGAACCTGCATAATTGTATTTAAAATATAATGATGATGCAATATAGTCCACAAGGAGCAATGGAATTAAAAATCCAATGTATGTTGACATGTGGATTTTTCCCATCACTTAGTGTAGACTCATTCCATAGCCGCCTCGGCATTGGTCGTAGAACAGCAACAGTGAAGGGAGAGTGAAATTGCAACAGTCTAGGTGCTCTGGCATTTGTAATACAGAGCCTAGGCTATAGCAACACCACTAAAAGTAAGACTAAGCTCTTCTGTAGCCCATTAAACTCATGTGGTGGCTGTAAATATAAATTACTTTTGAGGTATGATGTTGGTCATAGAAGAATAAACTCTTATTTCACCCTACCACATTACTTAATGCTGGAATACACATGTTATGTAGTTCGATGAAAGCACACTTATATAGCATGCAATAAATAGGTATATACAAAAAGCATATGGTTTAAAAGAGCACACTACCCAAACGCAAGTTGGTTAATTTTTTCATGCATATTAGCACACTCTTAACCTCCTATTGTAAGGTGCGGGTAGAGGGGAGTATGCACAAAAGCAATGTTGAACATGTTGTTTGTGAGTATGCTACTGTGAAATTTGATTTGAAACTTTTGAATTATATATCTCTACCACAACCATTGATTTTTTGTGGAATGAGCATACATTCCTAATAATAAAAAAAACCTACATAAAATGCATATCAATAGAAAAATTAAATGTTAAAACAAAAATAATAAAAAATTGCCACATATGTATCAAGATGTATGTATATGCAGTAATGTGATAGAATAACAAACATTGTGCAAAGACACATTAATTTAAAAAGACAAATAATGAGCATGTGTATCTACTAGATAAAAACATACTATTGTGGTCTGTGCTAAAAGCAAGCATGTGTAACAGAGAGCATGCTGAAAATTAGATTACTACTTAGTAGCAAAAAAGTATGCTTTTTATTAGCATGTATATTCCAGGCTTCATTGATAAGGAAATAGATTTCTGCTTAGTACAGTGAATTTAATTTAATTTTAAATTAATGTTATTCTGGCCCAGGTGTTTTACTTTATTTAAATAATATTCAATTATAATTCAAAGCTGGGAACTAATGATGCATGGGACGAAGATGAAGCCATCTTAGTCTAGATACACTGCAACAGACAGAACTAGTGTTGCAGCAATATCACCCAGGACTCAAGGTGAAAATGGGCCCCACAGTATAATATGGGTGTATATCAACCAACTGGTTACCCCTTCCGAGGAATGTGAGGAACTCTATAAAGCGCTATATAAATATTGGGTAAATATTTACTTGCTGGGCATGAACTATTTTTGCATACAAAATAGGTGACATGATGAAAAAATTGCCAAATCTTGGCTCATCTCTATGGTTGGATTGTCGGTTCAGTGGGTAATGATCCAACTACTGAATCAAGGGGCAAGGGTTTTATTCCCGCACAAGGCAAACATTATTTATGTTCTAAGAAATAACTTGTATATCCAATATTTTCTTAGTACACCCCTAACCTATGTAACTTAACATGCTCTCTCCGAATTTATGCCAACGTATTATAGCCACCTCTTACCTTTTAATCTTCTAATTAGCACAAAACAATGATAACAACCCCTAAAGACAATGAATGTTTAGGTTAGGGAAACCAGATCTTATAGTAAAAAATTAAATGAAATGCCATATAACACAAAACGAATATTTTCTCGGCTTTGTTTTTAATTTGTCCAGGCTTCAACCGAAGTTCTGGAAGGCTGTTAGAAACTGAATCCATATAACCTAGCAGTTTCGTCGGAACCATAGATATAGAATGTTCAAGATCAACCATGCCAAATGAAAAACGAAACAGAAAAAAAATTGCAAATGTGTGAGTTGAATAGTGTTGTCAAACATCACTATCGATAATTTTACCTGCACAAAATGATTGCAAACTAGTGCGCTGGTGAAATTAAATATTACCTATGTCGCGTTTACACTCGCGCCACGCAGCCTCGTAACGCGTTGTCGGACAAAGCAAACTGTTGTGCTGTACATGTGCCCAATAACACAGCGTTGAATGCAAGAGTGTAAACATACCATTAGAACCTAAATTATTAGGACTATAATCACGTCTTATAGGAAATTTAAAGACACAAAAACTAAAAAACACGCTTTTTATAGAAAACCGAACTAAAAAATAGAAAATAAATTTTAATGAATTTAAATTAAGAAAATAGTGTTAAAAATTTCAATTAATATAAATTAATAATAGTGTGAATAAAAAAAAAATTATTTTATTTAAAAAAAAGCGTGGGGTGCTTTTTAAGATATTATCGAAATGATAATCACTCTACTCATATCTGTCAATAAAATATTTATAACTTTTGACACCATGCTGCTTTTTTTAAAATAATTTATATTCATTGAAATTTTTAACACTATTTTCTTAATTTAAATTCATTAAAATTTATTTTCTACTTTTTAGTTTGGATTATTTATAATAGCTTGTTTTTTTAATTTTAAACTATTGCACGACTCATGATGCGAAGCATCAGAGAGTGCTTTACAATCGAAAAAATTTTTTCGCCTTATTTTTTAACAAAAATCATATTTTGCAAATTGAAAAATGGAATAATTTTATCAAATTAGTGTATTGTCATCGGTCCTCAATAAATCTACAAAATTTGAACGAAATCAGGCCGTTTAAAGTGGGTCAAAATCGCGCCCAAAGAAGTCGGTTACAAACAGACATACAAACATACAGTTGAAGCTTATAAAAAGCTAATAAAAAAGGCTACAGGTAACCAGCCAATATTCACCTCAGAATCTTGCTATGATTTAATGTTTTGCCTCCACTTGTATAAAGGCAGAATTTTGTTTTAGTAATTTGAATATTATACTTCCTTGCTACCACTTTTTTCTGTAAGAATTACCCTATAAAATCGTAACTCCTCCTACTAAACTAAGAAAGATGACTAAAACTTGTAACTCTTTTAGAAATGATTGTAAAGCGCTAAAATGGGCGCTAAGCGCTAAATAGTTTTTTTGGGCGCTTTCAAAGTCAAAAAAGCGTTAGTTAAGCGCTAAGTGGGCAACAGTGCACAAAACACGATTTATGTTTATTACTTGAATTTATCTTGGCTCTGTAGAACCCTAAAAAGGGTGTTGGAAATAAAATCTATATAGCCTGGCATAAATATATAACACCAATGACGCCATAGTAATTTTTAAAGGTCGGTATTGGAGTGGGTTGTAGTATGTATAGATATCAGAAAATATAGATGATTTTTGATATTCAGAAATACAGTTCCCTAAGTGGTACGTGATAGTTGCTGTCAGCAAGAATGGACTGCATGTTAATCCTAAAATTACTCTGCTGCGTCTATAAGTTATTATTTCTTGTCGTTAAAAAAAATCTGTCATACTTTGGAATTAGAAGAAATGCCTTATTTATATAATATTTTGGAGTAAATTAAAAAAAAATTAACCCTTTCTTAAGACAGCTGTTGATAGAGATTACTTGGGAAGACACGTTAAATACCGGTCGTACTCATTGTTTGAATGCAAATTTTAAAGACCGCATGATAAGGCAAATAATCACGCCCTAAATTCGTTTATCGGTGTAGGATTTTATAGCAACTTACACTCACACAAAAAACCGACTCACACTTGACGTTTTCAAGTAGCATATATCCTTCCCCGGGACTCAAACCATCTCTGCTTAACCGCTGCGCTTTAGGGTTCCGTGGTTTGTTAACATCTTTTTTTTTGTGTGTGTTCGTTCTTTTACATTTACCTAATTGCTGTGCTTTAGGTTTCCGTAGTTCATTAAAACCTTTATTACAATTTACTTCCACTGCTCTTTTAAAGGCCTATGAACCTTTCGGATGGATTTTTTGACGTGACAACATCTTATAAATTGGTTTGCCGGGTGACACTTCAAGAAACTGCGTTACGCTCCGCTCACGTTATGCGCTCACAATGAGAGCGAGTGAGAGGCACGCGGCATGGTTAGCCCGCCTAAGAGCGAGAGAGACAGACATAAAAAGTGAAAGGCACAAGTTGTCACGATTCCGGACGGTTGTCCGACACTATTTTTTTTCTCTTCGCCAGAAATGAAATTTATGTCATAATTAGAAAACAATATAAGAATTCTATGTTATTAAACAAAAATAGGTCTCTAACCCATAATCATACCACAGTATAACGGGCTGAATAGTTGCTATTATTTTTTGCAGGCATTATTTTAATTTTAAAAATCCTACTTTTTTTTTTTAAATAATTAAATTAAATTCATAAATTTCATTCAAAATAAGTAAAAATTAATTTGATAGTATGCTTTTTTATTAAAGTACTAGACTTTGCCAGAGGCTCCGCCCGCCCTAAATTTTGTTATCGGCGTGAGACTCCTTTATTTAATCACAGTATTAATACTGTGATTTACTCCTTAATTAGCCCGCCCTAAATTCGGTTATCGGCGACTGTGATTTACTCCTTAATTGAATTAATAAAGTTTGCTATATCAAGCTGTAGCTATAGCTATAGTTAGTTTTAGTACGGTTTTAGTTATTCCCACGGGAATTTCGGGATAAAAAGTAGCTTATATGCTATTCCAGGACCTAATTTATATGTATGACAAGTTTCATCCCGATCCGCCCAGTGGTTGAAGCTTGAAAGAGTAACAAACATCCATCCATACAGACGAACAAACTTCACATTTATAATATTAGTAGGATTTTTTATATTAGCTAAAGGGATTTCGTTATAAAATTTAGTACTATAGCCCATAAATGATGCACTGACTTTTTATAGCCTGTATCTCTCAGAATCCAATTGGTCCTTAGTCCGTGTATTGACATTGTGACGGTCAGACTGAATAAGGAAGGTCATTGATGTAGATTAGGAACAGAAGCGATCTCAGTATCGATCCTTGTGGAACACCCATTTTTATTACTGATCCTTCAGATACTACACCAGCAGTGTCCACCTTTTGCACTCTGTTCAGTAAATAAGACTGTATGAGATCAGTCGCTTTTTTCCTAAATCGGTAGAATTTTAGCTTGCTAAGGAGGATCTGATGATTTACGCAGTTGAAAGATCGCAAAAGATGTCGATCGCATCCTGGAATCCTTTTCATGCTTAAAATATGCTTTTTACTAAAGCGGTACTTGCGACCTTTGTACATTTACCTTTCAAGAAACCGAACTGTTTGCTGTGCAGAATTTTGTTTTGGGTAAAGAATCTGAGCAGTTGGTTGAGAATGATCTTTTCAAATACCTTACTCAGCACTGGCAGAATAGAGGTAGGTCTAAAGCAGGTGAGGTCTTCACTCTCACCACTTTTAAATAATGGCATTATACCACTTATTTTCATTAAATCAGGAAACTCGCCCTCGTCAAAGCATCTGTTAAATATTAGTGCTAGATATGGAGCTAAGATATCAATTACTAAACCTAATACATACACAGACATACCTGATATATCTTGGGTGTTCTCAATATTAAGAGTTTTACATGTTTTGATTATAATTGAGGGGGTCACGTGTTGAAGTTTAAGGTTGTATTGTGGTTAAAATCTGCGCTATTTTTGAGTAATCGTAGAGCTGATTATGGAGAAGATTGTAGATCAGCAGTCATTTTTAGAGGTACGTTTGTGAAATATGATTCAAATATTTTTGCAATGTCAGTTTTGCAATTAACTTCCTTGTCATTTATCTTAAGTGTAAAATTATTATTTTTAGTTTTTAATTTACCATTTTCTGTGTTAATAATGTTCCATACAGTTTTGACTTATTAGTAGCATTTTCTTCAACTTTGTCACGTATAGAATTAGCTTTGGCTATCTGACAAACCTTTTTTAAAATTTTTGAATATTGTTTTACGTATTTTATGAGATTAACATCAAAAGGGAATGATTTCCGTTCATAAAGTTTTATAGAGATTATCTGTACTTTTACTAATTCCATGCGTGGCCCATTTATTAAATCCATGTTTTTTATTTTTGTCGTTAATCAAGGTCGGGAAAACCTTTACTGGGAAAGTTTTGTTAAACTCTTGTGTCATAATGTTTGGTGAAGTAATTCGTAATGCAATATTAGCTTTAAACTTATCAATTTTTTTTTGAGTAATCGGTCTGCAAACGGATTTCTCTAGGTTTTTTAAATCACTTGCGCGGGCTTTCAAATAATATGTCAACGTTAAAGTGTCCTCACACTATAATATTCTTTGAACCACGCGATGCTTACCTAAGAGCTTCCTCAACTACAGTTTCAAATAAGTCAAAATTACCGAAAGGAGGGGGATAAATACATATTACAATGTGTTTACTTAATTCTACACTTGACAGTTCTACATGTCTTTCAGTAAAAAGGTTTAGTATATCATTTCTTGTTTTGAATTTTATATAATTTTTTGCTAAAATCATAGAGCCACCATATCAGCTTTATGATAAAATACTTCCAATTCGATAGTTAGGAATGTTAAAAAATAATTGAGTCTCTTTAAGCCAATGTTCCGTTATACAGGCTATATCAATTTCATATTCGTGTAAAAATAATTCTATTTCTAGTTTTTTGCAGGAAAAGCTTTGAATATTTTAGTGTAGAAATTTTAAATGTAAAAGCTTTTCCTTTGTCCTTGTCCTTAGTTTTAACTAGTGTTGGCATGGACTGGTTGCTTGCAACATGATATGTTAATACTTGGAGAGTCCCAATACCACGATCCAATTCGGGTTAGCTGGGAATCTCCAATCTCTTTCTCGCGTATCAATTGGTGATCCACCGTTAACCACGATCCAATTCGGGTTAGCTGGGAATCTCCAATCTCTTTTCCGCGTTATATTGAAAATATGATTTAGTAAAACTATCCGAAAAATATAATCTACCTTTTGAGGAACTAACCGTGGAGGAACTAGGGAAAAATCTATCCAAATTAATTAAAGAAAACAAAATCCCCGAAGAATCTCTAATAGAACAGTCCAAAATCATAATAAAATCAAAATTACATACCGAAAACATGAATGACATTATTAAAATAACATCAACCTGACTGTTATCATTCGACACTAGCGAAGATCCAATCGAATTTTTAGAAAAACTTGAGGCACTTTTGTCGACCACAGATAAGATAAGGACAAATCAATCAAAATAATAACGAAATTCTTAAAAGGAAAGGCCTCATTATGGTTCCGTAACAACAAAGCAACGTGGGAAACCTTCGATGAATTTATAGACGATTTTAAATTATATTTTTACCCAAAAAATTACGAAAGCAAGTTGCTTGAAAAAATTATCACGAGAAAACAGAAAGACAGCGAAAAGTTTATAGAATATTTAACAGATTTACAAACGCTTATCAGACGCTATGGGAAACTATCTTAAACCGACAAACCGAAACAATTTTATATATATAGTCTTTTAATGATTAGAACCGGTGCATATCTAACTCCTGGTTCCACTGTATGGTATAATCAAATCAACAACAATACATGTTATACGGGTACTTTTTCTAACATTCCCCATTTGCATAGGTTCCCACAGGCATACAAAAAGGCAAGTCGTATTTTATACAGAAACGACTGCGTTTCTTGTGTTACTTAATAAAATTTTTGGTGATCTTAACAGACGTAAAGAAGAGGGGGAATGTAACGCGGCATGAAAGACAACCACGCCGCGTCACAAACCACGCCGCATCACGACCACGCCACGTCATGGCCACAGCGCGTGATCACCGCCTGCGCGGCACGCCGAGACCGCATGACGACACACTGACGTCACCGCGCCCCACCGCTGCACCGGACAATAAGTATATAACGCCGCGTAACCGTGTATCGGGGGATTAGAGCGATAACCCAAGCCGAGGCTTCCCCCGCGGGGAGCCTTTGAGCGTTGGGCGCTATATGGGCTGAGGCTCCTTCAGAGTCTGCATTTTCCTAATTTACTTTATGATTTAATTTAATGTTAAAAAGAACTATAATTTTAAAACAAAAAGACAGCATAGTTTGAATGTTAGTATAAAAACCTGGTGCATGTTTTATCTCGATACGCCGCGCCACCGCGCCGCTTGGAAGCCGAGTTGTCAAGGAGTTACTGTGGGGATTCCATGTCGATAACATAACAGACATTAGCGCGGGCGGAGCTGCAGGCAAAAGCTACTTCTAGCAAGCTAGTATACCTAATGTGCCTTCCTATTAGCTATTTATTCATGTAATTCCACTTCAGTAGCCTTTATAGGTCCCCACTGTTGAAGCTCGGCATACCCTCACCTTGGGCGAGGGCGATTAGGGCCGCAATTCATCACGCGGGCTAAGTGCGGATTGTGCACTTCACACACGTCTTGTTTTCTTTCAATGTTTTCCTTCTTAACCGTTAAGTATTGTGAGTGAACGAACAATGTAATTGCAATTTACAATTAATAAGAAAAAAACTCATAAGTACACCCCTGGCTAGAACCTCAGCCCCTCAAAACAAGAGGCAAACGCTGAATCTACTAGTAGGCCACCGCCGATCCTTGTCTGACTTTTATTGTATATACTTTAGGCATAGATGTGGTAAAAATGTACTCTAGATAAAACAAAAACTCTAGATAAAAAAAGTCAAAGTTTTCCTGTAGACGTGTTATTTATTCACAAATTTGTAAATTTATCATCTATGAAAATATGGCTTATTGTTTGTAAGCAATAAAATATCAAATTAAAATTAAATACTTAAGTATAATGGTAACTTACAGTAATATTATATACGTATAAAACTAAATAGTAATCTAAGTTTATGCAAAATAACACAAAATAAAGAATGGTAGACCTTTTTATAGCTATAAATCTATAGAAAGATTAATATATAAACTAGCTTTTGCCCGCGGTTTCACCCGCTCTATTTTATCTATAGTTATCGGTGTAGGATTTCAACGGCAACTCTTTAATTATAGAACTATCACTAGTCACAGCGTGAAAAGGTAACAGACAGATAAAAGGTAACAGACAGAAAGAAGAACTTTCGAATTTATAATATTAGTATGAATAATAGAAATTAGATACATACTAAGGAGGAAATAATTTGGAACTTCAATTACAAATTACCCAATTATCCACAAAGCTAAACATTATTTACAGTACCTATATTTATAACTTTAAGAACACTATGAATCTGCAACACTTGACTTTGAATGTTCAATTTATTGCAACTTCGCATTTTGTATGAAAATTTGCAGCTCAATAGTTCTCTTAATAATAGTTTAACAATACATTTTGTCGGTAATAATATTAATTAGAAGATATATATATAAGACAGGTACAAATAAAAGCAATTTGTTTAAATAATATTGTACTATTATGAATAAGGTTTCCTCTAAGTAATACACTTTTATTCACATGTATGATTCATTTTAATAACTTGGGGATATTATATCTAGACATTCCTCAGAAGACTTGAATAGTGTAATGATCTGATCGACGACTTCCATCGAAATGTATCGTTGTTGGTTAAAAATATGATGTTGTAAATAAATAGATAATAACTTATTTAATTAGGTTTAGGTAGATTAATCTAAGAACATATAATACAACTAAACTTAATTTATTACAAAAGTTAATTATTAAATAACTCACCCCTGACCATTTCCGGTGCAAAGGTGCCCATAATGCTTGCAGCATTACCTCGCTGTATAGCGATGGCAATCCTTTTCACCAAAAATGACCCAGAGCAGGAGTCTCCCGTCACTTCATTTAGTTTGCGGCCTATTTCTCCCACTAAATACTTCGCATACACACCCCAATTGCCCAAGGTCTCCACTGCTACAGGTACAAAATGATAAAGCGACTCCAAGCAAGCGTATTTAAGCCTTTTTTTTGAGCAGGCGTCTTCGGCAGCGGCAGATGCAAAGAGCATAGTGCGACTCAGGTGACTGGCGGCGACAGTGCTGACGCAAGTTGCGTCCCAGATCAGGCACTTCCCATTTTTCCATGGCACCAGAGACAGCCCGTCTGGGCTCTTTCCATCAGACCTGCTGAGACCTGGAGGCTCAAGCAGGCAGGGGACATTAGCCGATATAAGGGCTTTCCGAACTATGTCGTTCAGGGCATAAACACCCTATAAGGCGCCTCCCGTTTTCACCCGCCGACATGGAGGTCAAGTCTTTAAGATGTGCCGGCCGGATCCCGTCTAGGCCTGCCGCTGAACCTGCGTTAAAAGATCGTAACGCTAAAATTACGTCCTTTATCGTAACTATTACCGTAGTAAACGTTGAGCCCGGATCAGGAGGTAAACTGAGTGGACGTGAAGGGCCCGGATGCTTTGACTCTAGCGCAGCCAGCGTGTCTGGATCCCGCCGTGCAAAGGAATCGCCCGACATTAACAGGCGAACAGCATCTCTCAAATCACCCTCAAAGACCTTTGATTCAATGTTTTTCCGAATAGAGCGAAAACTGGTAGAGACAAACGACGACATAGGTATGTCAGTTCCATCAAAAAGACCCGACGACAATACATTGGTTTTACCTTTTGACGTCACATTCCCAGGTAACTCTTTCGAAGGCACTCTCAGAGCTGTATATGCGAAAGAAAGAAGAGCCACCCAATCATCCATGCAATCGTTAGTGACACATGAGTCTATAACGTCACATAGCTTGCCGGCCGCCTTGTTCCGAGCACCCTTAGAAATGTGATGGAGAACTGGTAAACTTCCTTTGAAATAAGCAAGCCTGTCTAGAGAATTCTGAGCAGTCGGCGATGCTGGCGGCCCCTGTGCCGCTGAAGTAGTGCTACTTGTGTCGATCGGTGAAATATGCGCGGCTGCAACTGAACAAAGCACTTGCTTGTGCATACGCCCAATATGCAAACCATGTACGGAGAAACCCCGTGAAGACCCTGGACAGTGTGTACAAGTTAATTGTGTAGGCGTTACACTCATATTGACCAAAAATAAATAACCAGATAATAAAATATCTATAAAATTATAAAACAGTAATAAATCTACAAATTCAATTCAATAAACAACACATTGATCAATAAAATTAATTAATGCATAATATATTAATACTAAAGTGTAATAGAGTAAAGTCGATAATGTATTAATAATAATAAAACACTATAATAGTCTGTAGAAACAATTTATAATCCTTGGTTCGAAACCAACCTCTGAAGGTCGAAGGAGGAACTTAGAGAAACCAGAGTCAAACTAAGCTCCACGACGACACGAAACGTAGTCAAGCGCTTGCGATGATCTCCAGTTCTACTATCAAACGATAGCGAGTTCAAGTGTGACCTAGTACTGAACAGATGGTTCAGTTATAGTAGAATTTTCCACCTAACAGCACTTCCTGGACAACTATCACCGGTCTTTTATACCCTGTGTTATCACTCTGTAAGTAGTATGTCCAAAAACTGTGCACATTATTCACTTATTCGTAATGATTACAATGTTTTGCACTTTTGAAAACGGTTTGTTTGTCACTATTGTTATTGCACTTTTTTTTTTAGGATTTCTTTTCTTTCATTTGTTACGAAAACGTTCATCCGGGAATATCACTGAGTTATTAACGATTTATGAATTAAAAAAGATTAAATTTAAATCTAAAATATTTAAAATACGATAAAAATATAAGAAGGAAAAAAAAAATTATAACTTATTTAATTTGTAATAGATTTCAATGTAAATGTTTATATGTACCTACCTATGTGTTCAATAATCAGTATAGTTTGATCGACAGAAATAAATTATAATAATAATAATTATTATATTGTAATAAAAACGTTTAATAACATAGAATACGGAATCTAAAATTAGTTTTTTTCTTAAGTTGCATGAATGTTAAATAAAAATACTGATAACGGTAATTGTCCAGTACTTGTGTACTTCCATATAAATAAACGTCACAGTCACAGTCAACACCCCCCGGACTTGACTTGGAGTACTGGGCTCCAACTCACAAATACGATATAAACACAGATACAAGTATATTGTTATATGTATTGTATTTGTGTGGTGTCAAAAAGGCAATTTACACTATTAGAAATCAAACCCGAAACATTTGCAAGCCCCGACGAGACTGGAGCCATAAGTCAGATCTATCTATTCGTATTAAAATGAGTCATGTCATATCATCATATTGCATATCACCAATTTTAATGCTTAGTGAAATGCCTTACTTTGTTTATAATTTAGTAAGAAATTAGTACAAACTTAAAATTTTATTATTTATTGAAGTGGAATTATTCACGAATAATAAGTAATAATCAATAATTATTATTAATGAACATAAATATTCTACTTTATTAGAAGATGTTTTCACTGATGGTAACACTTACTTAAAACCTGTTCTCCTGTTACATCCTCTATACATAATGTTGTTTAAAAAATAAGAATTATTCTAACTTTTAATAAGTTACATAAACTATAAGAATAAGGAATAATATGCAAACTCCCTTTTTATTCTTATGCCTAAATAACCTGCCTTGCGTGGTTAAGAAACAAGAAGCTTACATATACCTTCAGTCAACAAAGTATCGGGAATGGATGATTTGTTTATGGTTCCAAATTCAAATTTTTGTTTTTTTTGTTGTTGTTAGATTGGCACAACTGTTTTCTATTTTGGCGCGGAGTTTGAGTTGCATCTGTTATTTATATTAAATACAGTGCTGTTTTTAGTTATATCATATCTAGTGTGTATTGCGAATTTCATAATGGACAAAAACATTGAACAAAGAGTTTGTCTTAAATTTTGCATCGCCAATGGAATTTCGTGTTCGGAGTCACTGAAAATGTTACAGAAGGCTTACGGTGATTCGACTTTATCAAAAACACGTGTTTATGAGTGGTACAAAGCGTTCAAAAGCGGTCGAGATGTGATGGAAGATTTGCCTCGCTCTGGTAGGCCATCAACGTCTGCAACTGAAGTTAACATCGCAAAAGTGAAGGAAATAGTGACTGAAAATCCTCATTCAACTTTGAGAGAGATAGCCGCCGAACTTTCTGTATCTCACGAGTCGATCCGTACTATTTTAACTAATCATTTGGGTATGAAACATGTTACCGCTCGGCTAGTCCCAAAAGACCTGAATTTTCTCCAAAAACTCAATCGCATGAGAGTCGCTGAGGACATGCTAGAACGAGTCAATTCCGACCCAACATTCATGAAACGCATTGTTACTGGTGACGAGACGTGGGTTTACGAGTTTGACATGCAAACTAGTCAACAAGCTTCGGAGTGGCGCCTTCCAACTGAACCGAAACCGAAGAAACCACGCCAAAGTCGATCAAAAGTCAAAGTCATGTTGACTGTTTTCTTTGACTATCGCGGTGTTGTGCACTCGGAATTCTTGCCGGAAGGTCAAACGGTAAATAAAGAATATTATTTGAGCGTTATGCGGCATTTAAGAGAGCAAATTCGACGAAAAAGGCCAGATTTGTGGAATGAAAATTCTTGGATTTTGCACCACGATAATGCGCCTTCGCACAAGGCCATCATTGTGAAAGAATTTTTGACCAAACACTCAACAAATACCATCGAGCAACCACCATATTCACCAGATATGGCTCCTGCCGACTTCTTTCTTTTTCCTAAACTCAAATTACCACTTCGTGGCACCCGTTTTCAATCGGTAGAAGACATAAAGGAGAATTCGCGCCGAGAACTGAATTCAATTCCGGAAACAGCGTTTAAAAAATGTTTTGATGATTGGATTATTCGTTGGCGTAAGTGTATCGTTTCTGAAGGAGCATACTTTGAAGGTGATAAAATAAATTTGGATGATTAACAAACAGTTTGTGTATTATTGATCTTTTCCCGGTACTTTCTTGACAGAGTAGTATATGGTCGTCACTGGGCTCAGTATGAATATTTTTTGCATTATAGCTTGTGCTTCCTCCAGAACCATTTTAAAGTTGGGCCCTGTATTTAGGTTTTTTCTAATTTAGAAAAGATAAATTAAATAATCTGATGCCTTAGAGAAGTCTATAAAGATAGTAAAAACATGGTTTTTCTCATAAAAGTATTTGTTTATATCATAACTAACCACGTTTAAAAGTTGAGAGGTACTTACTCCGGTTTTTCTGAAAACCTTACTGTTTTTTTATTGATTCTATTAAATATTTACGAAACACCTCTCAATTATTTTATCAATACATGAAAGTATGGTTATTGGCCTATAGTTATTTATGTCGCTGAGACTGAATTTTTTATAAATGGGTCTTATTATTTATAATTTTAGTTTGTCCGGGTAAGTTTATTTCGTAATACATGTGTTTATTGTGTGCGTGATGACAGGTTGAGTAGCGTCGTTATTAATAAGGGAAATTATCCCACAATCCACTCAGAAAGGTCAAAAAGGTAAAAAAAATTGGCTTCAACTATTTTTTCGTAGTGCACTCTCCAGTGACGTCCATATATAAGCCTCTTCTAACTTTACCAGTGGTGTGTTGTTTCTTTTTAAAAAGAAACATATTTCTCATATTCCTGTCAGTGTTACTAGTGTCAAAAAATAACTAAATCAACTTAACAAACTGCTTTGTTTATTAATTGGAACACAATTAACTTAAGTATATCAAATTAGAATCTCTGACAACTTCATTTTAGTTCACAAAACATATTTGTACTATATTGACATTCGACCCGGATTGTCTATAACAAAACTGAGCACGTTCGGTGGTCAAGCCCAGGGTTGCCACACGGGCTCCGGCCGGGAGTCGCTGGCTGTAAGTACGTTGGACACTCCGCCATGCTCTCCAAGAGGGTAGGGAACCTGTAAACATACATTCCTTAAAAAAGGTACGTAATCCAGTGCAAACTACCATAACATCCACATTGACCACTGCAGACAATATAAATGTAGATTTTAAATCGAAACTCATGCTTCATTTGTACTGTCAACCTTTTTGTTCTGGATAGTTGCTATGCTAGTAGTACCGTGTTATTTTTCTATTTCCACTCTTGTCTTTGTCTTTTTTCCTATGTCAATCATCGTTGCACCAAAATATCAGTTTTATCATTTTATATCTATGAAACTTTTTCTTATCTCTCTCTCGCTAACAACACGGTGGGAGAATAGTTATTTAGTAGGCAGTAAAGTACTTGTACCTGTGTGTCCCCGAGCCAGCGCCGCTTGATGAAGTCTGCGGCGCGTTCCCCAATCATGATGGCGGGCGCGTTAGTGTTCCCGGAGGGCACGGTCGGCATCACACTCGCGTCCGCCACTCGCAGACGGTCCACGCCGATCACCTATCGACCAGTTCAATAAATATCTGTACACCCACAATGCCACTGAACGAAGGTAGCAAACCGTTAAAGTATAAGTATAAGTGAAAGTTTCGAATCGATACGTTCAGTTATTGTTAAGTTACTAATCGAAAATGCCTTATTAACGACATAAACTGAATACCATTACAAGACAATAAAATGCATAAGTTGGAACGCCAGTCAAGCAACAAAGGAACAAGAGTTGTAATGCTAATTGGAAACTACTAAAGCCACACGGATGTAAACCGAAAAAGCAGGTGCAAATGAATACCATCAAAGAAGAATCAGAACACAAAAGAGTTTAGAAGCCAGCATGCAGACCACAAACGGCAAAGCAGTCATTTTTCCCTTCTTGTATATATTAACACTTGTATATATTTATCATCCTGCTGGCTTAAGGGTATTGGTACCGGTCGGCTCTATCCCGCCCACCCCACATCCTAGACTGCGAAGTCCTACACTACCTGCCCTATCTACTCCGTCTTAATGGTGTCTTGGGTAGAGGTAATAGGCACACACAGGAATGCCATGACACTATTAGAATCACTCACTAATGCGGACTGGAAACGCCGGATACCTTTCAGTGGTTGAGGAACCTCCGTTTCTTCAGTTACCACCTTTTTGAACGTTTGCACTGTTCCAGTCCGCAGTTTTAAGCACTCTACAGAACCCTTTCATCGACAGTTCTTTTCCTATGTGACCCGTTCCTTGAGTCCTTGCAGTGGAACGCTGGCTGGTAAGACGCTGGAACGGAACGAAACGGAACGGATCCGTTCAGTTATTGTTAAGTTATCAAGCAATAATCAAACTAACATACAAATAATTCATTTGTGCTTTGTTTGTATGAGGTATTATTTACATTTTACAACAGCCGTTTGAATGATTTGAGCAAGAGCGAATCTAGAAAAATACTGCAAAAAATTACAAACGATACCGTTAAATTCGTATGTATAAATGTATATTCAAGGTTGAGTAAGGGGTTACCTGCAGCAAGTTGTCGACGACGGCGCTGGGGTCCCCGCGGGCCCCCATTTTGCAGGAGCCGACTTGGTGGTTCTCGGGCGCTGTGTGCATGCGGACCGCGCACTCCCAGTACGCGTCGCACCCAAACTTGAATTTCTCGCAGCCGTGCGCCGGCGTGCGGTCCAGCTTCACCCCAAATCGCTTCAAGGCCTTCGTCTCGGACAGCTTGATCGCAAACTTGATGCCCTCAATCAGGATCTTCACGTCGTCAGAGTGGGTCAAGTAACTGAGGAGTGGATTTATATGTATAAATCAGTATTTTAACTTGCAGTATCATACTTACTCGAGACGGCGAGATATTGGGTAACATTATCCTCTGGCCTCTAAGAACTACACGACTGTGTGAGAAATGACTTTACTAGCAGTAAGCTTGAACTGCAAGTATTAATAACCTTTTGAATTTTCGCAGTAATTTTAATTATAAGTTTGAGGACTGGCTTACCACAATAGATTTATTGAGGTCCCGATATTTCTACACCTTCTTTGACTAGGCATTCCGTGTTTGATACAGTTGCATGTTCACAGTTCACTGACAAATATAAGGGGTGTAACGAGGGTAGAACGTAACTTCTGACCCTCGTTACACAAAGCCCGTTTCTCAAAAAGATAATGTACGATGATATGAGCTACGGAGAGGGTTATGTAAATATAAAGTCAATCAGGGAACTGTGGAGATAGTCATGTAAGTAAAAAGTCATACAGGGAGCGGCGGAAATAGTTATATAAATATAAAGTCATACAGGGAGCTGTGGAGATATAGTACTCGTACGTAATGTTAGTATAAAGTCATACCGGGAGCTGCGGAGATAGTTATGTTAGTATAAAGTCATAAAGGGAGCTACGGGGAGAGTTATGGTCAGAGTTTAATAAAATAATCGAACGTTTTTACAAAGGTGACTAAGCTCAGAGAATTCAGGAAGAAGTAGTACCTAAGCAGGTCACAGAAACTTACTTGGCATAAATTTTGGGATATGCAAATGAATCAGAAGACGTGATTTCCAATCGCCCCCTGCTTTTAGGATGCAACACGGTGGGTATCATCTGAATAGTTCTAGAACCGTTGCCCGCCGGCTCCCCCACCATTCCGGTTTTGGCACAGTCCGCTAAGAAACCGCCGAAGAATAGTTGGAGATCGGGATTATCTTCTGCAGGATTCGCATATTTAGTGTTGATGAACGCAGTCACCTCTGAAATACCTGAAATAGATTTGAAGAATGGTGATTGTCAATATGTTTACAATTTTATGATTTTTTCCTTAAAATATTAGACTATTGAGTGCATATTTGGATAAAAATAACAGAACGGACCAGTTCCGGACATAAGTCCGTCCCGGAAGAGCAGGTATTCCATGGCGGTGGCCCAGTTGAGTGGTGCGGTGTTGTTGTCACTGACATGGAAGCTGAGAAAGTGCGCGACGTGGTTGTGGAGGTTGCGCCCGACACCCGGCAGTGGATGTGTCACCTGCACCCCTGCGCGAGACAGCACGTCCGGGTCTCCCACGCCGCTCAACTGCAGCAGCTGGGGTGAGCCCACTGCACCCGCGCTGCAACGTATAAAACGTGTGAGAGATGTTAGTAACAAATAATACCTTTATAAGACGTACCTATATTTGATGCTTGAGAATAATCACAATGACTTACCAAAAGCATTCAACTGCGTCCAACGAAACTTTTATACATAAACTTAGCAACTGTGGTAGGTTTGGGTCTTGGTCTTGATGATACTTCTGATTGAAAGTCGACGGATATAAAATTGATTCTGACGCTGTCAATAGACCAATTACTTGGGTTCTTCAATGGTTTACGACAAATAAATTATTTCGTAGTTCACAAAAGACTAAGTGTTTAAATTTTCGATGCCTATTGTCTAAAGCATAAACAATTGCCTAATAATCCAAATATGGCGAAGATATAGATCTTTCGGATTTGGGAGTGTTGTCAGGAAACATGAGGCAATAGGCTGTAATCTAACTCTCACATATCAGTCCTTGGGAACTTATCTCAGCTGCATATGGAATTACAAAATTAGGTAACTTGACTTTTTGCCAAAATGTTGACACTGTTTGCTTCGTTTGCTTTAGTTATTTTAAATCCTTATCCATGTCTTATTATGTCTTCTAACATTATATAAATCAAATTGAAAGACAATTTAACATGTATCCTTCAGAAAAAATTATCAAATTTAGACATTATTTTCAATGACAGAAATAATTCGATGGTAAGTGGTATTTAATCAACAGCATTGATACTACAAATGCATTGTAAACCTGACGTTAATAATAAAATTGACTTGTGCGCCTGCAGTAATTTGGATCTTTGATTCCTTCACTCCTTCATAATTTTATTTACAAAACTAAATTAAACTGGTAATACTAGTAGGGTGGTAAACGCAAGACCAATTCAGGAGTCAATAAAAATGTTAGCAATATCCTTACCCTCCCCCTTGGTGATACGTGGTTAGGTTTAAGACTACCCCCCCTCCCCCACCCAAAATCACGTGTATTTTTTAGTACCTACAAATAAACCTAAAATTTTTAGTATATTATCTTTAAATACAGGTATAAAGTATAATCTATTTTATTCTAGAAAATTAAAGACCGTGATAAAAATGTCTAGACAGAAAGATTGCAGGTTGTTTTTGACTGGCATAAAAATAATAGTAAAGGAATGGTGTAATCATGTGAAAAATATATATTTAATGTACATTGGCCTCGGACCACGGATAAGCAAGACTTTCTTCAACACTAACAACTGGATAAGAATCTTGCAAGTCAGTTGTTGGCACTGTGCTTTGTTGAAGATCAACGTCAGTTTCATCAAGCCACTCGGCTCTATCTCTCATTTTCGCACACTACGCAGATAATCTGTTTCGATCTACCGATCGATCGTCGCGTGAGGATGTGTGAAGTACGAACATTGTGCATCTCTAGACTTTTTTCTTTTCTCTCTGAAGGAGTCAGCCCATATAGCGCCCAAGGGCGCTCAAGGGCTCCTCGCGGGCCTCACGCCTCGGCTTGGATTGTCGCTCTTGGGGTCGTCCCTTCGAGCGTGAGCCTCGAAATTGAAGGTGAATCAGCGCCAGTAGGGGAGTTCCCCGTTACGATGTTGCGATTGCGAGTGAGTGGGGGCGAAGAGCGCCCCGGTACTCTTTGATACCTTGTGTATCCGTGCGGTCGCCGACGAACCTGGTGACGTCGGCGTCGTGTTACAGGGAAGGCCCTATTTAGAGAGGTCGTTGAGACTAGTCTCGCTATCCCGATAGCAGATCGTCGTCTAGGGCCGTTAGTACGTGCCGAGGCCGCCTAACATATGATTTTCGACCGTGTCGGGGGGATGATAGGTTGTAAATTGCACAATTAATCGGTTCGAGTGATTTGGTGTACGCTCGAAAAAGCGGACTGCCTGGTCTTTCAGATATTGCGGGCTCGTGTGGAGCTCAAAGTCCTTATGTAGGTCCGCATTCCGGACGTACCAGGAGGCCTAGGAGGCCGCTCTGAGGAAGCGGTTTTGGAGGGTCTGGAGCTTATGGAGGTTGCGTTTAGATGACGCATAAACGACGCTAGCATACGTTAGTATGGGGCTGATGCAAGTGACGTAATGAGTTATTCCTAAGCGGCATCTTACTGTACTTGCCTATCATGGGATATAGACGACTGAGGACATAAGCGGCTCGGTCTCTAACTATTTTGGCGAGATATTTGGCCTTGTTTTGCCAAGAAATGGCACGGTCGAAAAGTGAGAGGGAAGATGGAGGGTCTTGGGAGGAGGCCAGTGGTAAAAAGAACGGCAGAGCTTTTGACGGGATTCACTTCGATTCTCCATTTCCGAAACCATTCGCCTAGGGCGGTGATTGCGGATTGGAGTCTCTTAGTGATTCGATCCGACTCACTTGCCTACCGGCGGTGTAAATAACGGTATCGTCCGCGAAGAGGGCTAAAAGGGTACCTATCGTTTTAGGGATATCGTTTGTATACAGAAGGTATAAGATAGGGGCGAGCACGGACCCTTGCGCGATTTCTGCTTGTTTTGGACGAGGGAAAGAGAAAGTGCCTTCGACTCTATAGCTACTCTCTAGACTATTATTGCTCAGTTTAGGTTGCTTGTGACATGAATTTACATGTTCCTTGACTTTCTTCCTTGTACAGAAGTACAATTCACGCCGCACGTCCTTTCCACAAGTTTCTGACGATCCTTCTGCAGGCTAGGGCAATACAGGTCATAAAGCAATTTGTTAAAGCCCTCATGCGTTGGGGTAATTGCAGGAGACCGATGCAGAAGAATTTTAGCAAACGTCTTGCCATCATGCTTTTGAGTCTTTGGAATACATAGGCCACTAGACGACTGCAATATCGGATTAAATCAAGTGATTGTTTTAGCATTTTTTAATGGAATGGAATATAATATTCCTGTGCGCCAACGACTAGCTAAAACTATTAAAAACCTGAGAAATTAATTAAATAACTTTTTATAACGTATAAATAAAAAATATTTTTGTTTTGCATTAGCCTACAAATTATTAAATTCTTTCTGAACCACACTAGGTTCTTTTTTTCTTTCTTATACTCTGCAAATAGGTCTTTATACAGATCATCTAGTTTAGGCATATTTTGTTTCAATGCAAAACATACAAGGTATGTTTGTCTATTGTCTAATGGTCTACGCATGTATTCGGCGCCAAAATAACAGAATAACTTGCGACTGGTAAGCCGATCCCGGCAGTCGTCGCGGCGCGCGGGGACTTTGTTCGTTGCCTGGCAATAGGGAGTTAAGGACACATTACACCCCGCTTTCGGTTTGGAAATCGCGCGTTTGACGAAAAAATAAATACATGTGATATATTACTACACCCCCCCTCCCCCCTTGTGATATTTCGTGATTTTTGCCGATCCCCCTTCCCCCCTTTCGAGCCTCACGTGATTAATGGACGGCCCCTTACCTGAGTATAATTTCATTATTAGCAAATATGGTTTCGATTCCTCCGAAGCTGTTCCTGAGCGTGACGGCGTACGCCTGCCTTGTGGTCTGGTTGATCAGCACGCGCGTGACCGTCGCGTTCAGCATTATGTGCAGGTTGGGGCGCTGCACGGCCGGGCGGAGGAACGCACGCGCCGCGCTCAGCCGGGATCCGTTGCGGTTAGTCGTCTGCGCTATCATGAAGCCCGTATGCTTCTCCCCGTTCACATCTCGCACTTCGTAACCTTAACGTTGGTATCAGTGGGTGGATTAGACAACAGACACATTAATTTACGACATACTTTTTAGGGTTCCGTACCCAAAGGGTACAAAACGGGACCCTATTACTAAGACTCCGCTGTCCGTCCGTCTGTTACCAAGCTGTTTCTCATGGACCGTGCTAGAAAGTTGAAATTTTCACAGATGATGTATACCTGTTGCTGCTATAACAACAAATACTAAAAAACAGAATAAAATTTTAAGGAGGCTCCCATACAACAAACGTGATTTTTTTGCTTGTTTTTGCTCGATATTAATAACGGCAACAGGTTGACGCCTGTATTTCACTTTAAAAATAAATAATTAAATTAAAATAAAACAAATATTTAAGGGAGACTCCCATACAACAAACGTGATTTTTCTGCCGTTTTTATGGATAATGGTACGAAATGCTTCGTGCGCGAGTACGACTCGCACTTGGCCAATTTTTATCCGTTGAGTTGATTTAGGAGCTTCTATGGGGATCAAGCAGACCAAAAAAAGCATGGGGGTAAAAATGCCACTAAAAATAGCCTAGCTCTACTAGCAGAAGGATGAGATACGATATATTACGGTAATTTATTATTATTATTATTATTATACTTTATTGCATCAACATAAAAAATTTACAAACGAAACATATTTACAAATAGAGAAGAACAAAAGGCGGTCTTATCGCTTTAAAGCGATCTCTTCCAGACAACCTGGTTTATTAGCTGAAAATAAAAATTAAAGCTCTTACTGTACTCCGAATTAAAATTTCAAGCTCGATTCAAAAAGTAAAAATCTTGTTTATAAAGAGCACATTTTAATAAGTTCATTCTTTTTCTTGAGATAGTCAAATAAAAGAGAATTAGCAACTGCCCATAGCTGATTAACTGTACCGAGTTCCTCTCCAGCTTTGACGAGGCTAGAGCTGAGCGGCGGGTGGTACGGAAACTGGGCGACGGTAAGCGGCCCACCCGCTGCGTGGTACCCGCGGTCCATCTCCTCGAGCTGCTGGTTGTCTTCCGACTTTAGAAAATACGGCAGCACGTCTTGGTAACTCCAGCCCTCGCAGCCGGCCGCCGCCCACCCGTCGTAGTCCGCGCGGGAGCCGCGTATGTACATCATACCGTTCATAACCGACGTACCACCCAGCACCTGAGGAGTAGCCGGTAGGTTCAGAATATGAACAGGTAATATCCAAGAGTTAGGATTCAACATTAAACCACAAACAAACGTTTGATTTATCAATACAAAATCGACGTAGAAATGTTGCTGTATCACAGAGTATCAACTGTGACATCGTCTGAACTGCCTCTAAGTTCCAAAATTACAGCTATTTATATTCCTATGTTCCTATCCAGTGTTTATTTGGTATAGTAGACGAACCCCGAGGTTTCACCCGTGGAGAAACCTGATTCCGCGGAAACTTACAATCGGCATAAAAGTATTCTTTGTCCCAGGAGACAAACAATTACGAGCCATTAAAAGTCAGGTCGCTTATTCGCTTTGGTTTAATTTTGTGGCACCGAGATAGCTATATATCTCTGTGCTAACAAATGAATCAATGGTATTCACAAATTATATAGATAATTTCCTATGTTATGCACTGTAACAACATTATGTAAAATAAATAAAAATATATTAACATGCTAAAAAAAATTATAGCCGCATAACTTAACTATACCTGCGCCAACGAACAGGCCAACTCATTGCTTTGTTGCACCGTAAAGGAATAGTATCCATTTTTCTAACTACTTGATTTACTTACATCAATATTTCAAACTAAAAACTAATGTATCTTTAACCAAAAAATGTATCTTTTTATTTTTAAAAGATTTTGTAGAATTGGTTCAATAGTTGCAGAGATTACCCTACATGCAAACAAACGAACAAACAAATTTTACCTGTTTACAATAGTAGTTTAGATACAGAAGGTCAGGGTACTGTACACAGGATTAAACTGAGGAAGGATAGCGCTGCCATTAGATATCCTCAATTTTCTCTTCGTTGAAAAAGAATTTCTAAAATAAAAATAGCTTATGACTAGTTTTATATTTACAACATTTGGCTTTAAAAAAGTTATTTTCTACGAAGAGAAAATTGATGATATCTAATGGCGGCGGTAGTTAGCTGCTATATACCCCTTAAGCAATGTGTTTCTTCGGTACAAACGATATCACAACATATTTTTAACAATAAATATTTACAGAAAACTTATTGAGGAAATTGAAATATATCAGTGTCTACAATTAAGCTCTATTATTAGAGGATTCTGTTAGTCGTTGAACGATACCTTTCCCCTGGGCCAGTAGCACTTGCGGTTTTTCTCTGCGAGACAAGCGGCGGGCTCGGGCTCCGTGTGGTAGCCCCAGTCGATGCTCGACCCGATGAAGTTCAGGAACATGGAGGGAACCTGCGTGCCAGTTGGCTCGTCGAAACCTGACAAGAACGTTGACTTAAATTCATGATTCATGAAGTACATGAATATTGAATCGATAGTGACCTACCTCTATAGACTATTCCGTTTACTTTAGCCTTATAAATTTATTTAGTGAATATACTTTCATCCATCCTTTCGCCATGACCAAACCACCTTAATATACCGTTCTCAATCTTTGTCACTACATATTCTTTCATTCTACAACACTCCAGCTTTGAGTACCCATTTCATTCCGACACAAGCACTAGAACTATGATAAAGAGAATTAAGTGCGTGGATAAAGTTGTTGCTCATCCTATACACGAACAATGCCGACCACAACTCATTCCTTCCCATTCCGTCATATGCTTTTTCCAGACCCACGAAAGGACTTTTGCCAAATATTTGTCGACTGCGTTCCACAAACTAAGATTTATGCACCCCATTTCTTTTCTGAAAGCTGGTTAGTGTTTCAGTTTTTCCTTTTCAAATTCGTATACTCTTCTTATTTGTGATTTCACTACCAAGTCAACCAAATGACTTGAAATAAATATTTGTGTCACTCTGTTAATCAATATTTTAACATATTTTTTCCCTGTAGTCCTCATCTGGTAGTTCTTGCAATCTAGCTGCGATCGTTTTCTCTTCTACAGCGGTACAATTATAGCTTTACACGAGTCTTATGGTACACTACCTCTATCAAATCAAATTAAATCAAACTTTATTCAAATAGGTTTCTAAGTACACTTTTGAAATCTATCAATACAATGTATACAATGTTAATTTCCGCCAAAAAGAGCTGGCAAGAAGTTCTATTTGAAGTAATAATACAATACTTTAATAAATAGTTATAGAGTATACAATATGTACCGAAACACTTATTAGGTAATAAAAATAAGTTAGTAAGCTACTAAAAACAAAGTCAAACATGTCAATTATTATTTTTTTGGTTTTTATGCAGCATAGGGCGCGCCATGTCTATCGAGTGAAGGAATGCAGATATTTAAGAGTATTCCGATATTTAATAGTACTAGTGGCATTAGCGCCGTCATAATTATATTTTTGTACAATCATATGTTCGTACAAATACTTACATATACTTAAAAAAATCCATACTATCCATGAATATAATATAATAATAAGTGTTATAATTGCGAAAGTAAATCTGTTTGTTACCTCTTCATGCTGAAACCGCTGTACCGATGAAGATGAAATGTGGCATGCAGATAGCTTGAGTCCCGGAAAACGACATAAGCTACTTGAAAACGTCAAGTATTATCCGTTCGTTTTTTTTCCCATAATTGAGGTGTTGCCGTTAAAATCCTACACCGATGACCGAATACTAAATACAAAGAAGTCTCCAGTATCCACAGCGGCACCCGTTCACAAGTATGACACATGAATCAGCCATCGCTTCGCTCAACCATGATTAGGGAACGTAACGACCCGACGCACATGCCACCACCGCAGAGACACTTTGAGAGAGCATAAAACACTCAAGCAACTCCAATAAAACTTCGATTGTATTAGTAACAATGTGTGTAGTAAAGAAACAAAACACATTCATATCGAGATTTACTCACACAAGTTTACATTTAACATCACACGGCGAACACACGTACTCTGAACTTAAAACTGATTTATAGTTGCTTTTGAAAATATTTAGATAAGAGGAGAAGATTGGAAGGTCAAAAGCATTAACTAAATTTTCAAATTTCTAAAAATAATTTTACTAAATAAATATATAAATACATACTCAACAGTTTATCAAAAATTGATACTACTAGAAAGAAGTATGCATATATGTATAAACTTACATAGGTACAAGTATAATAATATAATATAGTATTAATAACCCGCTGCAATCCATCATCGGCCGCCTAGCGCCAGAGATGCTCCAAATGCGAGGGAGCATACCCATATACATACACATTTTTTTTTTTTTTTTTTTTTTTTTTTATACCACTGAGGTGGCAAACAAGCTTACGGTCCGCCTGATGGTAAGCGGTCACCGTAGCCTATGGACGCTTGCAACACCAGGGGTATCACTTGCGCGTTGCCGACCCTTTAGAAATCTAATAACTTCTTTCTTGAAGAACTCCATACTGTAGTCCTTGCAGAAAACCTTGGCAGGGAGCTTATTCCACAACTTCAGCGTTCGCGGGAGGAAGTTTCTCTGAAACCGCACTGTACGTGACCATTTAGGTTCTAAAGTGTGAGAATGAATTCCCTGCCGATGGCGAGCGGTGCGATGGTAGAAAGTAGCCGTGGGCATCATTTCGAACAATTCCTCAAAACTCAACCCATTGTACAAGCGGTAGAACACACACAGTGAGGCAAAGTCTCTCCTCAGACTTAAGGGCTCAATACCGCAAGTGAGTTTGGAATCGTCGACAATTCTCACAGCCCGTCGTTGAACCTAGTCAAAAGGGCCAAGCTGGTATCCGGGTGCACCCGCCCAGAGATGGCAGCAGTACTTCATATGGGGCCGAACTTGCGGCTTGTAAAGTAACAACCTTAGCCCCGACGTGAAGTACTGCTTCGCTCTGTTGAGTACACCAAGTTTTTTGGACGCAAGCTTCACCTTATCTTGTAAGTGATCTCGGAACTGAACATCGCTGGAGATGTCGACACCAAGGATCCCAATGCTCTTGGAGATGGAGAGGGGAGTGTTCTGGAATTGTGGGACTACAGTGAATGGAGTTTTCTTAGCGGTGAACGCGCACACTTGTGTCTTTTTAGGGTTGAATCGGACCAAGTTTACCCGTCCCCAGTCAGAGACCTGGGACAGTGTGGTCTCGATTTGAGACACAAGTTCTCCACGGTTTTCCTCCACAACGGAACGAGGGATGTTTGCACGACCCGTGTAAAAAGCGTCTCTAGTACTGTCATCTGCATAGCAATGTATGTTGTTGATGTCCAACATCCAACGCCTTCGCAATGTCCAGGCTACATGCCAATGCCTCCCCCTGACTCTCAATGACTAGTGCCCATCGGTGTGTGAGATACACTAGAAGGTCACCAGTCGAGCGACCGTGGCGAAAGCCATATTGACGGTCACTGACCAGATCGTGTACTTCTAGGTATCTAAGAAGCTGTGTGTTGATCACACGCTCCATCACCTTAGAGAGGAGAGAGGTAATAGCGATAGGCCTGTAATTCGATGGATCTGATCTATCGCCCTTTTTGGGCACTGGGTGTACATTCGCAGTCTTCCATGAAGACGGAAATTGCCTAGTGTGGTAGGAAAGTGCGAAGAGGCGCGTGAGTACAGGACATAACTCAGGAGCACACTGCTTAAGCACCACTGCTGGTATACCGTCTGGCCCACTCGACTTATGAACGTCTAGAGAAAGCAACGCCCGCCGTAACTCCCGCTGCGTTATGGAGATTTCCGGCATGGTCTTACCGCACCACGGTATAGTAGGTGGTACAACGCCTTCATCGTTCATTTTCGAGTTCGAGGCAAAAAGACTGCCCAGTAGATCGGCTTTCTCTTTAGCACTATGGGCCAAGTCACCATCGGTCTTTCGCAGTGGTGGTAACGACGACTGGCAAAAGTTCCCTTCGGCAGCTTTGGCAAGCGACCAGAAAGCACGACTCCCAGAAGGATAGCTCGCAAGTCGCCCACCTATTTTGCCGATGAATTGGAATTTTGCTCTGGCAGTTGCTTTCTTACTGAACCTCGAGGCAGCATTTAATTTGCGTTTTAACTCAGAAATATTCGGATCCTTATTATAACGAGCCGTGGTCCAAGCCTCATATGCATTTTGCTTAAGAATTTTAGCTATATTATATACTCACAGACGTTGCATATCATGAAGTAGCCCAGCTCCCACACGACAGTCCGGCAACAAATGCACACCATTTAACGTACTGTCACTTCGGAAACAAGCCCAAGGGAAGAAGAAGTGACAAGTAACTTCCCGGGTGTACACCTGTTACCATCAATCACGCAGGAACTAGGCCACCAAACACACATACATGTACACGTCTATGCGAGACACCAACCCCCATTCAGAACCCCCCAAACACCAAGCAGCCAGCGGTGGACGACTATCCATGGTGCATCCCCTGATCGTAATGTGTAATTAATTATCAACTACATAAGTCATAGATGGATGTCCAATATTGGGCCTATACCTTTAATTAATTCCTCTTCTAGTGCATAGGTTAAAGAGGCGATTCAGCTGACTTACAATTGCTACTTGTTGAGTTTTCAGCATCTCAGTATAAACTATAGCATAATATCCGGATGCCTTTCCTGATCTAATGCTCATTACCGCTATGACTTATGCTAGTCTGTGCAGTCACTGTTTCTTCTACACTTGTTCCACATACCTGCTCGTATCTATTGTAGGTAACTGCGCCTCATCTTTTTATAACACATTCTAGTTAATCATTCTTCTCCTCTCAAAATATCCTAGCCCTGTTATAATATTCAGCTTTGAGTTTCAGATTTTCCTAGAGCTGCCCTTATATATATTTTTTTACGAATGTCGTGAGATAACGTGGTCAGAAACCAACTCATATCTCCGTTCTGCTATATTTTGGTTAACAACTTTTTTATTATTCCATTCACCCGTGGAGAGCTCGAGGTACCTGCTTCAAGCAGCAGCACCCTCCAGTGCGGCACTTCGGAGAGGCGCGCGGCGACGGCGGATCCTGCTGACCCGCCTCCCACCACTATGAAGTCGTAAACCGAGTCCATGTGACGACGAAACTGGAAAAAATAATAAGGGATCCTTATCTTTTGATCATTAACTAAAAGTTACACACGCACCAGTAGTAAGTAATACTGTGCTTGACATTTTGAAGACTCGAAATTACGTTATACGTTTGTACGCCTAAAAATGACCCATAATACACGTAACCTACTTTAGCACAACATTGACACCTTTTCATATGTTTATATACCAATGACTAGAATAAAATTTTAAATCATTTGACAGCTGCCGGTAGATGTATGCTGCGAAATTGAATTGATTACATTTAAATATTCACGTCCACCGATAGGCTTCTTCACTGGTTTCAGCGGTGTTACTTTTCTGCGATTAGTTCGATAAGCACGATATCTTTTTGCATTGGTGGTCTATTTTCGTTCATCGCTAATAGGATTTATTTAGTTTTAATTATTTTGTCTTTTTGGGTTTCGGTCTCGAGTATATCCGAGTAAATGTATCAATCTATTTTTTTTTTCGTCAAGTTGTATTTTTACAATAACTTTAATCTATACTGATATTACAAAGAGGAAAGATTTGATTGTTTGTTTGTATTGAATAGGCTCCGAAACTACTGGACCGATTTGAAAAATTCTTTTACCATTAGAAGCCGACATTATCCCTGATAAACATAGGCTACTTTTTACCGCGGGAAAATGCTTCATTCCTACGGGAAAACGGGTAATAGGACAACGGGTAGTAAGAATTATCCTTCCGTACTTATCTTTTTCACATAATTTCTTAACGACTGAACCGATTAGGTTGAAATTTTTATAAGGGTATTTCGATGGTTTCCTGGATGATTTAAAAATATAATTGGACCCGGTAGGTGGCGCTGCTGTCGGAATGTCAACTACTAAACGGCTTGACCGATTGGGTTGAAATTTTGTATATGAATTTCCATGGTTTAACAGACACGAATGTTTGATTTTTCTATAATTGAGGAGTTGCTGTAAGAACCTACGCCGAGAACGAAATTTAGGGCTGGCAAAGCCGCTGGCAGAAGCTAGTATTACACATTTTGTTTAAATCCAACTAAGTATTTTAATGCTAGCGCGAGCTGTGCTGGGCGACGCCTTATTTTCAGTGCACACTCGTCCGGCCTATGACGTCATAGCGAGAAGTAGGGGGAGGTTCAAATATATTTTTGTGTTGTCATCAGATCGATGTTTACAATATAACAATCATTTTTGTGCGTTTTTAACTTAGGAATATGAAGCTTTAAAAATACATGTTTTTTATTTCGGAATGTTTATTGAATATCCGCCGCTACGAAGGGGAATACGTTCACCTTTTTTACGTCAAAAAGTGAATTGTATTGTAAACTTAGGTATAAAAGGCATTGCAAACCAGTAAACAAGACTGCTAATGATAATTGTTAAGAAAATTTTAAAACCCAATTCACAAACACAGGTTTCTCTTATCGTATATATATATATTATTTGTTACTATTCCATAGGAACTGTTCATTTTTCCGTGATAAAATTAGTCCATATGTCATCTCCGGCTCTACAACTATAGCTTTGTAAAAATCCGCCAATACATTTTGGAATTTTAATATGTCATTCATAAATAGATAACCTTTGGTTACAAAGTCAAAAGTTATTCATATATATATAATCATTGAGATTAAGATTAGTGTCAAAAACCAGCTCAATTCATGAGCTCATTCACGCGTTAATGAGTGTCGGACATTTTGACAGATTTAAGTCATTGTGTAGAGATTAGAATTGGATAGAAACAAAGGTTAAGTAACGCAAACAATGATGCGAAGTGTGTGTGAGTTGCCTTCAACATCCATTGTGTAATGACGTGGATAATTCCGGCGACAGGCGTTAATGATTGCCAGCCCCATTGTTCAACATTTAATTACAACGCACTCGGGATATCGGAAGTTAAAAATTAATTACACGAACTATGAGAAGAATTTATTTAAACAAGCTGTAACCTGCGACTCCACCCACGCTAAATTTGACTATCGGCGTGGAATTCCTAAGCTTTACATTTTCTAGGTTGCCTATGTCTTTCCCCAAAGTACAAGCTATCACTCTGCCAAATTAAACTAGATGTTTAGCGGACAGACAGACAGAGATACGTATAATTTTATACTATGTACCTATATAGATGATAAGCATGCTAGAGACTAAAGTAATCTAATACCTTTAAACGAGCAATTCTTGTATATCTATACTAATATATAAAGCTGAAGAGATTGTTTGTTTGAACGCGCTACTGTCAGAAACTACTGGTTGGATTTAAAAAATTCTTTCAGTGTTGGATAACCCATTTATCGAGGAAGATTATAGGCAATATATCATCACGCTAACACAAATAGGAGCGGAGCACTAATGAAAATGTTTCAAAATCGGAGTTTTTTTCTATACTAATACATAAAGCTGAAGAGTTTGTTTGTTTGAACGCGCTAATCTCAGGAATTTCTGGTAGTATTTAAAAAAATCTTTCAGTGTTAGATAGCCCATTTATCGAGGAAGGTTATAGGCTATATATCATCACGCTAACACAAATAGGAGCGGAGCACTAATGAAAAATGTTTCGAAATCGGGGTTTTTTATGTGTGCTGCGTAAACGGTTAGAGTTTCGCAAAAATCATGTATGACAGAATTGGTCCCCTATAAAAGTACTAAAAAAAGTCCGCGACTATTTTAAGGTTGGCTCGCTTATAACCTTTTTTATGCTAACCATATTTGTTCTAATAAATGCATTATTAGTGAAGATGTTTTTATAAACATGATATTAATCTTTATCCAAATAAATACGTTTTTCATCACAAGCATTTCATTTAAAAAAAATTGCTCTGTTCATCATTCGAGTTTAATGAATATTTTAGGAGATATCGCAGTTTTAAAATAACGAGGCAGCAAAATAATTATGAAGTATTGTGCGCGCATTTATGATGTGCGAGGCCGGCGGGCAGTCATGAGGGGGAAGAGTGTGGTACCTATTACATATTTAAAAATATTTTACCTTCTGTGTTTTTTTTTATAATTGAGGAGTTGCCGTAAGAATCCTATGCCAATGAGGGCGAAGCCGCTGGCAAAAGCTAGTATATATATAATCTGAATCTAGGAAATGGCTCCAAAGATTTCATGAGTTTTAGTATGCGGGGGATTTCGGGGGCGGTAAATCGATCTATAGTCGTATTTTTAAGTAGACCATATCAACTGACGTTTATTTTGTTGTCAGTTGATGAAACAGTACTAGCTACTGTCAGTTGATATCGTCTAATTAAAAATACGACTAAAGGTAGGTTTCATTTTTAGAAAACGTCGTTTTATCCGTGTTTTTAGGCAATGATAAACTGAAAAATATGACTCTTCCTGACATTTATTTATTTACACAGCAACACTAAAGCTACTTGACAATAGATGGCGTTGTAAAAAAAAACGAGTAAAGCTCGGTCTTCCAGGTACAAAATAATATAAACGTCTTAAAAATCGAAATCAAGATTTTGTTAGCAATAGGTTCTAAAGCGTTTTAACGGACGTTAGATGTGTGTATGGAAAGTTGAAGGTTTTTGTGTGAATGTTTCGCATCGTGACTCAAGAATTACTGAAACTTTTTTTATACTTTCCGAATTGCCATACGGTATGTTTTATATCTTACCAATGAAACCACGGGGCACTGCTAGTATGTAGGTATGTAAGGAAACCTAGGTCCCAAAAGCTTGCGAGTAAGGAATGGAAACTATTAGTTTTTTACACAATTAAAAAAAAAAATCCACTCATATAATAAATACGAAAATTTGTAAGTTTGTATGCTTGTTACTTCATACCACTAAAATTAAAATGCACATAGTTTGTACCATAAATTGAAAAATAGGATATCTTTTATCTCGAAAAAAAACCATAGAAATAACTTTAACCGTATTAAGCAATAGCTTACCACAAAGTTAACTTACTATAGTTCAGTCGTTGATGTTTGATATTTTTTAAATGTCTATTAAATATTAAGCTTTTCATAAATGTCTTAGCATAGACTAGACTTAGCTTAGACTAGACTTAGCATAGACTAGACTTAGCTTAGACTTCTTGTGGGTGAAGGTCTCCTTTAAACAATAAATATGATTGGCAACTTGAATCCAATTTGGACAAGTGTCTTATTCTATCTTGTGTATGGTCTGTCAATGCGACGATTGCCTGGGGGACCATACAAATGTAGTGACTTCAAATGTTCACCACTTGTCCATAAATCCTGCTCAATGTCCCAACCCATCTAAAATAGCTCAGAGCATCAATAATTACGAGTACCTATGTATTATTATTTTGTGAGAGGCACTGTCCAGCTAACTTTGTAGAAAAAGTTTTTAAAAAAAAATAATAATCAAAAATATAAAACTAGTGTTAAGATATTTTTTGGGACTTACGTATTGTTTCTAAAATATATCTCTGAGTTATAAATAGCACATATGTTGATTGCCGGCGTTATTAGCAATCTTTGATTTAGATTTTACTTTGTCGCTTTTATACCACTAAGGTGGCAAACAAGCTTACGGTCCGCCTGATAGTTAGCGGTCACCGTAGCCTATGGACGCTAGCAACATAACTCATCTCTCGCGCGTTGCCGACCCTTCAAAAATCTAATAACTTCTTTCTTGAAGAACCCCATACTCTAGCCCTTAGATAGAAACTTGGAAAGCTCATTCCACAACCCAAGCGTTCGCGGAAAGCAATTTCTCTGAAACCGCACTTGTACGCGACCATTTCGGTTCTAAAGTTTCAGAATGAATTCCCAGCCGGTGGCGAGCGGTGCGATGGTAGAAAGTAGCCGTGGGCATCTTTTCAATTCATTCCTCGGAACACATCCCATTGTTAAGGTGTAGAACATACACAAAGAGGCAAAGTCTCTCCTCAGACTTAAGGGTTCGATACGGCAAGTGAGTTTGAGATCGTCGATGATTTTCACAGCACGTCGTTGAACCGAGTCAAAAGGGCCAAACTGGTATCCGGGTGCACCCGTCCAGAGATGGCAGCAGTACTCCATATGGAGCTGAAATTGCGACTTGCAAAACATAAACTTTGCCTCGACGTGAAGTACTGCTTCGCTCTGTTGAGTACACCAAGTTTTTTGGACGCCAGCTTCACCTTGTCTTGCAAATGATCTCGGAACTGAATATCGCTGGAGATGTCAACATCAGGGCTTCTCTCTCTTGGAGATGCAGAAGGGTGTGTTCTGGAATTGTGGGACCACAGTGAATGGGGTTTCTTACGCGTAGGTACTGCTCAGAGATCGGTAACTTACGCGTTGCTGCTGCACTACATTGCTCTGCTTGCTAACATCAGAGTTTTCTGAATCTTTATGTTTTTTTTATCTTTATGCTTTAGATACCTACTTCCGAAGACTAGCTTAATATAATTCTAGATTTTCATTTGTGGGTAAACGTCGTAAGCTCGAAGTATTCGATAAAATCTCTCCGAACAATGATTTGCATTTGTAACAGCGTCATTCGTAACAAGTGATGGGTACTTTGGTTACGGACGGTAAGGTAAGGTACGGTACAACCATCGGTAATTGCGATGATTGCGCGTTGGGATCATAACCTCAAGTACCTCGACCACATCATAATAACAGATCATGATCTCGGGTTGATTTGAGATCGTTTTGATCACGTTTCAGCGATTTATAATTTACAAATAAAATTAGGTAAGTCCATAGGACAGAACCAAATATTTTACCTTCTGCAAAGACGGTTTTCTTGATTTGTTTACTTATCTTAATTTAAGATTGCCTTTTAATTAATTTGGATAAAACTTTAGCAAAGTCTTCTAAAGAGCTTTTTTATTTTTTACCTATATCAAAAATACTCTGTTCCTATATACTAATAAATACTACATAATATATAGTATGTAATATATACTATATAATTTATACTTTATGTAACTGAATTCAGTTTTCTTGTTACGCGACATTAAATACTTTGGATATAAAATAAAGATTTTTTTCCAAAAAAAAATATAAACCGACTTCTAATCTTGACAAACTTAACTAAAAAGTTAAAATAACTTTTTTCATCAGTTCAAAGGAAAAAACATAAACTCAAAATAACTAATATTTAAGTAGTATCAATATCTAATCTGTTATTTTTGGAGTCGGTGCCAGCCATAGACGTAGAGAACTGGTCAGAGCATTTCCTAGCCAGGTGTAAAAAAAATTATCACTTAAGTGTGACAGAGACGAAGTAAAACTGTGGTGTCTCGTGTCTTTTTCTAAAGACACGCAAAGCTGAAGACATACGACTATACGCGTTCGCATAAGGTTCGGATTGTTTATCTTTACTAATATATAAAGCTGAAGAGTTTGTTTGTTTGAACGCGCTAATCTCAGGAACGACGACACGGTCCGATTTGTAAAATTATTTCAGTGTTAGATAGCCCATTTATCGTGGAAGGCTATAGGCTATATATCATAACGCTAAGACCAAGAGCGGAGCACCAATAAAGAATTTTTCAAAATCGGGTTTTTTTCCTTTTGAGAGCTTCCGCTGCGTGCGCTGCGTAAACGGTTAAAGTTTCGCAAAAATCATGTAAGGTTGTTCCCCTTCAAAACTTCTTAAAAAAGGAAGGGATTGCATATGTCTATCTTTTAAGGTTGACTCACTATAACCTTTTTATGCTAACCAAATTTGTTTTAAAATAATGCATTATTTGCGAAGGTGTTTTATAAACATGATATTAATCCTTATCCAAATAAATACGTTATTCATTACAAGTATTTAATTTCAAACAAAACTGCCCTTTACATCATTTGATTTCAATGACTATCTAAGGAGATATCGCAGTTTTAAAAATAACATCGCATCAAAAGAATGATCAAGTACTGCGCGAGCATTTATGATGTGCAAGGCTGGGGGCGGTCGTCAGGGGGAAGCTAGTGGAACTATAAAAATTAAAGCGTCAAAATATTTTTTTGCTTCCGCGTTGGATTGTCAAAATTTCCAATGGCGAAATGCATAAAATGACAGATATTGTAATCGCGTTTGTTATAGTGGCTTCTCACGGCCTGAGATTCCACGGACCATGTCGCACCAGCTCACGCCAAGGCGCTGATTGAAGTTCGGCCGGCACCCGGCACCTGTGCCAGCAAAGGCTACCCCGAAAAGGGTCGTCGAATTCACCACGCGTTGGTAACCACAAAGGCGCAGCGCAGTTGGGACTGGGCCAAAATCACGGCTTCACAAATCAGAGCGGCGCCGGCGACGTTTGGCAACCCGATAAATTACAGGCCATGAGAAGCCACCTTAGCATGTTGAATCGGCAACTAGAGTACGACTTATATAACTTTGCACGTAGTGAAATGTGGAACTATAATTTATAGTACATTATTTTGTTTATCTCATTCACAATAGTGCCTAAGCCACGCAGAAAATTACGGGACGCTAACATTAGAAATAGGGGCGTCTAAAATGATACAATTTCAGACATTTTCTTATTAAACTCTGGTTTCTTTGGGCCGATAATTACCAAATTTAAATGGGACCAATCCGCAGATTAATCCTTTCATATATGTAAATATTGTTACACTTTGTTCTTAATCAGCAAAGAAATCGCGTAACACACGTCCAAAAAATAAATAAAATAAAAGAACATACAAACGAATTGAGAACCTCCTCTTTTTTTATTAAGTCGGTTAAAATTAGGATAAATTTCAAAATAAAAGAACAATATTTTCCTAGAATCATGAAATTTGACACGAAGCAAGGTCTTACATCAGAAATATAGGATAGATATAATACCTCGAAATCCGTTAATTTGTAGTTATGACACTTTAAAAAAAAGTTTGTCTTTCTGTCAAGATCCTTTTACTCAGGGACGCGTTGCGGTATCAAGTTAAAATTAATATCAAATACTAAATTCTACGGTCACTTAAAATTGTAAATCAAGCTTGTAAGTCAATGCAATAAAATAATATGCCCAAAATTACGGTCATATTTGTGACACAAATAAATCAAAACCTATACCTATATACTTACTATTGACCTATAATAATATTTTTTTTTAAAGAAGCAAGGTCACAAGTACAGGGATAAATCCAAAAACTGATTATAAACGTGTGAGACTTGATCTCATGATGGAAGAACTATCTACATACACATTACAATAAGTTGGTATGGAACTATCTACATACACATTACAATAAGTTGGTATGGAACCCAGACTCGCACTTACCTGGTTTTCTTATTTAAAAATAAAGCTTTCACCATAAACGTACCGTTAGTTATAGATAGTTTTAGTACCTGTGTGCGTCCGCAGGGGTCCTCTAAGTCGCACTGGCTGCGCAGGAACACCTCCAGCAGCCCCATGAACAGCATGAACGCGCCGCCGCCGCAGGTCGCCGCCAGCGTCGGCCCCGGCTGTGACATCGGGCAGTCGCATGTCACCGCCATCTTCTGTCTACATCACACATCCATATCACGCATGATTAATATATATATAAATATATATATTATTTAAATATACTAAGGTCTAAAGGCAGATTCACGTTTTAAGTGTTGTGACGTGATACATCAGCACGTTATGGAAGCCGTATATTTTGTATGAAGGCGAGCACCCTTTGTTGTGAAGTGGTGCATTTTTTTTTTGGTTTTTTTGATCAGTTAGCTAAAAATAATCAAGAAGTAATTTTTAAGAACTAGCCTCAATGGAAAACTTTAATTGTGTTATTGGTAGGGACCTAACATAACAGTTATAACAACTGACCTACAGATTGTTTACACAAAAATTATATAATAGCAGATAATTTGTGGAATAGAGTATATTATTATTATTAATCAAGGTAAAAATCTCAGCAAGCTCAGTAGCGAGCAATGATACCATTTACGATAACTCAAATAATTTAACACTTGCTTATCTTACAATCTTAAATCGATTCGATCTGACATCGAAATCGACTTAAATCGACTAACAATAGTAGAAAGAGGTCACTTTACTAGCGCTAGTGTTGTAGATATTATCGTTGTCAGTAACAAGTGATTGTTATTATGTCATTAACAGTTGGTGTACAAGGTTGATGTCGGGTGATATGGAGATAATACCGCGTTTGCTTCGTTGCATTTTGAGGTCTCACCGTGAAATGCGTTAATTAATTAATGCGTAGTGCGTAGGTAAGGAAGGACATCGGTATCCAATAATCAGTTTTTACGTTTGTATGATTTATACAACAGATTCAAAAGCAAAGCAATAAAGATTTTATGATCGTATAGTATCTTGTCAGTGAGTTGCGATATTTCATTATGATTTTAATGTGTTTTATTGTGTAGTCAGGTTTTGGTTTTTTAGCTTGATATTTAACTAGCTTTTGCCAACGGCTCCGCCCGACCTAAATTTGGTTATCGGCACAGGATGCTTACGGCAAGTCGTTGATTATACTAAAGAAGTTTATTAAAGCAAGCCTATAAGCTGCAGCTATGGTTCGTTCGAATTCAGTTATAGTTACTCCCGCAGGAACTTATGAATTTTCTGAGATAGAAAGTAGTCCTATTCCAATTTCAGCTCGCTTGGATGCTCCGCTGGGGCAGGATTAAGTAACAAACGTTTTAGTTATTGCCGCAAAAACTTTGAATTTTCCGGGATGAAAAATAACCTTTGTCCTTCCCCAGGACTCATACTATCTCCATTAAATACTATATTGGACTTTCAGGTAGTAAAAAAAGTAAGGTTCATACCGAGTACAAAATGGCTTCTCTTACCCTCGTAACTAGTTTCTTCCCTCGGTAAGAAAAAGCGTCATTTTGTTCTCGGTACGAAATATACTATTGTATCATTTCGTTATTACAATAGCAGACAGGTACCTACTGAACCTGAAGTCTTTCAAATAAAAATGATTTCTGCAAACAAGTATTAGCGCAAGTGGTTTAGATAAGTAGTCGAGCAGAGAAAACAAGATCATATTGATCTAGGCTAATTTGTGACGCAACGAGAACGTGTGTGTACAAGCATAGGTGGGTGTGTGTGTGCGTGTGTACCGGTACTGCGAACTCGTTACGCTGTTTTATTGAATTTCGCAAGCCCATAACCATAGTATTATATTTTACTAGCTGCCCCGGCGAACGTAGTTTCGCTATAGTTTCTTTACCTGATAAACATACTATATAGTCTATGTCCATCTGAAATAATGTACCCTTAAAAATGGTGAAAGAATTTTTCAAATAGGTTTAGTGGTTTTGGAGATAACCGTCCACATACAAACTATCTTACGAAATCCGCTTGTATAGAAAAATCGAATAACGCGTTATCTATTTGTAATAACTTACGTTACTACGTTATTGAGTGATTGAGAGTCACTGGTTACTGAAGGAGTACTATAAAATGTGCTTATGAATTTTGATAATTATTTTATAGTCAAAAACTCCAAATTATAATACTTGATATAAAAAGGAGATTCTATAGCTCTTTAGACGAACGTGTTAACATAACATATATAAAATATTATATATTACATATATCACAGCTTATACGCATTTATTTAATGCTTTTTTACAAAATTGTAACAATACTGTACCTATTTAACAAGGCACAACTGTAGGTACTCAGCATTAATAAGAGGAAAATAACTTAACTAACTAATTAACTAAAATAACTTTTTAGACGTAAGTAATAACTTATAGCTGAGCTTTACTAGGAATAAGCACAGGGACTCTCCCTGCAATGCCCGAACAGAGCCGACTTAAGTTAGGCTTGCCATGCTGACAATACCCGGGCAGAGCCGACTAAGGTTAGGGTTGCTATGCTGACAATGCCTAAAATAAACAAAACAATGTAGACAATGCATTATTTGCGGACATTGCCCGTGCATTTTGCTTTGCCCGAAAAACTTGGAGAAAAGCAACAAACACCGTCGAGTACTTCGTGCATGTCATCATCTCACCAAAACAGGGCATATTCACATTTGTAGTATTCACTAACTACAGACCTGCTGATCAGGATCTCGGCGTGGTTCCATTACGCCATCTAGACACACGACACGGGCTAACGGGTAGCTAAAAAACTTTCCGTCACAAGAGTAGTATTTATAAATAAAATAGAAATATAGTGCGTATACCAAAATCTTTGCACATTTCAAAAACACCATAAACTATTGTATCATTTCGTTATTACAATAGCAGACAGGTACCTACTGAACCTGAAGTCTTTCAAATAAAAATGATTTCTGCAAACAAGTATTAGCGCAAGTGGTTTAGATAAGTAGTCGAGCAGAGAAAACAAGATCATATTGATCTAGGCTAATTTGTGACGCAACGAGAACGTGTGTGTACAAGCATAGGTGGGTGTGTGTGTGCGTGTGTACCGGTACTGCGAACTCGTTACGCTGTTTTATTGAATTTCGCAAGCCCATAACCATAGTATTATATTTTACTAGCTGCCCCGGCGAACGTAGTTTCGCTATAGTTTCTTTACCTGATAAACATACTATATAGTCTATGTCCATCTGAAATAATGTACCCTTAAAAATGGTGAAAGAATTTTTCAAATAGGTTTAGTGGTTTTGGAGATAACCGTCCACATACAAACTATCTTACGAAATCCGCTTGTATAGAAAAATCGAATAACGCGTTATCTATTTGTAATAACTTACGTTACTACGTTATTGAGTGATTGAGAGTCACTGGTTACTGAAGGAGTACTATAAAATGTGCTTATGAATTTTGATAATTATTTTATAGTCAAAAACTCCAAATTATAATACTTGATATAAAAAGGAGATTCTATAGCTCTTTAGACGAACGTGTTAACATAACATATATAAAATATTATATATTACATATATCACAGCTTATACGCATTTATTTAATGCTTTTTTACAAAATTGTAACAATACTGTACCTATTTAACAAGGCACAACTGTAGGTACTCAGCATTAATAAGAGGAAAATAACTTAACTAACTAATTAACTAAAATAACTTTTTAGACGTAAGTAATAACTTATAGCTGAGCTTTACTAGGAATAAGCACAGGGACTCTCCCTGCAATGCCCGAACAGAGCCGACTTAAGTTAGGCTTGCCATGCTGACAATACCCGGGCAGAGCCGACTAAGGTTAGGGTTGCTATGCTGACAATGCCTAAAATAAACAAAACAATGTAGACAATGCATTATTTGCGGACATTGCCCGTGCATTTTGCTTTGCCCGAAAAACTTGGAGAAAAGCAACAAACACCGTCGAGTACTTCGTGCATGTCATCATCTCACCAAAACAGGGCATATTCACATTTGTAGTATTCACTAACTACAGACCTGCTGATCAGGATCTCGGCGTGGTTCCATTACGCCATCTAGACACACGACACGGGCTAACGGGTAGCTAAAAAACTTTCCGTCACAAGAGTAGTATTTATAAATAAAATAGAAATATAGTGCGTATACCAAAATCTTTGCACATTTCAAAAACACCATAAACGACAGAAGTGTGTGTAAGTAACTACAAAGTCAATGTCATTTGCTGTGCAGAGGGTGTGGGTTTGATTCCCGCATTGAACAAATATTAATGTGATTATAAACATTTGTGTTTGTCTTGAGTCTGGGTGTATTTATGTATAATATGTATGTATTGACAAAAAAAAAGTAATTTATATGTATCCGCTGTCTGGTATCCATAACACAAGCTTTGCTTACTTTGGGGTCAGACGGCGCTGTGTGTAATGTCTAAAAATATTTATATTTATTTAATTTATATTTCCTGTATGTAAGGTAATAACGAAATAACAAAATACGAATATTACACACACACATAGATACTGTTAACGAACTGTTTGTTTGTTGTTTATTAAGAGTAGACAACACAGTCTTGTGAAGTACAGTGGCTGGGTGCCAAAGTTTTCTAAATAGTCTTTTCCCCCTTTATCTCTTACATGAAAAACTGGTACATAGATTTCATTCTGTTTTTGATATGATCTGCAATTTTTGATGTAATCTGTTGTTTTTGATGTGATCTGCTATTTTGGATGTGATCTGCTGTTTTTGAAGTGATCTGCTGTTTTTGATGTGATCTGCTGTTTGTGATGTGATCTGCTGTTTTTGAAGTGATCTGCTGTTTTTGAAGTGATCTGCTGTTTTTGATGTGATCTGCTGTTTGTGATGTGATCTGCTGTTTTTGAAGTGATCTGCTGTTTTTGATGTGATCTGCTGTTTTTGAAGTGATCTGCTGTTTTTGAAGTGATCTGCTGTTTTTGATGTGATCTGCTGTTTGTGATGTGATCTGCTGTTTTTGAAGTGATCTGCTGTTTTTGATGTGATCTGCTGTTTTTGAAGTGATCTGCTGTTTTTGAAGTGATCTGCTGTTTTTGAAGTGATCTGCTGTTTTTGATGTGATCTGCTGTTTGTGATGTGATCTGCTGTTTTTGAAGTGATCTGCTGTTTTTGATGTGATCTGCTGTTTTTGAAGTGATCTGCTGTTTTTGATGTGATCTGCTGTTTGTGATGTGATCTGCTGTTTTTGAAGTGATCTGCTGTTTTTGATGTGATCTGCTGTTTTTGAAGTGATCTGCTGTTTTTGATGTGATCTGCTGTTTGTGATGTGATCTGCTGTTTTTGAAGTGATCTGCTGTTTTTGAAGTGATCTGCTGTTTTTGATGTGATCTGCTGTTTGTGATGTGATCTGCTGTTTTTGAAGTGATCTGCTGTTTTTGAAGTGATCTGCTGTTTTTGATGTGATCTGCTGTTTGTGATGTGATCTGCTGTTTTTGAAGTGATCTGCTGTTTTTGAAGTGATCTGCTGTTTTTGATGTGATCTGCTGTTTGTGATGTGATCTGCTGTTTTTGAAGTGATCTGCTGTTTTTGAAGTGATCTGCTGTTTTTGATGTGATCTGCTGTTTGTGATGTGATCTGCTGTTTTTGAAGTGATCTGCTGTTTTTGATGTGATCTGCTGTTTTTGATGTGATCTGCTGTTTGTGATGTGATCTGCTGTTTTGGATGTGATCTGCTGTTTGTTATGTGATCTGCTGTTTTTGAAGTGATCTGCTGTTTTTGAAGTGATCTGCTGTTTTTGATGTGATCTGCTGTTTGTGATGTGATCTGCTGTTTTTGAAGTGATCTGCTGTTTTTGATGTGATCTGCTGTTTTTGAAATAATCTGCTATTTTTGATGTGATCTGCTGTTTGTGATGTGATCTGCTGTTTTTGATGTGATCTGCTGTTTTTGAAGTGATCTGCTGTTTTTGATGTGATCTGCTGTTTGTGATGTGATCTGCTGTTTTGGATGTGATCTGCTGTTTTTGATGTGATCTGCTGTTTGTGATGTGATCTGCTGTTTTGAATTTGATCTGCTGTTTTTGATGTGATCTGCTGTTTTTGATGTGGTCTGTTTTTAAAGTGATCTGCTCTATTAATGTGATCTGCTGGCACTTTTATGATGTAACCGCAATCTATCTTACAAATTACAGTAGTTCATTTAACAAAAAGAATTTGTCTAGTGACAGTTCAAATAAGTAGTCTTTAGTTGTTAAGGTGAAGATACTTTATTCTTATTATTATCAATATCTATGTACTGGTATTTCTACCGGTCAAAGTTTACTAGAAGTAATAAACTGGCAGATTTTACATCGGGTGGGATTGTAATATTGATAACCGTTCTAAAATTTAGCTGTCAGATTTAGAAACTGTCCATGTGCCCTTACATTAGATATTTACTGTTCAGTCTTTAGTATTTTTCTTTACGAAGTTTATTTTCAAATGTACGAAGTATATATGTTTTAACGGTTTTTTTCCCATAACCAGACGCCGGATACACAACACATCCACGTCACAATCTGGGCTACACTACAACCTTTACAACTTTTACCATCCACTTTAGTCCTACGTCACAACATTGCTTCTGATAGCAGTGTTTCTACTAAAATGGCTTTATAAATATGTCAGAAGTAGTGAATTACCAACTTTAAAGTAATTTGTAGTAAAATGATAGACCAGGGACAGGACAATATATTCTCTTGTAGTAAAATGATAGACCAGGGACAGGACAATATATTCTCTTGTAGTAAAATGATAGACCAGGGACAGGACAATATATTCTCTTGTAATAAAATGATAGACAAGGGACAGGACAATATATTCTCTTGTAGTAATATGATAGACAAGGGACAGGACAATATATTCTCTTATAGTAAAATGATAGACAAGGGACAGGACAAAATATTCTCTTGTAGTAAAATGATAGACAAGGGACAGGACAATATATTCTCTTGTAGTAAAATGTTAGACAAGGGACAGGACAATATATCCTCTTGTAGTTTTAGACGAACTATAAACACGAAGTAAAGATTGGCTTTCGGCTTATAGCTCTCTTTCCGAAAAACCGTGGATTTGTTTAATGATTGACAGCTTATCTACGATAGAGTTGACTAAGTTCTTGCTTAGAAATAGTTTTCAGTAAATTTCATGTGAAACGTGTTACGATCACATGTTGTACATCTTCAGATAAAAGTTAAACTATGTATTATCGGGTGGATATGGAAACAAAGAGAATTGTGAAAGCGGGGGCAGTACGAGTTGTGAAAGCGGGGGCAGTACGAGTACGAGTACCAACTCAGTGAGTAACTCAAAGACGGGCAGCCTTCGCATTTTGCAAGTTATTTGTTTTAAACAAACAGTGTCGGTTACAGTTCTTAGTTTTCCCGGTTTTTAACCTACGTCAAAAAAAAGGAGGTTATCAATTCAATCCAAATGTAATTAATACGGTTATAATTGCACAATGTTTGTATAAGTTAGCCTTTGTGGGCTTCATAACAGATAGGTTATATGGTATAGTTGTTATTTGGGCACAGTTGCATTTTTTATAGTTATGTTTTACTTTTAAGTTGGGTTTCGAAGGCGGTGTAATTTTTTATACTCACAACACAATCCACATGTCAGAGTGAACTGTACACCGACCTTTAATGTATATTGTTTGATAATTTTAAGGAACTTTGATATATTATTAAAACATGTTCGTACAAACAAAAATACTACCTAAGATTTGTCATATGTTCAGAAACATTAGAAAAAAAGTGCTTTTAAAATTAATGTTTTCATACAGATTTGGTCGCACATTATTTCTTTCAAATTTTAGCTTGTGTATTTACCTCCCCATCAAGGAGCTATACATCCAAAAAGATTGGCATATTTTACGACATAAGGGCAGTTATTCCGGTCGGTTGAAAAAATTAACTTTTGACTTTTTTTTTTTTACTTTTTAACTGACATTATAGTATAATTATTTGGTGCTAGGTAAATTTGTGTGGCAGTAAAATATGAACAGTAGTAGAAGAAATTGGTAGATTATTTAACTATACAGTGCCAGCTCAAGCAGTGTAATAAATAAATGGCCAGTAAAATAGCTGAATATCTATTCAGTTAGATATAAGTTCAGCAGTTTTTAGCGTGAGGTAAAATCTGAACATAAATGAGAAATAAATAAGTAGCATTTCGATTCAGGGGGCAGGTTTTCGGCGAAAGTGACGTTCGGTGCTTAGTTTTACTTTCGTCAGGATCAAAGATAACAGTATTATACCATAAACATAACAGTACCTATACTACGACCAAATAATGTCATTATAATAGCTAATTTCAATCATTTCATAGTATATAATACGTTAAAATAATCGCGTTTCATTTTCAAAATCTTTCTCTGAATAAAAAAAACGGCCAAAAGATTCTTACTTCTCATATGATCTTGTTTGTCGCTTTCATAACTGGATTGTGTTTAGAACAGGTCGGTTGTGGTCTCGGTCTCGGGACCTGCCTCGTGTCACGAGAGGTGGACGGACGCGTCGACGTCTACAAATGAGTCTTTTTCTGATACTCTCAAGTACATTGTTTGTTTATACAATTGGCTTCTCGGTGAAGGATTATGATTTATAAATAAACATTTTATATTTTCTTACCGAAGTACAATACCTATAAAAATTGCGCTTTAAACTTGTGCGTATTATTATCTCCCTCCCTCCCTCTGATTATTATTTACATTTTTCGTTAGCATTGCAAATTATAAATGTTTTTACGACACTTGCTGATCGAACACCACGAAATTTTGATGACATGTTCTATAGGAATAAATATCTAGGTCTGCAGTGTGCCAGTTTTCTATTAAATTTTATAGTTCAAAAGCTATACAGGATTCTAGTTTTTCATACAAATGGTTTCAAAAAAGATTCAGAAAACATTTTACAAGATTTTGGAAAACCACAGACATAGTATTATGACTAGACCATGACTATGAAATTTCACAATGAATGATCAGTAGGTAAATGTCAAAAACAAATGAGAAAATCGTTTGTATGAAGCCCGCTTTGAGGCGCCGCGAAACGTATCCTCTTAATAGTAAAGATATAGAAATTTTAATTTCTTAGTAAACAAAACAAGACGATACTTTAGTGAGCGGTACTCGCCTACCTCGTGCCGTGATTGTAGCTCGGCGAGATCAACATACAAATACATTTGTCACGGGAATACAGACCTTACAGCACTCACTATACAATATCACTATACTAGTACCTATATATGTTAATAAGATTAAGAAAATTTAAAAGTGATTCTTCTATATAGTACTCGTATAATCTTCTAAAATCGCCTATTGTGCGCCCTGTGTGTGTTATATCGTCTGGTATCCAACTGTCTGGTTCCCAACGGTTTGGCTTCATGTAGATATATAATTTACTTAATAGTGAGTTCGTTTGTTAGTCTTCCCTTCACGTCGTATCAGAGCATCCAATTGAGCTGAAATTCGGTACAGAGATAGGTGGAAGGACGGAGAGAGACAGAGACAATTATATACCGGAAAGTTCTTGCAGTAGCAACTATAACTGAATTACACATAAGCAAACTTTCTAATGTAATCGAGATGTTGCCGTACAAAACTCATGCCGATAACCATATCAAGCGCGGGCGGAGACACTAGAAAAAGCTAGTTTAAAAATAGCCAAATACTTTGGTTACAGTACCGTCATCATCCTAATTCGTGTCGACATAGTTTTGGTAGAACGTTAGATTCTCACGAGTTCGTGCGTTAGGGACGCCTGGACAAGGTTGCCGCAACATTACTTACATTAAATCTGCGGGCGCGGGTGAAAGATGAACGCATCAGGGTTACCGTAACCTATAGATGTGGCACCTTGAGTGCACCACAGACCACAGACCGCACCAATTGAAATGTTTAAAGCGTTTTTTGGCATTGTATCATTTTGATGAGATGAGACACACGTCCCTGGCAAAAACAATTATTGTATAGCTGTTTAATTGCGAAATTTAAAAACCGGCCAAGTGCGAATTGGACTCGCGCACCGAGGGTTCCGTACTATCATAAAATGGCACGATCCCGATTCGCACTTCTTTATACTATTTGCTCTTTTATTATAGACCTTACACTATAAGCGTTTTCAGATTAAAGCTTGTATGTATACCGTTTCTATGATAACCTTTTTTATGATGCTTCTAGCGTGGAAGCCCCCACATCCCACACCCCCACGCCCCCACACCTGACTTAATTGTTAATTTTCATCAAATCTTTAAGGTTTTTTTGATGAAATTCCGACGTTATTTCGGCGGATTAAAGGTTAATACGTTTTTGTTGTTTTTCCTCTATTGGAAAAAGAGCAAGACATAGAGGCTCTAAACTTGCATTAATCATAGTGAGAGCTCTTACATATAACAAAAATATTAAAAACTGGCCAAGTATGAGATGGGATCGCGTTATTACAATTATAAATTACATATAAGCACCATTTAGAGAAAATAGTCCACATTATTAAGAGAAATATACTGATGGCCTTGCAACATTTGATTATTGGAAATGATATACGAAGTTAAGCAACGTCGGCTGTAGTCAGTCATTGGATGGATGCCCGCCTAGAGGCCCGTCTTTTGTTGTTTATATTTCTAAACTACATTGTGATACGGAACCTACAGTACCGTACTACTATTACCTACTACTAATAAAAGTTTTAAAACGAAACTACGGAACGCCATTAATAAGCCCCTTGGAACAGGTCATTTTGTTCTCAAAGTATTAGAATTATAGAGAACCTAATGTCAGATCTTGCCGCTTCGAGTTTTACTAAGTTCAAACATGTGTTTTTGTTTCATTCCCATACAAAAAACATCAACGCGAGTTCTGACATTTAAATTACGAAATTCAAGTTACAAAATTATTAAGAATAAATCAATCAGCTTGTAAATGTCCTCCAGCTGTATCATTACGGAGTGCAATCTGGACGCGTAGGGTCAGTCAGTCAGCTCGGCGGGACAGCGGCAAATTGTTGGAGAAACTACGAGCAGTTATTTGTAACTGCGTGCCGTAGTGCTGTAGTGCCGTAGGGGACACGCGGAGCGATTTGCGTGGGTAGATTGTAAAGCACTTCTACACAATTCATCAACTCAGGCCATATGGTCGTACATAATATAACGGTGGTGGGTCTTGAGTCAGACACTTGACAGGGAGATTATATGACGTCATAGTATCGCATCGTACGTCTAGCGCACGTGACTCGTCCAAACTCGTCCCGCAGAACATACTACGAATTCAGGGTTTCGTTTAGTGCCGATTTGTAATCTATATTGGTATTATTGTTATAGCTATATTATTGTAGTTTTCTTTAAATTTCAAGAAATCATGCTAAAAAAAAAAGGCGAGGGACAAAATTCTCAAATTCGAAAGGTAATAAATAGATCGCAAAGTATTAACACGAGAAAAACTATAAGACATATTTAAGAACATTCCACAATGGGATACCTGGAAAAATGGTTTTTTATCCCTTAGTTCAATGTACAGAAATTGAGTTCTCTTTGATTTCATACAAAACCATAAGGTGGTTCATAAAGGGCGACGTTTCTGAAAAAATTAAAACGGATTCATGTGAAAATGGCGGAAATATAAGGCTGTTACACACAAACGAACGGTGTTGGACGGACGCAACGGGTGGACGGATGGACGGGTATTATGGAGCTGGCCCTAATTACATTAAATTTTGAAAATTGTGCATTTACCATTACCATTATAGCATAACCTACGAGTCTCGTTTTTTGATCAAAGCAATAGTACAGTTTCGCAGCCAGTTAGAATATCAAGTAATTATTTTTAGAATATTATGAAATGTTCCACTTTAAAATTACCGAAAAAAAATTTTTTTTTGTCATCACACTTATTCTTGTAGAGTGTTATTACGTGCTGGTAAAGTGGGTGCTAAGAACTTAATTACTCCCATGGGCTTTGTCTTTGTATTTTTTTCTTTTCACAAGGCAAAGCGGGACTTTATAAAAACCACGGGCGACATTATATATTATGTATTTGATTGAACGCACAGCGCGCGCTCTATTTCTACGATAAAGCAGTACGTTAACTTTACGAACTGTTTTTATCTATTTTATCAAGTATGCACAAAAGTGCGATCTGTAGTTTAAGAAATGACCTACGCGGTCCGGTGGTACCCGGTGGTACCCGGTGCTACCCGGTGGTAAAAAATCAAAACTATTATGTTGTATTGTATGTATTAGTGGAGCTTAAGAAATAAATATGAACTTGTTACCAGCGAAGCCTAAAGACAAGTAGGCAGGTACTTAACCGCTTACGCCAGTATTTTTACCTGGAGAAACAAGAAGAGAGTGAGTTCGTGTTCAGAGTGTCCTATTACCTTACTTTGGGGAAATTGCCGAAACAGAGAAGTCGTCTTCCCTATTGGCAATTTACTCTATGTTGAAAAGCATTCTCAAGTCCAAAAACTCCATCAATATTGAGCAGTATGTTAAATATACAGTATTTTTGAAAAGAATGTTAGATGTATGTATGTATTCTTATCTTGTTATTGATATAGATTGTCACACTTTAACATGGTCATGGCCGGTCTGTATATAGGGAGTATAAAAAAAATGGTATAAAATGTCCGAATGACTGCAGGTCAGGTGAGCGTCGGACAGTTCCCGCGCCAAAACCAGCTGAATTCAATAGTCTGTGGCGACGAAAACCAAATACAAACAAACAGACTCTCACCTTTAAATTTGTGAAAAGATGAAAATTACTAGGAGTTAGGTCCGGAGTATATGACTGAACTGAACTGAAAACATAAATGTTAGTTCAGTTATACAGTAAAAATAAGATACGGACCGAATTATATGGAGACTACGGCAGAACAGGCATGTTAACTTTCCTGACGGGAAATCAACTCTTTTCCACCCCTCCACAAATCCACAAAAAACCTTCCGATACTAAACATATCGACGCATATTTCCAGTTATTGTCTATAATTTACTTAAATAATAATCAAGCCAAATGATACCTTCCTCCCAGAAGACAGACGCAAGAGATCTTATGAGTATCTTGGCTGGAGGAGAACATCTCTTCCATACTTTACTATGTTTCTTGACTCCGAGAAATCCGCGTTGATGTGGTGACCCCACATTTCATTAATGGTCACAAAACGTGATTCTGGGTCTTCATCAATAGTTGCTAAATTTAGCATGTTTAACTCTACTACTCTTGGTTTCTTTTTTGCGTGTGTTATCTTACGATCCCATCTCTGCTGCTAGTTTTGAAGTTTGCGCACCAGTATGCTACTGAAGAATAAGACGAAGCATTCTCTCCCAAAGCAGATTGTAGGTCCCCAAAAACATATTTTCTATGAAAAACTGTCAGATAGAAATATTTAATTGACAGATACAAAATCGAAAAATAGAAATATTAAATTATCAGATAATAAAATTTTAGATAAAAATAATTATTTGACAGATAGAAAATTGTCAGATAGAAATATTAAATTGTCAGATAATAAAATTTTTGATGAAAATATTGAATAATCAGATAAAAAAATATCAGATAGAAATAATAAATTGTTAGAAAATTAAATTTCAGATAAAAATATTAAATAAAAAAATTAACAGATTGAAATATTAAATGACCGCTCGAACTTCGATTTTCTTCCGCCAAAAGTAAACAATAAAACAAAACAAAACGGCAGCAGTTGTTTAAACCTCTATGACACTTATTTAAATAAAGTATTTGAATAAAATATAATGGATCTGTAAGACTTTATGTAAAGTTTACGATTCCAGAAACTTATCGATCTACCTAAGGATGTATAAAAGGTAACTTTATCAACATAGCGCAATATCTACTATAACAAATAGACAATATACAATAAATAGACAACCTTTAAGCAGAAAAAATCTGAAATCGTAGGTTTGGCAAGGACCTCAGTTAAATTCATGCGTCGTTTTTACAATCTTAGTGCAAAGAGATATAAAAGAATATAAGTTTATAACTAGCGCGGACCCCGACGACGCTCGAAGCGAGTAACTATGTGTTAAGAACCACATACATATATGTTGCGTCAGGGCCCCAAGCTATTGTATTAAGTTCACAAGCTTGCGCTCGTCAGGGCCCTAAGCTATTTAGTTCACTAATTTTAGCTCGTCTTTTGACAAACACAAAGCATTCTTTTTATGATACTTATATTAGTTAATTGTAATTATGAACCCGATCGAAAGTGGTTGATATTGACATCATTGACAACTTGTCGCACAACCGGTCGACCGACCGACCGCTCGACGCGTCACTTACTTGTCTTAGGGATGTACTTATTATTTTTACTGTGATACCTGTACTGTACCGTCTCTGATACGCTAAATATGTACATAGACTTATAGTATGGTAAGTATAAAGAGCTCGTGGATCAGCCAGTAACATTTATCTATCGAAAACGCGAAGCAGGCAGGCGAGGTCAGTCTTTGGATGGGTGACTGCCCAGCAGCACATTTCTGAACTGATTGAACTGATGATTTCATTTTTATCATATATGCACGGCATTTATCAAAAAAAAAAAGGAGTTTGCAGTCCGGGAGTGCCGGCAGAAGTGAAAACCTTTACACACGATTAGAACTTAACATTCAAATATGTTACAAGACAACTCGTATCGTATCGTATCACATTTTAACATGTGTAATCCGCACTTTTATTATCATAAATAATAATGTTTGTTTGTCTACTTTTTGACGTAGTAAATCGTAAATAAACGCGACGCGAGTTCCGTCTTACGAATTTTTTATGAATTTTCGATCAGGACACGTGACCTGACGCGAGATTAACATTTTTTACCCATCACAAAAAAGTTCACAACGCCGCTAAAGAAGTTTTCACTTCAAAAATCAGAGGCCTTATGAAATTTGACTTTTGGAAGTTCTAACATTCGAGTGGCCACTAGCTAGAGTGGGACAGTGCGGTGAACTTGCAGTATGTACAACGGCTGAGGCAGAGTTACTACCGAAGGTCACTTGTTTGATTCCCGGTAGAGACAACGAAGAGTCACATTTTGTGTTTTGTGACAAGTTCTATCGAATCTAGTCAGTGACCAATGGGATCTCCCTCAGTGACCCACGGGGTCACCTGCAGTACGCAGGCACTGTACAAACGAAAAAACCCTCGTCAAGTGTGAGTCATGGTTATATAATTAGGAGTTCGTGACTTTTCCCTGATTTTATTAAAAAAAAAATTAAAAATCATTGTCTTATAAACTTATTCCTTACCTGTACTATTAGAATCCAAATTTTAATTTTGGGACATAGGTTAGATATATATCATAAAGACTATTAAAATTAAATTTTGAAGATGGTTCGAATGATGCCGGCGCTACTTTAATTTAAATAATTTTTTTACCTCTCCACTCCATATTAATTGAAAATTTGATATATATTTAAAGTTATATCGGTATATGAAATTACTTTGTGACAGATGAATGAACGGACCCGGACAGTAATTCACTTTGTGCAGCTTTCACTACCTTGGGTTAGCTGTAAGAGATCTCATCTATAGATCTTGAACTTTGAACATCATAATTTTTTGTATTGTCTGTGTTGTTAGTGTTTATGTGTACTTAGATAGAGTAAATAAATAAATAAATAAATAACCTTTAAGGGTTCTGTTTTGCTTTAAACTTATCAAACCCTATTATTAATAATTAAGTAGTCGGTAAATTAACGTACGAAATTTTTACTAATATTTCGCCCGTATAAAAGACATCAACGAGAAATAAAATGTGAACTGCGACTTTGGTCTTGGTCTCTACTTTTTAAATATAACATTTTAAAATTGACAAAATATTTTAAATTGTTTATTTTTTTAAATTCTACTTTAAACATCGATTATATTTTTTTTTTATGTATTGTGTTTAAAAGCGCCTTTTATTTCTTTTTTTTCTATCTTCATAGAGGGAAATGAAAAGTAGAGTGTTTCACTCGGACACAAAGTAGAGTGTTTCACTCGGACACAAAGTAGAGTGTTTCACTCGGACACAAAGTAGAGTGTTTCACTCAGACACAAAGTAGAGTGTTTCACTCAGACACAAAGTAGAGTGTTTCACTCAGACACAAAGTAGAGTGTTTCACTCGGACACAAAGTAGAGTGTTTCACTCAGACACAAAGTAGAGTGTTTCACTCAGACACAAAGTAGAGTGTTTCACTCGGACACAAAGTAGAGTGTTTCACTCAGACACAAAGTAGAGTGTTTCACTCGGACACAAAGTAGAGTGTTTCACTCGGACACAAAGTAGAGTGTTTCACTCGGACACAAAGTAGAGTGTTTCACTCGGACACAAAGTAGAGTGTTTCACTCAGACACAAAGTAGAGTGTTTCACTCAGACACAAAGTAGAGTGTTTCACTCAGACACAAAGTAGAGTGTTTCACTCGGACACAAAGTAGAGTGTTTCACTCAGACACAAAGTAGAGTGTTTCACTCAGACACAAAGTAGAGTGTTTCACTCGGACACAAAGTAGAGTGTTTCACTCAGACACAAAGTAGAGTGTTTCACTCGGACACAAAGTAGAGTGTTTCACTCGGACACAAAGTAGAGTGTTTCACTCGGACACAAAGTAGAGTGTTTCACTCAGACACAAAGTAGAGTGTTTCACTCAGACACAAAGTAGAGTGTTTCACTCGGACACAAAGTAGAGTGTTTCACTCAGACACAAAGTAGAGTGTTTCACTCAGACACAAAGTAGAGTGTTTCACTCGGACACAAAGTAGAGTGTTTCACTCAGACACAAAGTAGAGTGTTTCACTCGGACACAAAGTAGAGTGTTTCACTCGGACACAAAGTAGAGTGTTTCACTCGGACACAAAGTAGAGTGTTTCACTCGGACACAAAATATTTTAAGCTTGAACAATGCATATTGCATCCCTTTAAAAATATTATTTTGCTTCCTTGTAATACAATCTACTATTTACTGCAAGCTGTCGCCCGCCCCTACATAGCAGCGCCCACCCGAAGACGTTGCCTCGCACACAAGATTATGCAGATATTGATGACTAGTCGAAACTACGGTTTCAATTAATTAATTTAGTAAATACATTCTTTAAAGCGCTGCTGATGTAAATACAATATTTTTGTTGCAAAAACGGGCATTTCGTGCTATTTATAAATTAGGATCTGGGATATCTCTGCGGGATAGGTTTAGGGAAGTAAATATTTTAACTTTAGCGTCGCAGTACATATATAAAAATCTTTTATATGTACATAAAAATATCAATAGTTTCAGCAAGAAAAGTGACGTTCACAAAGTAAATACTAGAAGTAAAAATAAGCTGTTGGTGTATGATACACGTCTACAAAAAATGAGTAACTCTTTTATGGGGCAATATATACACTTTTACAACAAAGTTCTCAATAATATTCTAAAGCTATCAAGAAATAAATTTAAATTTTTTATCAAACAACTACTATGTAAAAAAGCATACTACAATATAATAGACTATGTAAATGATAAAAATCCTTGGGACTGAAGATGTTCAATTACAGGATGGATAGGTAAACCAAATTAAAATGGAAATAATATAAAATTGTACGGCTTAAATTTTTTATTTAAAACAGCGGTTGTATTTGTAGTTTTTATGATTTTTTTTAAAAAAAGTAACAATTGAGTTTCTTGCCGGATTCTTCTTGGTAGAAATCAATAACAATGTGAACCACATTTCAAAAAATAGTATTTCATAACTTTGACGATTTAAAAGTGTTTGTAAAATCCTAATTTGAATAAAAAAAATGACTTTGACTTTGACTAAAAAAAATATTTTTTATCTCTTCGTGCGACAAACATCAGTTCACTTCATTGCTTTGTTGCAACGTAAAGCAATTGTGCCTTTTTTCTCACGACTTGATTTACACACATATTTTAAACTAAAAACTTATTCCAATAAAAAAAGAAATTATAGTCGTTATATATGTATATGTTATTCAGGAATAGTAGCTTTCTGACAGGTAAAAGATTTTGTAGAATCAATTCAGTAGTTGCAGTGATTACCCCCCTACATCGAAACAAATAAATTATAATAGATAATTATCATTTGTTTAGAGTTATTAAAATACTTGCGCGTAAAACTATTTGATAGTTCCCTCGAGGTCGGCCCAGAAACCCAGCTACGCTAACTTCACCAACTTGCACACAACAGTACTTATTCTGGGCAATAGACATTCAGTCGATAATTAATCATTGGCAACCGATCTAAGATGGCCGCAGGAAAAAAAAAAACATTTAACAGAAACCAAATGTCACATTATACTTATTATTTTTATTCTATATATTATTTTGTTAAATAATAAAGTGACTGACTGACTGACATAGGAACGCCCAGTTCAAACTACTTTGTCTAGAGAACTGAAATTCTGATAGAGATTTTTGGTTACGTATAATGTAGGCGAGCACAAAGAAAGGATGTGAAAATGCATTACCTAAAGGGATAAAATAAGGTATAAGAATCCGTCATTTTTAAAGGTAAAAAAATAAAATAAAATTTGTTTGTTTGTTTGGCTTTCAGGTTGAATAAGAAATTTGACGAGTTTCATCGTTTTTGAAACGTTAATTACCCTCGTTTAGGGCTTCGCAGTCAGTTTTATGTTTATTTTAATGTTTAACATAAAAAGTCAAGTTTTTTGGCCATTTTTTTTTCTAAAGTATAAAGTTGACGAAAGTATACCACAGCGAGTACCTCTTCAATTGTATGGTGGGTATTTTCGTTAGAAACACAAAAGGTATATGAGTTTGTTATCATTAAAATATTTTTTTAAATAAATGTTCGTTACGCTGTTATTTAACTAGTACATATATTATATTACATTCTTTGCACATTCAACATCTCACTATCGTAACAATAACAATCAGCAATACGTCATAAATCACGCTGCCAGACTTGAATAGTCGATAATCCCAGTTACGTCACTAGCTTTCTATACCTTTTGTCGTGCTAGTGATGGTCTGCAACAGTCTAATTATCGACAAATGATGGGCTATTGTTGTGGCATTATAATATTAATGATTTGATGAGTTTATTAATTTGCAGTATTTAGTGCGAGATTTAACAAGTTACTTAGAAATATTGTGTCTATAACAGATTTTAGGCAAAAATATCTATGCTTATAGACAACTTTTACGTTCGTTGTCCAAATATTTACCTAGATTTATTTTTAAAAATCCCGTGCGATACGATATTAAATAATTAATATGTTTATCCATTAATTTACATGTACCTAAGCTCTAACGAGGCGAAGTTACGTTTGTCGGACGACTATAATTTAATTTAACGTACAATTCAAATGTATAATTTAATCAAAGCCTGCTGCGGCTTCAGAAAATGGTTTTCAGGAGACATTAGTGTTGCTTCGGACACGACGCATCTATCACGTAAAATGGCGTGGTATCCTGATATTCGTCAGCGTGTACCTGCTTTACCTTGGCAGCCCCAACAGCATTCCAAAACTATTTACATATTCCGGGACCCTATTTCTGTGACTTCGCTGTCTTTCCGTCTGTCACCAGGCTGTATCTCATGAACCGTGATAGTTAGACAGTTGAAATTTTCACAGATGATATATTTCTGTTGCCGCTATAACAATAAATACTAAAAAACTGGCTGGGCTCTCATATAACAAACGTGATTTTTTTGCTCGTTTTTATAGATAATGGTACGGAATCCTTCGTGCGCGAGTCCGACTTGGCCGGCATTTGTACTGGACGTGATTAAGATCTAAAAAATTAGTGATGTAAAATCAGCGAAATTGAAAAAAAAAACACCGAAATTTGTTGCTTTTTTGTTGCTAATTAGTTGCTAGAAAATTATTTTTTTGTTTCAACCGATCGCAAAAAATCGGCAATAACGCTAACTTTTCATTAAGATAGCGTGGAAATCACTTGATGTGGACTGATCGATCAAGCGAATAGGGATCAATTTGTTGCTAATTTGTTGCTAAAAGATGCTAAGAAGGAAAACAACTTAAAAAATAAAAATTGTTTTTTTTTAATTATGCCAAAATAAATAATGTCCACGCTAGCTTAACTCTTGACTTTTCCGTGGGATACCTATAGTGAAAATTGGTTGCTGCTCATACTGCAGCTTGTTATAGCATAGGGAGTCAGCAACAAAATAAACACCGGAAGTCAAGAGAAGTTAGAGATCAGTTTACAAAAAAACCGGCCACGCTATCTTAACTATCGCTTTTCCCGTAGAAAAACTATTATAAAAATTTGTTGCTGCTCATACTGCAGCTAGTCTGAGTACACAGGGTCAGCAACAAAATAGAAAAAGTAATTATATTAAGAAAATAAAGTAAGGGTTCCATATATGAAACTGAGGTTTTGTTTTTTTTGGCTCCCTATTATTGTTGAATGGGCTATAGGCTTAAATGCAATTAAGCTTTCTAAAAAGCTTTTTTCCTGATATTTATATATGAGAGAGTAGAAAAGTTTGTTATCCTTTCCTCTGTCTTTTAATCAGCATATTATAGAAGAAAACGCAAGACGTTAACCGGATTTTACCTACTTTTTGGGGTTCCTTACATACATAAAAAAACATCGAAACCCTAATAGGAATACTTGTGTCTCTGTTTATTATTCTGTCACAGCCAATTTTCTTTGAATTTACTGGAACGATTAGGTTGAAATGTGGTACATATATGAATCACTTAAACAAGGAAGTGTAACATAAATAAATGAATTTTGAATAATGGGGGTCACATTAAAAATTTCGAAAAAAGTTTTGCAACTTTGCCGATTGACATATTGAACAAAGAGACTTGTTTAGGTTAAATTGACAAATTCAAACCGTTTGGCGATGAAGGATCTTTAAAACTACTAAGCCTAAAATTTGGAAGAAAATACAAAAAATAGTTTTAAAATAAAATTGAAAATTGGCTGTAGACACAAACTTAAAAAATCAAAAGTGTGCATACTTAACCGTGAGCCATATCAATCATATGAAAGGGTTTGTTTCGAGGGGCTTACTCAAACTCATTTATCATTCACATTCATTTTTGACCTATTTTTTGCAAATTTTATACATATACGCACACTAGGACTTAAATATATAACTTATATTATAATATAGTCATAGTATTTAACACCGCATTGTAACAATAATGTTTACCCATCTGAAAGAGCATAAGTTGCTATAAGACCAGGCTAGACCTAGTTTAGGAGCTTTTGTAACAAATTTTGCTTTATATACCTAATTCATTTAACATATTCTAACTAAAAGCATTGTGAAAATTCTATAATTATTATTTTAAGGTTCCGTAGACAGCAAGGAAACCTTATAGTTGCACTATATCCGTCGGTCTTCTAAAACACCATATTCAATCATTATTGCCGTCTGCATGGAAACTGCTAGCTGCAGTATGAGCAACAACAAATTTTTACAATAGTTTTTCTACGGGAAAGTTGTTAGTTAAGCTAGCGTGGACGGTTTATTTGTAAACCGATCTCCAACTTTCCTTGACTTCCGGTTTTTATTTTATTGCTGACTCTCTATGCTAAAACAAGTTGCAATATGAGCAGCAACCATCGATATGAAAAAACAATAGATATGGTAACATGACACTGTGGTTCGGAAACCGGCGTAGCCGTTGATAGCGGGGGTGGAGTAGGTGAAGTGGGGCAAGAAAGTCACAATTTTTATTCCAATTTAAACCTTATGTTCATTACATAAGGCTTACACGTTGATACTAGTGACATCTTGTGATGAGTAGCAGTACTTTAATTTTACATTAGACCCAGTCAGCCATTCCTATGGCGATATGAACAAAATTATCGATAGATTACTATGCTGCTTGATGATCAAAAATATCTTTGGAAAATTCAAAGTCCTAACTAACTATCAACACATATTTTTATATTATCGGTAGTAAAATCATTCCGAATCTATAAAATTGTTAATTAAACTGGCGATTTTAGGCTTTTTAAAAGTCTAATTTAATGAAATATACTTAAATTATAAATGTACCTCAATAATTTAATTCTAATTAGTTTGCAGTGAACATATAAAACAGCAAATAATATTGTGATTTAGATAGTACATAATTGGAATATAGATATACTTTACCTTACCTTACTTGTACCTTTATGCCTTAACTTAACTTTGTTTGAACAAGCATTACGTTAAAACGGCTAAATTAGTTCAAAATTTAAACTTTACCGTAGGCTTTCGTTTTATCGAATTTCATTCATGGCATGAAAATATATAGATGAGCGCTAAAAGTTTTATCATAAAAATAATAAATAATATGAGTTTTAATTTAATTAAATAATATGATTTGAAATTTGAAATATAATCTATACTTACTATACTCTTATAAAATAAATGTAAAAGTTTGTTTGTTCTTCCTTCACGTCGCACTGAAGCATCATATAAACCTAAAATTTGGCCCAGAGATGGTATAAAATACGAGAAGTCCAAAGTACCCGTAGAAATAACTATAACCAAATTACACGCGGACGAATTATAGCTTTAGCTGTAGTTGCTATTGCTAGCTAGCTACAGCTATAACTATAACTAATAAATAGCTATAACTTTCTTTCTAAAAACAAGAAGTTGCCGTAGAAATTTAACACTGAAAACTAAATTTAGTGTAGTCAGAGCAGCAGGCAAAAGCTAGTTATAGGTTTTACTCCACATGTACTACTCGTTGCATTATTTTCCAGACGTTAAAAAGTCTCGTAAAAGCAAACAAAAGTCATTAATCACGTAACATAAAGCTTAACAAATAAGCGAAATAAAAACATTATCCAAGTCCATCATTCTATATATTAAATAAAACAACGAAACACTTCTATAAATCACAGGAAAGCTCGGGGCTAGACAAATTCTCTAAAACTGTATGTACTTTGACGCAATATTATACAACAGTTTAATTACTGACTAGATTTTGCCCAGCGGCTCCACCCGACCTAAATTAACTGGTTATTGGCGGGAAATTTTTACGGAAACTCCTTGATGGTACTATAAAAGCTGAAGTTCGTACAAGTGGAATTTGTGAAATTTCCGGGATAAAAAAATAGCCTATTTTCTTTCTATTCCAGGACTAAACCTAAATGTGTGCCAAGTTTCATCCCGCTCCGTCCAGTGGTTGACGCGTGATTGAGAAACAAACATCCAAACTTTCGCATTTAAAATATTAGTTGGATGAAAAGCAGTATTTTTAGATGTATTTTGCATTAAATAAGCGCATTAAAATGTATAATTAAATTTTCATTTAACTGATTGTACCCACAGGTTGACAGAATTATAGAACTTATTAAAATAATTTAATTATTCGAACGCTTTTGAAATTTTTAACGCAACCCTAAAACATTCCATTGACTACAAGCATCAATTCACTTCATTTCCACAGCTGTGTAAATTGATCACAACGGGTAAAAAGCATCGATATCTTTATCTCATGCGTACAACACTAAGCAAATTAAGCTATTTTGCTAAGCGATATATATATATATTACTTTAGCTACTCACGGGTAGATCGTGCATTACATATTTAATTTATTCTTTATGTCATTCTAATACGGTTTAGATTAGGTCAATAATTTTTCGAAATAAAGTTTACACAACAATTTCTACTCAAATAGAGGTGAGGTACTTTATTGTCTTCGATTTATTTTTGTTGTGAATTTATGAAACGATGTCCTAATAATCTTGAAAAACAGACACAGTTCAAGTGTAATTTATTCTTTTTATCACAAATAAAAAGAAAGGTTTAAAATTATGCCATGAAATTGAAAAATTAACACTTTTTATGAACAAGATTACAGTGGTGACTAACATGATTTCGATAAAAATAGTGCACCTCTATTAAAGTAATTTATTATAAATTAAAGTAAATCGGTTATTTATGAAAAAATAATACTAAAGTGTGATAAGTTACGTCGCTAGAATTCTTATTTACTTTTTTTTATAGTTTTTACAACTTTTTACAGCACAATACGACATTATTTAATTAAAACAAATAAAAATCTCTAGACGTTTACTCGCCGAGCGTGACCTTGTGTTTGTTGCGTCAAATCGATGCGCTACTCAATATAGTCTGAAAATTAGACTATGGGCGGCTAGCCTGCCGGTGCTTTTTGGACATATCTATTGTTTTTTCATATCGATGGCAGCAACAAATTTACACTACAGTTTTTCCAAGGAAAAGTCAAGAGTTAAGCTAGCGTGGCCGGTTTGTTTATAAACCAATATCCAACTTCTCTTGACTTTCGTTTTTCTATTTTGTTGCTGACCCTTTGTACTCAGACTAGCTGCAGTATGAGCAGAAATACATTTTTACAATAGTTTTTCCCCGGTAAAGTCAAGAGTGAAGCTAGCGTGGTCGCTTTGTTCATAAACCGATCTCCAACTTCTCTTGACTTCCGTTTTTTTATTTTGTGTTGACTCTCTGTGCTAAAAGAAGCTGCAGTATAAGCAGCAACAAATTTGCACTTTAGTTTTTCCACGGAAAAGTCATGCGTAAAGTTAGTGTGACCGGTTTGTTTATAAACCAATCTCCAACTTCTCTTGACTTCCGGTTTTCTATTTTGTTGCTGACCCTGTGTACTCAAACTAGCTGCAGTATGAGCAGCAACAAATTTTTAAAATAGTTTTTTTACGGGAAAATCGTTAGTTAAGCTTTTTTATGTAAGGAACCCCAAAAAGGTAAAATCCGGTTGCGTTTTCTTCTTGCGTTTTCTTCTTAAAATATGCTGATCAAAAGACAGAGAAAAGGATAACAAACTTTTCTACTCTCTCATATATACATATCAGGAAAAAAGCTTTTTAGAAAGCTTAATTGCATTTAAGCCTATAGCCCATTCAACAATAATAGGGAGCCAAAAAAAACAAAACCTCAGTTTCATATATGGAACCCTTACTTTATTTTCTTAATTTAATTACTTTTTCTATTTTGTTGCTTCTATTTTACAATAGTTTTTTTACGGGAAAATCGTTAGTTAAGCTAGCGTGGTCGGTTTTTTTCTTAACCGATCTCTAACTTCTCTTGACTTCCGGTTTTTATTTTGTTGCTGACTCTCTATGCTAAAACAAGCTGTAGTATGAGCAGCAACAAATTTTCACCATAGTTTTCCCACGGAAAATCAAGAGTTAAGCTAGCGTGGACATTATTTATTTTGGTATAATTAAAAAAAATCTTTTTTTTTTAAATTTTTTTCTCCTTAGCATCTTGCAGCAACAAATTGATCCATATTCGCTTAATCGATCAGTCCACATCAAGTGATTTCCACGCTATCTTAATGAAAAGTTAGCGTTATTGCCGATTTTTTGCAATCGGTTGAAGCAAAAAAAATAATTTTCTAGCAACAAAAAAGCAATAAATTTAGGTATTTTTTTTTTCAATTTCGCTGATTTTACATCGCCATTTTTTTAGACCTTAGGCATTGTAGGCTTTCAGTGTATATTTAACCCATATAGGGTGCACGTGTTTGATTCGATTTGCAGAAGACTCGCAAGAGTTTTAGTTTCACCTCTTGAGTACACCGTGCAAACCTGCCAACATATTATAACGCACTGTCAATGTGTTTTAATGTTTCCTACCCTCTCCCTCAATGTCGACATTGTCACTAAGGGGATCGGTGACCCAGTGGCCCAAACACATGAACTGAGTGACTGTTTTTAGTGTCGATTCAGCAAGAGTAACGCCGGGAAAGTTATTGCAGCACTTTGTTCCAGCCTTAAATACGAGCAGCACGCTGTAGCTAGCATGCGGCTAGTTTTGACATTCGGGTTGGCCCACCACTCATCTGTGCCCACAACTCTACCATGTACTCGTAGGCTTTGCATAATCACGTTGACCACGTAATTAGGTCACTCGTGTAACGTATGTCACGTTATACTTAGTCAGTAAGTTAGAATTAGTAGTTTTTGTAAAGTTTTGATATTAATTAAATATAGAATCGACAACTAGAACTTGTCTTTGTCTTAATATATCTCGACTCCCGGAGCACCTAATGGCCACTTCTCATGGCGACCCTGCCTGAGATTTTTGGATTTTCTGTTTGAATTGGATCTGATTTCCCCTCAAGGTCCCGATCTAAAAAACGATGAGAGTTAAGGAAAGTGAGATCTTTATACAGAAATCGTTAGTATCTACACATGAGCAGTACACACATTTGGCCCAGTTAATTGATTCGAGGTGATTGATTGCGCGACTTGTCGGTCGTGGGCTCGTGGGTTCCCCGTGATAACCGGATTACTTTTTGTCGCTCCGTGTGAACGTTACCTTTCGAAACCCTGATTGTACACCGCTGATGGTAATCACCGGTGAGTGTAGTGGTAGAGCGCGTACCTACTTGCTACTTAGTGATGAAAAGTGTAATGAGGCGAGGTTATTCGACATATGAAAAAGTTGGCGAGACGGTTAAGTTGGGTACAAGCTTAAAGAAAAAGGAGGCGCAATGTGGGACAAAGTAATAATAAATACTTGTGTTCATTACACGCCTTGCCATACATAGATAAATATGTATACTGGGTGGAAATGCTTAGTGATCTCCTTAAACAACAGAAAAAAATATATAACAGTAACCATTTGTTTCTGTTTTGTCATGTATATATGTATATATGGCATTTTTATGCAGAAATTCACAATCAATTTCAATTGGAAGATCAAATTCGTTTAGAAACAAGCCACTAACTCCTTAAAATGACCATTTTTAGTAATTTTTACTTAAATTAATTTATTTGAAATGAACTTCATAATCTTGGACTTTTATGACCTTTATTTAAGCACTATAAAATTATCTATTATAGTGCTTAAATAAAGGTAAGCATAAAGCACAAGTATAGTGCAGTAGAGGTAGCTCTAGCTAGTTGAAAGAACGAGTATACCGACCATATTGAGTACATTCTCAAGCTGTATGGGAGCCCCCTTAAATATCTATTTTATTCTGTATTTTAGTATTTGTTGTTATAGCGGCAACAGAAATACATCATCTGTGAAAATTTCAACTGTCTAACAGATACAGCTCGGTGACAGAGGGACGGACAGCGGAGTCTTAGTAATTGGGTACGGAACCCTAAAAACAACTGCCGTCGATTGTTTACGGCTCTCATCGATCGATTCGTCTCCGTCACGCTCGCCGGCCGCGGTCGTGGCGTGACAACGTCGGCGTAACGCTACGTGATATACTAGCATATAGGTAGGGTTGTTGCTCCAACAATTGTATAGCTGAACGTATTTAGCTATTTTTATACTTCTATAGCTAATCCTTTTTTTGTGTTATGAGGTAAATTAACATATTTAGATTGATTTATTACCCCACTACTCAAACGTATAGGTTATTTGAGCTACATGGTTACAAACAATTTTTAAACAATAATAAATACTGGCTAAGCACGTGCAGTATAAGCTTTAAGTTTAGGATCCGTAGAGTAAAATTATGACACAAATCTTAGATACTTATGTACAGACTATTTGGCTACGAAGTGGCACTCAATGGGAAATGCTTTTTACGCATTTCTAGGTAGAAAACAGAGAAGCGTTGCCACGCGGTTTTTGTGTTTCTACTCCCAGGTTCCAGGTGTCAGGTGGCTAAGCGTGAGCGTGCAACGATGCAATAAAAACTACTCTTCAATGTAATCTGACGACAATAAAGTGTAGTTTTGATTTCTTATAGCTTTACTATTAGAAAAAAAATGATATAATTTTTGAAGTGAAAACTTATTTAGCGGCGTTGTGCACTTTTTTTTGTGATGGGTTAAAAATGTTAAACTCGCGTCAGGATCACGTGACCTGATCGAAAATTCATAGATAATTCGTAAGACAAATAAACAAACATTATTATTTGTGATGGGTAAAAAATGATGAACTCGCGTCAAACGATGAGATTTAGAACGAAAAACCGTTTTTTTTATAGTATAATAAGTGATTAGAATTTTAAAGGATCAGCAACGCACGAGCTGCAAGCGTCACAAGAGTCCGTAGACTGCGGTGACCGCTTACCATCAGGCGGACCGTTAGCTTATATGCTACGCTAGTGGTAAAAAAAACTGTTAATAAATATAATTTATTTGACTAATAAAACAACAGTAAAAACATAAGCACCTAACAGAAATGAGGACACATAATATGTAAAACTTGCATACGTGTTTCAGTGTGATGTCAAATTTAGTCACCACTCAGCATGTGCTGTGCATACAGCGCTGATTTTCAGGGCAACTAGCTAGTACATGGATATGCACGAAATGCATTTTTATTTTCATTTTAATGTAACATCTACACAAAAACTGCTTCAGGAAAAGAAGTTCAGGCCATAGTCTACCATGCGCTACCCCTGTGTGACATAGTCTACCATGCGCTACCCCTGTGTGACATAGCCTACCATGCGCTACCCCTGTGTGATATAGTCTACCATGCGCTACCCTGTGTGACATAGTCTACCATGCGCTAGTCCTAAGTAACATAGTCTACAATGCACTAGCCTTATGTGACATAAAAAACATTTGATATATATATTTTTATTTCATTTTTTATCCCCGGAAGAGGTAACCAGTTGCTGGATACACACCCACATTATTATTTAGGAGACGGCCACTTATTACCAAAAACTTTAGTCGTACGTGACATGTGACAGGTGGTCTGTATCTGGACTAAGTTGGCTTTGTATATGTCTTATATGTCGTAACTTACCAGCTTAAACTAATAAGCGGCAAGACCTGGGATAGTCTGACAGTATCTACAGACAGAAAGATCCCCTATTACCAGTTCTGACGGGACATAGTCGGGATTGGGAAGAGGGAAGTTGGGCAACTTCCCTCTTCTCTGTCTTTTTGAATTCTAAAGCAAAAACAATAGGTAATAATAAAATATATAATTCTAGTACAACACGCTTAGAACAGTGGTGATATAAACATGTCATACAAACGTATCTGAACTCATAAAACATTTCATTAGTAGCGCAGAATAGAATATTGGTAACACATTATGAAAATCGTTTTCTACCGATGGACCTTCTAAACTCTTTTGTAATATCCACAAAATTACTGTTGTGGGATCGGCGATGAGTTTGGGTAACGAATATTTAACAATAAAGTAAAGTTGCATCAAAATAGTTACAGCGAGGCGCAAATGAGGTACGTAATTATAGCAACAATGATGCCTTTTACGAAGCTTTCGGAAGAGAATTGTGTAATATGATGTTTCTACTCGTTAATTACTTTTTAATTCAGTTTTTATATTTATAATAGTGGCAGAAAGGCAGCGGTCATTAAATTTAGAAATTGAATCGTGAGAAACATTTCAATAATTTTGGTTAAAGAAGGAGGTATACAGAAGAACGAAGAGTAAATCACACAAAAACTGAAAATGCCGAAAATAAAGTGATACAGTTGAATTCTTGAGTGAGACTAATTCTTGTTGTAAAACTCCATTAAAAATATGATGACGCAAGTTTTGTTACTTGGTTGACCTACGCTGTCGAATGTCCCGGGGTCAATTCTCGGAGGACATTTTTTTATACCACTAAGGTTGCAAACAAGCTTACGGTCCGCCTGATGGTAAGTGGTCACCGTAGTCTACAGACGCTTTCAAACCAGTATTACCAAAATTGTTACAATTAAATTTTTTTTTCTGTGAAATTTGACACTATGCACGTTCAATTTAATTCAAAGTGGCCAGTGCGTTAAAACGGAAATTCCATAATATTTAGACCACATATTATAAAGAACCCCATTTTTAATTCTTTTAACTAAAGACCTACATATGAAAGTACTATTTTAATTGCATTCTTCTGTCAAAGTTTTATCTGAATCGGTTCAGCGAGTATTCGCTCTGGCCGGTAGGTAACTATCTGTTGTTGTTATACAAGTAAGTATTTTGTTGTACAATATCGGTATATCATTACACGAACAATGGCGGACTTATCTCGGACGAGTGACGTCTGTCAGCTGACCCAATGCAACATATCTGGGACACAACTAGGAAATATTATTATTTTGTAAACAAGAAAATTTAGGGCCACATTATATGTTAATTTTTTATGTAATTTCATTTGTATTTAAATTTTAATGTATTGTGTCGACGTAGATGGTATATACTACTAACTACTATCTACTCGCTCTCAGTACAGTAGATACACTTTGTGTCGTCATTTGCAGTTAAGTAAGTTCACTAATTTAAAAAAAGGTTAAGTGAATTTATTAAACCTTAAGTTGCAACATAAAGTTTGTAAAAGTGCTCATAGTACATAGTGAATTATTTATTAAAGTAAAATTTAATTTGACACAGAGCGGTGCGGGGAATACGAAACAGATAACTACATTACAACTCCGGTCACCACTCACCAGTGAGCACAAGGAAGTGTTTCAATGATTTATTTAGTTTTAAAGATTTAATTTACTAGATTTTGCCAGCGGCTCCGCCCGCCCTAAATTATACTTATGAATTGTGCTAAAGCAAAGTACAGCTGAAACTATAGTTCGTTTAAGCTCGGCTATAGTTATTGCCACGGGAAATTTTGCTTTTTTCGGGATAAAAGCTATTCTATTGCTATTCTACCAAATTTCATCCTAATCGGTTCAGCGGTGTAAGCGTAAAGAGTTAACAGACTGAAAGACAGTCAGAGATATTTTCGCATTTATAATATTAGTATGGATATCTTATCATCTGTTTATATGAAGAGATAGTTAAAATTTTGCTCAGCCCTTCCTGTTATTGCGTAGGCGAGCAATAAGAAAGATTTTGCCAATTCCCTAAAACGGGGGTTGGAAGTTTGTAAGGAAATCTTCCATTTGTTTAGCTTAAGAGGGCGATATAGATCAGAAAGTTAATTTCTGTAATAATAACGTTCTGCATGTACTAAAAATCACTACACAATGTCATATACATTACTATTAGATATATTTGTTTTATACTTCCTCAGTAAATTATTCCATAAAGGCGCCTTGAAACTTTTTTTTAGTATGGGATTTAACGTTTTTACCACATTTTTAGTTTTTGCTACAATTTAGATTCATTGCACTAGATAATAAGCTATTCTAATTATTTAATCAACTTTCATTACAAACAAATGCAAAACACGCTTTCAAAATTTGCCTAAAGTGTTGAAACAATGGTCACTTCCAGATTTTTTATTGCAGTAAATTCAATAAATGAAAATTACTCATTTAGGTAGTGCACTAGACAAAAACAAGTTTTATAAGATATATTTTTTCAATCCTTTAGTTTCTATAGTTCAGCCACAAAATTTGCACAAAAACGGCGTATTTACGCGGTCTAGTCTATACCGCAGTCTTAAGGCATAAAACTTGTTAATTGACCTTTAAGCTAGAAAATAAGATTGACATCTTAAACCGTGTTTGGAGAATCAGGGCAATATTTAGGATGAACATTTTTATGAATTCCAATATTTTTGTAGGTAAGGTAAAAAATCAACAGTTAATGTTTTTGTTTTCAAAAGTCTACCCGAACGAAGTCGCGGAAATGAGCTAGTTAAAATTTATATAATAATAGGTATTATAAAATTAAATTTTATTTTCAGAAACAAATGACGCTTTGCTACGAGTATGTGAAATGGAAAGAAATACCAAAGGTAGAAAGTAGAGGTTTTTAATGTTTGTCATACGCTTAGAAAGTGCAGCTTTTAATATTTGTCATACGCTTAGAAATTGCAGCTTTTAATATTTGGTATACGCTTAGAAAGTGCAGCTTTTGATATTTGTCATACGCTTAGAAAGTGCAGCTTTTAATATTTGGCATGCGCTTAGAAAGTGTAGCTTTTAATATTTGTCATACGTTTAGAAAGTGCAGCTTTTAATATTTGCCATACGCTTAGAAAGTGCAGCTTTTAGTATTTGGCATACGCTTAGAAAGTGCAGCTTTTGATATTTGTCATACGTTTAGAGAGTGGAGCTTTTAATATTTGGCATGCGCTTAGAAAGTGCAGCTTTTAATATTAGTCATACGTTTAGAAAGTGCAGCCTTTAATATTTGGCATACGCTTAGAAAGTGCAGCTTTTAATATTTGTCATACTTTTAGAAAGTGCAGCTTTTAATATTTGTCATACGCTAAGAAAGTGCAGCTTTTAATATTTGTCATACGCTTAGAAAGTGCAAACGGTAAATTTTAAGAAAATCATTCACCAATTATTTTAACCTACAAACCTATATGGTACTTACTTGATTACAATTTCGGGAAATAGAAGTTCTAAAATATGGTTCATTTTTAATGCCCGATACCAAATGGGTTGGTATCGGGCTGCACGAGGACATCAAAGGTATGTTTGGCAACACAAGTACACAAGTGCACAAGTACACAAGTATACAAGTACACAAGTACACAAGATCACAAGTACACAAGTACACAAGTACACAAGTACACAAGTACACAAGTACACAAACACAAGTACACAAGTAAATAAGTACACAAGTACACAAACACAAATACACAAGTACATAATTACACAAGTACACAAGTACACAAGTACACAAGTACACAAGTACACAAGTACACAAGTACACAAGTACACAAGTACACAAGTACACAAGTACACAAGTACACAAGTACACAAGTACATAAGTACACAAGTACAAGTACACAAACACAAGTACACAAACACAAGTACACAAGTATACACCGACCGACTGTAGCATTGTGCGTGGCAATAATTATGGATAAACAGATGTACGAGTGTGTAGTAGTAAGATAGACGGAGATGTTATCAGCTGCGGTCATTATCAGACGGACTCTACAGAATTGGCAGTGAGAGGAACCGAGAGGTACTTAATGGAGGTCCGAGGTCACACGAATATCTTACGGGTATTATAGGTTTCGTGGTATAAAGGTTAGACAGGTACAAAAAAATATTCTTTATCTCTCTAGTTGGGAAGGCTTTCACTGAAAAACTAAATGTTCAGTTTTTATTTAGATGATAATTTAGTTTTTGAATTCAGTTGAAGTGAGTTTTACCATCCTAAATTCAGTCAAATTTTATTATTTAATTTTTTTTTAGATGTGTACATTTTTGTTTTAGTGATCCGTTTACGAATTATTAGGCTTTATTTAAAGTGCTAATTTTTGTTAGAGTCAAGTGCCCCCTGCCCGCTAAATGGTTGTTTTTGGATAAGTAAAAAATCACGACAGCAGTGTATATAAAGAAGTTAAAAGGAAAACTATTTAAAAAAAATTTGTAGTAGTCGACTAACTTATAAAATGTATTTGGAGAAATAAAAAATCCGTACAAAGTCCATTTAAAATTACTTAGATGAAGTTGTTGTAAACACGTATTGTGTGTAAAGTAGGTAGTAAATAGAAGTTTATCAAAATTATGGAAAAATAAAATTATAACATCACTAATAATAAGAATTCCTAAATTAATAAAAATGTTTACGTTCGAATAACGAGTGGATGGCGCTTGGCGGTACGGGGTTTGAACAAAATCGGGTTTGGAGGTTTTAAAACATCCGTAATTATTCTCATGCTACGGAACCCTGACAGTTTTTGTGCGAAAGCGCACTTGGAAGATGGTGATTTGGTGCTTATCGCGCCTTAGGGTTATCCGTAGCCAAATGGAAAAAACGGAATTCTTATAAATTCGTTATATCCGTCCGTGTCACAGCCTTATAAATTCGCCGTCTTTGTATGGATTTTAATGAAGGTTTAGGAAAGTTGATTTAGGGTGGCTTTGTAAATCCTTTCAACGAAATTATTGTGAACAAAATCGGATATTTCTTTATTACGATATTACAGACGCGTAAGTCCAAGTTGTCATTTTTCAGGGTTCCGTATCTTAAAAAAAAAAGGAATCCTTATAGGATCAAATTGCTGTCTGTCTGTCTGTCAAGACCCTTTTTCTCTGGAACGCGTGATGGTATAATGTTGAAATTATTATCAAATACTAAGCTCTACGATCCCTTGAAGTTGTAAAAAATCTAAGCTTCTAAGTCAATGTAATAAAAAACACGGCCGAAAATCGGCCATTTTTGTCGCATATTTTGGCATTCACAAATAAATCAAAATCTATGGGGCACATACCGTTGTCCTAGAATCATGAAATTTGACACGAAGCAAGGTCTTACATCAAAAATATGCCCAAAATATAGTTATTTTTGTTTTTATATTTTTATATTGTTATTTTACAAATAAATCAATACCTGTGGGGTAATTCCTGTTGACCTACAATCTTGAAATTTGGCGAGAAGCAAGATGTTTATTGATATGATTAGGTCCTATACATAGGACACTATGGAAAGTTTATAATAAAGTTTATAATAAAGTATGAAATCTAAAAACATTTTATTCATTCAAATATTACTTTGAATTCTTAAATTTAAAAAAAGTTTTTTGTTCCAGATCTAAAGTAATTTTATAATTTTTTGACAGCATAAATGTAAATATAAGCAGAAAATAGTATTTTTATGTTTTTATAAAAAGTGCAAGAACATTTATTATATAAAATCTATTTAATGTGGGGTTTCCACAACAGTGCAGTGAAATACACAAGTATATTATTGTTTATTCTATGCCTACTCATATGTCCATTTGGGTTATTGTAGCTTTATGACAGCGATTATGAAACCACCAACATTTTTCAAAAGTAATAATATCGTTTTGTTTATGAGTTGATTAGTTTCGGCTCTGCGGTGACGAGTCAGGCAGGAAGTCAAACGGGACTCTTTAGTATTTTAACTAACGGCACGCGGCTCCACTCGCATGGATTACTGTATTAAAATCTAACTAGAAACCACAAAAATATAAAAACAAAAAATAATCCAAGCAGCGATTACTTTAGGCGCACCAAGAATAAAACGCTGTGATTTGCACCACTTTTTTACCAATTTGTATAAACTTGCAGCTAATGATTTAATTCTAGAAATAATCCATTATTTCTAAGGACTGGAAATTAGTACATAAAATGCAAATAATGTAAATGTTGTTATTTTTAAGAAGCAAAAGAAAAAAATAAATACTTAACGTTTTGGAAATTAATTGTACTGTGTGTACGTTACGACTGTATTTTTTGTTAATTTAATACGTTTCGGTACGGAACCCCCAAATCGGTTCCGTTCGGTTGATTTAACTAATTAAGAAAAATATTTCATTTTCTATTAAAAAAGAAAAACAATTATTTTTTTCTTTACTTATAAGATACTGATTTTCGACTTACCTCTAGGCGAAAAGGAAAATTCACAACGACACAAAAAAAAAAATAAGTAACAAGAAAGCGCGTACTGTTACGCGACTTGAGTCCAAGTTAGCTTGTGCGGTGTGCGGTGTTCGCGGCTCTCTTACACGCGAAATACTCACAAACTGCCGCAGCGGATGAATAGAGCGTTAACCGGGGATCCACGAGATTCGGGGTCATATTAGGTAAGTATGGGTTAAGATACCATGCTGTATTATGCAGTAGCAAATTAACGAACTAACCCAGCATATGTCACTTTTTAAACGAGGGGTACAGCGTCTGCGTAGATGGCAGCGCCACATAAAACGTTATTGTGGTAGGTATATATATGGTATACGCTTGGTGTGTGAGTTGAGTATTGTTTCTGGGGTTGTATGGGCTGTTAGGCAGAGATGGTGAAGGTTGGAGTATTATAGTCACGGGTGACCTATACATTGTCCACCATAAGCCATATTTAGCTACGAGTCGTGACTGGGTCGGGTTTAATCCACTTTTTGATTTCTTGTGACAAATGGAGCTTTTGTTTCCTTACTAATGCTTTCTAAAAGTTTATACTTAGAATTGTTTTATATGTCTGCTCTAAATACTAGAACAGACTGGATCTTTGGTATTTTGGAATAACTCCCAGTTTTGGTATGAAGCTGCCTAACCTAGGTATTTCATGTAAGGATTATATTTTCCGTTTGTGAAAACGTAAACCAAAAATTGCAACGGGAGTATTAAAAAATTTAGTTAACATAAAGCGTTCTTGGGACTCTCTCTCTCTCTACCACACGGGCACAAACTTTTTTTATAATTAGCTTTTAATTTTCTTAGTAGGTATATCATTTCGTAATAACTGTATTATCACAAGTTTATTTGTATCTAGCTAAATCTAAATCTAGCTAAATATTATTAAATGGCAAACTTAAATATTTGTTTGTGTACGGGCTATTTCCTAGCTGAAAAGCAACACATAGTTTCATGATTGTCAGTATGTCCATATAATTTCGCTATTTTTGGAGCAATTTTGATGAAATTTTACTAAAATGTTCGTGTGAACCGCCATACACATTTCTTATGGAATTGCAAAAAATGAGGCACAATTCATTAAGTTGTTGAATTAATCTTTAAAAATTAATTTTATGTTATTGCGTTTTGTTTTCTCTTAGTTGCATATATAGAAGTTATTCGAATATAAAATACAAATTATATCCGTTCTCTAACTTCTAAACTTCTAAAAATGTGATATTTTTAAAAATACTTTCAAAGAAAATTAATTTAAACGAAATCGTTTCACAAGTTTATAACTTCATAAAAAACAATATAGCCTTACACTAAGTAATAACATAATATACAATGTTTTAATTTAAAAAATATAATATATATATCAATACCAATACAAATTAATTAAGTTCTTATTTTCCAAAGCATTTTTATCATTAATGTACTCATAAACTTTGTAAGAGATTGTTTTCATTAAACTATCTTTGATATATATTTTAAATTTATTTGAAGGTAAATTAACCACATGTTCTGAAATTTTATTGTAAAAATATATACTTTGTATTGCAAAAGAGCTATGTAGATACCTTCTGACTTTCGGAATTACCAATGAATCTTTTTCCTTGTATTAACACTGTATAGGTCACTATTTTCAACAAATAAATGCAAATTTTTGCATACATACTTTATACAAGTGAAGATATATTGGCAAGGAACAGTTAAAATAACAATTTCCCTAAATAGTTTCCTAAGAGAAATTCGAGGTCCCAATAAAGGCTGTATCAATATCAGCTGCCTTACTCCAAAGCAAAATACCAAAAGACATGACGAAATGGCAATAGCTAAAGTAGATTAAGCGAGCAGTGTCAACATATGTAAGCCACCTAACTTTTCTAACTGCATAGGCAGCTAATCTAGGTTTTCCTGCAAGAACTGAGATGTGAGGGTTTCACTGCAGCCCCATTTCTAATGTTATACCTAGAAACGCTTGTACAACGAGATGTGTTCTGAGGAATTGTTTGAAATGATTCTCACACTTTAGAACCGAAATGGCCGTATAAAGTGCGGTTTCAGAGAAACTTCCTCCCGCGAACGCTTGGGTTGTGGAATCAGCTCCCAGCCAAAGTTTTCTCTTTATAGTTATGAGGTTCTTCGGGAAGGAAGATATTAGATATTTTAAGGCCGACCCTTTTGGCGCAATTGATACCGCGTGATAATGTTGCCAGCGTCCTTAGGCTACATGACCGCTTACCATCAGGCGGACCGTAGGCTTGTTGCCACCTTAGTGGTATTAAAAAAAAACATCAACGATATTAAAAAAAAAAATTTTACAAACAAATATTTTATTACAAATTACCTACACAGTCAGTTAGAAATGTCACAACAATTTTAATATTAAAAAAAATATATATATTTTAATGGAAAAATAAAAAAATGTGAGTAGGTAATTAAAAATCTTTTAAAATTCCTACTAAGTAAGGAACTCATGATATTGATGCGCGATTCCAACTCGTACTTGACTGGCTTTTTCATAAAATTTAATGGATTATTTTCTTAGAAAATGCTCAATATGGGTTTATTTTTGACTTGGTTCTACGGGTACCATAAAAATATAACAAGTTGTGTAGATGCGTAAACCGTAAACCGTAAACCGCAGTCAAGCAATCAAGGGTTAGGTAATAAAAAATGGTTCCGCACAAACGATTCGTTATGTAACCGTTGTTTAGGTACCTAAAGGCCTTTTCGGTCCGATACAACAACACGGGAACGGATGATTAAATTAAGTACGCAAAAATTTTCTGTTTACCAGATTATTATGACTTTCGTTACTGCTTTTATTGTCATCATTTTGCTGTTTTTTTTTTGTCGGTAAACGAGCAATGTAGTTTAATCATCTGAAAAATAAATTAATATTATTTATGGGATAGTGAAGGTGTTCGACCTCGGCATCCAAGCGCTCAGCATCAGAACGTTTCCGAGTAGTTGCTCGCTAAATGTCAGTGGCTCAGTGGAAAGGGTTCCGATCACCTTCATTTTTTGGACATCACGCCGTTACGTGTACTAACCACGATTTTTGCAAGGTCTTGATATTTTTTATGTTAAAGCACAAAATCAATAAGCTATTTGATTTTACAAGAAGTGTAAAAACAGTATTTTAAATTACCTCTCTAAGACTTTACGTTCCATTATTCTTCATTTGTTAGTCTCTCTGATACAGTCCGGTTCACACCAGTACTAGGTGAAAAAATCTATCTAACTACGCCACTATTCTATATAAGTACGACTGGTATTGTTGGATTTGCAATACGGGTACCACCAGGGGTATCGTGGGTCTTTTAAAATCAAACGATACCCCCAACAAATCGTGTTGCGACACAAATTAATAGGAGCTTTATCAGCTCTTGAATTTTATATTTACAAAAAAAAAAAATCAAATTATAGTCTTAGTCTTCTTCCAGTTAATTTTCTTTAAGAGGGCGATATAGGCCAAGCTAATTTCATTAAGTCTAACGTTGTGTATGTAAATGCACTATAAATCATTAGATAATGTCATATACATTACTATGAGATATATATGTTATATACTTCTTAAGTAATTTAGTACCTGGAGGACCGAGCAAATGCTCGGTTTTTTAAACAGCGCCATCTATTGTCAAGTAGCTTAAGCGTTGCTTAATAACGCCACCTGTGTTTAAATAGCTTAAGTGTTGCTTCTTACTACTTGCCAATAGATGTCAGGAAGAGTCATACTTTTCAGTTTACCACTGCCTTATAAACACGGATAAAACGACGTTTTCTTAAAATGAAACCTAGCTAGATCAATTTATCGACCCCGAAAACCCCTACATACTAAATTTCATGACAATCGATGGAGCCGTTTGTGAGATTCAGATTATATATATATATATATATAAATATATACAAGAATTGCTTGTTTAAAGGTATTAGCTACCGTAATGTCGCCTTGAAACTTTTAATTTTTTGTATGGAATTTAACGTTATTACCGTATTGTAGTCACATTTATTGACTTTTTGCTACAACTTAGAGTCCAGGCACTAGATAATAAGCTATTCTAATTATTTAACCAACTTTGATTACAAACAAATGCAAAACACGCTTTAAAAATTTGCACAAGTGTTGAAACAATGGTCACTTCCAGATTTGTTATTGCATTAAATACAATAAATGAAAATCATTCAGTAAGGTAATGCACTAGACAAAAGCAAGTTTTATAACATGTATTTTTTTCAGTGCTTTAGATGCAATAGTTTAGCCACAAAATTTGCACAAAAGCGGCGTATTTTCGCGCTCTAGTATATACCGCAGCCTTAATACAATATTTAAAGTACTTGCCGACTGTGTGGCATAGCCGTAAAACTTATGTACACCATTTTTTTGTCCTATTGTCCTGAATACAAAACTGTCGGTAGCTGAGTGCCAAATTGGTGGAGGGAGGAGGAGGAGACAATCAAAGAGTGCTTATGTTTTTATGCTATAATTTGGAAACTAATGGACCGATTTCTTGGTTGTTGGATTTGTTTGAACGGGAATAATATGGTCCAATAGGCGTTTATAGACAATAAACTAAAAAAAACATTAATGTAACGGTTTACGTGCTATTATACAAAACGTAAAAAAATCGGTTACTTTATTACGAATAATTAAATATCTATAAGGTTTTTGTGAACACAATGTTGACAAGAAAAGTAAAGAAAAAAAATCAGCTAAGTGCACGAAGGGTTCCGTACCATTATCCATAAAAACGGCAAAAAAATCACGTTTGTGGTATGGGGGCCCCCTTAAATATTTATTTTATTCTGTTTTTAGTATTTGTTGCTATAACGGCATCAGCAATACATCTTCTGTGAAAATTTGAACTGTCTAACAACGGTCTAATCACGGTTCATGATATACAGTCATGAGATACAGCCTGGTGACAGACGGACGGACGGACAGCGGAGTTTTAGTAATAGGGTCCCGTTTTTTACCCTTTGAGTACGGATCCCTAGAAAGCAAAAAAGCTAATCAAACTAGATAACTATTACTGTATGGTTTATAGTTTATACTAACTGAGCTAGCGCTGATGAACTAGCTGAAGTCGCCGGTCCTGTGCCTCGCTGCTGTGGAGATTATGAGGTTGTTTTCAATATTTAACAAGACAATTTGTGTTTTGTACATTTATTTGGTACTAGATTTTGCCAGCGTCTCCGCCCGCCCTAAAAACAGAGTGAAACTCCTTAATTATACCAATGAAATTGCTATAGCAAGCTATATCTGCAGCTATAGTTCACTGAAGCTTGGTTATAGTTTTTTTTGAACTTTTAAGGTTAAAAAGAATCCTATAATGTCAATCGGGGTAGTAACGAATATGTGTGCCAATTTTTAACGATCCGTTCGCTCGTTGGTGAGTTATTGAGTAACAAACATCCTCTATCAATCCAAACATGTTATAGTGAAGTTGGCATCGTCCACATAAGGAGGGAAGGAAGGAGGTGCACTCCTACACATGTGGATGGTGTACTTCTGTACGTGAATGCTAATTAATTGTTTTTAGCGGATTTGTAAGGTAATAACATTTTATCATACTTTCACATTAATATTAGTAGGATTTTCGAGTTCGTTATTGACTATTTTTTCAAATAGTCCATTCTAATATGATAAATGCAAAAGTAACCCTCTCTGTCAGTCTGTCTGTCTGTTACCTCTGCACGCTTTAACGATTGAACCGATTTAGATGAAATTTTGTATGGAGATAGTTTTAGTCCCGGGGAAGGACACAGGATATTTTTTTATCCCAAAATAATAAAAAGTTTCCGTGGGAATTACTATAAATGAGCTTAAACGAACTATAGCTTGTTTGTATGTTTGCACGTTTGTGAAATGCGCCCTCTCGCGTTTGGACCTTTCTGGCGCCGGGCGGCCGATGGTGGATTGCAGCGGGTTATTGATACTGTATTTATTATACTAGTACCTATGTAAATTTATACAAAGGTATATGTATATTTTTTCTAGTAGTATCACTTTTGATACACTTTTGTGTTTTATGTTTATATATGGGTGTCTTTGTGTATGTATTTATATATGAACTAGTTGTTGCCAACGGCACCGCCAGCACTGGTTTGGTGTAGGATTACTACGACCACTCCTGAATTGTAGTAAGAATGTGGCTATAGTTCATGCACGTGAAATTTAGTCATTCCTGCAATCTATTTAAAGTCTAGCCCACGTCCTTCTTTGTCTCTTCGATTATCCCGGTGCGAAGCTTTTAGCTGAATTGGATGCTCCTTTGTGACGTGATGTAGGGACAAACGAACACACATACTATCGCATTTATAATATACGAGCTTGGGCCCGCGGTTCCACCCGCTATAAAATGATAGAGAAAGTCAGGGTATTATCTTTATTTATTCAAAAACAAACATTCACTTCTACACACAAAGTAGAGGGGATTCGTTGGTTCTGGCTCAATTTTTCTGCCCTGTACGACTCGCGCTTGACCACTCTCAAAACCACCCCCTGTGTCTGGGGCACGTCGATTCACGCTTGACCAGAACTACCACGTGACATCACTGTGGTATCTTCTGTCTATAACTTGTTTCTAGTTTTGTTAAGTAGTTATATCATTATCGTAATGGGTCTATCGTAACGATCAACTATTAATTAACCATCAACTAATATATTAATCACCTTATCGACTTGTATATATAAGAGAAAAATCGAACATTATATTTATTATTATTTCATCATTCACAAGCAAAGCTAAACTGGTTTATTTTAAACATGTCAGTAGAAAGTATTTTTTTTCAAAATGTTATTTAAGAAGAAGAAAAAGAACTAATGAGAGCGTGTGAGAATTATGAAGATAATGCTCTGGAAAATCCGTATTATGACACTTCACTGTTTAACATCTGTAAAGAAGTTGAGGAAACATTCAGGTATACATTCTAACTATACTTATTTAAATTTTATGTTACATATTTGTGTTCTTATATTAACATAAGCATGTTATACCTACCTACAGAAAATCTTCAATTCAAGTCGGTCGAGGTTTGAAGAGACAAGCTGATATTAGTGTTGAAGATTTACAACAAGCATCGACGGCATCTTCTTCCAATACAACACATAGACAGAACGTTATGCGTCAAATATGTGATTTACAGGTTAGCCAAAGGTTCTATGCTCAGCACTTACGATCTAAGGAACACAAAGAAAAATGTCTTATTCGTAATCATAATTTACATAATGTCTCTGTTATATCAGTTGCTTTTGGGTCTCGGGTCTTAACGTATAGAATTGTATCACCTAAAGCTGATGAGTCACTTAAAGTACAAACTCCTGAAGTATTCATAGCATCAATTAAAGAATCGATACTATTTCTTATTCAGGAATGTTTAAAAGAGTTAACTATTGTTAAAGTTAATTTTATTATTCATGCAGATTTTGAACAGGAAACAAAAGATTTAAAAAATTCTTTCGATTTTCAAACAAAAAATTGGACTATTTCTTTAGGGGACGAATTAGAAAATTATTTAGAAACTTTAAGCGAAGACATTAAAAATAAAATGAGTAATTTCGAAACAAAAGATAGTGGATGGACTTTAAAAAAAATTCAGTTCTTAGAAATGAATGTTAATAAGTTCAATCCCTTACGGGGGTCTTCGTTTATTGAATTGAACTTTAGATATTAAGCGTAAAAAAGCAGTCATAAATGTAAAAAATAACGATCAACAATGTTTTAAGTGGGCTTTATTATCCGCACTTTATCCTATAAATAAAAGTTCTGAAAGGGTATCATCATACTTGAGGAATCAAAATAGACTAAAGTTTAATAATATACAGTTCCTAATCAAATTATCGGATATACCCAAGGTAGAAAAACAGAATAACATTAGTATCAATGTTTTCGGATTAGAATTTAACAAAGAAAAAAAATGTAATACCATCGTTGGACCATTATATTTTACAAAATGTCGTAAAGAATTACACATTAACTTATAATTTTTAAAAAATGGTTCAAATGATCATTATTGTTTAATAAATAATTTATCACGCTTGGTAAGTAAACAAATAACAAATCGAAATAATGCTATTCATATCTGTGATGGTTGCCTTCTATATTTTAAATCTAAAGTTAATTTAATTAATCACCAAAAACATGACTGTGCTTATTTTGTTACTGAATTACCAGGAATTCATAAAAAAGGAAAAGATTGGTTTAATCGGGAAACAAATAATGGTGAAATCTATTTTGATAAGTTGCAAAGAAAATTAAAATTACCTTTTGTAATATATGCAGACTTTGAAGCTCTTTTAAAACCCGTCACCTCATGTGACCCTGATCCATCGAAGTCATATACAAAAACAATACATGAACATGAAGTTTATAGTTATGGATACTATGTAAAATGTTCGTATGATGATAAGCTGTCTACATACAGAACATACACAGGGCCTAATTGTGCAAAAATGTTTATGGAAAGCATTTACAAAGATATTAGCAATATACATAGGATAAATTGTTTTCAAAAATGTCCACTTCCATTAACTAATGAAGAGAAGGAATCTATTAACCAATCGCAATTATGTTATATTTGTGAAGGGCTATTGGGTGATGACATCACAGTAGACTATGATTGGAATACTGGTAATTTTAGAGGTGTTGATCACGAATTATGTAGTTCAAAGTATCGTGTTCCCTTTTTCATTCCCATTCTATTTCATAATCTAAGTAATTATGATGCTCATTTTATTGTTCATGCTTTGAATTTTAAAGATGGAGAAATAGATATAATTCCGCAAAATAAGGAAAAATATATTTCATTCTCAAAAAAACTTAATATAAGAGGTCATTTAGTACATTTGCGGTTTTTAGATTCCTTTAAATTCATGGCCAGTAGTTTAGATAGTTTAGCAAAAAATCTAAAAAAGATCAATTTGTAGAATTAAGGTGTTTTTCCTTATGAATTTGTTAATTCTTATGAATCCTTAAAAGTTACAACTCTTCCAGATCAAGATGCTTTCTTTAACTCTTTAAGTAATACCAGTGTCTCAGATGTTGATTATAAACATGCTCAAAATGTTTGGGTCCAATTTAAATGTAAAAATATGTTGGACTATTCCAATCTATACTTAAGAACTTGGACTATTCTCTACAACGTACTGTTCAATCCGTCTACTCCGTTATACTTGAAAGAGCGTTTCAATTTTATAGGGTCTACAGCTCGTCGCGCCACTACAAACATGATGCTGAAAACCCCAACACATTATTCGCAAGCCTATAATGACTCATTCACTGTCACAGCCATAAGGCTATGGAATAGTTTACCCTTTGATATAAAAAAAGCACAAACTTGAAGAATATTTAAAAATCTCGTAATCACACATTACTTAAAAATTTAAGCTGTCTCATCAACACTGTTTATTGATCTATATTATTTAAGATGTATGTTGTTTGTGTATTTATTTTTATTTTTTGTTTTGTATTTGATATATATATATATATATTTTGTACGTATTAGTATTATTTATTATTCATATGTATATAAATTTAGCTACTGCTATAAATGTATACTTATATTGTAAAGTTTCAGTTAGCACATTCTACTCAATAATTTATAAAGTCTCCTCTACCCAAAGGTTGTCTGGAAGAGATCGCTCATTAGCGATAAGACCGCCAATTTGTTATTACTTTTATTGTTTAATTGTTTTGTTTTCTTTATGCGCAATAAAGTATATTATTATTATTATTAAGAACTGATGTAATGTTACTCACTGATATTTTTGAAAACTTTAGAGAAATTTGTATCAAAACATATGAACTTGACCCTGTACAATATTATACCCTTCCAGGATTAAGCTGGGATGCAATGCTAAAATGTACTAACATAAAACTGGAATTATTAAAAGACTTTGATAAAATAGCATTCGTAAAGTCTGGTATAAGAGGTGGTATTTCACAGTGTTCTAACAGATATGGAAAGGCAAATAACTAGTACATGGGTGATTACAAAGATAACTTACCAAAATCTTACTTAATGTATTTTGATGCGAACAATCTCTATGGTTGGGCAATGTCTCAGTATTTGCCTGTAAGAGATTTTAAATGGGTTAACCCGAACATAGAATTCAATATATCAGATTCATCAGATATTGGATACATACTGGAAGTTGATCTTGAATACCCTGAAAATTTACATGATCTCCATTCAGACTTACCTTTATGCCCTGAAAGATTGTAATCGGTAACAGTAAAGATAAAAAATTAGTACCAAATTTATATAACAAAACTAAATATATTATTCACTATAGAAAACTGGAGCAATGTTTACAACTTGGTATGAAATTAATTAGAGTTCATAGAGTTTTACAGTTTGAGCAAAGTCCTTGGTTGAAGAAATATATAGATTTAAATACACAACTAAGAACTTTAGCTAAAAGTGACTTTGAAAAAGATTTTTATAAACTTATGAATAATGCAGTCTTTGGTAAAACTATGGAAAATGTTGAAAAACGTGTTAATGTGAAATTGTTAACCCACCGGGAAAACCGTGGAAAAATTTAAGGTGCACAAAGTTTAATTGCTCGCCCTGAGTTTCATAGTCTATCTATATTCTCCAATTACAAAAGACTAAGGTATATTTCAATAAACCATTTGTTTTAGGATTTTGTATATTAGAAATATCAAAAACATTGATGTATAACTTTCCTTATAATTACATGAAAAGCAAATATGATAATAGTGTCAAGTTATTATACACTGATACGGATAGCTTAGTTTACCATGTATTTACAAATAATTTTTATAATGATATAAAAATCTGACTTAGAATGTTTTTTCGATACTTCAGACTATCCTAGTGATAATGTTTATGGTTTCCCACTTTTAAATAAAAAGAAACTTGGATATTTTAAGGATGAGAACAATGGTAAAGTATTTCGGGAGTTTGTAGGACTTCGATCAAAAATGTATGCAATGGATATTGAAAGTAAAGTTATTGCTAAAGCTAAAGTTGTAAATAAAAGTGTGACAAAAAAGATGAATTTGGAAAATTATAAGTCGTGTCTATTTAATAAAAATGTAAATGTTTCACAAATGTGTAGGATTCGAAGTGTGAAACATACTATTTTTACACAAAAAATTAATAAAACTTGTCTATCCTGTAATGACACCAAGAGATATATGTTACCTAATTCAACAGATACATATGCTTGGGGTCATTTTAAGATTAACTTATAGTTTTAAAAAAAATGAAAATATAAGTCAGTAACATTGTAATTATGTGTTTTAATATAGAGTATTAATTGTATCTGGTTTATGTGTGTTTAAAAATGTAAGGTAATAACTATTATTAAGTAACCTAATGATTGTAATTTTTTTTTTATTATTAATTATATTGTTATTAATATATAAGTGTTTGTTTTTATTGCTTTCCTCCATATGAATTTGAACATTTTCAAAGAGAACACAAATTAAAAATAATTATGATTCATTTTTATCTTCCCTTTACAGTAATTGTAGCTGGCCCTAGTGGATGTGGTAAATCAGTTTTTGTTAAAAATTTTGTGAAACATGCTAATGAGATTTGCAATCAACATTTTTCTAATATTATGTGGTGTTGTGATGAAATGCAACCGTTATACAACTTGAACAATGTTAATTATTACCAAGGTATTCCTGACCTCAGTATGTTTGATGGAGAACAACCACAACTAATAATAATCGATGACCTCATGCGAGAGTCTGATGGTCGTGTTGTTGACATATTCACAAAGGGTAGTCATCATAGAAACATTAGTGTTTTCTATATTACACAAAATGTATTCCATCAAGGTAAAGGACAGAGAGATATTTCTTTAAACTCTAGTTATATAGTCTACTTTAAAAATCCACGAGATAAAACACAAATTCGTTACTTAGCACGTCAAGTATCACCTGAAAACATCAAATTTATGGAAGATGCCTACAAAGATGCTACTAGTGAACCTCATGGCTACCTAATGATAGATTTAAAGCAGGACACAATTGATATGTGTCGATTTAAAACGAGAATATTTCCTTCTGACCAGAACTGCATTGTATATATACCTAAAAAGGATTTAAATACAGCAAACATAATGAAATTCCAATCATTCATAAATAATGTATTCAAGAGTGACTACACATCAAGAACTTTGTATTGAAACCAAGACATAGAAAAGCTTTACTTAAATCTTGTAGTAAAGAAGAAATAAATTTTATTTGTGAGTGTATTTATAACGTATTACAGGGTAAAATACCCGTCATAAAAATGATAAAAACAACTTAAAAAAATATAAAAATATATTGAGAAAGTTGGTTTGTAAAGGAAGAAATCTACTTAGAAAAAACGTAATTATTCAAAGGGGTGGTGCCTTTTTACCTATTATTTTAGGATCTGTTCTTAGTGCCTTGGTGAGTTCAATTTTAAAACCTTAGCAGGAAAATAAAGCAAAAATGGAACATGCTAAAAAAATGATTCTAATTGAACCTAATTTAATAGAAAAAATTAAAAAGGAAAATGAAACACAATGCGCTTTAAATACTTTATCCCGTTTAGATGGTGAAATGAAAGATATTTTAAATAGTAATGTAGAAGATAGAGAAAAATGGAATTTGTATTTACAAACACTACAAAGGTATTTACATTTTACTGAAGTAGAACGACGACCATATCAAATACCAATTATAACCAAAACAGAAAGTTCGCCTAGTTATAAAGATACTGATGTCATTAAGGAAACAGTCCTTGACACTGAGCAAGTATCAAACATAAAATCAAAAACCAAAAATGATACTGACTTAACCCCATTTTATTCAAAGCAACAACTCTTGAAATTGATTCCTAAGACGTATATAAAACGAGGTGAATTACTAATAGAATCAATTTTTTCAAATAAAAATAAGGTAGATTGGGATACCAATGGAACTGTTAGTATCAATAATATGAAAATACCAGGGAGTAACATTATAGACCTGGTGAATGATACACTAAGACCACTTAAACACAGTGATCCAATTGGGTGGCAAGAGTTTGCATCAGCATTAAAAGAAATTAAAATACCATTAACTTATATTGGAAATCCAAAAAGACTTGAATATATTAATAAACTTTACTTAGGTGATATAAAAGAAGAAATTCCACTTAACAAATTGCAATCAGACAATAGTTTTACTCCTACTAAGACTCATTTTAACAAAATCAAGAAAAAAATAGACTGGGAAAAATGGACCCCCTATTAGAAAGAAATTAGATTTATTATGATGTTTCTCATCCTGCTGGATATGGAGGTGTTAACAAACTCATCAACTCGCTAAAGGGAAAAATGACAGCAAAACAAGTGAAAAATTGGTTGCAAGAACAAGAAACTTACACATTACATAAACCTGTAAGAAATAGATTTCCTAGAAATAAGTACATTTTATCTAATTATAATGACTTGTGGCAGGTGGATTTAAGTGATATGCGCACTTAATCTGAATATAAAGATGGTTTTAAATATATTCTGTGTGTTATTGATGTATTTAGTAAATATGCATTTGCTAGATGTTTAAAAAAAAAGAACTCTATAACTATAAAAGAATGCTTTGAAAGTATATTTAATGAGTCAAAATCCTTACCTAACCACATTCAGTCAGATAAGGGAACTGAATTTGTTTCTAAGGATGTACAAAAATATTTTAAAAGTAAGGGTATAAACTATTACACCACTAACAATCCTGATATAAAAGCTAGTATCGTGGAACGCTTTCAAAGAACATTAAAGACAAAAATGTGGCGGTATTTCACACATCATAACACATATAGATATGTTGATATTTTAAAAGATTTGATTTATTCTTATAATCATAGCTATCATTCAAGTATAAAAATGTGTCCCAAAGATGTCAACTCAGAAAATATTATGACTGTTTGGAATAATTTATATGATAGAGATAAAGGGCAAAAGGCTATTCTAAACAGGTTTAAAGAAGGTGATTATGTTAGGATAACAAAACATAAACATATATTTCAAAAAGGATACGAGAGCAACTGGAGTGATGAAATATTTGTTATTACTTAAGTTATAAGAAGATCACCTTGGGTAGTTTATACGTTAAAAGATCTTCAAAATGAACCCATTACAGGTACATTTTATGAAAAAGAATAACAAAAAGTAATATACAACCCCACTCTCCCACATAAAATAGATAAAATACTCCACACTCGTTATTTTGGAAATAGAAAGCAAGTACTAGTGAAGTGGAAAGGTTATCCAAACAAATTTAATACTTGGGTATCATTAAAAGATATAGAAAAATATGATTAAGGAAGATTTTTATTTAACTTTGCTCAGTAATAGTTCAATGGAATATTTTCCGAGTTATACCACTACAAATTTTGCAACAAAACTTCCAAAACCTATAAAATTAGAAGGACAGTGGTCTGTTGGAGTTGTAGAATTTCAATACCCATGTAGTATGTTTACAGTTCAAGAGGGTGAAAATATAATGTATATTACTAAGAAAATGATAGTACCTTTGGATAAATCAATATCATCAGTTATTTATAAAAATCATATACCTGCAACCAATTATGATAATATTGATAACATTTTAAAAGCCTTAAACCTAAAAGAAAACTGTCGCTTTCATTATGATAAAGTTTCCCAGATGGTCTCTGTTCAAATTAACGATAAAAATATATCATCTTTAACGTTATCATCAAAGTTAAGTATTCAACTTGGCTTTGAACCAAAAACTAATTTAATAACAAAAAATGTTGGAAGATACCCACCCAATTTACATTTAGGATTACCTTCTCAATTATTTGTTTACTGTGATATAATCGATCCGCAAATAGTTGGAGATGTTATGACACCATTGTTAAGAATAATACCTTTAGACCCCGAGAAATATATCTATGGTGCTTATAAGATGCATGTATTTTCACCACCCCACTACTTACCAGTTATGCGAAGAGAATTTGATACAATTGAAATAGATATAAGAACAAACACTGGTAATAAAATACCATTTCAATTTGGGACCGCATATGTTAAACTACACTTTAAGCGATTATAATGCATAATAACAGTATTTGTCCCTATGAGCAATATTATTCACACCAAGCAGGATCAGGAATTGGTGTAATTTATAAAGGTGTACCACATCAACGTGGTCATGGAATAGGAAGCTTTTTAGGAGGCCTGTTTCGATCAGTACTACCTTTATTATCAAGTGGGGCAAGAGTAATTGGTAAAGAGGCTCTTAATGCTGGAGTGGGATTATTAAGTGATATGATAAGCCAGAAACCAATGAATGAATCTGGGCAAACACGGTTAAAAGATGTAAGTAGTAATTTAAAACGAAGAGCAGATGATAAAATTGAAAGAATAATGAATGGATCAGGTTATATAACGAAACGTCAACGTCGGTTTCATTCCATTCCGTCAACAGCTTTGAAAGAGTTGAGAACTAGAAAGTATAAAATTAATAGAAATACTAAAGATATATTTTCAAACAAATAATGTCATTCTTGCATAATCATTCATGTGAATGTATAAAATCGGAATTGGATTTATTTGCTTTACCAACAACTCAGACAAGTATTGAAAATGGACAATGGATACACTACAAACCTATATCATCCCTTACAGACGATGGACCAATTGAATTTCAAATTCCTGGTACGGGGGATGATTATATCGATTTGTCTCATACATTACTACATTTAAAAGTTAAAATTCGAAACCAAGATGGCACCAACTTAGCTGCTGCTACAGTAGTAGCCCCAACTAATAACTGGTTACACTCACTGTTCAATCAACTCGATGTGTATTTAAATCAAAAACTAGTATCTCCACCAAACAACACTTATGCTTATAGGGCATTTATAGAAACTTTATTAAACTATGGTCCAGCAGCTAAACAATCTCATCTCACTTGTGGACTATGGTATGAAGACACAGCTGGAAAAATGAATTCACTATAAGATTCTATTGATGGATTTAAAAAAAGGAATCAATTTGTACCGTGAGAGTAAAGAGGTAGAAATGGTAGGACATTTGCATGGGGATTTGTTTAATCAAGAAAAGTTTTTGATAAATGGTGTTGAAATTAGTCTTAAACTAGTACGATCAAGAGAAAGTTTTAATCTTATGGCTGGTGCAGATGCTAAACTAAAAGTTACTATTACTGACGCTACACTTATAGTTCGAAGAGCAAAAATTAGTCCAAGTGTATTATTGGCACATCAAAAAGTTTTAAGTGCAACGACCGCTAAGTATCCTATAACTAGAGCTGAAGTCAAAGTGCTCACAATACCTTCAGGAGTTCAGGGAAAAACGCTTGATAACATATTTGTTGGTCAAGTTCCAAAAAGGTGTATAATAGGTTTTGTAAACAATGCTGCTTTTAATGGAAGTTTTAACAGAAACCCTTTTAACTTTGAAAACTATGGAATAAATACATTTAGTTTGTATATAGATGGCCAACAAATACCATCAAAAGCTTTACAACCAATGTTTCACAACAATATATATACCACAGCTTACCATACACTATTTTCCGGGTCAGGTATTCACTTTTTGAATGATGGTAATGCTATTTCTAGGGAACAATATGCAAATGGATATTGTTTGATGGCATTTGGTTTAACTCCAGACTTATCAGCTAGTTCTACATCTCATTGGAATCTTATTAGACATGGAAGCGTAAGACTGGAAGTTCGTTTTGAAGCAGCACTCATACAAACAATAAACTGTATAGTGTATGCTGAATTTGATAATGTTATTGAAATAGATAAAAATCGTAATGTTTCAGTAGATTACAGTAGCTAAAATATAATAAATAGAACTCAATGAAACGACTTATTATACTTTTGACATACTTTAGATATTCAAAAATGTTTAAAGATAATTTCTCCGAAAATTAAACTAAATGTATTTGCTGCAAATAGATTACCAGTACTCATGCACCTACCGGTTTTTCCCATTAGTAATTTAGATGTTGACAGTCAACCTGGATCGCACTGGGTGGGAATACATATTGATAAAAATGGATTAGGTGAATACTTTGATTCTTATGGTCGTAAACCTAGTAGACATCATTTATATTTCTTAAATAAGAATACTAAGATATGGAGTTACAATGATAAAAGAGTTCAAAATGACTTTACAACTGTTTGTGGGGAATATTGTCTTGTTTATTTGTATTTTAAGTTTCATGGTAAATCAATGATTGATTTTGTAAACCATTTTAGTAATAACACTCTATGTAATGATATTTTATTATATGATATGTTTAAAACAATTTTTGATAATAAAACTTTTTAAAATAATCTTATGTGTGTGTTTGTGTAATTAGTGGTTAAAAAACAAAAAAAATATTTTTATTTAAATCATTTATTCATAATAAAACTCAAACATGATACAATTTGATTCAAAGTTGATTTCGAGTAATACTGAAGCTGGTTCCTATAAATTAATTTAGCTATTAGAGATTACTTTAAAAAAAAGTATTTTTTACAGTTATTGGTTTCTGCTATTTGCTTCGTAATATCAAATATTACCCTTCGTTTGCTCATATTTTTCATCTTTTATATCCGTATAATATTTGATCCTCACTTCTGAGTGTTTCCAGTGTTCATCAACTGGTACTTTTTCAATTTTATGAGGTCATACACCTCAATTTTTAACATATGGGTAGCATGAGCCCCATCATCATTATTAGTAGACAAGTATGTGACACCAGGGATACCATCTTTTGAAGATCTCGCCACTGTAGAGCTGAGTTTCTTTTTCTTCTGATTGGTCCCCTCAAAGAATGAGTCGATACTATTTCGACGAGACCGTTTGAGCTTTGTTGTTTCTAAGGCCTTCTCAGTTGATTGCTCATCCTCCGATGTAGCGTAGTAGTAATGCTTGAACGTGTTTTCTTCCATTATGTTAAATGTTGAATTCTGTAATAAAATAAGCCTATGCTTTAAAAACATATTTGTATAATAATTTGAATCAAAAATTTACCTAAAGTAAAAACCTAAACAAAATTGGTTTAAGTAATAGACATTCAAACAAACAGATAGTTTTGAGGGTCTGTAATATGTAATAAATATAGATAAAGAATTATAAAGCAAAAAAACACATACCTCCATAGCTTTTTTGAAGTAAATAGAACCAGCCTCAGTATCACACAGGTGAATTAAATCACTTGATGATAAATTGTAACTTGAATACTATCGACTAGTGTTTATGGATCCTATATATACGATTTATATTTTTTCTAAGTACAAATATAATTAAAAAGGTATTACATTAAAGTACAGGAAAGTAAAGGAATGTCACCACCAACATCATTATTGCACCACATCATTGTAATTAAATAAGAATAACTTAATTATAAACGGGAAAAATACGATAGACCCATTACGATAATGATATAACTACTTAACAAAACTAGAAACAAGTTATAGACAGAAGATACCACAGTGATGTCACGTGGTAGTTCTGGTCAAGCGTGAATCGACGTGCCCCAGACACAGGGGGTGGTTTTGAGAGTGGTCAAGTGCGAGTCGCCACACTCCAGACACAGGGGGTGGTTTTGAGAGTGGTCAAGTGCGAGTCGCCACACTCCAGACACAGGGGGTGGTTTTGAGAGTGGTCAAGCGCGAGTCGCCACACCCCAGACACAGGGGGTGGTTTTGAGAGTGGTCAAGCGCGAGTCGCCACACCCCAGACACAGGGGGTGGTTTTTGGAGAATGGTCAAGCGCGAGTCGCCACACTCCAGGCACAGGGGGTGGTTTTGAGAGTGGTCAAGATAAAACTATTCAGTATCCTTATCTAGACTATAGCTACCTATACATTTAAGTGGGAACGAAGGGTGAACTTTATTAACATATTTACAACTCCTTAGCAAAAAGCAACTATCGAGTTATATAAATAATCGTAGAGTTATATAAATACTCGTAGGGTTCTATAGCCGCTCGCGGTTCGTCCGTCCGTAACAAATATATTTTGGGGTTTTTGCTGTACATATCTGACTCTGTGTCAGGGCTATACTCGTGTAGTTAAAAGTTCACTCCCTGCGACCGATGGTGTTGCTGCGTGGTGCAGGTATTCGAGTGCGAGTAAATCGATCCCATTTATTTGGCAGTCGCGTATCTGAGCTAGTAATTTTATACTCAACGGGCGTAGTTTTTGCTCTCTTGACTCTTGCTCCAGATTTCACAGAAAATTGATTATTGACTGATTGTAAATCACATAAAGGTTTTAGCAGCCTTTTAAATGCCTCGCAATAAAATAACGAGACGCATTCTTCACATAACCGAATGCATTTGCTGTTTTTGGTTGCTAATTGCGTGGCCATCGATTATTTTCATTATTTTGATCGGTCTTCTTTTTGGAGGAAAATCGAAACTTTTAGGTTTTTTCAGTATTTTGCTAGAACAGTTTTTACACACTAAGGTGTATAAGCCGTTTAAGTCAAATAATGCTGGTTTTTTTTTCATTGGAGCATAAAATTCAAAGGTTTTTAACTCTAATCTTCGTTTCTGGCCTCGAGTTCTCGCTGTCAAATACTGTCAATAGATCAGCGGTTCATCGGATGCAGTTTCGCCAGCAAATATGTTTCACCGCGGTATGCGATGTGCTAAATAACAATTTTTACAACTACCTTTATTCGAAAAAAAAGGGGTACTTTATTTATTAAATAGAATATAAAATTTCCTACAAAATCTACAAACAATGTATTCATGAAAACCGCATAGATTTATGATTATCAGTAATAATGTAAACAAAAAATAAAAATTTATCTACCCATTCTAACCAGGCCAATAACAAAGAAATCAGTTCAGTAGTTTTAGATGATGCCCCCCCTACCTACCCTACCTACCTACTTTGGCACTCTACGACTAACAGTTTCGTGTTAAAAAGAGAAGTGGCAGATAAAACTCAAGCATCTAGCAATCTAATGCATTTTTGGTCGTAAATGAATTGGATTGATAGTATAAGTTTTTAAATTTACGCATTCCATTACTAATCTATACATATAATAAAATGGTAGGAAAGTCAAAACTGTACATTGAATATTTTTTAAAAGAATACTTGGGGTGTGATCTACAATCGATACCGAAGCCAAAAATATAGTTTTTAGAATTTTTGTCTGTTTGTCTGTATGTATGTTCGGGATAAACTCAAAAAGTACTGCATGGATTTACTTCAAATTTGGCACGAATATTATTAAGAAGTCGGGTCAACATATAGCCTACATATTATCACGCTATCACCTACGGGGAACGAGCAGTGAACCTTTATTTCTTCAACGCATTCTGCAACAACGCGTAATCTAACGACGCATATTTGACTTGCTTCTTAATTATTAATTATTCTACTCACACATAAAAAATCGTGTAAACTCATAACTTAGATGTGTTATAATTTTTCACTAATAATTTTTCAATAGTTTCCTACTTGCTAACTAAATGGCGTTGGCGTCTAATTAGATCGCGCTATGGTTTCGTTCACAAAAAGTGATGTTATAGTATAGCATATGCATGAAGGAATACATGATTCCATCCTAACTGCCTCAAATTTTATCCAGTTTGCTTCAAAATACTATGAATCCAATTTAAAATATAATAAAACGGGATTAAACGCGTCATTTAGCAAAATACCTTTTGAGTCTACCCGTGACCAAGGCTGGTGTAACCCAGCCGAAACGTCGGGAAAAAGGTATTTTGCCGTTTTATTATATTTTAAATTGGATTCATAATATTTTGAAGCAAACTTAATAAAATTTGAGGCAGTTAGAATGGAATCATGTATTCCTTCATGCCATGCAACACAATCGTTCTCAAGCTGTCTAACGTCCCGCTTCTTACTACCCTGTCTCTAGTTCCGCTTACTAATACCCTGTCACTAGCCCCACTTCCTACTACCCTGTTTCACGTCCCGCTTCCTACTACTTTGTTCCACTTCTCGACTGACTTGGCAGCAACTTTAAACTAGTTAAAGCGTTGCATCACACCAGTCGCACTAATGTACACACATGTATAATGTACACACATGTATAGCGTCAGCAAATTAAGTAAAGATCAAGCATCCAGCATAATGGAGATACGCGATACTTTTATAAAGTGTTTACTTGTTTCTTAAATTGAATCAGAAAACTAAATATTTTTTATACATATTTTTTCTAGCGGATTATTTCCTTTCTCTGGTGTGACTGGTTTGTAATAGGCCATGTTGTTTGAGAGCTAAATAGACAAACCATATAACGTTAAACGAGAAGGTAATACCTAATTGAAGAGTTTTTGCAATGTTATTACAATGGTATCTTAAAGGGGAAATAATATTAATTGACAATAACCAAATGTTACATGCTACACCATAAACAACCAACACTTATATGGCACACGTCATAAACATTGATGATGACGAGATAGCATAAAAAACGCTACGGATTAAGTTATAGGTGCTGTTAGGCTACGTTCACACGGCGCGATTTTTCTCTTATACCGTATACGAGATTTTATCGAATATCGTAGTGAGAACAAAATATGTATGGCAACTCTGAAAATCGGTCACGCGGCATTTATATATCATTTTTTTCCCATGTTAACGGCCGAATCATATACGGTAAAACAGTATGCGAGGAAGTATCGAATCGAATAGTCGCCGTGTGAACGTAGATAAATAACTCGATCGTAATCGGCAATCCACTTCGATAAAGACCTCACTAACACAACTGCCTGCTGCCTGTCCACGCGCGAGTCTCGTATATGAGAAACCAGTTTGTCCGTGTGAACCAATCAACGTAAACATAAGCGCTACTGCCCACAGAGCATCGCATTCGATAAAATCATTTCGAGAATCTCGCATTTCCGGTGGCAAAACCCTACGGTATACGGGAAAAAATATGTCTCGAATACGAGATTTTCTCGCATAGATGCCGTGTGATCGATGTTCAGAGTTGCCATACAAATTTTGTTGGCACTGCGATATTCGATAAAATCTCGTATACGGTATACGAGAAAAATTGCGCCGTGTGAACCTAGCAGCTTTAGTGCAGCGAACTGCGGTGTGTAATAAATAATGCGAACAAAATTGACCGGTCTTGTTTGCGCTCTATTGTAAATTGAATACTCTTCAATTCACAATACTGTCCAAAATGGAACCAAATTTGACCCTGATTTGTATGGGTTTAAATTTGGTGTTTTACATCGTGGTACATTTTTGTGACCTTTAAGGTAGATAGGTACCTAATAAAATTTTGCTGGCATGGCATGGTATGAAATCAAGGGGCGTGAAAATATCCTCATCGCTACACTTATCACTGTAAAATGACGTTGTTTATTTTTGTAAAAAATTTTATATCAATTTTGTGAAAATCAATTTCAACAAAGCATATTATAAGAAGTTCGATCTATTGATAATTAAAAATCGGAAAAAGTATATTTAGGGTAAAGCCGGAATTAAAAAAAAGAATCATTTCCGTATCAAATGCAATATCACAAAGTATCCATTTTCAGTTTGGATCATATCGGCAAAGAACTAATACTGACCAGACTGCAAGAGTGGAAATGGACAAAAAATAACACGACTTACTAGAAACAGAGAGATATAGCCAACTAAGATAAGCTTATTTTAAAACTGAACCAACGTAGTTAATGGCTACGAAATATGGAACCTTACAGTACACTCAACATACACGACATACTCTTGACAGGTTTTTTTATAAAATTGACATAAATTATAAAGTTTATAAATTTAAATTACATGTTAAATATAACTTCATGATTCTTTGTATCGCAAAAGATCTATTACCTACCTACATTCTAAGGACGACATTTAATGTTACGAACAAGCTAACGGTGTGTCTATGGACGCTTGTGACACTAGGGGCATCACCGACCGACAAGCCGACCGTTTAAAAATCTAATAACTTCTTTTTGGGAGAGTCACATATTGTAGCCCTTATAGAAAACCCTGGCAGGGAGCTCAGTTCGCAGTAAGAAGTTCTTCTGAAACCGCACTGTACGTGACCATTTAGGTTATAAGGTGTGAGGAAAATTTCCCTGCCTACGCGATAGAAATAATAATAAGAAACAATTTGTTTTTTGCTAGCGGTACCAAAAAGTAATCCTGTTGGTTACTGGTAATGCCCGTATGTGTAGCGGCTATTGAGATTATGGCGTACCCTAGAAACAGCTCGCCGTTAAAACCAATGTACAAAGAACTATACGCAATTAGACCGGACAAAAAGACATAGTTCTAAGTACGATAGGCGTGGGCACGCGACCGCTTGTGGAAAAATCTAGTTTATCTTAGGTATTAAATGTAAGAAAGAATCAGGATAATATCAGTCTCCATTTTTAAGAGAAATTATATAAGAGGAAAATGAAGGGTCACTTTTTTTCTACAGGTTTTGCATTAGCAAATGGACTCAAACTTAAAGTTTGAATTATAACCTATATTTATTTTACAACAAAAAAGTACCTGATATTCTAAAAAACTGATCAAATACCTGATCGTGTTTGCCATACCCTAATCACTTGGTTTTGTTGTTTTGACTCTTGAGTCTATGGAATAGTAGTCTTATTGCGTGTTTTGTACCGTTGCTATCGAGTCCGCGCCTTACGCTCTGTGTTTTGTTTTTCTGGCAACACTCTACTTTGTGTTTGTCATTAGTCTGCACGAATTAAAAATAACCTATTGTTAAAACGTACAGTTCGTGTCTATTTTAAAATATGTAAAATGAACTTGTTGTGTATGAAACATAAAAGTGCCAAAAAATATTTCGTGAGGATCCCACGGACCGAAGGGAAATTATTTACAATTCTAATTTAATTTTCCTATGTTTAAGATCTTGTCCCTACGTTTTATGTCCTCTAAAGTTAAAATCATTGTAAGTTGAAGTTGTGGTCCATTTAGTACAACTATTGAGGTAAGTAAACTTTTTCCTTTAATTTAGGGTTTAATTGTACCTGTCATCATTGACGAAACAGCTAGAATATTGAGAATTATTGAATATTGTTACCTACTAGTCTAAATAAATAGGAGCCACATGGCATGTTATCTACTAGAATAACTAAATAATATTCATATTGTGTTGTATCGATTAGGATAAATAAATAGGAGTCATATTGCGTGTTATCTACTAGAATAAATAAATAGGAGTCATATTGCGTGTTATCTACTATAATAGTAGCCATATTGTGTGATTTACTAGACTAAATAAATGTTTGTCATATTGTGTGTTATCTACTAGAATAAAGAAATAAGAGTCATATTGCGTATTATCTACTATAATAAATTAATAGGAGTCATATAGTGTGTTATCTACTAAAATCACTCAATAATATTCATATTGTGTGTTATAGACTAAAAGAAATAGTAGTAATATATTGCTTGTTATCTACTACAATAAATAAATAGTAGTCCCATTGTAGTAGTAGTAGTAGTGAAAAATAGTAGTCAAATTGCGTGTTATCTAGTAGAAAATTAAACAGTAGTCATATTATTAGGATAAATAAATAATATCTATATTGAGTGTCATCGCCTAAAAAAATGGAAGTTATATTGTGTGTTATCTACGAGAATAAATAAATATTAGTTAAATTGCATGTTATCGACTAGATTAAACGAATTAAAGTCATATTACGTTTTATCTATTAGAATTAATAAATAGGCGTCATAGTGCGTGTTGTCTGCTAGAATAAATAAATAGTAGTCGTATTGTGTATAATCTCCTAGAATAAATAAATAGGAGACATACTGCGAGTTATCTACTAGAATAAGAATGCGGACAACCATCCGCAAAATCGGAATCCTTGCTATCGGGCACTAACTCAAATTTAAATCGAATTCTTATAAAATAATTTAAAATATTGTGAAAAGGAATTAAACATTTTCTATTAGCGTAACGGCATTTTTCCTGCTTTCCCTAATGATGTGTTCGTCTCTTTTAGTTTCTATAAAAGAATAAGGCCGTGGCTGAATGATAGCGCAGGTTACAGCGGAGCATTAACAGCGCAATGATAGCGCAAGTTACAGCGGAGCATTTACAGCGCAATGATAGTGCAGGTTACAACGGAGCATTTACAGCGCAATGATAGCGCAAGTTACAGCGGAGCATTTACAGCGCAATGATAGCGCAAGTTACAGCGGAGCATTTACAGCGCAATGATAGCGCAGGTTACAGCGGAGCATTTACAGCGCAAAGGTGTACAGATCGCTGTAATATTGACGTTGCATACGGAAGTATTGTATTAGATATACATAGAAATGATTATGCACACCATTATTTCAGGTAATCATATTTACCTAAATTACCCGGAAACTTACTAACTGAAATAAGTATTTTGCCCTGCTTATAGACTTTTGATTATATCTTGTTTAGTGCAGAATTTAGTTTTTGATGGGGTTCAGTTTACAGGTTAAGGAAATAATAAAAGGATTTTATATGTAAATCTACAAATATTTACACAATTATTTTTACTTTATACAGATTTGAATCCCCAATCCAAATTAGTCTTTGATATTATGTTTGTGTAAACATACTCCTATAGATCCTGCTGTCAAAAAGCTTGCAAAGGTGATTACATATGTACAAAACCACACCAACCCAAACTGTAAAATTATTCGAAAGCAGTTCACTGTAAGGGGACGTGTGCATTAATTTCTTAGTTTTTAGTGTTCCGTAGTCAACAAGGAACCCTTATAGTTTTGCCATGTCCGTCCGTCTGTCTGTCCGCGGCTTAGTTCAAAAACTGCTAATACGAGAAAGCTGCAATTTGGCAGGGATATACACATTGATCCAGCCGACAAAGTGGTAGAATGAAATCTTTAAAAAAAAATAATAATAAGGGTACCTCCCCTACACGTGAAGTGGAGACTTAGTTTTTTCTTCTCGTCTACCCTATCGTGTGGGGTATCGTTGGATAGGAATTCCAAAAACATTGGCGGTTTGCAAAGAACATTTTTACTCTCAAAAACAAGAACAACAACAACAACAAGAGTTCTGGCTTTTTATAATGTCAAGTCGGACTTTACTTTACTATAATCTCTTCTTGTTTTTGAGAGAAAAAAGGAGTCAATCTGCGTGTTGCGAAGCTTCGCCATCCAGTGTTTTGTTTTATTAATTTATAGACTTTCTGTTCCGAATTTACGTATTCTTCCCCAAACGATAGAAGCAACTGCCCTGCGTACCCGTGTGGAATTCGTAGCTTTTTTTTTGAAAACGGTCGTTGAATATTTTTTTCCTTTTTGTGTTTTATGATAATTTAGTATACTTAGTATACAACATCACGAGTAGGGACCGGGCTTCTCTATAGTTTAGGACTTACTTCGAGTTGATCTTACCTATATACAGTACCAGAGTTAAAAGCCGTTTTAGCGAAATCAGATATCTTGACCTACCTATTTTAGATATTTCTTGTAAGATGTTCTTGAAGGGGGTTCGTAGGTCTCAAAGGACAACTCTTGGATATCTTGTTTTAGCAAGTCAGTAGAACTTAGTTAAAAGTGCTTTATTTCTTATAGTTTCTGAGGTTCATGGCACCAAAAGTACATAATATGCATGTCGCTACTTTTTGTAAAATAGGTACCAATAGTCAGCTTAAGGACGTTTCATAAAATTTACTACAAAAATGTACCTTCATGTAATAACAAAAGCCGCTTGATAATCAGTTGTGGTTTTGCCATTCCCCTAGAATATTTGAAACGTACTAATGAAGTACTTGTACATAATAATCTGGGTTCGCCCACATGATTCGCTGTAAGCCTGTGCATTGAAATGTGTAGTGATACCAGTATAAATAGCATTGCTATATAAACAAAACAGGCATGTGTATCAGTTGTATGCTTGTTATTTAAACATAGCTATAGTCTTTAATTAAAGTAAATAGCCGCTGTTAACAACTGGCAGGAATATATGAATATTAAATAAGGTGGTAAAGATTTGGTGCCAAGCGGTGAAGCCAGTACATATTATGACCGGTGCTAAGGGTAGGTACCTACTCGCCGCCGGTAACGAGATGGGCGGACGAGAAGGTGAGCCACCCGGGCTCGCTTGAATAAGGTCATAATCATCAAAATGTTTATTGGGATATCAATATTTTAGGCATATCGACTATATACGTATCGTATTTTACTTAACACTTTTTACTATAAATTTATGGTTTAAAAACCTAAACTTCTGCGCGTCTATGTAATCTCATTACGTTACGTGCTGCAGCGTATGCCGGACATTCGACGGACATCTTTACTACATAGAAGCGGAGATACGATACATTTTAAGACCAATAAATGTGAATTAAGCCAATATGTTTTTTATTGATTATTAATTTAAGAAGATCTTCCTGTCTAGAGGATAATGAGGCATCAAAATGTTAGTTTATGATTTTTATTATATTTTCATATCTGTTATATGTCTAAAGTAAAGACTGCAAAAAGGTACCTTAAGTCAAAGGGTATATAGTATTAAGTTAGATGTGTTGTAAGATTAATTATATACACTGAATATATACTGTGGAAGGAAATATAGTTCCTTAATTGAAATGGAAGGAATTAACAAGAATATTAATTATAAAAGTAATGAAAATTCATGGTGTGATTCATCTTAATAAAAAAAATATTAACTAGTTAAAAAACTACTGCTATTTCAACACGGGGACGTCGACGTCGTGTTTGAGGGAAGGCCCTATTAGGGGAGGTCTTACAGATTTATCTCGCTATCCGGACAGCGAGATTGTCATCTGTGGCCGTTAGTACGTGCCGAGGCCGCCTAACTATAGGCCGCCTAACTGTAGTTGGGGGGATGATACGTTGTGGATTGCACAATTAGTCGATTCAGGTGATTTTGTGTACGCTCGAAAAAGCGGACTGCCAGGGACCTTATTCTCACTTCATCCGAGATAATCTCGTATTAGAGATTATCTGGAAGGCACTATCTCGACTGTAAAATTTCGATTGTCAACATCATTTTCGCTTTTGCTGTATTCTCACTATCAATCGAAACAACCTTCGAACAAAATGTCGTTCGAAGCGGTGGAATGTTGCCGTAAACCGGTTACGCTATGAGGTACGTTCCGTTGCACAGTTGTAGAGCGTTTTTAAAAACGCCTATTCTAATATGCCTCTTTTGATATATTAAAAAAGGGTTCGGTGACTACAAAATGTTTGAAGCCACATTTTACTTGTGTTTCATTATTATTAATAAGGAAATAATAAGTAAAACTAAGTTTGTAAACTAAATCCCTATTTCAAGAAATTGCTTTCATCTTTAAATGGAACGTATTTGGACATGAATAAAAAAAAACTCTGTTTGTTTTTGTTGTGTGTTTTATTTATTTATTTGGTTGAGAATTTTAGGTTTTTCTTATTTTTCAATGGTGTAATTATGTTTATTAAATTTTTTCACATGAAATTACCACCTAGAATTATTAAAATACTACACAGCAGTAAAGATGGCGGTTCCGGACCTCAAACATTTTTGTGTATGTGATGTAATCTAGTGTTTGTTATGATGGAAATCAATAGAAATAGAAGAATATTATTGTCATGGGCGACTTTGATAATTGCAAAAATCGGCCAATCAATCAATTAATTGAGAAAAGACTAGTAATGTATTATGAAAGTAATAAAGGTAAAAAAATATCATATTTGGTAATATAAGTAATTTTTTCCGCCCTTTTAATTACTATGACCTACATTTAGACATTTATTTACTTTAGATTTTAGAACATAATTCACGCTAAGAGTAGAATTAATGTTTAGAACCCAATCATTTTGAACTAAATTTGTCAAGATTAAAATGCGAGATGTAGTCTCGAACGGACCCGACCACTCGAAGCAATTCGAGAAATGTCGGATTCGACATTACCAGAATTGCTTAACTACATTTTCGTTCGAGAAAAGTTGAAATTCGTACTTTATTTCGAATTCGTGATCAGTTCGATCGCGTGAGAATTGGCTCCCTGGTCTTTGAAATATTGGGGAATCGTCGGGAGCTCGAAGTGCCTGTGTAGGTCCGCATTACGGACGTACTAGGAGGCTCCGGAGGCCGCTCTGAGAAAGCGGTTTTGGAGGGTCTGAAGTTTATAGAGATTGCGCTTGGATAACGTAAAGACTACGCTAGCATAAGCTAGTATGGGGCGGATGCAAGTTGTGTAAAAATTCAGCTTATTTTTAAGCGACTCTTACTTTACTTGCCTATCATGGGATAAAGACGACCTAGGACAAAAGCGGCACCGAGATATTTGGTCTTGTTTTGCCAGGGAATAGCACGACCGATGAGTGAGAGGGGAGATGGCCGCGGAGGGCGGCCTGAGGTAAAAAGAACGGCAGATGGCGAAAAAGGGCGGTGATAGCGGGTTGGTGTCTCTTAGTGATTCGACTCACTTGCCTATCGGTGGTATAGATAGCGGTCATCCGCAAAGAGGGCTAATTGGGTGCCTATCGTTTTAGCGATGTCGTTGGTGTACAGTGTTCGTCAAGCACCTCTATAGAGCGAAAGCTTAGCCTTAAATTCTTTAGAAGTGCTATGTCGAGGACGTCAGGGTTGTGCCGAGTATTATGGGGAAAGTAAGTGGGCGTCATGGGAGCGATGATGTCAAAGTTTAGCCTGTCAACTAAATCGTCGATGAGTCTCCCTCTCCGTGAAGTTACTGAAGAGTTCCAGCGACGGTGCTTGCAAGGCTAGAATGACGGCGTCGTCTAAATTTAAGAGCGACTGAAGGTCGCTCTGCAGCAAGTTTTTGAGGGAGAGAGATAAACCGATGCAATTATGGCCGGTCATCGCTAAGCGGCAGACGGATGCTTCTATATTCGTAAGTGGAGGAGGATCGATAGAAGAGCAATGCAGGGAGCGTCTGTAATAGATGAGAGTGCTTCCCTGAGGGGCGGCAGAGGAACGTTTTCTGGATGAGGAAGACGTCCGGTTTTTGGGACGAGAGGAATTGCGACAGTTCTGCTCTCTGATTACGGAGACCGTTGGCGTTAAAAAAGCCGATGGAGACAGACCGGGGTTTTGGTTTTAAGGTTTTGGGCCTACCCTACGGAGGGCGGCGAAGAACTGTTGGGGGGAGGTGACCTGGAGGTATTCCGCGTACACGGCCTCAAAGTAGTCTGGGTCTAGGGCCCAAGGAATCTCAAGGAGATCATTGAGATGTTGTTGCTGCTCAGACGGCTGAGCAGCTTTGCAGGGCGGCGTGAGGGAGGGGCGTGGGGGGGCAAGGTGCGTTTGCGCGAGAAGTGCGGGATCAATTGGCGCAGGCGCTGTGCGCGGGGGTCGCGGGATGTCCCGGGACATGAGGGGGGTGGGGTAGGGAATACCCGTGACTGAGACGGGCCCAGGGAGTGCAGACAGAAGTTTGTCTGTCTCTTTAGACTTTCCTGCGTCAGTAAGCGCTGGAGGTCGGCTCCAGGCGTTGACAGCAGGGACGGGAGCAGGCACGAGCGGAGCCTGTTGGCGGGGGACAGAGGGGCCCGATTTACCTTTATTGGGTTTACGCGTGTTTTGTTTTGGAGCTTTTGGGCACCCGCGGTAATTCGCAGGATGACCTTCGCTCCCACAGAGTATGCAAGCGACCGGGGTGGATGCGTTTTCGCGATCGCGATCACAGTCCGGCTGCCTTATTAACAATGAGTTAGCAAAAAATTGCTAACGCGCGGTGCCCGCGCAAGCAGTTCGCGGTATTGCTCTAGACATCGAATTATGTACGGAAATCGCGCTTTGTTAAAAAATTTACAATATTTTGTTGAAGTATAGCACTATCTCTTTCTGTCGTACACAAAATCGTATTTCCCATCTCTACTGTTACGTTAAATATCTGTACATCATATTAAATGTTTGAACACAGGTTGAAAGTGCATTTTCAAAGTAGGAAACCAGCACCATCTATTAGGCAGTAGCGGTATTAACTAGAAATGTTGTCAGCGTTGCTTCTTCTTGATTTTGCCCTTTAATGTTGGAATTTGTAAACTGTTATGATCCTTTTACACATAGTTTTTTATTAATAAAACTAAAAGAACTTCATATTTTGAGAAACTTGATATGTAATGTCCTTTTTAAATGACTGTATTAAACAAACAATATTACATATTAATATTGTAGATAGTCTTTAGAAACAATAAATTTTATATTTTACATTTTGGGGTATTATGAATTTTTGATATGTAACACTGCTTTGTTTACATTGAAATTGAAATCTTTAAAATTAGGTTATTTAGAATTCAAAAAGTAATTTGATTCGTTCACATTGATTCCTCGTCTTGTTTTCCTTTTTTTACCTAGTACCTACAAAGAAAACAATTATGAGATCCATGAGGAATGTTGGTGATATAGTAGATGTAGAAGGTGATATTCTTTCAATCTAAAAACGTAATATTTGTGGCATCTTCCAAAACCACGTCGTATCTGAAGGCTTAGGTACTCTGGACAACAATAATTCCAATGGAAGGTATGAAAACAAATCTAAGTTATAGTCACGCTTTAAAGCCAATACCTACTCTAGATCCCTAAATACGCTGCAAATACAAGTGATAAATAGGTAATCTCATGATTTTGTAGAATTAAAATATGCCTGTCCCTATACTGCTGTTTATCTAATGGCAGTTTTATACTGAAATTGTATACTAAGCATTGAGAGCTACTCATCTGTAGTACTCACATAACATGATTCTTCGTACAGGGACTGACCTATTAAATATGATGCCAAAATATTTATCATAACTTAAGTTTGATTAAACCTAATATATGTATAGTTGCACTTATTTGATTGGCAAGTCTTGAGAATAAAAGCGCTGAATAATAGGTATTAAAATTGTACCTTTTTATATCTTGCCCACACTTAAAAGATAACTCATTATGTAATATATCCAGTAAAGAATAGTTTCTGTTGCTGAGTATGATGTGTAATACATATTTTAGGTCTGTGCACAAAAAGTCAGTACTAAGGAATTCTTTAAAATTCAATTCACCGATATCTTATTATTTTTCTTGTTTCAGTATTAAAGAGATGATGTTGATGTTTTATTTCAGGTTGCCTGTCACTGTCACAACCAGTGAGTAATGTTTTTTATATTGTTTCAGTTGTTATCTTGGAGATACAAGTTTAAGAAAGTGAACTGTAGACGCACTATTAGCAAAAGTCTTACAAAAGTCAAGTACTGAAAACATCAACAAAGGATCATTTCTGCTTTAAATGGATCGAATATTGTAGCGGGATAACACAGTAGAATTAGATTAAGTACAAGAATTGAAATAATGTAATAAAATTTTTAATTTAAATTCTTTCTCAATTTATTTTGTGCTATTATTTAACTAAAACCTATCATTTCATAACTGTTTTATCATTAACATGTCTTATGCATATCATTAAGTGAACTGCTGAACGATTTGATGATTTCCTTAAAATAATAGCCTTACAAACACTGCTAGATACAGGCATATCCCATGTATTTCTTAAACAAATCGGTCTGTACCACTTAAATTCATCTAGGACAACCCTCTGGGTTGTCAGTCCACCTGGTCCTACCACATTGAGTTGGGATTTATGGTGGCATGAGAATGAAGAAGATTTTATTATTCTTATGACTACGGTCTCTAATCAAGAACCTTCTTTTTTCTTTGTTAATAAGGTCTACGAGCACTCTTGTTACTCTGTAAAGGATCTCCAAGCGTTGTATTTTTTATTGCCTGAAGAGCAGTTTTGAGCTTATGAGGTGAACAGTCCTGAGCACTAGTCACAGTTTTATAAAATTTCCCACTTTTGACCTTGGTGAAAGCTGCAGCTGGTTGACAAAAGTTTATCATGGTTGAAGATGATCTAGCGGCTTAAGTAAGGCTTGCTTTTTACTAAAGGCCATAATCTATTGTAGAAGTAAGTGTTGACCGCCATCTTTGAATATTGATTTCCTACACTTAAAATTTAACCTGAGCCCTTATAAGTTCTAGATGTGGTCACACAACAAAAACTTGTGTATTCATTATATTAAGTGTATGGTTTGTTCATACACTCTTTAAGTCATCATCAACCAACAATTATGAACTTTTGTTTGTAAATAAGTTGTTGGTAAGTGATAGGTCAATAGTTTTATTACAAGTGATGCCCTAGTTGTTGCATGTGTCCATATTCTGCTGTAACCGTTTACCATCAGGTGGACTGCAAGCTTATTTGGCACCTTAGTGGTATAATAAAAAATGCCAGTTTGTTTTTATAGTTTATTGTATTATGGTAACAATTATATTTCATTCCATGTGTGCTTGTTGTATATATATTTCATTTATTCCTTAGTAACATTTATTTATTAATATATAGATAGTACTGCTGACTACACTTTGTCCTTTTTTTTGTGCAAAAAAGTTGCAGTATTCACAAATTTAATTCCATTTTGCTATCATAACAGCATAGGTATATCAACCTTGTAACATATCTTCATCATATTATCTGTAAAATACTTTAGAAAATTAGCTATGAACAATATGGTATTAAGGTAAACAGTAAGTTCTAATAAGTAGGTCCTGGAGCTAAGCAGCATATTCTAGGGTTTGAAAAGAGTAATGGAAGAAATCCTACTAATGCTTTATACAATATGTTTAAGTTAGTGACAATGATGAAATGAAATTTTGCACACACAGATTATTATTAGAATTGACCAACAAATATTTTATAATGATTATTCTGGTGAGTAATAATCAGCTGATTAAGTTTGTTCCAAAACTACTTTTTAATTGCAATATTGTGTTAAAGAACACCTGTAGGCTATGCTGTAGGACAGTATTTGCTCTCTGCCTTATAGAAATATATAAATTGGTAGATTCCTTCTAATTCACTTTGATTACCTATGTTTACAGTATAATTCTTAAAGTTGTTTTTTTAATTGAGTTGCCCTAATGATTAAATACTATTGTTGTGAGCGTTGGGTAGGTGTACTTGCAGAAAACTGACCAAACATATAAGAAAGGGTGGTTAGGTATCGCAATTCAAACAAATACCACTTCAATTGTTTGGTATATTTTAGGTTATAGGTTTTAACTGCAAGTTTTCTTACTTCATTTATGGTGTAATGAATAAGTAGGTCCCAGTATCTTGCCGTTAAATACATACAATTTTCTTCGATTTTAGTAATCTTTTGTTATCAACTTCCTAGATTCTTTATTAGTAGGTAGCAGTATTTTATAGGCAATTTTGGGTTTAAAATCAGCACAGTCAATGTCTCTGGTATTCTTATCACTATTATTAGCGAGTTAAAATTCACAAACACACACAAAATTAACCAAAACACTAGTTTAAACAGAAAGTCGTACGACAAAGCGTTTTCTGACCTCGCACACTGGTTTCTGTTGTGTTACTTAACTTTGATTAATTTCTTGCGGATATCTGCTTTAACAATCAATGTTTTGAAAATGTCTAAAGTCTTTAATTAATTTGATATTAGCTTTGCAATCAGAAAGCGATCAGTTTGCAGCCATTAAAAAGGTAAACGCAAATTTGACAGTTCATATGGCTTGCTAACCGCTCGCTAATCGTGATTCATAATTCTGATTTCGGAGCTTTCTATGACGCGTAGCGATTGAAAATGCATTTTAACTCCTAAAGCGCCTGATAGAGGCGCTCGCGTCGACTTATTGCTACTTGCATCGCGACCGCTGCTTCATAATTCGAAATTGGTGTTCGACAGCGATTATTGCGAAATATTAGGCTCTTGCTCTGCTCCCGCAAGATTGGTGATAACCCCGCCGAGTGGCGTGATCGCGTAGACATTTCACGCAGCGCGGTCTGCGTGTGCAGTTACGCTGCGCGTGGCTATATAATTGGTAGCATTGTCCCGGGGTCGACTGCTTATGCGGAGTCACGACCCGGACGCCCTTTAGGCTGCAAACATCTTTAATATTAAAGATGGCTTTGCCCTCTTTTGTGTGATCTAGGACTACGAGGACCATGTCGTAGCAGTCAGATCGGTTACGGCCGTTGTACATTCGCTTGTACTATCACGATAACACTATTACTAAGTATTGGCTTGCATTGTTTTCGCGCAATTTTTATTTGTTTCCACAATTTATTTATTTACAAATCAAGTGACATTAAAAACGTCATAATGCATGTTTTCTTTTTTGGTGTTGACAGTAAGCAATCAAAGATGAGAGAAATTGATCATCATGATTACCAATGCCAATTCCCCAAATGTTCCTTACTTAGCACCAACACACGCCGGCAATAAATTTGCTTTATTTAAAACGTTTCTGTCGCTTTTATTTTGTCGGAAAGCACGCTTGATGCGCCTTTTTAGTCCTTCAATATCGACTATGTCACGTCCCGCTTGGCCATGCGCGTGTGGCGGTGGAGCCACCGAAAAATTCTATGCGTGGCACATAATCCTAAGACTTCCTGTACCCTGGCACGGATGGAGCCCTTCACTGTTGAGCACCTCCCATACGTAGGTGAGACTCACGTTGAATACAACCGCGCCGTCCCTGGTACTGGCCATAGGATGGTTTCTGAAGAAATACAGTACCTCCTCTTCAAATTCGGCTGGATATCATGGTCTACCTGCATCTATGGCAGCCGGTGGGTCTAAGCGGCCAAGTTCTTCATGCCTGTACACAGCATTCAAAATGGTGTGATGACTTGGTCGCACACCATACCTTTCATGGTACAAATTGACGGCACGTGAAAGTATATTTTGGCTGTCGCGATAACATTGTATCATGTTAAAGTACTCATGGCTCCTGTAAAATCTGGCATTGCTATCATGCGCGTGGGGCACACTTTATTTGTTAACAATCACAAAATTAAGTAACAACGTAATGACAATGACTCATTGACATTAACATTTTAACAACTTAAAAAAAATTATCACGTTAAAGACAAAAAATACATTCGTTATCTGAATCTATATTCTTGATACTCCCCTTTCAATTTAGAAACTTTATTTCCTTCCACATTATATGTTTAAAACATAATATCTTTCATCATCATTGGTGTATAAAACACGGCTTATTTTAATTTTTAGGGTTCCATACCTCAAAATGAAAAAAGGAACCCTTATAGAAAGACTTTGTTGTCTGTCTGTCTGTCTGTCAAGACCCTTTTTCTCAGGAACGCGTAAAGGTATCACATTGAAATTAATATCAAATACTAGCTTAGTATGGTCCCCTGAAGCTGTAGAAAATACGGCAGAAAAACCGCCATTTTGTCGCATATTTTATGTTGCCCTAGAATCATGAAATATGACATGAAGCAAGGTCTTACATCACAGATATAGGTAAAAAACCGAAATTCGTTAATTTATAGTTATAACACATTTAAAAGAAAAGTTTGTTTGTCTGTCAACATTTTACAATAGTTCGTGGACAAACTATACTTACAGACGAGAGATTGCCTGCACTTTGGACACATACAAGACCATGATGTCATAAAGTATCGACTAAACTTCCACAATAACAGCGATGAAGTTCATTAGTTTTAAGTTCAAGTTATGAACTAACAGTTCGGGACAGAGTTGTTTTATCCAGCAGAGTCCCAACATTTGGGGAAGTTATAGCCTGTAGCCAATAACCTGATTCATCATTCATGTTCGGAGAGCGCTGACAGATGTGAGCGAGTTGTACAGAATTGGAATTTTAATTAAATCATTTTGAATTTGTTTGCAGAGACTCGTCGCATTGTTATTCGTTATCATATTTATTATAAGCTTTATTTAAGTTTTTGATAAAATAGATGTAAATGAAGAAAAATTGAGTAACAAACATCGGAACATGTTCATAGACTTTCTTTCACCTCACATTTATTACAAACATTAGAACATGTTCAATGACTTACTTTCACATTTATAACTAACATCGGAACATGTTCATAGACTTGCTTTCACCTCACATTTATAACAAACATCAGAACATGTTCAAAGACTTACTTTCACATTTATAACTAACATCGGAACATGTTCATAGACTTGCTTTCACCTCACATTTATAACAAACATCAGAACATGTTCAAAGACTTACTTTCACATTTATAACTAACATCGGAACATGTTCATAGACTTGCTTTCACCTCACATTTATAACAAACATCAGAACATGTTCAATGACATACTTTCACATTTATAACGAACATCGGAACATGTTCATAGACTTTCTTTCACCTCACATTTATAACAAACATCAGAACATGTTCAATAACTTACTTTCACATTTATAACTAACATCGGAACATGTTCATAGACTTGCTTTCACCTCACATTTATAACAAACATCAGAACATGTTCAAAGACTTACTTTCACATTTATAACTAACATCGGAACATGTTCATAGACTTGCTTTCACCTCACATTTATAACAAACATCAGAACATGTTCAATGACATACTTTCACATTTATAACGAACATCGAAACATGTTCATAGACTTTCTTTCACCTCACATTTATAACAAACATCAGAACATGTTCAATAACTTACTTTCACATTTATAACTAATATCGGAACATGTTTATAGACTTGCTTTCGCTTGAACATTTATAACAAACATCGGGGCATGTTCACAGACTTTCTTTCGCTTTAATATTTTTAACATAAATAGATATCTCAGTATAAAAAAACTTTTAAAAAATGTTATCTATATTTTTTTGTGTATATTAAAGAAAGGTATTTAAAATTTGTAAATGCGACCTAACAGCGTCCGTGTAACTCGTACGGTAAGTACCTTTATACCAATTTTTTTTTATTCTTATGTGGAAAACTAGCTTACGGCCCCTGGTGTTACCGTAGCCTATATGTATAGGGTCGCTTGCAACACCAGAGGCATATAACTCGTGCGTTGTCTGACCGACTCTTTAAAAATCTAATTACTTTATTCTTGAAATACTCCGTTCTGTAGTCCCTAGAGAAAAACCGACAAAATAAGCAATATCTTAACTTCGTGTCCGCATCTGCAACAATCGTTGCGGAGTTTGAGCGGATGCGGAAGTGATTTAAGTCATGGCAATAGGCGACAAGAATTCATTGACTGCTGCGCACCCTGGTGGTGAAGGTCAACAACACAATCAGATTAGATTTAATTTGATTTGAAGAAGTGAAACATAAAAACAACAAAAATAATATAGATCTATTGACTGAAACACACACTTACACATACCCTGACATACACAAACAACATACCCAGGTACACACAAACATATACAAATTAAAATTATTAGGTATTATTATAGTTTAAAAAATATTGGAAACCTTACTTAATATTATATGTCAATTGATACACAAATTAGTTAAATAAATTCAGATATTCCCAACAGTGGATGAACTAAGGGACATTGAAAAGATCGTAAACGAATTTATATAGATAATGACGGTCATTGACCTTGGATGTTCACATTTATATAGAAAAAGTCTTGTTTCAGCATAATTTAGTTTAAAACGTTGCTGTAAGTACCTGCTTCAGTGTACACCGTACACTATAAGAGTACACGTGCGTAGTGTGCAGTGCGGACGGTGCCGGTGTGCGGTTTGCTCGAGACGTTCCTGCGGCTTGCGGTGTCCGGCTTGTTCACTGTCAACTCTGACAGAGTACACTTTACGTAAACCTTAGCTGCTGGTGTTGTGGAAAATTGTGTTGGAGTTTCTATATTTAATTAATTCTTATTTGTGTGATCCAGTAAGAGGTAATAGTTACATAGTTATATTTATACTTAATTTTGGCTAAAGCGCGCCATATTCGACTTGCAATTTAAAACAGGGAGCCAATTCTTACGCGATCGAATTGCTCACGAATTCGAAATAAAGTACGAATTTAATCTTTTCTCGAACGAAAATGTAGTTAAGCAATTCTGGTAATGTTGCATCCGACGCAAGCCACTTGTGAACTGCTTTGAGTGGTCCGGACCGTTTGAGACTACATCTCGCACTTGAATCTTTCGTTCAAAATGATTGGGTTCTAAACATTAATTCTACTCTTATCGTTAATTATATGTTCTTAAATTTAAAGTCAATGTCTAAAATGTAGGTTAGAGTAATTAAAAGGGCGGAAAAAAGACTTATATTAGGAAATATGATACTTTTTTTACCTCTATTCCTTTCATAATACATTATTAGTCTTTCGTCAATTGATTGGTTGTTTGGCTGATTTTCGCATTTATTAAAGTCGCCCATGACAATAGTATTCTTCTATTGATTTCTATCATAACAAACACGAGGTTACATCACATACACTGAAAAAATGTTTAAGGCCGCCATCTTTAGTGCTGCGTAGTATTTTGATGATACTAGGTGGTAATTTCATGTGAAAAAAAATTTATAAACACAATTACACCCTTGGAAAATAAGAATAACTTATAATTCTCAATCAAATAAAACACTAAACAAAAACAAAGATTTTTTTTATTTACGTCAAATTACGTTCCGTTTAAAGATTATAGCAATTTCTCTTTAGTTTACAAACTAAGTTACACAAGTAAAATGTTGCTTCAAACTTTGGGAAGCCCCCAAAATCTTTATTAATATATCAAAAGACGCATAATAGAGTAGATGTTTTTAAAAACGCTCTACATGGATAATATGTGACGGAATTAGAAGACAGTGATGATGATACTGATGACGAATAAAAATAAATATAAATTTTCTTCAAAACACCAGTTTTTAGGGTTCCGTACCTAAAAAGAAAATAGTAAACCTTATAGGATCACTTTTTTGTCATTGTCTGTCTGTCTGTCAAGACTCTTTTTCTCAGGAATGCGTGAAGGTATCGAGGTTAAAATAAATATTAAATAAGGTCTACAGCCCCCCTTGAAGCTGTAAAAATAACAAGCTTCTAAGTCAACGCAATAAATTTTTTTGTCGCATATTTTGGCTTTCACAAATAAATCAAACCCTATGTGACACTGAAGAATTATGAAAATTGACACAAAGCAAGATCTTGCAGCACAAATATAAGATGCGTATAGTTGGCCCAGCTAAGTTACCAACAAACAATAATTTTTGTCGCTTTTGATAGAGAATCGTTTGTTGTTGATTGTTTGTTGGTTCTTAATTAATTAATTATAAGCAATTAAAAATCGCGGCGTATAGTTGGCCCCGTAACTATTAGAGACCATTATTTGTAATCGAATCGGCGTCATTTTGTTTGTTTTTGTTTGTTGTTTTGATTTCTACGTTTGTTGGTTATGAAATATCAATATTAATAAATAAATAATTGTTTTTTAAAAATGTACTTTGCTGATGCGCGTCCTGCCTGCGAGTGCACACGCACGAGTGCGCACGCGCGAGTTTGCGAATGCGCGCAGGGCTTATTTTTTGAAATTTGCAAATTTTCAAAACGTTTTTGATGAACTTAAGAAGAAAGAAAGAAAGAAAGCCAAAAAATGAGAAAAAAAAGTTGTTTTTCCTAAGACTAATTTTCGTTGACTAAAATTTCAGCAACATTTTAAAAGCTGGGACTGTAAAATTGAAAAAATAGTAACGTTTGACACTATTCACACTTGTAGAGATGTTGAATTACATTGTTATTGCTTTGTTATTATCAATTTTTCACGTAACGAAACATTTGGGACTTAGGTATTTCTGTAAAAAAAGTTTTTAAAAATTATCTTGCTCCTGATTTTGAAAACAACCATAGTTTTATTTTCTCAAGTCTGGTTTTCGAAGTATTAAGAAAAAAATTAATTTTTACAAAAATTCAAAAATTTATGAAGTTCAAATGTACATTTTCCACGGATTAATTAAAAAATACTTACTCGATGAAAAAAATAACATGGATTTTTCACGGAAAATTGGTAATAAAGCTAACTTTGGCAAAACTTAACAAAGAATTTTTGCGAAAATTGTTATTAAAATAGCTTTATGTTTACTATAAGAGATGGTGTCTTTATAATCGAATTAAGATTGCCATTACTGACACCCGCGTAACGGTGACCTCCCCTCCTGGCGGTTACTCACCTTCAGGCTCGAGACTCACGCCGGTCAAAGAGACGCCCCCGAGAGCGACAACCCAAGCCGAGGCTACCCCCGCTGCTAGCTTGAGCTGTGGGCGCTATACGGGCTGATGCTCCTTCAGAGTCTCGCCCAAAAAACCCAGAAATTTCACGTTCGACGAAGGCTATTTCCTCCCTCGCTTCGCTCCGGCGTCAAACGACATCTTCGTCGAGATTGAACTTTTCCTCCTGAAGCATGAACGTTTCATGACAAAGGCAGGAAAGGAAAAGAGCTCTTATCATCCTTGAGTGACAAACAGCCAATACTCTGGAAAAACAGGTCTGATATACTATAAAATGTTTTAGTAACAAAAAACTTAAAACATAATGGAATCTATATAAAAGCTGAGTTCTTTGCACAAGCTTCTCTTAATCTTTCTTTCTGTAAATCCCAACTGTAGAAAAACTCGTAGAATCCCGCATGACATCACCAACTGTGAATTTGATGAGAAATTTCCACTTGGCAGGCGGAATTCCCCATAATTTTACCGGGAATTCCCACGTAGTAATTTCTGAAAATTTTTAAGACACAAAATCAATATATACTTGTAAATGTCATCGAAAAAGACAACAGGGAAAATTCTATGAGATTTTCCTACAACTGGGAGATACTATTTAAAAAATTGCATCTTCTTAGCATCAACTGCATTTTAAAATTACTATTATTCTAGGAACATTTCGATCATTCAAATATTAGTTTCCTCAATTTTTGACAACTGTAAATATGAAGAGTTTAATAACGAGTCATAAACCGACGTCTCACAATTTCTCAAAATGTTAGTGACTTACAAATTTCTAAAATGCGCAAACTCGTGCGTGTGCACTCGCGCGTGTGCACTCGCAGGCAGCAAAGTACATTTTTAAAAAACAATTATTTATTTATTAATATTGATATTTCAGAACCAACAAACGTAGAAATCAAAACAACAAACAAGTAGGTATGATATTTCATTAATGGTTTTTTTTTTCATACATTGTAACTATCGAAGTCATTAAAAAAACAGTCTATAGTTAGATAACCCACAGGGAAAAGCCTAAGAAATGATACATTTGCATTCTTTGCATTAGTAGTCTTTGTCACATAGCGCAAATATCTACTTTTCTATATTTCTTGCGTGTGTTACGATCCCCTTTCAGATGTTGAATAGGCCAATATAAATAAAACTGAATCAGTGATGATAAGTATGTTCGTGTTCCTTATATTATACTTATTATTTGTGGAGATGTAAACAGAGTAGAGGTTTCAGTAAAATTTCTTAGATAAGTATGTACTTATAATCGAAACGAGTTTTATCGATATCTTACGCGAGAAACAATGAAGATTATTTTCAATTCAAAGTGATGTTTTATTCATTAGCAAACTTGCAACAATTGATTATATAATGTAAAACATATTGTAATCTAGCGCTTTTTTAAACCACACTTGTCTTGCAAAATCTAGCGCTTTTTTCAAACTGATCTAGCGCCCAGCACTAAAACAGACCTGCCATCTCACCACTCGCCATCGGCAGGGAATTAATCTCCGTTATAAAATTTATGCATTAATTCAAAGGTATTCACTAATATGAGAAAATATTTGTTTAATAGGTCAAAAGCCGATTTCCCAAAACTAGAATTGTTTCTGGTCTCCAATACGCCATATTGGTTTACATGATAAGACAAGTAAGAAAAAATAAGGTTTACATGTTTTGGTATGTGTCTAGTCTAAAAATCGGCCAAGTGCGAGTCGGACTCTATCTACAAAAACGAGCAAAAAAATCACGTATGTAATTAACGTAAAAATAACATACGTAGCCCCCTAAAATATTTTTGAAGTGAAAACTTCTTTAGCGGCGTTGTGCACTTTTCTTGGTATGGGTAAAAAATGATAAACTCGCGTCAGGTCACGTGTCCTAATCGTGGAAATTCGTAAGACGGAAACCGTAATGCCACGCCTATTATAATTTTTATTTTTAGTATTCGCGATTATGAGTAATACAGGGAGGTTGGATATGGAATTTTAATTCTATGACAGATTGCGATGTCAAATATACTACGTCAAAAAAGTAAATAAACAAACATTATTATTTCTTGACAATGTCAAAGACATGCCTTATGACATATTTGAGTGTCAAGCGCGAATCGTGTGTAAAGGTTTTCACTTCTGCCGGCACTCCCGGAGTGTAAATCGTTTTTTTTTTTCTGTTTTTTAGTATTTGTTGTTATAGCGGCAACAGAAATACATCTTCTGTGAAAATTTCAACTGTCTTATTATAACGGTTCATGAGATACAGCCTGGTGTCAGACGGACGGACGGACGGACAGCGAAGCCTTAGTAATAGGGTTCCTAATTACCTTTCAGGTACGGAACCCTAATAAAAACTGTAATTTAAGATACTGTAGTACATACAATGTAACAATGTAGAACACATTGTCACATATTGTTTTGTGTGGTAAATAAATAAGTTAATAAATAAAATATCTATAAGCAAAACTTTTTTTTTATTTTTCTGTTCAAAAACCATATCTATAACCTAAATATTTAATATCATACACTTATTTAAAAAAAGACCTCAAAATAGGGAGGGAGGTTTAACTAATGTATTACGTAAACACCAAAGCTCTGTATTTGATGTGTGGTGTCTAAATATACTCTAAAAAATGCTCAGAGCTGTAAACTCTTATGCAAAACAAAACAATACAAAACTAAACATTAATACACGACTATTTCTAGTCATTAGCAAATAGAAAACGCAATGAACAAGGGTAGTTAGTTAGTTAGTCCCGAAACACTGGTGGCTGCTCCCCTGCGCTACTGGGTAGGCTACCTTGCCAATAATCCGTGTCAAACAATTAAGTACAATAGCATAAGCCCGAAGACAAATTATATATATATGTAGTTATCATAACTTGTTTCGTAAGTAAGTTATACATTTTTACTTGAATTTAAGATTTAAAAACCCCCAACGCAAAAAGAAAAGTGCACATTTATAGTAAATTTTTTTTTTATTTTATTACTAAATAGAATCGCTCACTTTTTAAAGTACCTCATATTGTAGTCCCTAAAGAAAACCTCAGCAGGGAGCTCATTACACAACCTCAGCAGGGAGCTCATTACACAACCTCAGCAGGGAGCTCATTACACAACCTCAGCAGGGAGCTCATTACACAACCTCAGCAGGGAGCTCATTACACAACCTCAGCAGGGAGCTCATTACACAACCTCAGCAGGGAGCTCATTACACAACCTCAGCAGGGAGCTCATTACACAACCTCAGCAGGGAGCTCATTACACAACCTCAGCAGGGAGCTCATTACACAACCTCAGCAGGGAGCTCATTACACAACCTCAGCAGGGAGCTCATTACACAACCTCAGCAGGGAGCTCATTACACAACCTCAGCAGGGAGCTCATTACACAACCTAAGTCTTCGCAAGTAGAAGCACCTCTAAATTAGTGACCACTTTCATTCTAAGGTGTGAGGATTAATTCCCTGCTGATGGTGAGTGGTTGGTGGTGGTGGTGACGTTTAAAAAGTTACCGTGGGCATTATTGTAAATAATAACTCAGTATACAAGCGATAGAACACACAAAGGCAGTAGAAGTCTCTGTACAGACTTTGTGACTTCGGAATCGATGACAAATCTCTCAGTTCATCGTTTGTAGCGAATAGGGTTTTGTCAATATTTTTCATATATTTTATATTTGTTGGTTTCTAAAATTTAATTAAATAATTATTATATTAGTTTTTTACATCAGAATTGTTGTTGCCGAAGCTTGGTATAGATAATACGGTTGCTGGCACGCGGCGGGCGGAAGGGCCCGTGATCCCCCTCTATTGCAGTAGCCGAGTCCACCCCGGTCTCCTTCTCCGGCACGACTACTATTTCACAGACTATACACAGGTTGGTGGTTCAGCCTCCAAGAGCGGATATTAAGTTATCCCTGTGTTCGGGAACCCGTTCAACCTGCAGGTAGCCAACGGTCAGCCGTTTCATCAGGTCTCCCTGATCGCCGTGCCGGCACGCCTTGTCTACGTTTAAAAGTTAAGAGACGACAGACATGTTATAATGAATTAAATGATGCCCTTTCTAAAATTGTAAATTGGTTTAACGCTAATAATTTGTTACTTAATGAAAAAAAACCAAATGTGTTAAATTTACATTACCAAATGTTAGTCAGAGACAGACATGTATTAATATTAATGGCGAGCAATTAGAACTTGTTAATACAACAGGCTTTCTTGGCATAACGCTGGACTCCAAACTTCAATGGGGTCCTCATATTCATAACCTAGCCAAAAAACTTAGCTCTGCTGTGTATGCGATCAAGAAAATAAGACAATTGACCGATGTGGACACTGCAAAAATAGTATATTTCAGCTATTTCCATAGTTTAATGGCATATGGTATCCTATTGTGGGGTAGCGCTGCTGATGTAAATACAATATTTTTGTTACAAAAAAGGGCAATTCGTGCTATTTTTAAATTAGGATCTACGATATCTCTGAGGGATAGGTTTAGGGAAGTAAAAATTTTAACTTTAGTGTCGCAGTACATATATGAAAATCTTTTATATGTAGGTACATAAAAATATCAATAGTTTCAGCAAGAAAAGTGACGTTCACAAAGTAAATACTATAAGTAAAAATAAGCTGTTGGTGCATGAAACACGTCTACACAAAATAAGTAACTCTTTTATGGGGCAATGTATACACTTTTACAACAAAGTTCCCAATAAAATTCAAAATCTATCAATAAGTAAATTTAAATCTTTTATCAAGCAGGTACTTTGTAAAAAGGCATACTACAATATTTCAAACAATGTAAATGATAAAAATTCTTGGGACTGATGATGCTCAATTACAGGATGCATAGGTAAACCAAATTAAAATGGAAATAACATAAAATTGTACGACTAAAGATCTTTTATTTAAAACATTAATTGTATTTTAGTTTATTTAAGTGTTTTTAAAAGAGTAACTATCGAGTTTCTTGCCGGATTCTTCTCGGTAGAAATCAACAACATTGTGAACCGGCGGGAAGGTGGGAGGGTTCAAAAAATAATATTTTATAACTTTGGCGATTCAAAAGTGATTGTAAAATCCTTATTTGAATAAACCATTTTGACTTTGACTTTGACTTACGTCTAGCAATGACAGCAACGAGAACCACCGGTCCCTCGCAGCAACCTTACTCACCGCCAGGAACACAACACTACTCAATGTTAGCGTTACTGTAGCTATGGTTTTCTGTAAGGTGGAGGTACTTCCCCAGTTCGAGCTGCTCATTCGAGCGAGTATTCGCTATGCCCTACCTCTACTAAATTTACAAGTGTGCTAATATTGAAGTACCCTTTGCTTCGAAGTTGACGTCGAACGTTTTTATACATTTCTCGAGTTCCTAGTTTTATTCTCATTTATTATTAACTTCAAATTAATTTGTTAGCAACATCAGTTAATAAATAAATTAAGTGATAGTTGTTTCTGTTAGTTATTATTAGTTATTATTTCTTACTTTCTTAAAACTAAACGAGGTAATTCTTATTACCTTTTTCGTGCATTTTCTTAATTTTTAATTACTTTTTTTCTTTTAAAAACTTACTTATATAAATCAGGAAAAGTAGCAAATTACTGCAAAATCATATCTTAATTACCCTGACATTTAGATAAAGATATTTGTAACTAAAAATAATTAATAAACGAGTAGGAAACCAAAAACTCGTGAAATTTACTTGCACTGATGTAAATAGTTCGACCATTACGGAAATCAGGTCTCGAAAACTTTTAGCCGTTTTTTGTACTGTACACTAAGACATATAGTATATATAGTCTCTTTGTTTTATTGCGTCGACTTAGAAGCTTGTCTTTCTAAAGCCTCCACAAAGATCTATGGTAGAACTAATAATTTGATATTAAATTCAACTAGATACCTCTGCGCGTATCTTAGAAAATCTGCTTAAGCTTAGAAGGTCCCGACTTTTGCGCAGCAGCGGTCACTGAGACAATCGTCACTGGTATGGCACGTTTTATTCCTAACACGCAAATAGCTGCCGGTTTAAAAAAACCGTAGTTTAATCGGTCTTGTAGAGAAAATAAAATTTTCTAGCAAACTGCGAATCGTCGACGATCCCAAACTCACCGTATTGAACCCTTAAGTCTGAGGAGAGATTTTGCCTCCCTGTGTCTATCGAAGTTGTTATCTTACGAACTGCCTGAGGGTTTGTGCAAATAGGTAAATAGCTTTTTGTCCGGTAGACGCATACGAACCGTAGTCGACAGTAGTTGCTCTGATAGCATGGACATTAATGCTGGTGTCCCGCAAGGCTCTGTGCTGTCTCCTACGCTGTTTCTTTTGCATATCAATGACATGTTGTCTATAGACTACATACATTTCTATGCAGATGACAGTACTGGAGTCGCTTACAATACGCACCATGCAAATTTCCCACGTTCCGTTTGGTCAATAACCGCGGAGAACTTGTGTCTAAGATCGAGACGAGACCACTCTGTCTAAGGTCTCTGACTGGGCACAGGAAAACTTGGTCCGATTCAACCCTACTAGGACACAAGTCTGCGCGTTGACCGCTCAGAATTTAATGCCATTTAATGTTTGTAACTGCCACTATCATAAACGAAATTGCTTCAGTATAAACTTTGACCTGTTCAACCCAACCACGACACAAGTCTACTCGGATGTAAGGTGTAGACGTTTCTAGCGACGGCGACGCTTAGGTTCAGGACACAAGTCTACTGGGACCCTTGGTGTAGACGTCTTTAACGACGTTCCATGATAAAAGTCTACTGGGATCCTCGGTGCAGACGTATCAAGCGACGCTTGGTTCCAGAACACAAGTATACTGGGACCCTTGGTGTAGACGTCTCTAGCGATGCTTGGTTTCAGGACACAAGTCTACTGGGACGCTTAGTTCCAAGATACAAGTCTACTAGGATCCTTGGTGTAGACGTTCTTAGCGACGATCAGTTCTAAGCCAAATCTACCGGCATCTTTGGTATAGATGTTTTGTTTGGGGGTGTTTTTAATTTGCGCCGTACCAATTTCAAATTATTAGAACAAAGACTTAAAAGTTGTAGGTATATTATAAATTAAAGAATCGATCTATGCTGTAAACGTCTGTAGTTTCGCACAGTTCCAGGTTTAAAGTCTACTGGGGTCCTTAGTGTAGACGTCTCTAGTCAAACCAAACCCAAGCGTTCGCGGGAGGAAGTTTCTCTGAAACCGCACTATACGCGACTAGTTCGGTTCTAAAGTGTGAAAATGAATTCCCTGCCAATGGCGAGCGGTGCGATGGTAAAAAGTAGCCGTGGGCATCATTCCGAACAATTCTTTAGAAAAGATCCCATTGTACATGCGGCACAAGTAGTAGGTGTAGTGTAATGTATGGTATATTATTAAATAGATATATTCATTAATATATGAAAATAAAATATATATAACTTATTCCTGTAAAATAATAAAAACAAATTATAATAATAATTCTATTTGAAGGATGTCATGAAGCCATCCATGTAAAACGTAAAACGATAATGAGACAATGCCTCAGGGGAAAGGTTTATTATTGAAGTACTGGTAAAGTCTTTGGGTAGGTGCAACCTAGTGAATAGATTGAAAAATGATCTGTTAAATGTTATTGATAATTAAAAGATATTGACACAATACTCTCGTAGAAAACATGTAACACAAATAAGGCGTAGTTAAAAAATTGTGGGTTCCTTGTAAATAGAAGTGGGGATCGTCTTCTAAGGTGATGATTAGCAGATATGTTGATGTAAATGTTGTTAGGGATCAATTTTTTCTTGTTGTTCTGGTCGTTTATAATTTTGATAAGGATGAGGATGTAGATTAGTAAGATTATAACATATAAGAATAAAAAAAGTGTTAAAATGCCATTTTATTTATAGTTAATATGTCTGGAGTTGTGGAGCGGTTTCCGGTCGAGAAGGAGTACGAGAAGAATCCAGAGATTTCACCGGAAGAAATCAGGAAACTTCGAGATTGGCTGCACACACAACCACATCTTCCTGGAGATTATTTAGACGGTATGATAAAATTTCCATTATGCTTTGGTGAAACTATTGGGTGTTTGTAACAATACTTAATACTTACTTATTAGCTGCATATTTGAACGTTTGATTAGATATGATATTAAATATTATAAAATCATAGTTTTTAACAATATTAGTTCTTTTAGAAAATAATTATAATTATTATCTTTATAATTAAATGTAAAATGCAAAGTACGAAACGAACCTGAGAAAATGAAATAGAAAAAATTGAAAATGTTTTTAACAGGTGCGTTCGCCATTCATACCATGACAATTTAAAATTTTTAGAACAAAGATTTTTTTTTTCGCAATTGTGTTCCAATCAAATAAAACAACCGGCTTCAAAATGCACTAAAAAGGTAAAAATAATAACTTATTTCTAAAAATCTGATCTGAATCACAGTTTGAAGTTAGTGTCATGAAAGTGAAGTGTGTGTCCATAGACACTAACTTCAAATTGTAATTTAGGTCAGTTTTTGGGAAAGAAGTATTTAATTTTACCTTTTTAAAGCTGATGACGAATTTCTTTTTTTTCTCGTACCTACCCTAAAAACAGCGATACTCGTAACAAAATTTTATTCAATCATCAACATAAAAGGCGTTTCACCAGTTCCAAATTAACACCAATTATTTTTTTTGACCAGAAATTTAAGTTTTAAATTCACTACATTAATATAGGACCATCTCGAAAGTATATACCTTATAAAAATAATTTTGAAAATCCGTCTTTATATGACGATGTTACACCCGAACATACATTAAAAAAAAAAAACATCCGAATTTATTTATTTATTAATTACAAGCACAAATATCATTACAGGACTTCCCTAATCCGATAATGTACGTAGTCAATTTGATTTATTAATTTCTGTATAATATCATTAACTACTTAGTCCGTAACATAATACATACACATAAAATAATACATACACATAACATAATACATATACAGTTACTTTCTCGAATTCGCTCAGTGAACATGTAAATAAATCAAAATTGTCTGCAATTTTATTAAGAAAAATCAAAGTTCGCGTCATAGGTGCTTTAGCCAACAGGTTGAGAACCTCCTCCTTGTTTGAAGTCGGTTTAAAATATGTCAACTGACGGACGAAGATACACATTGGGTAGTTCACCTTAGCGAAATAATAATTATTTTTTTTGTACATTACACTGAAAGGAAAATGTGTCCGTTCCTGCAATAAAATCCCTTCAGAAGTGTGAAAATTAAATTTTAAAAAAACCAAAAAAAAATTGTAAATCTGATAAAAATGCTTATTATACAATTAAAGACTGTCACTTTTTGATTATTGACTAAAAAAACGATGTAAAATCTTATTATAGAAAGTTTATATGAGATCTGTGGATATTTTACTTAAAACAAACAATAAACTAAGCTTTTAGGGGTTTTTTAACCCCCAAAAGCAGAAAGGTAGTAGTTACATTTGTATGGGATTCGAAAATATTATTAGTTTGGTTTTTTAATTCACTCACTTGGGGGAAAAAGGGGGTGACACGTTGTTTATAATGCAGTGTTGATTTTATATTGTAGACATCGTCAACAGTTTTTTTTAAATTGAACCCTAAAAGAATAAGCGGGCGAAAATATTTTTGCACGCAACAGGAAAGTGTAAGCAATTAAATTAAGAAGGAAGGAATAGAAGATTTTAAAACGAGTGATTTATCTTGTCAGGTGAGGATTTTTCCAAAATTCAATCCCTTAGAACGTAAAAGAGTAGCATGTATAATAGTAACATGTATAATAGTAACATGTATAATAGTAACATGTATAATAGTAACATGTATAATAGTAACATGTATAATAGTAACATGTATAATAGTAACATGTATAATAGTAACATGTATAATAGTAACATGTATAATAGTAACATGGCGTTTATTAGGATGAAAATAATAAATATGTAAAGAGCTTGATTGCCATTGTAGGCATAACCCCTTAGTAGGTTTCTTGATTTAAAAAAAAAACTGTGCAAATATTAATCTTTTTTTATTCCACTAAGGTGGCAAACCAGTCTACGTGAAGTAGCTGTGTGCGGTGAGGTAGTGAATGATATATGTTTTTTTTTTATACCACTAAGGTGGCAAACACGCTTACGGTCCGCCTGATGGTAACCGGTCACCGTAGCCTATGGACGCTTGCAACAGCAGGGGATCACTCGCACGTTGCCTACCCTTTAAAAATCTAATAACTTCTTTCTTGAAGAACCCCATAACTCCTTAGAGAAATCCTTGACAGGGAGCTCATTCCACAACCCGAGCGTTCGCGGGAGGAAGTTTCTCTGAAACCGCACTGTACGCGACCATTTCGTTTCTAAAGTGTAAGACTAAATTCCTTGCCGATGGCGAGCGGTGCGGTGGTAGAAAGTAGCCGTGGGCATCATTTTGAACAATTCCTCGGAAAATATCGCACTATACAAGCGGTAGAACAGGGTTAAGGGCTCGATACAGCAAGTGAGTTTGGGATCGTCGACAATTCTCACAGCTCGTCGTTGATCCGAATCAAAAGGGCCGAGCTGCTATCCGGGTGCACCCGCCCAGAGATGGCAGCAGTACTCCATATGGCTCGTATGCGTCTGCTGGACAAAAAGCTAGCCATCCACTACATGCCTATGCCTCCCCCTATTACTCTCAATGGTTATAGTGCCCATCGGTGTTTGAGATACACTAGAAGGTCACCAATCAAGCGACAGTGGCGAAAGCCATATTGATGGTCAAGGAAAATAAACACGACCTAGCGTGTTTTTCTAGTAATCATAGAAGCTGAAAAAGAGAGAGGTATTAGCGATAGGCCTGTAATTCGATGGATGTGATCTATCGCCCTTTTTGGGTACAGGGTGCACATACGCAGTCTTCCATGAAGACGGAAATTGCCAAGTGTGGTAGGAAAGCGCAAAAAGGCGCGTGAGTACAGGACATTACTTAGGACCACAGTGCTTAAGCACCACTGTTGGTATACCGTCTGACCATCGACTTATGAACTTCTAAAGAAAGCAACGCTCGCCGGACCTCCCGCTGTACTATAGGTGGTACTGCGCCTTCGTGGTTCATATTTGAGATTGAGGCAAAGAGGTCAAATCAAGTCACCATCGGTCTTTCACCGTGGTGGTAACGACGACTGGTAAAAGTTTCCTTCGGCAGATTTAGCAAGCGGCCAGAAAGCACGACTCCGAGAGGGATAGCTTGCAAATCACCCACCTTTTTTGCCGATGAATTGGAATTTAGCTCTGGCAGTTGCTTTCTTACTGTACCTCGAGGCAGCATTTAATTTGCGTTTTAACTCAAAGATATTCGGATCCTTATTATAACGAACCGTGGTCCAAGCCTCATACGCAGTTTGCTTAAGAATTTAGCTTCTCTGCAGAAACCACGGCCGTGTTTTGACATCGGCGGGTTAGGAATAAATCATTCCATACCGGCGAGGATTGTCACAGTGACTGCGGCTGCGCAGACATCAGGATCTTATGAGCTAAAGCAGGGCTGCTTCCATGGGTACGATGCATAAAATTTACGCAATCCATCCCAGTCCGGTCAGGCGCATTTTGTAGACGAATCGAAGTCGCATTAGTTACCTATTTGCTTAAAGTAATTAAATGACCTTCGTTGGTTCTTTCATTTTTCATTACTTACACTAGTTTAGGATCCTAGCTATTAATTAAATAATTAAAATATTTATTTTTCTGTTTTCAGTTTCTTCTTTCGTCGGTTTAATTTTTTGATTAAATATTTTTGTTTTATATTTTTTTTTGGTTAGGTTAAAACAAAAAATTTGTAGGCGTATAATCAATAATCCCCTACTTTGATACAGGATTTTTATATTGAAGTGCACCCTTTCCAGTCAAAAAAAGAATTATTAAAATCGGACCACTGTGTAAAAAGTTATGCAAAAAGATTTATAATAACACTAGCTTTTGCCAGCGGCTTCGCCCGCCGTAAATTTAGTTATCAGCGTAGGATTCTTACGGCAACTCCTCAATAACAACCTACTAACACTCTCTCTCCCTCTCTTTCTTTCTCTAAAATAATAAATAATTGACTACTAAAAACTAATTTACTAATGGATTAACCTCGCGAGCATCATACAAACTTTAAACCCTTTCTTAGCGCACGCCTACATCATAATAGCTATATGTATGCTAAATTTCAGCTCAATCCGTCCAGTGGTTGGAGCTGTGCGTTGATAGATCAGTCAGTTAGTCAGTAATAGTTACTTTGGGCTAACGCTAATTTTAACCCGTGACTTTGTTTACGTAGAAGGTGAAAATATTTTTAAATAATACGTACCGCCCTTCCCCCTCATGACTGTCAGCCGGCTTTGCACCTCATAAATGCGCGTGCAGTACTTGATCATTATTTTGCTGCGATGTTAATTTCAAACTGCGATATGTCCTAAGATATTCACTAAAATAGAATGATGTAAAGGGTAATTTTGTTTTAAATTAAATACTTGTGATGAATAACGTATTTATTTGAATGAGGATTAATATCATGTTTATAAGAACACCGTTGCAAATAATGCATTTTTTAGAACAAATTTGGTTACTATAAAAAAGGTTTTAGTGAGCCAACCTTAAAATATACACATATGCTGTTCCGGACTTTTTTTTAGAACTTTTGAAGGGAATAAATTCTCTCTTACATGATTTTTGCGAAACTCTAACCGTTTACGCAGCGCACGCAGCGGAAGCTCTCAAAAGGAAAAAAAACCCCGATTTTTAAACATTCTTTATTGGTGTTCCGCTCCTGTTGGTACTAGCGTAATGATATATAGCCTATAACCTTCCTCAATAAATAGGCTATCTAACACTGAAATTTTTTTCAAATAGGTCCAGTAGTTCCTGATATTAGCGCGTTCAAGCAAACAAACAAACAAACTCTTCAGGTTTATATAATAGAAGAAGAAGATTTGCTTATGTTTTTGAGTGAGTTTAACCTTTTTTGAATAAAATCGAATTGCGTTGTCAAACATGTGTCAAAATAAAATGTAATTTAAATCAAAAGCACTAAGGAGTATTGATATCAACTTCAAAGCAAATGATCGCCAAAATAACTTTCTACCCCTTTTTAACCCCGTTAGGGAATGAATTTCAATAAAAACGAAATACATCTTCCACCAATTCTCTTAAAACAGGTTTATGCAAAATTTATGGAGATTGGACCAAGGAATCGCGATCCCATACAAACTTTGCCCCCCTTTTTCACCCGTTTAGGGGTAAAATTTCCGAAAATCCTTTCTTATCGGATGCCTACGTCATACAAAGAACACACCCTCCAAGTTTCAGGTCTCCACGATGAACGGTTTAGGCTGTGCGTTGATCCATCAGTCATTCAGGACAAAGCATTTTATATGTATAGATTAAATTTACGGTATCTTAATTTAAATGTAGAATCCTACAGTTTTTTGATTATGCGATAGGGGTGTTTAGGGACAATAGAGATCTGCAGGAATTTAAGTTATTTGGGTTCGAAAATAAATGTAAGTTTACAGGACAGTTTTATTTGAATAAGACTGTACAAGATTATGTTTGTGTTAGGGACTCATCAATCATTAAAGTATTAATTATGTAGTTAAGTGTTAAGGACTGATGAATCCTTAATCAAAGTATTAGTTATGTAGATACGTGTTAAGGACTGATGAGACCTTAATCAAAGTATTAATTATGTAGGTAAGTGTTAAGAAATGATGAGTCTTTAATAAAAGTATTAATTATGTAGGTGTTAAGGACTGATGAGTTGTTAAATAAATTATTAATTATGTAGAAGTTAAGAAGTGATCAGTCCTTAATCAAAGTAGTAATTATGTAGGTACGTGTTCCTTAAGGCGCATATAGTAGCTAACTAGCGCCGCCATTAGATATCCTCAATTTTCTCTTCGTAGAAAACGAATTTCTAAAATCCAAATGTCGCAAATATAAAGCAAGTCATAAGGTATTTTTAGAAGGTTTTATATAGTTTCTAACTAATATCTGTGAGTTGTAGTTGGCATTTCTGCTAAAAGTGGCCGTTTTCAGCTGAAATGAAATGGACGCTTGTAACACCAGGGGTTCAAAAATCTAATAACTTTTCTCTGAACAACCCCATACTCTAGTACTTAGAAAAACCTAATGTAACTTAATGTAGGAGTTAAGGACTGATCTAAGTAACTATTAATTAAAAATATTTACCAAATGTGTTGTTGAAATATATATATAATAAATAAATAACAGATTATTTTAAATAGTCTTTAAATTTTTGAATTCAAAAATAATAAACTCAGATAATTTTTGAAAAGATCTTAATTTTCTTAACGTGTAGTGAAGATAGAAGGCAAATAAAAGTGTAGAAATTCAAGTTATTAAATCCTCATCTCAACTTAGCTACGTAACTATTGTTACAAGTTAAGATTATCAACTTATAATTGCGGATTTAAAACCACTTATCCAGCCTTTGCGTGTTTACTTTGCTCTGCTTACCTTGATAATTAATTATATTACAATCAGAGATATTGCAACACAGTATAATTACAGGTTTGATTCTGCTACAGTTCAAAATCAGCTTTAACGTCAGTTGCTGACCCGAGGTGAACGAGCATAATATTATGTCGTAGGATAATCGAAAAAATAACGGATCACTGCGAAATCTTAGGGCGTTTGCAAACGATTGGATGATTGGAAAATCAGGATGAGTTTTGCAATCCTTCGAGCTGTAACAAGGATCATTGCAAAAGAAAGAGAGTTTTAACAAAGAAAGGAGGCTTAGACACCAATTAGCAGACGCTGTCGAGCTAATGGCCTTGCTTGGAAGAATTTTAGCCCTTATGGGCAGCCTTTGACTTCGCTTAACTGGGTACTGCTGTTATATGACCATCAGGGCCTATAGTTTGACGTGCCTTCCGAATCATGCATGACTGTTTTTCCCCACAGATGCCTCACTTTGGATGTCGTTTCCGATAGACACATGCTACTGTGGCCCCCGGTATATATACTTATTATATAATAATAATATTTAACATTAAAGTACTTTTTCTAAATAGGCTGCTTTGTCTCATGCTGACACTTTTATTGCTCTATTATTCTTAATGAAGAGATGAACTGACCAATTAGCAGGGAGATGTTATAAACCGTCCCTTATCCTACCCAATCAGCGATCAAATTTCGATCTATATTATCCAATCGTTCGGTCCTTTGCAAATGTCCTAGCATTTTCGATAAGTTTATTTTTGATTATTCTAAGACATGTATACCTAGTACAAAGCTATGGAGTAGAGTGTTCTAGAGATGTAAATTATAATATATAATTGGTCAGTTAACATCATACATAAAGAGACTGGACAGAGCATTTCGTAGTCAGCTGTGAAGTAAAAAAAGCAAATGGTCGCAAAAGTGTGTGTGAGTTTGTCTCTTTCTAACGTTTTATTTTTATTGTACAGAAAAGTAGTTGCAGGAAATTAGCTTTCTCTGTTTTTTTAAGAGAGAATGAATTTTGTATTTGCTATTACGCAGTCCAAAGGATAGATAACAGAATTTTAACTCTAGGGACTCTTTTACACGGACACAATGTTGACACGGACACAATGTAAATTGCCCTGAAGGTTGGTGCGTATTATTTCTCATACTATGACTGGACACAGCGCTATCAATTGAGTAATACTTTATTAGGGCTCAATTTCCAAAAGCTTTAAAATAATTGCTGCAGCAACGCTGTGTGTTCGTCTGTCTGTGAAATGTCTCAGATTTACATTAACATAAGTTACAAGTAAGTTAACATAAGTCTTTTTGAAGTGAAAACTTCTTTAGCGGCGCTCTGCACTTTTTATGTGATGGGTAAAAACTGTTAATCTCGCGTCAGGTCACGTGTCCCGATCGAAAATTCGTAAGATGTTAGTCGCGTTAGGACACGTGACCTTTATTTACATTAGGTTAGTTTTTATTTTTAGTATATGGCGATTATAAGTCGTACAGGGAGGTTGTATATGGGATTTTAATTCTATGACAGATTGAGCTGTCAAATATACAACGTCAAAAAAGTAAATAAACAAAAGTTATTATTTTTAATAAATAAATATGGATAAGAAGTGATGGGAAGTAAATAGCGAGTATGTTTTTACTTCTGCCGGCACTCCCGCAGTGCAACCCGTTTTTTTAAATTAACAACTAACAGCTATTTGAATAGAAAAGAAAATAATAGTTATAATTTATATTATGTTATATTTAAATATGCAAAATACCTTTTATGCGTGTTATCTTTGTAACAAGCATGTCGTAGCGTCTGTAACATAATACCGTGAACCCGTAGGTAATAAATAAGTGTTAAACTTTTTACATAAATAATTATTTAAATAAATTTTACACACAATAGTATCAGTATCATTATTAATTGTTGGAAATTGGTTAGTATTATAGTTTGAAGTTGTTTAGTGATACAATTGTTACGATTAAGCAAAAACAACGAAAAACATTTTCTGGTGCAGAACCATTCCTTAAATTTGAACTTTTTGGTCTTTTATTATATGTAAGTAAGTTCGTCATAATAACCAATAGTCTCTGAAAATTTGAGACTTCTCCGTAGTACGGCTCAAAAGACAAAGCCCTTAAAAGGTGGGACAGACAGACTGACAGAGAGACAGCGTTGGATTAGTAATAGCAGTTGGCACCCTTTGTGTTCAGAACCCTTTAAGTAAATTAATTAAGATTCCGCTCGTCCATCGATATTTTTTTGATAACTTAAACGGTTACAACATAATTATTAGGGATATAGGAATTAGGAATAAGTTTTTTACATTGAATAAGTAGTGTTGAGGGACATGGAGGGGGAGGGGGGAGGTGAGGTGCCACAATCCTTTAGAACTGATTTGTGTGGCTTTACGATGTATGGTTTTGGTGCCTGAGCCAGTAGATTATGATGAAAAATATAAGTTTTAGATTTTTGAAACTTTTGATGTAATTTGAACTCACAAACTGGATTAATGTGGCCCCACTGTGCCCAGGGTGTGTGATTTCAAATTATGTTTTAAAAGGAACAATTTTAAAAATCATAAATAACACAACTTTTTATATTAGTAAGTATTGTACGCAGAAGACTCTTTTTGTAAATATTTTAGATCTGGACCTGGTGGTAGTGTATCACTGCTGCGAGATGAGTCCAGAGGTATCGAAACAGGTGTTGGACCTGCACTTCACGCTGCGGTCGCTGCTCATCTACTTCAAGGAGCGCCGGCTGGACCAGATACTGGATCAAGTCTTAAATACCATGTAAGTGTGCGGAATAAAGAATTTTCAGTGAGTTATTTGGTAGAAAGTTATTAATTTATCGGAGAACAGTGGTGTGCACTCCATATACATAGAAAAGGCCTGCCTACTAAGTAGGATCTAACGCGTTTCAATTTATAATCTGATTTAAAATTCTGTCGGTCTGTCTAATTTATAAGTCACTCATACAAGGTCCAATTTTTGATGAAATTTGGTATGGAGATAGTTTGAGACCCGGGAAGGACATAGGATAGTTCTTATCCCGCAAAATTCAGAACTTCCCACGGGAATAACTATAACCGACTTTAATATACGAGAGCTTAGAATAACTATAACTAGAGCTGAGAGTAATAAATAAATAAATAAAACGAACTATAGTTTGCTACAGCAAACTTCATTAGTATCATTAAGGGATTCCAACCCGATGACCGAATTAAGGGCGGGTAGAGCCGCTGCCAAAATTCAGGTACCATTTCTTAATTACCAGCTATCTCATTAATATTATAAATGTATGTTAGAATGTTTGGTTGTTTGTAACTCAATCACGCTTTAACCACTAGATGGATCGAAATGAAACTTGGCACACATATAGGTTAGGTCCTGGAATAAGATATAGGCTATTTTTCATCTCGGAAAATTTAGAAGTTTCCGCAGGAATAACTATAAGCAAGCTTAAACAAACTATAGCTTGCTAAAGCAAACTTCATGGAGTTGCCGTAAGAATACCACGCCGATAGCTAAATTTAGGGCGGGCGGAGCCGTAGGCAAAAGCTAGTTACATCATAATTAATAGTTATTGTTAAGACTATTCATATTTTGATATTGATTTTGCTAAGGATATAAAAATGCCATCTCGCGCACACCAAGAGCTCTGCTGAACTAAATAGATATGTCGAAAAACGAAAGTGACTCCCTCGCAGCCTAGTTGGTAGTGTGGCCGACTGCTGCGCAGAGGGTGTGGGTTCGATTCCCGCATTGGACAAACATTTATGTGGTAAAAACATTTTGTATTTGTCTTGAGTCTGGGTGTATTTATGTATAATATGTATGTATTTACAAAAAAAAAAGTAATATATGTGCATCTGTATCCGTTGTCTAGTGTCCATAACACTTTTCTTTGGGGCCAGACGGCGCTGTGTGTAATGTCCATGATATTTTTTTTTTATTTTTATTTTAGTTAGATTTTAGTATTTTACCGACAACTCGATGCATGTCGACCGCTAGCGTACGACATATGCATAAAGAGAGATTCTAAGAATACGAAAAACTATTTGCAAACGATGTTCGCTATGTTTTTGCGACATATCTGGTACAAACTAGTCGACTAAAACAGTTACCGCGATTAACAAGCAATGAGTAAATCAATTAAACATATCTCGAATTCGAGAATATCTCTATCAGCACGAGAATCGGGCCCGGTTATAATTTGTGTGACGAAGACAAAACATCGCGGTGGCTTCTTTTGTGTATGTGTGCCTGTGCGTACGGTTTTGGGAGATAAGAAGGCTTTCGATCGTGTCTGGCAAGAAGGCCTACTGCATGAACTCCTCGAGACCGATTTACTCTCTATGTACAACCGATTCATAGCCTCATTTCTGGAGGGACGTAGTTTCTACGTTTCTCTAGATAACAAAAATTCCCAAAATACGGTCATTAGACCGAGGGTACCCCAAGAAAGTTGCCTATCTCCCTTGTTGTATGCACTGTTCACTAATGACATACCCACACTTAGCGATAGCGGTCTATCGCCAGGCGTTCAAGACGTCACTCTCGCGCTCTACGCTGCTAGTTGCAACTAGCTGCCGACTAAATACAGCGATTACTGGAAATCCTACCGAGCTGGCTTGATATGTGGAGGATAATAGTTACTGAAAAAAGAAAATTTGATAGCGCGATTAGCCGGCCGTTTGTTCGACCGGGCGGATCACAGTAGCCACGCTCACTTGAGAAACATTGTTCCACTCTACCTCGTGAGCTTATTCCCAGCGGCTAGGATCAACCCTTGTTTTAATGATTTTATGTTTTAATTTTTTTATTTCTATGTTGTTTTTACCCCTCGCCATTTCAATTAATTTAAAATGGCTATGTAAACTGCAAGGGGCCTGAAAACGAGGTGCCTGTAACATCAGAAGTATCACTCGCGCGTTGCCGACCCTTTAACAATCCAATAACTTCTTTCTTAAAGAGCCCCCTACTGTAGTCCTTAGTGAAAATCTTAGCAGAGAGCTCATTCCACAACCCAAGTCACGATCAGGTGTAATTCTTTTTCACTTTTAATGTTTTTATTTTGAGTTTATTTTTCAAATATTTCATAACAAATACTTTATTTTATTTATATCTTATAATATCATATTTTAATTTTGATTGGGGTCACTAAAGAGCCCAAGCGACTAATTGTGAGCTTTTTTGTTGGAAAACGAGAAATAGGTTTAATTTCTCGTTTTCCAACAAAAAAGCTATAATATGTATAATATTTTTCTGATATCCTGTGTTGATTTCGTCAGTTTTTTCCTTAGGCTGATCGCCCCTCTGCCCACCCCGACACTGAAGGGTCACCGAGCGATCTACATACGAGTTCTCGATCCTGATCCGCAGAATTTCTTCTTTAAGAATATTGTCAAAGTTAGCTTTATGGTTTTTGATCTCTGGCAGCACGAGGAAGGGACTTGGCCAGGGTAAGTTTTTTTAAAAGACAAAACAAATATAATTTTTGATTGCAGTTGCGCGAAATAATGTACTTTCTGTGGTTTTTAGGTTTATTGTTATAATAGACCTGGATAAGATCACTTTGGGACATCTCGCAAGGATCGAGATAATGACCGTAAAAGAAGTCGTATATTTTGTGCAGGTTAGTCTAGTTGTGATAATAAATTATAATATAACTTAGTGCTTAAGTCAAAAACCATAATGTTGAATTTTTTAAAGATGTTGTTAGTTCCACGGTTTTAGTATTATAGCCTCCTTAAATGAGGCCTTTTGTGCAATATTAAAGAAAAATTATTCATCATTTTATTTATTCATCATTGACAGGTGTAATTTGTTGAAACGGAACCCCTCATTTAAGTTCATAAAGGTGAAGCGCGAGTCGGACTTGCGCACCGTAGGTTTCATACCACTATATACGAAACTTACGAAGACAAACAAAAACAAAAAGTGTGCCCCTAAGCGGTCACCCATCCAATGGATAACCAAGCCATGTTGTTTAATTAGCTTTGAATATCTTTTTTAACAAACGAATGTGTTTCTCTTTATAATTGTAAAAAATATGAGTACCTAAATATGCTCATTTTTTCATTTTTAGGTTTTCATTTTCATTCATTCGCCGTATTTTTTTATTGCGTTGACATAGAAGATTGTTTTAATATTAATTTTAACTTGATAACTCCATGCGTTCGTAAGTAAAAGGGTCTAGACAGACGAACTTTTTTATTGAATGTGTTATAACTACAAATTCACGAATTTATATCTGTGTTGTAAAACCTTGCTTCATGTCAAATTTCATGATTCTAGGACAACGGGAAGTACCCCATAGGTTTTGATTTGATTGTGAATGCCAAAATATGTGACAAAAATGCCCGCTTTTTCAGCGTATTTTTTTACTGAGTTGACTTAGAAGCCGCTTTATTATATACTTTTTACAGCTTCAAGGGACCATAGACCTTAGTATTTGATATTAATTTCAACGTTATACCTTTACGTATGAGTCTGAGTAAGTCTCTTAACTTTAATAGGGTACTTCTATCATGACAACAAAAATAAGTATTGTTAATAAAAATAAAAAGTGTTAGAGCCAGTAACTTTCTAGTGTTAGAGCCAGTAACTTTCTAGTGTTAGAGCCAGTAACTTTCTAGTGTTAGAGCCAGTAACTTTTTAGTGTTAGAGCCAGTAACTTTCTAGTGTTAGAGCCAGTAACTTTTTAGTGTTAGAGCCAGTAACTTTCTAGTGTTAGAGCCAGTAACTTTCTAGTGTTAGAGCCAGTAACTTTCTAGACGTGTACGTAAATTTCTAGACGTGTACGTACATTTCCGGAAACATCAATTGTCAACAACGTACTGAGAAAAAGGGTCTTGACAGGCAGACAGACAACAAAGTGATCCTATAAGGGTGCCTCTTTTCTACTTTTGAGGTATGGAACCCTAAAAACCCACTCCCACTTGACGTTTTTTCGATTCTCTCTCTCTCTCTCTCTGTCTCTCTTAAAAATAATAAAGTACTAAAAATTAATCTACTGATGAATTAATTAATGAATTAACCTCGCGATCTTGGTGCTCAATACAAACTTTGAACCCCCGTTTAAGCGGTGAGTTTTGGAAAATACTCTCTTAGCGCTCGCCTACATCATAATAGCTATATGTGTGCTAAATTTCAGTTCGATCCGTCCAGTGGTTGGAGCTGTGCGTTGATAGATCAGTCAATCAGTTAGTAACGTTTGCCTGTTATATATACAGAAGATAAAAAGCGATGGAAGTAAATATGGAAGAATCCTTCGCGTAAGAAGTTTAGATTCGGAACCCGGAACGGATTTTGACAAGCATTTACATTTAAGCGGAGCATTAATGTATGTATGTCTATGTATATGTTTATATAAATATCCCAAATTATCAGTACAAACATCATCGTATAAGTAAAAGCATAGGTTTAATTTTAACTATTTGTTTTTTACTTATCTGCTAGTTAGTTTAGCTCAGTTTTATTGCACCACCATTTAAAATTATATATTAAACTTGTGGTTAGCTGGTAGAGAATGCCGTATGGCATTAAGCTCGCCACTGCACACTTTTGTTTGTGCAAAACAAATAAATAAATAAATTAACAATAGGGTACTTTTTCATTTGAGAATATGAATCAACAATAAGATCTACTGATAAAAGTAAGCAAGTATTTTACACCTTCTTTTTTTTTCTCTTTATTGAAGGGCTTTGTCATATTTATGACTATGTCGCCCTTACCATCTTCTTGACTTGATAATTTTGTTTCGATAGTTTTCTTATTTGAAACTATCTCTTCAAAATAATTAAATATCGAGATTATGATAATAATATAATCTTGAAAATAGCTTAATTATTAAGGTAACAACATAACCTAAACTTCAACAGCTGGTAATTTATTGTATATAATGTTGTATTATTTAATTAAATAAAAAAAAAATCGGTTAAATTTTTCACTTCTGATTTACATTTTTTGGCAACTTCGTGGGTAACGAATTTTAAACCTTGCGTCTAAAGCAGCTAAGATGATTATTGTACTTCACTGTGCAATACTCATCAATGCCTCGCCTTAACTTATATTTTATAGGTTATATTTGTAATCGAACCATCAGTCATCATAAACTTTATCAACAGAAGCTTTGTCGAACGATTAATAGTTTTGAGAGTTTGAAATTTTGAAGATTGATTCATATAGGTAAATAATATTAATAAGTATTTTAGGTAAATAATATTAATAAGTATTTTAGGTAAATAATATTAATAAGTATTTTAGGTAAATAATATTAATAAGTATTTTAGGTAAATAATATTAATAAGTATTTTAGGTAAATAATATTAATAAGTATTTTAGGTAAATAATATTAATAAGTATTTTAGGTAAATAATATTAATAAGTATTTTAGGTAAATAATATTAATAAGTATTTTAGGCAGTAGCGTAGCTAGGTAATTAAAAGCTCCGAGGCAAAAAAAAATGGAGTCCTATCTGGTTTTATCAAATCAAGATTTTAATACACAATTATATATACTGCAAAGATTTAAGGCAAAAGTAGCTTTACACCTTCATCATTAACTCTTTATCGTGCGAATTAAGTATTTAATGATTTGTTAGTTTACCTAATTGATTATTTTTATTATAAAATGAGTGGTTCAGGTGGCGGTGCGTAGACGGGTCGACTATATGTAAGTATGTGTATGTACATATAATTGTGCAAGAATAAAATTATGATGACGCTGATGCCACTAGTACTATTAAATATCGGAGTACTCTTAAACATGGTGCGCCACCTATGCTACATAAAAAAGAAAAAAAAATTAACATGTTTGACTTTATTATTAGTAGCTTACTAATTTATTTTTTATTACCTAATAAGTGTTTCAGTACATATTGTATACTCTTTAGCTAATTATCAAAGTATTGTATTATTACTTTAAATAGAACTTCTTGCCAGCAGTTTTTAGCAGAAATGAACATTGTATACATTGTGTTGACGATTCAAAAGTGTTCTTAGATACCTATTTGAATAAAGTTTGATTTCATTTGATTCCGCGTTTTTATACGTTTTTGTTAAATTATCGAATACTCAGTCTCCTTCTCATTTGCAAATTTCAACCGTATTTTGATTTAAATGTGAGCTTGTCTAAGTTATTAATGATTCCAGTGCGGTAGATCTTTTAATGATTCCAGTGCGGTAGATCTTTTAATGATTCCAGTGCGGTAGATCTTTTAATGATTCCAGTGCGGTAGATATTTTAATGATTCCAGTGCGGTAGATCTTTTAGTTTATGCATTTTTAATACGAACTTTTTTAAAAGAACTTCAAAAAAAAGAATTTTACAAAAAAAGCAGTTAAGAAACTACTTTGTTTTGTATTACAGTTAAATCAACATAAATGTTCGAAATGTGACTTGATACATAAATGAGAAATAAACTACATATTCGGGCAATTGACAAAAATTTACGAAAACGTGGAGTCGAATTGTCCACGCACTGCAGTCTTAATCATTATATCAACTTATACTGGCCCACTGCTGGACATAAGCCTCCTCTATAGTACGCCATTTCTCCCGATCATCTGCCTTCCGCATCCCAACACCACCAGGCACCCTTTTAAGGTTATCGGTCCACCGGGCTGAAGGGCGTCCCTCGCTCCGCCTTCCCATACGCGGTCTCCACTCTTGGACTCGTCTGCTCCATCGGCCATCGGTCCTCCGACAGACGTGGCCAGCCCACTACCACTTCAGCTTGCTAATACTGCAAGCTATGTCGGTAAAATTAGTTCTCTTCTGGATTTCCTCATTTCAGATTCGATCCCTCAGAGACACTTCGAGTATAGCTCGCTCTATTGCGCGCTGAGCGACCTTGATCTGTAGTCGTTTCGGCAGCGTAAGTCATGACAGGTATGACAGGTATGACGCACTGGTCAAAAACTTTTGTCTTCAGACTTTGCGGTATAGGTGACGTGATGACTTGACGAAGTTTACCAAATGCTGCCCAACCTAGCTGGATTCTTCTATCGGTTTCCTTCTCAAAATTGTCCCGGCCCTGTTGGATTTATGTCTTAATAAGGCATATTTTTTTTTGATAAATCAGTAAAGTCTACATCTTATAAATAGGTATTTCTGCTGTTTTCTTCCTAACCCGCTAAATCAGATGGCAAAATAGTCAAATGGGCAACACTGCACAAACGACTAAAAAAATAGGAGTATTCACTACAAGTTTCTGATTCCAGGGTCTTAGGGCCCCTCTAAGCTTGAGGGCTCCGGTGCAAGGCACCACCTAGCCTCCGATAGCTACGCCACTGATTTTAGGACATCACATAAAACAGCGCAATCTGGTACCAAACAAATCGAAGATTGTACTATGATATTATGTATATATATATCTCTTATACGTAGACAAGATTCAGACTCAAGACAAACACAAATTTTCTTCACATCAATGTTAAGTCTTGTGCAGGAATTCAACCCACGCCCGTCGATTCGTCAGATCATTACCCATTGAGCCACGGAGCTGACTACTTATTTATAAATACTAATACACGTTCCAGGAATGTATGTTGGTGAGGCTAAAAGCTGTGCACTTCCTAAATGCACCGATCTTTATGGACAAGATAATGATGATGCTGAAGCCGTTCATGAAAAAGTCGCTGCTAGACATCATAAACATTCATCAGTGCAACTCTAACACTCTCTACGAAGACGTACCTAAAGCAGCTCTTCCTAAAGAAGAAGGCGGGAGTTATAAAGATCATAATACTATAAGAGGTAAATCCTTCTAAATTTTTGGCTCTGCATGTTTGGCTTTGCGAAGAAGTTTGTCCAACTACTCATATAAAGAAAATGTATAATACCAATTCGTTAAGTTTGTCTGTTTTACTTTTCACCTAAGAAATGGCTAAACAGATTTTAAATAATAGTAGGTTAAGCTTAAACTCGAAGGTTTTAACCATTAAGGAGTTCCACTATATTCTTTTTGGCTCCATCATCAGACCTTCGCCACCATGCGTAATGAAAGAGGCTCGTAAAAACCAATATAACGAGCCCAAACACGAAGGGTTTGCTAGTAGCCATTGAAGAGTTCTGAAATTCGGACAAGCAGTTTTGGAGATAAATAGCAACATTGGTTGGCACAAACAAATGTTTACTGCAGCGCCCCCTAGTGTTACCACCGTAAAACCCATCTTACAACCACTGCCAATCAAGCACGATCCTATTGCTGAAACCGCATCAAAATCGGTCTATTAGTTTTGGGGGTATATGGCAACATTGGTTTGCACCAACAAATGTTTACTGCAGCGCCCCCTAGTGAGTTACTATCGTAACCATCTCAGGACCAGCACCGATCAACCACGAAACTATTGCTGAAAACCGCATCACAGTCGGACTATTAGTTTTGGAGACAAATGGTAATATTGGTTTGCACAAACAAACAATTAAACATCTCTCACCCTAAACGCATTCTCGCTTCTCTGTGCTGTCGTGGGTCCTTTTTTCCCTTAGGAAAGATATATATATAGGATATAATAGAAAGAATTTCGTAAAAACATCTCCGAAGTTGAAACTCGGCAAGAAGGACTCGCCAGCGAACATCATTTATCGATAACTAGCGACCCGCCCCAGCTTTGCACGGGTGCAGTGCTGGTACTAAATATACTACAGAATGTCTTTATATACAACATTCACAGCTTTTTTGTCATTAGACAACACAAACATGTTTTCTTTAGATGTTACTCTTGAAAGAGCGACATATAATTCGCCATGTGAAAAACACTCAACGCTCTAATCTATGCCTGCAACAAATATGACTTAATAGACATATACCATCGCGGACTTTTTTGTAGACCTTTTTAAGGTAATACTAGAGGAAATTATTTTGATCTATCTCGTAGGGTTCAGCCAGCGTTTGCATTGTAAGCGCAAAAAAATGAGTTTATTTACGACTTCACATTAGAAACCTCTAAAATTATTATCAGTGTTTCTCTACTATATTATGCCTGTATTATACATAAAATACTATCCTCCTCCTCTTGAATCACTCTATCTATTAAAAAAAAAACGCAACAAAATCCGTTGTCTAGTTTTAAAGATCTAAGCATACATAGGGACAGACGGACAGCGGGAAGCGACTTTGGTTTATACTATGCAGTGATACTGCAGTCTGTGTACTCAAGTTCTTTGACCATGTCTGAAGATAGAAAACCGACTCTATGGAGATTATGGTGAGTCTAAGGACATACATTGAAAAAAACTATATCATGATATGATTATCAATGACTTCTATACGATGTTGGGTAAAGTAAGGCGGGCTACATCGGTCTTAGGCACAATAATTCAATATGAAACAGAGTAACCTGCCACAGCGAGGTGAAGAAAAGAGAAAGAGGTTGTTTTGTGAGAACTCTCAAAAAGTTCGTTAGGATGGTAACGCCCTAGTTGCACATATTTGCAAGCTCTTGTGTGCTTCGGAAGGTATATCCAAGGAAAGTCCTATGCCTGAAGTGGAGACGTACAATTTCTGAGGCAACAATAGGAAACATAAAAGTAGGTTTGTTTGTGCAACCATTGAGCTAAAATGTAATACCAAAATCCTTAATTTCTACATACTTATTAATGTATCTATATACGTAGGACCAAAAATATATTTGTGTGGCTGTGTATGCTTAATATATGTGGCACATACGTAATTTAGTACTTATTTATGTGAAAGTGAATAACTAAAATATTCGTTATAGATGAACTGATGAAGCGCTTGTACAGCAACGAGGAGTTCTTTAAGAGGGAGAGTCTTCGAAGAGTGAACGAGTCCGTCAGACCCGGGGGAAAGAGCAGACTGGGGGATGAGTTCGGAATACAGGGCAGCTTTAAAAAGCTGGATATAGATTGATGAGTGTAAATAGGACGGATGACAATAAATTGCGAAAGTGTTCTTTCGTGGTATCTTTTATCCTCATTATATCTCTCTCTCTCTATCTCTATCTCAGTATTTTCATTTTCCTCACAAACATGTGTAGGTACAGTAAGAGATTTACATAGATTACAGAGCCGCATATTGTCAGCAGAGCCGCATATTGTCGGCAGCCCCGCATATTGTAGGCAGACCCGCATATTGTCGGCAGATCCGAATATTGTCGGCGGACCCGCATATTGTCGGCAGACCGGCATATTGTCGGCGGACCGGCATATTGTCGGCAGAGCCGCATATTTTTTTATAAACGGCCCAATAGCGTCTTAGTAGCGCCACCACTTGATATTTTTTAATTACTGCTTATTTCAAAAATGTTCTTCAAAGTAATTATCAAACTAGTTATATACTATTTTTAGAATGTTTCAAACTGTATAGAGTGGCGACGCTAGTTATCCGCTATTAGCACCGCATTTATATTTAATTTAACTTAACGCAGAAAATTATACATTTCCTTTATTTTTTTTATATATTTTTTACACATTTATATAAGTTTTTGTAATTATTTACTTGTCTATGAAGTGCATTTATACTCTGATTATTATGACGCCTAAATAATGAGCGAAATATATAAAAAGAAACCGTGATTTTATTCATAATAATACAAATATATTAAATATAACAATCTTTACTGCACACTTGTACAAATGGTGAACTAGCCATTGGAAATTATCTGCCAGTTACCATAAGTAAAAAACTGGTCAAGCGCATTTACGTAATTTTTAAACACAAACACATATAGATATGTTTAAATTTAATAAATAACAAATACACAGACATATAAAAATATACAAAAACATAAATTATGACATACATATATATACTTACTCATGTATGTTAATATTGTAATATTAATATATTGCAAAACGATACCGAGACAAAACAAGATATAGCAATAAAATTAAAATAATTTCTAAATTTATAATTTAATATTGCTAAAGATTTTTTCAAACACTTTTAAATACCTACGTATTTTGTTAGGAACGTTTTGAATGTTGTCAGGGAGCGAGTTCCAATCTTATACATACATAAAGCTTCTTAAATTAAAACTTCCTGTGAGATTTATTATAGTTCTATGCTAGTAACCTTCTTTTGAAGTTATATTTGGGGTCTAGGCGTAAGGCTGCAGTTCATCGTGAAGAACACAAGAGTCTGATATTAGGCAGGTCCTGAACTTGCGTCACCGGTCAGTAGTTCCTCATTACTATCACCTCATGAGAAGAAGATGGAATATGTCCACTCCAACCTTGATGATGATGGTGCGATCGGTCGATATCGGCTACGATTCTATATTAATAATTTTTTTTTCAATGTGGGTGTGATGCGCAGATACGTAGGTACGTGTAAGCGATAGTGTTCGTTCCTGCATGGCTGATTGGTAACAGGTTAACATCCGGGAGTTCCTTGTCACTTCCTTTCCCCCAAGGATAGTTTCCGAAGTGCAGGTCGTTTGAAAGATGTGCATTTGTTGCCAAGCTGTTGTGTGCCGATTCCAGGTATACGATGCCTGTCTGAATATGGAAATGTGCATCTTTATGTGATGCTCCCGCTTGCGTTCGGAGACCTGACAGAGTTTAAATATATTTGTGTATTTCCTAGCCCTTTGAGAATTAATTATAAATATCAGAATAAGATAATAATTGCTGAATATAAAGGTATATGGGTGCATAGGTGTGGTTCCAAAGGGAAATGGAAATAAAATATATTTTTAATTTATGTTTAGAACAATCCTTCTATCCTGACATATTGAAGTTATCAAAAGAAGTGCCATTTCCAAAGAATAGTTTCGGGTCGGACGTAGATGACTATAGGTCAGTAGCTGCATTATCTTCGTCCTGTAAATTGTTTGAGTCTTTATTACAACGATAAATCTACTACTACAAACTTATTAGATTTTGGGTTAGATACGACTACTGGCGTTGATTTCGGTTCTCAAGTACGCAGCCTACTTTGACTTCCGAAAAGCCTTTGATGTTGTAGATAATGACACACTTGTAAGTAGGTTTGCGGCTGTTGGATTTACCCCTAAATTACTCCAATGTTTTTCTATTTTTCGTGACCGGAAACAGTACGTACACTATACAACTGACCAATACTTCACTCATTCAGGAGTAAGTTAAGGGAGTAATTTAAGACCTTTTGAATTTTTTAAATTTAATAAATGACTTGCCCAGAATAGTCAATGCGGCTCGCTGTTTGTTGTTTGCGGACGACCTGAAATAATTCATGGAAATTAATACCATTTCGGATTGCACTCTGTTGTAGCATGACATTGAGCGGATTAAAGATCGGCCAAGTGCGAGTCGGACATGCGCACGAAGGGTTCCGTACCATTATCTATAAAAACGGCAAAAAAATCACGTTTGTTGTTTGGGAGCCCCCCTTAAATATTTATTTTTTTAAAGTGACTATATAACTTAATATTCTGTGAAAATTTTAAGCGTTAACCTGTTGCAGTTATTAATATCGAGCAAAATCGAACAAAAAAATCACGTTTGTTGTATGGAAGCCCCCTTAAATATTCATTTTATTCTGTTTTTTAGTAGTAGTGTTATTTTGTCATAGCGGCAACAGAAATACATTTTCTGTGAAAATTTCAACTGTCTAACTATCACGGTTCATGAGATAAAGCCTGGTGACAGATGGACGGACGGACGGAGAGCGAAGTCTTAGTAATAGGGTTCCGCTAATTTGGGTACGAATCCCTAAAAATGGGGTGAGAAAAATAAACTCATGTTCAAATAAACTAAATGCTATATTGTTTCTTTCACAAGTAGTACAGTAACTGACGGTAAAAAGATGGTACAACCTAGTAATTCTTTCAAGAAAGATGAATTTTCTTCAAAATTTGGGATTAAGCTCTACTTACTATCCACTTCAGAATCTACCCTCGTCGATGTGTGCTTTTGACTCTTATACTACCCCTAATTAACAAAAATTGATTAATTCACAAATTTAGGCATTTAAGGAATGAAAAATCGTATTATATAGTTTTAAAAACTATTTGTAATTTTTCAACCCCTTAAGCCTTACGTCGATATATTTTATTTCTTGTTTTGATAAATTATAATATTTAAATCGTAGACATTTTAAGTTAATTGTTATAATTAGTTTTCATCCCCATAAAAACCATCCCTATTATAATTGAGAAATATTGATAAATTCACAAGTGAAGACTTTTGATTAATGATAGTTATATAGTTTTAAAAACTATCTGTGATTTTTCAACACCTATTTTATTCCTTACGCCCTTTTTGACATAAATTTAAAAAAAAAACCATTTTTCGATATATTTAATTTCTTGTTTTGATAAATTATTATATTAAAATCGTAGACATCTATTAGGAAGGGAATTGTTATAATTAGTTTTCATCCCCTAAAAACCACCTAAATATTACATCTCACCAGAAAGGAGGGAGTAAAAAAAATTACAACGTAATATCCTTTGGGCTCGGCTGGTGGCACACACACACACACACACACACACACACACACACACACAAGACCCCTTAACCATGTGCCAATGATGATGTATACTTAAACTGACCATACGTCCCGTTTTGAACGGGACTATCCCTTTTCTCGGTTACCGGTCCCGTTGTCCCAAAACAAAGCCCCGGGACGCCCGACGCCCGAAAAGTCCCGTTTTCCAGAAAGTATGGAGCTCGCCGGCACACGCGAGTGCTGCGAGACCATACGCGAGTGCTGCGAGACCACACGCGAGTGCTGCGAGACCAGACGCGAGTGGTGCGAGACCGTGTCGTGGACACGGCGATGCATATAAATTATTTAATTATTTTAAGAGCCTAAACCCTAATATCCCAAAACAGAAACATCTACTTGTTCTAGATTGAAGAAGTGGTACAAACTACAAATACAGTGGTATAAAAAGTAAAATACAGCGGTTAGGGGAAGAACTTATTTAAAAGAAAAATTTTAAACAGAAATTTTAAAATATGTTCATAAGTTAGGAAAATAATTCTTAAATAATCACAAAAAAGTGCTGTAAATTAAGATTACTAGTCTTAGAAGTTTTTGAAAAAATTATAAAAAAAATCTCCCGTCAATTTTAGTGCTTTTCTATCAGTTACTGTGGTTATTTTTTGTGAATTACACATTACATTAATTAAAACAAAATGAGTTCTTCCTGTGATGAGAATGAGATACTAACTCCGGAATCATTTCGTACTGAAGCAGCGTTTATAATATAATAATAATAATTTGTTGTCGCCAAAATCTCGATATATCTATCTAAAAACATACAACTTTTCTGTAAAAGGAAAAACGTGAAAGACGTCAAATCATTCTCAAATAATGTTTTTCTAAATTATTTCAACAAATAAGCTAAAAATAAGAATCTTCATTGTGGAGAATATACTCTATGCTAAGAGCTACAGTGAGAATCAAACACAACATTGACATTGCAAACTACTCAAAGCTATTGACATATTTAAAACGGCTGTCCGAGGGTAATAAGCCAAAGAAATCTAGAGTGTTAACCTCTCAAAACATTGAGTGCTTTATAAATGATGCACCTGATTACAATTTTCTGGCCGTGAAAGTAAGTATCTACTTAGTAACTATATATCTCCAAATCTACTGTATTTTCAGAGGTTTTATTGTAAATACAAATTAAATTATTGTTTATAGTTTGTGCTAATTTTTGTCTTGAATGGGGCCTGGAGCAGTAATGAATTGTTAAAGATAACTTTCTACTTAGATAAACGACGTCCAAAAACATTCGGATAATTTATTATTGATTGTTTTAACTGATACGAAAACAAAAATTGATAGAACGTTTATAATACGACAAAAATACGTAAATATCGTCGAGAAATATCAAACTTTACGGCCTGCTAATGCAAAAACCGATAGGTTTTTCATACAATACCATGGCGGAAAATGTACTCGGCAACCTATTGGATTTAACAAAATACGCGCAATGCCAAGAGAGATTGCTACATTTTAAATTTATTAAATCCTAAACAGTACACAGAACATTGCTTCCGTAGAAGTTCTGCCACGCTTTTAGCAAATTCAGGTGCTAATCTTATAGAACTAAAACGCTACGGAGGGCGGAGGTCCAGCACAGTAGCGGAAAGATATATTGAAGATTCAATTGAAAATAAATCCAAAAGATGCAACCGAATAGTAAAAAGCATAAATCTGAAACCGTCTACTGTTGACCCTGGGGCGACACTCTCTCCGGCGCGCCCTTCAACATCAAAAGAAAACGCTAGTGAAACGACAATTTTTCAGCAACCTCAGACACAGCAACCACAAAATACAGAAAATTTGCCAAATATCCAAGTTTTATCAAATCAAACAAACATGTAGCATTAAATTTCGAAAACTGTTTTTTTTCACTATTAATTTTTAATGTTATAAAATATCTAATCCTTTGTTCTCTTATTACTAATGATAATAAAATGATAGCTATTAATACTATACTACTATTTATTTTTTCGCAGTCAATGGTAAAAAGTAGAGTTTCCTCGATCCTTGTATCCCTCGCTCCGCTCAGGATTCTTATCTCTACTCTAGCATGTTTCGTTATCTCGGGATCCAATCCAACTTAGTCCCTCGAATTAAATTCGCTCTTTTTTCACTTGTTGTATAATCTACTATTTTTGTTCACATAATTTACTTGATAATTTGTATTGATTAATCAAAATTAAAAGAGCAACTGCTGCAGAGTTTCTTTAACCGATTCTTCTCACAGGAACTCCATCTTGACTTTGAAACGGTACCAACTAGTAACTTAAAGTTTTTTGGCATCGAAAAAGTAATGTGATATGATATCCTATTAAAGCATTTGAATTTGAATTCAAATATAATAAACCTCATTTTTACACTATACTGACAATGTTATCTACGTAAAATAATGTCGTTAACTATATTTTTAATTGTTAATTAAATTTTCAGACTTATGTTGTAGCAACAAAATTGTTTGGATTCATTGGATGATTGAAAACACTTAACTGCACAAATTAAAAGTATTTACAAAATATTAAGTCAATAAACAAAAAATGTAGGTATACCCTGACTAGCCAATAATTATTAATAAATTGATTACATTAAGGAGAGGTTATCCTGGTTTTATGTGTTTTTAAACATCCTTTTTAGACATAAATATAAAATATTAATGCTTTAACATTAAAGAAATTAAAATAGAGTATACTATGCAGGAACCAAGGATGACATTAACTTTGGCTTTAGAACAGATATTATAAACTGTTTATATACCGTAATGACAAAAAAAATATACTAATAAAAAGGATTTACACTTTATATGAATTTTGTTCCTATATTGCCCATAGCAATCAAAAAACTGTACTAATTTTAATAAAAGTTGGCGGTATCAGTGCTCGTCTTCTCACCCAAGATAACTCCGCCTTAACTAAATACCTAATAAAAAAAGTCGTACGTATATAAACTTTACAAAACTGGCAAAAAATAAAAGTAGGTATCTAAATAATAAAATAATCATATTGGGAAATCAATTTGCCATTAAATTAGTTTATGTATCATAAATTGATGATCATACCCGACATCAGTAAAAACATTAAAATCCCGGGCAAGTGACAGTAGAGCTCGCGCGCTCTGGAGGTTCCGTATGTTAACATGTTTATTTATTATTACAAGCAGTTGCTCGTGTTAGTTCATTTTCAGGTAGTTAAAATGCAGGTCTCATGTTTTCCCATAATAGTTAGGTTTGTATTGCTCGAAAATGTATGAAAAGGTCGTTAACTGGTATAGAAAGGATTTACTTCATAGGGATGTAGACTTAACCCGGTACACATCCCCCCCCCCCCCCTGAGGGGTAGAAATCATATCAGCTTATCTTTACCCAGCACATCAAATGTGGTATCATTTTCTAATAAATTGAGAACATCTGTATCTTCAAAAATACTGTTTTTTATTTAATAAAAAAATAGTATCGTAAATAGCGTTTAACCGGCTTTAAAAAATATATACTTTACTTATACTTACATACAACGTCTATCTAGAAAAAATCAGATACGATACGGGACGACGCGCGGCGACGGCCGATGTATTTATTTGATCTTTTCATCTCACGCAAAGTTACATAAGGAGTCGTACGTTAATATAATTTTAGTCTCAGTTCCAGTTTTAGGTAAATATTTATTTTATTTAAATATAAACAAAAATCTGTTGATAATTTTTACTGAAAACTTTAGCTTAGTATAAAGATAAGTTGGTATTTCATACAAAATATAAAGAACACAATCTTAGCTTTGCTGTTGTTCTCCGCTCGTGGAGTAAAAGTCAGGTACTTGCACCGAATTATTTCTAAACAAGCGTAGCCGCTGTAAGTGCTGTGCTCCACTTGGGTGTCCGATTGTCATTTAAATCTGTTAACCATCGCCAATCCGCAGGGCTGGGAAGATTTTGATAATGCACCAACGTTTGACCCATACGTGCACAGCTCTTAGAAGTTCGATTTAACCCTATGAAGACACAAGTCTGCGCGATCACCGCTAAGCATAACCCTACTCACTGACGGCTCACAATTACAGAACACAAACAACACCATCTCCAAGAGCATTGGGAACCTTGTTGTTGACATCCCCAGCGATGTTAAGTAACGAGATCATTTGCAAGACAAGAAAAAAGTCTGTTTACAGAGCGAGGCGACCAGTACTTCACCTTGGGGCATAAGGTGCTGCCTTACAAGTCGAAAGTCCGGCCCCATATGGAATACTGCTTCCATCTCTGATCGGGTGCACCCAGATATCAGCTTGGCCCTTTTGACTCGGTTCAACGACGGGCTGTGAGAATCGTCGAGAACTCCAAACTCACAAGCCGTATCGAACCTGAAGTCTGAGGAGAGACTTTGCCTGTATGTGTGTGTTTTACCGGTTGTACAATGGGATGTGTTCGGAGGAATTGTTAGAAATGATGCCCACTGCTACTTTCTACCATCGCACTGCTCGCTATCGGTAGGGAATTCATCATCACACCTAAATGGTCACGTACAGTGCAGTTTTAGAGAAACTTTTTCCCGCGAACGTTTAGGTCGTGGAATGAGCGCTCTGTTAAGGTTTTTTAAAGTTATTTGATTTTTATAGCGTCGGCAACGCGCAAGTGATGCCCCAAGTGTTGCAAGCGTCCATAGGCTGCGGTGGCCGCTTACAATCAGGTGACCACAAGTTTGTTTACCAGCTCAGTGGTAAAAAACATGGTTATAATTTTTTTTAGTTTGTGTCCGTGAGTCACAGCATCAGCCACGTGCACCATTATCCTCGTGTCAGCCTCTTCATGGGTTCTCTTCAGGTTGCGAGGGTGAATAATATCTAAAACGATTGCTGCTGCTAGGGACATTCACATAGCATATGAAACAATTCCATCTTGTTTTCAATGTCGCAAAGCAAAGTGGCTAATCCTTTAGGTGTAAAAACAAAAGTATCTGGGCACACTTGTGTACGTGAGCGAATACCATGCTTTTCCCTAGTACTGTTTTGATATTTTATCTGTCTTAACTGCAAAAAATCACATTACCCTTTTTTAAATTTAAATAACGTGCTTTTTTAAAAGAAATAGAAAAAAATATACATGTCCCATATGATATCTACCCGTGGCGTGTTTATTTATTCCCCCTGAAAAATGGTTTAAAAACGTTATCTACAAATTCACCAAAAGTTCTAGATTGACCAGTATTCAGCGTATGGACTATTCCAGACCCATCAAGAACTTTTGCAGAGATTTGAGGAGCAGCCGTCGCTACTGATTTTACGCACGAATTCATTAGACATTTCAAAATATCCGATTTAGTACAAAGTCTCAGAGAACTAAAAGTAGACAAGGCAGCATGATAAGATTGATTGTCATGTGCATAGAATGTGCATAGAATGCGTCTGAATCTTCTGTTCTACGTTCAGTTGTATCAATATACAATTTGCTAAATAAACTGCAGTTGTTCCCTCATCCCGCAATTTTCGCTTTGGTTTTGTAATCAGTTTTACCAATACTAATTGAAAAGAGTGTGTATTTATTAACTTTTTTATTGTTGTTGTTTATATTTTTTTGTAATCTGGACTCTTTTTGTACCTACCTAATATTTAATCTCGAACGATGAGCGGAGGACAATAGCAAAGCTTAGTTTGTATTTTATATATTTTGTATGAAAAACCAACTTATCTTTATGAATAAAGTTTTTAAAAAGATATCAACAGTTTTTTGTTTATATTTAAATTCATCAAATATTTTCCGAATATTGCAACTTAGGCTAAAATTATACTTACGACTTCTTACGTAAACTTGCGTGAGCTAGACAGTTGAAATAAAAACATCGACAGCCGCCTCGATAGACGTAGTATATAAGTATACGTAAAGTATTTATTTTTAAAGCTGTGGACGATATTTTTTTTTCATTTCAAAAAATTCAGTATTTTTAAAGATACTGATTGTTGAATATCAAAAGTAGAAATCTAATTTTTATATGTTCCTAAATATTTTGCTTTTTTGTATTTCTTGAAAATGAATTCCTCGTCCTAAATATATTAAAAACTGATAGCATATGAGCTGATATGACTTTTTATCTGAAGCGCGGCGCTGTGAAACTTTAAGCACCCCCTTCCAACCCCTCAGGGAGGGGTGGATGGCTACCGGGCTAAATCAGCTTAGGTTGACCCAGTCTACATATGTTTTAAGTGAATCCATCCTATACCAGTTGGTAACCTTGGTGTCAATACAACCATAACTGTAAAATACAAAGACGGTATCGTATTAGGTCCATAGCAGGCGGGGCAGCAGATTGCATAAATCGTTTATATAAATTAGAAATAGTGTAGGCCCCAAAGAAGAGCCTTGCGGTACCCCAAATTTACAAAGAATTGCGAAACTTACATGTCCAGCATTTCTCACTCGCCTAACTGATATATTTTCGAACCATTTGAGGCTCATTTCCAAATGCGTTAGTTAGTAGTCAGTTGCTGAAATTAAACCATGTCAAAAGCCTTCTGGAGCTCCAGTTGAAATATTACAAAGGCAAATAAAATAATATTCAAAAGCCGTACCATAATGTAAGCATCCAACCCTAAAATCAGGTAGTAAAAAATTATGATTAATATTTTTTTATATTGAATGATGACATGTATATAGCATATAACAGTGTTGATCTTTGCACATTTATACGAGGACAGATGTGGTGCAGTATAAACCCAACACTACAAGCACTTGTAGGGTCTTAGTAAATTTTCTATGCTTGCAATTTATGTCTTTCATAATAGTCAATTAACTTATAATTAAATACGGTTTGTGCTGCTGAATGTGTAATGAATAAAAGATATTTAATTAATTATCAATAGTACTGCTCTACTGGGGTAAGTTAATAAATAAAAGTTATCCTTTTATTTTGAAAGGCTTTATCAAATATTTTTCACGTGACCTTTGTCTACCCAACAATAATAATAGAGAATATCCTCTTTATACCACTAAGGAAGCAAGCAAGTTTACGGTCCGCCTGATGGTAAGCGGATACCGTACCCTTTGGACGCTTGCAACACCAGAGGTATCGATCGCCGACCCTACAAAAATCTGTAGTCCTTGGAGAAAACCTTGGCATGGAGCTCATACCACAACCCAGGTGTTCGCAGGAGGAAGTTTCTCTGAAACCGCACTGTACGCGAGCATTTCGGTTCTAAAGTGAGAGAATGAATTCCCTGCCAATTGCGAGCGAGTACAAAGTAGCCGTGGGCATAATCTCGAACAATTCCTTAGATATATTAGATAAAAATTATGCCTTAGTTTTACTGATTATTCAGAAATATCAAATCGAAATGTAACATAATACACAAGATACAATTGTTTAATAAATAATTGCAAACATTTTATACTATTAAAAAAACGTACAAGTGCAAGTCGAACTCGCACACTAAAGGCTTTGCATTGCCACGCAATTTGATAATTCATAAGATAAACTTGAATAGATGACAAGATATAATAAGAAAGATGATAATAACATTTCATTTCCTCCTATATTGACTCGAATTTCAGCGGTAAAGTTCCAATAATCTAGTGCTTTATCCTTCAAAAGCAAATTAAATACATGACGATAGGGTCTACAAAGCATATACTAGTATCGTAAAAAAACGCGTAATTTAAATCGGAGCTAGGTACTCTCTAAAAATCTGAAGAATATGAGATAAAATCTGTTATTAGAAACTTAAAACCTGATAGTGCTGCAGGATGGGACGGAATTTCCTCTAAAATCATACAAATGAACCAACATATTCTTGTGCCAATCATATACAACTGTTCTTTACTACGGGATTTTTTTCGTACAAAACTCATCCAATTCACAAAACTGGGAACACACGGCATATTCTCAGTTCCTATACTTCTTAATAAATTGGAGAGGATTGGAGTAAGAGGTTTGCCCCTAAACTCTTTCAAGACTACCTGACGGAAAGGACCCAACAAGTGAAAATTGATGAACTATTTAGTGAAGATGTTCTAGGCAGCTATGGTGTACCTCAAGGAAGTGTGCTAGGTTCTACTCTCTTCATTATATATGTTAATGATCTTTAATATGCAAATCAAAAATGGGCGTGTCTTTGCAATTGCAGACGATACCGCACTTATTTTTGCTGGAAAAAGTTGGCATGATGTAAAGAAAAATACAGAAGTAGGACTTAGTCATGTTATGTACTGGTCAAATGCAAACAAACTTACATTAAACATGAGCAAGACCAAATATCTTCCTTTTGCAATCTAGCAGTTCATATTAAAGCTCTCATATATTACTGCCAACAGAAGTAAATGCTGCTGCCCTCCTGTTGAAAAACGCCTATTAAATATTTGGGGGTAACACTTAATGATAAACTCTGTTGGAAGCCCCATATTAAACTTCTTGCTGGTCGTGTTAGAAAACTCATCTACATTTCCCTTAGGAATGTAGCAAACGAGTATTTGCTTAAAACTATTCACTATGCTTTAGCACAATCTATCCTTTCCTACAGCATTTCTGCATGGGGTGGACCTTGTAAAAGTTTTCTGCTAGAAGTTGAAGAGGCCCAGCGAGACGTGTTGAAAGTGTTAACACGTAAGCGAATTAGATACCCTGCTGAAGAACTATACAATACTTGTAACGTTTTAACAGTGAGACAGCTCTTTGCGAAACAGGCTGTAATGCAACAACATGAAGTATTACCGCACTATTCGTACAGTGTGGTGTACGGTCGGAGAAGATACAAAGTTTGCCTTATTGAAATCTTTAAAACTTTTTATATGCACAGGTTTCAATGTTATCAGGGTCCAGCATCTACAACAGATTGAATAAATTGCTAAATATATATGAAGTTACGTATTTCTAATGCAAAAAAACTGTAGACAACTTGTTGAAAACTTTAAGCTATAAAAAAACGGAAGAATTACTTTCGATTATTTATAAGAAAACAAATCTAACATTAAGAACAAGTCCTTACTAAACCTGCTTTCACATTTAATTACCTTTTTATTGACCTGCATTATCTTATTTATTAATTTTCAACATTATTTTTAATAAGTCATTTATAATAAATACTATATTAACATATTGACGTTGTAGATTGTAGGTATACCACCAAATTACATTATTAATTTATTTATTCTCAACATAAATTAAATTTGATTGAAACGGCACACAACGAAGACTGAACACATAAGACCAACATTTATCACAATCACAATTCTACACAAATTACATCAATTACACAATTTTATTACTAACAATTTCATGTTCACAATCAGGCAATGAGCGAGCATGCCCACTAAGCATACTTAAACTATCTACCCTCACAACTTTTTCCTTTCCTGACGGAAGGATATTTTGTCACAACGATGTAATCAACCATACATTATGCAGTGATTTGATTGATTGAGTGACTAAGTTTTCTAGCAATAGGTCCATGTTGGATACTGTTAAATAAATTGAAATAAGTCACAGAGGACACCGAAGAGATTTCTTGACTTTTACAATTAGGCCTCATATATACCAAATAATCTCAACAGCGGACGACAAATAAAACAAGGTCTTTTTGGAATACTATAAAAGCATGATGTCTGATACAAATTGCCTGTATCAGACAGTAAAAAAAGGAAATGTAAATATAATAAGTATGTATTTAGTTCAGAAGATCCTTACGTCTGCGCAGCCGCAGTCACTGAATCAATCCTCGCTGGTAGGGAATGTTATATTCCTAACCCGCGAGTACCTGCCGGCGTCAAAAAACGACCGTAGTTTAATAGGTCTTGCAGAGAAGCTAAAATTCTTAAGCAAACTGCATATGAGGCTTGGACCACGGATCGTAATAATAAGGATCCGAATATTTCTGAGGTAAAACGCAAATTAAATGCTGCCTCGAGGTTCAGTAAGAAAGCAACTGCCAGAGCAAAATTCCAATTCATCGGCAAAATAGGTGGGCGACTTGCGAGCTATCTTTCTGGAAGTCGTGCTTTCTGGTCGCTTGCCAAAGCTGCCGAAGGGAACTTTTGCCAGTCGTCATTACCACCACTGCGAAAAACCGATGGTCACTTGGCCCATAGTGCTAAAGAGAAAGCCGAACTAATGGGCAGTCTCTTTGCCTCAAACTCGAATATGAACGATGAAGGCGCTGTACCACCTACTATACCGTGGTGCGGTAAGACCATGCCGGAAATCTCCATAACATAGGGGGAGGTCCGGCGGGCGTTGCTTTCTCTAGACGTTCATAAGTCGAGTGGGCCAGACGGTATACCAGCAGTGGTGCTCAAGAAGTGTGCTCCTGATTTATGTTCTGTAGTCACGCGCCTCTTCGCGCTTTCCTACCATACTAGGCAATTTCCGTATTCATGGAAGACTGCGAATGTGCACCCGGTGCCCAAAAAGGGCGATAGATCAGATCCATCGAATTACAGGCCTATCGCTATTACCTCTCTCCTCTCCAAGGTGATGGAGCGCGTGATCAACACACAGCTTCCAAGATACCTAGAAGAACACGACCTGGTCAGTGATCGTCAATATGGCTTTCGCCACGGTCGCTCGACTGGTGACCTTCTAGTGTATCTCACACACCGATGAGCACTAGCCATTGAGAGTCAGGAGGAAGCATTGGCATGTAGCCTGGACATAGCGAAGGCGTTCGATCGGGTCTGGCACCGGGGTCTTCTATCGAAGTTGCCATCTTACGGAGTGCCCGAGGGTTTGTGCAAATGGATGGCTAGCTTTTTGTCCGGCAGACGCATACAAACCGTAGTTGACGGAAGTTGCTCTGATAGCATGGACATTAATGCTGGTGTCCCGCAAGGCTCTGTGCTGTCTCCTACGCTCTTTCTACTGCATATCAAGGACATGTTATCCATCAACAAAATAAATTGCTATGCAGATGACAGCACTGGAGACACTTATTACACGGGCCGTGCAAAAATCTTGAACTTGTGCCTCAAATCGAGACCACACTATCCAAGATATCTGACTGGGGACGGGTAAATTTGGTCCGATTCAACCCTACAAAGACACAAGTCTGCACGTTCACCGCTAAGAAAACCCATTCCAGAACACTCCTCTCTCCATCTCCAATTGCATTGGGATCCTTGGTGTCGACATCTCCAGCGACGCTCAGGTCCAAGATCATTTAAGAAATAAGGTGAAGCTGGCGTCCAAAAAACTAGTGGTACTCAACAGAACCAGGCAGTACTTCACGTCGCGGCAGAGGTTGCTGCTTAACAAGTCGCAGGTTCAGCCCCATATGGAGTACTGCTGCTAACTCTGGGCGGGTGCACCCGCATACCAGCTTGGACCTTTTGGCTCGGTTCAGCGACGAGCTGTGAGAATTGTCGGCGATCCCAAACTCACTTGCCGTATCGAACCCTTAAGTCTGAGGAGAGTTTTTCCCTCCCTGTAATATAGTGTATATAGTGAATATAGTACAATCGAAGTTATATTGGAGTTGCTTGAGTGTGTCATGCTATCTCAAAGTCTCTGCGGTGGTGGCATGTGCGTCGGGTCGTTACGTTCCCTAAAACATGGTTGAGCGAAGCGATGGCTGATTCATGTGTCATACTTATGAACGGGTGCCGCCTGTGGAGGCTGGTCTGCTCTTGCAAACTTCTTTGTATTCTTATTATATATATATGTAATATAATATTATATGTAATATGAATATATTTTTCTCGGGAGTTACTTTAAATCCCGTCACAGAATAATTGTAAACTTTTAACGCATCACATGGTGCCCCCCCTATGCAATCTGAAAAACAATAGGCAATTGAAATATTACATAAATATTGATTGTTTTTTTTAAATCAAACTATTTACATTGTAAATCTTGTTTATTTAATGTTTCAATACAAAACATGTATTTATTAGTTGATACACTATAATTTTATGTTTCGTTTGTGATTTTACAAATATTACCTATTGGACGCACGCAATAAAACAGTATTGTAATTAGTTTGTAAAGCTAGTTGTAGTTAATTTACTTGACGATTCGAAAGTGTTCTTAGTAACCCATTTGAATAAAAAGATTTTGATTTTGATTTATTTTTGATTTTGTGTGTGTTCTACCGCTTGTACAATGGGACGTATTCTGAGGAATTGTTCGAAATGATGCCCATGGCTACTTTCTACCATCGCTCCGCTCGCCATAGGCAGGGAATTCATTCTCATACTTTAGAACCGAAATGGTCGCGTACAGTGCGGTGTCAGAGAAACTTTCTCCCGCGAACGCTTGGGTTGTGGAATGAGCTCCCTGCCAAGGTTTTCTATCTCTAAGTGATGCTTGTCTTACAAAATAGGTATATGTAAAAAAATAAATCAAGATTCTTAATTTTTATTCATAAGCAACAACTTAATATAGTTCTTATGTCTATGACACGGAAATGAGCAATTTGTGAAATATAAAGGAATTTAATTCCAATTTAATATTACTACTAACTAATTATTCACATGAAAAAAGAGGAAAACTTTGATGTATTAAATAATCCGACTCCAATACAGGTCACCATGTCTGGTACTGTGGAGCGGTTTCCGGTCGAGAATGAGTATGAGAAGAACACAGACATCTTGGTGGAAGACATCAGGAAACTTCGAGATTGGCTGCACACGCAACCACATCTTCCTGGAGATTATTTAGACGGTATGATAAAATTTACCCTCGGTGCGGTGCGTATTTAAAATCGCAGTGAATTTGAATCGAAAATAATTTAACAGAAATTATTAGCCTTGAAACTTATTAAAATAATACGACTTGGAGACTGTCAGTAAAAATAAAAAAAGCCTGTATCTGTAAAATGCGTCGACAACATTACTTTGTCTTCATTCTGTGGATTTATTTACGTAGTGCGCGGGGTTTTATATCAAAAGTCTATAGAGTGCACAAATTTTGTGTGGAAACGCACTGCAATAAATCTTTAGCAAACCACAAAAATCCGCATACATTGTCGCAATGCGCGTACTTTCTTTGTGTCGTTTACATTATTTTTTATATCGATGGTTCAAGCCACATAAATTTTGAGTAAAACGCACGGAATTTTACTGAAGTGCACGATAGGGTTAACATATTTTTGTAACAAAAATATAAATCCAACTTTAAATCCACAATAATGTAAAAATAATTCTTAAGCAGACATAATGAGAGAACATGCTGCAGTTTCTTTGTCTTAATTTTTGGCAATCGACTTGAAGGCGAATAAAATATATAGCTGAATGTTCTGTCGTTCTGTCAATACGTCTGCTTTTTACTTTTTAGTGGATTGAACTCGGAAGTTGAAATAATACTTTATATTTTATGGGAATGCTGTATATGTTAAAATACTTGAAATTGATTTCCGCGTAAGATAAATTAGATTGCTCAAAAATGAAGCAAACTAGGATAAAGATTTTACTTTTATTTGAAATATTTTTTGGAGGAAGAAGAATTACTTTAGATGTGTCTGCCTTATTGTTCTTCGCGTTCTTGCGATATTTACAGGATACTAAAAAATCACTGTCTCTAACAAAACTTTTAAATATATTAAATTTTAGTTTAGAGGCAGTAATTTGATGTAGTACGTGGGGAGCACTAACAGTTCCGGAATAAATAAAAAACAAATACTAGATATGGTCAAAAATAAATTTATTTCACTCCCTCATAGCCTAGTTGGTCGTGTGGCCGGCTGCTGTGCAGAGGATGAGGGGTTCGAATCCCGCACTGGACAAGCATTTATGTCATAAATATTTATGTCTAAGTATATTTATGTATGATATGTAAGAATTTACAAAAAAAACAATATATATGCACTTGTTTACGTTTTCTGGTATCCACGACACAAGCTTTGATTACTTTGGGTACAGACGGTGCGGCGCTGTGTGTAAAATTATTCATTGTCTCTCAAAATATTTTCCGTTAGCACAAATGCAATTTTTCATACGAATAAACTTATTTTAAAAAGATTTATGCCACTCCTTCGTGATGACTTCGGAATCATGTTTTCATACTCTTTGACAGCCTCTTCTGGTGATGAAAATCGTTGACCGCGTAACTGGTTTTTAATTTTTGGAAACAAAAAAGTCACAAGGTGCAAGGTCGGGACTGTACGCAGGATGGCTCATAAGGTCAACGTTTTTTACCTTCAAAAATTAATTTGTCTATCTGGGCGTGTGAGAACTTGCATTATCGTGGTGCAACATAATACAGCGTTTACGGATATTTTTACGGTGTTCGTTAATAACTTCCGGCAAAGAAATAGTTGTGTACTAATTACTATTCAAGGTACGACGATTCTCCAAAGCAACAGTAGCAACACGTGTCCTGTTTTATTAAAAAAAGAAGCAATCATCCACTTAGGGGCACTTACTTTGTCCCACACCAAATTCGACGTCCTTTCGTTGAATCTAGTAAGCATGGCATTCAACCAAGCGACGCGGTTCGTTTTTCGAGTCTTAGTCAAATTGTGTTCACCGAGAGCATAGCTTTGTTTGTGTAGGATTGATTACATTGGACTCACGCCCAAGCTTAAATATGCTCGAATCTCATGATAGGTCACATGCCTATCTGGTTTGATAATTCTGCAATTCGTCTTTGCTCGTGCTTCATGGTTAAAAGCAGTTTGAAACCGAGCGAAGCTAACTATTCAGTAGTTAGAGGATAAAATTTCTTCATAAGTTTCCGTTATAACGTAGGCGACCGCTAAGAAAAGATTTTGCTAAATTTTTTTTCCCCCAAAAGACTAAAATGAGGTTGGAAGTTTGTATGGTAAAATAAGTTTAAAAATTGTAAAATTGATATTTGGTGTTCAGGTTGATATCTAAAATTGACTTGTGTAATCTTTTTTGGAAAATTATATTCTTTACAGCAAAAAAGGGGATAAAAAATTGTTTGAGAATTCCAATATTTTAGTAGATAGTTAACAGTAGGTACAAAGCTTTTCTCGTGGTTTATTGTTGCAACTGCATACTTTATGAAACGAGTTGGTGAAAAGACTACGGATATGATAGGTTCTAGTTTTTATTTCTTAATTTGAAAATTTCTTAAGTATGGAAAAACAGCATGTATTATAGTTTAAGGCACGTTTTCAAAACATGGCCATTTAGTAGCGGTAAAAAATATTATCGTATCGCCCCCTGGTGTCAAAATTATATAAATTTCCGCTGTGTCAATGAGTATTGTAACTAAACCTAAATAAGTGTTATGAGACCATTCCGTATATTGTTTAATAAATAAGCTAATCTTAGTTAAATTTTTAGTCTCCCGCAGTTGTAGGTGTTGTGCAATTTGTATGCACAAAATAATTTAGAGGGCAGTTATTTTTTTTTAAATGAATTCTGGATTTTTTTTTAATATAACTCAATAAGCTGTAAGTGCCCCTGACTGTACCACATTTATAACAATAAATAACAAACAAATCTACCTTAAAGCCCTTACTCAACCAACGCTACATCTTGGTAAAAACTTATGGCTTGGTCTTTAATGTTAGTGAAACTATCACGTGACAAAACATTTAAATAACGAATAGTTTGTGCGACAATCACATAACGGCCAAGCCATACTTTTTACCGACATGTAATTTGTAATTGTAAATTGTTATAAATGTGGTACTGTCAAGAGCACTTACAGCTGTATTACGTTGGACTTGAGACAGGCCCTGCGTGCAATGATGTGTTGCATGATTCGGAGCTCAGCTGGGAGCTTGTAGTATAATAAATCTACTAGACATCTCATAACTTTTAAATTCTGAACTTGTGAGTCTTGACAACGAACTTTTCATGAAATGATTTTGGTGGTATTTTTATTCCACAGTAAGGTACAGACTTGGCTATATAATGGGGGATGAAAATGTACCTATAGGATTATATACTTTATTTACATCGTCCTACAGTTTTCTAAATATATTTGTATAGTAAATATATAATAATATAGTATAGATAGGTTTGTTAAGCAGAGGTTTGCAAATATAAGAAGGTGGCTATGTTTAGCTTTGGATGTCTAGCGGCTGATATGAGAATAATGGTATACCGGTATGACACTAATCTCTGAAGAGGTTGGTCAGAAACGTTTGTTGTGTGGGAGCCACCTTAAATATTTATTTCATTCTGTTTTTTAGTATTTGTTGCTATACCGGCAACAGAAATACATCTTCTGTGAAAATTTCAACGTCTTACATTCATGAGATACAGCCTGGTGACAGACGGACGGACGGACGGACAGCAGAGTCTTAGTAATAGGGTTCCACTAATTAGCCTTTGGGTACGGGACCCTAAAAATGAAAAATCACCGGTGACTCATTATAACAACTTAATAGAGCGTAATAGGTGAGCCTACCTCCATTAATAGAGCAAGACCAAACTTCAATTATCTTTTAATAAACCAAATTTTGTGGCATTCCAACAAACAATCGTGCGCCCGTAAGGTACCGCATGGACATTGAACAGAACGTTTTATCTGTAATCAATTAAGTTTGTTGAATGTACTTACACTCATCTGACCATAGTTAGATCAATTCTCTGTATAGCGTTTGAATTATGAATGTACTAGAGAAGGCTACTTTTGTTCATATTTTAGATCTGGACCTGGTGATAGTGTACCACTGCTGCGAGATGAGTCCAGAGGTATCGAAGCAGGTGTTGGACCTGCACTTCACGCTGCGTTCGCTACTCGTCTACTTCAAGGAGCGCCGGGTGGACCAGCGACTAGATCACATCTTAAATACCATGTAATAATAACAATGATATTTTAAAAAGCCTTTTTTACGTCATTAATTTGTATAACATGTACCCGTAAATTCTTTCATTTCTTCGTGTTTAAGTTTAGCTTAATCCTACAAATATTATAAACGCGAAAGTTTGTAGGTACGGATGCTTGTTACTCAATAACGCTTCAGCCACTGGACAGATCGGGCTGATCGGCACACCTATAGATTAGGCCCTGGAATAACACATAGGCTACTTTTTATCCCGAATAATTCAAAAGTTCCCGCGGGAGTAACTATAACCGAGCTTAAACGAACTGTAGCTATAGCTACAGCTGATATAGCAAACTTCATTAGTGCAATTAAGGAGTAAATAACAGGAATAATACTGTGTTTAAATAAAGGAGTCCCACGCCGATAACCGAATTTAGGGCGGGCGGAGCCGCTGGCAAAGTCTAGTAGTTAAATAAACATTGAAAATCTTATAAAGTCCCTAACGACTGCTGTTAAATGACGACATACAGGAACGTCGTTGACCTGTCCTCCATGTACTGACTGCCAACGCCCGACGTCGCTAAACTTCATATATTTATCATTTTTGATAGTAGTAATTGTACCTGAGCCACGAACTACTTTACTTCTACTACTCTCCGACTTCTTGGATGCGATCACTTTTAAGTAATTTTGGTCGAATCTTTAAAGGTGCTTACGATCCTTTATTAATTTCAGTCTGTATGCTCCCCTGCCTACCCCGACAGTGAAGGGCTACCGTGCTATCTACCTGCGGCTCCTCGACCCTGATCCTCGGAATTTCTTTTTTAACGATATTGTCAAGGTCTTCATGATGGTGTTTGACCTCTGGCAACACGAGGAGGGGACCTGGCCGGGGTAAGGACATAAGAATTGCTAATAATTCTAACGTAATAATTTGTACCTATGTCATGGTTGGTGTAAGAATTAAAAGACTAAAAATAGTGATGTATAATACCTTTCGTAATTTCCAGATTTATAATAATGATAAACTTGGAGAAGGCGTCGTTGGGACATCTCGCGAGGATCGAAATCAACACATTAAAAGAAATCCTGTATTTTCTGCAGGTTAGTCGGTCAGTTTTTGTCGTTTAAACGACGTGAAGTTATTTGGATTAAAAGTTAAAAAAAAACAAAGAAAACACATCCGACTAAATGTTAAACGTTATATAATAAGTTTAATTTACTATTACGACTACTCTACAACGAGCAATATAGGCAAAGAGAATATAATATACTTATATAGGTTAATTAAATATAAGTTAATATTGTTATAAAGGTGCTGTGTAATAAAATTATAAAGTAAAGTACCTTGTACACACATTTTCTCATGAAATACTACTACTATTGAATATTTACCTTTATCAATGTGTTACAGGAATGTATGTTGGTGAGGCTAAAAGCTGTGCACTTCATAAATGCACCAATCTTCATGGACAAGTTAATGATGATGCTAAAGCCGTTCATGAATAAGACGTTACTCGACATAATCTACATTCACCAGAGCAACTCCGACACTCTGTACGAGCACGTTTCAAGAGCGTCTCTTCCTAAAGAAGATGGCGGGGGATATAAGGATCATATAACTATAAAAGGCAAAATATTATTTGCTAGTAGTATATAAAATATTAGTATGACTTTGGCAAACTCTTTAGCATAATAGTTACTTCATATGATAAATGAATCATACTAAAAAAAACCATAAAAAAATTATGAATCTCAGCTTGTAAGTAAAGAGAACTGAGCAATAGAACTTTGTATGGAAATATTCCGAAAACTAGTCGAGATCTTGAGTAATAATGTCCAGCAACAAGTTATATTCAAAATTAATTTATTTATTGAGCCATGTTCCACCGTTAATCATTTATATTTTGAATTGTTTTTGATTTCCTTGCTTATAGTACAGTAAATGACGGTTTTTGGCTAGCAATTCTTTCAAGAAAGATGGATTTGGCTGAAATTTTGACAGTAAGTAGGGAATACCCCAAGAAGAAAAATCTACCCTATGCCATGATGTGCTTTTTCGTCAAAAAAAAACTCCCGGAATCGATAGAAAGATGGATTTTAAACTAAAAATGTTCTACAATAATTTTTTCAAAAAATCAATACTTTTTGAGATGTTTTGTTCGAAAATAACCACGTTTTTTGACGATTTTTTTGTCATTTACTGTACTATTATGTTTTGATGCTCTGTGCTTTCAATGACGCGAAGGCCTCCTTCTTAATTTCTAATTTTGTCCTAAACACAGCACACATGATGGTTAGTCCATTAAGGGCCAGCAGTCTCAATTTTGTCATCTATCTTATCCATTTCTTTCTTTTCTCTATTTTCGATTGAGATTATTTGACTTAAGTACATCTAACCTTCTGTAAAATCTGTCTTTTTTTAACTTTTATGTCTGCAGGCTTATGTGTTGCTATTTTTTTTAATCTTTGTATATTGTTAGTCCAACCAGATCAGTTTGTGTTGAGAGTTCCTGCACTATCTTTTTCAAAGTTTTCCAAAGTTCAGTGTTAATTATGCCAAGTATATTTTGTAACTTTTAAGCAATTTAGTTGCTCTTGTTACTTGCAAGCATAACCGTTTTTAGTATGGGAGCTCCGTCATTTTTAACACTCCAAACTTTTTATTTTTAATTATTATTAACAATAATTGTTATCAAACATTACGTTACGTAGAAAAACTTAAAAGTTGGGAGTCAGGTTCTGTATAAAATCAATTATAATTTTCCTAAGGTTTTAAAAAAAAAATTCAGCTTACCATCTGGCGGGCCGTTAATTTGCCTCCTCAGTTGTATGAAGAGAAGGGGGAATTGTAAATATTTGTATGTTTATGATAAAGCAGATAATATTTATATTCATTGCACTGTTGCAGATGAGATGATGAAACGCTTGTACAGTAATGAGGAGTTCTTTAAGAGGGAGAGTCTTCGAAGAGTGGACGAGTCCGTCAGACCCGGGGGGAAGAGCAACCTTTTGGATGAGTTTGGAATACAGGGGAGTTTTAAGAAACTGATTTTAGATTGATAGGTGGAAGTGGGATGGTAATAAAAAGTTGCACTTTGTATTCTTTTCTTTTATTTCTATCTACTAAGAGTATTCCATTGCATAACACCATCTTCCTTTATTTGATATATTTAATTATTTGTTGAAAATGGGTTCGAACCCGAATATTCTAAGCAGGATGCTAAACATAAAAAGGACTTCAATAGAGCATGTTCTTAGAATATGAAGAAAGAAAAGAGTATTTATAATTTCTTTTAATATAAGAAAAACTAAGTAACAAACAATTTGCCCATAAATTCAAATTCAATTGCTTTGTTTCTCAAAAAACGGATATCAGTTTTTTGAAGTCTACTACTACTACTACTATAAGTACTACCGGTTTGAAGTAAAAATGTTGCTCAGGTGAAAAGTAACGGCGAAAGAAACTCCGCAGCAGTCGCTCTTTTAATTTTAATTAATCAATAAACATATATAAAACGCAAGTTACGAGTTTAAATAGTTCCTGTGCCATTTACAACACTTTCACTGTTTCCCTAAGCCACATGATTTGTGCTTTTGACTTATGTAATCACGAAGTCCTTGCTTGAACTTGATTTGAACACATGGGTATAAGAGGTCCTGCTTTACGATTTATAAAAGATATTTTCTCCAACTTACCGTGCTTAGGTCTTCATTCTACCAAATGCTGTAAAGGGGAAATTAATCTATTTGCTGATGATGCTCGTAATATTATCTCGAGCGATTCATATCTAAACCTGGAAATATAACGAAAAAGTCATTTTACAAAATTCAAGCAGTGGTTTATAGCAAATATATTAGTGCTAAAATTAAAAAAAAAATTTAAAGAAATGTATTTGAGACACTTTATTTAAATTTAATTATAATAAATCTACAAAAAACTAATGTGTCTCGATTTCTTTTCCTTTATCCGTAACTTTGTTCAGTTTTTTTGAAACATCTAAATAGGCCTCTCCTAGAGAAAGGTAACTTAGGCAAAAGTCCACTAGCTGGGGTATTACATGTTGGCCTTACCAGTGGCCACTCGTCTCAATCAAAGTAAGAGATTGCAAACCACCTATAAGGTCTCTTACTTGGCTTAACGATTGCTGTAATAAGACAAACGCCCGACGTTGTGTAACTACGCTAATGGTTCGTTACTGGACCACGAGCGACCTCTAGCTACCACTTTAACTAAATAATTATATTTTTAGCGCGTTCATACGTCGTTAGCTCCACAATTTATTATAATCAACTCGACGCTTGGGTGAGTTTATACCACTAAAAGTGAATAATTTAAATTTTACATATGTTATTACAATAACACCAATACCATTCAACATATTCGCTGTTACTCGGTACCCAGAATGTAGATGCAAATAATTTACGACTACATCCCAAGTGAAATTGATTGTATAGATAAAGGGTTTTCTTAATATTTATTGTTATTGCGAATGCTACTACTTTTGCTGTAATTTCACCTTTTGGTCTGATATTGAGTACTAGCTTAGCTCAGAAGATCCTAACGTCTGCGCAGCTGCAGTCACTGAAACATCATCGCGGTAATGGAATATTTTGTTTCTAACCCGCAAGTAGCTCCCGGCGTCAAAAAACGGCCGTGGTTTCGTCGGTCTTGCAGAGAAGCTAAAATGCTTGGACCACAGCTCCTAATGATAAGGATCTGAATATTTCTGGGTTAAAACGCAAATTAAATGCTGCCCCGAGCGACTTGCGAGCTGTCTCTCTGAGAGTCGTGCTTCCTAATCGCTTGCCAAAGCTACCGAAGGGAACTTTTGCCAGTCGTCGTTACAAATGTCTAAGCTGAGAAAATTCCATTCACTGTAGTCCCATAATTCCATAACGATCCCCTCTTTTTCTTTAAGATCACTGGGATCCTTAGTGTTGACATCTCCAGCGATGTTCAGTTCCAGGATCATTTGCAAGATAAGGTCTACAAGCTAGCGTCCAAAAAACTTGGTGTACTCAACAGAGCGAAACAGTAATTTACGTCGAGGCAAAAGTTGCTGCTTTACAAGTCGCAAGTTCGGCCCCACATAGAGGACTGCTGCCATCCCTTGGCGGGTGCACTCGGATACCAGCTTAGCCCCTTAAATTTGAGGAGAGACTTTGCCTCCCTGTGTGTGTTCTCCGCTTGTACAATGGGATGTCTTCTGAAGAATTGTTCAAAATGATGCACGCGGCTACTTTCTGCCATCGTACCGCTCGCCATCGGCCGGGAATTTATTCTCACATTTTAGAACCAAAATAGTGGCGAACAGTGCGGTTTCAGAGGAACTTATTCCCATGTCCCATGAATGAGCTCCTAGCCAAGGTTTACTCTAAGGACCACAGTATGGGAGTCTTCAAGAAAGAAGTTATTAGATTTTTGAAGAGTCAGTAAGGCAGGAGTGATACCCCTGGTGTTGCAAGGGTCCGTTATTTATTTCTATTCCTTTAAAATGCCGGCTACATATTTATTTACTTGATCCTATGTTATTTATTATTATTATTTTATCTTGTTTGCATTGATAACGACCAACTCTGCGAAATATATGCATATTGTGTGTTTTTTGTGACTTGGCCTAGAGGTTAGGGCATAGAATAAATTGATGGTTGGTTCGGGTTCGGGGACAATTGACGTAGATACATAGATCAACATTTATCCAAATTCGACAAAAGAAAGTCAAGTTATATTTTATGTAAACACCACGCACCGTCGCACCCAAAATGCGGAAAATGACTCCACTTTACTTGCATATTAATGTTGATGGTTTAAAATGATCACGTCAGTGTCAAACGATTATAATGACTAGGTTTTTGGCTTCCGGTGCTGTCGGTATATAACCTGGGTTAGTGTCACAAACACCATCAGTTGTCAACGATGAAGTTCTTGGCGATTGTCTTCACTTTGATGAGCATTTTCCTCGTTGCTGTGGTGAGTTACAAATTGAATGTTATTTGTAGTGACCGACCGAAACATGTTATTTTGCCGTAACCGAAACCGAAACCGAAGGTTCGGTTTCATTGTAGTTTCGGCCGAAACCGAAACCGAAACCGAACCTTTTATAAAAAAAAAAGTCCTTAAAAAATCGAAAAAATGTTAGTAAGCCCGTTTTTTTCTAAAATTAATATCTCGCCGACCTATAATTACAGGTTTCTACTTGCAAAGATTTATCACAATGAAATTTCAGCACAGTTACAGAGGTTCTGTTTGAAAATTTAACTACCCTATAAAGTGAAAAAAATACATTATTTGTAACACAAAGTTAGCGATTTTTAAATGGTGGTATAAAATAAAACAAATTTATTACTAAAATATGATGCTCATATATTATGTTTATTTATTTTCAGTTACATTTTAATTATGAAAAAACTAACAAGGTACGATGTTGTTAGTTTCGGCGCGGCCGAAGGGTTCGGCCGTTTTTGGCCGAAACCGAAACTCGGGCCGAAACTTGATATTTTGGCCGAAACTGGCCGAAACCGAAACCGAAACCGAAATTTCGGTCGGACACTAGTTATTTGATGTTCAGTTAGACGTAAACGTTTTTCATTCGTGTTGTTTAGAAGAATTGTTGTCTGTGAGGAAAAGTATAAAATCATGAAAACAAAGTTTGTCATCTATGAGCTCGGCTCTTAGCTCGAGGATTCCGTACTCTTAAATCAACTTTTACTCCGATGTAAAGTTTTACTTATAATTACAATATATATTGTAATGTTGCTATAACTGCGCGAACAGGCATCTGTACAATTATATATAATAGCTGATTTTTTTGTTATGGTTCTATTATTAGTGTGGGATCAATGTGTCACCACCGGCGCCGAGCGCGGGGGTGCGGGGCGCTCCGCATCACGGCGCCTGCAACGGGGGAGGCGGTGGAGGGCCTCCCCCACCACCTCCCAGAAGTAAGTCCTCCATTTACTAAGACTAGGTACCTAAGCCTTTTGGCAGATCACTATTTTTTCTTATTTATGTTCCCGGATTGCGTAAGTGGTCATTTCGGATCCAAGTGCACGCAGGCTAAGACTTTTTATAAGTAATTTTCGTACAACATTATAGATATTTATGTTCTATTGTTATCTATGTTTATTAATTTGAATACTATTATTCCTTTTTTTCGGTGTGATACCATGTATAGGTAACCAGACAAATGTATAGATAACCAGACAAATTAAATAATACAATATGCTTCATCTCAGGACTGAAATATAGGTACAACAGATGAAAAGGGTTTCGCTGATTGTAATTAATTTTAATTTTAACTTACAGATATAACGGATTAGACACAAGAGGAGAATCCGGGACAAGACAACCATGGACATGAGAGCTAAACATTAAACTTTTAAATCTATCCCAGATTTCGTTTTTGTTTTTGCTCGTGCGTTTGGATGTAAAATTACATTTATAAACAGAAAGCCACATTCGTCACAAAACATCACTTGTTCACTCTAACGTAATGTTTTTAGCAATACTCAAATTCCAAGACTGTTCCCAATAAGGTCACCAGACCTCTAACGCGCTAGTACACCCAGTTCTGGTCCTGCACTTTCCTCATCCAGACATTTCTCACGTCAGTTTTCAGGTCGTCGGCTTATGTAGCAGACGGACTTTGTTTGCCCAGCTTCCTTCACGCCGTAACGCAGCATCCAATAGAGCTGTTTGGCACAGACGTAGTTAAAAAAACGGAAATGAATTTTAAGAAGTAGCCTCTGTACTTTTTATTACGAAAAAATCGAAAGTTCCCGCAGTAATAAATACCTATAAACGAATTTCACGTAGACGGAATATATTTCTTATACTGTTCTATAAATTACGGAATTGGTGTAGATAACCCCAAGCCAATAACCGAATTAAACGAGGGCGTGATGGCAAAAGCTAGTTTCTTGTTTTTGACACCTAATTAACGAATTTCACTTCGCAACTATTCTGATTTAAAATTGATATTTGGTATGGTACCTGTTGTAAAACGGCGTACCTGGCGTGAATTTAACATACACGAACAGAAAGTATGAAAAGAATGAGAGAAGAATCAAGATCAAAAGTATTCATTCTAGGGATCAGAATTTGTGGTTTATACAAACAATAGGGAAGTGTACAACAAGTGTACAACAAGTGCACAACAAGTATGGTAAACGAATTTGATGCGAGGACCGAGAATAGAACCCTTAGCAGAAATCCTAATTCAAAATGTGAGTCTTTACTTACGTGTAAATTTTACCACTTACTATGAGAAAATAATATTTATATAAGATTTACTTTTACAAACAACAAGATGTCTCAATAAGAATGAAAAAGGCATTTGGCAATGACGTCATTTACTCTACATATAATAACATACCTAAACAACCGTAAAGGCCCTGAATTCAATGGAAAGGGCATACGCGGTGCAGAAATTAAATATATTAAAAAAAAACATTACTCCGATAAAAACACATCTGAATAATGCATTACAACATCAACATTCCCAGACAAACTAAAAATAGGAGTAATTAGACCTGTCTATAAAAAGGAAGTCATAAAAACTACAAAATTGACAGGCCGATAATAACAATATTTTTATTGTGTGGGGAAGCGTACGGTAGATCCACACACGCATAGAACGTCAACGTCAGTGAGTCGGCACAATGCTTTGCCGCACGAGGCTGTCACGATGGCAGAGGTTGGCCCCGTAGTTACGGTTAGCAGCGTTGCTTAAGCCTAAAAGCCTTAAAGCCTGAAGCACTGCTACCGTTCAGACCGAGGATATGGAGTCGAGAGAAACTCCCAGAATCCCCTTCAGTGCGTATGTCCCTCGAGAGAGAGAGAGGACACGCACCGGCCCGGAGAGCGATAGAGAAGGGCAGCCTTCTCCTAGTATTCGTAATGGCGTGGAGCCGTAGAATAGTCGTACAAGAAAATATTACTACTACTAAAAATATTATAACGGAACGACCGTTTCAGGTGGTCCGCCTCCTGTAAAGGACCGGAGGATGCAGGAAACTATGGAAGTTTCCAGGCATCCATTCCTAGATCCATAAAGCTCTAAATGGTTACAATCAAAGAGATCTTAGAATGTTGTAACTTATGACACAAGGCGTCATTACTACTAACAGTCTCTACTTCTAAGCGTACGTCTTAGCGTAAAGACAAACTTTGTCTTATATCACATTCTATTCTTACATGTTTTCTATGCTGAAAGATGCGAATAACCTAAACTAAATCTACTCTATGTTTTAAAATATATAAATTATAATAATCTTTTTTACAGTATTAGTAAACTACCTAACTATACAGAAAGAAACAAAAACCGTAAGCCTGAATACACAGATTTCTTAGTGTAAGATTTTCAAGAATATATTAGGATATAAAGTACAGTTTAGTTCTTCGACCTAGAGTCCGATTAAAGATGTCTTCCACGACATCTGCACCCAGTAGATCCCGCCGCCAGAGTAGGTTACGCGGGCGGGATTGACTTTAGGTGACCTAACGACGTGTGGTGAATAATGTAAGGCCAAAGCTTTAGTGAGTCGCCACAATGCAATGCCGCACGTGGCTGTTGCTATGCTATGCTACACGTGGCAACGGTTAGCCCCGTAGTTACGGTTAGCAGCGTTGCTCAGGCTGAGGCACTGCTACTACTGCTACTGTTCAGGCCGAGGATATCACGGTATTGGTGCAATGTTGACACAAGAATTTGATGGTGTTGAAAAGCCAATCGCTTTCATGAGTAAATCACTCACTGCTCCTTAACACAAATTACTCAACAACAGAACGTGAGTTAGTGTAATAACTGTTCTAGAACATTGGTCTTACTACTTAGAAAATGGCCAAAAGTTCAAAGATTACACGGACCACTCATCGTTACAATGGTTCTTAAAACTAGACAACCATAACCGGTCGATTAGCTCGCTGGTGTATTAGGTTTTCGGCATTTCACTTTGAAATTAGCCACAAAAAGGTTCCGACAATGTGATACCTGACTTCTTATCTCGTGCTCACATAGTGAATGCAATCTCATATAACAGCACATCGTCTACTGATGCTTGGTATAATGCTGTCAAAGCTAATATTCAAGCTAACCCTAATGCATTTCCTCAATACCTAATTAAGGATAGCAAATTGTACAAACGCTGTCGCACTCGCTCTATTTTGTGCTCTAACTATGACTGGAAAGAAGTCATACAGACTACAGGTGATCTCTGAAAATCACTCTCCTCCTACTTGTGCTCATTTCGGGATAAAAAAAACTTACCAAAGAATACACATGCGTTATTTTTGGAATGGTATGCATTCTGACGTTGCTAAGTTTGTAGTAATTTGTCTTGCTTACAAACATCAAAACTCTAAAACCTTTGGTTTAATGGGTAACCCTAAACAATGTCACAACTGATTTAATAGGCCCATTTTACCTTTATCTCGAAAACTTAATCCGTATATTTTGGTAGTGATGTGTCATTTTTCAAAATACACTCTTCTGTTTCCGATTAAAGAGACAACTGCTTCTGTTTTAAATCATGTCATGGAAAACTTAGTTTTTCTCGTGTATGGTGTAGCTGAAACATTTATCATGGATAACGGTCCCCAGTATGCTAGTACTGAGTTCGTGGCGTTCGTGCTTAAAAGGTACAATGTCCCAAAGATACACTTTACTACTCCTTATAGTCCTCAAGTAAATACTTACTGAACGTACAAACAAAACTATAGGTACGGCAGTCGCATGTTTTGTGAATGAAGATCGCAGAACGTGGGATCTTAACATTGCCAAGATTCAGTTAGCTATAAACTCATCTGTAAACGAGGTTACTAAGTACACTCCGGCATTCTTGGTGTTGGAGAGAGCGCTGGTATCTTGTAGCACTATCTACAAAAACGACGAGAATTCAGACGAAATCAAAATGTCTCCAAGAAACGAGATCGCAGATAACGTTGAGTTTCTTGCCCTTATCTTCGACGAGGTGCAAGAAAAGTTGTGGAACACCCACGAGCGTAACGGTGGTAACTACACGTCGTAGGACCGTGTCATTTAACGTTGGTGACTATGTCTGGAAAAGATGTTACAACCAAAGTGTTGGACATAAATTCCATTCGGTTAAGTTGGCTAAAAAGTTTACTCGTAGCAAAGTTGTAAAAAAAGTTCCTCCTCTAATTTACGAATTGGTCGATGAGAATAACTAGTATAAATTTTCGGTAGATCCATACACGCTATTGTGTGGGGTGACGTTCGGTAGATCCACACACGCTATTGTGTGGGGTGACGTTCGGTAGATCCACACACGCTATTGTGTGGGGTGACGTTCGGTAGATCCACACACGCTATTGTGTGAGTTGGCGTTCGGTAGATCTACAGACGCTATTGTGTGGGGTGGCGTTCGGTAGATCCACACACGCTATTATGTGGGGTGGCGTTCGGTAGATCCACACACGCTATTGTGTGAGGTGGAGTTCGGTAGATCTACAGACGCTATTGTGTGGGGTGGCGTTCGGTAGATCTACACACGCTATTATGTGGGGTGGCGTTCGGTAGATCTTAAGAAATGAACAAAAATTTTAAAACTTTTATCTTGAATGTAAATATACAAACTGCGGTTATAACTGGAATAAAAAAAGAGGTTTAAAAATAAACTCTTTATTTACTTAATGTATGGCAACTTTTCTTACAAAAATAACAAAATTAAAAAATATACGAGTACGATACTATAAAATTACACAAATATGTAATTTCAGTTATGTTATTATTTCGCTACATATTATATCTATTAGGTACATCATATTTATAAATAATTATGTTACTTGTGACGTCATGTAACATTTAGTAAGAAAAAGGAAGAAAACATTTCTGAAAAATATTATGTACAATCAGGTTATAAGTACTAATAGTTAAAAGTAGTAATATGAAGTAAACTATGTTGAAAAAACAATTAAGTATGAAGGAATAAACGGAATATAAGAAATAGACACTTTACGTTTTTAATAAAAATAATGTATTTTAATTTTGGTTTTGGCGTCCGTGACGTGTGCGGGCTTAAGCTAAAAATTAGTAGTTGTTTTGGTAAGTTTGGTAAGTAGGTCCGTAACCTTGCGGGTCCGAAGCTTCCAGCTCTTGGAGCCGTTGCTTCTCTTCCTCTTCCTTCTGCAGCAATTCTCTCTCCTGCGCGATGCGAGCATGCTGTTCTGCGATCACCTTGAAAAGAGCTTGATGCTTGGCCGCTGCCGCCTCCACGGCCTGCGACTGACGCGGGAATGACACATCTGTACCAAGGAGACACAACTATTAAAAGAATCCGACGGATTCAGAACATCCTCCTTTTTTGAAGTCGGTTAAAATAATAATCAAAGGCCGCGGCTTTCATTATGTTTAAAACAATGTGTTAAATATATATTGTAAAGCGTGATAAACGAACTGACAGCTCGGTGCTCGGCTGGTGTATCTCTCTGACTGTTTATGACATTAGCAAAACAGAGAAGAGAAATTTGAAGAGGTTCTGTTAACTGTTTAACTTTGTAATTATTGATGTGGATCTTATTTGTATAAAAACTTTTAGTTGCAAATACATTAAAAACTACATTATTATAAAAATGAAAAAAATCTATAACTAATAAATATAATATATTAAACTAAAGAAGGATCGAAGAGGCCTGCACCTAAAGGCATAGTGGCAAGAACGCTGGCCGCATTACCCCGTTGAACTGCAATACTCAACCTTCGTTTGAGGAAGCAGCCAGCCCTCTTGTCACATGTGGCACCGATTAATTAAAAGTTTTTATACAAATAAGATCCACATCAATAATTACGACGTTTACAGTTAAATTAGTTAAAATCCTTCAGGACAAATTCCAATGTTTAACTTTATTTTTAGTAGTCAAAGACAGTATTAGTATAAATATTACTAGTAGTATTACTACTACTGATAAAGGTACAAGTATAGCAGGTACTAGTTCTATGTATAGAACTTGCGGTAACTCATATTTTTGACAAATGTTTATTGTAGAGTCTTACCGCCTACTTCAGGATGAGGGTGGGTAGCGTGTTCCTCAGCGATCTGGGCGTAGAGCTTCAGATGTTTCTCTCTGGCCTCGGCTACGGCCTGCGTGTCGGTGGGGTGCTCCGGGGGCGCGTCGTTTACGATCGGATGGAACCCTTCTTTGTCCGCCACGTAGTCTACCTGGTGCACATGCTGCCGAGGGTCTACGTATGAGAACTGACCTGAAAATCAAATTAACACCCGGTTTAGTGCGCATTTAACGCATATCCGCAATTGATTTAGATTCTCATGAAAAATTATTATTTGTTTAAATAAAAACGCGGACACTTATAGCGGGACAAGTATACATTCAAAACCGCAAAGCTCAAATCTCTTTGACCCTCAGGGATCAAATCAGCATGAGGACATCTGCAACGAGTGGTCGGTGGATCACAGTAGAGTTTGTGTCGCAGTAGAGTTTGTATCGCAGTAGCGATTGTGTCGCAGTAGTATTTGTGTCGCGGTAGAGTTTGTGTCGCAGTAGATTTTGTGTAGCAGTAGCGTTTGTGTCGCAGTAGTATTTGTGTCGCGATAGAGTTTGTGTCGCAGTAGATTTTGTGTAGCAGTAGCGTTTGTGTCGCAGTAGTATTTGTGTCGCGGTAGAGTTTGTGTCGCAGTAGATTTTGTGTAGCACGGAAACTTGTGTCAATAGTAGTGGTATTAACTGACGTCTTAATAGTTTTGAAACTAATAGCTTGGCCCCTGTTTTCTTTGAGCGCCACAGTGTGCTCTATCAATTTGATTACTAAAAAATGGGAAGTCATTGGTAAAAATCTTCTTTTTTATAATAAGAGAAGTTACTCTTTTTGTGACCTCTCTTTTACAAGTCATAAAAACGAATTATATAAAAAAAGAATTATACAGACACAATTTTTTTTGGATAAAAGCGTTTTTTGTGACCCCTCTTTTTGATAATGAAAATCGATGGAATAAATCGCCACCAGCAATGTTTATACAGAGCAGGTTTTTGTGCACCTTCTTTTATTCAAAAAAAAACTGCTCTGCCTCCCAAAAGACCCCCAGAAAACAGAGATTGGCCTCGTGTTTATAAATAACAAATGAGCTCCCCGCCAAAGTTTTCTCTTAGGACTACAGTACGGGGTAAGAAAGAAGTTATTACATTTTGGAAAGGTCAGCAACAATACCGCAGGTGCTGCAAGTGTCCATATGCTGCGGTGATCGCTTACCATCAGGCGAACCGTATCGCTGCCGTCGCGTTGTCGTCCTCGTTGTAGACGAAGTACCGTCCAGTGTAAAAGCGACCATTCAAAGAAACACACAAGTTATAATAGTAGATGCAAGAATAGCTACATAGACCAAATACTACAAAATATATAATACATAGACTAAATACTACAAATTATATAATACATAGACCAAATACTACAAAATCTATAATCCATAGACCAAATAGTAAACAGTATGTCTGTTTGTAGCATAGAGCAACACGCCCCCCAGGAAGTCGTTTGGCTCTACGGTTAGTAGGTATATACCATGAAACTATGCCTTAAAAAATACTAGTTTTTCCTTATTAGGGTGTCAAGGCGTTTCTCGAAAACGGCAGCAGTGGACTGACATAGGCTGTTTACAAACCATGTTTACAAACAAAGCTTTAACGCGTCGAATTATAGTCAGGATAAAGTATTAAATGTTCTAAGAATGATCGTACAATAATTTTGGCTTAAGCTTACCTTTGACTATGTTACCATCACTGACTTCACTGTGCTGCCGGTCCACATAGCCGGGGTAGCGCTCGGCATTCCATGAGAAGAAGTACGGCCTGGGTGGAGGCGGGAGGGTAGACGTGGTGGTATACGCCTCCTCTTGGTAGGGGACACCGCCGGTGACCAGCGCTAGCACGGACACCAGCAAGAAGTATTGGTACATCATCTGGAATTTCAGAGATCTTTTTTAAATAACAGTGAAATCAAGCACGTAATATAAACATCTTTTAAATCTTCTTAGGATAACGTCTTTAATTTTTTCTTATAGTTTTGTCAGTTCGTTTGTCTCTCTGTCTGTCTGACCGCGGCTTAGCTCAGACACTCTTAGTTAAAAAAAGTGTAATTTGGCATAAACTCTGATTACTGGTATTTTAATTACGCCGACAAAGTGGTACAATAAAATTTTGAAAAGAAATAGTAATTTATGATATTTATGCGGTGAGTTGGTTATTACAAACGAGTAGACGAATGTAAGCCCGAGACGAAGTCGTGGTCTTACGATACTCAACAGTTTGTAAATACCAATCCCATCAAAAACATAAATGTGAAATGAGAGCCAAGTTCAATATTATGATATATGCCTTGGATGTTGACTTCAACGACAAAAGAAGTGACATCTAAATGAGTGCCAAGTTCAATGGTCAGTCCTGAAATTTATCTATAACAACATAAAATATCATTTCTTCTTATAACTTGGGATAATATATTCTAGCCTAAGGTCTGACTTGGCTAGTTCTCATATACGAATTATTATGTTCGATGGCTAGTTTCTACCAGTACGCCAAATTTTCGGAATAATAAAATAAGAACCGACAAGTAACAAGTTTAAAACTTGCGAAGGCTATAATATAATTCGTATATGAGAAACTAGTCAAGTCAGACCTTAGGCTACAATATATTTCCTAAGTTATAAGAAGAAATTACATTTTATGTTGTTATAAATAAATTTCAGGACTGACCATTGAACTTGGCTCTCATTTAGATCTCACTTCTTTTGTCGTTGAAGTCAACATCCAAGGCATATATCATAATATTGAACTTGGCTCCCATTTCACATTTATGTTTTTGATGGGATTTCATTACTTTTTGTACATAAATTATTAGTAGGTACTTATTTATAACAAAACTAATACCAAATGGTTTTTGTAAAACTACTGTTTTTTCTTACATTTACGACATACATACTCAACTGTAACTGTTTGTTGTATATTACTATACTCAAACAAAGAATATGCAATCATAGGCAGCTTCCATCGGGAGGCATTGAAATAATTCGGTGTAAGATAAGTGTGTTACCCACCCGTAATTCTATTGTACGACTCATTGTACAAAATACGGTATAAAAAGATAATTATTAAAGACGATTACGGAACAAATTACCTGTTATCTATTGAATTCTCAAGAAAAACAATTTGTTACCAATAAGGTCTTATTCTCAAACTCATTCAGAGTTAAGTATACATACCTACTTATAACTCTTATAACTATACTAAAATTATTATTAATTTTTAATTTAAACTATTGCCTATACCATACGTACTTACTAAAAGAATTGTAATAATAATATAACCACAAATATATAAGTATTTTTTAAGAAAACCTATGAATTTCGTAGCATAAATTGCAACCTTATAGGTCAGATATCGAGAGACAACCGGACAGCAAGACGGCGCGGCGCTCGCTTATGAGGGCGGCTGCCACTCGCTCGGACACGTTCACGTTAAGGTTCGCGCTCCCACCCCGCTGCTCCGACGTCGCACCGCGCGCCGTGTACCGAAATGCTTATTATTTAATTATTTATAAGTAATGATCTAACACTATTGATGATCGCTAAATATTGAAACAATAATTAATACTAAATCCCAGTTAATAACGTAATAAATACGAAAGTCGACTATACCCTTAGTTATAAGTACTAAAACGGAAATATTTGGATTAAAAACAATCTAAGGGTGGTATTCAACTCGTTACATATTTACGTGAAAACCTTAAAATCCACATAGAGACCGGCTGTCATAAGTTCTGATTGCTGACTGCTGATTCTTACATTACAGTTTTTATAAGCATAAGTTAAGTGCTCCTAATAGAATCAAACCTTCAAGCGGTCACGCGGCGTCGAATCGACCACGGTAACCCTATTTTCGGTTATACATTGGTATATTATCGTCACTCATGTTTGCCAATATTAGAAGTCTCTCATAGGTTCATTGTGAACTCAAAAGAATAGATTCTTCCTTTCTGTACGCATTGCTTAATCTAAATTATATCTTTCGTTGTGAATGCTGCGTAGGTTTTGCAAAGTAAACGCGCGCCTGACGTCATTGAAGATTCTCGCGACGCACTTCGTAAAAGTGCTTTTTGTAGGTTTTCTGCCAAATATTTTTTTATTCTATCTAAAGGGAATGTGTTTAAGTACATTGTTATTCAATTAATTAAATAATTTTTCTTTTTAATTGTTAAAAACTTTGACGGTCATTAAGGATACGCGCGACCGCTGCCGTTACAAATGACCGCACACCCGCTTAAAGGTTAATTGAAAAAATAATAATAAAATGATAAAAATAAAAAAACCTAATAACTTCTATCTCGCAAGTCTCAATATATGAGCCAAATTTAACACGTTTATGTGAAATAGTTTTTGAGTTATGAGGGGGTCAAAAGTGGCTCCAAATGGTTCGTGTAATATTGCACACGGTGCTGCTCGCCAGTTCTGTTACTTGAACTTGGCTTGACACGCTACCGCGTGTCTAGATTCCGCACTAATGTAAAACAACGTTTTTGAACACATTTGCGAGAAAACAGTATAATTTATAGGTAATTAAATAAACTTTTTCATTTGACTGTTTTTAATAGCAAATTCGAAATTATACATATAGGTCATTACTTTTGGAAATTAATAGTAAAATTTGGAAGACAATTATTAAAATACAGTGAAACTAGCTGCTTTGGAAGCATACCCAACAAACAATTTAGCGTTGGTTACAGGTAATTTTGAAGCTAATCAGTACTACTATTGATTTATAATGGATTCGGTTGTCGCTAAAAGTGATACAGTTCACCTATGAAATAAGTTTAGCTCTATAGGTTGTATTAAAACTGTAAAAACGAAGTTAAATATTCTTTCCAGTTAGTGTAGCAGCAGCGGAGGCTTATATACTTATGACGTTAAAGCTTGTTTCGGCCTGCAGCGTCAAAAGCTGTTTGAAGATCTTCATTAACTCCCTATAATTCTTATTGCTATAAATCTGCTATATCAGATTTGCTGATATATCATAAGGCTGTTGTTCAACTTCATTAACATCATTGGTTCTGCAACGGAGTTAATTAGGAGTGTAGTAACTCTTACATACAGCTTACGCCTGTAATACGAAATACAATGATAGGTTACAAAGTTATAGCAGTTTTGTACGATCCTGATATAAGAGTTATGGTGTAAGTAAAACATATGGTGATTCATTACTGACACCATTTAATGTTTCTAACGCTTAAAGTTTTTGTCTATAATCTAACCTTACATTATGAAAACATTTATCGAACTGAGCTAAAATTAAGGTATATAGGTAACGCTAAAGCCGGCATTTTACTCTCCGCTTTAGGTAGATGACTTCGCTAAGTGCGAAGTTCCTCGCTTATGTGAACCAAAGATCGCATAGTACTCTTGACTACCGGCGTTGTAGTTCTTCGAGTGTCGTAGTAGATTTAAGAAAAGTCTGCACCTTTAAGATAAATATCGCCATCTTCAATCACTTTCTGCCAAAAAAAACTAAATATTTAGAATTATGATTACCTGCGCAATTTTCCATTGGGAGGGATATATTGATAATCTTAGACAGGCATTAAAGATACCTGTAGGCATTAAAGAGCCGTAAGTAACATGATACCTTTCTTTAGGAGTTGTTTGAGTAGTGTAGCATCAATTGAATCATATTCGGGGGATTTGCTTTCTTAGGACTCATTATTTGACAATAAATCTCTTTTGGATTAGCACTTTTTATTGGCAGACATAACTGTAGTGGGGTTTTTATGTAGTTAAATACTTTTTCATCATGTTCCTGGTTAACACTCTGATGTGGTTGAAATACAGTTTTTAGGTATCCTGCATAAACCTTAGCTTTTTCCAGGTGTGTTCTAGCCCATGTTCCATTATGTGTTCTAATGGGTGGTATTTGGTTTTTTGGTTTAGTAAGTTTTTTAGTGGCTTTCCATAGAGAGTAATTTGTGTCTTTATTTGCTGCAAGATTTCCCAAGAAATGTTGTAGGTTGTCATTTTTCATTTTGTTGATCATACATTTCAAATCGTCAGAGGCTTTGTTAAAGTTCCTTTTGTCACTTGGGTAACCAGTGTTATGCTATATCTTTCGCAGATGTCTTCTTTCGTTGACTTTGTCTTTTATCTCCCTGGGATATTGATGTGGGTGTAACCTTCTTGTTTTATGTGTGGGTGTTGATTCAATGGCAGCTAGATGAATCAGTTTATTTAGTGACTCGATTGCAGACTCTACTTCCTCAGTGCTTTTAAGGGAAATATTTAGGTTTGTACCTTATTCAATAATTTTCCTGTATTGATCCCAGTCAGTATTGCAGTTATATAGTGGTTGTTCCTTAAGGACCACTTTACAATTTACATTGAGTATGACAGGTGTGTGATCTGAAGACAGGTCAGTACATTCTTCAATGTGTATGTTAACCTTGTGCTATATTTTTAACAATAAAGAAGTCAAGCAGATCTGGCACCTTCTTTTTGTCAGTGGGCCAATAAGTAGGCACTCCATGTGAGACGCACCTGAGATTAAGATGTTGGCAAGTTGTTGGCATTCCATGTGGCTATACGAAGATTTAAGGCGAACTTCGTATCAACTGTGTGATTAGTTGGATCATGCGATCCATAATGTTGTCTATCATTTTACTTATGATGTCTGGGAATTTGTTAAACATTTTGTCTAATACTTCAACTAGGTTGGAGTTATTGTTATCCTTTTTCAAATCTTGGTAATATCTGCGTAGGAAAAGTTTCCAGTTCGCAGATTAGGATTTTGATAGGTCTTTTTTACAGGGTTTTCTGTAACTGCATGTTGTTTTTCAAGATTAATTAAGGGCTTTTGTTTTGTTTTTAGAACAATTTCTTTATATTGTTTGTATTTGGAACATCCTTTGTAACTTGTAGGGTGCTCTGATTGGCAGTTTGCACAAGTAGCAGGAGTATCTAGCTTTTTCTTGCATGAATTGGTTGAGTGTTCCTCACCAAATTTAATACATCTATAGGATCGAAAGCATTGGTTTTTAGTATGACCAAACCTCTGGTAGCGTTTGCATTGGAGTACTTCAGTTTTTTTGTATGGAGCTTCAAATGCAACTTTCATAGAGTTCAATATATCTCTATTATTTGATTTCGGTTCAAGGTCAACATAAAATACGTGCAAAGGTTCTTTGGTTGTCTTATGTCGTATGTTAACAATCTGTCTGACTTCGTGACCTCTCGCTTCTAGCTCTTCTTCGATGTCCTCCTTGTATTCAGTTGAATGAAGTCCTCGAAGTACTACTCTATAGGCTCTCTCACTTTTAAGTTTGTATGTGTAGTGATTTATTTCGTTGGTTACAAAGTTTTCCCGGATCTTTTTATAAGTATCAACATGAATGGGCATGATCTTGACAATATGACCTGATTTCATTGTAGTCATGGTTTACATTTTGCTGTCTGTGATATTGGTCAGTACATTTTTCAATGCTGTAATGTTGATTACTCCTGTAACAAATATAGGTTCGGGTTTTGGCATTCTAGGATGAGATGCCTTGTTTGTTATTTCATCATTGTTCTCCGTTCCTAATATTTCGTATCGGTTATGTGTTGTAACTAAGTAGTTTGTTTTCAATATCTTCTTGCTTTTGTCTTGAAGGTCTGTACTATTATTATTTTCTGTCCTTTTCCTTTTTGAAGTCGGTATTTGGTCCTTTTGCCATGAGTCTGGGTTGGCGTCTTTTTTTTCTGTAGGTAATTGCTTTTGGTGTTGTAGCCTGGGAATTAGATCTTGTTCGTTCAAACATGCTTTTGTGAAATTTTTGCTGTACCTTTGTTGTTCTTTCGTCCTGTGCAGTGTTTTTATCATGTTTTTTATTTAATCGAAATTCGCTCCCCCCAGAATCCGAGAGGCTGCCTGAACACAGCTCTGCAGTGACTACAGAACTGTTTTCAGAGAGGGATTCTCCGCCAGAAGTGGTACCCTCCTGGGGTAGTTTTTTTTCAAATTTCGACATTTCATATTTGTAGGCTGATCCACAGCTTTGCCCCTTTTTTTCTTTCAGGGTGAGATCCCTTAGGCCGCATCTTTTGAGACTCAAGGCACGTCCATGCCTACTGGATTTGGTTCGCGCTAGGTATTTGATTTCCCTAGTACCTCCCATATCTGGAGGGCGTTCCCCTATCCACCACCTGGGGACGCGGTCGATGGGAGTCCAGCAACAGTTAGTTATTCAAAGTCAATTTCTTTTTTTATTCAAATTAGGTTTTTACAAACAATTTTGGATCGCCAATATTATGAAATAATATTTTTTGTTTTTATTTATTGTAATATCGAAATAGTTCTCTAAATTTACTTATTACAAAAAAGTACCCTCGGAGTAAAAGATAACAATTTGTTAGGTGAAGTTATTAAACTGTAATAAGGTAGAAATGATACGGACGAAAGAAGCAAAGACAAGAACAACAAAAAAATAACAATAAGGTAAATAGGTAGAGAGAAAGAAAATAAAAACCTCAAAGCAATATAGGGAAACTAAAAACAAAAATGTTATTAATTTATCTATTAAACTATTTAAAGTTATAACTAATTATTGTTACTTATATGGACAGTGATAATTTATAAATAATAGATTACAAATAGAAGTAGAAAAGACCGACAACTATCTGCGTTTTTCTCAGAGGCTGTTATTTTTTAGTTTTAACAAAAGAAAAGAAGGTTTGTAAAAGTAAGTGTAAAAAATAAAAATAAATTACTAAAGAAATTACTATTTCCTCTATAATTTATTGGCTAGAAATATTATGTTAAATTTTGCCTGTGGGCACCTAGCTTCTGGCACTAATTGATTTTAGGTATCCTATGCGCTTCTGGGGCGGATAGCGGGGAAACGTGGCGGCTCTAGCTAGGATGGGCGGTATGAGCGTGAATTTTGGTAGTTCCTTCTTTTTATTGAAACAAATACACATTTTGCAAAATGTATACTAATATAGAAAAAAATGAATATAGTATGTACGCCGTACTGAGGGTTTTATTTGTTTTTAGCGATAACTTTTTTTTTTCTACTAAAGAAAGTAAAGGTAATAATGTTTCGAAAATGTATGGTTAACAGAGTGAATCCTTTAATATCTTACATATTAATTGCATAACTAAAGCTTTAGTAATTACGATACAGATAGGGATCAAACGAACGCAATTATTCAAAAAAAAAAAATTCGGTACACGCTTAAAACATTCTTCGAAGCTATAATTATTGACCCCATTCACGGGGTAAAAATTAACAAGCGATTTTTTCAGAAAAATGCATGTAGTATAAAAAGTAATTATTATTTATTAGATCCAGCAAGATCTTTTATTTATACGATACTTAAGACAAGGTACATGCCGTGCTCGAACTTATGCCATTCAGGACGCAAGGTGAAATCGAAACTACTAGGCCATCACCAACCTATATAATTTTATAACTTAAAATCAAAATTAAGGGAATTTATACTTACAAACATTTACAAATATAAACATAAAAATAATAATAAAAAAAACCAGGATATTAAAACGTATGAGGATTCAGACAAAACAAATAAATTCTCAGAAATAATCCAATGATAATTAGCATATTATTATAATCAATATGCTAATGCGATGCTGATAAAAAAAGATCGGGCTGCATGGAACCGGTCTAATTGCGTTTATTGTGTTTATTGGATGGATGCATGTTATTTTAACTGCCAATGAATATATTATAGGAAGAAGCACTTTGTCTCGTACATAATGTAATTTATAATTAACTTGTTTCAAAAAGATCGATGTGTTGTTTCGTACAAAAATTGTAAAATGTTTACTTTACTATTCTAATCCGGCTTCTGCTTGAGATGTTGATAAGTAACAAATGCCGCACCCGATGTTTTGAAAACAAAATAAACTTACTTTATTAATTCCGGCACACCATGAGTTTAAATGACTCTTCCAGAAAGTTCATAATATTTATAATAAATTTAAAACAATTTTGTTCATAATAAAATCATTAGATAGGTACTTACCATAGGTATATGAATAGGTATACATACATATTAACAGGCTGGAAAAAAAGGCAGTGGTTAAAGGAAAAGTATTCTTAATATCTATGATAGCAAATTTCACCGAGCGGAACCATTTCTTTCTTTTGCTACAGTAAGTATAGTAAAACTACTTTTAAAGTTTTAAGGCAAATTACCTGTTTGCGCCAGGAGTCGAATCTGTGAAATTAAAAAAATCAAAAACCAAAAAGATAAAATATGATTTTCAATTTTACAATTGTAAAATGTTTACTTTACTATTGTAAAATTGTAAAATATTTACTTTACTATTGTAAAATTGTAAAATGTTTACTTTACTATTGTAAAATGTTTACTTTACTATTCTAGTCTCATACTGGTGATAGTAAGCGTTTGTCAACTTTATAATGGACATTAAAAGTACATTATAGTGCAACAAATTTTTCTGACCCGGTGGTCAAATTCAAAACTACAGTCACCATATTGCAATGATGGGAACTTATGGGAACACTAGCGACCAAACACCTAAGGTCAGAAGATCAGAAAACATTGAAGAACTGTAATCGTTTGAAAACAAAAATTACTCGACACGTATCAAACGGATACGATTCAAAAATTAATATCGATATCGTCACGCGTGGCGATTCTATCAGGGTGGAAAAAACGGTGTGGTTGGAGGGAAATTACCTTAAAAATGATGGCAATTTCTTTTTTCTAAAAAATCTTAAACAACTTAGTCTATGTATTTGTGTCCGTTGTCTGGTACCCATAACACAAGCTTTACTCAGTTTGGGACCAGACGGCGCTGTGTTTAATGACCAAAAATATTTATTTATTATTTATTACAAAAAGACCAAAAAAGATAAATGAAGATTTATTACCTATTGAGTTATTTGTTACAGAATAGTAATATTTATTACCTATTGAGTTATTCGCTACATTACAATGGTAAAAGTAATCTAAGATACAAGTGCGTTAAATAGGTTATTATGAATAAGTGCCAAATTTAAAACACAAGCACGGCGAGTGTCTTTAAAGGCACGCATTCGAAATAACTCTTTATACTCACGTATCATACAACGTTTTTCAATGCATTTTACGAGGAAGTAAAAGTTAGACATATATTTAAACAAAGGAGGCAAAGGCCTGCCCTACGTACAGCCAAATAATTCAATTTTTCAATTTCAATATATATATTTGTTTGCGAAAATTTTTAAATGACACATTCAAGAAATAAATTGTGTCGTGTGATGTTTTTTATGTACTAATTACTTACAAAGCGCGTATACTTATGAATAGTTAATTTTTTCAAACATCAATACCTCCTTGCATCTTACTCTATGGTGTAAGGTGCAAGCCTTAAAAATAAAAAAAAAACCATTACTGAACGCGTGAAATAATGGATTTCAGTAGTGATTAATTTAATGCGTGCTCTAAAGAGTATCTTTCCGCATAATTTGTACACATAATAAAGACGACTTTACGAGCAACTGCGCATTGAAAATCATATTTTATCTTTTTGGTTTTTGATTTTTTAATTTCACAGATTCGACTCCTGGCGCAAACAGGTAATTTGCCTTAAAACTTTAAAAGTAGTTTTACTTACTGTAGCAAAAGAAAGAAATGGTTCCGCTCGGTGAAATTTGCTATCATAGATATTAAAAATACTTTTCCTTTAACCACTGCCATTTTTTTCCAGCCTGTTAATATGTATGTATACCTATTTATATACCTATGGTAAGTAATCTAATGATTTTATTATGAAAAAAATTGTTTTAAATTTATTATAAATATTATGAACTTTCTGGAAGAGTCATTTAAACTCATGGTGTGCCGGAATTAATAAAGTTAGTTTATTTTGTTTTCAAAACATCGGGTGCGGCATTTATTACTTATCAACATCTCAAGCAGAAGCCGGATTAGAATATAAGGATGTTGGTAAGCTGGCGTCTCAGTTTAGAGATGAGTCTAGAAACTGGTCGTGCGACCTTTGCGGCTTGCATCACGGAGCGTGAGATGGGAACTGCTCGTTGGTGGGCAATGAGGTTGGCGATGTTCTACAAATTTTATTTGCCAGAAATTTTAAATAAAAAACACATTGAGTCTCCAAAAATGTTTTAAAAGCAGTTGAACAGTAAATAAAAAACATAGAATTTTAAAAACAAATTATTAACTCGTAAGTCCAAATTAATAATTTTAAGATTACGAAATTAGCCATTCTTCTGGTGCGATGTTTGTAGATTAAAGGCACAGGGTGCGCCAATTTAGTCAATCCTCAAATGTTAACTAGATATCGTTACCTTTTACGCACTGCTATGAATCATTCATTTATAGGATCAAAAAAAGTAATAAAAAAATGCTGACAACCACCGTCAACATTATTGTGTCCATGGTGTGTCATAAAAAATCTAAAAAAAATTACAAATATAGAGATTTATATATACATACACACAAGAACAAGCATTATTTTAAACAATAGCGGTTTATAAGTTTTTCAAATATTCGCAATCATTTTTATTTTACGGAACCGTACACGGAGAAAAAACCTTAGTAGCCACAAGTAAATAACAATGATAATCACTTAAATATTAGTAATTCCGAGGACAAGTAAATTACACTGACGGTTACCAATGACTTTTACTTATCGTATTTACTAACATGAATAAAACTAGTCTTGTTGGAATAACAGTGTTCTTTACGAAAAACAAGTAAAATTTATTGAAATGAAATAACGTAGCACGTTTACATAAGCGTTAATTACACCGATAAGTCCTGAAGAACCTCTGTGATGCGAAGCGTACGATTGACAGCTGGTATGTGTACCTGGTAGATGAAGGACTGTGGCGGAAGGTGCGTCAAATTTGTTCAGCTTAGGGTCACCAACTGTGAAGCGACGGTTATAGGGAATTCCCCGCCAGGTGAGATGTTATGCCTAGAGAACGCCGTGGTCTATTTGTATATATGGGAAATACCAAAGAAACTTTAATAGCGCGATGCAGGACGCGTGACATCAATCTTGATTCGTAGCGGTACGATATGATGTTTGTTATTAGTAAACTTCACTTATTCTTAGAAAGGTGTTTGTAAACGTTAATTGGCCTTCGCTGTAATGACAAGTTGTGTTTTATCTTCCCACATTAATAAAACTTTTTGTAATCTTCAGAAAGCTTTATATGTTGATATTAATTACCCTACTCATGAATTTGAGGAAAGTTTTATAGGATTTGTAAAATTCTGTAATCCTAAGTACAAACTGTTTTTTTCGGAAAATAGTTATACTATTTTGTAGTCATTTAGTTTATGAGATTTACAAAATGTACTAAAAATTATATTGTTTTGTAATTTCCAGAAAAAAAATGTTGAAATTAATAAAATTTAATATTAACGCATTTTAAAAAACAGGTTTTTAATTCGAACAAATTCTTATCTCTCTGCGTAATGTGATGCGGGTAGGACACGCACTTGGACGGCTTTTTTAACTAGGTAACGAACGTTAAGTCAGTGGATATTTTTTCTATACTAGCAACACAACAACCGGTCTACATACTTTACATACGTTTCAGACCCAAGCAATCACGTCGAATATCGTAACCTTAGAATAATCAATTCAAATAGTAACATTGTAAGTATACGTGTCTTTCCCAAAAACCACTTACAAAGAAGAAATAAATCATAATGATTTTATATATTTTAGCTAATTAAAATGATAATTCATACATATATTATAAGTAGTAAATTGTAGTCTGTCTGTTTTTGTATGTAAGTTTGTCGCTTTACCCTGTTTGGCTTTCGGACGTAGACTGTATATACATCATATGACTGTAACCTGTACCCGACGGGCACTACTATTCATAAGTATAATCATAAGCACAATGTACATATTCATGTTGTTTTTCAATTATTCTCGAAAATGCTATAATTTTGCAATAAAATTTGTATTAAAGTTTCGGTATTAGGCACGATTTTGCGATGACACGATTGGAATAAACAAATTACAAATGGCACGTATTATAATTGTAATTACATGATATATTTACATAGACGCGTATAACATAGTGTGTAGCTCAACACAAATAATAATTGAAGATATAAATAGGGTTGTCAATGACATAATAAGACTCGATTATATTTGACATTTTTATTTAGCAATATGTAAATTGTAGTATGAAACAAAGTCTCCTACGCCTGAATGTGTATGGTTTTTTGGTGATGAATTATCCATAAAATTACAAACTATAAATTTAAAAATCATATCTTTTGTAAATGAGTAAGATACATTTGTTATTTTGAATTGTGACAACCTTGGAAAATCCACAGAATTCATCGGCGCATACGCAAATTACTGTTTGCCGTTCACATAAGCGGCTGTGTACGTACCATACTGTGTACCAAGATACACACTTTATTCCCACGTAGATTCCGCTCGCGTATTAATCCATCAAAATTGGCTTAGTCATACGCAACAGAGTTAACTATGAACAATAGACAATAATGACTATAAAGTAACAATGTTGTGTATTAATTTATGTGTTATGTATGTAAATAAAACAAAACCCATATATAAAATAGTACATGCACGTGCATAGATCCGGAACTAGCAGGTACGGTACTATATGAGTAAGTGTTTACGTTAAAGACGTTTAGGAATTATTTTACACAGACTATGATGTTTCATGTTAATTGCATCAATATGATGTTTCATGTTAATTGCATCATTTATCATTGCATGAATAAACATTTCGTGGAATTTATGAATGAAATGTGTAAAAACGTTTGCAGTGGTACAGATTTATTAGTTTCAGATTCCAGCGAGATAAAGAAGAGAGGTAGGGCACTGCAAGTACTCGCTCGAACAAGCTGCCCGAACAAATAAAGCGGGGCATAGCGAGTACTTGCTCGAATGAGCGGCCCGAACTGGGGAAGAACCTCCACCTAACAAAAAACCGCGGCCACAACAACATTAACATTGAGTAGTGTTGTGTTCCTGGCGGTGAGTAAGGTTGCCAGAGCTCTTTGAGGATTCGCTGCGCGGACAGCGGAGGACCGACGGTGCTTGTTGCTGTCATTGCTCGGCGTAGACGCGGCGTGCTGGTTCGGCGGTCAGGGAGACCTGATGAAACGGCTGACCGCTGGCCGCCCGCAGGTTGAACGGGTTCCCGAACCCAGGGATCACTTAATCTCCGCCCTAGGAGGCTGATCCGCCAACCTGTGTAAAGTCTCTGAAGTAGTAGTCGTGCCGGAGAAGGAGACCGGAGTGGACCCGGCTACTAAAACAGAGGGGGTTCAGGGGCCCTTCCGCCCGCCGTGCCAGCAACCGTATCATCTGTGTTGAGCTTCGGCAGACTTAGTTCCTCAACTTTTTGTCTTCTAAGTTGTCTGTGCAGTGAATCCTCATCCTTAGTCTAAGTAACTTCATACAAAATGGCCAGAAATAGAAAAAAGAAAAGAGTTTTTACAGCGGCTACTCCATCCACGTATAATGTGGATTTTTGCAACATAAGGGGTATTCACGCAAATCTTAACGCAGTCCATCACCATCTCGAGACTGCGAAGCTAACCATTCTTTTTGTAACGGAGACGCAGATATCCTGCCCGGCCGACACATCATACCTTCGTTATCTCGGCTACAAACTCGAGCACAATTTTTTGAGTCGTGCCGGTGTATGTATGTTCGTCCGGGAGGATATCTGCTGTCGCCGACTTCATAGCCTTGAAGACAGGGACCTGTCGATATTGTGGGTGCGCGTAGATCATGGCGGCCACACTCGTATCTATGCGTGCCTATACAGGTCTCATAGCGGTGACACGGACGTAACTCGACTCTTCACGCACCTGAGTTTGACGACTGACAAAGTTCTAAAGCAATATCCCACAGCAGAATTAGTTATTTAGGGAGACTTTAACGCCCACCATCGTGAGTGGCTCAGTTCTCGAACCAATAACTATGCTGGGATATCTGCTCATGAATTTGCTCTGACATATGGATTCTCTCAGCTGGTACTTTCTCCAACGAGAATACCAGATATAGAGGACCATACGAGCTCCTTACTGGACCTTCTGCTGACTACACATCCGGATGGATACTCCGTCTCAGTGGATGCGCCTCTTGGCTCCTCGGACCACTGTCTCGTCCAGACTCAAATGTCATGCACACAACCCGATCCTTCTGGGCCAACTAATTGGCGTCGTGTGTGGCATTATAAGTCGGCAGACTGGGATGGATTGCGAGAATTTTATGCATCGTACCCGTGGAGGCAGATCTGCTATAGCTCAGAAGATCCTGATGTCTGCGCAGCCGCAGTCACTGAGACAATCCTCGCTGGTATGGAATGTTTCATTTCTAACCTGCGAGTAGCTGCCGGCGTCAAAAAACGACCGTGGTTTAATAGGTCTTGCAAAGAAGCTAAAATTCTTAAGCAAACTGCGTATGAGGCTTGGACCACGGCTCGTAATAATAAGGATCCGAATATTTCTGAGTTATAACGCAAATTAAATACTGCCTTGAGGTTCAATAAGAAAGCAACTGCCAGAGCAAAATTTTAATTCATCGGCAAAATAGGTGGGCGACTTGCGAGCTATCCTTCTGGGAGTCGTGCTTTCTGGTCGCTTGATAAAGCTGCCGAGGGGAACTTCTGCCAGTCGTCGTTACCACCACTGCGAAAGACCGATGGTGACTTGGCCCACAGTGCAAAAGAGAAAGCCAATCTATTAGGCAGTCTCTTTGCCTCTAACTCGAATGTGAACGACGAAGGCGCTGTACCACCTACTTTACCGTGGTGCGGTAAGACGATGCCGGAAATTTCTATAACACAGCGCGAGGTCCGGCGGGCGTTGCTTTCCCTAGATGTTCATAAGTCGAGTGGGCCAGACGGCATACCAGCAGTGGTGCTTAAGCAGTGTGCTCCTGAGTTATGTCCTGTACTCACGCGCCTCTTCACGCTTTCCTACCACACTGGGCAATTTCCGTCTTCATGGAAGACTGCGAATGTGCACCCGGTGCCCAAAAAGGGCGATAGATCAGATCCATCGAATTACAGGCCTATCGCTATAACCTCTCTTCTCTCCAAGGTGATGGAGCGTGTGATCAACACACAGCTTTTGGGATACCTAGAAAAACACGACCTGATCAGTGACTGTCAATATGGCTTTCGCCACGGTCGGACCTTCTAGTGTATCTCACACACCGATGGGCACTAGCCATTGAGAGTCAGGGGGAGGCATTGGCATGTAGCCTAGACATAGCGAAGGCGTTCGATCGGGTCTGGCACCGGGGTCTTCTATCGAAGTTGCCATCTTACAGAGTGCCCGAGGGTTTGTACAAATGGGTGGCTAGCTTTTTGTCCGGCAGACGCATACGAGCCGTAGTTGACGGTAGTTGCTCTGATAGCATGGATTTTAATGCTGGTGTCCCGCAAGGCTCTGTGCTGTCTCCTACGCTGTTTCTACTGCACATCAATGATATGTTGGACATCAACAACATACATTGCTATGCAGATGACAGTACTGGAGACGCTTATTATACGGGCCGTGCAAGCATCCCACGTTCCATTGTGGAGGAAAAGCGTGAAGAACTTGTGTTTCAAATCAAGATCGGTCTGTCCAAAGTCTCTGAAAACTTGGTCCGATTCAACCCTTCAAAGATACAAGTCTGCGCGTTCACCGCTAAGAAAACCCCATTCACCGTAGTCCCACAATTCCAGAACACTCCCCTCTCCATCTCCAAGAGCATTGGGATCCTTGGCGTTGACATCTAGAGCGATGTTCAGTTCCGAGATCATTTGCTAGACAAGGTAAAGCTGGTGTCCAAAAAACTTGGTGTACTCAACAGAGCGAAGCAGTACTTCACGTCGGGGCAAAGGTTGCTACTTTACAAGTCGCAAGTCCGGCCCCATATGGAGTACTGCTGCCATCTCTGGGCGGGTACACCCGGATACCAGCTTGGGCCTTTTGACTCGGTTCAACGACGGGCTGTGAGAATTGTCGACGATCCCAAACTCACTTGCGGTATCGAGCCCTTAAGTCTGAGGAGAGACTTTGGGAGGCAAAGTGTGTGTTCTACCGCTTGTACAATGGATTGTGTTCTGAGGAATTGTTCGAAATGATGCCCACGGCTACTTTCTACCATCGCACCGCTCGCCATCGACAGGGAATTCATTCTCACACTTTGGAACCGAAATGGTCGCGTACAGTGCGGTTTCAGAGAAACTTCCTCCCTCGAACGCTTGGGTTGTGGAATGAGCTCCCTGCCAAGGTTTTATCTAAGGACTACAGTATGGGGTTTTTCAAAAAAGAAGTCATTAGATTTCTGAAGGGTCGGCAACGCGCGAGTGATGCCCTTAGTGTTGCAAGCGTCCATAGGCTACGGTGACCGCTTACCATCAGGCGGACCGTAGGCTCGTTTGCCACATTAGTGGTATGAAAAAAAAAAAAAGATATAACGTTTATTTATATGTAATATCTTCACGGTTTTTCCCCATAAGGACGTAAGTCAGCGGGTGGAGTCGATTTTTAAACAGCCATATAATAATGTGGTGAGCAGCCATCAAAGTTTTTAGTCGCACGCACATCAAAGTCCCATCTCAAAATAACTTTTTAAATATTTTTTTAATATCATCATACGATTACATTTTGTTTTCTAAAACAAAGTGCTACGCACCATGCTATGTCATGTGGATGTGGATCCTATCTCAAAAGCTTCGAAGATTTATTTTTTACTTTTAAGTGTAGACTGGTAGATATAATTAAATTCTATTCGCCACATTAAATTATTACGGCGTCATTACATCATCTATATAAATTAAAACCTGACATTTCCAGTTTTAGTTGCGCTATGAACTACAAACCGGCTGCTTTACATCACCCAAATAAATATCTTATGATATGATGTCTAAATCTAGATCTCATTATTAAACTCTCACAAAATTTACAAGAAAATTCTCCCCAAATTTATAGAAGACTTAAGAGTAAGTTTTTATAGAAGACCGCACTTAGGAGTAACTCTTTACAGAAGACCGCAATTAAGAGTAACTCTTTATAGAAGTCCGCACTTTGGAGTAAGTCTTTACAGAATACCGCAATAAGGAGTAGGTCTTTATAGAAGGCCACACTTAGGAGTAACTCTTTGTAGAAGACCGCACTTAAGAGTAAGTCTTTATAGGAGACGGCACTTAGGAGTAACTAAGTATCCAAATCAGTGAAATCCGGAACAGTTAATAACTGACACAAAATAATTGTCAAATAGAAACCTTTTTATTGAAGAAGGTTAAAATTACAACAACTACGCATTATGTAAATTAATATGCTGTGGCATCAGATTAAACCAAACCTATTCAATAACCTGTAAGTAAGTGTCCAAAATCTTAGTCCATGCACATAATAAGTGTTACAATTCTATAAAGTTGTTGGTCGGACCGACACCTTGACCCGAGTGGGTCTTCGAGCTCCACTCTCACTTTCTAGCGGTCCGGGAGGCTTATTACATGAGGTGCAAACCTAATTGTACATATGCGAGAGGCGCCACTTACTATGCAGACCCTTTCCAAAACTTAGTTTTCGTGTCACTACCCTTGTTGTTTCTTGTTAGAATAACAGTGAAGTGTAAATTTGTCACCTTTGTTGGTCAAGGACGTATCTTGTTGCAAGGAATGTAGAACTAGGCTTACATTATTTTAGTAGGAAATTAATGCAAACACAAAAATGTGCCTGGGAATGGAATTTTCTTAGCTAAAAATATCGCTCTACACTGATTCAGTTGGTTGCTCATGACCTACAGGTAGTTCAAGTCAGTAGAAATGTTGGAAAAACCAAATGGTTCAGAGATATTTTTAAACTACGTGACCTACTGCTCATCCGTAGATCTGTTGATTATCTTTCTTTGCTTATTAAATCTTGGTCTACCCAATGCTGAGTATGGGTCACATATATGTTATTTCTCCTACTGCGATTTAGTGCCTTTGGCTTTTAGGCCCTTTACTAGATCATCTGTCTATTTAGCTAAATGTTTGCACTTCTGCATGCAGCCCATGTTCTTTCTCGTTCAGCACTTGTCTGTGCCGTTTTGCATGAACATAGGTACTAGTTAATACGACAGGTTTGCCTACTAGCTACACTACAGACTTTAAGTAAGCAAAGTACCTAACCGAATCATCTTTGACCAGAGGAACCGGTTCGACAAGATACACAGGTACCACGTACCTAATACCTAAGAGCATCATTCTTGAATAACGAGTTATGAACAACTAACATAACTTATAAATATGTCTTTTAAATAACAACTTTTTTATAAATGTTTGATTGCGCGATTCCTAGAGCTAATGTCATTATACGCGTATTTTAAATAAACTGTTCGAAAATACGAAATTTCATGCTGTTTCTTAAGCTGTATTTTCTGATTTCAGATTGTTGCTGAAAAGTATTAGTTTTTTACATTTCCCATGATAGAGATAGAGAGAGATGAAACATAGTTTAGGCTAAAGTCTATCTTATATCCAATAAGATGCAGTTCCCATGAGAGAGAGAGAGAGAGATATCTCATTCGGTGAACTTTGTACGGTGAAACAATCATTGTTGAGATGATGATACTTTTGTATGTCGACTAAAATGTTATAATCCATCACAAATCGAATAATGTTTGTAACACAACGTGTTTACTGATTGATTTTACAATCAATTTCGTGTAGTTGCTTTGCGAAAACCAATAATAATTTCATATCTGCATATACTAATAACATTACAGGTTCATTCAGTTCCTTTTGTCAAAATATTTTTTTACCTCACCAGCACGAAAAGGATAGTTTTGCTGTCCAAATTCAGTGAGCAAAATCGAATTTTTGTTAAGCGGCAAGCTAGTTTTTTTGAACATAAAATTGTTTATTTAATTAATAATTCAGTTTTGTTTGAAAAATGAGCGATACAAGCTACGAAGATATTTCTCTGACACCAGAAGAATTAAGACATCAAGTCTCCAATGCCGAACTTAACTTTTTACCAGAAAAGTCACGTGAAAATATTTTTCTCGCTGGTAGAGGTGAAAAGTTGTATGTTGGACGCGTGAGCAAATTTTTTCGGTCTCGTGCCTTTAAATCACTCGCTAAGCTCGTGATTTAATTCTAGCCTACTTCGCTAGCTCAGGATTTAAAGTCGGTACTTCTACCAAAAAAGCGCTTTTACTCACTTTTATAACAAATAACTATTTTTAAATATTATTATAATTATCCTAAAAAGAGGGCAGAAAAAATAAGAAAATAAAGAGGGCGCTGTAGTGTATATCCAGCACAGCTTGTAAGTCAAAATACTTCTATTTTAGCAGAAGTATTTTGACTAACAATTTAGCTAAGGGGGCCTGCACCGTGCAGACATCTTAGTGTGTTTAAGTAGCTCTGGCTACAGGATGTGGAGTGGTGATTGTTTTTATTAAAACGAGAGCGATGCAAAATATATTTTATTTTTAAATTTTAATTGAAAGCGTAGATATGTGATCCAACTGCCTAAATATTTGTTTCTGCCTCTGTTTCACTCGTTATTGTCAAAGTATTTCACTCTATTTTTATTCTATCTATCCTTTCCAAAACGTTTGAAAGTATTGTGTACAATCTGTCAATTTTAATAAACTTTTACGAATCCTTCTAACTAAAAACGAACTAAGTTCCTAGTGGGTAGAATGGGTCGGTTCATACGTTAGGGACTGTAGTGTACGTACAAGACTTGGTGATACAACATACGTTTGGGACTGCAATGTACGTACACGACTGGGTGATACAACATACGTTTGGGACTGCAATGTACGTTCACGACTGGGTGATACGACATACGTTAGGGACTGCAGTGTACGCATACGACTGGGCGATACAACATACGTTAGGGACTGTAGTGTAGGTACACGACTTGGTGATACAACATACTTTTGGGACTGCAATGTACGTACACGACTGGGTGATATAACATACGTTTGGGACTGCAATGTACGTACACGACTGGGCGATACAACATCAGAGATATGTGCACAATTACGCCAGGAGTACGTCAAGGTGACGTTGATGAGCAGAAGTTTATTCTATGTTTCTTTATTTTGAAATACACTTCCGGACACATCTATTGGCCTACCTTGTGTTTTCAGTTTTGATCACCCATAGCTAAAAAAAAATAGACTGGTCAGCAAGAAGCGCAGACATGAATCCCATTAATAACTTATGGGACTAGTTAAAGTGGTGTTTTCTGGGTCACCAGCCAGCTCCACAAACAATGTAGCAACTGAAAACAGCCATAGAAGAGGAATAATTTCATGGTGAAACTAATTAATTATATGCCTTACCGCATAAAAGCTGTCGAAGATGCCTTTGGAGACAAAACAAGTTACTGAATAAACATTATATTGAGAAAAAATATTTAGATATTACTTGAATGGATTTTTTTGCATCGAAATATTAACTAAAACTATACATGTATCTTGTCTCACTCTGATGTGCCCCTTTGATAAATAAACGTACAAAAAATAAGCAAGATGCAAACAATAAACAAGGTTGAGGTAACCATGATAAAGGTTTCATTTAAAAACGAATTAATCTAAACGCAGATTTAAAAAAACAATACTTACTTCATTACGTATTGTCGTTACTTACACTAACATGTATTTATACCTTCACGGTTCAGTCTACGAAAGGAGGTGAGCAGTGGCTGGGCACACACACACACACACACACACACACACACACACACACACACACCTCATAATGTAGGAGATAGCGTCACGGGCAAAGCAGCGGGTAAACATAAGTTGACATCAAATAAGTGACAGCACCATTGGTGGGCGAGCCCACCGTATACATTGTACATATATGTATGAGCAAACATCTGATGCAAAACGCTTCCTCCGCCCACAAGGTGTACGCTGTGGTTGTATGAAGATGGTAGTCTATTGTTTTCGCTATTCAATTCAATTAGCGGTTCAAGGCCGATATGTTTCTCACGATAAGGTTGAGGCTCCACAAACAGAGGATAAGAGAAATTTAATATAATAATTTAATTGGCCAATTTTTATTTTTATTTATACCAAGAATTCTGTATGTTTGGAAACATCAGTCAACTACTATTATTATTTAAATAAAAATTGTGGATTTCATTAAACGTCTGAAAATAATTTCAAAGAGTTCGAGGTAAGTATTTAAGACTGGCTTACCTGATTCTAATCCACATTTACTTATATATTTGAATCATCTCTGAAAAATAAGTCATTGAAGTTATGTATGTTGGCGGATAGCTTTGATTTTGACTCAAAGCTTATGATTATTCAGCTCTTCTTTTATTATTTTAAGGGTTCCGCAAATAAGAAACCGTTAAGGTTATGACATGTTCGTCTTCCTTTCCATCCACATGTCACAGCCTTGGTTCTGCCATAATTCTATCGATTTTTGGAATTGGAATACGCCCGTTTACAAAATAGTTTATCCTTAATACATAAAATTAATCATAAAATTTATATACGGATCCTTGAGTTAATTGAGCCTACAATACTTACTACATAGGTCTTTATCAGTTTTTTGGTTTCTATAATGAAAAAGTCATAAAAACACTATTATAATTATTGTGGGAATTATTTTTAATTTAATTGGGAATTGTTCGAAATGATGATCGGCAGGGAATTCATTGTCACACTTTAGAACCTAAATGGTCGCGTACAGTGCGGTTTCAGAGAAACTTCCTCCCGCGAACGCTTAAGTTGTGGAATGAGCTCCCTGCCAAGGTTTTCTGCAAGGACTACAGTATGGAGTTCTTTAAGAAAGAAGTTATTAGATTTCTGAAGGGTCGGCAACGCGCAAGTGATACCCCTGGTGTTGCAGGCGTCCATAGGCTACGGTGACCGCTTACCATCAGGCGGACCGTAAGCTTGTTTGCCACCTTAGTGGTATAAAAAAAAAAAAAATTATGACAAAATGTAATCTACGTAATAATAATAATAATAAATGTTTATTTCAGACCTTGGTCCATAGTGTCCATAAAGTAATCTTTTATTATATACGGAACTAATAAGAAAAGTGTGTTAATTAGAAACAAAATATTTATATTTATTATTATCAATAGATCATTTATTGTTTGGTTATACTGAAACCTCTAACAGGTGGAAAAAAAAATGTTTTATTAGTTTTTAAAATGAATAGTTTTCGTGAGCATCATAGGTGGAAGGTAAGTTTTGCTTTAGAAGCGATAATGACGGCCAAACGAGTCTAACACGTAACCTTCGCTCGCACCCGCGCCCGACCTCGACCTTTACCACTTAACGAGAATCATTCACCTGTACATTTGTGTGCGAATTCTTCAATTCTTAGGACGAATTAAAGTACCGCATGAGATCAATCGAAATCAGAGGTTTTGTCATTTATCAAAAATACTGAAACTGAAACTGCAAAACAAATTCAAAGATTATGGATTATTATCATGTTATGACTAATGTTACAATCAAATGAATATTTAACTAATAGGTACCTTCTTACAAAAAAATAAAATATAATAATACATAATTAGAACAAAAACTTTTAAGCACTAATACGCTTCTTTATTAAAAATTTAATATTTGTATTAATTTTTTTTAGGATCTTAGACAATTAAGGAAGGGTACTAATGTGGCGAATATATATATATAAACTTATAATAAATTTAAGTTATAACAGATTATAATATATAACATACGATGTATGTGTACATAGTATAACACAAAGTCATCTGTAGTGATGTAAGTTTAGATATTGTAAACTACGTAACGGATTTTAATGCGGTTTTCATCAATAGGTAGAGTGATTCAAGATGATGATGATTTATACGTTACTTATAGTTTAATATTGTTTTGTGCTAATTTGTTGAAATGTGACGATATTTGTTTAAGATGTCGGAAAAATCATGCCGAACGAGCTTGACATTCCATATCTTTCTAACAGATGGCGCTGTAAGTTAGATTATGTCATGTCCAGATTGGGTGCTTTTAATAGAAATCCGCGCAGGTGTAGTGAGGGTAATAGCTAGCTTGCTACCCCTTTGTTGTAACAGATGGTGCTGCAGGGCATCAACTTTAAAGGCAGAATAACTTTTGCCGGGCCAGCTAGTTTATATATAGATTTTAGAATAAAGACATACTCTTTACTGCGTTAGCAATAACACCACAAGTTGTTATTTAATTTTTGTGAGTGAAGCAAGTACACTTAGGTACACTTGCGTCTAAATGTTGCATCAAAAGTTAGCTCACGAATAGGAGTAAGTAAGTAATTCCTTCCAACATTTTGTGGCCGCAAATCTAAAGCTTTTGCTGTAGTTTTATGTAGGGAGAATATAAGCAAGTAATGTAATGTAATTGTCTTGATTCTGGGTGTATTATGTACCTATGATATGTCTGTATTTACAAAAAAAAATAGAATATATGTATTTGTACCCGTTGTCTGGTACCCATAACACAAGCTTTGCTTACTTTGGGGCCAGACGGCGCTGTGCGTAATGTCCAAAAAACAAAAAAATATATATTTATATTTAATTGGAGGCTCTTGTTTGAAATAAGTGGTGTGAGTTTGACCAAATTAATTTATCATAAAGGTAACTCGGATTACGATATTTTACTACACCAAAAAATAAGATTGCGAAATGCAACTGATTGCGGGACGACATCTTTACAAGATCATCCTACGGAGTCACATGGGAACAAGGTGGGATTCGGTAGAAATGACGGTGGAGCTTAGAAAGTAAAAAAGGGACATCCAATGGAGCTGTTGTAGTACTACGACCCTCACGGAACCCTGATTAAAATTCAGGCAATAATCTATTAGTTTCAATATACTTTAATATAAACTGTATTAACAGTTTTTTCTAGGACCTTAGACAAATAAGGAAGGATACTCAAACTCAAACTCAAATCAAACTTTATTCGAGTAGGTTTCTAAGAACACTTTTGAATCGTCAATACAATGTAAACAATGTTTATTTCTGCTAAAAAGAGCTGGCAAGAAGTTCCATTTAAAGTAGTAATACAATACTTTGATAATTAGCTTAAGAGTATACAATATGTACCCATAAATTAGGTAATAATAAAAAAGTAGGTACCAAAAACAAAGTCAAACATGTCCATTTTTTTTAGTTTTTATGCAGCGTAGAGGACGCACCATGTAAATGACAAATATCGGTAATCGAGTGAAGGAATTTAGATATTTAAGAGAATTCCGATATTTAATTCCGATGTTCCGATACGTACATACATATATTTACATATACTTAAAATTATCCATACTATCCATGAATATAATATAATAATAAATATTATAAATGCAAAAGTAAATCTGTCTATTACCTTTTCACGGTGAAACCACTGTACCGATCAAGATGAAATTTGGCATGCAGATAGTTTTGAGTCCCGGAAAAGGACATAAGCTACTTGAAAACGTCAAGTATTATTCGTTAAGTAATTGAGGAGTTGCCGTTAAATTCCTACACCGATGACCGAATACTAAGAATACAAAGAAGTTTGCAAGAGCAGACCAGCCTCCACAGCGGCACCCGTTCACAAGTATGACACATGAATCAGCCATCGCTGAACCATGTTTTAGGGAACGTAACGACCCGACGCACATGCCACCACCGCAGAGACTTTGAGAGAACATGACATACTCAAGCAACTCCAATAAAACTTCGATTGTATAAGTTACAATGTGTGTAGTAAAGGAACAAAATATAAATCCGATTCATATTGAGATTTACACACACAAATTTACATTTAACAATACAGTGCGAACAGACGTACTCTGAACTTAAAACTGATTTATATGAAACAACACGGTGTATCAAAATGGATACTACTAGAAAGAATATACTGAAAAATATACTAATAGGGCGAATATTACTATTACGTTGTGGTTTTTTTTCGGAATTGGTCTTACAACAGCAGTTTTCTAAATTTCTGGATTTTTTTTTCTAGTAATGCATTTATTTATTTGTTAATGACGTAATAATATGTAGAGTTCGTTGCAGTGTCAGTAAATTGATATCCATATTTTACAGATCAATACCAGTAGCGTTTGATTTAAGAGTTATAATATTTATCAGATCAATACCAGTAGTGTTTTATTTAAGAGTTATAATATTCTTTGCTATCAATTCTTTATTAACTTATTCAACTCATAATACTTGACTTATTTGAAATATTATCATTATTTTTAAAGAATATCTTTGAGAAGCTCTGATTTATTAAATTTGGGTCATTAAAGTAGTCAGGTAAAATGCTAAGGCATGTCGGCTAAGATTTGATATATAATTTACGCTAAGGTTGCTGGAACGAGCATCGGTGCAAACAACATCTATTAAAGTCTGACTATGTTCGGTGAAGTCAGTTGGATCGCATACAAATTGAGTTAGACTAGAATAATGAAAAAAATTCTAATAGTGGGGTTAATTTTTTACACTTAAAAAATTGAAAGAACGGAAAAAAGAAAGAAAAGAAGGAAAGAGAATTTCTTTCTTTCTATCTTCTATTTAAAAAATTGGGGTAAATTATGAATCCACAATTGATGTCCTTTTTGCGCTCTTTTTTTGAATGTGATCTTTTTAGTAAAAAGCTAATTACTCATTTCTTGAAGAACCCCACACAATAATAACCCTTGGCAGTGAATTTATTTTACAACCTAAGCGTTTGCGGCAGGAAGTTCCTGTGAAACCGAACTTTGCGTGACCATTTGGTTTTTAGGCGAACGGTGCGACGGTAGAAATAGCTATTGACATTATTTGTAACAATTCCTTAGAACACAACCCATTAGACCCCGTTAGAAAAAAAAACAGTTCAATTTCGTTCGTTCAATACGCAATAGAATTATAAACGCAACGCAGGAAATGCAAAGGGAGCTCAGAGATTCGAGGGTTGTGAATACGGGTGTGATAAGAAGGGCACAAGTTTGCATTAGAAATAGGGGCGGGCATTGTGAAAATGAACTGTAAACTGGTTTTTTTTCTCAATAAATACCATTTTATGAATTTAATTGCTTTTACCTTTCATTTTATTTTTAGTCGCATCTTCGTGGATTTAAAAACCTTATTTGAAAGGAAGATTTTTTTAAATTGTTATGTACAGTCAAGGAATTTAATTCCCTACCCATTTCGTGGAAATGTCGTTAGACATTCGCAATGCATTAAGGTCGAAAATTCTATTTCAGTAAAAGTATTGAAATGTCAATACGTATTATTTGTCACGTCACATTACAGATAACCTGTTTGCGAAAAGTTATCATTTGCTTTTCTAATGACGAACATGTGTCAGTGTCAATCAAGAAAATAGAAAATAATTTTCAAATACATTATTAATTTGAAAAATAAAATGCTTGCTGCTAACCGTGATCTATTAAGAGCACAAATACTGGAGCTACACCAGGAAGGTATAGGGATTCATAAGATAACACGTCGGTTAAATGTGAGCGGAGACACAGTTCGCCGTTGGGTACGGCGATATAATGCTGAAGGAAACCTTATTGATCTACGGCAAAATAACCATCGCTTGCAATAACTGAAGACCAACGCCGGTCAATCCAAGGGCAATACATTCTGGATGGCATTACGTCAACATCATGTTTGACGTTCACCCTAGAACAATTAGAAATTGCCTACATGCTATGAATTTACATCACAGGCGGCCTGCGATAAAAAATAAAGTATTGTGTCGCGTCTGTCTGTTTACGCACGATTTTCTCGTAATTACACAGATTTATTCGTAAACATTTCACGTTTCAAAGGCAATGTTTAGATAAGGAGATAAATAATTTATTTATATTTTTCAGACATGAGCTATAAAGAAAGAACGCTAAATGGTCATCATACATAATTCAACATTTACATGGACCATAATGTGGGCTCATCAATAGTTACTTTTTGAGGTTAAATCCATAAAAAATGGTAAATTTTGACCTTGACTTTGGCTTATTAAACCTTTTGGTTAAAAATTAATAATGAAGTATTTTTCTTTTTTTGAAAAATCATTCGCTAGGGACTTAAGAAGGATATTCAAATTTGTATATTAATTCAGTTCTTTTAAAAAACCACTAAGTTAGTGAATGAGCTGTCGAATTGGTCAAGTCAAATTAGGATAAATTCAACCTATGCCCAGATCATGATTACATAGAATTGGAGGTTGAGCCAATGACCAGTGACGAAAACAGTTCAAATGTTGTGATTAAAATAGCAATTTTCTTAAGAAGCCATGACTGCAGAAAAAGGCAAATATTTTTGAGTATTGGTACTTCGTCACTTTTAAAAGTTATAAGGCCTGCGACAAAAAAGTAACACTTGCAGCAAAAAAGTAATAAGGCCTGCAGCAAAATAGTTTTTATCAGCGCCGCCTTTTAGTGTTTTTTTTTATACCACTAAGGTGGCAAACAAGCTTACGGTTCGCCTGATGGTAAGCGGTCACCGTAGTCTAAGGACGCTTGCAACACCAGGACGTTGCCGACCCTTCTGAAATCTAATAACTTCTTTCTTGAAGAACCCCATACTGTAGTCCTTGGAGAATACCTTGGCAGGGAGCCCATTTTTATTGAGTATATTTAATGTAATGTACATGCTATCAGAGCAACTACCGTCAACTACGGCTCATATGCGTCTGCCGGACAAAAAGCTAGCAACCCATTTGCACCAACCCACAGGCACTCCGTAAGATGGCAACTTCTATAAAAGACCCGGGTGCCAGACACGATCGAACGCCTTCGCTATGTCCAGGCTACATGCCAATGCCTCCTCCTGAATCTCAATCGCTAGTCCCTATCGGTGTGTAAGATACACTAGAAGGTCACCAGTCGAGCGACCAGGTTGAAAGTCATATTGACGGTCACTGATAAGGTCGGTTTTTTATAGGTATCCTAGAAGCTGTGTGTTGATCACACGCTCCATCACCTTGGAGAGGAGAAAGGTAATAGCAATAGGCCCGTAATTCGATGGATCTGATCTATCGCCCTTTTTGGGCACCGGGTTCCTGCCAAGGTTTTCTCTAACGAGTATACAGTATAGGGTTTTTCAAGAAATAAGTAATTGGATTTTTAAAGGGACGGCAACGCGTGATACCCCTGGTGTTATAAGCATCCATAGGCTACGGTGACTGCTTACCATTAGGCGGACCATATGCTTGTTTGCCACCTTAGTGGTAAAAAAAATATATATAAAATAATGTATGTAAGTAATATATAAAATCTCGCGACAAGCTTTTATATCATATAAATTGTGTAGTAATATAAATTGATGCTATTGATTAAAATTAAAGTTTTATTTATTATTTTTAGAGCTTTATTAGAACTTATGGAACTGTTATCGGTTCTGCGTGCCCTAGTCACGATCTGCGTGCCCTAGTCACGATCTGCGTGCCCTAGTCACGATCTGCGTGCCCTAGTCACGATCTGCGTGCCCTAGTCACGATCTGCGTGCCCTAGTCACGATCTGCGTGCCCTAGTCACGATCTGCGTGCCCTAGTCACGATCTGCGTGCCCTAGTCACGATCTGCGTGCCCTAGTCACGATCTGCGTGCCCTAGTCACGATCTGCGTGCCCTAGTCACGATCTGCGTGCCCTAGTCACGATCTGCGTGCCCTAGTCACGATCTGCGTGCCCTAGTCACGATCTGCGTGCCCTAGTCACGATCTTTTCGTCGAAATTTCATTTAACAAGATCAATGGGAGATTCTCATAAATTAAACTATTCGGTTATTCAATTACTTTACTCAATACCATGACTGCATCATTCTATATTTCCTGCATCATTACATAAAAGATAAGTTTACTTTTTAGTGATAGAATCTAGTTGCAGCCAATCTTTTGTGTTCTTTCATCCAACACGAATACGCGTCCGCGAATCGGTTGCGCTTGCGTCACTCGCACGTTCGTCGGCGGCGGCGGCGGCGCGGCGTCGTGGCGCGAGCGCGTTTCTACACGCGTTGTGCAACGAAAGAGCGACACGCGGCCTGCACAACGTCGCTGCCGCAAACAATTCGTACTAGTCATTTCCGCCCTGCATATATCTTATTTTATATCAAGATATATAACTTATTTTGTATATCTTGAATCTTATATATATCTTGATTTGTAATTAGTGTTGTAAACTAAAGTAACTTAATAGGGCGCGTTCGTTTTGGGATGCAGAATTACTATTTTCATTAGGTACTTTTGTCACCTATCATCCGTTCGTTCAGTATTGTTTTGTTACTAACGTTTCAAAGCTGCACCAACGAAAGGTGTCTGTGGCAAAACTGGCGTTATCAAAAGTGTGAAAGTATCAATCGTGGGAATTCTCAATCCCAAAACGAACGCGCCCCTATAGGCGCTTGACAACTTTGTTTGGTGATGGTCACTACCTACCTTTAACACCATCAGTGACAAATAATGTTAGCCATAACGAGGAAAGACGGAAAAGGGGTCCCTGAATTGGAAATGCCCGGATCCAAAACGATCCAAAAAATTGCTTTAAGAAGTTGCAAAATTCCTTTCATTTAATAAGAAAATTGCTTAAAGAAGTTGCAAAATTCTTTCTGTTACATTACGAGAATCCTGCATACTTATATTAAAATATTTGAAATTTTTTTGCGCGCAGCCTGCAGCTAAAAAACCAAGCTACGATAAACAAAATGTGTTTCAACTAAGATAAAATGTACTCGTACTTTCCTTTGACGTCAATTTTAATAACAGATTATAATTATAAGTATATAAAAAATACTACAAATGTCGTTATCTTCTATTTTTTAGATAAAGGGGGTGCAGTGAAAGTGGAAAATAAAAGAAGTTTGTATTTACAGAATTTAAATCATCTTAAAATTCGTTATATTTCGGTGGCTTTTTCATTGTTTTCTAGTTTTTGAATGAAGATTAAGATGAGAAGAAGAAAAGAAACAGACGAAAACAACCAAACAGGTGGAACTATATAATAAGCGTTGTAATAAAAAATGTGTCGATTAAACCTCATTTATTTTAAAAATAAACGATAACGATTATTTTTTTGTGTATATCGTAATGTATAGACTAAAATACATTTAAAAAATAAGGCATAGTATTTAGGCGCCACTAAAATCCATGTTGCCTGTGACAGATGTTTATTGAATAGCAACACCTCATCAAATACAAAAAAAGTCTCAAAATTCGAAGAAACTCAAGAAGTTATCTAAAAAAGCAGTGTGAGTAGTTATGTTTAATATTTATTTGGGACCCGATAAAAAAAAGTTAGTTAAAAATCCAATAGAACTTAGTTACATCAAAATCAATTTTTTTTTGCTAAAATCCGTATCACAAATAATTACGATCCGTCCAATAGTAGGTGTTTAATTATCGAACAAACCGAAAACTGCTAACAAGTGAAGCTTATTCGCCTGTTACTGTTTTAAAACACAACCTTCATTGTGTACACTTACTGACCTTAAAAGTTTTATTATATGTACCTATGTATACATTACGAAAGTGACAGAATTATCAAAAGCGGTCCAGTCGTATGCGCGAATGTTACCGTAGAACAATTTGCCGTGACGCACGATGACCTTAACTTTACTATCTATGTATTTACATCAATACCATTGCATTAAATAACGAAATTTTAAAATTGGTCCATCGATTTCTAAATAAATAAACCGTTAATAAACATTCTTATGTTAAGGCTACGTCCTACCCAAATGTACAGTTTATTGCTCGTCTTTAAAATTACTTATACTGTCTTGTTGCAAGTACCAAACTGGAAAAAATAACATACCTTTACACATTCTTTTACTAAAATGTATTAGGTAGGTTAGTAAGTATTTGTTATTAGATATTTGTATAGGGTCGCTTTAAAAAAATAACTTCCGACTCTTGTTTTATTTTTAACTATTCTATTTATAATCAATAACTCTTTACCAACTAGTAGCAACTAGTAGCAAGAACATCATTTATTATTTACATAAAATATTAAATAACCATAAAAGTAGCAATTTATAAAATTCTAGTAATTCCATATTTGATATGATTGTAATAAAATAATTTCCGATCTTACGCTAAGCTATCCTTTTTCAATTTGAAAGATAAATTTGACACAGAAAAAATATCCTTATTTGAGACCGACATTATTGATTTAGGCTTAACGCTCATAAAGTAATATAGGTATTGCGTATAGGGGATCGCCTTAACGATAGTGCGTGAAACTATACCATTAATAAAGTATCCGATACAGTTTGTAAATAGTGTCATAGTTGCAAAGTAAATCTACACTAATACTATACATGCGAAAGTACTCTGTCTGTCTGTTACCTCTTCACGATTAAACCGCTGAACCGCTATAGATGAAATTTGGTATGGAGATAGTTTGAGTCCCGGGGAAGGACATAGGATAGTTTATATCCCAAAACATTCAAATATTCCCGCAGGAATAACCATAACCGAGCTTAAACGACCAGATGCTAGCTATAGCAAACTTTATTAGTATAAATAATTAAGGAGTTAATTAAGATGTTCCACGCCGAATTTAGTAGGATAGGTAGAGCTGCTGGAAAAAACATTAATTACCGGCTATCCCATTAATATTATAAAAGCGAAAGTTCGGATGTTTAGTTGTTTGTTACTCAATCACGCTTCAGCACCCACTGGATGGATTGGGAACCGCTGAACCGATCTAGATGAAAATTGATACTGTGGTAGTTTGACTTCCGGAGTAGGACATAGGACATATTTATCATCCCGGAAATTTTAAAAGTTCCCGCGGGAATAACTATAACCAAATTCCACGAACGACCCGTTGCTACATACAGCAGCTATAACAAACTTCTTTAGTATAATCAAGGAGTTGCCGTAAGAATCCCACACCAATAACAAATTTAGGGCGGGTGGAGCCGCTCGCTTAAGTTATGTTTAAATAATTTAAATAAATTCAACACGTAAACTTATCTCGATGCCCAATGAAATCTATTTTCCTCCCTGAGGATTGACAATTTAAGAACAATCCTAATTTCAAACGCATATATATAATATAATATAATAATACTATTACGTACTCGTTTATAAACTCAATAATTTTGAAAACTAACTGGTACATTGCAATAACATCTGGTGAGGTGTCATTTTAATCTGTGGAATTAAAACTTTTAAATTTTCCGGAATTAAAAGTCAATGTCCATCTCCGTCCCTTTAACAATCCGCTGCCAAAGACCAGTTTAATTATTTGCTCTTTAGCGACATAACAAACAAACAATACATTTATATATCATTTTAAAAATACATATTAGTTTGGTTTTTGCCTTAAATTGGAAATACGTACGGCACTTGATTCAGCCAATTAATTATTAAAAAAATTATTTTAATAATTTAAAACTTTAAGCTTTGTATCATACTTTTTATTTAAGTTCATAAGCTCTTTTAGACGAACAAGCAATTCAGTAATAACAAATTCTAACTTAAATCAAATCTAAAAAGAAATGATTATACATTTCCTGAAAAGTAAAATTAGTCTTTATAAAACAAAGGTGAAGAGAAATTAGTTTTGTCACAATAGAGCTAAAATGAAATGATAAAAGTATTTTTATTAAAATAGAATTTTAAACAGCACTTTTGACTTAATAATTTAACTATGTATTAATTTTATAGACTTTTCAAAGCAGAACACAATTGATGTCAACATTCTTTAAATAAACTTTGCACCTCTCCAGCACCAAAAGAGTGGTTTTGCTGTTCAAAAACGGTGGGCAAAATCGTTTTTTTCTGCAAGCGTGAGACAAAGTAATGCAACGTTCGGATATTATCTTTTGGAATTTTGCAAAACTGAAAAAAAAAACAACGCGATGATTGGTTTCGAAACAAATTTATTTAAATGAAAAGCATAACTACATTGCACTTTGCATTATTGACGTACTTAATATTTATGATTTATAATACCTACTAATAATTAATAGCGTTTATTTAAAAAAAAATACGTTGTTTTCGATAAAACTGTCATAGAGCAAATTTCTGAACGCACTTCGGAAAAAAAAGAGAGTGAAATGGCGCGAAACTAATTAGTTATTTTAACCTTAGATTGTTTATTTACCTATATATTGTTTTTTTTTTAAATTAGTGACTCGAGTTACGAAGATATTTCTTTAACACAAGCTACACAGCTAAGACAAGAGTCTAATGCTGAACTTAGCTTTTTACCAGGAAAGTCAGGTGAAAAATATCTGAAATCATACTAATTGTTCAATAATTGGCGACTTTGAAAAGGTGCTAATGCTAAACAGAATAGTCAGTACCTGCCTATTGTTTATTTTTGACAGGAGCTTATTGTTTAATATGGACTTACTCGCAGAGGTGAAAAGTGGTATGTTTCACACGAGAGCAAATTATTTTACGTCTCGTGCATTTAAGTCCCAAGCTGTGCTTAGTAATATCTACATAAGAATCACTCGCTAGCTCGGGATTTAAAGTTGGCACTCTTCACAAAAAACAACTTTGCCCACTTGCTGAACAAATAACTATTTTTTGCATTTTCACGCTTTTTCATAATACATTTCGTCACTTTCTGAAGCCGGACCCGGACATGAAATTAAATACATGTACTATGTCGATGTTCACCTTTAATATTGTCTACTTTAAATTGCTGAATTAGTCTTCAATGACGAAAACAGAAAACATTAAAATATATTAGAAGCTTCTAGATTATATTCCGTTGCTTATCGATGAGCACGAAACGTGTTACGCGAACTTCAAAATATTTCGCGGAATGCAAAATGAACAAGGAGCGCAATGAAAGTACTTATATCAGGTTAACAAAACTGAACCGTTAAAGAATAGATGGTAACAATTTTTGAGCAGAATAACTTAAATAGGGGGAGATTTTTTTTGCCCAAGCATTAAAAAAACAAGCCGGGTTTTTCGTAATCAGCTGCCGGTGATTGTTAACATAATTGATTTCGCTATCTTTAACTTTGAATTAAACCTACAGATGTTAGTTAACAAAATATTACTCACATCGCAAAAAACGCCAAATGCAAACGGAACTGTGAGACGCGTGAAGCTCTCTCTACCGACCGACACTGACTGACTGATGCCTGAACACTGAACTCTGAAGGTGAGCCTCTTTTGACCGAATGAATGAATGGAATGCATTTTTATTACATTACTTTAGTTTTAGTACACATACAAGCACGCCACCCACGGATTTGCCTGCGTAATGATTTACGATGTAACAGGGATGATAAACATTTTATTTCACACTGAATTTTTCAATATATTTAAGAGGAAATATCAGGCCGCTTTTCGACATATAAACGTATTCCCTTCTTCTCTCCCTGGATTTTATCAAAAGACCTATTATATTTTATGTATGATAAATATTAGGTCCTTACATTTGAAATTGATGTTTTATAGAACTAGCCACTTTGATCTCAAAAAGCCGGCGTTAAGAATTCCAAATTTAAATTTATTTAAATTTTAAGCTTGTTTATTTTTGTTTCGAATGTAATAATTTAATTGTTTTCGCGTCCTTCAATTTTGCTTTGACATCGTTCTGTGCTCAATATGGAAAACATAAAATATCGCATTATTTTCGAATACGAATTCCATCGTAGCAATAGCGCTGTAGAAACAGCTCGAAGGATGTGTACGGACAAACCGCTGTAAATAAAACACAATACGTTATTGGTTCCAACGCTTTCGTTCTGGAAATTTTGACCTCCAGAACAAAGTCTAATTAGTTGTCAATGAGGAATTGAAAGTGATCGTGGAATCGGATCCATCTCAAACCTTGTCAAAGTTAGCTGCAGGCTTCGGTGTGAGTGATAAAACACATTGGAAAAGTGAAAACGCTTCAAAAATGGGTACCGCATGAACTAAGTGACAACAAACACGCGTCTACTGCTGCGTCACGTTACTCAACCGTCACAAAAACGAGGGGATTTTGAATCGTATCATAACTTGTGATGAAAAATGGATCCTATACGATGATCGGAAACGCTGATCACAGCGGTTAAATCCAGGAGAACCGGCTAAATCCTGCCCCAAGCAAAAGATGACTCAAAAAAAGGTACTGTTTAGGGTCTGGTGGACCAGCGTTCGTGTCATCCACTACAGCTTCCTAAGAACTGGTCAGACAATTTCGGCAGAGTTGTATTGCCGACAATTGGAAACCAAGATGGAAAAGCTGGCCGTTAAACAGCCGAGATTGGTCAACCGATCTAGCCAACTGCTCTTCAGGACAACGCTAGACTACACACTAGAGGAACTAGGATTGGAATGGCTCCGTCACCCACCATACTCCCCGGACCTTGCTCCAACAGATTACCACTTTTTTTTCGGAATTTGGATAATTTCTTAATTGGAAAACAATTCAAGTCAGATGAGGCAGTCCAAAAAAACGATTTTGTTGATTCTCGCCCCCGCAAATTTTTCAGCAAAGGAATCAATGAACTCTCTATTAAATGGCAAAAGTGCATAGATCTCTTTTTTATGACATTTTCAGAAATTCTCTGTGCGAATTTGTTAACTATATTTTAAGAAAACAAAACAATCAGACACAGAATAATTCATTAATTGCCAGGATAAGTATTTTTGATACAATGCGGTTGAGGTTTGGAGGAGGAAAGTGGGGAATACAAAACATCGATTTAATAATTGTGACTATAGCACGGACCTAAGCAGGAAGAATTTCGTTCAATGACCGGTCACTATTTGTCTCTGTTGCACGCGCATCTCTATGACAGAGGTCATTGCATCTGTGCGAGTGCGACGGACAGTCTAACAAGTGAAGACTAAACAAAAATGAATGCGATGCATCTTTGATTGTTTGTATTTAAATCTTAATTTAAATGAGTTATTTTTCTTAATTGCTGTTTCTACGCGAATATCAAACCTTATTTACGATCGCATTATATTCTATGTTCAATATTAGCTATTTAGTGACACTAGCGGACATAGCCTGCTCCATAATTCCCACCGCTCAGTTAAAAAATTATAGCAATCAGGATTGCGGATAATTTTTCACCTGTTAACTAACAATTATGCAACACTAGTTGCAAGCAATACAACGGTGGGAAACCCTACGCTCTTACTTAACTAAGTTTACCTGAACCATGGACTGAAATTACGCGAAATTACCCAGCCATATGCAAACTGGTAAATTAAAAAACTCCGGGAAAACCATGGAAAATCCCGAAGACAGGGTTTTAAACCTACATAATAATACTTGAAATCCAAAAGTTTTAGCATAAGGCTATTAGGAATCAAAATTTATCGAACAAGTCTTGTCTTGTGTTTGTGGATGTGATGTAACGGATCATGATATGATTATGGCTGGGATCAAAAATCCTACGACAGTAAAGCCGACCTATCGTGAAAACTTCTTATCTAAGGTCAATTACGAGGAAATTAGAGTCGAACTTAACGAAGAAGCTTGGTCACATGTTTTTAACCCAACTTGTCCTACGAAAGCTGCTGATGCTTTTGCTTCGGTGCTTGGCTCTAAAATCACTAAGCACACATCTTATAAGGAAATTAGTCGCCGGAAGCGTATTTTGAAGCCTTGGATGACGCCTGGTTTATTGCGATGCTCTCGACAAAAAGACAAGCTACACGCTGACTCGCGTAAACACCCGCATGATAAATCACGAAGACTCATATACACGAGGTATCGAAACTTCTACACAACCCTAGTTCGTAAGACTAAAAATGACTATGAAAGAAAAGAGCTGGCAGAAAACAGGAATAATCCAAGAAAATTATGGAAAATCATTAAGAACATTGATCACGCCAGTCAGAACAGCGGGGAACCTACTGATCTCTCTTCAATAAAGCCCAATATACAGGATTCACTTGAATTTGCAAATAGCACAGCTGGACAGAAATTGGCTAACCAGATCCTAGCAGGAAAGTGTATATCCGAAGAAACTTTGGCATCAAAGGTTTTTACGACTATGTCCCCTCAAAGTTCATTTTTCTTAGCACCCACAGACGAATGCGAAGTGATAGACAAAATCACAAATTTGAATTTAGACAAAGCTTCCGGCATAGATGACGTTAGTAATCGACTCCTGGTATTAAAGACCCCTAACCCATAACTATAACCTTAGTCTAGGCAAGAGTGTTTTTCTCGAATCATGGAAGGTAGCGGCAGCTGTGCCTATCTACAAAGGAGGTCCTAAGGATAATTCAGGCAACTACCGCCCAATATCGCTACTTGGAGGTTGCTCAAAAATCCTGGAAAAACTTGTAAATAAACGCCTGATGAACTACTTGGAATTAGAAAGCCTCTTTTCGCCGGCTCAATTCGGCTTTCGACGGGGTAAATCTACGGAAGACGCTGTTGGTCTACTGACAGACTACGTATCTGCTGATCTCGATGTAGGAAAGGCATGCATTGGCGTATTCTTGGACCTGGCTAAGGCATTTAACACGGTGTCTACGCCCATCATGCTAAAAATACTTGAGCTGGCAGGTATAAAGGGTTTAGTCCTATATTGGTTCCAAAGCTACCTGACTGGAAGATTACAGTGTGTCAAGATAGGTGCCTTGATGGGGTCCCCCAAGGGAGCATTCTAGGACCCACATTATTTCTGATCTACTTGAACGACCTAAATTTCCTACCCATAAAAAACGCTAGAATTATATGTTATGCAGATGGCACAGCAGTGCTTTTTCATGAGAATTCCTGGGAAAGGTGCCACATCGCTGCACAGAAAGGAATGACAGGTATAGAAACATGGCTCTCAAATAATTTACTGACTTTAAACTCCGATAAAACGAAATACGTCTGCTTCCACAAAACTGTGGCCTCAGGGCCTCAGTCACGTCCCGATATTCAGCTAGATTCTGGTAGGAAAATCCAAAACACTTCTACTATTAAGTACCTTGGTCTGGTATTAGACGAAAAGCTTACCTTTAAACAACATATCGAGGCAGTTTCCGCTTGAACAAGGAAACTAGTCTATACCTTCAAACTACTACGTAACTCTTTGGACAAAGAATTATTAAGAATAGTCTACAAGTCAATTTGTGAGGCCATCATTTGTACTGCTAAATCTAGTCTGATACAATTGGAATGAGCTCAGCGTTACGTCCTAAAAGCCATGCTTAGAAAGCCCCGACTTTTTGCCACCACCAATCTATACAAAGAAGCTGGTGTCCTGAGCGTGCGACAGCTTGCGATACTCAAAATTACAAATTCAGTCCATTCGGCTACAACAAACTCAACTGAATATAACGAGCTTCAAAAGAAACGAGTATTCAGGACACCGGTACACCAAGTTAAAACGTCATTTCCTAAACGGTTTCGTCCCTTCCTCCATCCTTCTGTCTATAACGCGGTCAGCAAAGAGAGCAATATCAAGCACTTATCCACAAAGGAAGCTAAGAACATAGTATCTACATGGTTAAGCACGCTTGGATACTCTGAAACAGAACCCATTTTAAAAACCTGACCCTAAACACACATATACATACACCCTCACACACACACACGCACACACACGCACGCACACACACACACACACACACACACGCGCGCACACACTCGCACACGCACACAAGCACACACGCACTCACACACACACACACACGCGCACACACCACACACACACACACACACACACACACACACACACACACACACACACACACACACACAGCGGTAGTTAGGCAATTCTTTAGGGTAAATAGATTTATTAATTTCATTACTAATTATTTTATGTCAATATAAAATTTGTAAATCGTATTGTTGGCTTTAATATTATGTATAAATATAGAATAACTAAGTGTATTGCGCGCGTCTGAGCTAAACCATTAAGGAAGAACTAGCCAGGGCCACCACGATACAGGCTATGCCTAGTGTGGGACCGCAGGATACTATTTATCGTGTTTAAATGTATTTGGTAAATAAATTATTCTATAAGTATTCTGTATGCGGAATTATCAACCTGAGTCTATTAAAATCCCTATACAGCATCTCCAAACTAAGGGAATAAAACATCATTATTACACGTTCAATATAAAATGTAATTACCACATACTTGCTTTCATACAAAAAAATATATATTTATCATAAAAATTAAACTTGGCTTATTCACTGACATGCCTCTCCTAAGTTTCTTTTATACAATGCTTTATGAAATGAAAACTAATATTTCTGACAACTTAAATTCAGAAATCTCAAGATCAATGTTCCAATCACATGAATTACTTACATTAATATTTGATTTACAACTTCAAAGCTGACTTTTATTAAAATAAAGTTTTATTTTAAGCCACTTTGCTATCATCACCCTAACTCTGATATCTCTATCTCTTTTATTTTATAAAACTTATTTAAGAGATAAACACAAAAAAAAAACAATGACAAATCTTTCAATAAAACTATTACGTTACAACGTAATACGTGTACAAAGTATTTGTACAAAAGTAATTACATTCTTGGCCTAAGACGCCACAAAAAAATTAAACATTTATTCACGTTATTACATTTGTACATTTTCATCACCAATGAACTAACTAACAAAAATTATTAACTAATAAAATAAGTAACTATTGAAAACCCTATAATATATAAATGTGTGTCTTGTCATAAATTATTGCGACAACAAACGAACATACAAATCCACGAAGAGTCTGTCACGAAAACAAACAAATCAACAAACTAGAAAAAAACTAAAGAGCAAAAGCATGGACGTGCTCTCTATAATTATCAAACATAATTCCACCAATTACTATACAAATCTGAATGCAACATTCATAATGTTTTTTTACAGAGTGCTCTAATGAAACTATGGCCTACTTCGATTACTGCCCACTTCGATTGTGGCCCACTTGATCTAACTCACGAAATTAGAAAAGAAAACAAACACATGTTATCTTAGACTTTCTGGCCTAATTTGCTTATGGTCCACTTACATTATATCCTACCTGACCGAGTTTGTAAAATCCTTGACATTACAAAAATACGTCTAAAATAAGATATTACCTACCTACTCCTGTCCTAAACTAAAAAACCCAAAAAATTGAAACCTACGACCTAATCCTACCTACGTCAACATTGCACGTCAATCTTCATGCTCCAATCGCAACACTGTCTACTATGCCTAAAGATTTTTGTCCACTAAGCAAGATAGGTATTTGCATTAATTCAGCCTTTTCACCTAACAAATTATAATTAATACTATATTCAGCTCCTTTTTCTTCCATATGTGGCTGAAAATCACTATTATACATATTATCGGACTGCCTGCGGTCCTTGCGTTCACACTGATAATACATACAATTATCATATTCGCAGTCAAAATTACCATAGTCACGTTGCTTATCCTCAAAATTATTTACAAATTCACTTTCGCAACCACTGTGGGACTCATAATAAGACCAAGCGTAGCTTAATTTCTTGCTGGTTGTGAATATCCACACGTGCTCGACGAAACATCTAATTGATCAGGAACAGAGTAATAATTTAAGCGCTCACCGAAATTGTTCTTTTGAGTCCACTTTTCGTCCACACTTTCGCATTTCTATGGCCGACGTCTTAAACTGTATTTCGGGCGGAAATCTCTCATTTTCAATTCGCTGGCCATGCTGGGGCAAGGTGGACTCTTTCACTCTTCTCATTGTAACTCTCTCCTCGGTGATACCTGCAGTCTGGGCTATCTGTAATAGGTGATATACGAGGGGAGATCAAAAAGTAATGATAACCGGATATTTCTAGTATTCACAAAATTCTAAAAAAAATAAAGAGCTTGCTTAAACCTTCACTAGTAGTCTGCTCCACATAGCGACCTCATACATGTTTTTTGAACTCTAAATACTTTTCCAATTTCTGTAGAGTTTCCCCATAATATTAAACCATAAGGACTGCTGAGACATATCCATGGTAAGCCAGAAGAGCAGCTTTAGTCGTTGCTACTTGTTTAATTCTTTTTGAGGCATAAACAAATGTGTTATTGCAGATATTTTCAATTTGTATTTTCCATGAGTATTGTTTGTCAATATTTACACCTAGAAATTTGATCAAGTTAATGTCATCTATTTTAGTATTTTTATATTTTACTTGTAAATTAGTATCATGGGTATTTTGTGCTGTAAATTGCATAATTTTTGTTTTGTCATATTTTTTTTTCAAATTGTTTATTTCCAACCAGTCTATAGTTTTTTAAGGGTCTCATTTACTTCTTTTACAATATTAGCCTTTTCTTTAGTTTTAACAGTAATTGTAGTATCATCGGCAAACATGATAACTTGGTGTTTTGTTATATTAGGCAGGACATTAATATAAAATAAAAAAAGGAGGGGACCTAACACACTACCTTGGGTAATTCCATAAGGATTGTGACTAAAAGTAGATTGAAATGTCGTTTTTTCTTTACCAAGAGTCCTAGTTACTTCTGCAGATTGAAGTCTGTTGTAGAGGTAACTTTTGATACATTCCTGTGCTTTACCTCTGATACCATAATTGTGTAGCTTATCAAGAAGGATATCATGGGAAACTAGGTCAAATGCTTTTGTCATGTCTAGGAAAATGGATACGGGATAATTCTTTTGATTTTTGGTTAAAACAAAACATTCTATTACGTATTTTATTGAATGAAAACCGGCTAGAGAAGTGGAACTCTGTTTTCTAAAACCAAATTGTTCTTTTGTGAGGATGTCATATTTCGTCACAAAATCATATTTTTTTTTAGTGATGAATACATAAACTGTCTTTTGTTTATATTAGATACTTTTTTATGTTGTGCTTGTGCTTTATATTTCATGTGTTTTTATGTTTGTAATGGAAAGTGTCCTTTTATGATAGGGAGGGCATTTTCCAATATTTTAATTGGACGCTGTAAAAGAAAGGGAGAAAAGAAATGCCCTTGCTGAGTTTCTTGCCGGTTCTTCTCAGTACAAGGTCTCCCGCCCTGTAGACTTACGAACCGATGGCGTAGTGACATTCATAAGTGCTCAATTATTGTAGCCTTATCTGAATAAAATTATATTGAATTTTAAACATAACTTTTTCAAATATCTTTGATATAATCGGTATCAAGGTAATAGGTCTATAATTACTTATATTTTCTGTATCACCCTTTTTGTGTAGTGGTTTGATGATGGTGTTTTTTTAGTCGCGACGGGAATTTTCTTTCTGTCAACGACAGATTTATTATATGAGTTGATGGAGCTGCTACTTGTATGGCAACTTGTTTAAGTATGTCTGTTCTTAAGCCATCATATCCCGTAGACTTAGTATTGTTTAATGTTTTGATTATTTTATAGGTATCATGTACCGTAACAACCGTTAAGAAGAGCTAGTTCTGTTTACAAGGAATTTCTGATTTTTATTGTTTTGTAGTTTTTGATTTGTTTATATTGTCAGTATTAGAATTTGTCAAATTTATAAAATAGTTATTAAACATTTGGCTTTTGTCTTGTGCGTTGTCATACACATGGTTATCGATTTTTATACAATTTATTTCTTTTTGTTTTGTTTTTTTAGCCATGGAATCCTTTATGACATCCCAAGATGCTTTACTTTTATTTTTTTTCTGTGATTGTGGCATTTCTTTAAAATGTTGGTGTATCGATTGTATTTTTTTTTTATTTTTTTTTATTTAATGTAGATAGTCTATATTTTAGATATAAGCGTCTTTTGTTAAAACAGCATTTTCTTAAACCTTTAGTTAACCATCTATTTCTGATTTTTTTTGTTACTTTAACTTTAATAAAAGGGGAAACACAAGATGTAAAATAAGGTGAACATATCTTGAAAACTATTTAAAGCCTTTCCTGTAGTTTTTTCTGAAAAAGTTTCTTGAAATGACAGAGCTGATATGCATTCTATAAACTTTAGAATATTGTCGGTACTCATGTCTCGCCTCTTTTCAAACCAATACATACAATACAAAATATGCAAAACGTTGATGCTTCTCTTTTTGCCCATAATATAAAACAAAACGATCCATCTCGGATCAAGCATCTGACGAGGGCGTCTAACAAGTGAACACTGAACAAAAATGCATGCGATGCATCTTTGTTTCTATTTAAATCTAAATTTAAATGATTTTATTTTTCTTAATTGCTGTCCCTACGCAAATATCAAACGTTACTTACGATCGGTTTGTATTCTATGTTCATTATGACCTATTTAGAGATGCGAGCGGACATAGCCTGCTCCAGTACCTAATGCCGTGTGATTTTTCCTTTGGGGGGTTTTCTTAAAAAATTAAGTCTACAGGGCACGAGTCAACACCGCACGGGGACGCAGATTGGCTGCGTAATACGTATTTATTTAAAATTCTTCACATAAATAATTATTATGTGTGTATTCGCTTGGGTCTGATATTTCCTCTTCAAAACAGTACCATACCGTAACACCTACATAAGGTACAAAATAATTGACGAAATCTTACATACCAATAAATTAATCTCTGATCCATTACAGTGACTTTCTCGCAGCCAAGTGTGGCCAGCTGCTGTGCAGAGGGTGTGGGTTCGGTACCCGCACTAGACAAACATTTATGTCATAATATAAATATGTGTGTTTGTCTTCAGTTTGGGTGTATTTATGTAGGTTTTTACAAAAAAAGTAATATTTATGTATTTGTATCCGTTGTCTGGTACCCATGACACAAGCTTTGCTTACTTTGGGGCCAGATGGCGCTGTGTGTTATTGCCAAAAATATTTATTTATTATTATTTTTTATTTATTATAGAAAGGAAGAATCTATAGATTTAGAAACTAAATAATTATTAAACTGTTTACAATTATTTTAAAAATAAAAAAAACAGTTAATAAAAGTATATTTTTTTTGTATAAGAGCACGTAGTGAAACTAAGATTTTTTTGATACCTGAATGCTTTGAAAAATACGAACAGAATGGTCGATGAGATTAGTACAAAACTTTATTATATAATTTTAAGATAAAATAGTGTGGTAACCAAACCGTTTCGCCCAAACGTTTTGTGCTGATAAATTGGATAATTTAGTATCAAGCAGTTTGCTAGAGGATCGCATTAGCGTGCAGGGCGATGTAGATCCTCTAGTACTAAAAGACGCGTACTAAGCCACGCTTGCGATGGCACTGCGCTAGTCCCGCGGCCGTCAGCAGGGGCCTACATCGTCTGCCCGGCCACCGTCATTTTCAGAATCTCACGAGTGGAATTTCCGAAGGGCTAACCTATGTGAACTATATAAGGCTATCGCCAATATTGACTGGAGTGACGTTCTTTAGGAAACTGAAGTTATACTGGCAACGGATATCTTTTACTCAAAATTAAAAAGTTGTATTAATGACTGGGTTCCAATTAAAAAGCATGATTGAGGAAACCAGCGATATTTTTATCTGACTTTGTTAACCCCACAAATTAAACGCAACATAAAACATAAGTTTTATCACTTTAAAAGATATAAAATGGAAGGTAAGAAATTTAATAAGGAACTTTATAAATATAATAGGACATTAGTGAAAACTCAAATAGGCAACGCATTTGACTCGTTTATAAAAAAATAGTGAAATCAATGTCAAAAACAATACCAAACTTTTTTGGAAATACATATCAGACCAACTACAGAGTAGACAACCATCTGACAATTTTAAGTATCGCGACAAGACTGTATCTGGATAAGAAGCGGTAGACGCATTTGCCGAATATTTTAGCTCAGTGTTCCTGACTGGGGTACCGAGACTAGACGTACAAGAGGCGCAGCGCAGTATCGAGCTGGTAGCGTCCGACAGCGCCCGTGTTTTAGTCAAATGCATCACAGAAACTGACTTGCGCCGAGCGGTAAAAGACTCAAACCTACTTCTTCCGCAGGACCGGATGGTATCCCTCCTTTCGTAGAGAAGGATTGTATTTTAGTGCTTAGTGTTCCGCTACTGTATCTTTACAATCTATCGTTGCGCACGGGGGTCTATCCACCTTGTTGGTAAATATCTCGAGTTACGCCGATATTTAAAGGCGGTGATAAGGCTCAAGTAGAGGATTACAGACCTGTGGCAGTCCTATCTGTGTTCGGAGAGATCTTTGAGTGAACTCTGAATTATCATATTAGTGGGCAGATTCGAACATCTTTGCAAGACAGTCAGCACGGATTTCGTCCAGGACGCTCGACTGCAACACACCACACTACCTTTGTAAATACTGTGGCAGCGGCCATGGACGACGGGTATAGTGTGGATGTTGCATATCTCGATTTTAAAAAAGCTTTCGACCAGGTGGATAATGACATATTACTTACAAAATTTGCAAAGTACGGATTCACTCCAAAGTTGATGTGTCTATTAGTCAGCTACCTAAGCAACAGAATGCAATTCGTCAAAATAAGAGATTTTTCTTCAGATGAGTACTACAAGAGGTCATGATTAAGTCAAGGCAGCACTCTAGGTCCAACCCAGTTCCTTTTGATGATTAATGACTTACCTGAACATCTTGGCGAAAAATCAAAATACTTAATGTTTGCAGATGACCTAAAATTATACACTATTATTAAGAATGCTGCAGATTGTACATCACTGCAAACGGACATCCTAAAGGCTGCACAATGGAGTGACACAATCCACTTAATTTTTAATACGAAAAAGTGTAAGATCATTACTTTCACACGGTCGCGCACGCCGATCAGGTATGAGTACTACCTGTCGGAAGCTACGCTACAAAGAGTTGACAGTATACGTGAATTGGGACTAACATTTGACAGTGAACTAAATTTTCGTGATCATATTGGTATTGTTTGTCGAAAAGCCAATAGGACTCTGGGTTTCATCATGAGACAATCACGAGAGTTTAAAGATGTAAGAGCGGCTATACTGCTATATAATGTATTTGTTCGTAGTTTTCTTGAGTTTAAAACAGTTGTTTGGGAGACCAAATATGTGCTCATGTTAGAAAAAATCCAAACTTTCTCGAAGTTCATTTATAAAAAAAAGTAGGGGTATTATCCATTTCTTTTTCCTTCGCTTTTTGTTGCGGGAATGGTGGGACTCGAGACCCTAGAGTTAAGGCGAAAGCTACAAACCATAGTTCACTTTTGCCTACATTTAGGCAATAAGATTGACAACCCGGCGGAATTAAACTCGCTAGGTCTATTCATGCCCGATTGGTATTTTCGGGGTAGTGATGCGGGATTTAATTCGAAGGACTAACATGGACTGAATTTTGAGAGCAGTCAATGTTTTTAGATTAGAATCCGAAGCAGAGCGAGGGATAGGTACAAGAACCGAGATGATTGTGTTGTGTCTTTCTACCATTGATTGCATGTAAGAACATAAATAGTAGGAAAAAAACAATAACAATAACAGATAGAAAAGAACATAATTAAAATAGGCGGGATATTATTTTTAATTTAATTTTAGGTAAGGCTCTATGGAATAGCTCCATTTAGCCAGCCAGTAGCTAGTTTTAACCTTTTTTTTAATATTTTTTATATACAATTACTTTAATTCGTGCTTGTTCCAAATTAAGAATGTTTTTATTTAATCAGTGACTAAAATAGAGAATAAATAACTTAAATACAAAATGATTAGTATTTTGTTTAAGGCTGAAAATTAAGATTGACGTGTCAATGGTTTGGAAATATCATTTCCTAGAGCGCAAAATAGGGGATCTAAATTTGAATGAGAATTCTGATATTTTTGTGACTAAAACACTTTAAATTTTGCACAGATGTGTAAGTTATAACATACGCGAGTATTTAAAAAGAGTTTTGCCAAAATCATCTTCTCAACGGTTTAAATGGGGGTTGGAAGTGTCTATGGAAATCCGTCATATTTGAAGCTATTAAACTTAAAATTTGAAATTTGTCTTAATCCTTGGGGTGCCTGGTGGGTAAAATCACACGGGGTGGCTGGTGGGTCTGTCGGACCCGTAAACAAAATAGGTTTTTTTTGTTGTTTTAAAGTCAAAACGCCACATAACAAGTTTTCATTTATTTTGAATCTTGTTTCTAAATAATATTAAAAAAATAAAATTATACTGTTATTGTGAAGTTTTTTTTAAAAACCTCTTATTTTAGGCAGTAAAAATTATCATTTATGTTTAAATCATCAATATAAAACTTTTGTAAATAGAGATCGAAAATCAGACATCACATTAATTCAAGGCAAACATGAATCAACTTACATATTATTATCTATATTGGATATAAAAAGAAGAATATTCGGTTTTTATGCGACAATTTTCGCAAACAAAATGTGACTCACATCTGGATCTTCATTTTCATCTAAATATATTCGTGTTAATCTAAATTTAAAGCTTGGCTTATTTCACTATTAGTTAATTATTACATAAATGTTATTTTCATAGATAATTTACTACAAGAACATTATATATCTTAAAAAACAAAAATTATTATTTACCGATTAAAAGTTACACAGTGTGCCTGGTCGGGCAGACCCAAGCGCACTACTTAGATGCGTGCACGTACTCACTTACTTACATTAAATGGGGCGACGAAATGGCGGCTAGTTTATAATGCGAGGCTACTCAAGAGCGTAGCGGGCTTTGTTAAGAATGTAGTAAAATAGTGTCGATTTTATTAAGTGGCGCGTCTGACGGACTCATGCACTCCAAGGGTTAAGGTTAATATTTAAGTTGGACGTGTTTCACTTAAAAAAATAATTTGGGAAATTATCCCCTTCAGGCAAAATAGGAGTAGGTTATAATTGGGGCGTCTGGATCAAGATCCGATCTTGGTGGGATCGGATCTTGATCCAGACGCCCCAATTATAACTTTGAATCTATTCAACTAGCTTCTTTTTTTTACTTTTTAAACATTTGAGAACTGTTGATTTATTGTCAATTGTAGTTAATAACTCTAACCTTCAAATAAAACTATTGTAATCAAAGAATTTATTCATCTAAAACGATCAAGAGACCTCAATTATAACTTTGAGTCTATTTATTAAGCCCCTTAAAAGCCTTAATTTTCACAAATAAAAGTCTTTCATAATTATATAGTTTATATATTTTGTTTTATACATCACAACAAAAATACATGCTATTATAACTCTCTTTTTTTCACTATTTTCTAAAAACCATTTATACAAACATGATACATTTTTGAAAGCACATACATTAGTGTGGTAAGTACAATTTTGAATATTTGACGACTTTGCATAATTTTCATGCAGAGTTACCAATTTAGGACAATTTAGGTCTTCTATATTATAAACTTTGTCAGTTCCTAGAATTTGTTTAACCCATTGTACTTTTTCAAAACCTTCAGCGAAAATGTATTTATGTTTAAAAAAACCGTAAAATAAAGTTTTATAATTATAGTAAGGGAAATAACCTTCGGTCCACAAAATACCTCTATTTCTCTCTATCTAAGCTACATTAAACGTTGTTTTTTTGTTAAATTGTAGAATGGGTATGGTGGTTTAATCAATAACACATAGACATGTTTTTCAGACCGAATTGCTATTTCTTTTAATATAAATTTATTGTCTTCACTTTTGAAACCTTGTATATCTACAACAACATTCATGATAATTTTCGAACAATATTGCTTAATGGTTTATACTCGAACAGATGATCATTAATGATTAGACAGTAAGCTGCTGTGTTTTCTGCTATGTCTTCAGAAGACTCGATTTCTAAACGAACGTCCTCTGGACCAGTTTTCAGTGAATCATTTTGTCTTGAACAATCAATTACAAAAAGCGGGGCTTTTTCTTTAAATGTGTGCAAATCAAGCAAGGGATCCACGCCGGAGCCGTAATATGAGTGTCGAAAATGAGCATACATTTCGTATAATATACTGTATTTACCTTCTTCAAATTTCAAATTAAGTGAATCATAAGGAAAATACTGAGAATTTAAAAATAATTTGACGTTAGTTATTTTACAATGATCAAATACAGATGAACTCTTGGTATTATTAAATTTTCTGTCAGTTTGTAACCCAACTACTACAAATCTTGGTTTTTCTAGCTGGGAGTAGTTTTAATAGACCAAGAGTGCTTTGTAGTTTTAGGTAATAAAGGATACTCGTACTAATCCCAATTTCTAAATGCCAACTGTTTAGGACGATCTTTTTCTAAATGCTTAAGTAATGTTAGTCTATTACGATCAGAAACTTTGATATGAGGTACACGCCATTGAATTTTTTAAATATCTATGTTTATGTTATCGTTTTTTTCCATTATCACACTATTTAAAACAGAACTGTTTCTATGTAAAATAAGTTCATGTCTACAATTTATGAGAATTTTGTCGTAATCTTCCGCAAACCCCAGTATTTTATTTAATGGCATAATGATATTAAAATGTCCTTTATTTTGTTTAGTTCCATTTATATTCTAACCCCATAGTGCCGCAACTTTACCTTCTCCTTGATTCATTGAGATATAAGATTTCATTGTAGTGGTAATGCCGACATTTTTTGTATGATCTATTTCGATACCATTCAACTCATATCTTATATCTTTAAATAAAAATGAAACTGGATTATTTATAAAATTAATTTCTTTCTGTATGATTTTTCCTGTTGCATCTTTTGTGCTAGCACTTGCATATCCTTCAATGTAAAGGGAGCTAGCAGATGGAAGTACATACATGTCTTGCTGATGGATGGGTATCCTGATTTCATCGTTTTCTTTAAAGCTGTTGTTATATGGATTGTAACATAACTTTCTATGGAATTGTCGTGATGCGGCAAATCGTTTATTTCAAGCATTTTATATTTTAAAACCAAGGGCTTGCAGATTTTTTTTATTATTCCTCGTTATATTTTTAGTGGATCTAAAACGTCCTCTTTCTCTCGATATTGGAGATGAAATATTAAAAAATCATTTTTATTCAATATGTTTACTCAATTTAATTAAAAGCAAGTAACATTCTGTCCTGACTGTAGACAGTTGGAGAATAAGCGTTTGATGTACTCAGTCATTTTATTTATTTACATTTTTGGTATAAGTTAATTAAATATTAATAGATGACTACTTAGTTATTATAAGTCATCCAAAATGAGTTCAAAAATTTTAAACATTAACACCCACATTTGTATAAATGATTTCCTTGTAAATTATCGTAGTTATATCTAATGTTTTGTCCTACATATTTGATGAACTCCTTTGGTGGTTTAAGATCACCATAACTATCAAAGTATTCAATATAATCGTTTATCTTTCCATAGGCTACCCAATGAGTACTAGAATTTTCAGAAGAATCTAAATTAATAACTCCACACTCTTTTAAGAATGGTTTTTCTGGTTATTCATCTTTTTCAATTCAAGTTACTTGAATATTATTTTCAGAAGTTTTTCTGTATATTTTTCGTTTCTTTTCTTTAATAACATTATTTCGTTTTTTCACCATTTTTTATTTTTTATATTTTTATTAGTACTCAAAGAATAAGGTCTTTATTACTCAAAGAATCATACACAAATGAGAACAAAGCAACCAGGAAAGCAAATTTAAAATAATTTTTAATAATCTCAAGTACTAGTTGGAATCGAATTGCATAAACACTAATTAAGTCAAAACATTTATCTTATCCATCCAACTGTTTTCAGTTAAAGGGAGACCCAACCATTTAACATACAATTTGCTTCCTTTTTTCTTTAAAACCTTTTCTACCTGAAGATATACATCATGGTGTTTGGGTTTTTGGATTTCTTGTGCATAAAATGCTCCTAAAATTGGTCTACATTTTCCATCTTCTAATAAATAAGTTGTCGGGTTAGTATGTTGTACTTTTGTTATTTTAATAATTTCTGTAGACCAGTTAGGTGTGAAACCTTTTTCAAAACATCCTTTATACTTGCTGATTCTAAAAAAATCTCCTACTCTGAACCTCCAACATTTAGGAATTTATTATTGCTGTTAATAGATCTCTCAAAAATAGATTTTTTATTATTATGATTAATTGTGGCTGGTGGTTTTCCTAATGTTCTGTGAAATGTATTGTTGTATTCATAAATTTTGTTTAAAGCGTACCATCATTCCACTTATAATTTCCTTTTAAACTGAAATCCTTGTAAAGTTTAATTTTTAGTGTTCTTATAAATCTTTCCACGATTGAAGCCTTTTTCGTAGAATATGTAGAATAATGATTAATTTTATATGTTTGAGTAATCTGTTTAAATAAAATATTATAAAACTTTGTTCCCATATCTGTTTGTAAATTTATGGGAACACGCCCGTTTCTTAATTTTTTTAGTTTTTTAGTTTTTTTTTTAAGTGGAATAGCCCAAGCATACTTTGAAAAGCAGTCAATAATTACCAATATGTATTTAAAACCAGAATTTACATTAGATATTTTTTGCATATCTATTAAATCAGCTTGCCAAAGGTCGTCTATATCTTTTAAAATTACATTTCTTCGAGGAAAGTTGAATCTAGCATTTCTGTGAATTTCATTTACAACGTCCACTTTGCTCATAGTGTTTATTTATTTTTCCTTCCAGATATTTAGTTACAATATCACTTTCAATTTTTTTTATCCTTTGTGTCAAACTCAAAATTACCTTGCTGAGAGTTCTAACTTCACTTAAACATTCTTGCATAATTTTATCAATGTAATCCTTAGAAAAATTTGTGTCTGATTCACAATTATCTTTTACGGACTCTATATTCCCAAATATATCGTCATTCATGTTTTAGGTATTCAGCGTTAATAAAAAAATAAATACATTTTTATTCTTTTATAATACCAGCTTCTTTTAACTCTTCTATTATTGACACAATTTCGTTATCATGATTACTATTACCAGCACTTTTTGACGCGATTAACCCGTTACGCGTCCTAGGTCCCACCGTGGGACCTAAGCGACTTGTGTCGCGGGGGAATTTTTTCAGGACAACTTTTATCAGACAGGCTAATTGTAAGTATTCAGAAGTGAAGCCGATGGCCTGTCCTACGTTCTAGTATTATTGGGTGGACAATATTTTGTGCGTTTAATATTTTTTTATCAGAAATTGTTTTGGTAATTTGATCCGGCCGCCATTTATATTGCGCCATTTTGAGTTGGATTTTGGATTTTATTAACAGCAGCATAAAGTTCATTTTGACCCCTGGTAATGTGCTATATATAAAAAACTATGTATTTTTTTAGTAAATAAATTTATTATTACTTATTATATTTAACATAAACTTATTCTTGTTACTTTTTTTTAATACTGTATATATTAGGGAACATACCTAAAAATAAATAAAGAGGAATAAACGTAATAAAGTTAGGTGTATGTCCGTTTGTACGCGGCAATGGCGGATAATTTCCTTAGTATGGGGACGCTTGACGGGTTAACAGTTTGAGCCGTTCAATTAACTCATTTGGATCATCCCAATAAATATAATCTGTATTGCTTTTATACTCCTTTAATTTAGGTAAATAACCACCTACTTTAGATTTAGTTAACTGCTCACAAAACTTTTCGTTAGCATCTTTCAATTGTGAAAACATGGGTTTAATTATCTCACGGTATTTTAATCCTTTGTCACCTTTTATTTGCCCGTTGGAAGTGTAATCTCGCCTGTGAGCCTTTGTATTATTATTAAGCATATCTTTATAGACAATTTTGTCTTCTTCAGTTACTAACTTAAGGTCGGGTTTATTGCATAACACAAGTTCTTTCAAACCTGATGTTAACTTATATTTTTTATTATTTATAGTTACCACATATACCTTTTCCACATCAGTAGAATTATTTATAAGTGAAAAATTAACAGCAGAGTGTCCCATAAAAAACTTTTTATTTTAGCAACGAATACCAAAGGGTACATTTATGTTGTTACCATAGATGTCGATGATATCTTCTTTTTTAAGGGACAGCAATATGTCATTGTTATCTTTCAGTGAACATGTACCATTTTTTTCATCATCATCCGTGTAATCATAGTATTCTGAATGTTCATTAGAATTATTTTTCATCAAGTATTTGAAATCTTCATATTCCACAGAATAGTCCAATTCCTTCATTGCATCATTTTTGATTACAGTATCGTTTAACCTGTAACTTGAATCGACTATACGTCTATAAAATTCTGGATAATTTTTTACATTAACTTTAACCATGTTTTCTAGAGGGTCAGTTATTGGTTTAAAGACTTTTTTGTATTTAAGATTTGCCGCATCTTCTTCATTTTGAATCATCTTCAGTTTAATTTTTATGCTATCGACTGGTTTTATAAGTTGTTCTTTTATGTTAATTTATTGACGTGACAACGTCTTATAAATTGGTTTGCCGGGTGACACTTCAAGAAACTGCGTTACGCTCCGCTCACGTTATGCGCTCACAATGAGAGCGAGTGAGAGGCACGCGCCCGCCTAAGAGCGAGAGAGACAGACATAAAATCATTGTCACGTAAAACTTTCGCCCGTATACCGACTTTACAAGCAACCAGTTTTTTGTCAGAATTGATAAGCGAGTGAGGTATACAGAGATTAATCAATAAGTAATTTATTACCTTAAATTAGAATTCCACAATATCAAAAAATAATGAATGTATTAAAACCTTGTCTATATCTCCCGTTGTTAATTGCACAATCTCTATTTATCAACAAAAAGTTAAATTGATCCTTCCATATTGTACAGCAAAGCTGTTTAAATTTAGGCCAATCCATATCTGTATTGACATGCTCATTATATATATGTTTCAAATTCGTGTTATCTTGTTTGAAGACAATCAATAAATTGGAATTATCTCTTAGAAGTTGTTTAGGTATTTTCGAATATGTTTGAGTCAAGTAAAAATAATCTATTTTTCTATGCCTTCCCATGGAAAAGTAATTTCGAATGTTTAATTGGTTTTCACATGCAACGTCATCAAATATAATTATTGAGTTAGTCAGTGCATCGTTAGGGTGTAGACATTCTTCATGATTATTAAAAATAAAAAATTTCGCTTCTGGGATTTCCGCCATTACTTGACTTAAGAAATGGTATTTTGGTTGGAAAATTGTCTTTGAATATAAATAACCATTCTTAAATTTGAGATCATTCTTATGAAGCAATAAATTAAGCATGAGATTAGTTTTTCCCCAATTAGATGGAACGCAGATTAAACATCGGATTGTGTTGGGAAATAGTACACTGTGTTTAATTAAGGGCAATGAACTATCCAATTTTATGTTATTTACTTCTAAAGTCAAGGGCTGCATCACGAACTTCATTGTGTACTGTGAGTCGTACACTGTGTGTTGATAACTAGTGTATAGTTATTATATAGATGTACATTCAGAATAAGTTAGAGAAATAAAACATTTTAAAATGATATTAATATGGATGTATTTATAAATCACTAAACAATGTTATAAGTACACATATAATCTTAAGTTTAATACTTTATTGAACAGATAGTATTTACAATAACTCATAAAATCCATACATAAATTTATTTATTATTTTTATTTACACTGCGTAAATACATTTTAAATATAAAATTTATAATAATTTAATAAAAACAACATTTTGACAGAGAAATACTAGTAGTACATTTTTTTTCTTTAAACATGTATCACAATTTCTAACCCTAAAATATAGTATTACAATGACCCCAAGGTAAAGTTTCAATTTGATTTGAAAGTATTTGAATCTTATCATCGTTTTTATTCATCACTATTTTATTTATTTCTCGAGAATATAGTATGTGTTTTATTGATTGTATTACATTCATTCTACATTTTTATTAGTAAATAACGCAGTTATGTAATTATTTGATTGCATACGCTTTATTACCGTCTTAGCTTTTTTAATTTTAACTTTAGTACTATTTATGCAATAGAATTTTGCTCTTAATCCAATAAACTCGGTTATAATATCACCTCCCAGTTCATCTTTGAATATTCCTGGAATCTTTGCATTAATTCTAGGTATCTCATAAATATTATCTACTTCAAAGTTACTAGTATCGAATTTTGATATTTGATCCTTCATATCTCGATAAAAATCTGTTGATTTTATGTAATATAAAAGGCTATCAGTGTCTGTGTAACATAATCTTGCTTTGTTTCGATATTTGTTTATAATGAAATCGTAGTGAAATCTATACAAATGTTGTTTTGCGTATTCCAAAACTGTAAAACCGAGATATATAGGTCTGTCAAGCGTTATTTTTTCCGGGGTCAAATGAATGGCTGCAAAGTTTTCAGAGCATATAGTAATGTTTTTTAAGTTCGGTTTTGAAATTAATTTCTCTGCACCAATTTGTTTGTTAGTTTTATTTTGGGTGTCATTCCATGTTGCTGCTTGCGTCTATTTTCGATAGTTTTTCCAAATATAGCATTATTCAATAATTTAAAAAAATCTTTCTTAAAAGCAGACGAAGAAGCCTGGCGCAAGCGAGTATTTAAGTCGATATATTTTTGCAAATATTTGTCTTGTCTAAATGTAATTACTCGATGAATCTTTTTTAAAATCAGGCCATTCCGTAAACATTCTTTTAAATGAACATAATGAATAACATATTTATAATTATCATATAAGCTAGCAATTAGCTTAGGTGTCTTCCCCCCTGGCGGAGTAAATTTTTCAGGTGCAAAAGGTAAATCACGATGAGTATTATGTAAATACTCTGGATAGCCCAAGTCAACTTCTAGAATATAGCCATGATCGGAGTTGTTTGAGGTGTTCGTTATATTAAATTTATCTATTTCTTCTGGGGTTAAGAAACGAAAATCTGATATTGGCAGTTTTTTTGTCATTGCATAACCGCAAAGGTTATTACAATCTAAGTGTATCAAGTAAGTTGATGGTTAAGATTTATCAAAATCTGATAAATATTTATTATTTGCTTAAGCGTGACGAAGGGAACATTGTGCCAAACCTCCACGAATGCCTTTTTCAATCATCTCATATATTTCTAAATTATTAATAAGTTCTAGCTGGACACCTGTATACAACAGCATCGCATCCCAGCTCAAACTTGGAGCAGTGATATAGTAAGCTGGGTCAAGTTTATAATACTCTAAACTAGTTTTGCGAAAATTTTCAAATATGGTCAGAAAGTAGCAATACATCTGTTTTTAAATACAAATCTGTGTATTCACCAAGTGTTTTAATATTTAATATATCCCATACCCGTTTTGCGTGTGTGTATTCTTCATGTGTTATATTTTCACATTTAGTACTATTATAAAAATGTTCTTTAGCAGGAAGATCAGATTCTTCATATTTAGAAAAAGAATCCATATAATTGAACGGATATATTCCTTTACGGCACAATAAATTACTGTGCTCCAAATAATGAAATTCTTTTTTCAGGTGAATAAAATCTTCTGCATTAAAATTTTCAGTTAAGTCATTTAAACTTGCGTTAAGAAATTGATACGAGTCAATAAATTTAATTTGGATTGGATAGTTTTGCAAATATTTTTCTTTCGTCTGAGGTATTATTTTAAAAAAGCCTTCATATTTTGCTAACTCGGTAATGAAAAGTTGACTGTCATAACCTGTCAAATTATGAAAAATAACAGGCACAAATGGGCAGACTCTGTACATCAGATTGCAGTGTGAGTGTGCTGCACCCCGATATCGTGTTGTAACATGATCGTGGTCCATCACCTTGTCATTAAACAGAAAATGATTACAGATATGGCATCTTGTTGCACTTTTATAATTTTTTTCTTGTTCAAAAGACATAAGACTCATAGGCTATTAATAGATAATATTTCATGAATATTTTTAATATCTTTAAACAACCATTGAATAAATATTTTTAAACAATTTGGTCCTCTATATGTTACGTATTTATTCAAACGAGAATCATGCGAACAACAAATGTAATACCTGAAACAGGCAGGTTTATGCATTTTATAAGATCGAGTGCTTTCAGTCTGTTGCTCGTTGTGATCTAAAAGTAGGGTTTCAAAGTCTGCATATATAACGAAATTATTTTTTGTTTGCTTTCATAGTACTTAAATTGCTTAAACCAGCATATTTCGCAGGTAGTACTGTTATAATTTTATTACATTCATGAGAAGTGTATTTTATTTTACTTACAAAAAATTGTAAGCACAGCTCACACAAATGCATTTTGCCTTTGTGACGAGTTATTTGACGTTTAACCAATCACAAAAAGTCTTTTATAAGACAGTGACCTTTATTATTTTTCTCAAAATAAAGTAAATTGATATGAGTGATTTTTCTCGCACAAGTTATATATAATGGACCAGTAACATTGTTTTTTTCGTCTAATCCGTAAATGATAATACTTATATCAAGATTCATACTTTCAAAACGTTTAACATCGTTATGTGATGGGGGAAAAGACATACCATCTATATTTAAGACCATAGAATAATGTGGATAAGAACTTATACGACATACGTTATTGATTTGAGGATATATACCCGCTACAATACTCCACAAAAAACAGTGATTATCATTATTTTTTAAATTTAAAAACTTTTTGAATTTTTATTGCACTTGGTAAATCTATGTACGAACCACCTCTTAATGGACAGTATTTGTTAACATTAATTTCTAAATGATTTATAAAAAAAATGACCAGCCTGATTCACGAGTTTGAAGTTCACATATTTTTCTATCAAAACTGCTAATAACATTTTTAAACAATTTACTGATATCTGTATTGCGATATATTACTTCGTATTTCGTAATAAAGGACTTTAGCTGTTGCTCCCCTGACTTAGGTTGTACAAAATACGCAAACAGCTCAAAGTTTACTTTTACACAATTATGTTTATTTATACAGTTACTTATTATTTTTACAACATTGTTCAGGCTATCCAATAGGAATGATTCTAATGACAAGTATTCTTCCGATGGATTTAGCCGAAATGTTATAATTCTATTTTTAAAAGCAGTAGCTATAATATCATCATTTTCAAATTCTGACTGTAATAAGCAATTTGATTTATGTAAGTTTGTTCTTAAGTGATTTTGGTATTTATTCTTTGGTATTTCAATTTTACAATTTTCACATCGTTTTACATTAATAGAATCTGGTCTGGACACGGGAGTTTGGGGTACTGTAAAAAAAATAATTAAATAATGATAATATTTATTAGGACTTATTGGTATGGATATATTATGTACATAATCTTTATATTATTCTTAAAAATATCTAGAGTCAAAAGTAATAAAATAAATCGTTAAAATATTTAAATATTGAAAATAGCTAAGTATAAACATTAAAATTATAAAACTAGTCATAATACTTGATTGTAGGATATAATACGTGATACAATATACTAAAAAGAGGGTTTGTTGCTTAAGCACCATAATTTTTTTTAAACTTTTGCTTATTGTAGAGGACAGGTCAACGCTATTGATTAGCTCAATCTGTACTGAGCCTATAGCCTGTAGGCCAGCCATGCTAATAAAAGTAATCTAATAATAATTACTAATAAAAGTAGGAACACTTTTGCAGAACTCCTTTCTCGTTTCCCTAATAAAATCGGTAAGATGTTGCCAGGCCTCCGAATTATCGTCACTGCGATTTTTCACGCTTATGATAGCGTGACGCCATCTATTTATTGGCTGCACATTCTAAATGTCGTCACTCTTATAAATCCGGAGGTCTATAAAGTATGTCCCCGGTTTCCCATCTGCAGATTGACGGGAATACCCGTTCGCAAGCCTTCGTGTTATATTTGAAATAATAGTAGGAGGCTTTTGGCTTTTGGCATTGCTGGTTGTATCGCGCTCTTCTTTGCTGTCACTCCCAAATAGCTCGAGTGCCGTTGGTTTTTTGGAAGTGATGGGGGTGAAAATTTTCTTCTTACCCGTTGTAGAAGATGCACCTTGACGTGCAGAAGAATGAACCGATCCTGACGTGCTCGTCAATGGAGACAGTTTTCTTTTTCGTTGTTTTTTCTCCAGCGCTGGCACATGAGGAACTTCATCATCTGAAGGAAATAAGACTTCCGCGTTTTCTTGAGTGCGAGACCTGTAAATATTTATAGAAACGTTTAATACTATCAGCTTTAGGCTAGCTAAACTTAAGTCTGTTGGGGGTAAGGGGTCAATTAAATCAATTTATGATTTTGTTATCCATCTGATTATAATCAGGTCAACATTGTATGATTAACCTGACTGACCTGATGAATGCTATCAAATGTAGTCTATATTATTCACATGGTGAAAGGGATTTTTTGTTTGGAATGATTCTTACGGCCACTTTCTACTTTCGGACCGCCCTGCCATGAGCAGAAATTCATCCTTATACCTTAGAACCTAAATGTTCGCTCACTGTGCGGTTTGAGAGGTGCTTACCCCGCGAACGCTAAGGTTATGGAATGAACTCCATGCCCGAGGTTTTCCTTAAAAAGGAGTGATTAGATTTTTAAAGGGTCGGCAAGGCGTGAGTAATGCCCCTGGTATTGCAAACCTCCATAGGCTACGATGACCGCTTAACATCAGATGGGGTGTAAGCTTTTTTGCCACCTGGTGGTGTACAAAAAAAGGTAACTATATAATATAAACTAAAAATTTTTACTTACACTGCTTATTATTAAAAACTGCTTAGTACACATTAAACTATTATGCCTAATTTTCAACCTTACCTCAGAACTATAGAGTCGAATCGAAACATATTCATATAGACAAACTCACATACTAGTTTTTACCTATGGTTTTAGTTTTGTAACTAGAATATTGAAAATGTAAATCTGCATAGGAAATCTTCAATACACATACATAAATTCTGATTGTTTAACTTATGAAGGAACCTATAAACCACAGTCCAAACATTTATTTGAATAATACAGTACCTACAGTCATCGCTTTGACATATTGTTAGACTGTGTATTAACAAAGCAGCGCTGTCTTTGTTTCATCATTAGAATCGTATTTCACCATACCATTTTCATATAAGTATTCGATTGATGAAATGCAAATACGATTTTGAGTTCTATTGACTGTTTAAAAAAAAACTATATAAAACAGGGGAAAATACAATATCCTGCAGTACATCATTCGGTAAGTTTCCCTGCTCAACTGAGTGACAACCACATTACAGTATTTTTTTTGACGACATATATAATTCAACAAAAAGTTTAATGATGAAAATTCAACAGAGCTTAGAAAAGATATGAATCTTCTTTTATTATATTTTAGTATTTACCTATAGGTACCGTTTATGAATAACTGTAACATTACAAAAGTTTCAATAAAATATATAGTGTCCTCAGTTTTAGTTTTATTGAATAATTATACTCCCTCGAAGCCGTGGATTATAAGAAATATAATAATAATAAACCTAATTATTTTACCATCACTGCCAATCAAATTACTACAGAGAGATAAAGGCTGAACTCAGACGACGTACGAATACTTTTTTCAAGAATAATTTGTAGAATAATATAGATTAAAGTACAAATTTTTTGGTAGTTGGACACATTTTTGAATACCTACTTAAGCTTATAAATCCGTATATTTAACCTCTTAATTAATTACGCGCTCATTGTGACTCCAGCATAAAAAAGATAAAATGTTTGTATGCGATGAATGTATAAATACGATTAGATATGGTAAGTTTATTGTTATTGATATCAGTGACACTATACCTACCGTTGAGTCCGCACGATTCAGCGCAGCGAACCATTTCCTTAAATAAATGTAATATTTATGAACTTTGCTTATCAGTCATTGAGTAGAGATATTGAGTTTAATAAATTACAGGAACCTTGCTGAATAAATTAACGTGATCATACATGAGTTTTTACAAAATAGTTTTAGTTTTTATAAAAATACAAGCTTTATTTGAAGGTAAGAGTTATTAACTACAATTGACAATAAATCAACAGTCCTCTAATGTTTAAAAAGTAAAAAAATGATGCTTCCGGGGTCTAGTTGAATAGATTCAAAGTTGTAATTGGGGCTACTAATAGGTTATAAGACTTTGTATGAGAATCCCGATAGTATTGTTGGTAAACCGTAAACAGTCAAAATCTATATTTTTCTTCAAAGTCCACGCGGATAAAAATTGAAAAATAACTAAAAAAAAAAAAAAATTTTGACAAGGATTCAGAATCACTTCACAAAACTTATTTTATTTTTCTTTTCTAGAGACAAAGTGTAACTGAAAGAGTTAAAAAAAATATATCTTCAGTTTTTTAGACTGTTATTGAAGTCAGCAACACTTGCAGTTTTTAACCTAGAAAAATTTGTTTTTGAAAATATCTATAGATGTCTTCCTGTTCGGGTCTTTTGATGTAAATAGTTTTTGGTTGTTTTTAACACAACAGATTACTTAACAACTAACTTACCGAACTATGGTGCGTGAGGCCCGACTTTAACTCTATCAAAAACTATTAATAAGGATGAGTTCGCGGGTATAAGGGAATTTTCTCCGGCCACTACATAGGGGCTTCGGGCAGTGAGGGGTCAGCGGGGCCTCTGCTGCAGCACTACAAGAGAGGGGGGCGACGTGTTTCCCGTGCGTTTCTCAAGCAATGAATGAGGATGAAGAAAAGAGTTCCATTCTCCTTCATTCCCCGAAATTTAGGGGGAGGGGCGGTGGAGATGAAACGATGCCCCGATTCGGAGAGGGGGTCTGTGCATTTGCCATGGGCCGACGCCAGAGAAGTTATCTGTGTGCGGGGTGGCGGAAGAATCGAAATCGGGAAAGCATTTCTTTTATTTCTTATATATGTAAAATCCTCTTAAAAACCAAACTTTATTAAATTATTTATTAACTTTGAAAGGAATTAATTAACGATGTTATATTAATTTAGCTTATTTTTATTTAGCTGGCAAACAAGCTTGCGGTCCGCCTGATAGTAGGCGGTTACCGCAGCATATGGACGCTTGCAACACCGCAGGGGCATCATCACTCGTCCGTTGTCGTCTGTTCAAAAATCTAATAACTTCTTGAAGAACCCCATACTGTATTCCTCAGAGAAAACCTTGGCACGGAGCTCATTCCACAATGTAAGGGAGGAAGTTTCTCTGAAACCGCACTCTACGTGACCGATAAGGTTCTAAAGTGTAAGGATGAATTCTAGCCGATGGCGAGCGGTGCGATGTTAGGAAGTAGCCGTGGGCATCATGTCATGGAGATGTCCGGCCCGTTATACTAGTGACTTCGTCGTTCGTATTCGAGTTTGAGGCAAAGAGACTGCGCAGTAGATCGGCTTCTTATTTGACACTGTGGGCCAAGTCGCCTTCGGTTTTCCGCAGTGGCGGGAACGATGACTGGCAAAAGTTCCCCTCGGCATTCTATTAACACTTTCGAATCGTCAAGAGAAATTATCTACAACTAGTTTTAGATACTCTTTGTAAAATAACAAACGAAACATAATATTATAGTGAATCAACTAATAAATACATATTTTGTATTGAAACACTTAATAAACAATATTATAATATCATTATAAAATGTATGAATATCCCATTCGAATCCGTAGAGTTCTCTGATATCAAGACGGTTAGCAACTAGATTGTTGCTTTACCTCGTAATTATCTATTCTTAGACAAAATGCTACTGTGTGTACCGCTTGTAATAGTGTGTTCTGAGGAGTTGTTCGAAATGATGCCCAGGGCTCCAAATGGTTACGTAAATTGTCATGCGCCAGGTATATTTATACCATATAAAAAACCATGGCATTGTCTTATTTGCTGACGAAACTTCTTTACTTTTTAAAGTTAAAGGACGACAGATATATATCTGTCCATAACATATGTTATAATGAACTAAATAATGCCATTTCTAAGATTGAAAATTGGTTTAATGCTAATAATTTGTTAATTAATGAGAAAAAACTAATTGTGTTAAATTAACATTACCAAATGATAGTCAGATCAAGCCCTGTGCTAATATTATTGGCGAGTTCTTTTTAAATCAGCTAGTTCAACAGATCCTTTTAATTTTCGGCCTATTTCAATACTACCTGTACTCGGTAAAGTTTAAAAAAAAGTATACTTTAACAAATTGGAAGGCGTTTAATTTAATAAATTACTTACTTAGTTAAATTATCTAATATATGCTGTGAAGGTAAAGTGAAGGCCTTGATTTCTTGAAATTTATCTCCTAAAGAATAAAAATTACTCGAACAGCGCTCTTCTGCAGCACAAAGTTTGTTTGAATATCAATTACGTGTCCCCATAGTAAAATACCGTAGGACATCACGGTATGAAAGTAGCCGAAGTATACTATCCCGGCAGTAGCTTTTTTTGTAAGTTAACGAATCTTTTAAACCGCGAATTTGCCTATCTAGCTATATGTGGGCCACACTGAAGCTTTGTGTCTAGGATAATACCTCAGAATACTGTATTATCTACAAAATCTAACTGCTCTCCGTTTATAGGTACACTGCTTCTTAATCGACAAGTTAAAGATAATATCAAATATTAAGGTCTACGATCCCTTAAACCTATATGTCTTTTGTATTAGTTACTGAACGTAAAAACAATCAAAAGCCGTTACACAATTAAAAAGGCTGTACATTGGTAAGCTATATAAGATTCAGAGATTTCTTCTAGCACATCTTTAAAGGTGAGAGAGACTGGGCAGATGCGCACAACATTGTACAAGTTTTATATTAAGATTAAGTAAAATGACATTTTACCTACAAATGTCATTTAAGTGATACAATTAAAAATATTATTATTAATAAAAATAAATATATAGATAAATATACACATCCTACTAATATTATTAATGGGAAAGTTTCGATGTTTGTTGCTCAATCATGCTTCAACCATCGGACGAGTAAAGATGAAACTTGACACACATATAGTCAAAAAAAATCAAAGTAGCGTAAGAAGCCGACACACCAGAGCGTATCACGACACGACACAACACTGTAGTCTGAATCCGCCTTTAGTGACAACACACAAGGTGGATTCAGACTACAGTGTTACTGAACACACATAGTAGCATACTTGTATAACTGAACACATATAGTTGCATACGTGTGTTGCTGAACACACATAGTTGCATACGTGTGTAACTGAACACACATAGTTGCCCAGTGCACACATCTTCATTGCAACCTTAATGCTTTTTATACCATTATATCTAATACGTTACAAAAAATAATATAAACTTAACATTTTGTTACAAAAAGATATTGTTTTGATCTTGTCTTCTTCGTCCCGCATGTTCTCCTAAGGTGCCTGTATGTTATTTAAGAAAAATTGTTTATCTCAAAAACTTCTGCTCAATATTTATTCAAAGGCACTGAAAATTATTCAAATTCAAAATCTTAAAACAATAGAAAATATTGTTTTAAGATTTTGACGAAAAGAATAGTGAATCCAAAGATTACTTATACGTCTAGATACCGTGTTCGGGCACACAAAACGAGCCGATCCGAGTACCTTAATTTTGCTCCCGCGTAAAGTAATAAAAATGTCGATTTGTGCAAAAAAAGTCGTGCTAAGCTATTGACAAAACAAAAGGCTGATATTAAAAAAATATTTTTTACAAGTTACTACAATAATCTGCTTGCTATATTTGAGATATAAACAAACTAAGTTTTCAAAATAATTATTCGCAAAACAAACAACAATTTTTTTTCTGTCTGTGTTGCCAAGTCTGGAGGTACGTTCATTTCCCATCCCAAGTTTAGTAAGGCGAATACTGAAACGACAATACATGTTTTTCACCTAACGTCACCTACACACATTATATTGAGGTTTATAAAGTATTTATGTATTGATGACCCCTGTAACACATTGTATCTATAGAACATAAACCTTTACCCCGGACTTCTGCAATGCTTAAATAAAAAAAACATAAACATAACAGTGATGTAAATATCAATAGAAAAAGTAGTACTTATCATATATTTTATGAACTACGAGATTAATTAATTACCGTACGTATCTTAAAATATATAAATAATTTGAAAAAATATCTTTTCTTTACAAAGAACTCTTTATATGAAATTTCAACTTTAGTTACCTAATACTAAGTACTTTATTAGCAAGACGGTGTATGCACATGCGCAACTGGGTGTGTAAAATTATAGGGCGAGTGTCATTTGCATTGTTTTTGTAATATTCTACGTCAATCAGTATTATAAGTTACATATACATTTACAATAATAGACTAATTAGGTCTTATGAAAAATAAATATAATGTACTTATAATGATTTTTGTTCGATTTTCTTTTGAATAACTAAAAAAATGTTACACTAAAATCTTTTAATTTTATTGATTATTTTTTAAATAATATATTTTATATCATCTTCATATTGCCTGTGTAAATTAAGATTAAAATACTGTATAGTTTATTAATTAAACTCCCTGATTGTTTCTCTACCTGAAAGGTCCTAACCTTTAAAGAGCTCGAAGTATGCAAAAGCCTTAAAATTTTTCTCAGAATATGTGTTACGAATGCGGGTTTCCTAACTAATAATAAAAATATAGAACCAACAACTAAAAATTTTTGAGGGCTTTTTAGAATAGGCGCCGTAGTACCGGTGTAATTAAATGACACTGTAACTTACAAAAATAAAAAAAAAGTATAAGATTCATATTAAATGTTAATTGAGAAAATCGTACACATTTATACAATAGCATTGTGATCTGATTCCTGTGGGCTGCTCGTACAATATCAGCAATATCGCTTTCGCAAAAGAAATTTAGTAATTCTAATATTTACGCATTGAATGTGCTCTATGCTCTCTACGCGCGCATTCCTCTATCTATCTGTTGACTAAAAATGAATGCGCTTAGTGTTAAATTTGGCGGCACTTACGGTCCGCTTTTAACGCATTGACTGTACGTGCTAAGGAGGTAGAACAGTGGATGTTCTTTAAAAATAATTTAAAATTCAATAGCTCGGTAATGCGATAGCTTTTTATGCTAAAAAAATTTTTCAACAAAACACGGCTGTTGTCTCATGGCGGGGACGTATGCGGCCACGGCTGCCATGGCAGAGAAGGAAGGATTTTATTTTGAACACCCATCTATATTTTAGCGCTACAGTATTTAATATTTGGAACATACTTTAACGTTTTAACATGCATTACATGGCCATGGTCGACAGGTTGCTAGCTTCGTATCAAAGGCTTACGTTCTATCTCAAAATATCATCACAGGGGGTCATCGAAAGTGAAAATAAATTGTAGAACCGAATAAAAGTAAGAACTCTCCAATTCGGGGTAATCACTTTAAGGCTGGTAACACCAAAATTACGCACACAGATGTAAAAATGATAGTCGTATTAGCTGATTTACACACACATTCATAAGAAAATGGTTCGCAACACTCCGTTTGATGTTGTTTCGGACACGGTATCTAGACGTATAAGTAATCTTTGAGTGAATCTATTCTTTTCGTAAAAATCTTAAAACAATATTTACTCGTAAATTTACTAATCTTTACCCAAAAGTGATTAAAAGTTTTTATGAAAGTTCTGTTTTTTTGAGTTTAGTGGGCATAAGTTTTAGTATTATGATTTCAATATAAATTATATTATAAATAGCAAAGATGCAGTCGCAATACTAAACTCGAGCAAGGACTTGAACGTGCAACCCTAAGATTCCGTTTTAAACGTTCCGTTTTTCCGACTTGCTCTAAAAATACGCTCGTTGCAAACGTCATAATCACACAACTACTATACTTATGGAATAGAATAGACAAAACGTATGAAATTATTAGAACCTAAATGGTTGCGGTTTCAAAGAAACTTCCTCCCGCGAACGCTGGGGTTGTGAAATGAGCTCCCTGCCGAGGTTTTTTTCTAAGGACTACAGTGTAGGATCTACTTTATGGAGATTTCAAGAAAGAAGTTGTTATATTTTTGAATGGTCAAAAACGCGCGAGTGATGACCCTGGTGTTGCAAGCGTCCATAGACTGCATGACCGCTTACCATCAGGCGGACCTTGAGCTTTTTAAAAAATAAATGGCTAAAAGTGTGAGTCAATATGATAGTGTGAGTCCTAGACGGACAGAATACACTTAAGATTGGAGTAATACAAAATTTCGTACTAGGTGTGAACGATCCGACAAATGTGGCTTCAGGTTTCTCCAAAACCGAGGAAGAGTTTTGGAACAATATCTGAGATGTACTGCCTAAATAAAAGAAAAAGAAAAGATAATTATATTAAGAGATTTCAGCGAATGAGTTATGAATATACCAAATACCCTTTTCGTATGCGGATGGGATACGAAAAGGTTCTTGGTATTTTTAATGACGAAAAAGAAATGACAAGGAGTTTGCTAGAAGTATGTTTGAATGGAACCATTCCATAACGAACACAATGTTTGAACACAGAATAGTCGACATGTTTATATGGAAAGAAGGTAACGTGAGAAATATGATTAATTTTATAATAGTGAATAAAAGATCAAGACAAAATATACAAGACACAAACACAGGTTTAGTGAAAAAAAAAGTAAAATTAAAAAAATTTGGAGTAAATTTAAGAAAAGAATTGTAAGAGTGGCTATTAAAGTTTACAGAAAGTTGCTTAAAGAACAAATGTGAAAAAGGTTAAGAATGTGCGATGGGATTGTTGCAAAGAAAAAAACACAGATACCCACAAAATTATTTACAAAAGCTAACGACAAAATTCAAAAAGCAACGGCTGAGGTAGTTAAAGTGGCTTGAAAAGAATATAAGGAACTAAATGGCATAGAAAAATAAGTTGTTAACCGAAAGAAAAAGGAAATGAAAGACATAATCTTAAAATGTTTAGAAAAATAGGAAGCCCATATAGGCAGTTTGAGAAGAATCTGACACCTCAGAACCAAACTTCATAAGAGACCACGATGGCAGTATTGTGAAAAGAGAAGAATGTAAGGACTGGAAGTGTGGAAAAAATATTCTGAAAGTTTGTTGAAATAAGGCGAGGCACAGTAACCTACAATTGATACAAGTGGAGACATGGATGAAAGTGAGATAAGCAAAGAAGATATAGTAAAAACATTGGAAAGTATGTGATCAGCAAAAGCAGCTATATATGATATCATATAGTAATCGTACCGCTGTGTAAGAGTAAATGTGGCGCTGCACACCTGTATGAGCTCTTACAATAATCTGAAAAGGCACGTTTAGCTATGTACGAGAGAGTTCCAAGTGTGAAAGACGAGAATAACATCCCCATTTCATGTGTAGGGGACGCAACCTAATAGTATTTTTCAAGATTTTGTTTTACCTCTTCGCCGGCGTTATTAGTGAATAATAAGGTATATCCATTTACAGCTTTCAGGTATTAAGATTCTATGAACTAAGCTGCAGACAGACGCTTGGCTGATCGAAACCATAAGGGTTCCTTGTCGACTTCAGCACCCTAAAAATACAGGAAACATGATATTCGTCGGTGTATTAGAATAACATCCCCATTTCACGTGTAGGGGAGGCAACCTAATAGTATTTTCAAGATTTTGTTTTACCTCTTCGCCGGCGTTATTAGTGAATAATAAGGTATATCCATTTACAGCTTTCTGGTATTAAGATTCTCTGAACTAAGCTGCAGACAGATGCTTGGCTGATCGAAATCATAAGGGTTCCTTGTCGACTTCAGCACCCTAAAAATACAGGAAACATGATATTCGTCGGTGTATATAGTAAGTATCTAATAGGTAATGGAAAAGTTGATAGACAAGTTATAGAATAAGTAATGTGGTAACTGGTATTAAAATAGTTTTGCCTAATAGCCTAAAATTAATTTTGTTACAGTTATACATTTATGATCATGTCTTATGTATGTATTTATAGCGTTGTTATTTTGTACAAATTACTGCCATGCATAAGATGAAATATTTAAAAGTTGGGCTCTTTAATGCAGGCTCTCTAGGCTCTGGTCATGACGAGTTCATAGCAAATATGGAAATCTTAGCATTAGATGTAATATGTATTAACGAAATGTGGTTAAGAGAGGGTGAAGAGAGCCGTGCTCCAGTAGTACCAGGATACCGATTACCGGAGTAGGCTTTTATTTAAGGGATATATGCACGTAATTGTCCCCATCCAGTCACACCAAATGTAGAGCAAATGTGGATAAGTATAAAAATGAATACTTTTAAAATTATTATTGGCACAGCATATCTTCCTCCCTGGTTAGATGTTAACCTATTGCTGGATGCTATAACATTGTCAGTGAGTACATTTTCTTCAGCGGACTACATAATTCTAACAGGGGATTTCAATATCAACATATTAAGCCCAGGAGAAAACAAAACAAAACTTTTACAGGAGTGCTTGACCTCAATTAGTCTAAAACAATATATTGATAAACCAACACATTTCACAGCCCATAGTGAAACCATAATTGACATTATATGTACCAACGCCCCTGTTCGTCATGTCAGTGTTGCACACATTCCAGAGCTGGAAAACCATGCTTTAGTACATATTGAGCTTACTCTAAAAAAAGTGAAACCTATTCCACGTAGCATCACATACAGGCCTTTAAAGGACATTATATTTGAAAATTTTTACAATGACCTAAATTTCATCAATTGGCAATACATTGAACAATTGGATGATGTGAATGAAATGGTATTAGCATTCACCAATGCTTTAATATGGCTATTTGATTTCCACGCTCCCGAAAAGACAATATATATATAAGAACGCTCACACCCCTGGATAACTGACACTATTAAGAAGATGATTAAAATACTTAACAACAGTCATAACAGATATAAGAGGACATTGCAGGAGTCCCACAAAATTTTCTATAAAGAAATGAAAGCAACTGTTAAATCTGCGATACACCAGGAGAAAAAAGTGTATTTTTAGAGATTTATAAATGGCAAATTAAACAATATGAAAGAGTTGTGGAAGAACCTAAAAAGAGACATTCTGAGAAAGGAAAATAATAACACCTTTTTGTCAAGCGAATTCACTAACCCAAACAGGATAAATGGTCATTTCTTAAATATACCTGGGAAGAATGAAGTAGATATATCAACACTATCTTACTATGAGTTTCATAGGTTTGGTTGTGCCACCTTACAATTAAACCCTGTAGATGAAGACTTAGTAATGAGTATAATAAAGGGCCTTCACTGTAATGCTCAGGGTACGGATCATTGCAGATGCTAATGATGACCTTACCACAAACTTTGGGTGTAATAACAATGATAATCAGTATCAATCAGTAGATCTGTTTACCCTGATGTGTGGAAGATCGCACTTGTTAGGCCTATTCCAAGCCTAATCCTAATCCCAGCAGTGAGAAAGATCTTAGGTCAATTAATATCTTATCATGTATCTCTAAGATCTTAGAAAAAGTTGTTTGTATACAAGTCCGTAATTTTATTGAACATAATAACATTTTACCTAAAACACAGTCAGGATTTAGGAACTATCACAGTACTACAGCAGCATTAATAGATGTTATTGACAACATTTTGTATTCACGGGACAATGGAATGGGCTCTATATTGGTATTATTAGATTTCTCCCGTGCATTTGACTCTATTAATTCTTCTCTTCTTTTATCCAAACTATCTTATTATGGTTTTAACTCTTCTGCAGTAGCTTGGTTCAATAGCTATCTCTGTAATAGATCACAGTTCGTAGAAATCATTAGGGAAGATGGCACAAAGAATACTTCTTCTATACAGCCAGTAGAACGAGGTGTACAACAAGGGTCAATCCTAGGACCACTTCTCTTTATTATTTATAGTGCAGATATCTCCACCTGTTTGCACCACAGTGTTTACCATCTATATGCTGATGATCTGCAAATTTATCTACCTTTCACTCCAAGTACCACACCAACATCTGTAAAATACATTAATGAAGACCTTAGTAGAGTCGTTTTATGGTCTAGTAAAAACAATCTGGCTTTGAACCCTACCAAATCGAAATTTATGATCTTAGGTTCCAAGAAACAAGTCCAGGATATTTCCAGGCATCTGCCTACAATAACCATCTTGGGTGAATCTGTTGAATGTGAAACTGAGGCACGGAACTTGGGACTTGTTATGGATAGTCACCTTAGATTTGAGACACATGTTCTGGAAGCTGTCCATAACTGCTTTTATAGACTTAGATTAATGTATAAACTGCGGCCATACATTAGTGTCAATACTAGAATCATGAGACTCTAGTTTTATCTAAACTAAACTATGCTGATGCTGCTTACGGACCATGTTTACTGGCTAAGATGCAGAGTCTCATACAAAGGATTCAAAATGCATCTGCACGTTTTTGTTTTATAATTCCCCCAAGACTGCATGTTACCCCTTATTAAAATAGTGGTAATTTACTGAAAATGACAGCACGCAGGCTATTGCATCTGGTAACACTGATGTTTGGTGTAGTTAAAAGCAAAAAGCCAATTTACCTTTATGAGAAATTGTCATGGGCGAGAGACAGGCATAGATATGGGACCAGAGCATCATCGTTTCTAATCTTATGTCCTCGCCATAAATCCGCGGCTTTCCGTGGTAGTTTCAAGTTTGCGGCAAGTCGGTGCTGGAATGACCTACCACCGCCTATTCGTGCTGCAAATACGAAAAATACATTTATAAGGTATTATAAATCGTTTTTATTAAAAAAACAGATTTCCTAGCGAGAGACTAAGACAGCTCTTACCTGTACTGTGTACACGTATCTTAGGTTCCTCCACGGACTGCCGTAGACATCCTTCTACTGCTGAGATAATTTGATAACCAGACATGTCCAATTCCATCTAAATATCTCTAATGACTTTATCACAGTTTATTAATTTTCAGTCTTTCGGTAACTAATAATACAAATTCTTTTGTAACACACACAATATATAATTAATTAGCATTTTAAGTATTGATACGTAATTGGTTTTCTATATGTAACTGAGAATAGTTTGATATAGTTTTAAAGTGAGGTTATATTACGTAGTACATGCATGGCTGCGGTCCGAATTGCGCCGAAAGTGCCGATAGCGCCATCGGCGCGCCCATAAGTCGGTTCGAATTGCGCTCACGGCACTTACAAATCTGCCTCTTGAGTAATATGACGTCATTAGTGACGTCATATCCGCGAGCTAACAGTGCCTTCGGTGAAGAGGAAAGGCGTCGTAAGCACGGTCAACAAACGTCAAACTGACACATGAAGGTTTGTTATTATTTTGGTTTTATTGTTATTGTTTTTTTTGGCGCGAACTTTCGAACTGTTACTCCATGGTAAACCTGTAAATGCAACATAATATATGAGTAAATAATTCAAAATATAGAGTCAATGCCTCGAACCATTTCAGTTGTTATTAATTAAATACCATTTAAATTTTCTACCGTACACAGAGCTTGCCTTGAAATATGCGAGGTAAAACTATAGATATTTATAACTATATCTACGAACGAAAATAAGGAAATCTTGAAAATAAATTTTAGGTTAACTTTTGAGCGCGCTTGCGCCTGGTCCGATTTGAAAACGTCACTCACGACCATAAGTGCGAATTTCAATTCGGTCCACTCATAAGCGTGCCTACGCTCTTAAGTCTTGTGAGCGTGATTCGGACCGCGGCCCATGTGTAGTACGTTTTTTTTTTTTTTTTTTGGATATACTTTCTTTTTTTTTTCCTTGTTTCCATCATCATTGTTACGGCAAAGGTATTATAACATACAGCCAAGACTGTTTTAAATATTTTTACTTTTATCTTATGTTAGTATTATGTTGTGATGTAAATTATTAATTTAAATTATTATTTTTTTCTGTTTTGTTTGCGGTCACTCTGGTTTAGTGACAACCAAAAAGGCTCTTACAGAATATCAGTGCTGAGGCTTCGGCTGCAGCTTAAACTGAGTAAGAGACCTTTTTGGCACTCAATCACCAATGTATTCTTATTTATATATATTTACGTTAAATATGTAATTGTTTGAGTGTCAAATAAATGTTTTTCTTTCTTTCTTTTTTTTGTAATGTTACTGGTCCGGTTTTTAATGTTTGTCTAAAGCAAAATTGTCGAATTATATTAAATTAACTTTTCCAACGGCTTCCCCCGCGCTTAATTCAATTGTTGCGGTGGGAGTTTCACCCTGTGAATTACTGGTATAAAAAGTATTTTGTGTCCCAAAACTTAGGTCACACTGTAGCATTGATGACACGGTATCACCCGAAAAAAAAAATTATTCCCGTGGGAATTCACGAATCAGCTGGTTTTGGTTTCTGCGTAGCGACGTTAAGAAATAACAAACAAAAAAGACTTTTACAATTAGGTATAAATTAGATTGAATATATTTTCGATAATCCACCTTTTTATTGTTTTCGAATGGTTTTAGCAACCAGCAATCATTTTTTTTAATAATTATAACAAAGACTTTTTCAATATCCTATAGCTCAATGGAAATCATCTGAAAACTTAAAACCAAACTTACAGGTTCTATCGGGTAAACATTAAAAGTACTACTACTATTTTTAGGACATGAGGTGACGTACAATGTCATGTTGTCAAATATTTCTTAAATAACGGCAAAGTATTTGTTATATATAAAATAATTGCCTTTGCCAGCGACTCCAATCGCCCTAAATTTGGTTATCGGCGTGGAATTCTTACGTAAACTCCTTTATTATATTAATGAAGTTTGTTAAGCAAGATATAGCTGTAGCTATAGTTCGTTTAAGCTTGGTTATAGTTATTCCTACGGGAACTTTTGAATTTTTTGGGATAAAAACTATCCTTTCCCGGGACTCAAACAGATATATCCATACCAAAAAATAATGCTCAAAAAACCCAAGTCCGGCGCAAACGCAACTTATTTCATAGTTTTAATGAAAGTGAGTAATTAAATACAAATTATATATGAGGTGTTGTCAAAATCTATTTCCAAAGGGGAGATTTTGCTATTTATTTTACGGCAGGTGTATAATTTACATACTTAAACATAATATTATGTACTTAGTTTCTTTTTTCTGTCGATAACGCTCTTACATATAAACTTATTCATTCTCAATGGTTGGAACGTGACAGACATAGCACAGGAGCACTGAAAAATCGGTCAGCCGCAAAGCATTTGCGCTTACTTAGAAAGACTATCATATTGTAGTACTCTATCAGGTAGCTGCCGCATAAGTCAGTCGATACGTGGTCTCGCCCTCGTTAACAATGCGCAGTCATACGTCAGACTTCGTTGAAACCTACGCGTTTTCTCGTTACTTCCGACTTTTGTTACTTACCCACATTACTTTGGAATTGGATTAGTTATTGTTCAAAATTAATACTTTTATTGTTTGTGTAAATGTTCACTACAATGTGAAAGGCAGAGGACGGGATGAAATGGCGCGCCATGCAGGAGGCTAATATCCAGCAGTGGACCAATATAAGCTGATATGGTGATGACGATGTTGAACAACAGAAGCAACATTTTAGTTTAGCATTAACAATTATATTTTAAGCAAAATTATAAGTTTTCATATTATGAAACAATGAACAATATCTCCTGTATGAAATTGATTTTAACAATGCCTGTCATCTAGAACTCAATAACTCTGTTTTACAAAGTATCCGAGATACCTTTTGACTGAGCCGGGCCTGGGTTTTTCCCATACTTCATGATCATTGTCCTTTCATCTAAATCGGTTCAGCTGTTTAAACGTGAAGAGGTAACAGACAGACAGACAGACAGAATTACTTTTCGTTAAAAGTTTCGTACTTATAATAGTAGTATGGATTACAGGAAAAGAAAAAAAAAAAATTTTAATGATTGCGTGCTTTTCCTTACATGTAAGATATTGATCTATTCCAAAATTATAAAGAGGTAAAATTTGTTTGTTTGTATATAGGGGTAGTATTATAATTCATATTTTAATTCTCGGTAAACACCGAACCAATTCTAAATATTCTTTAACTAATAGTTAGCTACACCTGCTATTCTTTAACTAATAGTTAGCTACACCTGCTATTCTTGAGTTACGTAGGCTATAAATTAAATAAGTTTTATTCATTTAAGTTGCAAAGAAGCCTTGGAGTTATATTATTAACATCCAACATCGATTAACATTTAAATTTCATTAATTATTCCGATTTATTTTGGAGCTTAGAAGTGGAGCTACGTTCAAGTTAGTGGACGCTATTAGTGATAGAAACAAAGAAACATTTGATTTAGCAATAACCCAACAACATAAAAACCACGTACATACCTACTTAACTAAGTTGCCAGGCAATTGTTGCGCCAAGCCACAACAGCATAAAGCTGCAGCATAAGTCACAGCACTGATTTCTGTGATCAGCCTAGTAATAGTGAAAATTATTTTTTAAATAAAATACTGTGTCACTCGATAATTTCCTCGTGGTGAGTTTGCCGATATCATTTATAATTAAATCCAAAACATTATTTCTGTATCCCTATTAACTAAATCATGTTGTTTTCATACGTTTAGAAATGCAAACAAAGCGTCTCGTCCGACTTGTTACTTACTGGTACTGGTAACCACATCAGTAAATCTAGAAGACCTTCTGATTAAAGTGCAACAATTTTTTTCTGACCTGGTAGTCAAGAATCAAAACTATAGTCGCTATATTGAAACGGTGTGAACTTACAACGACACTAGCGACCAAACACCAAAGGTCAGAGAAACCTTTTTTCCCACTATTATTTCTTGAACTGTCACATTTTGATATTCACATCCGTTTTCAAAAATTGTATTTAAAAAAGAAACCTAAATTCTGTTTCGTTTTTTTTTATTCTATAGTAAAAAGAGTAATACATACAAACTCCAAACTTGCAGTGAAATATAGTCTGAACTGTAAAGTATAACAAAAAAAAAGTGCTTTCTGGTCGCTTGCTAAAACTGCCGAAATGAACTTTTGCCAGTCGTCGTTACTACCACTGCTAGACACCGATGGTGACTAAGTCCATAGTGCTATAGAGATAGCTGATCTAATGGGCACTCTCTTTGCCTCATACTCGAATATGAACGGCAAAGGCGCTGTAACACCTACTTTAGCGTGGTAAGGTAGGATAATGCCGGAAATCTCCATATCTCAACGAGAGGTCAGGGGCGGGCGTTGCTTTCTCTAGACGTTCATAAGTCGAGTGGGCCAAACGGTATCCCAGCAGTGGTGTTCAAACAGTGTGCTCCTAAGTTATGTCCTGTAATCACGCGCCTCTTCGCGCTCTCCTACCACACTGGGCAATTACCGCGAAGACTGCGAAGGCAAAAAACGGCAATAGATCAGATCCATCGAGTTGCAGGTCTATCGCTATTACCTCTCTCCTATCTAAGGTGATGGATTCATTCAAATCTAAAATAACAGAGATACTTTAATCCAAAACTGATTAAGTGATAAGGCACGTCGCACCATTCACACATTCTCTTAATAACAATTATATAAGTCTCCTCTCACACTTACCATGTTCAATACTTTTTTTACACACATATACATAAATTCGGCAAAGTAATACATATGCACAGATGTATAATTGATTATATATATACGATGTCACAAATTCAAATTCTTTTGGTGAAACTAAATTAGAACAAGGTGAGTTCATAAGGAATTCCATAATTGGCTTTACAATAATACTGTTAGCAAAGATAATGTTATTGCTGCTGTATCCTGTACCTATCGCTGAGCGAATTCAATATATAAACAATTATACAAAATCCAATTTATAATTTATGTTAGTACCTATTTCAATATAGTCATAAATATAAAAATTTGTTCTACTTACCATCTACTGTTAATTATGTAAATTTATGTGGTATGTTTTGTTTTTTGTTTAAAAATCTTATAAATTAGAAATATTTTATCCAAATTATTTAGTTTTGTGATTTTATAGAAGTGAGAAATAACTAAAATGTTTTTTTAAGAATCTTCAAAAATCTGTTTTGCTAAACGTCTTTAATAAAATAGTTAAAGAAAATATTTAGTTAAAATAGTTAAAAAAAATACAAACACAAACGGCTAGAATAGCAGTGTAATTTCGCGAATGCATATTTATTAAAAGTCTTATGAGCGAAAACCATCTCGAAATAATCTGCTAAAGGAGCTCCGTCATTTTCATACATCTATTTCGTTCACTAAAAGGAACTTAGAACAATAGTTTCATTCCAATCCGGAGTTCTTATTAAAAAATATTTATTATACCAATAAATATATACGGGGCAATATTCCTCAAGTCGCAAAGGTCAACGTAGTGACTTGATTTCTAGCAGAAGGGTAGCTGGATGGACAGAAAATAACACTTAATACTTTTAATCCCATTTCCCTGTATTCATTACAATTTTCGTTTGTTTCCCACAAATCTTTTCTAAGAAATATCATAGGAACCTTCTGTATATATCTATCTTTACTTAATATAATAAGGCTGAAGAGTTTGTTTGAACGCGCTAATCACTGGTATTTTATCAGTTGCATTTAAAAATTCTTGAGAAAGGTTATATGTTATTTAACATCACGCTGCAACTCTCAGGAGCCGAGTAAAATGAAAAAAAAAAAAACAAAAATCTTCAAAAACTAACAAATAGCGCAAGAGAGCGATGGGGTGGGGGATATCAGCAACGAAAACGGTAAGGGGGGAAACTTTAACACCGCATGATTTAAAATATCTGAAAAAAACACGGCATTTTCGTCGAAGACTGTCATTATGTATCCGGTGCCCAAAAAGGTCAAAACATCAGTTCCATCGAATTACAGTTCAGCCGCTATAATATCTCTCTCCTCTATAATGGAGCGTGTGATCAACACACAGCTCCTAAGATACCTAGAAAAACACGATTTATTTAGTGACCGTCAATATGGCTTTCAATACGGTCACTCGTCTAGTGACCTTCTAGTGTATCTCACACACAGATGGGCCCTACCCATTGAGAGTCAGGGAAAGGCATTGGTATGTGGCCAAGACATAGTGAAGGCGTTAAAAGTTGCCATCTTACGGACTGCCCGAGGGGTTGTTCAAATGGGTGGCTAGCTTTCTGTTCGGCAGATGCACAAGTGCCGTAGTTGATGGTCGTTGCTCTGATATCATGGACATTAATGCTGGTGTCCCGCAAGGTTCAATGCTGTCTCCTACGCTGTTTCTGCTGCATATCAATAAAATGTTGTATATCGACTATATACATAGTTTTGCAGATGACAGTACGGAGATGCTTACTACAAAGGCCGTGCAAACACCTCTCCTTGTGATTGAAATTCGAGATTACGCTGTTCAATATATCCAACTGTGGGAGAGAAAACTTGATCCAATATTACCCAACGAAGACACAAGTCTGCGCGTTTATCACTAAAAGAACCCCATTCTCTGAGGTCCCAAAATTCTAGACAATGCCCCTTAACATCTTCAAGAGCTTTAGGATCCTTGACATCTCCAGCGACGTTCAATTTCGAGATCATTTGAAAGATTTATCGTGAACTACACGAGGCAAAGTTGAGTACTTCACCCCAGGGCAAAGTTTGCTCTTTTAATAGTCGCAAGTCTAGCGCTACATTGAGAACTGCGATCATCTATGGGTGGGAGCACCTGGATACCGGTTTGGCTCTTATGACTCGGTTCAATGACGAGCTGAAAGCATTTTCGACGATCCCAAACTCACAAACTGTATCGGTCCCTTAAGTCTGAAGGGAGACTTTGTCACCTTCTGTGTGTTCTACCGCTTATATAATAAATGGCTGTGTTCCAAGGAATTGTTCCGAAATTATGCCAACAGCTACTTTTCACCATCGTAGATATTTGTACGGAGTTTTTTGAAGTGATCATATTTTTAAAGGTTTGGCAACGCGCGAGTAATGCCTGAAATGTGGCAATCTTATAATCATAGGCTACGCAGACCACTTAGCATCAGGTGGACAGTAAGGATGTTTACCACCTTAGTAATATAAAAACATTACACTCTAAAATCTATGTTGAGGTGCTCTTGTGGGTTACGGTTTTTTATATAGAAAAGACGCGTTCAGAATCATCTTGACGACACAAACGTAACTGAAAATGGCCACATCGAGCAGAATATTTCAAAAACAAGTTTTTAAGTACGGTTTCCAGATAAAACCATCAAAAAGTCTCACAGTCCTATCAATTTGAAATTTTTAGATTTGGACCTGATTTTGACCTACCACTGCCGCACCTAGTTGTCAAAGCAAGTGTTCGACTTGCATTTCACCCTGAGGACACTTTATACCGATATGTTTGAAGACAGATGTTATGACAACAAAATGAAGGATATATTGAATAACATGTAAGTAATATGTAGGTTATTTTAAATAGCGTTGTTATGATGACTGAAGTGGTTCGGTGTGGTACGTCCTAGTACGGTCGCACCACGGGCGCTCAACGGAGACGTGAAGTGTAGTACGTAATTGGTACCACAGACGTCCGAGAGTAGTGTCTCGGAGTAAGGGTTGGATACAAGGTCTGACAAAAGGTGTCTTAACAGGTCAAGGTCTAGTTAAAGTTGGCAATTAAAATGTAGACATTTACAGCTGCACAAGCTGTAACAAGGTTTTTGCTGTCGACCCGCTACGAATTCAGAGAGGTGTTATAAGTTTGATAAATTGATTTTAATTTACTTTATTTCGATAGGTTAATTGTTCGAGTGTGTACTTAGCTATAATTCACGATAATCTGTTCAACCGTTTCAAGATTGCCAGCTGATTTATTGTTGATAAAGGGATATGAGCAACTTACATAGATTTGTTTGATTCTAAAATGAGTATTCTGTTACTTAAGTTATATTGCAAGAACTTAATAGGTAACTTACTAATCTGATGTTGCAGCATCACCGGGAACTGTAGGAAACCAAACTCCCTACCAACTTATATCAAAGGTATCATGTTTGGGCTCATTGGACTAGTCTTAATTTATAGGTTAAAGATAGATGGTGGTTGGGTTCTGATAATGGAGCAGTAAAGAGAAATTAAGTAATGGTTAACTTTAAAAAAAATATCAACCATGTCAACATTTTTGTTTCTAACGGGCAAAATAGTCATACCATTGATAATATTTCGGTTTAGGGACACAATTTTGTGTTAAAAATAAACACAGCCTGTATTATTACACCATTGGGTAGTGTTGCTGACAAGGAAAGAATTTTGTGATAATAACTGCGCTGCGAATGTGTGTTGAAAAAAATATTAAGCACAATTTCGTACAAGGTACAGCTAATTTTAAAATTAATGTAGGTTTGTTAAAATCCAACACATTCTTTAAATTTAAATTTAAGTATGCCATAACTTTCCAGAATTCGTGACTTATCAACAACACTATCGAATGGTGTAATATTACAGCAAGTATTTTATTTTTCAAAATCAACGGATTCGATTCCTGGCTAGGATTATTGATTTTTCAAAAATCTAATGAGTTTTAGTTTTAATCAAAATCGAGCGCTAAACTCCTTTGAGTACTTTTCGCTATTCTACATAATTTCCGATTCATCTGATCATTATTACTTAAACATCTTATAACAATAATCTCTCTCTCTCTAATATTGGAGCTGAAGTAGAGCTGCAAAGTCTAATTGAAGTCGCCCATTATATTTAGCTTACTCCTTCTCTGCGTCCAAAATAATATTATTCACAGATAAGGGACTGTTTTGTGAAGTTAGCGGCCTAAGTTAGCGGCATTTTATAATCCGAGAAAATTAAAAAGTAAAGGGTTTTTACTAAAAGAACCTACTGAATTAAAAGGACAATAAATAGACCAAAATAATGAGAAACGGTCGAAAATTAAACAAATATATCAAAAATAATATGGGTAAAACATATTTTTCTCTTTAAAATACACCTACATATCTGAAAATATTAAATAATAATACCAAAGACATTATCTTTTACCCTAAATGAATTGAAAGAGATAATGGTATAAAAGAAAACTATCGGAAAAGGGACACTAAAGTTTTAAAAACAACAACAACAATTAAAAAATAGACACATTCAAAGGTTGCTGAAACAAGCATTTTGTATTGCTCGTATTAATACATATTTCTAATTGTGTAATACGTCTGCAATTTTAATAAAAAATAAATAAAAGTAAAAGAAAATTTTACAATGTGATACTAATTAGCCTAAAAGGTTATGATAAAAATGCGGTAACACTTAGTGACGCATATCAAATTGAGCCTCTTTAAACCAGAAACCATATGAAGTTTTCAAATCACACCTATCTCGAGGTTAACTGTATGAAAATGGTTAGCGGCGTAAAGAATATTTTCTTTCAAAATTTCAAACACTTATTAATAAGAGCAATACAAAATGCTTGTTTTTTAGTGTGCTTTATATTTACCGCACCATACACCACAGATCTTTTATTTTTGTTTTTTTATTTGTTGTTTTTAAAACTTTAGTGTCCCTTTTCCGATTATTTTCGTTTATACCACTCTTAGGGTAAAAAATAAAGTCTTTGGTATTATTCAATATTTTGAGATATGTAGGTGTATTTTAAAGAGAAAAATATTTTTTACCCATATTATTTTTTATATATTTGTTTAATTTTCGACCGTTTTTTCACATTTTGGTCTATTTATTGTCATTTCCGTTTAATTCAGTAAATTCTTTTACTAAAATCCTTTACTTTTTAATTTGGTCGGATTATAAAAGGTCGCTAACTTCACACCGGTATCCACTCAAGTGTAGACTGAGTCCGAACGTTGGTGTCTTCTGGGTTGACTTACTTTAATATATGTCGCTGTCGTTAATAACATAAATTCTGACAGCCAAAGGAATCCTAATTGGAGAAAGACTTGACAACGTCTTCAACGGAATATTTCTGATACATGTTTGTTTAAAATTTAGTACAGAAACTACACTGTCACTCTGAATTTTTGACTTTTATTTATCTATAGCTATGGTGACAAATAACGTTACAGTGTACTATTTTGTCACTTGTCATGTCACTTTGTGACTTGTCATCGATGTCACTTTTATTAGGACTTATCATCGATGTCACTTTTACAAATTATGTTATTTATCTAAAGTTTGGTCAATGTCCCATCTACATTTTTTTAATTAATGGATGGTTTTATCCTTTTTTGTTCAATAATAATAATAAATTCAAATTTAGTATAGTAAGTAAATTTAAAATTTGATAAAAGTAAATAATAAAAGCGAAATTATTAATGATTCTCTCACACTCTAGCAAGTTTCAAAGGTAATAAAAAAATATATTGGGGGTGCTGTGCTGTGCACTCAAACGACACAAAGTAGTTTACTGAATGCACAGCAACTCACAAAGTAGTTGACTGAATGCACAGCAACTCACAAAGTAGTTGACTGAATGCACAGCAACTCACAAAGTAGTTGACTGAATGCACAGCAACTCACAATGATTAAACTTGATTAAAAAAAATAAGACAGTGATCTCAAGAACTCCAAGTTATTATTCCTTCTTTAAAATAAATAATGATAAAAAAAAATCACCGGACGTTTCATCTAGCATTAATTATTTAAATATGACAAACAGTCATTTTAATATTTAAAATAGTTATTCCTAATATGTAAAATAGCTATTTTAATTTGAAAAATAATAACAGAAAGTCGGTTGTTTTTAATATTTTTGCTAATTCCAGTTTGATGACTATGCTGCCGGTGCGCTCTGCAGAAGGCTACGCGTGTTACTACTCCCGTCTATTCGACACTAATCCAAAGAAGTTCATTTTTGTTGATGCTGTCAGGTACTTTTAGATAGGAATAAATAGATAAATCAAAAGCCTAATAGTTTTAGATTTATTTGAATAGAGAAAGATACAATTCGAATATAAAAAAATACTGTCTAAAGAGATACAAATTGATGTAGTGTTACCGCTCAGACTTTTATTTTGTTTTCCCGGTTGGCTTTGTGGATAAACATCAAAGATGTTTTCAACTTTCATAGACATTTTGATAACATAAGTACATCATCCCTGTTACTAACCGTGTCCACTTTCTCACACTCTACCTTGTCACGTGGCCCGACTACTTAGACACACTTACTTCTTCTTCGTTTTCTTTTCGTGGTCGTGACGAAACTTTACTTTTGAACACCTCTTTCTTACCTTGCATGTCACCATTCTGATTGTTACGAGTTTTTCTGTCTGTGTTGTTGTTGGTCCGACAGAAAATAATAAATTGTTTTTTATTATTCTTATGATCCCGGCTATTAGGACTACCAAATATATATGTATAAAAAATGTTTTTCTTTATTAGAAACATTATTCAATGTTAAGCAATGTCGGGCTTGGTCAGTAATTGAATGGATGACCGCTTAGCTTTTTGTTAGTGTTCGTAAATTACGTAAATTTTAATACGGAACCCGCGGTGCGCTCTTCTGAATGCACTTTATCGATTTTAATAACACGCATGTATATTAACGTAATTTACGAAAAAAGACAAAACCAAAAAGTATTTGGCTGAACGGCCACCCTTCTAATTACTGACCAAGCCAAACGTTGTTTAACTCTGATTATCGTTTCCAACAAACAAAGTTGTTACTATTTCTAATTGCTTAGGCCCGTCTCCAACTTGGCCGGTTTTTATTATTTGTTGTTATACTTTAGAGTTCAAACTATTTTTCACTGCAAGTTTCAAGTTTGTATGTATTATTTGTATAGAAATATATATAGTATTTTTTGACTTTTATTATTTGTGAGATATTCTCCCATCGTAACACATATACTGTGTAAAAATCAAGTTTCTTCCTATTCCGAGACTACCTTTTTAAGATAGAGCCCTTTAATGGTCGGACACACAGACAGACAGACAGACAGACAGCGTAGGCTTAGTAATAGGGATCCGTTGCCACTCTTTTGGTAGGGAAACCCATAAAGGGTGTTTCGATAAAAGATTTTAGATATAATTAGGCACTAAAACAAAAAAAATTTGATATCTACAGGATATAGTTTTTTTAATTTTCCAGTGCCAAGATATTCTCGGACTGGGGCACCCGGAAAAGACTTTTTTTCTGGTTGGCCGAGTATAGCCCTACGCAACGAGTTGGAACTGTCATGCCATGTCACCGGTACGATAGATTCGAAAACGTTTGGAGATCCGTAGGTGAACACTTAATTTTCGTATATGATTCGATGATTAAGAATGTAGACGGTTTCGTAACTGGGCGGCCCTGGCTGTGCTGGACGTGTGGCAGTACGCGGAGGGCTCTTGGCCAGGGTTCATCATGGTATTCGACTTAGCCGGGATGACCATGGCGCACCTCGTCTCATTGGACCTACACACTTTACAACAATACTTACATTATACACAGGTTCGTACTCTACTACCACTTTTTAGAGGACACCCACGAATTGGTTCGTGTACTTATTTATTACTAGCTTTTGCCCACGGTGCCACCCGCCCTAAATTCGGTTATTGGTGTAGGATACTCCTCTACTCCGCAATTATAGAAGAAAAAACTGTATCACACTTGACGTTTCAAATAGCCTTTTCCGGGACTTAAACTATCTTCATGCCAAATTTCATGTTAATCGGTACAGCGGTTTAAGCATGAAGAGGTAACAGACAGACAGAGTTACTTTCACATTTATAATTAGTCTCCGTACCAAATTCTATAATTATCGGTGCAGCGGTTTCTGCATTGAGTGGTAACGGACAAACAGACAGAGTTACCCTCGCATTTATAATATTATTCTCCTTGCCAAATTACATATTAATCGGTACAGCGTCTTATGTGTGAAGAGGTATCATACAGACAGACAGAGTTACTTTCCACTTATAAAGAGAAAAAGCAATCAATGCGACGCCTGCCTTGCCTAACGACCTATTTAAGAAAAGAAAAAAAATATATATCTAGCAATACGCGCAACACAAGTACATACTAAATACTATACTATTATAATAATATTTAATAGACAAGCATTTGTTGCGCCAAGCTAAAAAGGACCTAAATCAGTAATAAAGCTGCAGCTGTAAGCCACAGCACTGATTGTCAGTGAGGAGCTAGTGTTTGTCGTCGGAACTACTAAACAGTTTACGAATGAAATAAAATTGGCGCGCTAGTTTTCATGGGCTCTGCTTGACTTTGCGCTATAGTTTTCATGTTCGCAAGTGGGTCGCCCTGACTACACTAAATAAGTACAAGTTTGTCGCACTGACTACAAAAACTAAAAAAAATATTAAACTTTTGGTATGTAGACACATTTTCTTCTGTTCAATTTCAATTATTTTACTCAAAAACAAGGAAAATGACTACGCTCAGAAATTGTTGTTGTTGAGTTTTGATTATAAATAATGTAAAAGAGCTCTATTATTTTCTGTATAAAAGTTTAAACTATAACTACATAATTAAAACAAGATTCGATTAAAATAGTAGTCCATTCAAGAATTTTGTACTAAAATAGTTTTATCCATGTTTAATCCATGCAAAATAAAAAAAAATTAAATGAACGAAATATTTATATATGTTAAATACATAATAATATAGTATTATTTAAATTACTGAAATATTACATTTAAGGCTATTATTACCATGTAATAATAATGTCAAAGATATTACAAAAAAAATGATTAATTGTGTAAACGGGGTATTCTTGTATGCACTATGACTTTCGTTGTTCTTTTATTTAGCGTAGTTATAGCAAAGTTATCCTACGACAATGAATTTTCCATATTTTATTTCTCGAAAACTATGAAGTTCCGCAAGATAAAACTTTGTACATAGATTAATGGCACTAAGTTCCATCCCTAAAAAAAATATGAGGTCGTAAAAAAATAGCAGCTAAAGTACAGTGCAGCCCAGAAGATCCTGACGTCTGCGTAGCCATATTCACTGAGACAATCCTTGCTGGTATGGAATGTTTTATTCCTAACCTGCGAGTAGCTGCCGGCGTCAAAAAGCGACCGTGGTTTAATAGCTCTTATAGAAGAGCTAAAATACTGCAGCAAACTGCGTATGAGGCTTGGACCACGGCTCGTAATAATAAGGATCCGAATATTTCTGAGTTAAAACGAAAATTAAATGCTACCTCGAGGTTCAGTAAGAAAGCAACTGCCGGAGTTGAATTCCGATTCATCGGCAAAATAGGTGGACGACTTGCGAGCTATTTCTTTGGGAGTCGTACTTTCTGGCCGCTTGCTTTGCTTGGCCCACAGTGCAAAAGAGAAAGCCGATCTATTGGAAATGTCTTTGGGTCTAACTCGAATATGAACGACGAAGGCATTTCACCACCTACTACACCGTAGTGCAGTAAGACCATGCCGGAAATCTCCATAGTACAGCGGGAGGTCCGGCGAGCGTTGCTTTCTCTAGACGTTCATAAGTTGAGTGGGCCAGGCGGTAATAACAGCAGTAGTGCTTAAACAGTGTGCTCTTGATTTATGTCCTGTACTCAGGCGCCTCTTTGCGCTTTCCTTCCACACTAGGCAATTTTCGTCTATATGCACCCGGATACCAGCTTGGCCCTTTTGACTCAGTTCAACGACAGGCTGTGAGAATTGTTGACGATCCAAAACTCACTTGCCGTATCGAGCCCTTAAGTCTGAGGAGAAACTTCGCCTCCCTGTGTGTGTTCTACCGCTTGTATAATGGGGTGTTTTCTGAAGAATTGTTCGAAATGATGCCCACGGCTACTTTCTTTCATCGCACTGCTCGCCATCGGCATAGAATTTATTCTCACACTGAAGAACCGAAATGGTCACGGACAGTTTCAGAGAAACTTCTTCCTGCGAACGCTTGGGTTGTAGAATGAGCTCCCGGCCAATGTTTTCTCTAAGAACTGCAGTCTATGGTTTTTCAAGAAAGAAGTTATTAGATTTTCGAAGGGTCGGCAACGCGCTCGTGATACCCCTGGTGTTGCAAACGTCCATAGGCTACGGTGACCGCTTATCATTAGGCGGACCGTGAGCTTGTTTACCAGCTTAGTGGTATAAAAACAATTCGACAACTTAATATGGGAGACTCAGTAATACTAGTACTTTACTTTATTACGGATACTGAATCAAAGTAAATTCAAAATTATAATAATTTAAACCAGCCAAGTGCGTGTTGTACACGCATTAAGTTGGGGTTCTAGAGAATTAGAATTATTGCAAATATCTGAAAACGTTAAGCCCGAATTTGTTATAACCAATAGGGGACACAAAATTTTCAACTTTTAAAGTCAGTCATTCAAAAATACACCTACATCTTAGGAAAAAGTTTTAAAGCCCTATTCAACATTTTTGGTTATAGACATTTATTTCTCATAAGAATGCTTACAATTCACTTGCTTGGAAATAAGGGTTAAAGTTTAGCTACTTGGGTACATAAATTGTCTTAGAACGGACTATAAGAAGCTTAGGATAAGCTATTATTGTTAGTTTATTTTACAATCTAAGTAGGTACTAATGATGTAATCAAGTAGGTTCATTACAAGCTTTTTAAGTACTTTAGGTGAAATTATTAGATATTTTTAGATGGAATAGGTAATCTTTTAGGTTCAGTAGGTAATTATTAATTAGGTGCTTATTTTAACTAAGCTATTATTACATCTACTTTCTTTTTTTAGGTGTAAGTGTAACTTAGGTAACACTTAACACATTCTTTAGGAAGTATCTTATTAAGTTCATTCGCTCAGGTTACTTATTCGTGATGTTGGATTCCAAGTAGATATAGCTCTGAACAACTTCACAGCTATGTATTTGACATCCGGTTGGTTATTCTTCAACCTTTCTACTATCATCATTTTGGTCTTTTACCCCAACCTTAAACTGTTCGATTCTAGCCGCTGTAGGATATTTTCCATATCTTCTCTGGATGATGTAAGAAGATTGGTGTCATCAGCATATCTTAAATTAGTCACCTTCCGACTTCCAATTGAAACCCCTTTGTCCCAGTCCTCGAGCACTATCCTCATGATATATTCGGCGTAAATATTGAAGAGCAAAGGAGAAAGTATACATCCCTGCCTAACACCAGCCTCTGTTTTGAGCTCCTTAGAGTCTTTGCCATCTACCCGGACCGCCGCAGTGCCATCCTCGTACAGCCTTCGTATGAGGAATGTTAAATGATTTGGTACTCCCATTTCTGTTAGTACCTTCCACATCTCCCTCTACAGGACAGTGTCAAAGGCTTTTTTGAAGTCTACGAAGCATATGAAAAGAGGGTTGTTAAATTCTCTGGCTTCCTATACAATTTGTCGTAGGATGAGAATTTGTTGACAAAGCCTGCCTGCTCGGGTATGATCTCGCGAGACAGAAATAAACGTAGTCTGTTGTTGATGATATGTAGGAGGATCTTACTAGCATGTGATATGAGAGAAATCAGTCTGTAGTTATTGCACTTTTATGTGGAGCTTTTTTTGTGTAGAGGTATGAAAAGGGAGCTTGACCAGTCCTTGGGCCATTGTCCAGTCTCCCAAATTTTACAACAGATTTTATGAAGTATATCTACTCCAATTTCCCCCATTTCCTTTATGATCTCAATTGGAATCTCATTTACACCGACGGCTTTATTGCATTTTAGATGTTTTATTGCTTCCCGTATTTCGTCTTTTAAAATATCAGGTTCTAGCTCAGATGGTGGAGACAGCGCTGCTGTGTTTGAAATGAGGCTAGGATATACTAAGATAAATATGAAAATAAGATAAAACTTGATTAATTTGTAAATTTTCTTATTATTCTTGATTTAGTTTTAGGTAGGCTATCAACCGGTGCTAGTTTTTAGGGTTCAACAGATTTTATGAAGTATATCTACTCCTATTTCCCCCATTTCCTTTATGATCTCAATTGGAATCTCATCTACACCGACGGCTTTATTGCATTTTAGATGTTTTATTGCTTCCCGTATTTCGACCTTTAAAATATAAGGTTCTAGCTCAGATGGTGGAGACAGCGCTGCTGTGTTTGAAATGAGGCTAGGATATAATAAGATAAAGATGAAAATAAGATAAAACTTGATTAATTTGTAGACTTTCTTATTATTCTTGATTTAGTTTTAGGTAGGCTAGTTTTTAGGGTTCCGTACCCGAAGGATAATTAGCGGAACCCTATTACTAAGGCTCCGCTGTCCGTCTGTCACCAGGCTGTATCTCCTGAACCATAATAGTTAGACAGTTTTTTTTTCACAGAAGATGTATTTCTGTTGCCGCTATAACAACAAATAATAAAAAAACAAAATAAAATATATATTTAAGGGGCTCCCATACAACAAATTTTTTGTTAATGTAGTATTTTAAATTATTTTTAAATTTAATAGAGAAAGGGATTTTATGTTTTTATATCATGAGGTAACTTATTGTACATTTGAATTCCTGCCCACAAAATATTTTTTTTCCCGTAATTAATTCTAGGTTTTGTTAGTGACATGATGTTATTGGAGTAGCGTAGTGAGCTAGTTTGAATTTGCGATTTAATGTTAAAATTAAGAGATGTATAAATATTTTTATTCAAAATTTTCCTGACTAGAATGCATGTATTATAAAAATACAATTGATTTAGTCATTAATTTGGTTTTACTGTATACTGTGGGTGTAGGTGTTAGGTAAACAAAATAGAAGTTTTATAATTCGGTTTTGGATACTTTCGAGTTTTAGCGGCTGCATCTCAGAATTCTATTAGGTCTAATGAATGTGATTTTATAAAAGAGTTGTATATGAGGTAGCGCACTGGTCTGGGATAATAGTGGGAATTATTTCGTAGAATGCCAAGTTATGTCGATAGTTTTGTTAGGATTTGTTTTATATGCGGTTTCCATGTGAGATGAGTGTCAAGAACGAGCCTCAGATATTTTTTAGATTTTACTTCTTGTAGGTTTTTGTTTATTTGGCTCTCCAATCTCTGTGTATAGTTTGGAATTATTTTTTTTAGCTCGAAATATCATATAATTTGATTTTGCCACATTTATTGTTAGCAGATTATATAAAATCCATTCACAAAGTATCTAGATCTGCTTGGGCATTAGAAATCATGGTTTGTATGTTAGATCCAAAATAGAATAGGCAGATATCGTCGGCATATAAAGTTACGTCCTCTTTTAGTCCAAGATTGTCCATGTCGTTTACACATATCATGAAAGAGAGGGGCCCTAAAATGGCACGCCACATGTAATTAACCTTGGTTCGCTTATTGTTTCATCTACTTTGGTACCTGTTAGAAAGATATGACTGTATCACGCTGTGCTACAAAGCTATTCCTTTTATTCACATGTTGGTGAGCTTGTGTAGCAGGAGTCTGTTGCTAATGGTGTTAAAAGCTTTTTTGAGATTAATAAATAGTGCAAGAGAAATTTGTTTTTTATCGATTTTTTCTTTTAGGGTAGTAATTAAGTAATTAAAGTATTAGACTGTGGACGAAATACATACTGATTTTTAAATAAGAGATTCATCGAGTTTAAGTGGTTGGTATAGCGGTTAAATTAAACTTTTTCGTAGATTTTGGAAATATGTAGGTGCACAGAGAAAGGGCGATAGTTTTATTAGGTCAGATTTTTTACCTGACTTGTAAAACTTGGCTAACCTTTGCAGTTTTTCATGAGACTGAAAAATAGCCATTTTCCAGACAGATGTTTATAGATGCGGTTAGATTAGGTAAGATTAGGTGTTTAATACTCTTTAGAGCCTTAATAGGGATACCATCTAGGCCAGTGCTAGTATTTGAGTTGAGGTTTTCAAAAATTTTATTCACTTCATTAATCGAGACCGGAGCAAAGTTTAAGAGCTCTGTTGACTTGCCCGTGTGTTTGTCTGTATATATGTAGTTGCGGGTATTAATATTGTGATAGGATTGTGGAATATCATTTGCTTAATCCGACCCGATCTCAGAAAATGGAAATAATTGCAGATAGCTGGAAGATCTGAAACAGTACCAGATTTTGTTTCGAGTTTACATGGGGCATTTGTACCTTTACTTTTGTTAAAAGCTAGAGAGTTAATTAATTGCCACATTTTTTGCGGTTTATGGCTCGTGCTTTTAAACTGTTCAAGATAGTAATCTGATTTTGATTCCTATATTATTTCTTCACTTCTTTCCTCGCTTGAGTTAATTCTTCTTTTTCTGTATCATCGTTTTTTACTTTAATGATGTATTTTTGCCATAGATAGTTTTCGTTCTGTCAATTGCATCCAAGATATCCCTATTGATCCAGTCAAATTTAGGTAGGTTTAAAAATTTAGTTTTCGTTATCATGCTTTTCTTGATTGCTGTAGTCAGTTTGTTCCCAAGATTTTCGTAGTAGATATTGTGGTCACCAATAGTTAGTTTTATGGTTTAATGTAATTTATTGTAGTTTATTGCTTTATAAGTTGTCTTTTGAGGTTTTTCTGGCTAGTATCTGTGCATTTCTAGGTATAGATGCTTGTGATCGGATAAAGCTGGGTTTATTATTGCCATGTGGAATTCATCATTTATAGGATTGGTACTTATGTAATCTAGGGTTGTCTGAGTGGTTGGTGCTTGGCGTGTACAATATTTGGAATCAATTTTATTTAGTAATCTATAGCCACATTCCTTTAGGGTCTTTTTGTAGTTTTAAGTGTCTTTGTTATTTTTAATTTGGTCGTAATTTACATCGCCAAACACCATTGCTCCGCTTCGTTTTACTAAATGCTCGTAAAAGGTGTCTTAAAATTCATTGTTATTAGTTCTTTCAGATTGCACTGCACGTACTTCAACCGAGTATTTCCCGAGATGTGTCCATAAGAAATGGTTATCATTGTAACACAGGCCTTCTATAAAATGGTGATTAATGCTTTCCTGCACCTATATGGGGACCAAGCCTCATCTTCGATGTGATCGGTTATAATAGCTTTGGGTCACTCAAAAAGAACCCTCAGTTTAATTTACGGAGAGTTACCCCTACAAAATTTTATTCCTCCATTTTTATGTCAAATCTGTGTGGTGGTTAACAAATAACGACATGGGCGGATTAAGGAAACCAGAACGTGGTTAAAAGTTCATGTGAAAATCGTATTTTTAAGAAATCACGAGCATGATATTTGTATAACTGTTATCAGGGAATCATTTTTGATTGTAGAAGTCAGGAGAATAAGATTTGTATAACTGTTACCAAAAAAACATTACTGTTTATTGGTATCTGACTGCTATTTTTACTTTGAGTAGATATGTGCAGCAGTTTATATTTCTTTAATATTTATATCTAGATATTATCGTTAAGCGCTGGAATGCCCTTTACTTAATATTTCAGTTGAGTTTTAGAATAAGGCAATGTAACAATTTTAATGAATAACATTCCAGGAGGCGCTACTTCTAAAGCTAAAATCTGTCTACATCGTTAAGGCCCCTCCGATCATGGATAAGTTGATGTTATTGGTGAAACCATTTTTAAAGAAAGAAATACTTAATATACTGCACATCCACGTGATTGGGTCGCGGGCCTTGGACCAATTCTATCCGATGGATTGTTTACCCAAAGAGGCTGGGGGGAAATATAAGAGTGTTGAGGAATGTAGAGGTAAGCTTAATAACTTTGTTACAATACTCTTTTCGTTACAGCATGAAGCATAACGTGGTGTGTTGAGGCATAAACATAGATCTAGCCGTAACGAAGTAATCAACATTTATATTAATGCCATATTCTTTCAACTCCAGAAGCTTGAATATATCTTCGTCCGCTGATTATATGAGTATGAGGTTCTTCAAGAAAGAAGTTATTGGATTTTTAAAGGGTCGGCAACGCGCGAGTGATACCTCTGGTGTTACAAGCGTCCATAGGCCACGGTGACCGCTTACCATCCAGCGGACCGTGTGCTTTTTTGCCACCTTATGATTTTTTTTTATACCACATAAAAAAAAATCACAGAAGTAACTTTTCCTAGTCTCACACTACACTGTAGATGTTTGAGTTTAAAACGTCTTCAATAAAACCGTGCTGAAATCTACAAAATAACACAACACATAATTTGTATTACAGCTTAAATGGGTAATGAAACTACGGTGAGCTAATACTCATAAACGCAAAGCTATCGTACTATTTCAAAAAATCGTCATATAATGGAGGCATCATTATTAGTAGACAACCCATATTATTAGTTGTTTGACATTTATAAATCTTAATTTAAAGTTAAAATGCTCACTAGTATACGAATACTATTAAGACTTATAGTGGGACTGGTTCACTTACAGCGGTACTTGTTCAATAGCTTAAATTTGCTCAGCGCGCGATTGAACGGGAAGAATGAGCGAAGTGAACTTTTCTCAAAGGGATCGAATTCAAAATGAGGAAACCTGGTAGAGAACTTAAGTCACCGACATAGCTCGTAGAATTAGCAAGCTGAAGTGGCATGTCTGTTGAAGGACCGACAGCCATCGGAGTAGATATGTCCTAGAGTGGACACCGCGTATCGGAAAGTGAAGTGCGAGATGAGAGGGTGCCCGGTAGTAGCTGGATGCAGAAGGCAGAGGATCGCGAGACGTTGATGATTACGTGCACGTGATCAAGACAAGAGACCAGAGCGTTTTCCAGAATAAGTCAACTTGATCGTCAAATCGGTATTAGGTATTTAGGTAAACTTAACCGGATTTTTTAGAATTCAGTAGTAACATCCATGGAATATTTAGTTATTCGTTAACATTAAGTCTAATACTAAAACATAGAGTTTAACAGATAAAGGTTAGAAGGTTAGAACCAAAAAAAACATGAAATCGAGCAAAGCAAAGCAATTCTCTGTTTGGTAGTAAAAACTATTAAATTTTTCGGGCCAATGTTCTTTTGTATATGATAAAATTTTTACCTTTTGAACTTTAACTTTGCCTTTAGATACTAATAACAAGTACCTATATTTTTTTTATTTTAACGAGTGTCCCGAGGCAGTGGGCAACCTTTTAGGTTTTTAAGTCAATTTTTATTTGAGAAACGTTTCTTGACGATTATTCGACGTTAATTTGTTTTGTTACTTACGTTTTTACGAAATCTTTTTTTTGTTAACAGGCTTTAACATTCAGATTTATTTTTTCTATTTCAGTGTTGTTACTTATGATCATTTTTAGAGCGCTATGTATCTACCTTTTTGCACAGTTTTAAACTAATATTTGCAGATGACACCTTGGCTAAGATGAAAGCCAGCTCAGAATATTTTATCTGGGACAATAAGAAGCGCGTAGTGGAGTCCAAAAGAACTGTTTCCAGCAATGGCTGCAATATTTACCAAGGACTTGAAGGATCTTTTAAGGAGTTAAATATTGACTGAAGTGCATACATTTAGTCACATAGGTTTTTAAATTAGTTCCAAATAATTATAAATAAAACTACGTATTATATACGTATTATAGTTTTATTTAATTCATCTTTTATATATGTATGTATATTTTTATATTTATATATAATATATGTCTTAATATATGTCTGTGTGTGTATAAATGAATATGTGTTTGTATGTGTATTTTATCTTTAATATGTATAGGAATACCTTTTTATTTACATGTTTGTAAAATGGAAATATGTACGTCTGCTGTGTAGTGATATATGATATATGCATATATTTTTCTCGAGAGTTACATTTAATTAAATCCCGTCCCCTATGCAATCTGAAAAACAATAGGCACTTGAAATATTACTTGAATTTTGTTTTTATTGTAATCAAACTATTTAGATTGTATATCTTGTTTATAAAGTGTTTCAATACAAAACATATATTTATTAGTTGATTGATTTGATAATATGTTTCGTTTATGATTTTACAAAGAATACATATTGTACGAATGTGTATTTTTATACCACTAAGGTGGCAAATAAGCTTACGGCCCGCCTGATGGTAAGTGGTTACCGCAGCCTATGGACGCTTGCAATACCTAGGGCATCGCACGTTGCCAACCTTTCAACTTCAAAATCTATCAACTTCTTTTTTGAAGAACCCCATTTTTGCACTTTTACAGGCTATGTGTGTCACATGTCACAAGGGGATAACAAAAATCACGCGGCTTTTCTTTGTGTTAAAATGTCTATGCGACATAATCTGTGCTGGGTTCCTTACGTACCTATTTCATTATTTGTAGTTCAGTTTTATTATGACTAGTAAGTAGGTAATCTTCTAAGAGTTACCTAAGATTTTCCTTTCTTGGTTTTAAAAATCGAAAAACTATAAGTTAAGTTATTAAATATGTATATATATATATATATCTTAATATTTATAATTATAATGTACGTGTGTACGTCACTGTACTCCTCCTTAACGGCTTGAATGATTTTTTTTGTATGCGTTTGGGTGGCGCCTTGGATGGTTTAGATCCACAAATCAGCCCGGCAGATAGCGCTGCAGTCGGTATCATGCAGGACAACGTCTGCCCGGTCAGCTAGTATATATATTTATTCAAGTAGATAACTGGTTTTTACATCGACTTTTCTTAAAAAACAAAAAAACTTGAAATATGCCATAACCATTAAATATATATAAAAAGGATTTATTTTAATTCGCGGACACTGGGGTTATATGAGCTATTGGACCATTCTTACATCTAACACTGAATCACAAATCAATTTGCTGTAATTTCTTTGAACAGTAAGCGACAGATCAACGTTACCTTAATGGACTTTGAACCCAAGGCGCAACAGAGCGAAAAAGTCGCGAAAGAGAGATAGTCGTAATTTATTATTTCATCTCACACTGGCTGCTTTCTTGCGTAGTATCCCCACTGCATCGCGTCGCAACCGTAAATTATAAATGAATATATAAGTGTGCGTGCGTAATTATTATTGGGTTCAAATTTTTCTTACCTACGATAACAAAGAGGCATAAAAAAAGGTGATCGCCCTTGAAAACCTTTATTGACTTTTTTTTTCTTATTTTATAACAATCTAGAAAAATCTACTCGGTCATTATTGATTTAATATATTGTTCTATTTGGATTTGGTTTTTATGCCGCCGTAATATTTGTCCCTGCCATTAAAAGTAGGATTTAGGAGATACTGGAATAGTTATAATGTAGTAATTTCGATAAAAAACATTTATGAAGTATGGAAAAAATTCGTCTCATTGTAATTTATTATAAGTAATTTTTAGTATTTTTACTTACCATCATCGCATCGTTAGTATTACAGAATTCGCTTTTTAGCCTATTTCGTACCCAGTGTCCTCTATAGTTAACGCGCACTTGGCCCGTGTGGGTGCCTACTGCGTAAGTGCGTAAGTGCGTAAGCGCAAACATTCTTCTTAGTAAGTAGGTATAGACTTGTGCCCAAAAGTGGGAAGTGTGGGTTGATATACTCATTCGTTTGGTTCTTTGTTTCAATATACTAAGGTGACCAATAAGCATACGGCCCGCCTCCTGTAAAGTAGTCAACGCAGCCTATGTACGGTGATCCTTGTGCGTGACTAACTATATAGGCTTGAGGTGTGAGGATGGACTATAAAAATAAAATATCAGAAGTCGTACTAAAGTCATTTAATTATTTAAAATCCACATGACAATTTAAATTAAAAATAATAATGAGGACAAACTAAAAATAACAACAATAAAAAGAAAATTTCAGTACTTACGCATTATTTGGCAGTAAAGTTATTAACAAAAGTGTGAATACCTACAACGGATCTTAGTGCAAATGGAGCTTTTTATATAAAGTATTTCCATTAATCAATCCTAAAACTTTTTGAATATAATAGACTTTTTACTACAACAATTCGACAATTACGTAATCCAGATCACAGGAACCTATATGAAAGAAATAATAATCATAAATTTTTTATTTCTGATCTTTTTACCTAAACCCTTAACCTTTATTGCCCAAACGCGTGAGCTCGTCTTATCTTTATTATCTATAACTATATTTCTATTACACGTCACACCAAAAATATAAAAAAATCAACAGCTACTGAGTAAATAGTAAATAATAATCTTACATCAGACGTTCGAGTACTAAAACCCTTATTAAATTTAATTTTTAATATATTATATTATGCTGTATCTTAAAATGACGATACACATGGTATTATATGAAAGTAAAATACCCAAAACTTTAGGTATCGAGATAATTATCTACATTGATAATTTTGAGCAAGCGAGTTACTGGAGTTTTACCTAACAACAGTGTTAGTATTTGGGTTAGTTTATTAGTATTGAAAAATTAAACACACTCGTATTATTGTGGCCATAATTCATTTCTGTTAATTTTATCATAATCTTTGAAAAATATTCAGCTAACAGAAAAGCAAGTTCATCTAAAATAACCTGCAGGTAATCATTATAATTTTGACTGAATAAGAATTATGTGTTATGTCAAAAACAACATAAAAATTGGTTGTTAAACTCCTAGGTAGGTATTACCCAAGTTGACTATCGATATAAGAAGGAAGACAAACATTTTCCATGAAAAAAAGTCCTATTAAAATTATTTCCTCGTTTTGTGTGTAAATAAATAATACCTATACATAAATTTATTTAAACAACGTAATTATTATTGATTACTGAATTTCAACTAAACTTCTTAATAATTTTTTGGGTTCTGTACCCACAGGATAAAAAACGGGACCCTTTGACTAAGAATCCGCTGTCTGTCCGTCAGTCTGTAACTAGGATGTTTCTCATGAACCGTGATAGTTAGACAATTGAAATTTTTACAGAAGATGTATTTATGTCGCCGCTATAACAACAAATATAAAAAAACAGAATAAACTAAATATTTAAGGGGGCTCCCATACAACAAACGTGATGTCTTGCTCGTTTTTGCTCGATATTGATAACGTCAACAGGTAGACGCTTGAAATATTCACAGAATAAGACAAATATTTGAGGAGGGGGGGGGGATTCCATTTAACATACGAACCCTACGGCACGGAACCCTTGGTGCGCGAGTCCGACTCGCACTTGGCCGATTTTTTCATATCAATTTTCGCGATGTCTATTCTTTACAAGTAAGGCTGAGCTCTTCTCGTGGATTAAAATTATTTCCCGGCAGTCGTCATTACTCACCTTAACCCTTAACCTTAACTCTTACCTTAGCGATCGGTCACACGGAAATCTAATTGCACACATAGGTAGGTATAATTTTTTACAGGGTTTTCTTTAGACTTGAAAATTTTAACTTTAAGATTACATTTCAAATTCGTAAGTAGAATTCTGTGATTTTTGATTTTACGGCCTCAATCGGGCTCCGCCGACTTAGTTCAGTTACTCAGACACGGTAAAAGCCACGCACGTTTATCGTAGGTCGCAGTAGCCTCAACCAACAGGCGGCTTGTGCTCATAGTCACTATTTTTTTTACCCATAAAGAATTGCTCCATTTCATTTTAATGAAATTTGGTACGGAGGTAGGCGACACCCTGGATTAACATATAGGTATGCTACTTTTTATCCTAAAAAAATATAGTGTTTTCGAGGGATTAGCAAGGAATCAGATAACTAATTTAGCGGAGATGGAACCGCAGGCACAGTCAGTAGCGTTATAAAATAAGAAAAGTTTTTTTTGAAGTGAAAACTTCTTTAGCGGCGTTGTGCACTTTTTTTGGTATGGGTAAAAAATGATAAACTCGCGTCAGGTCACGTGTCCTGATCGTGAAAATTCGTAAGACGGATGGAGAGTAGACAGCTGGCGCGGCGTAGGAGAGGGAGTATCCCCCTCTCTTTCTACGGCGCAGCGAAAATGTATGCCTGCGCCTGCTGTTTTGTTTAGGCGGCGCAGGGCGCTTGCGCGAATGGTCGTGTGTGTTTATGTTACAGCGTGCTACGCGTATCCATGGTTGGTGACAGCTGATGGCTCGACCGTCTGTGTAGTGGCCATACTGCTGGGTATTCGTAAAATTCGTGTATATAAAGTGTTTAAAATATGGAAATTGAACAAAGTGCATCTTTGTCTTTGTAAAATACGGAAACCGTAATGCCACGCCTATTATAATTTTTATTTTTAGTATTCGCGATTATGAGTAGTACAGGGAGGTTGGATATGGAATTTTAATTCTATGACAGATTGCGATGTCAAATATACTGCGTCAAAAAAGTAAATAAACAAACATTATTATTTCTTGACAATGTCAAAGACATGTCTTGTGACATATTTGAGTGTTAAGCGCGAATCGTGTGTAAAGGTTTTCACTTCTGCCGGCACTCTCGGAGTGCAATTCGTTTTTTTACACTGACCGGCGCGGCGTGCATATTTAGTAACTACCTGTATTAGGAACGGAGTTTATATCCATTACAGTTACCATTACCGCGCGCGAATGTGTTGTGTGTCACACAATACCACAACCTAGCTACGCGAGCAGCTATGGTAAATGACATAAGAAATAATTCATAATGTGCATAGTTATATACTATGGTTTTTCAATACATATTATCATTCAAGTTTCAAGTTTACTTATAATTGAACGTATCGACTCTCTAAAACTGAATAGAGTACTTGATATTGAATATTCTAATAGAGATAAAAATTTAATTTATCGACATGGTCATAGTTTTAGCTCCGGCTGTTTTGAATTATAAGTTTCCCTTTGAGATAAGGTTGGAGTCCGCTGACTTTTCCCTACTTAAACCTTATTTTCTGGTAAAACATACACAATTTCCGGTAATCCAGCCAGTATTTCGGTACTACCAAGTTGTGGAGCTACTATTGGCGCAATTTCGTTCAAGCTGAGGATCAAAGCAACAAAAATTATGTTCGTAAGTTTTAAATATTTTTACAAATGAAAATAAGAAGTACCTATTCATTCTATCTTACGATTTTTTCATATTACTTTCTTTGACCCTATTGTTCAACAATTTTCAATTAATCTATCAAATCTGTAACAAACCTTTTTTGAAAGTTTTCATTACTCTAAGTAAATACAAAGTAGGTGTTCCTAAGTATAATGTCATTTGAGCGATTCCCTAACCAGTTATGATTTTTACAGGTCGGAGTTTAAATGTAAAGAGAAGAGGAAGGCGGGGAAAGTGGGAACCGCTGTCTTTTCCTTTTTCGATTCAGACGAAGGCGATTCTAAGTTAATTTTATGTTTAGTTATGAAAAACAGGTATATCAAGATATAAATAAACTCAAACTGTACATATGGTTGTTTAAACAATTATATGATATTAAACTTTTTTATACCAATTAGGTGAAAAACAAGCATATGGTCACCTAGGAGCCGTAACCTGTGACCTAATATGATTTTTTTTAAAGTTTTAATATATTTTATGCCTATTATATACGTATTAAATTTATATTAATGCTTCCGTGCAAATATTTAAATTAGAAAGCTGTCTCAGTCTGAGGGTATCTGTCTGACCATATTATAAGAACTACGCTGTACATATTTTATTTTTAAAGTAAATGCACACACTCGCGCGTAAACCGTTCTCAAGCTACCAGATCCTTTCGTCGGATAGTGAAGATGACCAGGAGGCTCATCGTGCAGCGCGTGCAGCCGCTCGGCAGGGCCACACGTCTTCGGTGACGCGGCGTGTTGCGGACGGGGTGCTGCGCCGTACTGCCGAACTTAACCATCTACGACACTAAAGACGTACTCGCCGTACGACGTACCGCAAGCTGGAAAGATCGGTTGGAGAAAGCTCAACTAGCGTTACAATTTCAATCGTCTCTAACCGATCTTAAAAAATTAAAAGACTTTTTAGAAAAGCGAAGAAAAAAATTGTCGAAGAAGGCAAATTTTATTCCGACAAAAAGAAATTAAAAATTGAATATTGCGCGTATTATTTTTATTTTTGGTAAAATTTTTATTTTGAATAAAAATAAGATTTTTTAGGTTTTTTTATACTTTGTTTTTATAATAAAAGTAATTATAACAAAATATAAAGTGGAGGGTTGGGCATTTAGCTTTTCCATAGAAGCATCCATCCGCAAGGAAGCATTGTAGGGCCTACCTTATTTCTAATTTATATAGATGATTTATGTCGACCTAATCTTCCTAATTCTAAGATCATTGCGTTAGGCAGATGATACATTAGTACTTTTCAAGGTTAAATCATGGCGCTCAATGAATATATGACGCTTTCTATTCGAAAAGCCGGACGACAACCGTCGCGTGATTTATCCTTAAAAATACATAACGCGAATTGTCTCCAAAATGTATCATGCACTTGCAGCTCAGTTACTAAATCTACATCAATTAAATATTCGGTCATACATACATCTCGATCAAAACTTCAACTGGAAACACCACTTGTATTCTGTTATGAGTCGGATCCGAAAATTAATTTATATTTTCAGAAAATTGAGACACTACTGCGAGCTTCATCTCCTTAAAATAATCTATTATGAGGTATTATGACGTATGCCAGTCAGTCAGTAATAACATAACATATCGCATCACGTCCTGGGGTGGAGCAGATAAAACTTACCTTATTAACCTTCAACGAGCTCAACGATCTGTACTAAAAGTAATGACGTTAAAAAAAACTATGAACTCAACACATATTTTATACTCTGAACTAAACCTATTTACAATAAGACAACTGTATATTAGAAATCTAATACTACGTCAACATAGCAAACTATTAGGAAACAACAAACTAAGACGTGAAATGGACAGTGTCTTTAACCTTCCTAGGTGTAAGACTTCTTGTTTCAGAGGTTTTTAGATTTTCTCAGCTCATACATTTATAATTTATAAATTGTTCGAAATGATGCCCACGGCTACTTTCTACTACCGCTCGCCATCGGCAAAGAATTCATTCTCACAATTTAGAACCGAAATGATTGCGTACAGTGTGGTTTCAGAGAAAGTTCCTCCCACGAACGCTTGGGTTGTGGAATGAGCTCCCTCCAGCCAACGCCAGGGCCTCAAGAAAAAAGTTATAAGATATCTGAAGGGTCGGCAACGCGCGAGTGATACTCCTGGTGTTACAAGCGTCCATAGGCTACGGTGACCGCTTACCATCAGGCGGACCGTAAACTTGTTTGCCACATGTGGTATAAAAAAAAATTATAAAACAAAAGATATTTAAGAGTAATCCTCTGGTCTTATCTGGTCAGTTGATAATTATTTACTTCAACCTGCTGCTGAAAGGATAATGACCATTGTCGTTACAACCCTTTCCGCGTCATTAATATGAATAGCCATGTTAAACTACAGCTTTTAGTAGTCTCTTAGCTTAACCGCGGACAGGCAGACGAATGAATATAGCGATACTAAAGAGTTCTTTCTTGACTACGGAACCCTGTTAATGATAAATGAGAATCATTCTTAAAACAATAAGAAAACACTTTTCTTGTGGCTGTGGCAACCCAGGACACAACCCAGGACACAACAGGACACAACCCAGGACACAACCCAGGACACAACCCAAGACACAACAGGACACAACCCAGGACATAACCCAGGACACAACCCAGGACACAACAGGATACAACCCAGGACACAACCCAGGACACAACAGGACACAACCCAGGACACAACAGGATACAACCCAGGACACAACCCAGGACACAACAGGACACAACCCAGGACACAACCCAGGACACAACCCAGAACACAACCCAAGACACAACCCAGAACACAACCCAAGACACAACCCAGAACACAACCCAAGACACAACCCAGGACACAACAGCCGTCCGAAAGTTGTAGTATTTTATTGAATAAGCTTTTTTCTTATTTTTTTGGATACATTGATTTTCATACTCCTGGCTTTCGAGTCGAGTTTGGCATAATAGGCATATCACGCATGTAATACACTATCTACGGGACAGAGCAACACGCCCCCCATATAGGGGTAAAAAACAATTCCTTATTGCCAAAAATACGAATATACGATATACGAATACTTATTCAGAATAATACGACAACGTTCGGACAGCTGTTGTGTCCTGGGTTGCCACAGCCACAAGAAAAGTTTTCTTATTGTTTTAAGAATGATTCCGTGCTTTTACATAGTAAAGAAATAACATCTTAATAAGTTAAGTTTTCGTTGAATTTGTAAAAATAATAAAATTAAGTTGTAGTAATAATTAATATTATAATTCCTCTTTATATTCACTAGCGCTTTAATACTACTACTTTTTTACTGATATAAAAAAAAAAAATATCGACAATTTTGATCGATAGGTCAAGCCCTATATCTATTTATGAATAAATATTGGGTACCACCCACATACCTGAAGACTTTAGTACAACGCTATTGTTTTATGCGCTGTAACAAAGTGATGTATTCAAAATAGTGTCATTCTTAGTTCAACTTTTTTTAACTCTTCAGTAACTTTGTTCTTATTTTCCATTCTCCACAAAAAGTGGCAGATTATTTAGTACAGAATGAGACTCGTAGGCGCCTACCCTCCTGGGTCCTGGGTCCTGGTCCTCTATCCTCTATGATTTATGCTGACTGTTTTATTTGAAGTCAAGATGCTATTTGTTTCCGGAAAATAAAATTAGTTCTTTGTTTCTCACCAATTTATCGGTAGAGTTAACCAGAGCGACACTGTCTATAATTTATTCTTATGGCTAACTATATTTTGTGACCCTTTTAAGGGTTCCGTACCTGAAAGGTAATTAGGAACCCTATTACTAAGGCTTCGCTGTCTGTCCGTTCGTCCGTCCGTCCGTCCGTCCATCCGTCACCAAGCTGTATCTCATGAACCGTTATAGCTAGACAGTTGAAATGTTCACAGAAGATGTATTTCCGTTGCCGCTATAACAACAAATACTAAAAAACAGAAAAAAAAAAATATTTAGATGGGCTCCCATACAACATACGTGATTTTTTTGCTCGGTTTTTGTAGATAATGGTACGGAACCCTTCGTGCGCGAGTCCGACTCGCACTTGGTCGACTTTTGGTACTTACCATTATTACCACTATTCATATTTTTTAATTTTCTGTACCCTCAGAGCGCTAGGATTACGCTTTCGCATCGAATGCCCTAACAAGCTAATATCTCCCCTCACTGCTTTGAAATTTCTTAAGTTCCTCCGGTACTAAAAACACAGATTTCAGAGCACATGCTCTAGTCACAACGGTATTATAACTCTGCCGTCTCTGCATCGATTCAAATGAAATTATACAAAAAGTGTCTAATGTGAACTACTACTTAGATGTGTAATTAAATTCGAGGGTCTACTTCAATGAACTTAGAGATATCTCTTAAAGATTCGATAAAATTTAATCAGCTCGTTTTAAAAATCTAATAGTAAAAATAGTAAATTGTTTTGAAAACATCTGTTCGCAAGTTTTATATCCGCAATAATCTACGGAACTGTCACACGACACGCACTTGGCCGGTCTACGTTGTATGTGTTTGCTCTATGGCCGGCTTCACGTATAGTGTAGTGTAGTGTAGTGTAGTGTAGTGTAGTGTAGTGTAGTGTAGTGTAGTGTAGTGTAGTGTAGGAGCGATGATGTAGTGTGCGTATCTAAACGTATAATTACAGTGACCTTCTAAAATCCTTCTAAGATCTTTGAAAACACAAAAACCAGTATAATTATACTGTAACTTAAAGAGTTTATTATGTAAATTACACGTAATATAAAAGAAAACTAAAACTATAAATTAAAAACAAGTCAAGGTTTTAAATAAGTTTGTAGTAGGTAAATGTCAGTAGCAAAAGTAACTTGTAATATGACTGAGTGTCAGAGTGTGAGAGTGAAAGATGAAAATATGAAAAAATTGTGAGCAACTTTTAAAATAAAAAAAAATAAAAAAAAAAAGAGAAAGAGATAAATTAAAAGTTTTAGAATCCAGTGGAAGGATAATTGAAATGTCTCCAGTCAATAGGTGAGGATATTTGAATTTGGGTAATTTTTATATATTATTTAGGTAATTCAATTTTGGCGTTAAAATGTGAACCTAATTATTTGAGACAAATCCCTTAAACTCCGCTGACCGTCCGTTCGTCCGTCCGTCTGTCACCAGGCTGTATCTCATGAATCGTAATAGTTAGACAGTTGAAAGTTTGACAGTATTTCTGTTGCCTGTATAACGCCATATACTAAAAAACAGAATAAAATAAATATTTCAGGGGGCTTCTATACAATAAACGTGATTTGCCCGCGGTTCCAACCGCTCTAAATTCGATTATCCGTAAATGATTTCAACGGTTACTCATCAATTAAAAAGATAAAAGACATACTTTTTCCGTTTCAAGTAGCTTATGTCCTTTCTCTGGACTCAAAATATCCCAAAATTTCGTCTAAATCGGTTCAGCAGTTTAAGCGTGAAGAGGTAACACGCTTAAACTGCGATAGGCGCAATAGCTCCGGAGATACGATGGTGGCTACGCTGGCTTTAGACTAAAAGCAGGACCAAGGTATCTCGGAAACCGGTGTAGACACAAATGGTACAGCACTTACACGGAAGTCAAGTCCTGGCCCGAGGTAAATCTTTTGACTACATCTTTGCTATGAAAATAATAATTAATTTATATTGACATAAATATTTTTATGGACATATTAAAGATTTTCATTTATGAACTGCGCCGCTTAAGTTGAAATATTAACTTCCCTCAAGATATATCTCTAGATCCTAATTTGAACAACAGTAAAAGCCTAGTTATTTTATTTTTCTATACTCATGATTTTAATATACCTGTTAGTAAATGACAAGTTCCTTTTTTTATACAAGTAAGGTGGCAAACAAGTTTGATGGTAAGCGGTTACCGTAGCCTATGGACGCTAGCAATACCTGGGGCATCACTCGCACGTTGTCGTTGTTGTTCCTTGTTATCTTGGCAAGGAGCTCATTTCATAACCTAAGCGTTCGCGGGAGGTAGTTTTTCAGAAACTGCACTGTACATACGTGACCATTTAGGTTATAAATGTGGTGATGAATTCACTGCCGATGGCGGTGCGATGGTAGAAAGTAGCCGTGGGCATCATTTCGAACAATTCCTCAGACTCAGAACACATCCCATTATACAAGCTGTGGAACACACACAGGGAGGCTAAGTCTCTCCTCCAACTTCAGGGTTCGATGCGGCTTGCGAGTTTAGGAACGTCGACGATTCTTACAGTCAAACGGATCAAGCTGGTATTCAGGTGCACCCGGCCAGATATGGCAGCTATACCATGTGGCGGAATTGCAACTTGCAAAGCAGCAACCTTTGCCCCGAGGTGAAATTACTGCTTCGTTCTGTTGAGTATATCAAGTTTTTTGGACGCCATCTTCACCTTGTATTGTAAATGATCTTGGAATCAACACTTCTGTGAATAGGGTTTTATTAGCGGTGAACGCGCAGACTTGTGTCTTTGAAGGTTTAAAATGGATCAAGTATTCCTGTTCCCAGAGAGAGACCTTGGACATAGTGGTCTCGATTTGAGACATAATTTCTCCGCGCTTTTCCTACGCAACGGAACAATGGATGTTTGCACGGCCCGTGTGATAAGCGTCTCCAGTACTGTCATCTGCATAACAATGTATGTTATTGATGAACAACATATAATAGATATGCAAGAAAAGCAGCGTAGGAGACAGCAAAGTGCTCTGCGGTACACCAGCATTAGTGTCCATGGTATTAAAGCAACTACCGTCAACTACAGTTCGTATGCGTCTGCTGGACAAAAAGCTAGACACTAATTTGCACAAACCATCGGGCATTCCGTATGATGGCAACTTTGATAGAAGATCCCAGTAACATACCCGATCGAACGCCTTAGCTATGTCCAGGCTACATGCCAATGCCTTCCTGACTCTCAATGGTTAGTGCACATTGGTGTGTGAGACACACTAGGTAGTAACGAGCGACCGTTGCGAAAGCCATATTGGCGGTCGTTGACCAGGTCGTGTTTTTCTAGGTATCTTAGAACCTGTTTGTTGATCGCACGCTCCATCACCTTGGAGAAGAGAGAGGTAATATCGATTGTCCTGTAATTGGTTGGATCTGACCTATTGCCTTTTAAGCTCACCGGGAGCACATTGGCAGTCTTCCATGACGACGGAAATTGCTTAGTGTTGTAGAAAAGTGCGAAGAGGCGTTTGAGTACAGTACACAACTTAGGAGAACACTGTTTAAGCATCTTCTGTATACCGTCTGGCCTACTCAACTTATGAACGTCGAGAGAAAGCTACGCTCACCAGACATCCTGTTGTGTTTTGGAGATTTCCAGAATGGTCTTACCTCACCACGGAATAGTAGGTGGTAGAGCGCCTTTATCGTCCATATTCGAGTTTGAGGCAATGTGACTGCCCAGTAAATCTGCTTTCCCTTTAGAACAGTGGGCCAAGTCACCATCGGTTTTCCACAGTGGTAGTAACGATGACTGGCAAAAGTTCCCTCCGGCAGCTTTAGCAAGCGACCAGAAATCCCAATCTCAAAGAGATAGCTATATGCTAGTCACTCACCCATTTTGCCGATGAACTGGAATCCAGCTCTGGCAGTTGCTTTCTTGTTGAACCTCGAGGCAGCAATTAATTTGCATTTTAACTCTGAAATATTGGGATCCTTAGTATTTTATATGTATAGATGCATATAAAATGCTTTGTTCTGAATGTCTGACGGATCAACGCACAGCCTAAACCGCTGATTGTAGAGACCTAAAACTTGGAGGGTGTGTTCTTTTTATGACGTAGGCATCCGAGAAGAAAGGATTTTCTGAAAGGCTCAAGTGCTAGACGGACTCGCGCAATAAGGGTTAATCGATTGTTATGAAATTTTGATAAGTTGTTATGTAGACGCCGGGAAAGGTTGCCGAGGAAAAAAGGATTTGAGTGTGAGTCGGACTCGCGCAATAAGCGTAAAACGATTTTAATGAAATTTTGGTAAGTTATGCACTCGCTGGGGAAGGTTATTGATCAAAAAAAAAAGGGTCAAGTGCGAGTCAGACAGTATCAAGTGCGAGTCGGACGCACACAATAAGGGTAAACTGATTGTAATGAAATTTATGTAAGTTGTTATGCACACGCCGATGAATGTTTCTGAATTAGTACAATTCACACTATCCACAATATAGGTTGGTGCATAATAAATTTAAAAAAAGCAACAACGTTCGCCGGGTCAGCTAGTAAATATATAAAATGAAAATTAGTCCAGCAGCAACTACTGTACGGACAACATAAACAACAATTCCGGTGACAGAGTAAACTTGACGTTTGACGCGGGTATCGCGTTGGCGGTAAAACTCACACTCGCATCACATTATTCTTAAACCGTCCGCCAGGGCGCTGTTAAACCGTCCGCTAGGGCGCTGTTAAACCGTCCGCCAGGGCGCTGTTAAACCGTCCGCCAGGGCGCTGTTTATCGCTCCATGCTAATTTTGTGTTTACATAACTGTGAATTTATAATTAGAAACTCACACTAAGCCCGCCCGCCGTGCCAGCAATCGTATTAAGTGCCGAGAGTCGGCAGATCTAGTACCGCACCTCTTGTCCTCTTAGCTCTCTGTGCAGTCATGTTTGGTCTAAGTAACTTTTTAAAAGAATTTAAACTTAGAGTTAACAGCGGCCAAACCATCCACTAGATGTTAATGAAAGAAAAATCTGAATTTTTACTTTTTGAGTTTACTTCCATTATATATGGTAGATCATACCTATATGGCGTCCAATTTTGGCAAAAATTCAATGATTCTAGTAAAGTTTAATTATGTTTATCAGTTTTAAAAATCAAATATGGTATCCATTTTATTTATAAAAATCTTCGATTTATTTAAAACTAAGTAATAATGAGTTTCTGAAAATCAAATCTTATATCAGTTTTTCAAAATTAAAAATAGTGGAGCTAATTTTTTAACACAGATTCTACAATATAAAGACAGTCAAAGAGAAGCTAACCTTGCAGTATTTGCTGCTGTACTAGTTTGCATTTTATATATTTACTAGCTGACCCGGCGAACGTTGTTTCTTTTTTTAAAACAACTGCCGCGCAACCTATTGTGAATAGTGTGAATTGTACTAATTCAGAAAAATTCACCGGCGTGTTTATAACAACTTACCAAAATTTAGTTACAATCAGTTGTCCCTTATTGCGCGAGCCCAACTCGCACTTGACCCTGTCTGACTTGCATTTGACCCTTTTTTTCTTGATCAGAAACCTTCCCCGGCGTGTGCATAACAACTTACCAAAATTTCATAACAATCGGTTCACCCTTGTTGCACGAGCCCAACTCGAACTTGACTCCGTCCGACTCGCTTTTTATCACTTTTTTCTTTCTAAGAAACATTTATCGGCGTGTGCATAACAACTTATCAAAATTTCATTACAATCGGTTTACCCTTACTCTCACTTACTCACTCGCACTTGACCCTTGACCCTTTTTTTCTTTTTAATTTATTACAATCGGCTTACCCTTATCATGTAAATCCGACTCGCACTTCACCCTTTCATTAAAACCTTATCTTATCGGATGCCTACGTCATATAAAGAACACACCCTCCAAGTTTCAGGTCACTACGATCAGCGATTGAAGCTGTGCGTTGATCCTTCAGTTATTCAGGACAAAGCATTTTATAATATTATTTGGAATTTGATAAAAAATTCATGTATAGATAAGATAAATTTTAAAATAGAACATATAAATAAAAAGCATTTAAGATTATATATATTTAAATTTTTGTAGATCCTTATTACAGAAAATTTATTTCAGCATTAAGGGGAGTAAAGAGGTGAGACAATTTCCTTTGGAGGAGGAGTTCATGAAACAAACCGGTATTTCTCCTCAAGACGTTGCCAAGCTACGAGACTGGCTCCACTCGCAGCCGCATCTTCCGGCCGACCACATTACTGGTTAGTTAAATGCTGCAAATTACATAAAGTGCTAAGAAAACAATGGCGCATGAACACAATGATCAATCATTGAGTAGTGATCATACAGCATCAAAAAGCAGACTAGGGCAAAATCCAGAATGGTGAAAGCAACAAAGAAACGGCCCTCAGTTTCCGGTAGTTACACTGAGGGTCAGAGGTTGCGAAGAATCTCCGGGTTAAAGGCTGTTAAAACTAACGACTACACTTGATAACTGATGAAAAATTTATTATTCGTTCTACAAGAAAAAGCCTTACGGAAGGTTGACCTGGTGAAGTCCCGACGACGAGTAAGCTAAAGTGGCAGTAGGCTGGACACGTCCGTCGAAGGACCAACAGACGTTTGAACAGAAGTGTCCTAGAGTGGTGACCACAAAGCAATGCGTGGGACCGCTCCCAGCTCGATGGAACGAGGCTACTAGTAGCTGTATGCGGAAGACGGAGGAGGAGGTTTATGTACAGCAGTGGACAAAGTAAGCTGATATGATGATGATGTATGCAGCACATTATAGATATCGCTGTAAATAATAAATTAAGATTTTAACATTTTTGTTTATGTATATTACAGATTTAGATATAATTTTGGCGTGCCACTGCTGCAACCGCAGTGTTGAGGTGTCGAAGCAAGTCTTAGACTTACAGTTCACACTGAGGACACTATTTACCGGATTCTTCAAAGACAGAGTTTTCGATGAGAAAATAAGAGATACATTGACGACAATGTAAGTAAAAAAAAAACCAAACTAATATAATTAATTGACAATTCATATGAGTTGATTTGATTACGACGTTTGCTTTTCAATTAGGCGTTAAACTTTGACGTAAATATACTTTGTTCTGTGGTTTGGGCAAATTACAAATTTCATAAACGCGATTAGAGATTTTTATTCAAAATGCCTTACTTTTTGTACCTTGCAATCGTAGCTTTGAAATAAAAACGTGCATGTCCTTTAGATTTACTTTTGATAAAAAAATATCAGAAAATTTAAAAATCTATATACAATAAAAAAGAAACAATCAGTGAGTTCCCACTATTCCGGAACATTCCCCTCACCATCATCAAGAGATTGGTGTACTTAAAGAGCGAAGAAGTACTTCACCTCAGGGCAAAGGTTGCTGCTTTATAAGTCACAAGTTCGGCCCTAAAGACATTTCCATACTGCTGCCCTCCGTGGGTAGGTGCACCCGGATACCAGCTTGGACCTTTTGACTCGGTTCAACGACGGGCTGTGAGAATTGTCGACGATCCCAAACTCACTTGCCGTATCGAACTCTTAAGTCTGAGGAGAGACTTTGCCTCCCTGTGTGAGTTCTACCGCTTGTGCAATGGTGCTGCCCACGGCTACTGTCTACCATCGCACCTCTCACCATCAAACCGAACCGAAATGGTCGCGTACAGTGGAGTTTCAGAGAAACTTCCCCCGCGAACACTCGGGTTGTGGAATGAGCTCCCTGCCAAGGTTTTCTCTAAGGACTACAGGATGGGGTTCTTCAAGAAAGCAGTTATTGTATTATTGACGGGTCGCGTGAGTGATACTTCTGGTATTGCAAGCGTCCATAGGCTACGGAAAGTGTGCATGTTTGCCACCTTAGTGGTATAAAAAAAAACTCTTATGGGGGGGGGGGTATCAAATGACAGTGCTTGAAGAGTAGAAAACAATAAAGTTAATATCTTCACCTTAAATTCAATATGCTCGAAAACAGCGGATTACAATTTTATGTCCCACCCCCTTATTGGGCATCAACCGTTCACAAGATGCAGGGTAACGACGTAGATTATGCCGTATTATATTTAGGAATATTATATTAGCGGCTGGTCAAGTATACGTAACACTGAGCAGAGTGCGCTCATATAAGACGGTGATATAATCAACGAACTACATTGCAATAAAATATCAGGGCAATCACCATGTAACATCCGCCTACAAGCTGAAATGAATAAGTATGAGAAATATTATTGAGAACATGAATTATCAAAACGAATAATTCAATTAAAATATAAAACAAATAGGTAATAATAAATGAAGGAAATAGTAATATATAAAGGAAAGAGATACCATCAGTGTTATAAATATTGTAAATAATATTCTTAGTGTAAATAATGTCAATCATGTTAATAATGTTAATAGGGTAAATAATGTCAATGGTGTAACGAAATAAAATAATGTAAATAAATATATAAAAAAAGTCAAAAAAAAAGATGTTAAAAAACTATACTGAAAATTAAAAAAATTAAAACAAGTTATTATTTAAATAAAAACGTTACCTTAAAAAGAAAAATAATGCGAACAAAAACAATAAAACATATTTACGTGACATTTTTCATACACAGGGTAGATATATCGTTGAATGTTTGTTCGACGACTTTTCCAATACACTTATGACTAATTTGAAAAAATTATCTTCTATACATCGATACACATTTGGCCAACTCTCCAATTGCAAATAAAAGTTATGATCACAACTTTTTTTTAATTTTGGTGTGATAAAACTAACTAAAAATTGTGTGATTTATAGGTCAAATGGAAGTTTTTAGTCTTTATTTTGGTTTGGTTGGTATAGGCATTCGTAAAACTACTAATAGTGAACGAACTTCTTTGTCTCGGCGCAAAATGTCGACAAGCGGCTAGATACCGAAAATTTATCGGGGTTGTCACAAAAAAAATGCAAGTACGTTTCTATCGATTGAAATGTTTGTATGTTTCAATTAATGCATGTGTGTGTATGTGCCTACATTAATTAGTCAGTTCTGATGAAATATTACCTTCGGATTAAATACGTGTTCTTCGCCACGAACCGAAGCGAGTGAATAAAACCCAGGTGAAACTTACAGTTTATTTATTTTTCGGGTTCCATACCCAAAGGGTCCTTCTGTCTGTCCTACTTATTAAAGAACTCTATCTTTTAGACCAAAATAGGTAGAAACCTGAAATTTTTACAGATTATTTGTTATAATGGGGGATTATTGTATAACGAATAAAGAAACACATTTCGTTGTTTTTGCTCTATCGTAAAATCAGTGCACATGCAAGTTCCTATCTGGCAGTAATTATAGTACACTATAATGAACTCTGAATTATAACAAAAAGTAATAAAAACCGACCAAGTGTGAGACGGGCCCGCGCCATTTACCACCTTAAATTACCGTTACAGCGCCATCTAGCTATTATTATTAAGAGAAACAGTATCATATCCGTCCGTTGGAAACGATATGCAAAGTTAAGCAATGTCAGGCTCGGTCAGTTATTGGATGGGTGACACACCCCTTGCTTGTGTTTGCAAATTACGTAAATGGCGGAACCCCCGACGCGCGAGTCTGACTATGGCCAGCTTTTTTTAAAGGTGCCGAACCGACAAACATTTGCCGTATTTATTGTTAGATAATTTTATATTAATATTATATATAAGTATGTATGCACCATACCTACTCGTAAATTAATAATAAAAAATGACCCTTAAAATTATGTTATGTTATGAATTGCAAAGTTACTAAGTTATTTTACATAAATTATATTTGTGGCGATTTTATTTAGGTAAGTACTCACCGATTCTCATCTTTGTCGCAACAGTTGTCAAATTCAGTAATGAGACGCGACATGCTACTTGGACAGTACCCTGGCGCACTGGTGGTTGGTCGGTTTCTAAGATAACGGGTCATCACTGATCGGACTAAAGAACAACCAAGTTACTGAGTTTCTGTTTTTCTTTTAAGCTCCAAAAAAGACAAATACAGCGCGTTCAGATAATTTTGCACCTTATGACTTCTATATCACTTTTCTGAGAACAGGTATAGAATTAACTCTATCAGATTTGGGAACAGATAAAAGCAAGTTAAAATTTATTATTACTATACTAACTTGTGCCTTTATTAAAAGCTAAATATCACACATCAGGAATCGGTAAATTACTGATATAGCGAGGCAAAATATTAATGAGTGCTCGTTGGATTCGAAATAACGTCTAGAAAATTGAAAAAAACTCTCTAACTCGTAAATTAACATTTGTAAAAGTTGTTATCAAATTATAATACAAATATTTATTGTTTAGTTATGTTCAAATAACGCAAAAAAATGTGAGCCGAATAGATATACTCTAAAAGAAGAAATTTGCAATAAAAGAGCGCCATTATTTATAGGTTTGTTGGGGCAAGTTTGATGTAGAAAGTAGTCACGTGACCGAGTGCCAGACCGCGTCGATGCTCGAAAACCTACCTTGACATGTACAAAATGTATTTAAACTAATAAATAACAAAATTAATTTAATTTTTGTATCAATTTTCTAAAAAAACAAATGTGACATTCGAAATTCATTTATTTACAATACAAGTCCATGTTTATAATAGGTACAAAATTTTAAATTAATCGGTCCATAAGATTTAGAGCAAATTGACTGTTGCAGACGAATAGAGTGGTCCTATAAGGTTTCCGCCGCTATTTCATTTGGAAGTACGGAATCATAAAGAGTAAGTAAACATAAGTACCAAATAAAACAAAACACAAAACTTAGACAAAGAAATAACGCTAATAAGATCCTAAAATCATAAACTACCTAGGCGACTAAAATTAACCAAGACCTAACGACGCAGAAAAAGACGGCGATTCTAAATACCTATACACATAATTATACCAGTCAATTGCGTGAAAAATTGCATTTAATAAATACCTATACATATAATTATACCAGTCAATTGCGTGAAAAATTGCATTTAGTACATTTCGCCCACAGGCAAACATTGTACAATAAAACCGGAACGTTTATGTTACATGCATGGTTCTGTACGATATACGTTTCGTTTTTATTTTAGAGTTTGACTGAACAAGAAAACCTGTCAATACCCTAACGTTTTCTTTTAGATTATTCTTATTTGTTTTGTTTTAGATTAATAAAGCCGCTGCCGACGCGGTCGCGAGAAGGGTACGGGTGCCTTTACGGCAGAATACTGGATCTGAATCCAAAGAAGTTCGTTTTTGTCGATGCTGTCAGGTAAGAGTTTAGCCTTATAAACTAAAACGTGTATAAGGATCATCATAATGTTTATTATGATATATTTACACGCCAATCGGGGGTTACATTTCCGTTATGCAGTGAAAGCATAGGGAAAACGAAACTTCAGTACGTAGAACAATTTCAATAGAAAACACGATGGTACCCATCGCACAAGAGCTGTAAAAATTGTGAATTTTACACTAACCTTGCAGCTCCTGCTGTTCTTTCTGGATCCTGGATTCGGTCCACTAGTGGCCATACTGACTGACAAACTCACTTAGACACAAGTTCTTGAAATCAAGGTTTCGCTTCGCTAATGTACTTATGATATGCGGAACCAAGGATTGGTTAAGATAATCACTTGTTCTATATAAAATTTTCAAATGTAACAAAATAGTTTGGTCACACGTCTTTGCGGTGCGGTAGGTCTCCATACACAGAGCGAGTGACGACATCCGGTCAGTGTAATCGAATTAAAAATGTGTGATACCTACCATTTTGTGCAATTGACGCGTATACATGCATATGCATAGCATGAAACACACCGAGCAATTGACGCGTACACATGCATATGCATAGCATGAAACACACCGAGCAATTGACGCGTACACATGCATATGCATAGCATGAAACACACCGAGCAATGTATCAAAAGTGGCCTCAACATCATCCCCCGCCTTGAAAGCTCTGTCTTTTAAAACGGTAAACTGACGTCTTCTTATTAAATAAAATGCAAAAAATAATAAAAGAAAAGATAAGGCTGTTAACGCCAAACATGGCACTTGACACTTATCCTATCCTTTTCCTACCTATTTATTTACCCTATATGTATATTTTTCTGACTGACCTGAACCGCACCATTTACCTGTCGGTATGACAGTCTTTAACGGACACTATCATTTTATTTTACCTATTAACTACGATATCAAATCCAGATGGTTTGCGAAGTCATAAAAGTTTAGTGATCCGCGCCGCGAACCACAGCTTATCGAAGGACCGCAAAAGAATGGAACACTGCTTGAGGAATATACCTCCAGTACGTCAACGTAGTGGTACCACTAAAGTAGCAAAAGTCGTCCAGTTGCAGGTCAGTTCCTATCTTTTATCCGCTTTCCAGTGTCTGTGCCACAGCTGTACACGTAGCTGACGCAAAGTTTCCAAAGGAATTTTGCTGTGAGGTATTTACTAGCTACTAAGTGAGGATATAGAAGTACTAGAATGTTCAATTATTTTTATTTATTATTTTACAAATTTAATAAAACATAAAGTGGGTAACTTTCTGACCCCGAATGGATTTTTTGAAATTGCGAATAGTTTCCTTGTCTCAGACAGCAGAGCAAGAGAAAGAAATAAAAAATCTTCTTTATCCTCTATGTTCAATCGGTCAAATGCACAAACAGAAGAAAAAAACTCTTCTAAAAGTAATAAAAACCATCGACCGAGGCAGACGCTAAAGGTTTCATATTAAATATTTGCAGTAGTTGTGTAGTTACAACCGTGCGAATATATAGATATTTGTCAACTAAAGTCGAATGAATTAAATCATAATTATCGGCGGTCGGTGTGATGACGGATGAAGTCGGTTAAACTGAGTTTGACAAAATGCTTGTAAAAAAAAAAAACTATACCTGACTTACTTAAATGTTAATTATGATGCACTGCGTTATGAGATTCAAAAAATGTTGGCCAATTTTTAATATCTCGGTCGAAGCTAGGTAAATTTATAAGCGGCAACTTTAATCTAGATTGTTCGGCGATCATTTGAATACTTCTTGCTATACAAAACAATTCATCGAATGCAAGGAAAGAATCAAAAGGGATTATGATTTGGGATTTAAATACTCTGTTCTTAATTAATCGAGATTGAAAGCGCAACGTAAATATTTGTTTTGTAAATGATTACAATAATAAGAAAACGGTATTATGCATTTTTTTTCTTAAAACAAACACTATAAGTTGTGTACCTCAATAAAAATAATTTTTTTTTTTTGTTAAAAACATTTACTAATCATATTTAATACCTATGTTTGTGTTTTTTGAACATCCAAATAAAATGCACTATATTTATTCACACAATAATTATGCACATTCTTGGTCCAACGCACACTGTACCACATCAAATTGCCGCATCGGCTGGCACACAAAAAGGACAAATAGGACTGATAAGGGAGGGCTCATACATTTGGTGGTCTATTCTACTCTAATGACTTTGGGTGTGAACTTAAACGACACTAGCGACCAAAAAATTATAATTTTAGCCAATTTTTTTCATTCATAAATTCTCTAGATACCGCTTGATGGCTACACTTCTGTTCTCACCATTTGTATTTTGGTGAGTTTCTTTATTTGAAACTTACAAAAATAATAAAAAATGTCTATATCATCAGATGAGTTTAATATAAATGCGAAATCGCCAGTTATTGTTAATAAGAAATAGATTGAAACCTGTTACCACCTTAGTCTAAAGATAAGTATGCATATATACTTTACCGCATACGCCAGTTTTATTACCTGAAAAAACATGGGGAACAAAAAACGGGATCGTTTTCAGAGAATTTCCTATCAGCATTAGCTTACTTACTTTTTGGATTTTGCTGAAAAATACAAACAACCGTCATCTCTATGGGCAATTAACTTTATGTTAAAGAGCATTCTCAAGTCCAAAAATTCCATCAATGTTAAACGGTATATAAAATTAACAGCATTTTTGTAAAGGAAGGGAGATGGGTATGTGAGTAAGAAATTGAAGTTAGGTATCTTCCTTCCTCCAGAAAGAAAATGTAAAAAAAAATTATTAATGAAGCTCCTGACGATAAAAATTTCATTGTGTTTTAAAAAATTGTAAAGTAAATTTTTATGTATGTAAGCGCAACTTGATAAACCTTTTTTCAATTTATCGAACTACAACTATAACTATAACTAACCATAACTTTTCAACACATTTGCTCAAAAATGCATTTACGAAGCTTGTATGAACATTGTTCGTACGTTCAAAATTACGCACCATACAACTCTATAAAATAAGTACTGTCACATAACTACCTGTTTTACCGCACGCTCCGTTGTATGGCGCCGTGCGTATCATTAACGGTTTCTTTAATTTTGATCGAACTTTCTTAGAAGCGCCTTTCATCTATACGTTTGACTTACTTTAATACTTAAAGAAAAAGAGTCAATAGATGTAGTTCTTTACGCTTCATTCTCCCGTTCAACATAATACATGTAAAATTAAAAAGTTAATTTCACCGAATTTCAGTTAATGTTTAAATTTTACTATTAATTTCTAAAAGTAATGACTTAACTGTATAATTTCTAATTTGCTATTAAAAACAGTCGTATGAAAAAGTTTATTTTATCACCTATAAATTATACTGTTTTCTCGCAAATGTGTTAAAAACGTAAATCATTCGTGCGGAATTAGAATTTACAACCTCGTGACAATGTTAAGGTTAGTGTTCGTCTGCTCGTTTGTAATAACCAACTTACCGCACTAATATCATAAATAACTATTTAAACTTTCGCAGTTACTTTCAAAATGTTTATTTGTTTAGGGACTACCACGATAAGATTTATTGAGTTCTCGATATTTCGGCAGCTAGCTAGTAAATCTAATAAAAGCTAATAAATCTAATTGTGGTAAGCCCGAACCATATTGCACAGTCAAACTCTGGGATAACGTGTTCCCACCCTTCACTCCCGATTGCTAGAACACGACTACTATATATTTTATATTCTTCTCTGTGACTACCAGTCGATTTGACTATCAATTTTTAGGTTCAACACTTTCAACTAATGGACGGAATTCAGCTGATTTCATGCATCATCTAAATGGACTGAAACAGATCTTAGAATCACATTTACGAACTATACTCTAGACTTTTTACCACATTTCATTTTTATTGTGAACATCGAGGATAAGCTCTTTCATATGAAAAATTATTTTCCAAATCTGATTAAAAAAGCTAGAGATATCTTATACCTCTAAACGCGCAATACTTGTAAATATATATTTATAATCTGAATCTCAGAAACGGCTCCAACGATTTAAATGAAATCTAGCACGCAGGGGGTTTCAGGGACGATAGATCGATCTAGCTAGGTTTCATTTTTAGAAAACGTCGTTTTATCCACGTTTTCAGGCTAAAAATTATATGATAAACTAAAAATTAGGCTCTTCCTGACATCTATTGGCAAGTAGTAATACTATTATTTTTACCGGCACAGCAACACTAAAACTACTTGACAATAAATGGCGTTGTTTAAAAAAACGAGCAAAGCTCGGTGTTCCAGGTACTACGTTAAATAAAGTTCTCGAAATCTTCGAAATAAAATATAATGATTTAATAAATGAAATAGATAAACACACGAATAAAAACTCCATTTAGTAGTAGTATCAATCAATTAAAGTTAGTTGTTTGACCAGAGCTGCTCACATGGTGCTGGATCTCTGGCAATATGAAGAAGGCACGTGGCCGGGTTTCATCATGATATACGACATGGCAGGCTTGACGCTGGCGCACCTCACTGCCTTGGACTTACACACTCTGCAACGGTACTTATATTATGTACAGGTATGATTGTCTGGACGTACATAACAACATGACAAACATCCATCTCACACTAGGCTGCACTAGGCTTAACCCATATATGCCCAAAAAGCACTAAAACGACCGAAGAGTAAACATTCAGTTATGAAGAGCCGTTAATGAAAACTGTTGATGTTTGTTTAAATTTAACGCCATCTATGATTTGTTCAAAGAGCTACGTTAGTTGTATACAGGGTGCAGATAACTTAAAAATTACAATTACTATGGAAAAGTTTGCGTGCAAGTTGGGACTAGTTATTTTTGATCATAATTAATCGACCGATGTGACGGTGACGAAAATGTAAGTATTTATTTATTTGCTTGAAATTTCGCAAGTATTGTTGATACATTAGTAAAATGAATATATTTAGCATGATAAAAAATAATAAAATCTGTTCAGGACTATTCATTGTTGCTGATATTGAAACCAAAATATATTTATTTATTTAACTCTTACAGTACATTTAATAAAACTATATGACGTAAGTACAATATATAAATTTTTATGCACTAAGGCGGACTTATCGCATGATTTCTTCCAGCCAACCTTAGAGTGTTTCAGAGATTTGATAAATTTCACATATACAAATAATAAATATAAATAAAGACATCATATACATACATATACATAAATACAATAAATACGTTAGCATATTTATACACAGTTATAAACATAATGAGAATAAACATTTATATCTTTATGAGTACAACTTCATCAGTTATAAATATATGAGTATCAGTTTTGCAACGATTGAAGAAAAAAGGATTTCAGTTTAGTTTTAAAAATAGTACTTGATGGTGCTGAAGGTAGGTTGTTCCACAGTAAAGTTGCTTTCACAGCAAATGATTTACCGTAGAATGTAGTAAAGTGAGAGGGTACAGTTAGAGTTCTTTCTACCTTTGATCTTAATGACATACTTTGCAACGGATTATATTTGTAGTTAAAGAACTTTTGTAAGTAATGGGCTGCAGAGGGATTGTTAAGGACGTTATACAGAAGGGTAAGAATTTGAGTATTCCTGCGAAGCCGAATTGGGAGCCACTTAAGTTGAGTACGAAACTCAGAAATATGATCATATTTACGCAATCCGAAAATAAATCGGATGCAAAGATTTTGGAGACGGTTAAGCTTGTATACAAGACAGCTTACGTCTGCGTAACCGATGAGAGGAAGCAGTAGTGACTGCACCAGCATAACCTTAGTTTGGAATGGTAGAAAGTTTTGCAAACGTTTCAGTGAGTGTAACGAAGCAAATATTTTTTTACTTAGTGCGTTTACCTGTGGGCGCCATGACAACGTGTTATCTATTAGTAGCCCGAGGTTTTTGACTTTTTCAAGAAAAGGAATTGGTACACCATTGTAAGTAATATTAGGTACTATATTTATGTCAGGGTTTGCCAGCTGACGTTTACTTTTAAGGTTAAGAAGAAGCCCAAAGGACTTTGCCCAGTCGGATATGATTTCGAGGTTATAATTAATCGCACAGACAGCATTCTGAAATTTGGTCTACTGTTGAACCTGTATATAACTGGAGATCATCGGCGTATAAATGAAACTGTGTAGTTAATCGATTCGTCAGGGAAAAAAGTGAGAACAACAAAGGTGACAAAACTCCACCTTGCGGAACTCCGGCAGGTACAACACACCAGTCCGAGCAGCCAGCATCAGTACGTACGCATTGTTGCCGACCTTTTAAGTAAGATTCAAACCACATGGCTACTGCTGGAGATATGTTAAGTGAACGTAGTATGCAAAGCAGCATATCAAAGTCAACAGTATTGAATGCATTGCTGAAGTCGAGCAGAGTTAACACAGTAATATATATATATATATTAGGTCCGGAATCGACACTTATAATACAGAATCGGGCAAATATAATACAGAGTGTCACTTTTTTTCTCAGGTCACGTCGCGTGCTGTCAACGAATGTAATTGTAGATGCTTTGGAGAGTTTGGCTGATGATGAATATTTTTGTGATGTTTGTCGTATATTTGGAACCGCCATGAAGAAGTACGGTTTCTAAGGGTGACTCAGGGGACGATTATAGCAATGATGTTGCAAGTTTCAACCGTCAACAGTTACTTGCCCCGGCTGAGATAAATAATTTTACAACTCACACAAGGTAATGAAGAGTCCGAGGTCAACGAAACAGAAAATATAAACGTTGAGTAGCGATTGAGGTACCTTTGTATACCAGTTCATGCGTTCCCTCCATTAGTCACAATGACCCATCAAGGCGAAAACGTAGTTCTGCTCAACCTCATCCTCAAAATGGATCAAACGAGACCTACGTCAGTCAAGAGTTGATTGGTCAGCACCGCTACCACAAGGCGTGATCAAATTAATGTCTGAAAGTGAGCCTCTTCAGTTCTTTGAGCTTATTTTCGATCTGGAGTTGATTAGACACATTGTGGGGCATTCAGTAATGTATGCCTTCAGCAAAGACCAAACACGACCTTCACTCTTTCGGCTGAGGAGATTTACTTATTCATAGGTATACTTATCATCACTGGCTATCCCCAATGCCTAGACAGCGGATGTACCGGGAATTGAACGAGGACACGCATAACGTTCTTGTCAGCAAATCTTGTCCATGCGTAGATATGCAACTGACCGCATAATCATTGCTTCTCAGACCTGAAGAGGGTGTGCCTACTGCAAAAGAACAGTGAAAATTTGTAGAACATTTAGAGTCAATCTTAACGATAAGTGAAGTTGTCGAATGCCAAATAAATAATGTAACTACATTGTTGATTTATTTATTTTTTAGTTATAAATTAATAATAATAAAAAAGAACTCAGTTTACATTAAAAAACATGTTTTATTATACCAATACATTTTTTACATTGCTAGACCATATTTGCCTTAAGGGTCGATTTCGATCCACTGAAGGAAAGGTAAGTACTTCCAGTAACTGAAACTGAAAATATCTGCTTTTCAAATTAATAACTATCCCTAGGGACAACAATATTCTAAATTAATGAAAATCGATTATCTAAATCTTTCTGGGTATATATGGATTAATTCAAGTATCTCAATTTTTTTACTCCGTCGGATTCGTATTAACTCGTTGCATCTACATCAAAAACATCTACATCAAAAACATCTACATCAAAAACATCTACATCAAAAACATCTACATCAAAAACACCTCGTATTTCCTTTAAATATTAGAGCTTTTGCCAAAAGAATAAGTCAAATTAAATTAGACAAAAAAAACTAAGCTAAAATGAAGTATCTTGCCATTAAAAAGGTAAAAAAAACAATCATCAAAACCGCAACATACTTGATTTATGATTTGGCTCATAACTTGCTTGTTAGGGTTCCGTACCCAAAGGGTAAAAAACGGGACCCTATTACTAAGACTCCGCTGTCCGTCCGACCATCTGTCCGTCTGTCAATAAACTGTATCTCATGAACCGTGATAGTAAGACAGTTAAAATTTTCACAAGAAGATGTAGTTCTGTTGGCACTATAACAACAAATACTAAAATATCGAATAAAATAAATATTTAAGGGAACTCACATACAACAAACGTGATTTTTTTGCTCGTTTTTGCTCGATATAGATAACGCAACAGGTAGACGCTTTTAATATTCACAGAATATTTAGTTATATATTCACTTTAAATATAAATAATTAAATTTAAATAAAACAAATATAAGGGGGGCTTAACAATGTTTTTTTTTTTTTGCCTTTTTTATAGATAATGGTACGGAACCCTACTTGCGAGAGTCTGACTCGCTTGACTTGTTTTAGTTTTGTGTAATCATTTTTATTATTTATTTGTTTGTTTATTTTTTTATTTGTATTAAGATACATGACTTAAGTGTGGTGTGGTAAAACAGTAGATTTTATTCAAGGTCACCTGAGTACTTAAACATTATCATAGGATTGCGTTTCGTTTTATTACATAAGAATATCTTGAAGTATGTTACTTTCTGATAATAATGAATATTTAAAGTACTTTCTCAAGAACGTGTAGGGGTATCTAGTTCAAATTAATATCAAATACTAAAGTTTACGGTCACTTAAAGTTGTAAAAAATGAAGTTTTTAAGTAAATTCAATCAAAAAAATTGCCCAAAATACGGTAGTTTTTGTCGAATATTGTGACACAAATAATTTTTAACCTATGGGGTACTTTCCGTCGACCTAGAATCATGAAATCTGGCAAGAAGCAAGGTGTTACATCACAAATATAAGAAAAAAACTAAAAACTGATAATTAAGGCATAAAGGTTTATGCCTTAATACATAACTATATACCTACCTAAATAAATCTACTTATAACAAGTTTGTAAGGAACCCTCGGCGCACGAGCCACACTTGCACTTCGCCGGTTTTTTTTAAGTAAAGTATCATATTGTCTGTATTTTTAATTTCATACATATTTTATCTATTTCACATTGTTTCTGTGTTTAGACGCATTGCACGAGTTTGGACATTTGACTAGCTAGCTTATTTATCATCATCTCATTCAGAAAGCGTCCATTGCTACCAATCAAGTTACTAACATACTTAATTTGAATTATAGGTAAAATCATATTGACTTATCAGCAAACTTAAAAGTAACCCAAGCTAAAGTCAAGTAAGTCGTGAGTTACTTATTTTTATTTTTTGCAAGCGACTTAAATAAATACAAGTAAGTTAGTTGCTTGTTTTATGCTTAGTAAACCAATTTTCACTTGCATTAATGCAGTGGGGGAGATTAGGATGCAAAAAACGCTGATTTGTATTAAAAAGCTTGACTATCTGTAACATGTCACTAAATAACATTGGTCGGACTATTAACTTCGGAAATAATCTAATTAAAAGCAAAAAAACGTTTTTTCGTTCTATTGTAAAATTTGCCAAAATCAACTATATACATAAAAATAAACTCTCTTCGCTTATGACTCCCTGAAATTTAGAGTGCGAAAATAAATTATACATGTCATATCTATGGCTATATCATTAATATAAATAAATACTTTCATAACAAAGATTAACTTCGAGCCAGGACTTGAACCTGCAACCTGGCTCGAGGTTAACCTAAGAACTCCGAAGCACACTGCTTATGCGCCACTAAAACCGACCAACATTTAACATAAGTTTATAAAAACGTCTCGAGATAGCAACGCCAGACCTCATGCCGTGTTATGGACATTTCCAGCATAGGTTTAACCGCATCACGGTACAGAAGGTGGGTTAGCGCTTTAATCGTCGGATTTATCTTTAGCACTATGGTCAAGGTTTCTCGGAACGATAGTAACGACGACGGATAAAAGCTTCTTTTGGCACCTTTAGCAAGAAACCAGTACGCATGACTTCCTAAAGCAAAGCTTGCAAGTCGTCCACCTATCCAGTCCAGCATTTAAGTTGCTTTTCAACTCCAGAATATTTGGATCGTTATTATTTCAAGCTTGGTCTAAGCCTCATACGCAATTTGTTTAACCAAGATAATATATAAAAAAATGCGCTGCGCAAATGTCTAGCTATAATATCTTCTGAGCTGAAGTAGAGCTGCCTTTATGGGTGCGACGCATAAAATTTATGCAATCCATCCCAGTATCCCGACTTATAATGCCACAGATAACGCCAATAAATTGGCCCAGATGAAACGGTTTGTGCACACAAATAGCACTTTAATCCGAACGAGTGTTCAGAGGAGCTAAGAAGCGCATTCACTGAGACAGTATATCCATTCGGACTTGCGTTCGGCCGTCCTTCAACCTTGTTTGGTATTCTTGTTAAAAAACCAGCTGAGAGAATCCTCAGATCAAAACGAATTCGAGTACATATATTTATTGGTCCGAGAACTGAGCCACTCACTTTGGTGGGCGTTAGTCTCCCAAAATAACTAGCATTGCTGTGGGATATTGCACAAGAACTTTGTCAGAAGTCAAAAAGGTGCTTGGAAAGTCGAGTCACGTCCGTTTCATCACTGTGAAAATTGTAAATACACGCATAGATACGAGTGTGACCGCCCGCGCCGTGACCTACGCGCACACACAATATTGACAGATCCCTGCCTTTAATTCCATGAAGGCCGTGACAGCAGATATTCTACCGAATGAACATACATAGGTGTATGTTTGCACGACTCACAAAATTGTACTCAATTTTTTTTGCGGAATAGTTTAAGTATGATGTATTGGCCGGGTAGGATATCTGCGTCTCTGTTGAAAAGAGAACAGTCTGCTGCGTAGTCTCCAGATGGTAGTGGACTGCGTCAAGGTTGGCGTAAATACCTTTAGTTTTTATTTTATTTGTTGTAAATATTCTGTTTTTATTAACAATTTTTGTTAATATTTTAGGAAGCACTGCTGCTGAAGTTGAAGTCTGTCCACCTCACCAACGCTCCGCCGATCGTGGACAAGCTGATGACGCTGGTGAAGCCGTTTTTGAAGAAGGAAATCATGGAAGTGCTGTACATTCACATGGTCGGTTCACGGACACTGGACAAGTTTTATCCTATAGATGCTTTGCCCAAAGACGCTGGAGGGAAATACAAAAGCTTTATTGTATGTAGAGGTAAGAGTAATTAAATTGAGTTAAAGTTATATAAATCATTCTCTTCACGTGCTATTGTGAAGCAAAATTATGAATTCAATAAATAAATAACAGGAACAGCCTGGATATTTAAACTATACACATTTTGGTCAAAATAAAAGATACAGTACAAACTAGATAATTCACTTGATCGTAAAAAGCGAAAATATAAATTAAATGTCCCGATTTTATTATAAGCTAACAGTGAATTGCACATCAAGTTTAACAAAGATGAATTTCATGCGAGGACCTTTTGTGTCTGAAAAAAAGGGAAGGATTCTATAGTTGAAGTCGAAACGAGTTGTTCAAGAGTAGGAGTAGGTGATTCAAAGGTGCGAGATGTATTTTTTTACGAGCTACCTATTCTAAGTTTTATCATTGACTGTGAGAAAATAAAAGTTTTTCTGAATTTACATTTTACTCTTAAGTGCTAACAATATTCAAAGGTAAAACAAACATTATCAACATTTGTCGAAAAAGTACAGTATTAACTTATATAGATAAGTACTTACAATAGTAAAAAGCTATTCATAAGATAATAACTAGCAATTTTCTACTCAGAAGGACATTGAGCAAATTCACAACTTACCTTAATTCTTATCGTAACAATAATGCTGACCTTTACTTAATTGCCTTAAGAATTAACATTGCAATCCTTCGCAGAAATGCCGCAAGCATCTTACGAACGATGCCAAAATCAAAATAGTTTATTAGGTTAATATTTTATAGTTTTAATTCTATATCAAAGAATTTATTGAATACTATTACTGTGAACTTACCTTAAAGATATACTATCATACTGAGAACATTCCATAAACTAGCACAACACTAAGTAACTTGAATTAGTTTTATTTGTTTTAGTTTAGCAACTATTTACTTAAAAATTCATTTAAATTAATTTATACGTAATGCATGCACATTAAATAGACTGTTAAAAAATCGCCAATTTCGTAAAATTGGTTTCTCTAAGCTGCATAATACACTATGTGCTGCCCCACATGTAATATTAAGTGACATGTGTCACATTACAAGCTCTCATAATTAAGCCTAATTTTTTTTTATAATGACACAATACAATAATATAGGTAGATTTAGGTTATTACAAGGTTTGTTTTTTTTTCATTTTATAAACCTGGATTGTATTTTTTTGCCAAATCATACCATATATTGAGTTTGCACGGAAGAACCCATAAATTTTGCCTGGAAAAATAATAATAATACTAAAATAAAAAAATCTAATAGAAATAAATGTTTAGATGAAACACTGAAGAAGTTGGAAAGTGGCTCAGCGTACTTCACCCAGGACAATAAAAAGCGTGTGGTGGAGTCCCAGCGACCCGGAAAGCCGAAAACTGTCGAAGATATCTTTGGAGGCGTCGTGGGTTCTTTTAAGAAACTAGATATCGACTAAAAATTCATGTTTTCATAATTCTAACTTAGTATCTTTAAGTTAAAAAATGTATTTTAAACATGTGAATAAATAATTATAATGCAATCAACAAATAATTCGATCCAATCCAATTACCATTCAAAATATATATTTTCTTTTTTTCGGTTGTTAGCTGTAAAAAAGTTAACACCTAAAAATAATAGCTCTATATTTAAATAATAATTAAAATTGAAAATCCAGTGTTTAACTAGGAATATTTTAATGAAAAAGCACAACAGATAATAATTCTACCGACCAGCAGTTGAATATCCTGTACTGAATCACTATGAAAATTTTGCAGCACAAATCACCTCAAAATGGATTCTTTAGAACAAACAGTTTCTGAACTGTCGGAAATGTTTAGTAAACGCATAACAGATTTCCAAGGTAAGCTTAAAAGTAAATCTATCACAGCTTCAAATTCTACCTCAGACCTCGCCACAGAAATTGCTTCTTTGAAGAAGTTAACTATAACTGCTTTAACAGTAGACAGCTTACAGACATTTAACAGGAGAAGATCTGCGCATCTATGAATTTGAACGTCAAGAAATGCGTGGTCGAAGAAAATTTCTGCTTATCCCAGGTCTCTCCGAGAGTAAAAATGAAGACTGTACAAACACCATTGTCAAAACTATACGCTGGTAGATATCAATATTTCTATGGAATGCATCAGTAAATATCACAGACTTGGTGGCCTGTCAAGCAGCAAACCAAGACCATTTCGGATTTAATTCAGAGACACATCCATGCGTGATAAAGTTGTGTTCTCAGAAATTCCACTTATGGGTTCTGGTGTTACTTTATCTGAACTTTTGACTGAGCACGTCATGACGTATTCTTGTCTGCTAGGCAACACTTTGGCATCGCGAAGTGCTGGACAAAAAGCGGCAACATCATTGACGGCAAACGGCATCAAGTACAGGCGACCACAGATTTAAATAAGGTTCCATTCTCCGCAGCTGCTGAAGGGTCTAATGCACAATCAATCAAACCCTGTGACGAGAAGAATATTAGATCTAAAAAGTAGTGATAAGTAAGTATAATTTTTTTTTTGTCAGGTTTTTTTCGATGCAATGCAAATTTTTTTTTAAGTATTTAAATGATTTGACGCATATGTTTATAATTTTAATTGTTTTTCTTTTTATTATCTTGTTTTTGTTAGTTTGTTTGTTAGTGTCAGCCAGAGCTGCAGGCGGGTAGTATTTTTAATGGTTTTTTATTTTATTTATTTCATTCATATATTTTTAATTTTTAGTGTAGATGTATCTATGCAATATTTATTTTAATATGTTTACATATGATATAGATAATGCCAGTAACGTTATTGACCAGAATGAGCACTTCCTTTCTTTTTCTCCTTATGATGGATTGAGTAGTAACGACAGTTTACAAAGTTTTCCTGATAGTCTTAGCACAAGACTTGATTCCTGCTTTTCAGATATTCTGAAAAATTTCAACGTGGTTTATATGAAATGCTCAAAGTATTCCGGCTCATTATCCTGATTAGATATGCTTGCATCATTTTCTAACAGTAATTTTCATGCCATTCTCGTCTCCGAATCTTGGCTCAAGCCTTGCCTTCCTTCCACATCTTATTCATTCCCAAGTTTTACACTCATTCGCCATAACCGTACTGATCGTGGAGGAGGTGGAGTATTAGTTTCTCCATTATTAGTTTTTCGACCCAAGCTTCTTTATCCTCCATAACTGCAGAACATCTTTTGATTGAGATTAACCTATCAAAAAACAAAATACTGCTTGGAGTATTTTATGGTCCCTCTCTTAATGTAAATTAATTCGCATCTTTTGAATCATTGCTAGAAACATTTACTCCTGCTTATAGCCATACAGTTATAATGGGGGATTTTAACAAATTTTTTTAGAAAATTATAATCGCGCTAAGCCACTGCTATCAGTTTTAAATGCATGCAATATGCATTCTTTGTCCTTAAACGCTACTCATGTTTTTCGAAATTCTACACCTTTTCTTTAAGCTTTCATTATTTTCATTCATTCACAATTCTTAACAGCACATGGTCAATTTTCAGCCGATGCCTTTTCATACCACGACTTACTGTACCTATCTTACAAAATTCGCCCTCCTAAGTTAGATCAAGAACACTTCTGCAGCGCAACTTTGCTGGAATGGACGTTGAGCGATGACTTGCAGATACTTTAAATACGGACTGGAACTCTGTATTAAATGCAAACACGATTGATGAAAAAGTATGTGTTTTTAATACATTACTAACATAATTATACGATGTTCATGCGCCAGAAAAACCAGAAAAAGTTAAACATTATCCTGCACCTTGGCTTACAGACAAATTCGTATATTGCAAAAAAATGCGATCGTGCCAAGGCTAAAAACAAATTATATCCCTCTTCTGAGAAAATATAAACTTCTGAAAAAGCGCTGCAATACAGTGCTTATAGATGCACTACGACGCCATATTCATAATTCTGTTGAAATTAGTGATCCAAGAAAAATATGGAAATTTCTTAAGTCTTTTAGAGTTGGTTAAATTTGAGGAAAAATACTTTTCGATAATTTCAACATACATCAACTTAACCTAAAGTTTCATCTGTTATTGTGATGGAAAGCAACAAAAAGGCGCATATGCTTGATCAAATTTCAGCGATTCCAACTCCTGACTTACCTCATTTTCTTTTAGTCAATTCAATGATTGGGATGTAAAGAGTATTTTGTCCATTGCCGCCAGTGTTGTTGGTAGTTTATTAGCTCTAAGATGATCATTCCCGTCCTTGGCATAGTTGTACCCCTCATCACTCACATCCTTAATGCATCTAAATCCTCTAGTACTTCTCTCCCCCCCATGGATAAATGCTTTTTGTCCTGGTCATAGTACGGTTACTGCACTCACTAAAATTACTGATAATATGCTTTACAGCATGGATACCAAACAACTCACAGTCATATCACTCTTAGATTTCAGTAATGCCTTCAACACAGTCGACTTTGACATATCACCGGACATTCTACGAGCTCTTAAAATATCTCTAACAGTGACAGACTAGTTTCCCCGTTACTTGTATGGGGACCGGCAACGCATTCGGTTAGAGGATACCCTCTCTGACTAGCGCTCCACTTCAGCCGGTGTACCTCAAGGTGGCGTCTTGTCTCTATTCCTATTTGCTATTTTCATTAACTCTATTTCTCTCAAGTTGTCTTCTCTCTACCACTTAGAATAAAATAGAATAGAATATACTTTTATTGTACACCAAATAATTTAAAACAAAAAAAAAAATCGGCTAGTATTATTGTCTACTAAGACTCCAAGATTTTTAACTGTGTCGCTGCATGAAATTGGAATTACATTAATTTAATTTTATGATATTATTTTCATATATTACAAAAAAAAATATTTTACTAAACATAAAATAACGTTTGGGTATGAAAATCCGTGTAGCCGTTTATTGTATATGTTTTTTTTTTGGCAGAACGGCGCGCTCGGAAGCTAGAGCAATATTCCCACCACCGTTACCCCGTATATTTTCATATCTATTTAAGTTATTGACATGCAATTTTTTTCATCAGACGCGTTATTAACATCGTAATAATGTGAGTAATATAAAAATACCCTGTTCATACATTTTTTATATGCAATTAAGTAAAAACCGGAATTTTTGAAAAAAAAAATTAAATAATTGGGATTTTCGACAATTGTTTAATATTTTTTATTTTTTTTATATTTTTTTCATCATAGAATAAGTAATTATCTATCTATTGACATATTAATCAGCAAAATCCGTGCATCCGTCAGGCTTGTAGAATTTCTTAAAGTTTTATTTTTGGAAGTGGCGCCATCTCTATTCCTGAGGAATGAAACTTTTGGTGCTGCCGGCAAAAACGCTTATTTTGGTCCCTACTATCACTGTGCAAAGCGGCTTGCTTCCATCACAAAGTGCAGCTTTTACCCCAAAAATCGCCATAACACCTATGACGTAAACATATCTAACCTCAAATTTTTGAACAAAATTTTCTACTGAATACATGTGGTGTGACTAATTAAGTAGAGAAAGGAAGATGAGGGTAGATATATTTTACAAGCGATTACTACTCACTCGAAGGTTTTACCAACACTGCGGAGCGTACAGCAATCGAACTACTTTTTGACACGCTTAGGTCTGGAATTTTTGTCTTCAACAGCTTTAACCGCAATTGACGACTGTTTATTTGGTTCGTTTCCTGTCGAAGAAGAAGGAATACGTTTAAAATTGGCCATAGTTTGGATTTGGTGTCGCTTTCCATCGGCTCCAATCACAACGATAATGCCGCCTTTGGTCCAGCATTTAGTTACACCAAAGCGCTCACGTGCAGCTAAAAAAGTAGTATGTCGAACTTTGGTCAAGAATTCGGAAAATGTGACATCTGAACCTTTAAGTGATGTCTTCGCACACCACACTTTGTCTCTCACACCCACTTCTTTAAACTTAACCACGATTTATTAGCCTGGATTTATTTACGTCACGACCCATCCGATGACATCGGCTAATACACTCTGTTGAAAAATTCGCAAAATCTTCACCAAGCTTGTCTTTAAAAATCTTCACACAAACTGCAGCGCTGTCATGAAGACTTGGCTTCTTCTGAATGCCGTGGACAAGCAGAAACGTCCGTCAACTATGCATCTCCTGTCTATCTAGCTCATAGGCCAACAACTCGACTTTTTGCTGCAGGCTACTCAGTGCAGTAGTGATAAAACTTCTGAAGACTTCAAATTCTGCTGCAATATCTGAAGATGAAGTGTAGGTAGCCTGAGGAGTAGATTTACTCTTCAGATCCATTTGAAACTCAGCCATGCGGGTGTTAAAAACATCAGCCAAGTCTGTGACAGTTTGCCTTAGTGAATCCATAATAGAAGGTTTTAAGTGCAAAATTAAGGAAATTTACTGCTAACAGGTACCACTTATATGCAGAAGATCTTCAAATTTACACACATGCACCAAACAATATTCATTACCAATTTCCAACTATTCATAAACTTAATGCTGATCACAAAGATGACTTATACGTCTAGATTCCGTGTTCAGGCACAAGAAACGAGCCAATCCAAGTACCTGACTTTTCAACACTGCATCATACGTAATTTGTGCGTTGACGCAAATCGGCTCCCACGTAAAGTAATAAAAACGACGATTCATGCAATAAAATGAAGAAACTATTGGAGAAAGGGTTAAAAAAATCACTTTTTACAAGTTATTATACTAATCTGCTTGCTATATTTAAGTTACAACTAATGTTTTTCTGTCTGTGTTGCCTAGTCTGTAGGTACTTTCATTTCCCAAGATAATCTTGTCAACAAAACACAGCTGTTGTTACTTGGCGGGGCCTATGAATAACTTACACGGCGCGCACGGATGCCATGGTAGAGAAGGACAGATTTTATTTTGCATCCGTCTATCTATATTATTTTTAACACTATAGTATACAATATTTGGGACCTACTTTAAGGTTTTAACATGTATTATATGGCTATGGTCAACAGATTTCTACCTTCGTAACAAAAGTTTGGATACTATCTCAATATAATGTGTCACCACAGGGGTCATCGTAAGTGAAAGTAAATTGTAGTACCGAAAAAAAGTCAGAACTCCCCAATTAGGGGTAATTACTTTAAGGTTGGTAACACCGAAATTACGCACTACAGATGTAAAAATGATAGTCGTATTAGCAGATTTACAGGAACACATATTTATAGGAAAATGGCTTGCAATAATTGATGAAGAAACTACTGACTGCATAGTAAGCGTTTCATCATCTCTACCAATCTCCACAGATTCTGTTCTCTCTGTTTCATCGAGGATACTTTCCTCCGCTGAAGATTTGCAAGTTACTGGTACCTCTACACTTACTAGAGTTTCTTTAGAATTATATCTCTACTTGTTGTTATAGAGTTATTCTCAGGATCAAAACTCTATATCCAATAACATAACAAATAACATAAACAAAAAAAAATAACGTTATCAAAATAGCCAACAAATATCAAGCTTTTTGCCTTCTTGTACCACTGTAAGCGTTTGCACATGGTCCATTCACAATTATTTTGCTCCCAAAATGCGCAAATGGCGCGTTTGGCTTCTTCCTAGTCCACACTTCATAGGGAGTCACATTATTCAGTCCAGTAACAATGGATCTATTTCTCAGATATACAGAAGTATTGACCGCCTCAGCCCAAAACCTTTTATTAACCTGCGTCAAATAACAAACATCTGGCCTACTTAACAACTGACCTGTTCATCCTTTCGCATAATCAATTCTGCTGTGGTATGTAGGCATAAGTCTTCTGATGCACTATTCCTTGCCTTTTCAATATTTTTCAAATTCCTGACTACAGTATTCACCACCATTATCTGTTCTCAAAACTTTAACCTTTTTTTTCTTATTGTAGACTGGTTCACTTTTCTATAAAGTGGCCATTTTAACAACAAATGCCGCTAGCATTTTGGGTAACATTTGGCATTTTTGAATTTTGATATTGGCACTCCCAATTTTTGACCTGAAGCTGAGAATTCAAGATGGCGGACGTTTTCTTACTTATATACTTATATTTCCACTCCCGAGGCCGATTTTTTTGCCGTCTTTAGCGTTGTTTTTGTCGTATAATGCGAAAATAATTGTTATAAACTATGAAAGCAATTAATTGACCGTTTTTAATAATATATTTCCATAAAATAAATAGGTAATAATTGAAATTACATAATATTGTGTACTGGGCTACTTATTTCGGCAATAAGAGCCTGCTCTGTTTTGGTTAGTACGCCTTTGCTTAATGTATTTGTATTTGAAGCAAAGAATCCTATTTTCGACAGTGGTTGCAGTCGCAGGCCAAGAAAATAAATAAATAAAAAACTTTTTTTTTAAATATTTGCAAAGATTGCACATCAAAACTTTGTAAATACCGAAAGCCTAACTTAATTTGTACCTAAATGTGTTTTTGTTCCACGATTTTTACAAATTCAAAAAAAGATGATGTAGATGAGGATGATGATTAAATTATTGTGTAATTTTTTGTTTCTGGCTGACTATGTAGTTGGCTGTTGAAGCCATTACTGCTTCACCGGGCATTTTGGGGCGAGACTTTGACCATATAGCGCCCAACGCTCAAGGGCTCCCCGTGGGGGAAGCCTCGGCTTAGGTTGTGGCTCTCGGGGGCGTCCCTTCGACCGGCGTGAGCCTCGAACCCGAAGGTGAGTCACAGGCAGGAGGGGAGTTCCCCGTTACGCGGGTGTGGTTGCGATTGAGTACGTGCGAGAAGCGACCCGGCACTCTTTGATACCTCGTGTATCCTTGTGGGCGCCGACGAACCCGGGGACGTTGGCGTCGTGTTTGGAGGGAGGCCCTATTCGGGGAAGCTGTGGAGACTAATCTCGCTATCCGGACAGCGAGATCGTCATCTGAGGCCGTAAGTACGTGCCGAGGCCGCCTAACGATAGTTTTGCGACCGTGCCGAGGTCTGTCGGGGGATGATACGTTGTGGATTGCACAATTAATCGATTCGGGTGATTTTACAAAAACGGACTGCCAGGTCTTTGAAATATTGGGGAATCGTGGGGAGGTCAAAGTCCCTGTGTAGGTCCGCATTGCGGACGTACCAGGAGGCTGTGGAGGCCGCTCTCAGAAAGCTGTTTTGGAGGGTCTGGAGTTTGTGGAGATTGGGTTTAGATAACGCATAAACGACGCTAGCATATGCTAGTATGGGGCGGATAAAAGTTGTGTAAACATTCAGCTTATTTCTAAGCAACATCTTACTGTACTTGCCTATCATGGGATAAAGACGACGACGACGACGGTCTCTAACTATTTTGGTGTGATCGTGGAAGTTCAAAAGCCTATCCAGGGTCACATCGAAATATTTGGTCTTGTTTTGCCAAGGAATGGCACGACCGAAGAGTGAGTGGGGAGATAGCCGCGGAGGGGCCTACGGTAAAGAGAACGGCAGAGCTTTTGTCGAGGTTCACTTCGATTCTCCGTTTCCGAAACCATTCGCCTAGGGCGGTGATAGCGGGTTGAAATCTCTTAATGATTCGACTCACTTGCCTATCGGTGGTATAAATAGCGGTATCTTCCGCAAAGAGGGCTAACTGGGTGCCTACCGTTTTATGGATATCGTTTGTGTACAGAAGGTACAAGATAGGGGCGAGAACGGACCCTTGCGGGACTCCTGCTTCTATGGGATGGGGGGGAAGAGAGAGTGCCTTCAACTTTACAGCGAAAGCTACGGTTCGACAAATAGTCTCGTATGATAAGCTCGAGACGGTCTGGCAACTGAAAGTTGTACAGTTTATAAATTAAACCGTTTGCCAGACTTTGTCGATGGCTTTCGCTACATCGAAGAAGACAGCGCCCTCGTGACGGGGCTTACCTAATACTGGTTGGATCAAGTGAGAATATGTTCCGTGATACGAAGGACTTGGTGGACGCATGAGTGTTTGGCTCGGAAGCCGAACTGCTCGTCTATTAAAATGCCTCTGGAGACTATAGCGTTCCGTAGGCGAGCGAGGAGGAGGCGTTCGTAGAGTTTACCAAGGTCCTTTAGTAAACTTATAGGGCGGTAGGAGGACGGCTCGGTACGAGCTTTGTCTGGCTTATGGATGCCTATAACAATTGCGTCTTTAAAATTGAGAAGGAAAGGTGCAATTTTCGATAGCGTCGAAAATCGCTACTAGAAGGCAGAGGAGGGGAAGAGTGAGACGCTTTAGGATATCGTTAGAGAGACCGTCCGTGCCGGGGGTTGTAGGTCTTTGATGGCCTGTTTGACTTCGTCGACAGTGACGGAGTGCAGCAGGTCCTGTGGGGGCAGAGAAGTTCTACCGTCTACCTCACGCACGTGATCGGGATCGAAAGGCTGTATGCTTAAGGTACATTGGGCTTGGAGGCTAGATGCAAGGCAATCCACGTTTTCGTCGTCATCGAACGCAGGAACGTTGATGGGACGAGATAACGGAGAAAGGGAGTTGGCGGTGTCTGAGTTCAAAGCTCTGGCTAGATGCCAATAAGCTTGATGTAAGGGATAAAAGGAGAAATGTTCTCCATCAGATCACTGAAACGTTGGGCGCGAAGTTCAGCTACAGCTGTTCTTACACGGCGGTGTAAGTCGTTGAAGCGAGCTTTGTTTTCGATAGTGGGAGCGCAATCGCGTTTGCGGTGGGCCGCGTTGCGCTCAGTTATTGGCGACCTGATGAGCTGAGGCAGGATTAAGTGGTGGTAATCACCAACCGGCACTTGTCTTGAGCACTCGCCAACGGTGGCGGTCAGGTGGCTAGTGAGTGAGTCGATAGCTAAGTTTAAGTCGGTCGCGGAAGAGATTATATTGGGAACGCGATCTGGATGTGGCGAGCTGGGGTTTTCGAGCAATTACCCGAATTTATCCCATTCCGTCACGGTTCTAGTGTCGGGAGGGACATTACCTTCGTGGTTTACTTATTATCATGTTCTATTATTGCATTTAACCACAAAGAAATAAGTAGCTTCAACAAAACATGAATTTTGTCAAATACAATAGAATCAACTCAAAATATATTTTTTGCTTTTGCAGATTTTTTCTTTCTAATACATTTAAATAGTTGATTAAATTAATTATATTCGTATTATTTGACAAAATATGACACTATTAACAATCTAAAAGAAAAAAGTCGGCTCCGAGCCCTAAAATTGAGGAAATGTTCACAATCATGGACGCCATCTTGAATTCTGAGCTTTCGGTCAAAAATCGAAAGTGCCAACATCGAAATTCGTGTTTAGGAGGTCCGAATTAGTAAAAAAAAAACTCATTTAGCCAAATGTTACCCAAAATGCCGCTAGAATCGTATTTTGAGGAAAAGTGAACCAGACTATTGGTTTTTAACCATAGACTGGAACTCTTGAAAACATTTGAAGACTTCTCCTTTTGTTTTCATAAAATAGATAAAACCCATCTTACTGAAATCATCCGCAAGCCAAACATAGCTAGATACTATGATCCCCCAATAGGCAAGTTCTCCATTTCACCACTCACATCAGAGTTAAACCTCTAGCACATCTTGAGCTTGCGATGTACTCTGCTGAAAAGGTAACCCGGCTTGTTTGCCTTCACAACATATGACACATATTGATCTGCTAATTTTGCTTCTTCTGGATAGGACATTCCGTCGACAGTTGCATTTTTCATTTTATTAAGGCTTGTGCTGTTAATATGCCCTAAGCATCTATGCTAAGTCTCACTAGGTACTATGACAGTGGCTGCTACCTGTTTTTCATTTGCCATGTATAGTCTGTACACAACGTCTAATAACTCTGCTTGATCAACCAATTCCTTTTTTTGACTATATATGTAGCAAGCATGCTCCTTGAACATAACATCATTGCCATTCTGAATTAATTGACTAACTGACAGCAAGTTCGTAGTCAAACTTGGATTGCACAATACACCTACTACTGTGACAATGTCAATGCTGACACTGACTGGTTTGGTTTGCGATAATAATTTCTATTGTGTCAAGTTGATGCGAAGCGATAGCGATTTGTAATTAATTCTTTTCTCGCCGTCATATGTCTGCTTGCCCCACTGTCAATATACCTACCAGTTACTCTGATTGAATTTGCCGCTAAGAAAGACGGCACTAAATGCTTTTTTTGCTTTATTTTGCTTATTCCCGAATTGGGTACTGGTTTTTTTAATTCCCTGTTGGTTTACATTTGTAACATTTTATCATTTTGACAGCGACTAGCCTTGACGTTTCTTGCAATTTGCTATGGTGGCCACCTTTAGTGTTGTCACTTTTCATATTTTGCATTATCTTTGTTGCTATAAACACATTATGTCACCAAGAACGTTACTAGTTTCTGCACATGAGTCTATCAACTTGGTTTTTAGGATGTCAGCACTCATTGCAATGCCGGAAGGTTCAATAGCCATTATCATAGGCGCATACCTTTCTGGCAATCCCGCTTACATTAAGACACCAATCCATTCAGCTGTTATCTTTAAACCTGTTCCTTGAAGTCGCTGACCTGTTTCAATGATTTGAGTCACGTATTGGGTCATTGTTTCACAATTTTCCAGACGTATATTGATGAGATTGCTAAGTAAATTTATCTTCTGTGTATAGCCCGAATCAACTAACATATTTTTTATTTTTTTCTACAGATCGTAGTTTCTGCGTGTCTTACATGAGCATACAGTGAAGGGTCTATCGTTAAAATAAGTTTCGCCTTTGCTTTAAAATCTTCCGATATACGCTCTGCAGGTGCGGACGCCAGTAATCGATTTTCAATGGCGGCTGCCACGCCTTCTAACACGAGATTTTTTTTGTCGCAAAACACCAATTGGTAGTCAAAAATGATTTACGACTGAATTGCGATTTACTACCACCTTTTGAACTTGATTCAGTTTAGTCCTTACTAAACTCGGTTAAAAATTTAGTTATTATTATTGACAGTAAGTAATTAATCATGGATTCCACAAATAAAAGAAGTCAGTGGTAAAATTTTTGCTTCCATTGGGTAAATGAGACGGCTGCGTAATCTGTTAATTATTCTCACATAGATACAATCTTTATACCTTAACATTTTGTAATGCAATGCTTTTATGCAAGCTTCAGCGCGGAGATGCGCATAAGTAAACAATGCTTAATAAACTTACTACCTACATATAGCAAAATGCATCTTTAAATTAGAATGGCGCATTGAAATATACAAGTTCAGTTATTTTATGCATTTGCTGAGAAGAAGTTTAAAGCTAACAAAATATAAGTACAAATGACTGAAATGTAAAATATTATATTATAATCTAACTAATCTTAAACATCTACACAAAATTAATTAATAAATGTAGGTAGTAATCTAACTCCCGTTCAAGGATTCGGACTCTAAACAAATTGAAGTTGCGTAAAATTTAAAACCAGCGGCGCGAGAATGAATGTTTTTAAAACAAACGCTGATTGGTTGTTGGTTTGGAACGTACGTTAATTGATGATTGTTTTAAGACGAACGTTGTTTAGAGGTTGTTTAAGCGATATAGAAATGGCGGTTTCATAACTTATACCCGAATAAAATTTTATTCAGAAAATTAACCGTAGAATAAATCGAGGACCCTATAGATAGGAGTTGTTTTGTTATCCGCGTTTTTATTTTCTGATTAATTATATTGCCTTAAATAGTTATGCTACTGTTGTTGGGAGTTTTATAATGTTGAATATAACCGCGAAAGTTTAAGTTACTTGGAAGTTTTATAATATTGAAAACACCCGCGAGAGTTACCTAAGTGAGTCGTTTAATGACTGTTAGGCTTAGGCTAGCCTCGTACAATAAAATTCCTAACAATGATAAAAGGTAGTTGTCTTCGTTTTCACACATTAGTACCCCAACCAGCAAAACAAGTATTATACTTAAAATATATTCGCTTTTCTTTGTTGAAAATAATTTAAGTCCGGACATTCGTCCGGAATAAAAAACAGGATGGGGGTTTTAAAACGTGGGCTGAGAAGTTTGTTGGAGAGGAGTAAGTGGTGATAAAAGTACGTGGTCTCATGCACACAGAACATACATAGCACTACTAACTCGACACCGAAACGATACCCGAGGAAGAGAAGGATGCTACTTAACCACGAAGAAACGCTGTTTGAGAAGAAAGTCATAGTCTACGCTTGTGGGTCACGAGGAGCTATTTAGGAACCACATGGGGTGAAATTACGGCTAGATTATGCCATTATTACTGGTTAGTAAATAATTTATATTAGAACTTATTAGAGGAAACGTTTCAGAAAAAAATATTGTATGTTTGTTGTGAAATCTTTTAGGTTGTGTTTTTTAGTTAACCAGTTAGGTGTGTTAACCACTACGTGGCTTCGAACAATTTTTTTTCGGGGCCCTCGAAGGTCTATTTCAATTACAGATGTCTAATATAATGTTGAAAAATCGTAATAACGGCTTCGCCTTTTCTGTCGGTTAGAAAGAAATCTCAATTACCTCAATATGAAGGAATATTTTAACGGACCTTGTTCTGGGACATTTTCAGCTAGGTGCAGCAAAATCTTTAATAAGAGTAGAAGTGGAAACTAAGATTATATCAGCCGTAATACTTATATAGCCCGCTAAAGATCTAGGTCTGCCAAGAGATACAGTAATTACTATGTGTAATACATATACCCATAGCGGCATTAGTAGGGTTCTACTATTTTGATTGCTTAGCTAGCGTAGGTAAGCGCTGATGTACATCGTAAGGGGGCGCCCCATTAACCTACATTCAGGTCGCAAGTCCTGAACACTTAGCTACTTACTCTACAAAACTAATGGATTAAGCATTCGTATGGATGAATTTGAGGCGTTGTTTTTTGATCGCCAGCTTCACATTGTCTTGCAAATGATCTCGGAACTGAACATCGCTGGAGATGTCAACACCAAGGATCCAAATGCTCTTAGAGATAGAGAGGGGAGTGTTCTGAAACTCCGTTAGATGGCAACTTCGATAGAAAACCCCGGTGCCAGACCCGCTCAAACGCCTTCGCTATGGCTACATGCCAATGCCTCTCCCTGACACTCAATGGCTAGTGCCCATCGGTGTGTGGGATACACTAGAAGGTCACTAGTCGAGCGACCGTGGCGAAAGCCATATTAACTTAACCACCTTAACCACCACTGCTGGTACACCATCTGGCCAACTCGTCTTATGAATGTCTAGAGAGAGCAACGCTCCCGCTGTGTTATGGAGATTTCTGGAATGGTCTTACTGCACCATGGTAAAGATATTTTCTAGATAGTAGGTTTGACTTTGGCTTACAAAAAAAATTTACTGAATATAGTTTACACTCACCATGCCAGTTATCACCCTAATATAGCTAGTGCTCACCAGAAGTTCGCATCTGCCTTATATATAGCTGCAACAAGTATTACAAATCTGATGAGATCTGATTGGTGGCTCTCGTTACTCGACACAATGAACAGTGACATTTGCCCAAAGATCGAGACTCCAAGAGTACTACAAATTATCAACAATGTGTGATTTGTTCTTTGATAGAAAGTCTATTACCCCCTCACCAAAGCTTCGTGTATGGGTGTAAGTTCCCTTCAGACCGCATTTAATGAGCTAACAAATTATGTCCCTACTTCACTATTTCCAATCCAAAAAAATATGATCCATTACGCAATATTGCAAAATTATTTACTCTAATTGTAAGTGTAGTCTGAAACTAGGTTTACATTAATCGCAGACCATGTTAACTATGACAACCGCAGAATATTTACTCGTAATGTCACTAAACAAAATAGTAAGTACATGCAAGATTACGCCAAAAACATATAAACAAACTATTTGAACGCAAATACAATACATATGATTAATTTAATGTGTAATGTAACCCAATTAAGTTTGAAATGAGACACCTTTTCTCATTAAATTTATTAAACCTGGAGTCCAATCTGGAGATTACCAACCACGACACAACTAAGCAACGTCAATTTAAATTTCCTTAACAATATATACTTAAATAAGAGTCAAAACTAAATACATAAATCTAAAGTTGTAATGCAGTTATAACAAAAATAGTGTTTATGTGACTAACAAAAAATACCGTAGAAGCCAAATGAATCTGCGCTTTGATCTACTGAATTATTGTTCTAAAATTGAGTTAATTAATCTAAATATATAGCTCATCAAATAAAAATCACTTATTATTAAAAAAAAATCTATTCGATGTCGGTAAAATCGTGTCGTATAATAACAAAGCAAAAATGGAAAAGACGCGACTTTATATCGCTTTAACTACCTATACATACTCTATCAATTACGATTTCTTAAGAACAACAGAACAACTCAAAACTTATAACTACTCAGTACTCTCCAATGTAAAACCCTAGTTGATGTATTATGTATATAATCTTTATGTTACCTAGTATGGACTAGTTAACAAAATAATAGTGATAGGTACTTGTATTAAACCGGGCGGTAACAATATGTATTTCTCATAAAGTTAAATCCTACTGACATGAAAAAGGAAACTATAAATCTATACATGAAAAACTTCAGATTTTGTTCGTCGTTTTGTAAGTAACGCAATACGAATGTTTATCAAATAAACTGTACAGCCTGTGCAAAGCCAAGGGAGATACCTAGTATAGACTATACCCCTATTATAAAGATTTAAGACTACTTGAAAATCTCACAGGGAACCAAAGAGCTACTTACGACTTTTTATACACAAATACCATTTAAACATACGAGTAGGCGAAATAAATAATAAGGTCAACTAAAAAAAATTACGTCTTTAGATACTATTCCAAAGAAACTTACCAAAATATCCCTCTATACGTTACGATCAGTAAATAATATAATAAATACAACGATAGCAATCAAAAGTGCAACCTATGTATATTTATATATTTAACTACGTAATATTAACGTAAACATTACTTGATATCCCAAATAAAACAACCACAAAATTAAGAACTTGAGTCCTGTTAGAACATTGAACTAGTCTTTCTTAAACACGAACATTACAAGTTTCACCGCCAATAAGTATATGTATTATTTATAATGCGCTTTGTATATAGCGGTGACGTAACGACCTACGGGACCTTACGCGGTAGGTACTGGAAGAACGCCACAGATTTTTGTATAACCTCAGAGGTTAAAAGTAACAAACTATTATTATTTAAGTAGAAAAAACCCAACCAAAAAAAAAAAAAAACCTGAGTTTAACACTTGACAAAGTTAACATAAAAACTAAACTTGGTGAACTCAACAGAGCGAAGCAGTACTTCACGTCGGGGCAGAGGTTGCTGCTTTACAAGTCGCAAGTCCGGCCCCATATGGAGTACTGCTGCCATCTCTGTGCGGGTGCACCCGGATACCAGCTTGGCCCTTTTGACTCGGTTCAACGACGGGCTGTTAGAATTGTCGACGATCCCAAACTCACTTGCGGTATCGAGCCCTTAAGTCTGAGGAGAGACTTTGCCTCCCTGTGTGTGTTTCTACCGCTTGTACAATGGGTTGTGTTCTGAGGAATTGTTCGGAATGATGCCCACGGCTACTTTCTACCATCGCACCGCTCGCCTTCGGCAGGGAATTCAGTCTCACACTTTAGAACCAAAATGGTCGCGTACAGTGCGGTTTCAGAGAAACTTCCTCCCGCGAACGCTTGTGTTGTGCCAAATGTTTTCTCTAAGGACTACAGTATGGGGTTCTTTAAAAAAGAAGTTAATAGATTTCTGAAGGGTCGGCAACGCGCGAGTGATACCTCTGGTGTTCCAAGCGTCCATAGGCTACGGTGACCGCTTACCATCAGGCGGACCGTAGGCTTGTTTTCCACCTTAGTGGTATAAAAAAAAACATGGAACGAGCACCTACAACACTTATAAAAAATTAAACTCAGCTCCGGCTGGATCGATAAACAACATTTCCAGATGCTTTTCGCATAAAAGTTAAACCTAAATGAGGTAAACCAACCTGATAGATATTTAGACAGCACGGCAAAATCCAAACAAACACTCGAAAACAAAATAATAAAAATCCTATTCCATTATGATTTATTCATTAGGTTATATGTAACATCTGCCGTCTATGTGATAACTCGTAAGTTAACACATTAACAATAATGTCACACAACAATAATGTCACACAACAACACCGGGAATAGAAGAAATATTCAAACATTCTTGTTCTCATGTAAGTGACCTATGTCTAAATAAAAGTGATATGTATTTGATTGCGTTTTAAATTTACCCGACAATAACTGTAACTAAATTAATTATTGTAACTACCTCTTATAAAAACATTACCCTTCCTCTATATTTACTGTATTTGCACAAATATAAATACTATTTAATGAAATTTTACTTTACTATTAGGAAAAGAACCACGCCCCTCACTACTAAATAGTTGTACTCTTTAATTGCAGTCCATGCTATGTAAAATTTAGGACTAGTTAAATTAATTAAATTATTTAGTGCTCAAAAACAGATCAATAAAAACACAATTATTTATAAAGAAATCGCGGCCCCTAGTACCAACAAATTGGAAATAAATAAAATGAATATAATCCTTGTTACATCCCATCAAATTGTAACGCCATTATTTCAAAAATAAAATATATTAAATGTGATAATAAAATGTAGGAAACTTCGATGCCTCATCCACTATCACTCAACGCGAGAGAGCAATTAGATAAATTTAATATGTAATTTTGATGTAAATAATTCTTTCATTTGGCCAAGCGTGATCGTCAAAAGTAGAAGGACCCGAAAACCGTTGTTTTAAATAAGTAGTAAACCCAGTTCTTTTGAAGGTACGTCAGAGTAATATAACAAACAATAGTATACAAAATAAGCATAAAAGAAAATAGTCAAGAAAATAAAAACAGCTAAATCTACGATCATAAATAATGCCTACTTTGAGTTTTCACCATTTCTAAAGTCAGTACAAAAACACCTAAGCAAAGCAAACACTCGAATATTAGAACTAAAGGACACAGGCACTAAATAGTTGATTGACTGATGATTTTTCGGTCATCACTACGCAAAAGAAGCCTAATTTTCACTACTTCCACATTTAAAGGTAATTGTATATTTTTACTAAGTTAGGTACCTATGCGCTTAATGCATGGAAATACGCAAGCGAAACCGAGGGCTAAATTACAGTAATTTTTATAAGTACAGCGTGAACCATCTACATTTTTCTGTCATTTTTTATGAATTCCTACTAAATTAAGGCATCGCTTTCCACCCACATCTACTACATGACATACTGAACACAATTCCTTTATTCATTTAATTTTTCACACCCTTTCGTTAATATTTTCTTATTTTTAAGACAAGGAACAATTCAAGTGGAAGGTCTCTATTTAGTTCTATCAATTTCACATGTTTTTTACGTCATTTGTTAATGTATGAAAGTTGTACTGCGGCTTTATTAAATGGATTGAACATCGACTATGATAGTAGCAGCATTCAATATATTTTTCTAACAATGTTACTAGGTAGTCTGTATTTCACAATATAGTTAACACAATAACACAATAAACACAATAAGTAGAAAATAAATGGTATATTTCCCTCACACTCAAATTCGACTCGCACGTCCTCCACAGGTCCTGTTTTTAAATTGTCGTGTCTAGACCAGTCTATACAAATAACGGTGCTTTTTCTTTTAACTCTGTCACGCTAAGCAATGGCTCTGATCGACGACCATAATATGACTGTTGAAATCTTACATACTGTATTGTTCTTATAATACAGCAATGTGATCCTTAGAAAAACTGAAGTTTAAATTTTCATAGGGAAATAAGTTGAATTCAAATATACTTTAACTTCACGTAAGTAACGATTGCCACGTTTCTTTATGAGCATTATTCTTGCGATTAGTTTGTAAACCTATAATAATATAACTAAGTTTTTCAATTTGTGAAGAAGTCTAATAGCCCAGTTGCTTTTTGCTGTAGTTTGCAACAGAGGATATTTATGTAAGTCCCAATTTCTAAAAGGAATTGTTTTGTATAGGAGGATCTTTTTCCAAAATCCTAAGTAAATTTATCTTTTCTTTATCTGACACTTTTATATGCGGTACACGCCATACATTTTTTATGTATATCAATGTTTGCCACAAATATCCGCAAACCTCCGCACCTTTGCCACCAAAGAAATCTTAGGCAATTACAATAACGCACTGACAAAAGTATAAGCAATTTACCTGATGCAGTCGAATCAGTCCGTATGTCATTTCCGCTGAGCTGGCTTGGTTGACACTTTTTGGGAGGGATCGTAAACCAAGTAAAGTAGTAAGTAGCTGGTCTACCCCAGAAAATGCCTTTGCTTGCATCCTAGCCATAAGGGCTGCTTCGAGACAGCGATGAAACATTTCCAATGTTAAATTACTTTGAAGGTGATAGCTCGTTATACGAATTATTTCAACCCCTAAGTAGGACATGAGTTCTCTGAATAATGAGCTTTTTAGTTGAGTACCTTCATCGGTTGTGATCCTAACTGGGCAACCAAAACGTGTGACCTAGCCTGTGCAATTGTTTTTGCAAAACATCTTTGATGGGGTACGCTTCCGGCCATCCCGTGGCGCGGTCGACCATCGTGACGCAATACCTATAGCTTTCCTGTGATGTCGGTAGTGAACAGTGAACATGTTAAAAAAGTTTGTATTGTAGAAAAGTGCCTACTTGTGACACTGTATGACGATGTACTTTGGCTTTTTGACAGAAAATGCAGGTTTTGGCAAAGTGCCCAACGTCTAGATTTATTCTTGGCTAGAAAAATCTCTCTATCATCATTTTTCGCGAAGTGCGAATGCCTGGATGGTTTAGATTATGTACTAATACAAAGGCTGTTTTCCTGAAAGGTTCAGGTATGGTCTAAGATTTTTATGTGACGTTTTTAATAACTGAATACTGTCTAGTTCGGTTCTAGAGACTGTCGGCGGCTACATTTTTATTGCCACTAATGTAACGTACGCCAGTGGTGAAGTCGCTAATGTACATAAGCTGTCTAGTCCGTCAACGAGTGACCTTGTCGTTGGGTTTTTTTTGAAAAAGCGAAAGTGGCTTCTTAAAACTGCTGCTATTTAAGCTAGCAATTCCCTGTTGTAGGTACTGAATTTTTGCTGAGTTTCAGATATCCGTTTTAAAAAATAGCCCAATGGGGTTCACTTACCTACTTGCAACATATTGAGGACGGCGCCGACACACTTACTTGATGCGTCGGCCATGATTGCAAGTTGCGGGTTAGTGGAGCCTGAATTCAGCTGCTTTGGAAATATGAAACCTATTGAAGTTGACCATACCTAGAAAGCGAGGTAGTTGCTCTACGGTTTGCGGCTTAGGAAAATAGTAAATAGCTTTGGTTTTTGAATCCAAGGGTTTGATACCTACAAGCGAAACATCATAGCATAAGAATTTGACGACATCTTTGACAAAAACGCATTTGCTAAGATTATTGGTAATGCCTTATTTATTTAACCTCTCAAAAACTACTTTTAATGTTCTTTTTTTGCATGATGGTCTGACGCGATCAATATAACGTCGATGTACCGAAAAAGGATCTCCGTACATGAAATTAACATTTTAGAAAAAACTTTTTTACCAGCTAGCATGTAGGTAAAATCTTGCAACCGTGGTACGGGATATCGGTTTGGCTAGTGATTGCGTTAGGCGCACAATACTCACCACAAGGTCGTATCCCCATATTTTTTGGGAACAACGTGTAGAGGGCTGGCCCACTGGCTGGTCCATCATCATATCAGACCTTTGACGTCCACTGCTGGACATAGGCCTCACCTAACTTTTTCCACAGCCTGCGACTCTGTGCCGCCTGTAACCAACGCTACCTTTACGAGGTCATCTGTCCATCTAGCGGGGGGCCGTCCCACGCTGCGCTTTCCGGTTCGTGGCCGCCACTCGAGAACCTTCCTCCCCTATTGGCCATCGGTTCTTCGAGCTATGTGCCCTGCCCATTGCCACTTCAGCTTTGCGATTCGGTGAGCTATGTCGGCGATTTTAGTTCTCCTACGGATTTCCTATATGATAGCTCTTTCCATCGCCCGCTGAGCGACCTTGAGCTTTCGTGTAAGGCCCATAGTTAGCGGCCACGTCTCAGTGCCGTAAGTCATCACTGGCAAAACACACTGGTTGAAGACTTTTGTCTTCAAGCACTGGAGTATTTAGGACGAGAAAATAGTAAGCAGTTTTCCGAACGCTGCCCAACCGAGTTGAATTCGGTGATTAACCTCTTTCTTGAAATTGGACCTACCTAATCGAACAGTTTGTCCCAGGTATACGTAATCGTCAACAACTTCGAGTGTAGAGATCCCAACAGTTATTGGAGTGGGTGCTACATGGCCATTCGACATGATTTTCGTCTTGTCTAGGTTCATCTTGAGGCCCACTCGTTTGGAAGCTCTACTGAGGCATTCGAGCATTGTGCTAAGGTCCTCCATCGATTCTGCCATGACCATGACCACAATATCGTCGGCAAACCGAAGGTGGGGGGCTGGCTGGTTGCTGCTTCGTAAATCTCCATTTCCTGTATGGTCATCTGTCCATCTAGCGGGGGGCCGTCCCACGCTGCGCTTTCCGGTTCGTGGCCGCCACTCGAGAACCTTCCTCCCCTATTGGCCATCGGTTCTTCGAGCTATGTGCCCTGCCCATTGCCACTTCAGCTTTGCGATTCGGTGAGCTATGTCGGCGATTTTAGTTCTCCTACGGATTTCCTATATGATAGCTCTTTCCATCGCCCGCTGAGCGACCTTGAGCTTTCGTGTAAGGCCCATAGTTAGCGGCCACGTCTCAGTGCCGTAAGTCATCACTGGCAAAACACACTGGTTGAAGACTTTTGTCTTCAAGCACTGGAGTATTTAGGACGAGAAAATAGTAAGCAGTTTTCCGAACGCTGCCCAACCGAGTTGAATTCGGTGATTAACCTCTTTCTTGAAATTGGACCTACCTAATCGAACAGTTTGTCCCAGGTATACGTAATTGTCAACAACTTCGAGTGTAGAGATCCCAATAGTTATTGGAGTGGGTGCTACATGGCCATTCGACATGATTTTCGTCTTGTCTAGGTTCATCTTGAGGCCCACTCGTTTGGAAGCTCTACTGAGGCATTCGAGCATTGTGCTAAGGTCCTCCATCGATTCTGCCATGACCATGACCACAATATCGTCGGCAAACCGAAGGTGGGGGGCTGGCTGGTTGCTGGTTCGTAAATCTCCATTTCCTGTATGATCCTAAATTCCACTTTTAGGTTAAGGATTAAGTCTAAAGTGACCTTCGTGTAATAAGTTTTAATTTCTGTGCCATTAGCGGCGTATAATTTATAAGCACTTGGTTTGCTGTTACTGCACACTGACATGTTTGAGATACCGAAGTCCCGTACCCTTGTCTCGAACCATCAGGCGACTGTTGATCAGGGACGTGCAGTCTTGCGCCGTGGACTTCACGGCCTTTAGTTTTCCGGCTGCTGTGTGAGCGGCTGATTGGTCCAGCATGGCGGGTGGAAGTTGGAGGTGTTAGCACTGTAACGTTGATGCGGATAGCATAGTCCACCTGGCTCGATTGTTGTGCGGCGAGGGATGCTGACTCTTGGTTGCCGGTCTGGGCGTCTGTTGGATGACCTGGATCTGTTTCTCCTATCGAACTCCAGCTGGTCCAGTCTGTGGTTGATTTTGTTTAATTTGGCGAGAATCGAGTTTGTGTCTTGGGCGGAGTTGTGCCGTGAGTTTGACGCGGCTTTAACTTCTGCGATGTCAACTGAGCTGGTTGTCTCTTTTACCTTGTCAGCTATAGTTGCGAGCTGACAGAGGTTCTTTTTCTCTATAACTGCTAAGACACCTCTAACGGAAGTCGGTAAATGGTTTTGCCACAAGCCTTTCAGCGTGCTGTCGTTGACTTTGTCTCGTTGTCTCTGGCTAGGTGTCGCATGTGTCGTAAGAGCTAAGACAGTTTTCAATCGCCTAAGACCATTTCTCCGATTAATTATTGAATTTAATCCGATTAAAATTCTGGATCTTCCTGCTCTCCAATTCTTCATAGTTTTTTAGAAGCTTTTCCTTGATTTCCGCGAATTTGTGATGGAGTATGTCCACAATTTATCCAATCGCTTCCTTTGATAGCTTAGACACAACGACATTGTATTTGGTGTCGTCATACGCTTTTTGCCGGTTCAATATTGCTTCTAACTGTATTAACCACCATCGTGGTTGGTCTACCCAAAAGTCTGGAATCCGAGTGAGCGCTCGGTAAAGTTAAATGGGTGAAGAAGGGAAAATGAAAAATTGCAAGTATGCAAAAAAAAATTTTTTTGCTAATTTGGGAGGTTTGCTGGATACTAGGCCTAGGTTGAGTTACTGCTGTGGAATACGCAAACCGTCAAGAAAGAGAAATATAGTACTATGCTTTCAGTTACATCGCTTACCACGAAAATAAAAAAAAACCAGTACGAAGATCGTTCTTATGGTCACCAAAACTCGTTTCTTGATCTGACTCCTGCGGTGAGGTCGGGTCACGAATCTGGGGTCACCAATTTGGGGTCATCCTTTCTTTCTTTCAAAACAAAAACTATTAATCACGGCGGGTGACGTCTTCTTGATGAGGTCGGTGTGTTTTAGATCACGTCAGGGTCAGCAATTTGGAGTGCAGTGGCCAATAGTGATGAATGCGGTGAAGATAGGTTCAAAGTCAAAGTCAAAGTCAAAATGGTTTATTCAAATAAGGATTTTACAATCACTTTTGAATCGTCAAAGTTATAAAATTTTATTTTTTGAACCCTCCCACCTTCCCGCCGGTTCACAATGTTGTTGATTTCTACCGAGAAGAATTCGGCAAGAAACTCGATAGTTACTCTTTTAAAAACACTTAAATAAACTAAAATACAATTAATGTTTTAAATAAAAGATTTTTAGTCGTACAATTTTATGTTATTTCCATTTTAATTTGGTTTACCTATGCATCCTGTAATTGAGCATCATCAGTCCCAAGGATTTTTATCATTTACATAGTCTGAAATATTGTAGTATGCCTTTTTACAAAGTACCTGCTTGATAAAAGATTTAAATTTACTTATTGATAGATTTTGAATTTTATTGGGAACTTTGTTGTAAAAGTGTATACATTGCCCCATAAAAGAGTTACTTATTTTGTGTAGACGTGTATCATGCACCAACAGCTTATTTTACTTCTACTATTTACTTTGTGAACGTCACTTTTCTTGCTAAAACTATTGATATTTTTATGTACATATAAAAGATTTTCATATATGTACTGCGACACTAAAGTCAAAATTTTTACTTCCCTAAACCTATCCCTCAGAGATATCCTAGATCCTAATTTATAAATAGCACGAATTGCCCTTTTTTGTAACAAAAATATTGTATTTACATCAGCAGCGCTACCCCACAATAGGATACCATATGTCATTAAAGAAGTTGGCAAGGGTGCAGGAATAATAGCGGAATAATAAGCGATAGTACTTCAGAATACAAAAATGTTTATTCAGACAGTCATCTAGAATATTTTCCTGAAAATCTCGGTGACCTCGGCGAAAAACAAGGAGAGCATTTTCACCAGGATATTCGTACCATTAAGGAGAGATATCAGGAATATTAGGACGTAAATATGATGGCTGATTATTGTTGAACCATTTAAATTGTAATTCTAACACACCTTACACGAAAAAGTCATGCAAGAAAAAAATCATTTGGAATAAATATATTTTATAAATTTTTTTACCCTAAGCTATGTGTATTTTAGTGAAAGATCCCGTCACTTTATGGCCGCTAAACTAGAGTTGCTACATAAAAACGGCATCAGCGTGGAAAAACTATTTAGATTCACAAAAAAAATTAATGCAACACACATGCTGTTTTCCTGTGAATCAAAAAGATACATTATAATGACGCTTTTAAGTAGCTTCATGTTTAGTAGCGTCACGCAGTTTTTATAAAAATATCTAATTCTGACTCACCATTACGTGACAACATTTCCGCGCTGACCTCCGCAGGACTGGTTTAGCTTGTTAGATAATTATGCGTCAATTGTACATTAGGTATCGGCGTATCTTAATATAGGCAGTGTTGTTTTTGTATATGACTTGATTCTACCAAAAGAAATATAAAAAAATAATATAATTTTGTGTATCAAAAAAATATACTTATTTATAATATAATATTTTTATTCAGTAACAGGTAAGAAATATTCTAAACATCATAATATCATAATGATTAAACTGTACTAATTGCTGCTCATAGGCCTTCCCTACCTCACGCCACCACAGTCGGTCCTCTGCCTTTCTCAACCGGACCTTGTTTGCGTTTTTCACAAGACATTTTCATTGGATATACGCTTTTCAAATACCTTATACCTAGTGTTATTTTCGTTTAGTTTATTTTATATATGCTTTTACGGAAAGTAAATTTATAAAACAAAAATAAACAGTTTTCAATGTCGATCAGGGTGACGACTGTAGATATGATTTTTGGTTGAAGTTAGCAGTTAATCTATGATTCACTTATTTCCTAGCGTGAGAGTATGCTTTTAAACGTAAAATGGTATACAGAAAGGATTTTGCAAATTGTATCCTCTAAGTAGTAAAAAAGTATGGAAAGCCGTCATTTGTGAACCTAAATACATAAAACTTGGCTGAAAATAAAATTGCGTGATTCATCGTTTTTGCAAATGGCCAAATAGAAGATAGACAGACATGAAATTTTGGATAGAGGTTTCTGTTATAACGTAGGCAAGCATTAAGAAAGGATAAAGAAGCAAAAGATAGTTAAATGGGGACTGGAAGTTTACATAGAAATCTGTTACTTTTAAAGATAAGTAAATTCATAAAATTGGTATAACATTTGGCCCTTACGGTAAAAATTAAGATTGAAGTGTTTCACTGTGTTGTTTGAAAACACATGCCCTAGGGGGGCAAAATATGAGATGAAGATTTGTATGAGAATATATTCTTCTCTAGAGACCTAAAACTTTGCAGAAAATCCTGTTAATACTAATGCGAGTACTAAGAAGGGATTTTGCAAATTTCATTCGGAAAGGAGGTTAAAAGGAGGTTGGAAGTTTGTATGGATATCCGTTATTGTTGGAGATGAATTGTTTATGGCCTTTAAGGGGAAACCGAGACTGACATTTTTCAACGTTTATGGATAATCAGCCCTTAGAGAGCGTAAGTCGGGGTTTAATTTGTGGAGCTTAATGCATAAAATTTGAATTTAAGGGCGACGTGTTTTACCTTTTTTTGGAAAATCATTCCCTACAGAGCAAAATCGGGAATGGATTTGTATTTGTATAAGAGTTTCGTTTCTAGTTAAAAGCGTTTTTTAGGGTTGCATACCTCAAAAGGAAAAAATTGAACCCTTATAGGATCACTTTGTTGTCCGTCCGTCTGTCAAGACCCTTTTTCTCAGAAATTCGTGGAGGTATCAAGCTAAAATTTTTATCAAATACTCAGGTTTACTGTCCCTTGGAGCTGTGAAAAAATCAAACTTCTCAGTCAACGCAATCAAAAGATACAGCCAGTTATGCCGAAAATTTTCGAAACTCGCAAGGGAATCAAAACCTACAGGGTACGTCCCGTAAACTCAGAATCTTGAAACTTGGTACGAAGCAACGTCTGAAAGCACAGATGAAAGAAAAATTGCAAAATTCGTAAAATTTAGTTACATCATAATAATAAAAATATTTTTAATAATATACAACAACATCTAAATAGTGTGCACCCTCAGTGCGCGAGCCAGACTTACTGATTGACTGATATATCAACGCACAGGCCAAACTGTTCTGGTTCTTAAGACTTGAAATTTTGTACAAAGCTTTCTGTTATAGCCTAGGCGAGCAGTAAGAAATAATTTTGGAGACCTAACCTAAGGGGGTAATATGGAGTTTGAAATTCGTATTGAAATCTCTAATTTTTAAATACGTCAATCTTAATTTTTGACTTTTCAACTTGGCCAAATTCTTATGTATTTGGCCAAGTTAAAATGTCAAAAATTAAGGTTGACGTATTTAACCGTTTTTGTACAACGTCTCCTGAAGTGCAAAAATATTTTTACAAAAGTTACTGTTTCTGTTAATACAAGATAATAGGTATATATAGAACTTAGGTCTAAGCTTACTGGTAATTCTACACCTGTGGGCAGATGTCTGTAGTTAACAGTGAGTTCTGTCAAGCATAGATGTTTTTACGGACGGATGGAAAATGTTTAGGTTACGAAACAGCATGGCATTTGTCATGTCTTCTAGTTGGAATGAAATAGTCAATAGGCATGTCTCTAGAATACTAATCACGAAATTAACTTTTGATTTTTGAATTAAACTGTTGGATATAACTGAAAGAATTTGTTCTGATGTTTCCTGAAAACTCATTGATTTCGACGTTTAACCTAGCTTCATAAATTTTTATTTTCTGTAAAATTCTATTAAAGGCGTAAAATTGGTGACGGAGTAACTAATATGTTATTTTTCATTAGTGAAGCTAGCTTTTTGTCGTCGCTTTGAACAACTTCGATAGCGCTATTATATTGCACGCGTCATCTTCGTTTACAGTGCCAAAAATTTCCTTGAAAATGGTGCCTATGCGCAAATAAACAAAACCAAGCTGATCGTTTACTTCTACGCGTTACCAAGTGAAATATCGATTCATACTATTTGGTAGCAGTAGTAGTGCAAAGATAAGGGTTCCAGAATATTATGACATTCGAGGTCATTAAAGTGTATTGCGTTTTATAGTTAAGTACCGATGTAAGAATAGATACCTATAACTATATATACAAAGTTGCAGCAAACTTTGTGTTACTGGTTTTCGAGCAGTTATTCAGTTTAATGAATACCGTCGTTCTTTACACCCGTGTATCATTTGTGGACCTGTTTGATTGGTGGTTTTTGATTTGAATAAATTTAGTGATTGTTCTATAGTGACATAATAATACAAAATCTCAGTCGGTAAATTAAAAGAATTTGGCATTAATAAAAGTGCAAAGTGGACTACCTATAGTGAACCATTAGAACAGAATTTCATTGCGAACTAAATAAATTCAGCCAGATTTATTTTCGGCCGCTCACTTGGCTTAATGTGGAGGTTGAGGCTATCGGGATGTAAATTAAATTCTGTAATATCATTGCTAGCCGTGTGAAGACGGGAGGCGAGTTTACTTTATTTGTTTCAGAATAAAACATTCAATATTTTTCTACGTTACACTTCATATATAAAAAAATGCACACATATGTTGACTGACTCGATTGCGGTCTGATTTAGAATGTTTTATCTTTCGCTTGGTTCTTCGCCATGCCCTTGCGTACCCTTAAAATAAGAAGCTTTTGAATGACATTCTAATTCTAAACTACATCGAATCTTAAAAGGACAAACATAGACATAGTCCATAACTCTTATCTATCTTAATTCTATGCACAGATATTAGGATTCTATGGCAAACCTCCATAAACACCACAGTACCGACATTAATAGCATGAGATGGAGATCAGATTTACGAATCAATGGTGGATTTATGCAGCCCGGCTAAAACAACGTCTATGCCATATGATGACCTTTTGGAACTAGTTGAAAAATACATTCAGCCGAAACCTTCAATTCTGGCCAATCGCTACAAATTTAGACAAAGAAAACAAGGACAAGGCGAGACAGTGGACATATATTCCGCTGCTTTAAAGCACTCGGTGTACAAGCCAGACTTGCACTGGGCCAGTTTTTTTATTTTTTTCTAACTTCTGGTCACTGTTGTTGCCCGCAGATAACTCTAGAATATTCCGGACACATCAGGGTTCGAACGTACACAAGAGTACCAACAGACAACCCTTGTGAAGTAAACATCCTTTTTCTGCATTTCTTTTGTGAAGAACATAGGTGATCAAAGAAGACTAAACCCTTCATCGTCATTATGCCTTATACCTAATTGACCTATGTCGTGTTATACTACTTATGTAAGGAAAGAAAATAAACAAAAACGTTTATTTTGGTAGTTTCTGAAACTGAGTCGGGACTTTCTAATTTAGGCACACTTTTGGACCAGGATACATTACGCATATCAATATGCTTACGTCTTGGTTTGGTTTGCGAATCTCATATCTATATTGTGACCAAAGTGTAGAGCATCGTAAAACACATGGTTTTTCTTGCAAAAAAGCGCTGGTCGTTGTTATTGTTATGGTACTGAATGATCTTATTGCACCGCCTCTGTTCCTGCAGTCTAAGAGCCTTGGGCTCACTTTGGAACCGTGGAGCTTTGGACATACTCTGGTGTGGGATACAACTTATGACGATACTTTAGTCTCTAATTACATCTAATAAACCTCGAGGGGGCGTCGGACTGCACAACTGCGTGACGCTTACGCAAACATTCGTCTTAAGAGGTTTGAGGCGCTTGCTGTAGAGACACTTGGTCCTTGGTCATCGGATGCCAACATTTTTATAACAAGTTTATCTAAAAGATTTAGTTTAGCTTCCGGTAACTGAGAGGAAAAGTGTTTCCTTGCCCAACGACTTTGCTGTTAGTTCTATTTTTATGGTTATTATTTTATAGGTAAATGGTAAATATTTTTTTTAGAACTCTAGGATATCTAAATTTTAATTAATTATGTATTTACTAACATTTAATATTAATTAGTTTTTATGAATAACAACAACGTTGTTCGCGAACTTAAATATATATTTTAGTCAAAAAAGCTGGGAAATGGTTGAATTACTTCTAAAAAAGAACACATAAAGTACATCTATTCTATAGAATAGGCTCCGTAAAATATTTGTAAAATACTAACTAATTTATTTTCATGATCTGTTTTACTAAAATTTAATATAAACGAAGGGCTGAATAATAATAATTCGACCAATTGAAAGTACAAAAAAATCTTGATTTCTTTAATCGTTGTGGCCAGTGACAACGTCAACGCGTCGCTTGATAAAAAAAATATAGGCGCGATGTCATAAGCGTTTCATCTTTTTAATTTGAATTTAATTCTGTGATAAAATTTCAGTTTCGTTATTTGCAACTTTTTCATCAAAAGTCTGTTTTCTTTTCCTTGCGTTTTTCGATAAATCTCTGCTCTAAGGCCATTGCTGGATTAGTCTTATTAACAACCTTACCGTTGTTTTGGCAGTCAAATGCTTCACAACCAGCAAAGGCATTTTTCACGGCCTCGACAGTGATGTACTTATTAATATTTCAGCAACATGGACGGTATCACTATTAAGGAGTTTCCTTTAGAGGAAGAATATAAGAAAAAGACGGGTATATCCCCACAGGACATCGCTGGACTTCGGGATTGGCTCCACACACAGCCTCATTTGCCTTCCGACTATATCACTGGCAAGTACCTTGTATTCAAAAACATAGAACACATACAGCATTGTTGTAAGTAGAAGATTCATGGAAACTGTTTTTGACTATTAATATAATTATAATAATAAAAAAACTTTATTGCACAATGGATCGTAAAAACTGGGCCAACGTAGGCCTTAAGAAACATTACATGGACTTACCCAATTTTGGCGATAGATTTGTATAACGTTTTTGTTTGAATATATGGTGTGGTGTCTGTATATGTTGTGTATGTGTAGGTTTTTTCACGCATACCGAACTTAATTATAAATTATCACAATCAAAACAATGTACATACGCCGCGACCTGTCAAAGGATTATATGTGAATGACTGAGATGCCGGTCCACCCAGAGTAGCGACAATCCTATTTACCTTGTCACGCGCCGCGGTCCAACTTAATAAATCTTTACTAAACAAACCCCCGCCCCAGCCAGACCGTGTCTGGATGAGGATAAACCAAGCCAGAGCCTGAATCTACTGGCAAACGAGAAAGCGTCGCGACGGCACGCTTTAGCACTGAATCCCCTACCATGACTTCTGCGACCCGCGGGATACCGTCCGAACCGGGGAATAATCGCACGATGCGACCTAAACGCCATTGCAAGGGCGGTAAATTTGAGTCCTTTAATAGGACAAGGTGTCCGACGCGCGGGGGGTTGGTTTTATCCGTCCACCGAACCCGTTGCTGTAACAAATGTAAATATTCTGAAGATCACCGACGTTGGAACAATTGCGTAATTTGTTGAAGCAACTGAAAGCGCGATAACCTATTAACTGACACATCGATGAAGGGGTATTCAGTCAAGGAGGCTAAAGGACTACCGATCAAGAAATGGCCTGGAGTTAGCGCTTCCAGGTCATTAGGATCCGACGAGATCGGAAAAAGCGGTTGTGAGTTCAATACCGCTTCGACGTTGAAAAATACCGTTTGTAATTCCTCAAACGTAAGGACCGTTTCACCAATCAAACGGCGGAGGTGAGTTTTGGCGACCTTGACAGCTGCTTCGAAAACACCCCCCCACGAAGGATAGCCGGGAGGATCAAAAATCCAAGTCACGCCCCATTTAGACAACTCCGAATCAATATACGTGTGATTTTCCGACAAAAACTGAAGGACTTCCTTCAGATAGCGATCAGCACCCTTAAACCCCAGACCACGCCGACTGACAAACCGCGACAGACTTGCGACAAAGGCCTCCATAGACAAGGCTGAAACGAGCTCCAGATGCACAGCCTTGGAAAACAAACAGACAAAGACAGATGTAGGCGCCGACCCATCAAACACCACCCGAATCTTACCATTTTTAAAGATGGCGTGATGTGGAACAAATCAATGTTCGTTGCCTTCCAACTCGAACTGCGAAACCGACATGTGACCTAGAGATTCGTATTCACGCATAAAATCCACGTATTTTGTGCGGAATTCTCTATCACGACGCATCCGGAGCTCCATGGATAATAACCTTTTTTCGGCTATTTTCCAGGAGTCACCCAAGCGCGGACGAGGGGATAAGAGAGGCAGTCGAGTAAAAAACCGGCCAGAATTTAAACGACCCGTATTGGCGAGAAAATATGACTCGCACTCGTCATCGACTGGTCGAGTCCGTGACGCCTCTTCAATTTCCCAAAAACGCTGAAGAGTCAGCAAGCGAGAGTCCCACTTGCACCGACGAATCCGTAGACGCCTCAGCGGCGAGAGAATGTGCTGACCCCATAATAACAGATCCGAGATCAGTCGGAACAGCGACCAACCCACCTGGCTGAAGTAACATGGCCTTGTCCAGTCCGAGCAATCCAAGGACATCAGCGCCAAGCAGAAGCTCCACAGGACCAGGTGGGTGGAACTTTTCATCGGCCAACTGCAGACCAGACAAGAGATCCAGCACGTCCGTCGGCAGGGGCACCTGTGGCTGATGACCTAAAATATCCCTCAGGACAACAGCTCCTAGATGATACTGCATGCTAGGATGGAGCAAGGAGGAAAAAAAAACGAGACTGTACCAATGACATTGTCCACCCGTAGACCCCAGAAATACTTTTCCAGAAATCCCATGACTCCGCGAACTTACCCGTAAGCGGAGACGCTTCACCAGCCACAGCGACATTAGACACCCCTGAGCGCCTGAGTCCAAAATGGCGCGCACAACCACACCAGGTCCGCGCGGAGAATGAACTAGAACCTGCGCGGTGGGCAAAACTGTTGTGACAGGTGGTGGAGAGACTGGTGAAGCGGCTGCCACGATTCAACGGGCGATAGCCACCCGATCCCGCCCTCAACGCGCAACTAACGCGAGGACGCTCTGCGATAGGGAGGGGCAGAGGCTCATACTTCGCGTAATGTGCCCGTTCCGCAACACCTACCTGAGCGGAAGGGGCACGTGAGGGTGGTGACTGACGACCATCCCGTGGGCTCGCCCGCGGTGAGCGGGGAGGAGAAGGTCGATGTCGCAATAGGGACGGGGGCGATTGGGTTCTATTCGGCGGCGACGAACCCCCACCTGTGGGAGCCATAGACACACCTCCATGAGTCATCGAGGACTATCCTCTCGGATGGGCATATATAAGTCCGGGTGGTGACCCCCACCACGCTTTAGACAAGGTCACGGCTGTCTACAGTCCTTGGCTAGGTCCTCCCCCAAACAATAATAAACATAACCTAGCCTAAGGGTCAGAAATCGTTTTCGGGCCACCCCAGATTTTCTGAACTGGTGGCAATCCAGAATGGTGTGTCCCGGTTCATAACACACCCCACACCGTTCAGTCCGTTCAACTGTCAAAATTCTGGGGGGCCGAAACGACCCAGTCCCTCGCGATGTCCCGGGACGAGGTTGTTGACGGGGTCCAGACTGGGGTTGTTGACGGGGTCCAGACGGGGCCAAAAATCATGACGGTCCCGATTGTGGCTCGGCGGGTAAATTTTCGAGCTTCCTACTTTGATCCTCCAAAAATGAGACTAAAGTGTCGAAAGTAGGTATATGTGACACCTAGTCACCTCCGTGCGACTGTTCGAAACGAGCCCTGACGTCATTGGGCAATTTATTTAAAACAATATGCAACAATAAAAATGATCACTCTGATACAGGGAATTTTAGGCCTCTTAACGCATTCATCGCTACCAAAATAGGGTTAAGCAGGTCCGACCGCAGCTGGTTAACCGAAGACAGTTGTGGAATACCTAAAATGGCAGCTACATGTGTATCCGCCATGCGACGGTTATTTTGGTACCGCTTTAGTCATAACTCCCTAGCTATATTATGATTGACATCAGTGATGTCCAAATGTTTTATCAAACAGAGGGGCTCATCCCTGATAGACGTCAACAGGTAACTTAATTTTTGGGAGTCAGATAAGTCAGTCCGTCGGTGCACAATGCTATCAAAAGGTGTGATAAAATTAGTCCACTCATCCAATGATCCGCTAAACTGAGGAATATCCATAGTTGGCAACCGTTCGTTGCATTTTTGTTTCGAAACCTCCTTCCTACTTGCCAGCTGCGGGCTAGTCTCTAATGTCGACACATCCTCGTTAACCTCGTCCACTACTGACATACAAAAGTCATAGTCAGAATTTGCCGCCTTTAGGATATTTTCGTCATCCGTTAACGATAAGAGACCCTGGTATGCCTTATCCAGCTCGCTGACTCTTGTCAGTAACTGTCCCGCTCTTTGCTTTAATGCAAACATCCGATCCTCCCGCTTAACGATCCCTAAAGCACCTGAAAACCATCGTGTCAGATTGGTTAAAACAGCCTTGTACTCCTTAATTGATGACGTCATGTTATATTATTAAATTCCCACACAAAAAAAAAACAATCCAAAAACTAAATCAGACACACAAACAAACGACTATTGTTATATATACAATTTGTTACAGCAACCAAGTTACTATATAAACCCCAAAAAACCCAACTACAATGTACAAAACCCTGACTACACAATTACACAAATAAATACGTTAACTTACAGTCCGTTATAAAAGAACAATATTTAAAACCTATTTATTCCAATCTATTTTAACCGCAACAACAAAAAAAGTGGGTACCTAATTAGCTACACTGCGAATGTCCGACTAGCAATGCGATAAGACCGGTTAACCATGCCTATCAACGACGCGACCCAACGTCACGATTTGTAATATGTAATTACCTGACTACCAGTAAATCCCAAATGATTTGTAAAACGACCCAAATACCTATAAATCTCGAACCTCTGGTCCGAACCAGGCTCTAAGCTACCAACAACTCGATCGTAAAACCTGGGCCAACGTAGGCCTTAAGAAAAATTGCATGGACTTACCCAATTTTGGCGATAGATTTGTATAACGTTTTTGTCTGAATATGTGGTGTGGTGTCTGTATATGCTGTGTATGTGTAGGTTTTTTCACGCAAACCGAACTTAATTATAAATTATCACAATCAAAACAATGTACATACGCCGCGACCGGTCAAAGGATTATATGTGACTGACTGAGATGCCGGTCCACCCAGAGTAGCGACAATCCTATTAACCTTGTCACGCGCCGCGGTCCAACTTAATAAACCTTCACTAAACACACAAAATCAAACATAAAAACAGTATTTACTATACAGGTACAAATGGCGATCTTATCGCTATGGAGCGATCTCTCCCAGATAACCTTTGAGTGAAGGAATTTAAAAAGCGATGTTAATATACTTTTTTTTTTTTATTTATTTGGCCAAATTGTCAATTATTAGTTTTTTGAATGTTCTCAAGGACTGCGCTCGTTTTATGTCCAAAGGTAATGTCCACAACCTGATCGCTTTTACAGTAAATGAGTGATCATACATTTGTGAATTGTGCCTTGGAGTTTTCAACAACAGGCTTGTGGAGTCACGAAGTAATCGAGAACCAATACAACTGATAATCATAGATCCCAGAGCGATCTGACATAACTTATTTTCACATAGATAAATCCTTCGGTTTTCAGTAGCGTCTCATGTTCTTTGAATACCTGCGTGCTTGTGGAGCTACCCTTGTGACACCTGGGCAGGTACCAGGTAAGAAAGGTAACCAAATTAATTTTAATTTAAATGGTTAATTAACTTAAATTTAAATGGCTGATTTTTATATTTGTTTTGTAGAATATTATTCTAAAATAGTATTTATAAGTGTCAGACACTTTCCATGGGCCAAAACTTTTGTCAGATGCTTTAAAGCTCCACAAAAAATAAATGAACTTTACTTATTTTTTCATGGCTGATTTTTGAATATCTTATTAAGGTAACTATTACAAAGTTATATTTCATTAGTCAGACAAATTGTAGTGACCTAACATCCCCTAAACACAAAATTGATTTTTTTGGAGCTTTAAAGACCATGAGACGCTACTGAGAACCTAAGGTTTCATCTATGTGTAAATAAGTTATGTCAGATCGCACTGGGATCTTGTAATATGAAGCATTCTTTTAAATATACCGGTGATTTAGGATTGAACAGGAGGAATATATTAATAATTTTTGACAATAGTAGATAAGCTGCAATAAAACAGAAAATTGGCTTCTTAGATAAGCACATTTAACTGTTAAATTTTAAATAAATAACACACATTATGAAAAAATAGTATACCGAGTGGGGCGTGCTGTAAGTACTTTGATTAAATTCATAACTAAGTACTGTTGGAGCCGTATATAAAGTTATAAGTTTAATTTTCTTTTTCGTTTCTTTATAAAAATACATACAGTTCATGAGAACACACTGCATGTAATACTTTTATGGTGCTATCATACTCACTCATTTATTAATAATATTTAATTATTTTTTTCTTAATATTTATTTTTAATTATTTTGAAATTTTGGCTGGTTACTGATTTCTTTGATTAGTGGACTGTATTTTTTTTAAATTTATTAGTATTTCATATGAAGAGCACTTGTAACATCTAAAATTAGGAAAATTAAACAGCTGATAGGACAACGGGAATAATACAGCTGCAAAACAATGATAGGTAACCATACACACTTACTGAAATCCAGAATTAGTGAATTGTTGAGCACACCACGAGATTCCTCTATTGTTCATAACTTATAAAAATAACACCTTCACTGAAATCTTGCATATAAATAATGTATTATTTCACAAAAATATCCATAAAATGTTTGTATATTTTATCACAAAAAATAGATTAGGCAAACGGTCTCGCGCACGTATATTAGCAAAGTTCCATATTGAAATGCATTTAGTTCTTAATTAGTGTGTGAAAACGAGACAGCAACACAAGCCGTAATTGTTCAAATGTGCATGGGGGAAAGGAATAGAGAATAGGAATGAAGCTGTTACAAGTGCATTTACTATGAACCTAGGTCACTTTATTTTGGAAATAGATTCAAAAATAGCTAAGTAAAAAAAATAACTTAATTTACAAAACTTTATCCAACATCCCGCCGGCCTTGAAGGATTCCTTCAAAAGCGATAAACAATTACAAAAAAGAAATAAGGAGTCTTAATATAATTTTTTCTTAGGTTTCTGTGCTGGTTGAATATAGTTACTGTATTGGTAATGGGCATAATCGCACAACAGGACGTTCATACGTGCCACTCTTGGTCTTAATTTCAGGACACGGACAACCCCGTCTTTACCAGCAAAAACTTGTGTCATTATACCTAACGGCCACTGTAGAGGCGGTGCGTTGTCTATATTTAAAACAACAACTGTCCCTACAGTAATAGGGTTTGAAGGAGTGATTTTTCACGCATCTGCAGATTGTGGAGATATTCCGTTCTAAAACTCCTTCAAAATTATTGGATAAAAGCGTCCATTAAACCAAATCTAGTTATTAAGTGCGCTCGCTCTGCATTTACATTAGGCGCGGGTAAATATTCTAATGACGCAGTATGTAAAAAATGTGATGGAGTGAGAGCTGTAGGTTCTGGCGGATTAGAACTCAAAACATACAAAGGGCGACTATTAAGTACAGCTTCTGCTTGACTGAAAACCGTAAGCATCTCCTCGTACGTCAAGATCTGCTTTCCTATGACACGGAAAAGAAGCGACTTAGCACTTTTAATGTTTGCCTCCCATATTCCTCCGAAATGCGGGGCATTTGGGGGATTGAGACGCCAGGTTATGAAGTTTTTAGCAAGTTCTTGACTAAAAGTTTTATAATAATCATCAGACTTTAGAAAGTCATAAAGTTCACTGAGGTAGGCATTGGACGAGATAAAATTACCCCCGTTATCACTGTATATGAATTTACACGGTCCACGCCTAGATAAAAACCTTTTGAAGGCGTCTAAAAATGTTGCAGAGGACAAATCAGATGCAAGTTCTAAATGAACTGCCTTAGTGACTAAGCAAACAAAAAGGCACAAATATGCCTTTTGACTTCGAACACCGCGTTTTCGAGAAAAGGTTATATAGAATGGTCCCGCCATGTCTATGCCAGTATGTGTAAACGCCTTGAGATTGTCAAAGTCAAGACGAGCTTTCGGAAGATCAGCCATTATAGGAAAATGAGCTTTTGGATTCAGTTTAAAACAACGGACACATTTATGAATGCGTTGTTTAACAATGCGTCGTGCGGATAAAATCCAAAATGTTTGTCTAAGTTGCGGGCCAGCATGAGAGTTTTCACGGTGATAGGTAAAACAACAGGGTGTTTATGACTATAGTCTAAGGCGGAATTTTGCAGCCGTCCACCAACGCGTAAAATATTACCATCCATAAAAGGAGATAATTTTCGTAAAGCAGTTGAGCAAAATTTTCCTTGTCGAATATTATTGATATCGTCATGAACTGATGAACGTTGAACAACCTCGACGATTTTCATTTCAGCTTTCGTGAAAGTTTCTTAATAAATCTCAGTACACAAACTATGATTCTGAGAAGTTTTTCCATGTGGAAAATTTGGAAGCAAGGGTTCGTCATGGTGAGAAGTTATATGTGCAACAGTTTTTTCTTCGGGAATTTGCGACGACCTTGGTTGAAATTTAGATATAGGCCATTTACTAATAGGTAGGGATGTCCACGTAGGGCCCCGAAACCAAAGTTCATGGGTTTTTAAACGTGATGGAAGAATCCCTCTTGAAGAAATATCTGCTGGATTTAAAACTCCAGGAATGTGATAAAAATACTCCAGTGGAAAATAATCCTGACATTGCCGCAAGGTATTCTATTCGCAACGAAGGTATTGAATCGATGTGGGGAAGAATGTACCCAACATAATGCAACTTCGGAATCGGAAAAAGCAAAAACATTATTAATTTCACGTCCTTGACTAAGTGTATCGTACACTACACGAAGCAATTTTGCCATCAAAACTATAGCACAAAGTTCTAACCTCGCTAATGTCACAATTTTGAGGGGTGCTACTTTAGATTTTGAACAAACGTGATTTACAACGGGTTCTTTATTATCATTTGTAATATGCGCATAAATAACACAGCCATAGGCTTTCTCACTTGCATCCGCGAAAGCTAACAGGGAAACCTTTGAATTTTTCTCAATGCCCAGGTGACGAGAAAATTTTAAATCAGAAAGGAGTGGTAGTTCGCGAATAAACTGATGCCATAAATTCATTATATGTGGCGGAATCATATCGTCCCAATCTAGTTTGAGAAGCCAAAGCTCTTTAATTAACAATTTTGAATACAAAATTACTGGACCTACGAGGCCTAATACGTCATATAAGCGTGCAGTAGTAGACAGCATAGCTCGCTTTGTATCAATAAAAGGTGGCATAGATACTGAAAATACAAAATTGTCCGAGGTAGGTACCCAGCGAAGCCCTAAAATTTTAAATGTACTCACATCGTCAATTTCGATAGATTCAGAGTGACGATGAGACACCGGAATGTGTTCTAGTAACTCGGAAGAGTTGCTAGTCCATTTCACTAGTTCGAAACCCCCAGCCTTAAATAGCTGTATCAGTTCGTTCGCTATCTTCACCGCTTCCTCAAGAGAAGAAGCCGAAGTAGCGAGATCATCCATATAAACGTCTCTTTCTAAAACGTCAGCAGCGAGCGGGTAATTATGTCTCTCGTCACTAGCTAGTTGACGTAAGGTGCACAACGCTAGAAACGGAGACAAGCGGAGCCCAAAACACACTTTATTATAGGCATATAAACTAAGTGGTTGGTTAGGGTTAAATCTATATAAGATTTGTTGATATATGCGGTTCGGTTTATTTTGATAAATAGATAAATACATCTGACGGACATCAGCAATAAATGCAACACCAAAAATTCGAACATTTAACAAAATGTGAAAAATATCGGTTTGTAAATTACAACCAACATGAAGAATGTCATCATGAAAATTTGTTTATACCTAATGCAATGAAAAAAAATTACAAAAAAAATAAACCAGACATAAAGCATTGATTTCACGAAGTTGAAAAGTTTAGTCGGCACAGCTACAAATTTAAGGAAAAAAGCGATACGTATAGGCCGCAATATAGGCCGCAACCGTTCTGCTGCCCGTCGCCCGCGCAAGCTACCGCACCTATTTTTTCCAAAAAAAACACCAGAAGTATCACTCGCGCGTTGCTGATCCTTCAAAAATCCAATAACTTCCTCAGCAATTCCTCAGAACACATCCCATTGTACAAGCGGTAGAACACACACAGGGAGGCAAAATCTCTCCTCAGGCTTAAGGGTTCGATACGGCAAGTGATTTTGGGATCGTCGACAATTCTCACAGCCCGTCGTTGAACCGAGACAAAAGGTCCAAGCTGGTATCTGGGTGCACCTGCCCAGAGATGGCAGCAGTACTCCATATGGGGCCGAATCTGCGACTTGTAAAGCAGTAACCTCTGCCCCGACGTGAAGCACTACCTCGCTATGTTGAGTACACTTAGTTTTTTGGACGCCAGCTTCACCTTATCTTGTAAATGATCTCGGAACTGAACATCGCTTGAGATGTCGACACCAAGGATCCCAATGCTCTTGGAGATGGAGAGGGGAGTGTTCTGGAATTGTGGGACTACAGTGAATGGGGTTTTCTAAGCGGTGAACGCGCAGACATGTGGCTTTATAGGGTTGAATCGGACCGTTGTTTCAACACTTGAGCAAATTTTTAAAGCTTGTTTTGCATTTGCTTGTTGTAATGAAAGTTGGTTAAATACTTAGAATAGCTTGTTATATAGTGCGTTGACTCTAAGTTGTAGCAAAAAATCAAAAATTGAGACTACAAAACGGTAATAACGTTAAATTACAATTAAAAAAATAAAAGTTTCAAGGCGTCATTACGGTAAAAATAACTTAAGAAGTTTATAACATTTATATCTCATAGTAATAAATATGACATTATCTAATAATTTATAGTACATTTACAAACACAACGTTAGAATTACAAAAATTAGCTTTCTGGCCTATATCGCCCTCTTAACCGTGAATGCTGCAGAACTAAAACTATTCTCCAATATAGCTATATGTGCGACCTAGTGAAGCTTTGTGCCTATGTATACTGTATTATCTAAATACACTGGTTCTTACCTGACTGTCATATGGTGTTAAAAAATTTATACATTTGGTTTTCTTGCTACTAAGGAGTAAATTATTAATTTTTCATTGAGTTGAACCAGTGGATAACTTTAGTCAGACAAGTAAACATTTTTAAAAATAGTGTCGCGTCTTTTAAGTTTAAATAAAAGTGATGTGTAGTCTGCAAACAACACTATCTCATGATTATCTTCTTTTGTAGTTCAACCGAGTCAAAAAGGCCAAGTTGGTATCCAGGTGCACCCACCCAGAGATGGCAGCAGTACTCCATATGGGGCTGAAGTTGCGACTTGTAACACAGCAACCTTTGTCCCGACGTGAAGTACTGCTTCGCTCTATTGAGTACACCAAGTTTTTTGGACTCCAGCTCCACCTTGTTTTGCAAATGATCTTGGAACTGAACATCGCAAGAGATCCCAATGCTCTTGGAGATGGAGAAGGGAGGGTTCTGGAATTTTGGGACCACAGTAATAGGGTTTACTTAGCGGTGAACGCGCAGACTTGTGTCTTTGTAGGGATAGGGAATCGGACCATGTTTTCCCGTCCTTAGTCAGAGACCTTGAACAGAGTGGTCTGTCATTAATATGCAGTAGAAACAGAGTAGGAGATAGCGCAGAGCCTTGCGGTACACCGGGGGTAGGGGACAACACGCACTACAAATATAACACTAAGTACGACAAAAGATATGGTAAATAATTGTAGCAAATGTTGACTGATATTTTACTGCACATTAAATATTTAAGTTTGATTTAAATATTTGATATCTTTGCGAACATTATACAATGTACATATTTACTATTATTTGTGGTTAACTATAGAGTACATACGTATTAAAATCTTACCAAGTTGGACGCTTGAGATGGGTTGAAGGAACAGGAAACTATTTTTGTATGTGGACGTCTATGGGTTTTGACTTGTTTATTTTTTGGCCGCGTCATATGAGGACGACTAATGAGTATCTTTTAAACTTTTTAATCATATATTGTGATTACTTATACTTTTTCCCTTTTTTTATGTGTTTAAATTACATAGATTAGTTTTTAAATAAGTTTCTTTGCTTTCGTTTTGTATGTTTTTTTACGTCAGCGTTTTGTAAGTTATTTCAATTGAAGTTTGTATTGTGTTGCATTATTTTATTTATTTTATTATTGCACGTCTCATAAGCGGAGCGGTGAGGTAGTGCTCTACTCTCGACATGTCAAAAAACCCAGTCTTTCAGAAGTTAAATGACGTTTTTTTTTAATATAACACTTACAGGATAATATGAGTGCACTAATATGAAGTTAAATAATCTGTCCAGCACATATGGTACATTTTATAAACAATTAATTTGTTTAATATAATAAATAATAACATTAAAACTAATCATTCTTGGACGTCCGTGAGTCTGTGTTTATGTGACCATGTATGTGGCAGAGAAATTGGTCGAAAAATTCATCTTACCGGAATACTTTTGTTTTTAATATATAAAGTATTACACTGTGCTGATTCCTAGTTAATATTAGCGTTCTAAGTACTGTCGTTTAATTATAATTTATAAAAAACTAATATATCACTGTATACTGTTTATCTATCTGTTTATATTTTTTTTAAATGTGAATGACCGCTATGAGGCGTGCACTTTTGGATTTTCCAAATTTTTTTAAGCTAATCGTGGCCATTTTTGTACGTGTTACATTTATAAACATTTAAGAAAGTAAATCCGATAAAAGTAAATACTTCCTTTTTATATTGACAAAATGTCTCCCACACTCCATAGCTAAATACTTATTGCCGTCTTTTACACTTTTCAGATTTGGATATTATTTTAACGTACCACTGTTGTGACCGCAGCTCAGAAGTGTCGAAGCAACTATTGGACTTACACTTTACACTACGGACGCTTTTTACCAGATTCTTCCAGAATAGAGTATTCGATGAAAGAACTAAAAATACATTAATGACAGTGTAAGATATGTACACTATTGTTAAATATCTATATGTACCTACACATCTCTATCACAATAGTACCTATCAACTCTAATTATCACTAAGACAGGGACCACTATTACAAATAAGCGTAAAGTTACTGTGTAATTCGATTTATCGGATCGTGCAGCTTCGTAACCGAATATAGGTACGACTAGATAAAAAAAATTATAGTTCTTGAGTGATTTGTAGTCTGTCCGTCTTCATAATAAGCAGAAGAGTCTTCTCACTTCAAACACATATGCCTTGCAGTGTTCGCACTTACAATTTTACGTTTCGAGATTCTTGGTTTCGTCTTTGCAGTTCTTACTTTCTAACCGTGCTCACTCTTCGGCAGCACAATTAAGTAGTTAACATCATTGTGATGAGTTAACTTGTCTTCTTTTAGTTTACATTATTAGACTCGTAGAAACTTTTTCGACTCCCGGGAGTAAAAGGCGAAATGGAAATGTTGCAAACTGTGCGTGGCGGATAAGGACTGTGAACTCCAAATCATCTGCTATCCACTTCGATTTTATAGTCAAAAAGCGAACCAGAGTTCTTATTTTACTTTATTAAAACGTTTTTAATAGGAACCTATGGCACTAAGACTATAGAATATAATCTCGAGTCAAGATTGACAAATCTAGATTGAGAACGGCAATTCGAGATCTTGCTTGTGAGTATGGCAAAATTAAATAATATTTCCTAAACAACTTATAATAGCTCTATGAATTCAAAGTAACATTAAAGCATATTTAATCTCTCATTCAATTATTTATGTGTAAAATAACTCTTTTTAATATACTTTTTGTTCCATGAAGCTATCTTTACTAGTTTATGAAATATCGTCGTTTATGTAAGGGACTAGTTATTTTTGCTTGTGTATACCTACAGTATAATTAATTATTCGTATTAGCGAACTTTGATTGTGTACATTTGAGATTATTCAATAAAGTAATGTTCTCTTTTTAGTTTGATGAAGCCCCTCCCCACGCGATCAAGTGAAGGCTACGCTTGTATGTATTATCGAGTTTTTGATGAAAATCCCAAGAAATTTGTCTACGTTGATGCAGTCAGGTACGTAACTACTTATGTATGTGGCGTGTTCAACATACTCGTACCGCATACTACGACTACCAAGTGACACCGACATACTCACCTCAAAAAATAGTTGGTTTATTTTTTAAAAGACAAAACTTTTATTTCCCCCTTTTTTAGATATTAATTAAATGAATTACAGTTTTGAAGTCGGTTAAATTTTTTAACATTCCTTTTTTTAGAAGTGTGTTTTTGATGGTAATGCATTATTTATTAATTGTTTTGATGATAAAAACTGTATATTTACACGATCTATTATAGCCTGTAGCTCAACTACAACAGAGGGGGATCAGGTGCCCTTTTCGTCCATCTGAGCTCAGCTTCGGCAGTTCTAGTCCCGCACCTTTTGTCCTCTAAGCTGTCTGTGCAGTAAATCCTCATCTTTAATCTAAGTAACTGTTTTAAAAACTGGGCAAAAGCACTAAATGGAAAAGAGTTCTTACAGCGGCTACTCCATCCACATTCAATGTGGAAATTTGTGATATCAGGGGTATTAACGCCAACCTTAACGCAGATCACTATCGCCTTGAAACTGCGCAGCCTAAAATTCTCTTTTAAATGGAGACGCAAATATCCTGCTCCGTCGATTCATCGTACCTTCATTATCCCGGCTGAAAACTCGAGCACAATTTTGTGAGTCGTGACGTTGTATGTATGTTCGTCCGGGAGGATATCTGCTGTCGCCGCCTCATAACCTTAAAGGCAGAGAGGAAGACTTAAACGCCCACCATCGTGAGTGGCTCAGTTCTGGAACCAATAACTATGCAGGGACATCTGTTCATGAATTTTTTCTGACCTTTGGATTCTCTCAGCTGGTAATTTTTCCAACGAGAATACTAGATATATAGGACCACACGAGCCTTTAACTAAACCTCTTGCAGTATGTCACCACCACCATTATCTCGTTCGGACTCAACTGTCATGCACACAACCCGATCCATCTGGACCAATTAATTCCTAACCTGCGAGTCAGTAAGAAAGCATCTGCCGGAGCTAAATTCTAATTCATCGGCAAAAAAGGTGGTCTCTTTGCCTCCAACTCAAATATAAACACCTACTTTACCGTGGCGCGGTAAAACCATGCCGGAAATCACCATAACACAACAGGAGGTCCGGCGGGCGTTGCTTTCTCTAGACATAAGTCGAGTGGGCTAGACGGTATACCAGCAGTGGTGCTTAAACAATGTGCTCCTGAGTAATGTCCTGTACTCACACGACTCTTCACGCTTTCCTACCACACTAGGATATTACCGTCTTCATGGAAGACTATGGAAGGACTAATGGACATGGAAGATAGATCAGATCCATCGAATTACAGGCCTATACTTAGAAAAACACGACCGTCAATGGTCAACGAGCTCGGCTTTCGCCACGGTCGCTCAACTAGTTACCTTCCAGTGTATCTCATACATTAATCAACAGTGACATAGAGAGAGGAATGTAAGTGTAAAAGTTGACTGACATTCCAAAATTTGTACCATGAGTTTAGTTTGAGTATGGACAGGGCTTCGCTGATGGTGCTTGACGTGTGCCAGCGCGCGGAGGGCACGTGGCCGGGACTGCTGCTGCTGCTAGATATGGAGGGCTCAACGCTCTCGCTCCGCTCTGGATTTACCGACGATGCAACAGTTTTTTTTTTTTATACAGGTAATTGCATTGCAAAGCAACAGGGTTAGTTTGGAATTAGGTAAAATATTAAATAAGAAACAAATTTAAAATTTTAGTTCGATTTTATTATCATATCGGCCTGTGATGTGTAGTCTACTTCTAGAGATGCACCTAATTATTCCTAAATCTAATACCATACCATCTAAAATTAATAATAAATTGTAGGTCTCGTCAAGTTCACATTTTTTTTTCGTTGCGCGTAATATTAAATTTATGACATCTGCTGAAGTATTCATTGAAATGATATGCAGTAAAGATCATTTTTCGCTAATACCTTTAAACGAGCAATTCTTGTATTTATGTAATGTACATAAGCTGTATCTCGGAAACAGCTCCAACGATTTTCATGAAATTTAGCATTCTAGGTTTTGGGGGCGATAAATCGATTTAGCTAGGTTTCATTTTCAGAAAACGTCATTTAATCCGTGTTTTCAGGCAATAATACACTGAAAAATATCTTGTGGCATCTATTGGTGAGTAGTAATACTATTTTTTTTATCGATAGAGGAACACTAAAGCTACTTGATAATAGATGGCGTTGCTAAAAAACGAGCATAGCTCGGTCCCCAGGTATTTTAACATTAAGAAGATAAGGATTAATATTATAATAATCAAACTAGCTTCCAAAGTAACTTTAACTTAAAAACGGTAGATGTGAGTAAACCTTGTGAGTAAGATTTTTTTTTACAAAAAATACAATACAAAATATACAGAAAAAATAAAAATAAAAAATGCGTGAGCTAAAAGGGCCTTACTGCGTCATTTCACGGACATTAGTGAAAGAAAAAAAAATATATATAAATGCATCTGTCAAATATTTTATGACCTTCAATCCGTGTAGGGATACTTTGGGAATTTCGACTAAAGAAAATAGGGTTGTCAGCTGACATAAAAGATTTTTTCCTGAGAGTTAAGATTAAACCAGAGGATCAGGAAGCACAAAAGATTATAAGGCGTGAGTTTTCAGACAGAAATTTACCAAAAGAGTACAAATTTGCTTCGTTATTATTCGGTGCCAAGTGTTCTCCAACCTCAACCATTTAATTCAAGAATACCAATGCCAAGAAATTCGAAACTCAACAGCATCCACAATACATAAGCATTATAAGGATGACTATTTGGATTATACAGAGGTTGAAGCGATAAGTTGACAGCTGAAATCATTTTCGTGCAGAGCCAGGGTGGTTTTAGTATAGAAAGCTGGGTAAGAAATTCCAAAGCAGTCCTGCAGTCCATACCTGAAAAGAAAAGAGCACATGAAAATATCGACCTGACACCGGAATCGGCACTGAAGGAAAAGACTTTAGGAATGTTTTAGGAGGCAGCTACTGACACCTTTTAACATGTCTATGCATAGTATACCTGTGGCAGTAGCTTCTGGCCAAGAACGACCAACAAAGCGGCAATTACTGACAATAGTGATGAGTGTTTTCAATAAAATGACAATAAAAGAAAGGATATTATTACAAGTGTAGAGGACTAACATTAAGTGAAAATACTACGCTGCTATACAATAGGAACTGATACACTTAATATACAACTACATACATTATGCGAAGCTAATGAGAAAGCCTACGCTGCAGCATGCTATTTACGATACCAATATCCAGACGGCGAGGTAAAAGCAACTTTAGTAGCTGCAAAGGCCACGGTAACACCACTAAAACCTATATCTATACCAAGACTTAAGCTTCAAAGCGCATAGCTGGGTGCTAAACTTGAAAAAGAGACCTTAGAAAAAGAGCCTGATCAAGATATTTCTGAATTTATTTTCTGGAGTGATTCTGCAAGAACTCCAGCCTGAATTAGATCCGACACAAGAAATAAAAAAGCTTATGTTGGTAATCGTTTATCAGCAAAAGACGAGCTTACATCTGTCTCTCAATGGAACTAGCTTACAACCATAGACAATGTTGCAGATAACCTGGAGATAGATGGTTTAATGGACCACCTCTCCTTCATCTAAAGGAAACTGGGTGACCAGAAGAGAAAGTACTGGTAAAATCTTTAGAAGAATCATTAATTGAAAAGAGGGAGTTAATCTCATAACTATAGACACAGAGAGAATTTATCATACCTGACTTGACCAGATTTTCTTCATACCAAAGGTTATTACGTTCGACTGCCTATATAGTGCTGTTTATAATCAAATGCAGGAAAAAAGATACTAATTAGTTACTGTAAGACTCATAGAAACAGTTGAAACTATGGTAACAAAAAAAGCTCAACATGACAGTTATAGTGATGATATGTCTCACCTGCGTAATAATCAACCTGCAAGAGACAATTTTCTAATTCAAGTGACAGCATACTTAGATGGTGATGACATACTCCGTGCACATGGAAGAATCGACGTAGCTCCAAATGTTCCATAACAACTATTCGCAACTATGCAACTATTCGACCAGTTATACTTGACCACTCACATGTATTTACGAAGTTGTTGATAATGTTTTACCACAGACAACAACTACATGCTAGTAATGAAACGGTTGTAAACAAAATACGGCAAAAATTTGTATTCATAAGCTACGGTCAACGATTAGGTTTGTGACTTAAACCTGCCTTATGTGCAGGATAGATAAAACGTGTGACCCTGTGACACCTATAATAGTAACGCGCGAGTGATACCCCTGGTGTTGCAAGCGTCAATAGGCCACGGTGGCCGCTTACCATCATGCGGACCGTTTGCTTGTTTGCCATCTTAGTGGCATAAAAAAAAAAGAAGAAGACTTATCACATTATGAGACTTTTCACACTTTGTGGTTTAGACTATTGCGGACCTCTAAAAGACACCATAGCCAAGCGTCATGAAAAAAGATACGGCGCTCTGTTTACCTGTATGGTCAATCGCGCAGTTCATATAGTAATAAGCTTATAAGCTTCCAGCCCTACATCAGATCAATCATAATGGCTAGCAGAAGAATGATAAGCCGTAGAGGATGTCCTTCTGACATTTATTCAGACAATGGGTCTAATTTTAAAGAAGCAACATTAAAAAGGGTTTGGAAATAACTCGACAAAGAGAACATAGAATAAGAAATTATGAGCAAGAGAATTTGGTGGCATTTTATACCAGCAACAGCGGCGCATATGGGTGGTGCCCAGGGACGAATGGTGCAGGCGGTCAACAGATATAAAGAATATCGCAAATAGGCAATTTATTTAATGATTATTTACGCTGGCGCCCCCTTTTACTTGTAAATAGTAACTTTATACATTTTAGGTAAGCAGGTAGGTAGATATTTTTTGTTGTATTAAACTGTCGAAGATAGTTTAAACTAAAAATTTGGAAAATCCAAAAGTGCACGCCTCATAGCGGTCATTCACATTTAAAAAAAATATATAGATAAACAGTATACAGTGATATATTAGTTTTTTATAAATTATAATTAAACGACAGTACTTAGAACGCTAATATTAACTAGGAATCAGCACAGTGTAATACTTTATATATTAAAAACAAAAGTATTCCGGTAAGATGAATTTTTCGACCAATTTCTCTGCCACATACATGGTCACATAAACACGGACTCACGGGCGTCCAAGAATGATTAGTTTTAATGTTATTATTTATTATATTAAACAAATTAATTGTTTATAAAATGTACCATATGTGCTAGACAGATTATTTAACTTCATATTAGTGCACTCATATTATCCTGTAAGTGTTATATTAAAAAAAAAAACGTCATTTAAGTTTCGAAAGACTGGGTTTTTTGACATGTTGAGAGTAGAGCACTACCTCACCGCTCCGCTTATGAGGCGTGCAATAGTTATGCTCAGTGCCAAGCGAAGGTAACTCAAGTCTCGGTTCTTATCTTATACTTTTGACTGTCTCCTTGGTGTTGTTTGGATACGTAAGAAAAAACATGTAGAACAGTTTTAAAAAATAATTTAATAAAATTGTGATTGTATACATCATCTTTTATTGTGATAACAGCAAACCGTTATAGACTTTGAGCTATCGAATACATTTTACTTATTTAATTCTTACAGTGTTTACAAAATACTATCAAAACTCGAAAAACGCCACTAAGGTACGTTCTCGTACTTTTTTAATATTTTCCCAAAGTGCTTTAATAACATTGTTCTGTGTCCATACAATATTTTCCTAAGACCCAAAAATATTTTTTGTGTTCCAAATAATTCATGTTTATCCGTAAAATCCTATCCGGGTAACGGAAACTTCTGATTATAGATTTATAACCAAAATATTTTAACACTTTGAGAAGGCCGTATAGCCGTAGGAAACAATAATGTATGATCAATAATAATAAAGACTATCCTAATACTAAACAGCCAATAATGTTTGCTCCAATATCATCCGAGTATAGCTAAGTCGGAAACAATTTATTGTTTTTTTTTTTCTGAATTGATTATGCAGTTGGCCGTTGCAGCCATTATTGCTTCACCGGGCTTTTTTGGGCAAGACTCTGAAGGGCCCAACGCTCAAGGGCTCCCCGCGGCGGGAGCCTCGGCTTGGGTTGTCGCTCTCGGGGGCGTCCCTTGGTCCCTTGGTGAGTCTCGAACCCGAAGGTGAGTCCCTGCTAGGCAGGGAGTTCCCCATTACGCGGGTGCGGTTGCGATTGAGTGGGGGTTAGAAGCGCCCCAGTACTCTTTGATACCTCGTGTATCCGTTCGGGCGCCAACGAATCCGGGGAGGGGGGAGTCCCTATTAGGGGAGGTCGTAGAGACTAATCTCGGAAACTACTAGCTCGTACTATTGTTTAACATGACAAATCCGCACATATTGACTAGCCCAACGATCTTAATCGTTGTCGTTGTGTTTTGTTTTAACATTTCAACGCAATATGTACATTTGGTTTCACAGAATATGAATATACTCGTATCATTTTAACATATTTTTAACTTAATCACCGCTAAAAAATAAAGGATATGTCTTGGCCGTAATATATTGCCGTGTCTATTTGTACAGCCTGATATTAAATACCTAACCATCAACTGTTTTTTATATAAATCAGTCAATTGCTGAGTCGTAGGAAAGGGTGATTTTAAGGTTACTAAGGCACACTTAGATAAATAAGTCAAAGTGAAGGCTCCAGTTATAGGGATGTTCCATATACATTGATGCAAGAACATAATCGATGTATACGTTCCAATTTATGAAATCAATTCTATGGTAAATTACTATATAAATTTTATTGTACAAATGTACCTACAGTCCAAATACCTGCAAATTCTAGGCGATTTATCGAAATATGAACATACATATCTGTTCGATGATATAAATGATCGAAATGGAGGCTAGAGCCATACATTTCTTACAAGATCACAATACTGTGTAAATTTTATTAATTTCATCGTACTTTTAAATTCATACGTAGCATACTTTACTTCTTGAACATAACTCATATTTTAAGATTAAGTTTTCTCAGTGTAACAGAAAGAGCGTTTATGCCATTAGTGTAAAGGAACATAATGCATGATGTTAACGTTACAGGAGGCTCTCTTGTTAAAACTGAAAGGCTTGCACATCCTCAACGCCCCACCATTTGTTGACAAACTTATGCAGCTCATAAAACCTTTCGTTAAAAGAGAACTCATGGATATAATGAAGATACACTTGCCTGGCTCACGGACTCTAGACAAGTTCTACCCAATGGATGCATTGCCAAAAGAGGCTGGCGGGAAATACAAGACTTTCGCTGAATGCAGGGGTAAGGGTAAAAAAAGATTCGCGAAAGGGTTCGCAATACTCAATAATATATTGTATATATATATATATCATGGAGTTTGTATGCATTGGTGTAATTGCTTGTTTCATAATAATCTTACCATTAGTGTTCAACCAAAGGTTAGTTTTTGGCCGAAGCCAAACCCTATCGTTTGCTCTTGCAATAAACGAAGCTCAATGTTCTATCATACTAAAAAATATTGGAATATTGACTAAAAAATACTCAGAACAATAAAATAAGTGTAAGTATCTAGTGATCGCAAAGATAAAGGTAGTGGTGGGGTGGCAATCTTCCTTCGTTATTATATACCTTATTCTATAGTTAATCTGTCTGATCATCTTTTATCTTCTAATAAAGCTGAGCATCTTTTTATAGAATTTAGTATCTATGATACTTTAATTTTACTTGGCGTATATTAAAGTCCAAATCTTCATACTTACTACTTTACCTCTTTTAAGAAACTTCTAGAAAACTTTACACCTCAATATGATCATACAATCATTTTGGGTGACTTTAATACTTGTCTTTTGAAGAATGACAACCGTAGCCTTCAACTTAAGTCAGTGGTAGAGGGATGTAACTTGCACAAACTCCCACATAATGCTACTCTCTTCTGGACTTAATAATGATTTCTTCTCCTTCACATATTATTAAACATGGCCAGTGCGCTGCTGACGATTTTCCTACTATGACTTGGTCTATCTATCTTATAAAATCCGCCTTCCTAGGGCTAGGTCGAGATTATTTCTGCAACTGATTTTAGTGGGATGAATACTCAGCGCTTATGTGATGATGCACTGAAAATCAACTGGGGTTCGGTCATGAATGCATCTACAGTGGATGAAAAAATTAAATTACGAGTCTTTATGACACTCATACTCCCATCCATTCAGTAAAATTTAAGCATCTTCCTGCGCCATGGCTCACAAATGAGATCAAAGCATTAACGATGAAAATAAATCGTGCTAAGGCAAAATACAAAAGTAACCCATGGACAACAATTTTACAAAATAAAAGCTTTTGAGGAATCGCTGCAATAGGATGTGTAGGGATGCAAAACGGATGTCGGTCTCGTGTCTCCCTTGATGGGTCCCCTGGTGGAGACATCAGGATTTTAAAAGTACTGTTGTCTCCCCTAGGCTGGGGCGACAACGGAACTTGCTTTCTAATACTATTTTAGGGATCACATATGAAGTACATTAATTATAGACCTATAACAGAACTATTTTTTTTTTCTACAAGTTTATTAATTGCGTAATAAGCTTGTAGAAAAAAAATAGTAAAATAATCAGTTAACTTCTTAGAATCGAGTAACGCATTATTCATACTAGTTTTTATACTAAACGTTCAAATACCATTAAATTTTTAAACATATATTCTAGGAATAAATATCTAGGTCTGCAGTGTGACAGTTTTTTTTATTTAATTGCTTAGTTTAAAAGTTATACAGGATTCTAGATTTTCATACAATTGGTCTGAAATAAGATTATCACTTAATGAAAACATTTTTTAGGGATTATGGATATTCAGCCCCAGTCATAGATATTCGGCTTTAGATCACGTCTACAAAATTTTACAGCGTTTCATCAGTATATGTCAAAATAAGTGGGAAATTCGTTTGTATGAAGAGCGCTGCGAGGCGACGCGAATCGTATTCTCTTAACAGATATTCAGTAGGAGTACTGCCACGGCGTTAAAAAAATTACAGATGACGTTAAAAAGGGTCGGCTCATACCAAGAGGTGACGCGACGCAAAGCGGCTTGAGGATGCGCCGCGCGACCTTGTGTGACGTTGGGATGCGACGCGTCTCGGTGTGAGCCGACCCTTACGCTCTGAATAGACAAGAGTTTGCGGAAGCCGTATTTATAGATTTTAAAAAGTCATTTAATACCATCGATCATGACGGCGTGTTGCAAGCAATGGCAGAAAGCGGTATAAGGGGCCCTGTTAATATTTGGTCCAAAAAATATCTAGAAAACAGGACATTAAAAGTCAGTGATGTGGGAAAGAAAGTTCAGTAGGAAAAATTAAATATGGAGTGCCTACTGGTTTTGTATCCAATTGGCTACATTATACACGTTAATAACACGTGTAATATGACAAAAATGTTTATTTCACAGTGGTAAAGATCCATCGAAGGTACAAGAAGTCCTACAAATCGATTTAGATAATACAACACGATAGGCGTATGATAATGGTATTATTATAAACACAAATAAAACTAAATGTATGACAAAATTCTCACCATACTCTAAATATAAAAATTATTGAGTCAATAAAGGGACATTGTTATGAATGTCTCCATAGCAATATAAATTCTTGTCACTGTAGTGATATTGAACAAGTCACTTACAAAAAATTGGTTCGGCAGCAAGTACCGTACATGCAACTTCTCTTGAGAAAAATTCTTTTACAAAAAAAAAATTACGTCATATTGGATCCGCCATTTTGAATTTTAAAAAACTGATAAAAAATTCGAAATCAGCACCCTCGAAAACCCTTTACTACCCCTTGATACATGAAAATATACATGAAATTTATGTTGCGTGCATAAAAAAGTCAGTTTTTTACGGATAAAAACGAACCGCTGGACCGATTTATTTCAGACTTCTTTCAGATCTAAGTCACGACGTGGCGTATCGATTGATTTGTCATCAGAGCGATTCGGTCCAGTAGTGATTGACGAATCGAAAGCCAAAATATGTCTACATACATACATATATACGTACACACACGCACACACACACAGACATAATTCTAAAAATGATTGCAAATGATTCTCCAAGTCTTGAAACGTAAAGAAAACACAAAATTTTCGATTTCAATTTTCGGACCTATTCCAATAACTTCTCAAGAGAAGTTAATATCTCGGCCTAACCATTGATAGTCAATCAATACGTATAAAATGTTTGTTACAACTTGCGCATAGTTCTCGGTAAGATTCGTAATTCAAAATACATTGTTAGCAGAAAAATGTTTTTATACACCTATGAAGCTCGACAAAAAGATTTATAAATTTAACATATTTAGTGTATTATATAAATATATATACATATAAATGCAGTCTTAGCTTTAGTATAATATATCATAAATAGTCTTTCCTAACATTTTTAAAAATATAATTTTAATTTGTGAATTGTGTAAAGTCTTCAACTTAGTTGCATATTTTTAATATATGTTTATATTTCATATTTTCATTCTATGTTTAAAATTTATTTTCAATACAAATTACCTATTTGAACATACCAAATTATATATTCTCAGCAGCATTATTATATCTGGTTTATGATCTATAAAAGAAGGCGCGAAGAAACAACCAACTTGTGAGAAACGAAAAATATAATACTGTCGTTCGATTTGACACATCGCGATCCCAATGTTGAAACGAGAATATTGAGAATCCACCACAGTGATTGTTGACTGCGTAATATCAGGAAAGTGCCTATATTTCGTTGCTTCATTTTATATATAATCAAAATATATATACAATATTTACAAATAAATATTGACATATTTATATAATGTTTATCACAGATAACATGAGACATTCAAGTTAATAATTGACGCTCATAGTGCTTTGTGATTATAGACTTACATGGAAGTAATAATCTACTAACACCGGTACCGGTACTATTCAGATGAAAAATATAACAGACCAATATAATTATTTATAAAATATCTATATATATATATATATATATTGAAAAGCTACAGAAGAGTGGAAGGCACTTTGTCCCGGTGGAGATATACCAAAGGAACCAAATGAACAAAAACTTTGGGACACTCCACTGGTACAGAGTTCTCATACTCTTTTACATCAAAATTTTAATAATATTTCAGACTAAGCCTGCTTACTAGCAGTCTCGCAAAAAGAATCTGGTTATTGGCTTCACACTGTACCATCACGCAATGTGGGTACACTGCTTGACAGTGACAGCTTCAGAGTAGCTGTTGGTATTCGCCTCAGAGTTGCAATATGATGTCCTCACAGATGCTCGTGTGGCAGCGATGTTGATTAGTTTGGACTCCATGGATTTTCATGTCGAAAAAGTGCCGGCTGTTTCTTCCGTCACGGCTCATTTAACGATGTGATCAAAAGGGCCCTTGCCACCATTAACGTACCTTCCGTTCTAGAACCTGTAGGTGTAGTGCGTGATGATGGTAAAAGGCCCGATGGTATGACACTCGTTCCCTGGGAGCGTGGCCGAGCTTTATTATGGGATGCCACTTGCGTAGATACCATGGCACGATCTTATCTCAGGGAAACGAGTGCAAAAGCCGCGGCGGCTGCCGAAAATGCAGAGCGCAACAAACGGCTAAAATATAGTAAATTACTTTCAGATTACATATTTGTGCCGTTTTGCAGTAGAGACGCTCGACCCATGGGGTCCATCTGCTCATAAGTTTTTTAAATCTATTTTACCGCGCTTAAAAGCTGCTTCTGGCGACAAGAGGGTTGGCTCATTTCTCGCTCAGAGAATAAGTATTTCGATTCAGAGGGGAAATGCATCCAGCGTTCTTGGAACTCTACCCACACTTTTTTATCATTAGCTTTTAAGTTTCTTAGTAGGTATATCGTTTTGTAATAACTGTATTTTTAGATTTATAAGTATATTTAGTTCTATTTTAAATTAGTTTTCAATTTAAATTTATATAGATTATAATTGTATAAGGAAATAATTACTTTAATTCTATGTTTAGGTAACTTTGTAAAAGACACAAAATTATCTATATTCAAACTCAAACTTTTTTATTCAAATAGACTTGTAAACAGCACTTTTCAATCGTCAGTTTAATTATTAATTAAAAAATTTACCACCAATTCGGTATAGTGTAGATACTTAAGTTAGTTATGTATTAGTTAGTTATTATTTGCTGATGACACCTCTTTGCTTTTTAAAGTTAAGAGACGACAGACATGTTATAATGAATTAAATGATGCCCTTTCTAAAATTGTAAATTGGTTTAACGCTAATAATTTGTTACTTAATGAAAAAAAAACCAAATGTGTTAAATTTACATTACCAAATGTTAGTCAGAGACAGACATGTATTAATATTAATGGCGAGCAATTAGAACTTGTTAATTCAACAGTCTTTCTTGGCATAACGCTGGACTCCAAACTTCAATGGGGTCCTCATATTCATAACCTAGCCAAAAACTTAGCTCTGCTGTGTCTGCGATCAAGAAAATAAGACAATTGACCGATATCGACACTGCAAAAATAGTATATTTTAGCTATTTCCATAGTTTGATGACATATGGTATCCTATTGTGGGGTAGCGCTGCTGATGTAAATACAATATTTTTGTTACAAAAAAGGGCAATTCGTGCTATTTATAAATTAGGATCTAGGATATCTCTGAGGGATAGGTTTAGGGAAGTAAAAATTTTAACTTTAGTGTCGCAGTACATATATGAAAATCTTTTATATGTACATAAAAATATCAATAGTTTCAGCAAGAAAAGTGACGTTCACAAAGTAAATACTAGAAGTAAAAATAAGCTGTTGGTGCATGATACACGTCTACACAAAATAAGTAACTCTTTTATGGGGCAATGTATACACTTTTACAACAAAGTTCCCAATAAAATTCAAAATCTATCAATATGTAAATTTAAATCTTTTATCAAGCAGGTACTTTGTAAAAGGGCATACTACAATATTTCAGACTATGTAAATGATAAAAATCCTTGGGACTGATGATGCTCAATTACAGGATGCATAGGTATCATAAAATTGTACGACTAAAAATCTTTTATTTAAAACATTAATTGTATTTTAGTTTATTTAAGTGTTTTTAAAAGAGTAACTATCGAGTTTCTTGACGGATTCTTCTCGGTAGAAATCAACAACATTGTGAACCGGCGGGAAGGTGGGAGGGTTCAAAAAATAATATTTTATAACTTTGACGATTCAAAAGTGATTGTAAAATCCTTATTTGAATAAACCATTTTGACTGTGACTTTGACTTTGACTATAGTACTGGTGACCGCTTACATTCAGGTGGACCATTAGCTTCTTTGCCATCTTAGTGGTATAAAAAAAATATTGTCTTAAAGCTTTTGGCAAACAAACAGTGATATTTTTAGTAATTAGGACGATTAATAACACAATTTTATGTTACAATAAACAAATGATGCCTGCAGTGATACTATGTACTAGAAAATGCAAAAAAATACACAAAACAACAAAAACAAACTTAAAACGAAAAAATACCGCACATACCACAATTTTGTCATATTTTGCCCAACACTAAGCCGCCGAATATTCAGCGCTTTAGCTTTAGAGACCGAGACCTTCGATATTAGGTATTCGTCAAAATCACTTTTTGTGGCATACTTCTATCCTATACTTCATTAAGTATTAAAATATATTAGTTTAACAAAACACAGCGTTTTCAGGGATACATTTACAGAAGAAATAAACCTTCAGTATACTGGCAGCAATCAGTAAAAAGTCAATATAACTAAGAATTTTGCCAAAGTTTTACCCAGTTTAGAAACATTTTTTTTTTAATTATTTATTTTTCAGATGATACAATAGAACTGATGAAGGCAAACACTGAATACTTCGTGGAAGAGAACAAGAAGCGTGTGGTGGGGTCTTTAAGACCCGGGAAGCCCAAGACTATAGAAGATATCTTTGGAGGAGTCTTGGGATCCTTTAAAAAGCTAGACATTGACTAAATCCTCACTTTATTACTAAGTAGATTTTACGTCGATTTCTGCTAGTTTAACACTTTTATTAGGTATTGGTATTATGATTTTTGTAAAGTGATTATAATATACAATGAATTAATAATACAGAATGGTTTTATAATTTAAAAATAAAACAATAAGACGAAGGAAGCATATTTCAGGAGTTTGGCCACGTAGACCTGCCCGAGGCACTTGATAGAGCAACCGACTTGTGTCGCTTGCTCATTCGTCAACAGTTCTAACTCTTCGTACCTTTAGGCTGCTGAGAGCATTACTATCACTTTTTAAGTATTACAAAACGCAAACTTTATGCTATATAGGTCAATGTTATGGCCGCCGGCAGGGGGGTGCCAGGTGGTGCAATTGAATCTCGGGATCAACAGGAATTATGGAAATAAAAAGCGGTCTGTTGGAAATCATTTTTTTATTCACAATAATTAGTAGGCAGTAATTACACAATTCTCATTTAAAAAGCAACTGCAGCCGGCGGTGTTTTTGACCGAACTTATTAATGACGTTTTTTATAAAGTTATCTTTATTGTCCTTGGTTATCTCGCCTCGGTGAACACTTAACAAGCATAATCCAGACAGTCGCTCGTCACCTGTTGTGGACTTATTCCAAGTTATAACTCTTTTCAGTGTGCTAAAAGATCTTTCTATTGTGCACGTTGTGACAGGCAGACTAAGGCCAATCTTGATCGCTTCTGCTACCGAAGGAAAGATATCTTTTGCCTCGTCGATGTAGTCTATAAGATGTTTTTCATATCGATCAACTCCACTGATATCATTTGCCGCTGGCTGTGGATATTTCGACATTTCAAACCAAGTCGTGATTTCTGAAATAAAATTAGGTAAGAGATCGCCATACAAATTTTCAATGTCTTTTGCAGCTCTAAGAAATTCTTCTTTACTGAGGCCTTTTATTATTTTTGGGTGTAGTTGTAACAGAGAAAATGATTTGTTATGAGTTTCAGAAAATCTGTCTTTTTAAAAAGAAATGATCGAATCAAGGTAAGGGATGTATAAAGCTCTTCTGTAAAATTCTTCAACGTTTTCGGATGGGTGGTTGGATCGATGAGCCTGTCGTTTCGTAACTCGTTGGCATTTAATCTCAATATTCAGGTCTTCGCAACTTTGTTTAGCTTCTCCAAATATAGCAGTAAATTCCTGCGATGCGTTTTGTCTGTGACCCTCTATTATATTAGTGAGTTTGCAAATGTGGTCATTCACTGAATTAATTTCAAAATCCACTTGTTGAAGCTGGTTGCAGACAGGCTCAAGTTTTGCCGAGTAAGTAGCAATAATATGAAAAACCACAATAAATTTTGTGGTGGTCAAAGTAATGCGCAATTGGTAAGCTCTTACCTTTGTCTTAGAATTAGTGGCTTGATCTTCTGAGAGGTCTTGTAATGCTTCTACAATTTTGGTGAAATTTTGATCGAAAATTCGAATACTTTTGTACTTTGCAGACCATCTGGTTTCGCAAAACAAGGAAATAATTTTTTTTCGCCGTAAAATGCTCTCTCTAAAAAAAGTTATAGTTTCCTTAATCATTCCAGCAGTAAAATTTTTAGAACGTATAACAGATTCACGATGCCACTGGCTATTTGCATGAGATTTCGCACACTCATGAAATTTTTGATATTTTTTGCATGGCCGAACGATAAATGACCTCTGAGTAGGTACTGCCTCGATGAATTTGTGCGGGAAATAATACAAATGTACGGTAAAGTGGTCCTTTAGTCTGAGCAGAAAAGGCTAACCAATGGTATGCTGTGAGCCACTCGTGGCGAAATGCAGGTTGTTGTGTTTCGTTTTTATGATCGATGTTCTGCTTGAAATCATAACCTTGCGGAGGTTTTCACGCTATTTCGAGCACTTTAAACCATATTTCATCACTGATAGGTACGTTAGAATCCAGATATAAACCCACATCATAAATATTAACTAAAGTTTGTTGTGTTGTTAATTCAGTTTTACTGGTACTTTGCTGTGCCGAAGTACTTGGACAATCTTTAGCATTAAACTGTTCATTTTCAATCTTTGTTCTCTTGCAGAAAAATCGCCTTATGTCAATCATATTTTATAACAAAATTATAATTATTTTTACTTTGAAAATAAAGAAAAGAAACACACGTTAGCTCACTTGTCACTGCTTCCTTGCACTGATTAATTAATTACAGCGCGCACTGACACTGACTAATTAGCTCGCTCTTGCACATGTAATCAAGTCAAGCAATCATTCTGACCTATTGGACTGTATGAACTAACTATCAATATATTTTCGAAATTAAAATACGGCAACACTATAACAACACTAAAAACACTAATCTATGGAAACGAATATAGCGGGAACTATTAATTTTTCAAACGAATGCACTTTGCACTGAAGATAACTATTAGTCACTACTCGCGATTTGTTCACTCGGAACGAACTGTTCGAACTTCAATCGAAAACTTATTTATCAAACCCTAATATATCAAAATGTAAGGAAGGTTCCAGATTCCCTAACGTTCTCGAACGTAGCTCTGTCCCTGTCATCTATAATCTATGTCTCTTTCACATTTATGAACTTTCTAGTTCATTCGCGATTGACTTTGACAAGAGTAGGTCTCTTTCGCACTGCTTAGAAACTGTATTGCGCTTTCTCTGTTAAGTTCATCCCATTTATGCTGGTGCTATCACGTGTGGAGTAGCGGTATTTAAAGGGTGCGTTCAGAGAAGTAATGGAAATCGATTAATATCGATTCCGGTACTCCTGGCCCACCAACTTAGAGTTTTTAAATTTCGATCTTCGCGAACAAATATGTGTGAGCCGTGAGGACTGGGTACCTATAAAATAAACTTATGAATTTAAAATATTCAGAAATATTATAGTCTAATAATAGTCAGAAATTTGTAAATGTCTTGAACACAAAATAAACCGGGCTTCAGATGTTTCCGACTAAAATTTCAATTTTTTATTAACAATAATAATACGGTGAAGATCGTAAGAAAACTAAAATCTGCACCACCTGGAAATCATTTCTGCCGGCGCCTATGGTTACCGTGTATATATGTATGTAATCGCCATGGTCCCCCTGAGGGGGGGGACCAGCGGCTTGTCAATATATATTATAACCAATAATTTTCATAAATTATATAAATAAAAAAAAATATTGGTATATCACATATATTATAATGTGGGGGATAGCCTCTTTTCACCAACCATTATATAGTCTTGCATGACAGGCGGTATGAACCCAGCCAGAGACCACCATATATATAAAAGTAAATGGTTAATATAAGAACATGGCCTGAATTATATACCTTTTTGTCAGTTCTCGACAAATTATAGGAAGTAAGAAAGAATCGTAAAGGAAATGCCTCGTGCACAAAAAAGTTGAGCGTGATCCGTGCTTGCTTCCGTATTATGAACAAATTCTTTATTATTTAAAGTGGTTAATAACCCTTTGCTTGCAGCCGGCTAAACCAAGGTGGACATACATTTTACAATGAAATAAATGCCCATTTCAAAGCTCTTCCTTTCCTCTAGTAGCAGTAGTTCAGATATTTTTGTTCAGTCAATACCGACACATAAAAGGCAAACATCGCAAACGCGCATGTAACTATGATTTTTTTTATATGTTGTTGGGTCCCCTAAGAGTAGTTTATACCCAAAAATGCAACCCAGGAAACCCTGTGATATTCCCTTGGGGCTCAAAAAACTGCGAAATTCTGGCACTTGTTTCAGTTTTTTTGAAAAAGTATGCCTCATCTTTGTTCCATACTTTTGTAAAGTAAACCTTTTGTTTAAATTTTTGCCCATTGATCCAGACCGGGTGAGATCCAGCCCGCCCAAAAGGCTGAAAGTCTAAACTGTGTTTGTGTTTTATATTTACGTTGTTTATTTTATGTTTCCGTTTATTTGTTTAGTGTATGTTTATTTGAAGCTTTGTTACATCTAAAATATCAAATTCACATTCTTGCACGTTTTAAAAGGAAAACACGCCAACATTATTCATTAAAATTTTATCATAATTTATCCGTTTTTTTTTTGTTTTAAAAAAACTATGAAACCTAGAAGCACCACTTTAGAATAAAGCTAATTCAATTTCCTTCAAAACTCGTGACAAATTACCATACTAATAATTTTTGTCTTTTTGGAAAAAAAATCCCATCTGACTAACTGTAACTCCGCGACGAATGGACCTAGAACACTTTAATTGGGTTAAAATTGTAGCAAATTTAGTTTTCCTTACAAAAGTATGGAACTAGTATACCTGAAAAAACGCTTCCTTAAGATATTTAAAAATAAAACTGAAACACATGCCAAAATTTCGCAGTTTTTCGAGCCCCATGGGAATAGCACATGGTATTTGCGATGTTTGATGTCGTTATTAACTGGGCTATATCTACATTTTTAGGATATGAGTTCGTTTTAAGCTCTTCTAAAAACAAGGTTTTTATCTGTTCATCTAGTAATACTATATAAAATATTATTGGTACCTATTTGTATACCTACTTTTGATTGCGCCTTTCGGTTTGTACCATGGTGAAGGTCTAATCTCTCACCTTAACACAGTTGTGTAATCATTCAATTCAAAGCGGATAATATTTGATATCAGTTTTTTTTACAATTAGATTATTCTATTATCGCTTCTAAAGCAGATAAAGCCGCTGTTGCAATGATGCCTACTTATGTGTTAAAAATAAATAATCCACATTATTGGTAGCAATATAGTGTTATTTAGCAAATAAAAAAAATAATAAGATGGCTTCTGGAGTAGTGAAAGAGTTTTCTGTGGAAGAAGAGTATAAGAAAGACACTGGAATAACGCCACAGGATGTGATGGTACTGCGAGAGTGGCTCAGGACGCAGCCGCATCTACCGACGGACCACATCACAGGTGGGTGAAGTAGAATATACATAAGTACAGCAAAATGTAAAACTAATCCTGTGTTAAAATTTCAACAAAACTTTATTTCAAGAAATGCAAGTGTAGGCGGTAGACGAAAATAAAGTTTTTAAATATGCAGCATACTTTGGAATTAACTGTCGCTGATCATAACACGTGCTCTACCTGATTTATCTTTTAAATATCAACTTAAAAAGGTTTTCTATCTGTAATTAATTCATTAATATTGTTAATGCCTTGACACATTATCATGCCTAGCTTTGGTGTGTTGTATTATAATTATATTAAAATGTATAATAATTTATATGTTTTTAGTTATTTACTTATGAGAATACGATTCGCGGCGCCTCGCAGCGTGCTTCATACAAACGAATTTTTCACTTATTTTTGACATTAAAAGATATCAAACACTGTGATATTTTGTAGAAATGATCTCCAGCCAAATATCAATGTTTATGGTTTTCCGAAATCCTAAAAAAATGTTTTTACTAACTTGAAATTTTATTTGATACCATCCGTATGAACAACTAGAATCCTTTTTAACTTTTAACCTAAACAATTAATTAGAAAACTGGCACACTGCAGACCTAGATATTTATTCCTAAAACACGTCTTCAAAATTTCACAATGTTTGATTAGTAAGTGTCAAAAATAAGTGGAAAATTCGTTTGTATGAAGAACGCTGCGAGCATAAATAATAAATATAGTTACATAATAAATAAAAAGTGGTGTTATATTTCATCACTTTTACTATTTATATGTGTACTAGCTTTTGCCCGCGGCTCCGCCCGCCGTAAACTTAGTTATACTTCTGCGCGAACCTTTGAATTTTCCGGGATGAAAAGTAGCCTTTGTCCTTCTCCGTATCTTTTCAGCTCAATTGGATTTTCCGTTGCGGCAGGATTGAGTAACGAACGTTATAGTTATTCCCGCGGGAACTTTTGAATTTTCCGGGATGAAATATATATTCTATTCAAGGACCTAACCTATATGTGTGCCAAGTTTCATCCCGATCCACCCAATAGTTAAAACGTGATTGAGTAACAAACAACCAAAAATACAAACATCCAAACATTCGCATTAATAATATTATTTGTCGGTAAAGAATTCTAGGATACTATTATAGCATTTACCTCGCAGCCAACCTGTTCCGTTCATCTTTTTATGAATAACTGATTTGGCAGTGCTGTCATTTCTAAGCGAAGTTTGTTATTTATTTAAATTGCCATACAGTAAACATTCTTTCCGTATATTTTAAGATTACTTTAAAGAATAAATAACTTCAATTTATGTCTTGATACTACTATTTTCGAATGCTTCGGAAAATATTCAGGATGCTGCCTTACAAATAGACATATGTCTCTTATGTACAACATGGTAAAGGCAGCAATTTTAGTCTTTGAAACAAACGCTTACAACTGTCACCAACCCAAGCATTGCATATTGCTCTCACACATTCCTTTTGAGTTTTAAATGCGCTGTTTATGTTGTCGAAGTTACCCCACAACACTAGTCCATAGCTTAGCACGGATGCCACGTACCCATGCACTTAGCACGGATGCCACGTACCCATGCACTTAGCACGGATGCCACGTACCCATGCACTTAGCACGGATGCCACGTACCGATGCACTTAGCACGGATGCCACGTACCCATGCACATGAACCCTAATAATTAAAACGTCAAAAACAGTTTACAGATAAGGGTTTTTCTTCTTTACTGCCAGCCTACAACTCGAATAGTTTTAGTGAATTTTATGGCCAGTAATCCCTATCAAATTCTGAACAATCCAATAATTTTAAAGCGCGCACCGAATCTGCTGCGTGACGATTTTAAATACGCACCGCAGTGTATCCAGCCTTAGAATGTCGAGTTGACAACTAGAGTGCGCGTCATATAAGTTTGCACTTATTACAATGCGAAGCGAAAATTCTGTCGTATATTGTTTTCAACCGACTTCAAACAAGGAGGAGGTTTCAATTCGGATATTTGTATTTTTTTTTTATGTATGTTCGAGCACAACTCCGTCATTATATAGACGGATTTTCAATTTTTTTTTATTTAAGGGTATACTTCCATGGTGGTCCCATATTAATGTAGTGAATTTAAAACTTGAACTTTAGGTCACAAAAAAAGTGTAAAAAGTAAGTGCACAAAAAAATAATTCGTGTTAATTTGGAACTGGTGAAACGCCTTTTATGTTGATGATTGTATAAAATTTTGTTACGAGTATCGATGTTTTTAGTGTAGGCACGACAAAAAAATTAATTCGTCACTCAAAAGTAAAAAATCAAATTTTTTTTGCAAAAAAAAACAACCGGCTTCAAAAAGATGGTGATGATGCACTAAAAAGTAAAAAATAAATACGTATTTCCCAAAAACTGATCTAAATTCCAGTTCGAAGTTGGTGTATATGTACCCAACAGTTTATATCACAATTCACTTTCATGACGCTAAGTTCAAACCGTAATTCAGATCAAATTCTTAGGTGCAGCTTTTTGAAGCCGGTTGTTTTTTTGTTAAAAAGTTTTTAGTTAATCTCATTCACAGTAGCCTCCGCCTAGTCCTAGTATAGACACCATTATGCTCATCCAAATAATCAAAATGATAGAACTAGAAAAAAAATTCTTATCTAACTCTAGTTTCTTGGACGAACCTTTACTAAATTAAAATGGGACCAATCTGTGGGTAAATTCTGAGATAACTGACATTAAAAAAAACATACAAACGAATTGAGAACCTTCTTCTTTTTTGAAGTTGGTTAAAAGCAACGAAACGTCTTAATTGTATAAGTATAATTTTTACTTTTTTATTAGAAAGTAAGTAACGGGGATGGTGGTGTTAGGTGGCGTGCAGATATATATTTGTGTATGTTGGTTTTCTATATACTGTGGAAGAAAATATAGTGCCCTCATTGAGCTTACTATGACTTCATGCTACTGTAGTCATTGAACTATGATAAAATACTTTTTGTTCGTTTATGAATGAATTAAGATGGCGGTTGACGTATTACTCAGAGTCAGCTGATTACCTACCTTATAACTTTTCCTTTTCCTGTCGTACAATCTAACGCGACAGATGATACACACACAACTTTATTAAGCTATAACTCATTTATCAAATTGTTTAAGATACTTACTGCCTACCTGCATCTACTGCAGGCGACAGATTAGGGAAACTAAGGCCCGGCTTAATAGTCGTTTCTAAGTAATGTCCTAAGTAATACTTCTGAAAGTCTTACTTGGAGAATTCTTTACAACACTTACTACTGCTAGTAGTCATATTTACCAGATTTTTAAAAACAGAAAGCCATGTACATTAGTAGCTGACGAAAATTAATTTCGATGGTTATCATAAATGGCTTTTTGTACCTAAAATTCTATACTTTCTTTCATTTTAATTTATTGTAAACAGTGGTTTTGTTTATCGACAACGCTGTATGGCTTCAACCTTAAGCTGCGTGCATCAAAGGCCATAAATAACAAAAAACCTGTCGATTGCGAGTTTTAACTTGCGCACCTACGATGGTACCGTAGCTACTTATGTAACATAATTATTACCCTGTAACGTGGCCCGCTGAGCGACTACGACCGGAGCGCGTGATCATCACCCAAAGTTCACGCACAAGGCGCGTGACGCCACCGACGACAACACCCACACGCTCAACTGTGATGTCATCGCTCCACCGCTGCGCCCCGCTCCGAAAAGCCACCGCCGCACCATATAAAAGGCCTCGTCAACACGTCTCGAGAGAACACGAGGTATCAAAGAGTGCCGGGGCGCTTCTCGCTCCCACTCAATCACAATCGTACCCGCGTAACGGGGAACTCCCCTCCTGGCGGTGACTCTCCTTCGGGTTCGAGACTCACGCCGGTCGAAGGGACGCCCCCGAGAGCGACAACCCAAGCCGAGGCTTCCCCCGCCCAAAAGTCCGGTGAAGCAGTAATGGCTGCAACAGCCAACTGCTTAGTCAGCTCAGAAAAAAAAAAAAATCTCGAGAGAGCACTCTGCCGAGAGCTCTCGTCCTTCCTTCCAAACCCACTTCATATTGGTAAACAACCCATCTTCAGCAACCACGACTGACTTCGGGTTCGCTTGGAAGGGTACCAACCCCCGATCATCCCCTATCCCGACCGGCAACCATCTTCGAGCAACCACGACTGACTTTGGGTTCGCTTGGAAGGGTACCAACCCCTTACTTCCCCCTACTCCCCCTTACCCGCGACTAGGCGCGTTAAGTTAGAGTCACCATAGATACTGAAAGTTAAGTGTATCCCGTAGTATAAGATTTAACTGTTATTTAAGATAATATAATAAACCGCTAGATCACACTGATTAAAACGCACGTTTTCATTTACTTTCCCTGTAGGAACCCTGCCGAGGGAACATAAAATAAAATAAAACAACAAATTGTATTACTTATAGCCTAGCCGGCCTCCTGAAAGCACTACATCAGAACCCCACGCCCACGCACCTCTCTCATTTGCCTATAGTACCCTTAAATAAGTCGATATAAGCAACTAGGAAAAAATAATGGTAATATTTTACTTCTCTGCAACACAACAATCTTACATGAAAAAAATTGTAATGGACAGGGAAAAATCCCTTTATACACAGATGATATTCAGAAATTGGTGCAAAACGTTAATTTTACCTTAAAAAAATATTTAACATAATATTTTACACCATACAAATACACCATTACAGAACGTAAACAAAAGATTTAGACCAATTCAGACAAATGAATAACAGGAAACAACAATTTTTTTTTAATGAAAATATTGCCAGCCTAAAAATAGTACTCCCAAATACTGACGCTAGAATGAGTTCCGAATATTTTTGTGGTTACCTATTTCAATGCGCGACCGCACAATTTTAGGGATGTGAAATGAGAAGGAGAGAGCATTGATATTTTTCCCTTCCTGAAGTAATAAATAGTTAATATAAAATACTAATTTAAAATTTGGATTTACAACTTCAGCATTTTTCCAAAACCTGTAACCGTTCGTAAATAAAGTCATAAAAAACACTAATTTTAATGTGCTCCGCTTCGTTTTACGCGCCAGTTTTCAAGTTTACAAGTGGGACGCCCTGACTAGATTAAATAAGTACAAGTTCTTTCTGGCGCTCGCCGACCGCTGCCGCGGCACGCTCCGCTCGGCTTCGCGCGCTTACTTTCATGTGCTCCGATTCGTTTAATGCGCGAGTTTTCAAGTTTACAAGTGGGACGCCCTGATTACATTAAATAAGTACAATTTCTTTCTGGCGCTCGCCGGCCGCTGTCGCGGCACGCTCCGCTCGGCTTCGCGCGATAACTATCATGTGATCCGCTTCGTTTTACGCGCCAGTTTTCAAGTTTACAAGTGGGACGCCCTGACTACATTAAATAAGTAAAAGTTTGTTCTGTCACTCGCCGACCGTAGCCATGGCACGCTTCACTCTGTTTTGCACACTTACTTCCATGTTTTACCATAAGCTCTATTTCAGTCTAGGGCCGTAAACATAACAAGACTCTGTATAATAAAACGTAAGTTGTATTTATGTTATTTCCTATTTTATGTAGTACGTAATGTAATCTAATTGTCTTATTGGTTATTTGGGAGTTTTTTTGAGGCTGGTAACATTGCAATTAAAAAAAGTGTTCGTGTTTCCTTTTTCTTAATCCGTTTACAATATTTTAAAAAGTGTAATTACATGGATTTTAAGTGTAAATTGGAGTTTTGGCGCGAACCTTAAGAAGGAGTGGTGTTTTTTTCTGTTTAATTTTTCTAAATTCATTAAGTGACTTTCGATGTATATATTTTAGCAATGTTTTACGAAAGCGTGTTAAGAATTGTGCAGCGAAGGCTCATGAATAGTGAATTATGAAGAAATAAGCAGGACATGACGCGCAATATCTGAGGATCCACACCAAATCTCCCGCCCAATCTTGGGACTTGAAAACGAGGACGCGCGGTAACGCCCGCGCCACGATACGATATAATATAATTGACATTGACTCTGGCAAATGCATAAATGGTCTGCCAAGACCGTGCGAGCCCATTATAATATTAAAAAAAAGTGTAAATTGTGTTTTTTTCAGCCTATTCTTTAATTTTATCAGTGTTTAAAGGATGATTTGGACAGCTACAAGAAATCTGAACTGCTATAATGCCGAGCAAGTGAATTTTATATGTTATTTCGACCATTTGCCGGGAAAAAAAAAATCTGGTAGTAAATATTTTTTTTATCGAAAAGTATTATTTGGCACCGACTTTCATATATCATTTCTATATCAGGGAGTGCTACTCTATCGAATAAGATTTTTTCAGGTTAAAATGTCGTGTTGCAGAGCAGTAAATATTTACCAAAATAATTCCCGGGTATCTGAGTATTGAAATCCGTGATTTATTATTATTAACGCATTACGTGCTTAGACTTTCCTTAGTTAAGCGTTACTCAGGCTTAGCTAAGAATAAAAGCATGCTGAGCAAGAATAAAAGCATGCTTTTGAGAGAGGTAGGGCACTGCAAGTACTCGCTCGAATAAGCTGCCTGAACAAATAAAGCGGGGCATAGCGAGTACTTGCTCGAATGAAAACCGCGGCCACAATAAAACTAACATTGAGTAGTGTTGTGTTCCTGGCGGTGAGTAAGGTTGCCAGAGCTCTCTTTGAGGATTCGCTGCGCGGACAGCGGAGGACTGACGGTGCTTGTTGCTGTCATTGCTCGGCGTAGACGCGGCGTGCTGGTTCGGCGGTCAGGGAGACCTGATGAAGCGGCTGACCGCTGGCCGCCCGCAGGTTGAACGGGTTCCCGAACCCAGGGATCACTTAATCTCCGCCCTGGGAGGCTGATCCGTCAACCTGTGTAAAGTCTCTGAAGTAGTAGTCGTGCCGGAGAAGGAGACCGGAGTGGACCCGGCTACTACAAAAGAGGGGGATCAGGGGCCCTTCCGCCCGCCGTGCCAGCAACCGTATCATCTGTGTTGAGCTTCGGCAGTCTTAGTACCGCAACTTTTTGTCTTCTAAGCTGTCTGTGCAGTGAATCCTCATCTTTAGGCTAAATAACCCTTTCAAATAAAAAAAATATGGCAAGAAATAAAAGAAAAAGAGTTTATTCAGCGGCCGCTCCATCCACATTTAATGTGGACTTTTGCAACATTAGGGGTATACACGCAAATCTTAACGCAGTCCACCTCCATCTGGAGACTGCGCAGCCGACCATTCTTTTTCTAACGGAGACGCAGATATCCTGCCCGGCCAACATATCATACCTTCGTTATCCCGGCTACAAACTCGAGCACAATTTTTTGAGTCGTGCCGGTGTATGTATGTTCGTCCGGGAGGATATCTGCTGTCGCCGACTTCATAGCCTTGAAGACAGGACCTGTCGATAATGTGGGTGCGCGTAGATCATGGCGGCCACACTCGTATCTATGCGTGCCTATACAGGTCCCATAGCGGTGACACGGACGTAACTCGACTCTTCACGCACCTGAGTTTGACGACTGACAAAGTTCTAAAGCAATATCCCACAGCAGAATTAGTTATTTAGGGAGACTTTAACGCCCACCATCGTGAGTGGATCAGTTCTCGAACCAATAACTATGCAGGGAGCATCTGCTCATGATTTTTCTTTGACCTATGGATTCTCTCAGCTGGTACTTTCTCCAACGAGAATACCAGATGTAGAGGACCATACGAGCTCCTTACTGGACCTTCTGCTGACTGCTACTCCGTCTCAGTGGATGCGCCTCTTGGCTCTTCGGACCACTGTCTCGTCCGGACTCAAATGTCATGCACACAACCCGATCCTTCTGGGCCAACTAATTGGCGTCATGTGTGGCATTATAAGTCGGAAGACTGGGATGGATTGCGAGAATTTTACGCATCGTACCCGTGGAGGCAGCTCTGCTTTAGCTCAGATGATCCTGACGTCTGCGCAGCCGCAGTCACCGAGACAATCCTCGCTGGTATGAAATGTTTCATTCCTAACCTGCGAGTAGCTGCCGGCGTCAAAAAACGACCGTGGTTTAATAGGTCTTGCAGAGAAGCTAAAATTCTTAAGCAAACTGCGTATGAGGCTTGGGCCACGGCTCGTAATAATAAGGATCCGAATATTTCTGAGTTAAAACGCAAATTAAATGCTGCCTCGAGGTTCAGTAAGAAAGCAACTGCCAGAGCAAAATTCCAATTCATCGGCAAAATAGGTGGGCGACTTGCGAGCTATCCTTCTGGGAGTCGTGCTTTCTGGTCGCTTGCTAAAGCTGCCGAGGGGAACTTCTGCCAGTCGTCGTTACCACCACTGCGAAAGACCGATGGTGACTTGGCCCACAGTGCAAAAGAGAAAGCCGATCTATTGGGCAGTCTCTTTGCCTCTAACTCGAATGTGAACGACGAAGGCGCTGTACCACCTACTTTACCGTGGTGAGATAAGACCATGCCGGAAATCTCTATAACACAGCGCGAGGTCCGGCGGGCGTTGCCTAGACGTTCATAAGTCAAGTGGGCCAGACGGCATACCAGCAGTGGTGCTTAGGCAGTGTGCTCCTGAGTTATGTCCTGTACTCACGCGCCTCTTCACGCTTTCCTACCACACTAGGCAATTTCCGTCTTCATGGAAGACTGCGAATGTGCACCCGGTGCCCAAAAAGGGCGATAGATCAGATCCATCGAATTACAGGCCTATCGCTATAACCTCTCTCCTCTCCAAGGTGATGGAGCGTGTGATCAACACACAGCTTTTGAGATACCTAGAAAAACACGACCTGATCAGTGACCGTCAATATGGCTTTCGCCACGGTCGCTCAACTGGTGACCTTCTAGTGTATCTCACACACCGATGGGCACTAGCCATTGAGAGTCAGGGGGAGGCATTGGCATGTAGCCTAGACATAGCGAAGGCGTTCGATCGGGTCTGGCACTGAGGTCTTCTATCGAAGTTGCCATCTTTCGGAGTGCCCGAGGGTTTGTGCAAATGGGTGGCTAGCTTTTTGTCCGGCAGAAGCATACGAGCCGTAGTTGACGGTAGTTGCTCTAATAGCATGGACATTAATGCTGGTGTCCAGTGTTGGTGCAAGGCTCTGTGCTGTCTCCTACGCTGTTTCTACTGCACATCAATGTTATGTTGGACATCAACAACATACATTGCTATGCAGATGACAGTACTGGAGACGCTTATTACACGGGCCGTACAAGCATCTCACGTTCCGTTGTGGAGGAAAAGCGTGAAGAACTTGTGTCTCAAATCGAGATCGGTCTGTCCAAGGTCTCTGACTGGGGGCGGGAAAACTTGGTCCGATTCAACCCTTCAAAGACACAAGTCTGCGCTTTCACCGCTAAGAAAACCCCATTCACTGTAGTCCCACAATTTCAGAACACTCCCCTCTCCATCTCCAAGAGCATTGGGATCCTTGGCGTTGTCATCTCCAGCGATGTTCAGTTCCGAGATCATTTGCTAGACAAGGTAAAGCTGGCGTCCAAAAAACTTGGTGTACTCAACAGAGCGAAGCAGTACTTCACTCAAGTCCAATCTTAGCAGAAAAATTATTAAAAACTAGTGTTCCTGAATGTAACGTTCCCTTTGAATTTAAAAACATTAGTCCTACGGATATCATTAATACATTTAAAACATTAGAAATTAAAAACACTACAGACCTTTGGGGACTTTCTGTTAAAGCTATAAATTCAATTATTCATGTTATAGCACAACCCTTAGCCATTATATTTAATAGTTGTGTTGATAGTGGTGTGTTTCCTGATGAGATGAAACTTAGCAAAGTTATACCTCTTTTTAAATCAGGTAGTTCAACAGATCCTAATAATTTTCGGCCTATTTCAATACTACCTATACTCAGTAAAGTTTTTGAAAAAATCATACTTTGTCAAATGTTAAGCCATTTCTGTATTAATGAGCTACTTAGTAGTAAACAGTTTGGCTTTATGAAAGGCCGTTCCACAACCGATGCAGGAGTGGCACTATTAAAAAATATATATAACGCCTGCGAGGATTCGCATGACGCCCTTGGAGTGTTTTGTGATTTATCTAAGGCATTTGACTGTGTTCAACATGAAAATCTCATCAGGAAGCTACATCACTATGGTATTAGAGGCAAAGCTCTCGACCTCTTGACATCCTATATGAGTAGGAGAGTACAGAAAATAGATGTCAACGGTGAAAGATCTCCGGGATCAGCAGTCACTATAGGAGTCCCTCAGGGCTCAATTTTAGGTCCTTTTCTATTTCTTATTTACATTAATGATCTCCCATATTATGTAAAAAACTATGACATTGTCTTATTTGCTGATGACACCTCTTTGCTTTTTAAAGTTAAGAGACGACAGACATGTTATAATGAATTAAATAATGCCCTTTCTAAAATTGTAAATTGGTTTAACGCTAATAATTTGTTACTTAATGAAAAAAAAACCAAATGTGTAAAATTTACATTACCAAATGTTAGTCAGAGACAGACATGTATTAATATTAATGGCGAGCAATTAGAAATTGTTAATTCAACAGTCTTTCTTGGCATAACGCTGGACTCCAAACTTCAATGGGGTCCTCATATTCATAACCTCGCCAAAAAACTTAGCTCTGCTGTGTATGCGATCAAGAAAATAAGACAATTGACCGATGTCGACACTGCAAAAATAGTATATTTTAGCTATTTCCATAGTTTAATGACATATGGTATCCTATTGTGGGGTAGCGCTGCTGATGTAAATACAATATTTTTGTTACAAAAAAGGGCAATTCGTGCTTTTTATAAATTAGGATCTAGGATATCTCTGAGGGATAGGTTTAGGGAAGTAAAAATTTTAACTTTAGTGTCGCAGTACATATATGAAAATCTTTTATATGTACATAAAAATATCAATAGTTTCAGCAAGAAAAGTGACGTTCACAAAGTAAATACTAGAAGTAAAAATAAGCTATCGGTGCATGATACACGTCTACACAAAATAAGTAACTCTTTTATGGGGCAATGTATACACTTTTACAACAAAGTTCCCAATAAAATTCAAAATCTATCAATAAGTAAATTTAAATCTTTTATCAAGCAGGTACTCTGTAAAAAGGCATACTATAATATTTCAGACTATGTAAATGATAAAAATCCTTAGGATTGATGATGCTCAATTACAGGATGCATAGGTACCAAATTAAAATGGAAATAACATAAAATTGTACGACTAAATTTTTTTTATTTAAAACATTAATTGTATTTTAGTTAATTTGTATTATTGATAGTGTTTTTAAAAGAGTAACTATCGAGTTTCTTGCCGGATTTTTCTCGGTAGAAATCAACAACATTGTGAACCGGCGGTAAGGTGGGAGGGTTCAAAAAATAATATTTTATAACTTTGACGATTCAAAAGTGATTGTAAAATCCTTATTTTAATAAACCATTTTGACTTTGACTTTGACTTTGACGTCGGGGCAAAGGTTGCTACTTTACAAGTCGCAAGTCCGGCCCCATATGGAGTACTGCTGCCATCTCTGGGCGGGTGCACCCGGATACCAGCTTGGCCCTTTTGACTCGGTTCAACGACGGGCTGTGAGAATTGTCGACGATCCCAAACTCACTTGCGGTATCGAGCCCTTAAGTCTGAGGAGAGACTTTGCCTCCCTGTGTGTGTTCTACCGCTTGTACAATGGATTGTGTTCTGAGGAATTGTTCGAAATGATGCCCACGGCTACTTTCTACCATCGCACCGCTCGCCATCGACAGGGAATTCATTCTCACACTTTGGAACCGAAATGGTCGCGTACAGTGCGGTTTCAGAGAAACTTCCTCCCGCGAACGCTTGGGTTGTGGAATGATCTCCCTGCCAAGGTTTTCTCTAAGGACTACAGTATGGGGTTCTTCAAAAAAGATATTATTAGATTTCTAAAGGGTCGGCAACGCGCGAGTGATGCCCCTGGTTTTGCAAGCGTCCATAGGCTACGGTGACCGCTTACCATCAGGCAGACCGTAGGCTTGTTTGCCACCATAGTGGTATAAAAAAAAAAAAAAATTATCCAAGCTATCCTATCCTATCCTTTGTCTTAGCAATAAGTAATACTTTGTCTAAGCGGAGACTATTATGACGGGCCTCAGTTATCTTCGTTGTTGGATTTAATTACACTACGCTAACTAAGCATCTGTCTAAGAATGTTACTATGTCCAAGCCACGACTATTAATCCGGGCCAATGTTTTTCATACTTTACTTGGCATGCAAAATAAACATACATACGTTTCCTGCTGCAAGCCTGGCTTAACTATCACGATAACACTATTACTAAGTATTGGCTTCCGTCATTAGGTTTGGGCATTTTTTTGCGCACTTCTTATTTGTTTCTACAATTTATTTATTTACAAATCAAGTAACATTGACAACGTCACAATGCACATTTTATTTTTTGGTTTTGACAGTAAGCAATGACATAGATATTATCCGCAATCTCTTGACAGCATGGCTCGTGAGGGGGGTAGCTTTGACATTGACGTGGTAAACTCATTGGTATTTCTACCTATACTACTAAAGTACTACAACGCTTAGCGGGGTAATTAAACGCGACTTGATGACTTAACGGGTATTAATGTGTACTAATTGATAATCTGAAAACAATTTCTACACGGAGAAAAAAAAAATTCGAATTAAAAAACTGTTCATTAAAATGCGTTACTACTTAATTTTATTAATTTCAAATATTTTTTTCTGGAAATTACAAAACAATAATCATTTAAGAACATTTTATTAATTCCATAAAATAATAACAACAAAATAGTTTTATTCATTTCCGTAATTAATAATTGTACTTCGGATTACAGAATTTTAGAAACCCTAAAAAAAAAACTTTCCTCGAATTTATGAGTGAGGTAATTAATATTAACATATAAAGCTTACTAAAGATTACAAAAAGTTTCATTAAAGTGGGCAGATAAAACACTACTTGTCATTACAATGAAGGCCAATTAACGTTTACAAACACCTTTCTAAGAATTAGTGAATTTACTAATAACAAACATCATATCGTACTGCTACGAATTAAGGTTGACGTCACGCGTCTTACATCGCGCTATCGAAGTTTTTTCGATAGTTCGCATATATACATACCGTAATGCAAGTAAAGTGTGACAAGATGTTCTCTAGGTGTAACACCTTCATCTACCAGGTGCACTCACCAGTGAATATCAACCGTACGCTTCGCATCACAGAGCTTCATCAGGACCAACTCGTATCGGTGTATTTAAACGCTGATTGTAAGCGTGTTATGTTTTTTGCATTCTATTAAATTTTACTTGTTTTTAGTAAACAACACTGTTATTCCAACAAGACTAGTTTTATTTCTGTTAATAAATACAATAAGTAAAACTCATTAGTAACCGTCAGTGTAATTTAATTGTCCTCGGAATTATTAATATTTTAGTGGTTATTAGTATTATTTACTTGTAGCTACTAAAGTTTTTTCTCTGTGTACGGTGCACCGTTGTACTTTTTAAAGATGAACCGGTTTTTTAATTTGTTAAAATAAATTTTAACTGAGTTTGTTTGTAAAATAAGTAAACTGAAGTATTACTGACTATTTATTACTGACTGACTATAAATAACTAATTCCTCAGTTGAATGGCGGTCAGCTGCATTTCGTTCTTCACGGGTATTAACTCATAATTATAAATATTTTAGTGTTCGCAACTAGAGTGTTAACTATAACTGAGTTTAAAAGTAGTAATGACTCGACCAGACTTATGCAGACTCGATTAAATTTCAGATCTGGACTTGATACTAACGTACCACAGCTGTGAGCGCAGCACCGAACTGACCAAGCAGGTCCTGGACGCAAACTACACGATGAGAACCCACTTCTCTTTTATTTTTAAAGACAGAGTTGTCGATGATAAGATTGAAAATAATTTGAATGTTACGTAAGTTACTACTGTGGATATTTATGTTATTTAAAAAAATGAATTAATCTTTATATAATAATTATTTTTCTAAATAGGTTTAGTGTCGAACTGCCATTTTTTTATTTTTTATTTATAAATTCGCATAAATGTCTTTCTATGTCCTCAGCAATACTGAGCCCAATACGTTTTAATTACTTTATTGTCAACTTGCTTAAGTAGTAGACTGTGTCGTTTAACGATCGAGGCGATATAATATAAATAGTCAACCAGTTCTTCAAATTATATTAATGTAATACAATATCTGATAAAGTAACTTATTTTATTTTTGTTATTTCAGACTAGTAACTGTTTTACCAACCTGCTCGAAAGAAGACTTCAAATGTTTATACATTCATTTTAACGATTTGAACCCAAAGAATTTGGTCGTGGCCAATAATATAAGGTAATTTTCAAAAAGATTCATAAATAAATTTATAACTAATTTTGGATATCAAAAATCTAACTTTTTGAAAAAGTCAGATGCCGTCTTTGAAGCTTATAGCATATACTCCGTTAAATTTTAATCGTTTTAATGCCGTGGACAGGTGATCAGGTGCATGAAACACTATCGATTTGTAAAAATAAAAATAAAAAATAAAAAATTTTTTTTTTTTAAAACTCGATTCAATTCTCGCTTGAGTGACAAAATGACGCAAACCATAAGTAGGTAGGTCAATATACAAAGAGAGCGACTCTATTATGACACATGACTCATTTCACCAATGACGCGTAGCGCAGTCCACGTGGACTTCGATAAATTTACCAATGCTAGACTAATTACCGCCCCTAAATCTTATTTGATTGGCAATTCGCAAGGCGTGTGCCCCCGCGCCCCGCGGGCTTCGGTCGAAAGATATTAAAAATATCAGTTATCTCTAAGACGTCACCGGCACGGTGCGTGCATCTTGTCGCGCGAAAGTATGGCGTCTCGAAATTACGCGTACTTTAACATGGAGTACCTTGATATGGTGCGATTAGGACTCGGGATCTAAGTACAAAGCATTTAGGTCCTAAGCCCGTAAAAGTATGAAGGAAAATGTGCAATCATTGAATTTCTTCAAACGAACAAATTGACACCAGCTGAGCGAGTCAATGACCTGTACGACGTAGGCATACGTAGGTAACAAACTCGTGGCGCTACTACTGTTTTCACTCAATTTGCGGATATTACAGTATCACTTCCTATCTTTTTTACTTTAAGAGATATAACCCAGATTAAGTTGTTGATAATTTGTAATGTGAACCAACCATCCACGGCATTAAAACGATTTAAATTTAACGGTGTAGAAAGAACTTATCAGTCGGTTCATTAACTCATATCTATTATCAATGATTTATTACATTTTAACTTATTTTCTTGGACATTCTCGTACATACGAGTAGAGCCATTTTTTTTAATTAAATTATACTGGGAATGCGTACATATAAAAAAAAACGTCAAGTACGAGTAGGACTCGCGCATCCGTACCACTAATAACGCAATTTACGAACAAAAACAAAAACAAAAAGTGTGCCGCTAAGCGGTCACCCGTCCAATGAATGACAAGCCCGACGTTGCTTAACTTTGAATATGTAAACAAAAAAATATGTAATGGGTTTCAAAATATGTTAATTTCAAATGAAACTTATATTTTATAAAAGTTTTGAAACTCAAAAGTAAATTAACAAAAAACTTTGGAATAGTTCTTAACAAAAGTTATACCTAATCAAATGATTTTTTAAACGATAAGTGGCACCAAGTATTAGACACGCTTCGGCTGCAAAATGTAAGGGTAATTAACAACAAAATCCTTCAGGTATTTTGTCACTAACTTAGTAAGCCCATGCCTAACTCTTTGATCACTGTATCCCGTCTTTATCATAGTGCTTTAAGCTAAACAAAAAGGGTTTTGGTATTGAGACTTGGTTGTTAACGGTTCAGTTTTTATTAAATTTGTTCCCCTAACTTTTCTGAGTTTCTTTTCTACGCGTAGCATCCTTTTCTTACCCCTGAAGCCTTTTTTGAGTTATCCTGTTAACTGTTTTACATCTTTAAATGTCTTTTTAATTTTTTTTGCTTCTGTTGTTTCCAAATGAACTATTATTTTTTGTTTTTTTGTAGTTTCACGATAATTGGTAATGTGTAAGAATAGATATTTTTACCCTTTTTACCTTGATAATATGCTTTTAGACATGTCATACTATATCTCAGTTTCTCTGAAACACATTTTCGGCATAACTTAATCAATCGCCGTTTTTTAACTTGCACGACCCGTGTGATAAGCGTCCCCTACTGTCATCTGCATACCAATGTATGTTGTTGGGTCCAACATGTCATTGATATGCAGTAGAAACAGCGTAGGCGACACCAGCATTAATGTCCATGCTATCAGAGTAACTACTGTCAACTACGGCTCATATGCGTCTGCCGAACATAAAGCTAGCCCTGCATTTGCACAAACCCTGGGGCAAAAAAGCTAGCCACCCATTAAAACTTCATTTGTTTCCACTTCTTTTGTTTTAGCTTCTTTTGTCTCAACTGCTTTTGTTTTAACTTCTTTTGTTTTTGTTTTTGCCCTGTTCTCAAAACAAAAGAAAATTGACAAGAATAATAATATACATAAATTAATAGCCTGCAGTTAAACCTCCACCTCAACCACTACCAGACACAAAAACAAACTTAATTTTTCCCTTCCCTTGAAACGCTGGCCCACGTCATACAAGATCCTCCCCAATAAGCCACGGTTAGAGCAAAACAGTATTATGCAAATCACTTGCTCTGCCTCTATGATAGCCTCCAAGGGCACATTCTGCATTCATCGGAAAATGTAACTTGCCTCCATCGTTCAACTCCAGTTGAGCGTATCTCGCAATTTAGTCCTAGGTGTACGCAAAAAAAACCGCAAATCGATGTAGAGTTTAGCCGTTTGGCACACAGGTACTTTAGGGCAAAACAATAATTTTCAGCCGCAGTTCCTCAAAATATTTCCCTTAGGGGTTATGGTGTCATCAATTTTTTGTATGGGATTTAAAAAAAAAAATCAGAAACCCATCGTGTAGGGTATCAAATGAAAGGGCTTCATGAGCCGGTTCTAAAAATATACCACACTTTTACCATTGAGTTACTTTTTTTCTTAAAATCCAAAAAGTATTTTCAAAACATACCAAGTTTGGGCCCCTCCAGGTAGAAGACGGCTCAGTGTTTTTCTCTAATATATACCTTAAATGACATCCTCATTTTTAACTCCCTGAAAGCAATTTGGAAAATATTAAAATTTAAAATTTATATCATCGATTTGCGGTTTTCGAGCGAAATTGCCGTTGTACACCTATTGCCACTAATTAGGCAACGGAGGCTTGTTCGTGACATAGTTTTGAAATGTAGCACACACACAACACACACACAACACACACACAACACACACACAACACCGCACCACAGTTACTACTTATAACAATTATTTAACCTCTTATTGACTTATTGCACTTTTTTCGAGTCCTTTGACAGTACCAGATGTAAATAAAACACAGATTTACATATTTGTAGCTAATTATTATTATTTATATAATACTACACTAAAAACTATAAGCTGAAGCCTGTATTGTTAATTAGTTCCAGTGCATTATTCTAAGTTTTGTACAATCTATTTTTAAGAGTTCACTTAGGGGGCACTTATAATGACACTAAAGTGTTAGCATGGATTAACTGATGTTGATAAATCTTGAAGTTTGAGTGTTTTCTCGTGTATATATCTGTCAGGTCTGGTATATTCTAATAAATTTTGAGATTTTATAAGCCTCAATTAAGTGTCCGGCTTAAATTTAGTATACAACCCCACGATTTCGCGGCTCATGTTTTTTTTGTATAAAGGACTATTTATTGGTAGTTTACCTGGAAATTTTCAGCTTGAGGAAATAAATAGTTTTTTAGTTATGTATTGTAATTAATTGCTTAACTAGGTTAGTTTCATGTTGTCTCTTTCTGTACTATGGAAAAATGTGTTTGCTATCTTGCTCTCAGTGTTACCTGTGTTGGGATAGACCCTTAAAAAAAATGTTTGTTTTTTATTTGTCATTTAGTCATCTTTTGTTCACCACACAGTTACGAGTTTAATCACCGAAGGAAATTTTGAGCACGAATTCAAAATAGTGAAAAATCTTGGATTTTTGGATAAAAGAATTAAAAACCGACTCTGTCAACCCCGACATGCCGTGGTCTTGGTCTGCCCTACCCCTAGAGTGTTTTTAGAGCCCGGAGGCGCGGAGGGAGAGCAGCCCCCACCCAATGGGACAAAGGCGGAAGAGAGCGTGAGTGCCTGTGCCTTTGTTACGTAACGGTGGAGCGCCGGCAGAAGTGAAGTTTGTTAAAATAATCTTTCCGGTTGCAGCAGACTAACGTCAGACGCTCCCCCACCCCAGATTATCTTGGAAATCATTCAAATAAACTATAACATTAATACAAGATTTCTTTAGCTGTTTACCACAAGCCGTTAGGTTGTCTGTTTCAACTGTTTTTGAACCACGTTAACAATTGAGTGTAGGACTGAAGACAATTTTGAGCACAAAGCACAAGTTTCCTTTATGAATAGTTTTTGATATGGGTGAGAAACTGAATTAGTCGCTGTAGACATTTTTGGGCATATAACATAACCTCAAAATTTTAAAGTTTCCTCAACCCTCCTTTTGGAGGGGGTTTCCTACCCCTCCCCCCTACCCTTAGTTCGTAAGGTAGTATAATAGATTTTAACCAAGTGTCCTCATTTTCTGCGCTGTTCCAAAGATGTAGTGCCAAGGCTTTCTGAGTTGTTCTTCATATAACCATTTTTTTAAGCTTGGTGCCATTTCAGCGCTTCTGCATCTTTCAAGCTCAATTTCTTAAAATATAGACTCTATTTTTGTGGTCTTATATAAGATTTATATAGTTTTAAAAACAGTGTTATATTGATATAAGAAATTGCTTTTCTTATAATGTATGAAGTTCGTTTTCTTTGTAACAGCTATGATATGAGGTATTATAAACACCTAAATCTTTCGTGCACTTAACAGCTTCCAATTGTTTGTTATTAATTGTGTATGATCGTCTGGGGTTCTTATTTCCGATATGTAATGTAGATATGTGTAACTCAGGTCAGGAGTTACAAATTAAAATGATGTGAATCTGTGAAAAAAAAATTACTAAATCAGTAAATCATTTGCTTCCGAAACACATCTTTAAGACATCGATTTAAGATTTAATATGGAATGAACTATGTGTGTGTAAAAGTGATTTAAAAAGCAAAATGAACGATATGAACGGTTGTTACTGCAAATTGGGTAAGTTAGTACGAGAAAAAATAGTGTCGTTTGCCGCGCATGCGTATTGCGAACTAGTAGTAGTAAGGTTCGAGTGAGTTGCAAACTGCAAAGTTCAGTTATTTATAACAAGCTTCATTGTTATTGTAAGAAAGTATAATTGCATTTGGAAGTAATTTCACTTGACTTTATTATGACCGTTGTAAAGGTTTATACTTTCCGTACATTTAGTAAGGAGCAAATTCATTGAAAAACACACAAATGAATTTATTTTGTCTACCTAATAATATGTTAAATTTAAGCGTTGATTGATTTATTTATCGATTGTTACGCGTGACAAAATATCTTTATTGTTTTGTGTAATATAAAAAAAACAGGGAACTGAATCGTCATGAGGTACTGTGTTTGTAAATATATTTTTAACATAGAATAGCGTATTGTGTGTAAGTTAGGTAATTGTGATAGATACGTACCTAGGTATTTAAATATTAGGCTAAACTTTTAGTGTAATATTGTGTATGTAAAGAAAACGAAGTGAAAATCATTACACTCAATTTGACTTAGACATCATCGGGGAAAATATAATTTCGATCATAGCATCAATCGAAACCTATCTTAAATCTATTTCATACAAAATTTATGATAGATATACTTATGTACTGAATCATTGAACTAAATACTATATGATCAAAATTCTGTAAAAGCAAAAGATTTGGTTAAGATATAAAGATTTAAAAGAGTGATTAAAATCATTAAAATCAAAAAAAATAGTTCCGACTAAAGATTTAATTTGAGCACGTACAATTTAGCGTTTTTCGCAATGACAGCAAAAATATGTGTTGCCACTTTTACAACAAATTATCGATTGCTATAATCGATTTTTTGCAAATTGTTAAAAATAAAATACACATACCTACATACATAATCATTTCATTAAAATAGTTTTCTCTGAATTAGAACTTGGTATATGAAATAATTTATTGGTGAACGCGAATTTTGGTTTATCAAAACGATTGAAATGGTACTTTGTAGGTAACGTCTGAGACGTTGTCTTAGGTCGTTGGGGTTTCGAATTCACCTTGCATCTTGAGGAGGTGAGGTTCAAGCCCGGTGTGTACCGAAAAATCTTTTTCTTGGTTTCACAAGTATATTGATTATTCACTTAAGTGGCTTGTCGGTGAAGGAAAACATCGTGAGGAAACCTGCACGTGAAAAAAATAGACATGTAAAGTTCACAATCCACACTGGGCCTGCATGATGGTTTTTGGTGAGGATAGGCCGTGCCCCAATAGTGGGACGTATGAGGCGGGTTTGGAGGATCCAGTGCTGGACCAGACAACTAAGTAGACCAGTGCCTCCACAATAGGGATGCAAGAAACCTTATAACTAATAAAAAAACTCAGATTATTCTTATGAAAAAACATTTTCTCATAACATAGGTTGAAATATTGATTATTTAATATAATCGATACGCTATTTCTTTTGTGGGACTGGTAGCGTCCTCTCACTAGGTACGACATTGACCGTGCGTCGCTCGCGGCCTGTGTGCAATTAAGTTCCAGAATGGTCGGAAACGGCGACACACGCATCAGCGTACTCAGTATATTCTCGTGTTCGATTGGAAATACCAATTTGTGGTATCGACGCGTGTTTGGTGGGTATATAGATTAAAAGTTTTAGTGAAGATATTGAACATTTGAAAGGACTGCAGTGAAAGTGTACAAAAGTCATTCTGGCTAGCGCTCGTCGTGTTTGGAACGTGAGATAGCGTCGCGATACTACATTTTTTTACTGTTAATTTGCATTTACTCCCTTAGCAATAAAATCCTCTAATTTTATATAAGGTGCAACTTGTTCCACCCAAGAGCTAGTCCCCTCTAACCGACAATAGAACAGATAGACCCTACACTATAATATTGTTTATATTCTGTTTATATTACCGTCTTAGGGTAAAAATAACAAAATAAAAAAGAATGCAGGCGTTTTACTAACTACTACTTCAGTCTAAGAGATTAAGCCCTTTAAATTTCAGACGGACAGACAGACTGTATACGCTTAGTGATAGTGCTCCGTTAGTACACTTTTAATGGGGAACCCTAAAATTACAAAAGATTTAGAGAGACTTAAAGGATTATAATTATTTTGACAGTAAAGAAGTATATTGTATAAAATTTTGTGCAAATTAGAACGCTGATGATGGTCATCGACCTGTACCAGTACGAGGAGGGGACATGGCCGGGGCTGATGCTCGTAGTGAACTTGGAGGGCATCACACTGGGCCACCTCACCACCGTTGACTTACCAAGTATACAACAGTTCTTCCATTACTTACAGGTAACACTTTGCTGATTCCGCAATATTCATAACATGACATAACCATAATGTATTTGGAACCTATATGCTATCGATAGACTATTCATAACATAACATAACCATACTGTATTTGGAACCTTTAAGCTATCGATAGACTATTCATAACATAACTATAATGTTTTAGGAACATATAAGCTATCAATAGACTATTCATAACATAACATAACCATACTGTATTTGGAACCTTTAAGCAATCGATAGACTATTCACAACATAACTATAATGTTTTAGGAACCTATAAGCTATCAATAGACTATTCCACTAAGTTAAGAAGGATCAATTTAATACGCGATTTGCGTTAACATTATTCTGATGTAAATAAAACTTTATAAATTACGATAATATATACGAAACGATATTATTATTATTTAATACTTTACGGGAATAACAGGCAATCCGCATAACGCAGGTAACTAGACCCATATCAAAATAGTTATTTTTAGTTGTGGCGTAACATATTTGTAAAAATTCAAAAACATAGTATAAAGAATAAAAACCGGCCAAGTGAGTGTTGCAAACGCATTAGTTACGGTTCCGTGGAATCTGAATTATTGCAAATATCTTAAAATCTTATGAACCTATTTGGTTTCAAAAAAGGATACGAGGTTTATAAAGTTAAAAGAAGAGCGGGAACGAAAATTTTCAACATTTAGAGCTTGTAACTCACGAATTATATTAACAAACCTCAATTGCATTTTTGAAGTCCTATTTAACGATACCCCAGAAGGTGGGCTGCTTGAAAAAGCTACCCCTAATATTTTTTTTCTCCACTTTTATGTTAAAGATACGTTCCTGTAAAATTTATAAGGCTATATGACATACGGACGGACATGACGAGTTTACAAGGGTCCGTTCTTGCCACTTGGCTACAGAACCCTATAAAAGAGGACTATTAACCACGTGCGCTCAAGTAATATTTGTAAGAAACATTACTAAATTTAAATTACTCTGGATGTTGATAAATAATAATGGGAAAAGTATCGATATACTGATACTTATGACGTCATCGTTTCATTAAGCCCTAGCGTAACCAAACATTTTACAATTTTACTTAAAATAACATTTATTAGACCCTTTCTATATGAAATAATACCACGTTTTACAAAGTAAAGCAATATAATTACGTAAAAACAGTTTTCTGAGACAATTTTTAACAGAAATTCGACAAAATATGGTTTGAAAAAAATACATGGAAACATAGTATTTATGTGTGAAACGTATGCTTGTCCGGGTTATTTCTTCCTGTAATGTAATAATTAGCTTAACCACAAGACACCGTGGCTGAGCACTACACTTTTTAGTCCTTTGTTATTAGGATTTTTGTGATAATTATGTAAACACGTAATGTCACAAAACAAGCGGTTTGCTATGGGTTAATACTCGAAAAATAACAGACATATTAAATATGGTTATCTGTCTCTTTTTCTCTTGTGCAGCGTTCATGTAATAAGTATATCTCTTTTAATCGCTGTGTTGGTCTTTAGCGTAGCGTCAAAATCCTAGGTCTTTGATTTCAACAGATTCCAAATCAAGTAGGTAAAAAAGATGTCTTGCCAATATAAGTGTAATCAATCACATTTCAATCATTATCAGTAGGTAGACTTTTGTGTAATATAATCCGATTTCTTACCCCAGAAGACCGGATCTTTGGTACTTATAGCGTAGAAAATCTAAATTGACGATGACGCTTCAGATGGTGCGCCCCCTAAGCTACATAAAAACAAAAAAATAATAATTGACAAGTGTTTGACTTTGTTTTTAGTAGCTTACTTCCTTATTTATATTACCTACTTAGTGTTTCAATTCATATTGTATACTTGTAAGCTGATATCAAAGTATTGTATTATTACTTTAAATAGAACTTCTTGCCAGCTCTTTTTACAGAAGACATTGTTTACATATTATCCACGATTCAAAAGTGTTCTCAGAAATCTATTTGAATAAATATTGTTTGATTTGATTTGATTAAGTATTACGGTGAAATGACCTTCACAGCAATATGCTCTTGTTATTGTAGAGAGCTCATCCCTTCTCATGACTTTGACTTCTAAAGACGTAAATGTTAGAAAACAAAATGGTTTTTCTAAAATTTACGTCCCGGTTTCCCGTCTTTGAATTGATATTTAGATATTGTAATTGGTATGAGTAAAAAGTAAGTGCATTAATTTTGATTAATTGACATCGTTTTTTCGGTAAAATCAAGTATTTACGTTATTGTGGCCAAATTTTGTTTCGTTACATAACTGCAACATTGCGCGTTAGCGATTGTTTTTTTTTTTTAAATTTTATTTCAATTTGAATATTTGTTTTTCAGTACCAAGATGAGACGTTACTTGCATAATTTTACTAGTGAGGACCTGCACAATATATTAAGAGAGTGAGAAGACAGTGAAGATGGCCATGATTTTTCCGTCGACGATGATGTCGCCGATCCAACATTCACCTTCGAGACGAATGAGCATGAAAGTTCTGATGAGGACTCAGAGGAACCACCTGACTTATAAAATGAAGTTCAGGCTGTCAGCATCGTAGCTTCTACATCCATCAGTACTGAGATAAGTTTTGTTCCAACCGGTACAAATCCAGCAGTCGTTGCTTCTCCTAGTACTAGTTTTGCAGCGGCCCCTGGTACATCTTAACGTGTGCCAAGGTCTAATATAATATGGAAAACGAAGAACCTGAACTTAAATGAGGACCAACTACGTTTGCATGGATCTGCGCAATTGCCTCCGGAAACACTTCGTTTAGACATGCCTTTTGAGGTATTTTCAAATATATTTGCAGATAACATTATTGACCTAATCAGAGATCAGATTAATTTATACTCTGTCCAGAAAGATGCTTATAAACCTGTCAATGATACTTGTCAAGACATACGCCAATTTATTGGTATTGTATATTATATGTCAATTGTTTGCATGCCAAATGTAAAAAATTATTGGTCTGAAAATGTGAGCTTTGAGCCGATACGACGGACCATGCATTCGAAGCGATTCGAATTAGACAGATGTTACACTTCAATGATAATACTGGTAAAACTGTTACCATATGACCACGTTGATTCAGATCGATTACTTAAAATCCGGTGCTGAAACAATATTTACGGGACAAACCCCACAAAGGGGGTTTCAAGCTCTTTGTTATAATGCGGTGTAACTGGGTTTGGATATGATTTTGAAGTATACAGTGGACGAGAAAACAAATGTGCCGCTGGTGAGCCTGATTTAGGAGCATCATCAAATGTGGTAGTTCGCCTTGCTCGCGATGAACTACCGGCTGTTTTTTGATAATTACTACACCTCGATCCCGCTCATACTTATCTTACTGCGGTATTTTGGATTTTTGGACTATAAGTACATCCGTAGAACAGGTTGGCAACAGCAATGGTGTTCGGGAAAGATTTATATCGGTCGAACCGGCGTGGTAGGTAAAAAAGGATCGTCGCGCCTACTCTGTGTGCACCGGCGCCGCAGTCACTCATAATCCTTTAGAAGGCGCGGCTGCCGTACGTTTTTCGAGCTAATTATATGGAGTTGATAATAGTCAGTGAATCAGAGAAACACAATACAGTCATATACACAAACATACTACACACAATTTCACACAAAAGTTATCCAAAACAACTGATGCCAAATTGTAAGTAAAGATAATTTTTCTTAGGGCCTATGTACGGCCTAGTTTTTAATATACAATTGCTGGTAGGCAAAAGTATGGTTCGGGCTACTTTTAGTTTGTTTTCGTATTTGAGATGTACGGTTAGTTAATTTAAAATTCGTGACGTCGGGTCACGTCGTATAGTTTACCGGTCTTATCTTATCTCATTGTTCGTCGGACAAATTCGTACATTCTAGCTAATTACTTACCTACATATATTTTGTTGTTGTAAAATAAATCGGAATAAAAATAAACTCGGAATAAATAGGTTTTAAATATTGTTGTTTTGTTACGGATTATAAGAAAACGTATTATTTGTGTAAATTGTAGTTGGCGTTTTTGGGGTTTCTATCTACATCTTGTTATAGTTATTACATTATCAAATTCGTTGCTGTTTATATAACAAACAAATTGGCTGTTTGGCGTTCTGTCTGGTTGTATAATTTTTTTTTTGTTGTGTGTGTATTTTAATTATAAAAATGACGTCATCGATCAAGGAGCACAAGGCGATCTTAACCAATCTCGTGAGATGGTTCTCATGCGCGGTAGGATTAATTAAAAGGGAAGACAGGGTTTTCGCATTGAATCAAAGAGCTGCACAGTTTCTCACAAGAGTTTGTGAGCTAGATTCCGCCTATTAGGGCCACTTGTCGTTAACAGAGGATGAAACGATTTTGCAAGCAGCTAGCTCAGATTACGAATTCTGTATGTCAGTAGTGGACGCGATTATCGAGGCTGTGTCGAAATTAGAGGCTAACTCGCAGCCCGCAAGTAGGAAGGAGGTTTTGGAACAAAAATGCAACGAATGGTTGCCAACCCTAGGTATTCCTCATTTTAGGGGATTATTGGATGAGTGGACTAATTTAATCACACTTTTTGATAGCATTGTAAACTGTAAACGGACTGACTTATCTCACTCACAAAACTTAAGTTACCTTTTAACGTCGATCAGGGGTGAGCCTCTCTCTTTGGTAAAACATTTGGACATCACCGATGTCAACTACAGTAAAGCAAGGGTATAGGTATTGGTGAAGCGGTATCAAAATAACCGTCGCATTGCGGATACACATGTAGCTACCATCTTAAGGATTTCTCAACTGTCATCGGTTAACCAGCTGCGGTCGGACCTACTTAACCCTATTTTGTAAGGACAAATGCGTTAAGGGTTCTTAAATTCCCTGTCACCGAGTGGTCATTTTTATTTATGTACATTGTGTTGAACAAATTGCCTAATGACGTCAGGGCTCGTTTTGAACAATTGCACGGAGGTGACTCGGCGTCACATATACCTACTTTTGACACTTTAGTGTCATTAATGGAGGACCAGAGTAGGAATCTGGAAAATTTACCCGCCGAGCGACAATCGGGACCATCACTATTTTCGGCCCCGTCTGGACCCCAACAACAACCTCGTCCCGGGACATCGCGAGGTACCGGGTTGTTTCGGCCCCCCAGGATTTTCACGTTCGAACGGATTGAACGGTGTGGGTTGTGTTACGAAAACGATTTCTGACCCGTAGGCTAGGCCTATGTAATTATTGTTTGACTCGTGGCAGCTGTTTCACCAGTCTCTCCACCACTTGTCACAACTATCTTATTTTATCTAATTTTATAAAATTATTTTATTCCACATCACACCGTCTTTAAAAGTGGTAAGATATGGGTGGTGTTCGATGGGTCTGCGCCTACGTCTTCGGGTGTATCCTTGAACGACTGCCTGATGTTGGGACCAAAGCTTCAGGTAGACATCTCGGACATCTTCACTGGATTTCGTCGCCACCAGGTTGTATTTGTGGCTGATATAAAAATGATGTTCCGTCAGGTCATGATAAACCCTGAAGATAGGCGGTTTTAGCTCATTTTGTGGAGTAAGGATTTGACCTCTCCATTGGTTGTTTATGAGCTCAACACCAATACCTACGGGCTAAAGTCCAGCCCGTTTATAGCAATTCGCTCGTTGCTACATTTGGCTGATCATGAGCGTCTGAATTTCTCGCTCGCAACTGCTCTCTTGCCTTCTGACGCCTACGTCGACGATATTTGTACGGGTCCTTCGTCTGTGGAGGAGGCGTTAGTCCTGAGTGATGAGCTAATCGGCTTGTTACGGGCAGGTGGTTACGAACTGGAAAATGGATTTTTATGAGACACTTTCGGACCTTCAACATGTCTCCGTGCCTCGGTGGATCTTACCCCTAGGTCGTTATCGGGCCAGTCTTCACGGTTTCTCTGACGCGTCGGAATCCGGTTATGCGGTTGTCGTTTATATCCGCACCTTTAACAGCAATGGTCATGTCTGCGTCAGTCTGGTGGTCGCAAAGAGTAAGCTGGAGTTGTCAGGAGCTACATTGTTGACTTGACTCCTTAACCATGTCTTCTCCACCTTGGGTCAATGGGTCCAATTCAAAACAAAATCGTTTTGTCATGTCTTAAAGCGTCCCTTCATGCCCTAGAGACCTTCGTGGCCAATCGTGTTTCCTAAATCCAGTCTTCTGCGGTGTTTCTGGATTTGCATCTCGTGCCAGGGTCCTTGAATCACTCAGATTGCGCTTAACGGGGCATGATTGTCTCGTAAGCCATTAATCACACGCTATGGTGGGGTCCTGACTGGCTGGCCTCTCCTGGAGACACTTGGCTTCATACAGTTGTGGAGTCTGTTGACTCTCTGCCGAGGTTAAAGGTCTTTGCTGTTGAGCAGACTGTGGACACTTCACCGACTTTCTTGCTTAATCGGTTCAGTTCTCTCAAGAAGCTTGTTGGTGTCACCTTTTGGATAAAGAGGTTTCTCCACAACTTGCGGAACAGGGCACAGACAAGGACATCTTCAATCCTGAAAAGCGTCAGGATGCCCTCCTCACCTGTTGTCGACTGGTACAGGCCCAGTCATTTGGGAAAAATTCGTCTTCTCCGTTCAGAGAACGGGAAATTGCGGGGAAGTCTTGCTCGTTTTAATTTGTTCCTAGACGAGTCGCAGTTTTTGCGAGTGGGTGGTAGGCCACGTAACTCAAAATTGCCCTTTGCAACTCGGTATCCTCTCTTTTTGCCTAAGAGCGGTCATTTTATTGAGTTGTTGATCAGGGACCGCCATGTTATGAACTGTCATGCCGGTCTTAACGCATTGCTGACTTGTCTGCAGCGAGATTACTTGATTTTGTCCGCCAGACGAGCAGCTCAGAGCGTCTTCTTTAAATGCATCCCTTGTTATCGATTAAAGGGATCCCTGACCCAGCCCCAAATGTGTGACTTGCCATCCAATCGTGTGTCAAAATGTCTGTCGCGGTTTGTCAGTCGGCGTAGGTTCCCTCAGTTAATTCGCTCGGACTGTGGCACCAATATCAAGGGTGCAGATCGCTATCTAAGGAAGTCCTTCAGTTTTTGTCGGACAATCACATGTATATTGATTCTGAGTTGTCCAAACGGGGCGTGACTTGGATTTTTGATCCTCCCGGCTATCCTTCAAGTGGCGGTATTTTCGAAGCAGCCATCAAGGTCACCAAAACTCACCTCCGCCATGTGATTGGTGAAACGGTCCTTACGTTTGAGGAATTACAAACGGTATTTTTCAACGTCGAAGCAGTATTGAACTCACGACCGCTATATCCGGTCTCGTCGGATTCTAATGACCTGGAAGCGCTAACTCCAGGCCATTTCTTGATCGGTAGTTCCTTAACCTCCTTGCCTGAATACCCCTTCATCGATATGAAAGTCAATCGGTTATCGTGCTTTCAGTTGCTTCAGGAAATTGCGCAATTGTTTTGCCGTCGGTGGTCCTCAAAGTACTTACATTTGTTACAGCAACGGGTTCGGTGGACTGAAAAAAGCAACCACCCGCGCGTGGGAGACCTTGTCCTCTTAAAGGATCCAAATTTACCGCCTTTGCAATGGCGTTTAGGTCGCATCGTACAATTATTCCCCGGTTTGGACGGTATCCTGCGGGTCGCAGAGGTCATGGCAGGGTATTCAGTGCTGAAACGTGCCGTCGCGACGCTGTCTCGATTGCCAGTAGATTGATGGCTCCGGCTTGGTTGATCAACCCGTTGCTGTAACAAATGTAAGTACTTTGAGGACCACCGACGGCAAAACAATTGCGCAATTTCCTGAAGCAACTGAAAGCACGATAACCGATTGACTTTCATATCGATGAAGGGGTATTCAGGCAAGGAGGTTAAGGAACTACCGATCAAGAAATGGCCTGGAGTTAGCGCTTCCAGGTCATTAGAATCCGACGAGACCGGATATAGCGGTCGTGAGTTCAATACTGCTTCGACGTTGAAAAATACCGTTTGTAATTCCTCAAACGTAAGGACCGTTTCACCAATCACATGGCGGAGGTGAGTTTTGGTGACCTTGATGGCTGCTTCGAAAATACCGCCACTTGAAGGATAGCCGGGAGGATCAAAAATCCAAGTCACGCCCCGTTTGGACAACTCAGAATCAATATACATGTGATTGTCCGACAAAAACTGAAGGACTTCCTTAGATAGCGATCTGCACCCTTGATATTGGTGCCACAGTCCGAGCGAATTAACTGAGGGAACCTACGCCGACTGACAAACCGCGACAGACATTTTGACACACGATTGGATGGCAAGTCACACATTTGGGGCTGGGTCAGGGATCCCTTTAATCGATAACAAGGGATGCATTTAAAGAAGACGCTCTGAGCTGCTCGTCTGGCGGACAAAATCAACATTGTGAACCGGCGGGAAGGTGGCAGGGTTCAAAAAATAATATTTTATAACTTTGACGATTCAAAAGTGATTGTAAAATCCTTATTTGAATAAACCATTTTGACTTTGACTTTGACTTTAGTCGCAAGTTCGGCCCCATATGGAGTACTGCTGCCATCTCTAGGCAGGTGCACCCGGATACCAGCTTGGCCCTTTTGACTCGGTTCAACGACGGGCTGTGAGAATTGTCGACGATTCCAAACTCACTTGCGGTATCGAGCCCTTAAGTCTAAGGAGAAACTTTTTCTCACTGTGTGTGTTCTACCGCTTGTACAATGGGGTGTGTTCTGAGGAATTGTTCGAAATGATGCCCACGGCTACTTTCTACCATCGCACTCGCCATCGACAGGGAATTCATTCTCACACTTTGGAACCGAAATGGTCGCGTACAGTGCGGTTTCAAAGAAACTTCCTCCCGCGAAGCTTGGGTTGTGGAATGAGCTCCCTGCCAAGGTTTTTCTAAGGACTACAGTATGGGGTTCTTTAAAAAAGAAGTTATTAGATTTCTGAAGGGTCGACAACGCGCGAGTGATGCCCCTGGTGTTGCAAGCGTCCATAGGCTACGGTGACCGCTTACCATCAGGCGGGCCGTAAGCTTGTTTGCCACCTTAGTGGTATAAAAAAAAAAAAAAAAAAAAAGACACAAAAACACTAGGGCGTTTTGTTGACAAGCGTTATAGGCATTGAATGCGCTCAAGGCTCTCTATGCGCACATTCGGTCGTTCTGCTGAAAAACCTTGTGTTTTGTTGAATCTTTAATACGAATGGATATTTCGTGATTATTTTATATTATTATAAATAATTGATAGGCACTAACAATATCCTAATATGCTCAAACCAGTTTTTTAATAACTATGGTAATTTTTCTATAAACGACGTTTTATTGATTTTTCGCAAGAGTTAGGCGTTGGCTGTTGCCGTCACACTAGAAAGCATTATGTAGCGCTGTCTCTTTGCTTAATTCTTTGAACGGGCGCGCTCCAAATCTAGTTATGTTTTCGTTAAGAATTTTAATTTGAAATACCTATTTTTTATAAAAAAACAAAAATGTTTTAATCTGAAACCATCCCCGTGGCATGCAGACTTTTACTTCTGCGTATTATTTCTTCTACTTATGCCCGTGGTTTTCCGGACCCGAAGACTGAGCGACATCAATCAGCGTGCAGGTTTATGAGACCTCATTTACAGCTGACTTTCGACGTTAAAGTTGACAGCTACAAACGGAAATTTCTTGACAAAAAAAAAAACGCAGCACAAAGTTGTAAAGACTTTGTTGTAATGTAAAACAAATGCAGCTTTACTTATAAATCCAAAAGAGTCTAAAAAAACATATAATTAATTATTTATTAAACATATTATTAACGACCTTAGATGGCTTTACTACTACCTGCCAAGGAGACAGTGTGAGGATCACTTCGCTGCCTCATCGGTCCCGTCTAGAAACATTTAATAAAGGACTTCGGTATTTTCTAAGCTTTTATAGAATGTTAAAAAGAGAACGCTTGGAAACGCTTTTTTCGAATTAATACTCACCGTTAAAAACAAATTATATGATTTACAGCTGTGACGACACACGTTTGTTTATTGCATTCGGCAATGAGTTTTGCGAATCATATCAACATTTCCTATAAATATTGTAAATGCGAAAGTTTACTTGTCGGTCAGTCTGTTTGTTACTTCATAAGTCACTCATATATCCGATTTAGATGAATTTTAGTATGGAGATAGTTTGAGTCCCGGGGAAGGACATAGCATAGTCTCTATGCCAAAAAATTCAGAAGTTTCCGCGGGAATAACTATAACCGAGCTTAAAGGAACTATAGCTTGCTATAGAAAAGAAAATGAATAGAAATCATTTACTTGCCAACAAGCTTTTGCCAGCGTCTCCGCCCGCACTAAATTTCGTTACCGGCCTGGGTTTCTTTCATTAACTCCCTAATACTAATGAAGTTTGCTATAGCAAGCTATAATTCGTTTAAGCTCGGTTATAGTTATTCCCGCCGGAACTATTGAATTTTTATTCCGGATCTTGTTCTTTTCCGGGACTCAAACTATCTCCATACCAAATTTGATTTAAGTCATTTTAGCGATTCTAGCGTGATGATGTAACAGACACACAGACAGATAGTCAAACAGACAGAGTTACTTTCACATTTATAACATTAATATGGATAAGCTCAACACAAGTACATACTTACCTATCTAAATAGACACGCATTTTTTGCGCCAAGCCAAAAAGGACGTCATTCAGTATAAAGCTGTAGCATTAAGCTACAGCACTGATTTTCAGTGAGAGCCTAGTGGTTATACAGCAAACTTCATTAGTATAATTGAGGAGTTCTGCGCCGATAACAGAATTTAGGGCGGGTGGAGGTTCCATGAAAAACCTTAGGGAATCTTCTGGCGTATGCTTCTTGGTAGTAGTAGTTTTACTACCGATAGCCACTGCCTTGCGGAACTAAGTTGCTCGGGTTTGGCTTTTTGTCAGTGCTTGAATCACAAAGGCAATATAAATATTACGTGCAGCTCTATTACTCCTCAGTGCCGCGTAAGTAAGTTCCTTCAAACGGTTGGCTTATTTCCAATATTTTCGTTAAACCATTCCCCGTTTTTTTCAGGAAACGTGTCTCAGTACTATTGCTCGCTAACCACTTTATATACTGCTTTAAACGACTTTATAAATTTAAAAAGTTTATTTTTCAAAGCGGGGCACTTTGTCACTTTCACTTACTGTTTGTCCAAATCTTGGAGCTTTCCGTCAAGCAACCGCTGTGGTCTTGCTCTAACTATTTCATGGAGCTCTTGTCTGGTCAATTAGTCATAGATTTGATAGAATGTAAAGAGTTTAAAAAAATAAAAAATACCGTTAGAAAATCGCGTTTAAAAGTAGGTACAGTTTTTAGAGTAAAATTTATCTTTTATGTGAATGTTTTTGCTACCTAGTATGATTGTCCATATCTTGAAGTTTATTCAAATATTATATGATGCAGTTGCAATGAGTTGCACATATTTAAAACAAAACAAATCCAATATTTTAAGGCATATTGTTAGAATGCATGGTTCGACATAATTAGGATGTCTTAATAAACAAAACGGATTACATAATGTTGTACATGCCTTGAATGTATGGCATTTTTTATCTCAAATGACTTTGAACATAAATTATGGCACGAAGAAATAATGTTGTTTTTACGGTTGTCGCGAACAGAATCGAGTGTTGTTAACAAGAGCTAGGTTCCGACTGCCCGTGTTGCGTACGATGACTCGAGAGCAGGTAGAAATTTTGCCTTGTGACTCGTGGATTATTTACCGTTTATAAGATTAAGTTTGTAGTTTTGTAGACCATTTTGAGAAATTTGACATTTGGCCAGGTTTTTGGTTATTTTACCACTTTGTTCGTTGCCAAAATTAATTAATTGTTTTTTACTCAATCATGGATTGTCTTATACTTACTCAAAACAAAGGATAGATCGGGATGAATCTTGACACACATATAAGTTAGGTCTTGGAATAGGCCATAGGCTATTTTTCATCTCAAAAAAAGTTCCGGCGGAATTAACTTAAACGTTTGTTCCTCAATCCTGCCACAACGGAACATCCAATTGAGCTGAAATTTTCACAGAGATAGTTGAAGATACCGTGAAGGACAAAAGCTACTTTTCATGTTCACACAGGAGTAACTTTCACCGAATTCCACGAATGATCCATAGCTGCAGCTATAGCTTGCTATAAAAACTTCTTTAGTATAATCAAGGAGTTGCCCTAAGAATCCCACGCCGATAACCAAATTTAGGGCGGGCGAAGCCGCAGGCAAAAGCTAGTTAAAACGATATAAAACTTCCAACGACAATAAATATGTAAAATCTGACTGTGAACATACTGACTTAATAGTAAAGAATGATACAAAACTGTCCTTAAATATACTAAATAAATAGCACACAATGATCCAAAATTGACTTCAAATATACTGAACAAATCCTAAACAGCCTCATATGTCCCCACTGTTGGGGCACCGCGCCGGCCTACCCACACCGAGAGCAATTGGGGCTATTGTCCACGCGCGGGCCCAGTGCGGATTGCAGATTGCGGTCTACAGATAGAAGATCTACAGTGCACAGTCAAGGACCCGGCCCACCACAGCATTAGATGGGTATGCGATCGACTTTAATTTTAGCCTTCAATAATAATAATAATCGGTATTAAGCTATTAGTAAGAGTATGTGTCTACAAAAAACATGCTGAGGATTTGTACCTTTATGTATCTGGAGCAAACGTATCTCTTATCTGCTAATAGTTTGATAGTGCGTATAATTGTGTTAATACCAATCTATAGATAGTAGGTAACAGTACTTAATAGATAACCTTAGTAAATTTTTAGTATTCCAAAAAAGAACACGTACTTACAAATATTATACTTATTAATCCTATAATAATAATGATTTCGGGCGCTATACAGGAGATACCTTTAGAGGAGGAGTACAAGAAGCACTCCGACATCACACCGCAAGATATCGCACGGCTGCGGGACTGGCTCAACACACAACCACATTTGCCCTCACAGTACATAACAGGTGAGTATGTTTTTCTACATTAAAAAAACCTATCAAGCACGAGAACGACTCGTTGGCCCACAGCACAGCTAACATGACAAGATTCAGGTTTGTAAATCATTTATTTTACGATCTAGCGACCCATCACATGCTCTGACAGATATTGTTGAGACGCCGAGCTTGTTCTGAAAGTCTTAAATCACTAGCTTTAATGATTCAGTGTTAAAAATAAGAAAGAAATATAAAAATACCCCCATTGCCAGTTCTTAACTAATTATAAAAAGTAAGTAAGTAATGGGTAAAAGTTTATTTCAGACTTAGACTTGATCCTGGCCTATCACTGCTGCGAGCGCAGCACAGAGGTGACCAAGCAGGTGCTGGACCTACATTACACGTTGAAGACTCTCTTTACAAGTCTCTTCAGCGACAGAGTCGTGGACAAGAGTATTGAGAAGTCTCTCAATACTTAGTGAGTAGATAAATTAGTTATGTACTATTTTACGGAGGGAGGGGAGGGATTTACGAAGGGGCTTTCAGTAGAGGCCTGTTCCTTTTTATTGCTATACAATATTACGTTGGTAACTGATTTTAAATCGGTGCAATAAATAGCCTAGAAATATCATTAAATTATTTAGATTTTTTTAAAATTTTGAGGTGAAATGCGCCGACTCAACACTAGTAACTAACATTCGTTTAGGAGCTCAGTAAGGACACCGAATAAGGAATAGTAGGTACCTCGGTTATATTAATTTTTACTTTCCAGTTTTATCTTTGTAAAACAGTTTATTATTTGTTGAGTGTTTCAAAAGCTAAGAGCAGCAAGTAAACTGCTAGTCTAAGATCAATAGTGAGTAAGATATAGCTCTTGCTAGTTTGACACCTGTTATCAAAAATAAAGATCTTGATGAGACCTATCATTTTTGCAAAGAAACTGCTAGTCTAAGATCAATAGTTAGGGGGGTGTAGCTCTTTCTAGTTTGACAGCTGTCATCGAAAATAAAGATCTTGATGAGACTTATCATTTTTGCAAGAAAACTGCTAGTCTAAGATCAATAGTTAGGGGGGTGTAGCTCTTTCTAGTTTGACAGCTGTCATCGAAAATAAAGATGTTGATGAGATCTATCATTTTTGCAAGTAAACTGCTAGTCTTAGATCAATAGTGAGGGAGATATAGCTCTTGCTAGTTTGACACCTGTCATCAAAAATAAAGATCTTGATGAGACCGATCATTTTTGCAAAGAAACTGCTAGTCTAAGATCAATAGTTAGGGGGTGTAGCCCTTTCAAGTTTGACAGCTGTAATCAGAAATAAATAATGATTAAAAATTTAGTTTAAAAAAATAATAAAAAAATCCTAGTGATTAACAAATCAACCCTGGCACAATGAGTATAATAAGTATTTTATTTCACGACTGTACTTTAAAATATTTGATGTCTTATAGTGCTATTTTTTTTAAATAGCACTACCAGTAGTGCGGCTGGTAGTGCTATTTAAAAAAAATATTGCTATCTGCAATAAACGGCAAATACTTATTTTGGGAATTTCTAAATGTTTGTTACCAATTTTGTAAATCATTTGTTTCAGTATATCGATGCCATTACCAACGCGTACAAAAGAGGGAAACAAATGTTTGTTCGCTCGCTTTATCGACTTCAACTATAAGAACTTTGTTGCAGTCGACGCTATAAGGTAAGCTTAAAATATTTTTATTACAAAACCGTAGTGCAACACACCAAATACATGTCATTTAAAATGGTTTCAGCCGCGAACATAACCGATTTCCGAGTAGACAAAAAGCTACAGCTATAAACTACCACCCTAAAAATCCCACGCCGATAACCGACTTTAGCACAGGAGGAGCCACGGGCAAAAGCCAATTTAATGTATTGTTTATTGTGTATTGTTGTCTGGGAATATGTAACAAAGTCAGCTTGTTATTTCAACATAGTCAAATTTGTTATTAACAACATCATGAAGAAACATACACTGTTGAAGTTACGCATAGACTGAAGTGAAGAAAGTTTATATTTATGTAAAAGTTGGTCGTTGCATAATTTCCATGACATCTATAATGTAATGATCTCAAGTGTTTACGTTACAATTTGCAATCAGTCATTGCACTTGTTGTTGAAAGGATTCCAGATTGGAACTGCATATTCCATTTAATAACGGACAAGAGCTTTGTATCGATGTAGACGTTTTAGTAAACTCATTTGAAGATCGCAGTATAAAACCAAAAATTTTAAAAGCTTTGTTGACAATTTTATCTATATGTAGGTTCAGATGCAACTTATTATCTAGCATTATGCCTAGGTCTTTAATAGACAAGACAATCCCTAGTCTAGTTTTACAAAGGGCAAAATCGAAAGGCATCAACTTTTTTTTTTCAAAATTTGTAATTTAGCCCGATATCATCTATACTAATATAATAAAGAGAAAAGATTTGATTATTGTTAGTTGGTTTGTATTGAATAGGCTTCGAAACTACTGGACCGATCTGAAAAATTCTTTTACCATTAGAAGCCGACTTTATCCCTGATGAACATAGACTACTTTTTACCGCGGGACAATGCGTCATTCCTACGGGGAAACGGGTAATAGGACAACGGGTAGTAAGAATTATCCTTCCGTACATTCCTAATTACTTAATTACGTAATTACGGCCTTTTTCATATAACTTCTAATCGGCTGATCCGATTGGGTTTAAATTTTATATGGGTATTTTGATGGTTTCACAGACACGAATGTATTATGCCATTAAAGAGGAAAGATTTGATTGTTTGTTTTTTTCTATAATTGAGGAGTTGCCGTAAGAACCTACGCCAATAACGAAATTCAGCGCGGGTGAAGCCGCTGGCAGAAGCTAGTTGATATATAAAATAAATAGCAGAGGACCAATAATTGATCCCTGAGGTACACCTGATGTTACATTAATGCTTTTGGAAAGGAATTGATTGATCACAATTTTTTGAGTTCTATTCGTGACATAACAACAACACCAGCGCAACAATTTAAGCCACCACGAATACCAATAAAGGCAATTTTATTCAGAAGAAGTTATGATCCACTTTGTCAAAAGCCTTTCGAAAGTCTGTATATAAATAGACACCGATTACTTATTGTTATCTATACCATTAAAAAAAAAAGTGGTAAAAGTCATAAGATTGGTGTTTGTAGACCTTCTCTTTAAACATCCATGTTAATTTTTGATAATATTATTATATAAAGCAGAGTGTACTTCATTATGAACAACACTTTCGAAAACTTTGACAACTCGAACGAAATAGAAACTGACCAATAGTTCTCTACGCCATTCTTTGTGTAATGCATTTATTGAATATAATTAGGGTTTGCTAATATTGCTAACCGTTTATAGAAAAAAAACGGCTAATAACCCATCAGGATTTATCCAAGCTTAGTTTTTGTTTTTAGAAATATGTATCAGTGCAGGTATGAACCAAATTGGGTACCGCGTGGATTTTATATACCTGATCATATCTCTATCAAAAAATATTCTGAAAATAGACGTTCATATAACTCATACAATACTAACCTAAGCTGAAAAAGCCCCAAAATGTATGAAAAGTCATCATCTTGGCCGCCATCTCGAATATCTCACTGCCGGTCATTGCTAGGTTTGGCATCAGACAGATTCTAACTCAGCGGGATCTGAATAGGGGAATAATGTCTGTTGACAGCGTAATGCTGAGTGAGAAACCTTTTTGGCGCACAACTCAAATTAAGTTAATAGTGTTAACATTTCGTTTTTTATGTTCCTGTTATTTATAGGTTGTGTTGTCCAAATAAAATGTTTTTCTTTCTTCTTTCTTTCTTTCTTTCTGTTGACCGCTTGTTACACAAAATGCTTCTAGCATGATCGGATTTGGAAAACGTAATCTTGACTATTTTTACGGTGTAGAAATTGCAATGCGAGGCTTGGCATGTGTTTTTGTACGTTTTAATGTACTAGATGGCAAAACTCTTTTTGTTAACAATGTGTGTTTTAAACATTGCTTAAGCTAAGCACAAAGCTTGCTTGACAAATGACAAATTTTAAAAGTTTTAAATTTGTCAATAATGCTGTAGGATATGATTCTCGTCATCGTTAAATGACAAAAAAGAATTATATAGCGAATTTAAGCAGGTTATTTAATGCATATAACATAACTAAACGTCTCTTTCTGCCTGTTCATTTATATTTTTTGACGCGAGAACTACTAATCCGATTTACATAGTTTATTTTTAAATTTTTAGCTATGTTATCGGGCCACGTTATAGGATATATTTTGTTACAAAGAGTAACGTAAGAAATAATCTTTGTTAATAATACTGAATCAAGTCGGGAAAAGACGTTTCTGTGCCGTTTTTGCAATATAAATCCCACGCCGATAGGTGAATTTAGCTCGGGCAGAGATGCGAGCACAGCTATAACTATGTTTGAAAGAGTACACCAACTGATTAATTTATCAACACACTGCCCAAACTACTGGGTCTTGCACAGAGGTTTCTGTTATAACGTAGGCGAGGACTAAGAAAGGACTTTGCAAATTTTATTCCTTAAGAGGGTGAAATGGGGATTGTAATTGCTTTACTGTTTTAGGAAAACTATCCCATTACCCCATATCCAATTACTGCAAAATAATGGATGAAAATTTTAGGAGAATTCCGATATTTTCAATAGTTAAAAGCTTTCTACAAAATTCTACGGGGACAAAGTCGTGGGAACAACCTAGTTTATAATATAAACTGGTTTTTGGTTGCAGAACAGTGCTAATGACCCTGGACCTGTGGCAGTGCGAGGAAGGTACGTGGCCTGGCTTTGTCATGATCGTGGACCTCGAAGGACTTACCCTAGGACATTTAACTACTGTCGACTTCAAAATTTTACAACACTTCTTTTTCTTCTTCCAGGTAATTTTGGGTTTTTAGTGTATACTGAGTATCGTGAGTCAGTGGTAGTACGTTAGACTGCCATGTCAAAACATTGATTTTTAATATGGTCTACCAATATCGTTATAATTTGTACCATGGAATAACTATCGGTGAAAGGTAGATGTTGCAACACCGCGCGCCACACCAGTTAATGTTAGTAATATCCAACCAACCATTCGTTAGTTTCAGCCGAAAGATGTTCACTGCTGAACGTAGGCCTCCCCCATATGTTTCCACAACGGCCGGTCCTGAGCCGCTCGCGCCCGTTGGCTTCCTGCGGCGCTCACCAGGACGTCTGTCCACCTGGTAGGAGGCCGTCGAACGCTACATCTTTCGATCCGTGGTTAGATGTGGACGGTTAGACGAGCGATGTGGTCTGCTCATTGCTACTTTAGCTTGCTAACTGTTTGAGCTAGGTCAGTGACTTTAGTTCTTCGGCGAATTTCCTCGTTTCGGATTTTATCATAGCTTTTTTCATAGCTCGATAAGCGACTCTGAGTTTATTTAAAAGACCGACGACAGTAAGAGACAACGTTTTTGTACAATAAGTCATCATTGGGAACACATATTGATTGTAGACTGTCGTCTTTAGGTCCGGAACTTACTCAGGATACTTCGGTATAGTGTCGAGCTAATTTGGCTCTGGATTCTTGAGCCGTGATGTTGAAAACGGTTACCGCAGCCCAACGACACTTGCAACACCAGGGGCATCAATTGCGCCTTGCCGACGCTTTAAAAATCTAATAACCTCTTTATTAAAGAACCCCATATTTTATTCGTTAGTAATTATCTTAGCAGGGAGCTCATTCCACAACCTAAGCGTTCGCGGGATGAAGTTTCTAAAACCGCACTGTACGTGACCATTTAGGTTCTAAGGTGAGAGGATGAATTTTCTGCCAACGAGCGGAGCGATTGCGACTTGTAAAGCAGCAACTTTTGCCACGACGTATAGTACTGCTTCGCTCTATTAAGTACTCCAAGTTTTTCAGACGCCGGCTTCACCGATTATTGCAAATGATCTCGGAACTGAACATCGTCAACAACAAGGATCCCAATGCTCTTGGAGATGGTGAGGGATTTGTGTCTTTGTAGGGTTGAAACCCAGTCAGAGTCATTGGACAAAGTGGTCTCCATTTCGAAAATGGGATGTTTGCAGGGCCCGTGTAAGCGTTTTCAGTACTGTCGTCTGCTTGAAAATGAATGTTTTGAATGTCCAAGATATCATTAATATGCAGTAGAAACAGTGTATGATACAGCACAGAGCCGAGGGAGACACCAACATTTATGTCGTGTGTTCTGCGTCTGACGGATGAAAAGCTAGCCACCCAATTGCATAAACCCTCGGGCATTCTGTAAGATGGCAACTTCGATAGATGACCTCGGTGCCAGACCTGATCGAACGCCTTCGCTATGTCCAGGCCACACGCCAATGCCTCCCCCTGACTCTCAATGGCTAGTGCCCATCGGTGTGTGAGATACACTACCATCAGTCGTGCGACCGCGGCGAAAGCCATATTAACGGTCACTGACCAGGTCGTGTTCTTCTAAGTATCTTAGAAGCTGTGTGTTAATCACACGGTCCATCACCTTGCCCATCACCCTGATCTATCGCCCTTTTTGGACACCAAGTGCACATTCGCAGTCCTCCATGAAGACAGAAATTGCTTAGTGTGGTAGGAAAGCAAGAAGAGGCGCGAAGAGGCGCGTGAGTACAGGACATAACTCAGGAGCACACTGCTTAAGCACCACTGCTGGTATACCGTTTGGCCCAATCGACTCATGAACGTCTAGAGAAAGCAACGCCCGCCGGACCTCCTGCTGTGTTATGGAGATTTCCGGCATGGTCTTGCCGCACCACGGAATTGTACGTGGTACAGCGCCTACATCGTTGATATTCGAGTTTGAGGCAAAGAGACTGCCCAGTAGATCGGCTTTCTCTTTAGCACTATGGGCCAAGTCACCACCGGTCTTTTACAGTGGTGGTAGCGACAACTGGCAAAAGTTTCCTGCGGCAGCTTCAGCAAGCAACCATAAAGGAGCTTTCACCAGCCTTTCATTTAAATAATCCAGTTTTGCCCAATCTGCTAGGCACTGAATTCGATTTTAAAGTTCGAGCTGAAAATGTTCGGCATTCTGTATGAAGGCAGTCATTAGACGGAGCGTAGACCTTATCAAACAAATTCATTTCTCGGGGTTAATATTCAGCGTGGGACAATCACTGCCAATTTTTCCTCTATTGATTACAGAGATATCGCTGAATATTCGCCTATCAGTCAAACTCGTTTTTGGTCAAACCGTCAGGGCTCATCCAGGTCCATTTCCTTTTGAAAAATGAATTCATCATAAAAGAAAGAATTCTCTTTATCCATAAAGTTAACCAATCGCTGTCCCCTATGGTTCCGTTGCCCTACTCTAAATTTCCCTATTTTCAGCTCATCGCCATTTCCAGTGCCCAGTTTTGCGTTTTAGTCCGTCATGACGACAGCGCTTTACTGGTGGGGAGATATGTATGGCTTTTTTACGTCAACCTTATCATCTGGGTGTGCCAAAGTCGGAGGGTAAACCTGTATCACCTTCAGACAATATCCTTACCTAATACGCTACCCTTATCGACACACTCTCGATGGTCGTAATGTTGTTGATGAGGAACTTGTGGACGATAAACCTAATATCACTTTAGCGCAGTTGTTCGCCCTCCCGAAAGTAGGACCAGTTATCGGATTTGAGCAATAGCCCTATTATATCCCAACGCAGCTTGTTTACTTTTTTCCAGCTCAACAATTTTTTGTAATTCCTCAAAGTGCGTGCTTTGTACGCTGCCAGGGACAGTTGTGGGTGTCTATAAAGCTGGTGTAGCCAAGTCATAAAGCCACGATGCAACTTATACCACATTTTGTTGCTAATTTTTTGCCATAAAATTATTTTTTTTGCTCCACCGGTGTCCGAGATACCATGGTCCTACTAGCTTTAGACTAAAGCTATCTTAGCCACCATCATATCTCCGGACCTATTGCACCGATCAACACGGGGCTTGCACCCTATGTTTTGGCATTTTTTTTCTGGTAATTACAAAGCAATATAAATTTAACAACATTTTACTTTTCTTCTCCGTAATTAATAATTTGTACTTTACAAATCCTATTAAACTTTCCTCGGATTTATGATTAGGGTAATTAATATTAACATATCAAGCATACTAAAGATTAAAAGAAGTTTTATTAAATCCTCACCTTTGCACTCGAATTAAATAACAGAATAAGAGAGTTTCTGCATGACTTCAAGTATCGGTGTTCCACCCGCTTTCAGTAGCTCTGATGTAATACCGTCACTGCCCGCCGCCTTATTGTTCTTAAGTTGTTTGAAGTCCATTCTTCAATTCATTCATTCATACAAGCTAACGTCCGGAATATCTTCGGTATAATGTAAAGTTGAATTGGCTCTGGATTCTTTAGCCATGATGACAGTGGCACGAATTGAGTGTAAAACTGTCTATAGAAGTCCTCTGTAAATATTTCAGACTTGGACGAAACGATATTGCCAGTTTCAGTCTTAAGCTTTATTACCTGCCGTTGCCTGATGGACTGATCTCTTGAAATACGGTCCAGCCTCTATTTCGCACTATTCTATCTATTTGTATGGATATTACTACTAACAATAAAAAAGTTTGTGTGTCAGCTCCGACACACGACTGGAGTTTACTCATGTCTATATAAAAATCTCTCTTTCTCTTTCTCCCTAAAAAATTATAAATAATAAAACATAATAATAATAATAAATAAAGCATACAGGAGGAGGAGGAGGCATTACTCTTTAACAAAACGTGACTATTACGCGTGAATGTCATGCTCGATTTTACTACCCATATTTTTTTCAAACCACGGGCCTTAGATCGTCTCTTAAGGAGTAAACTCCAATAAACTCTAATAATAATCTATATTTTTAGACATAGTCGTAGGTCCATACAAGAGTATTAGTATTCCTTAAAAACTATGTTAGTATACAGAGATACACAATAAATAAATATATACAACTATTGTACTAAGATTACAGCTGTCTCGGTCCTACTGAGGCACTGTTACTTTTTAAATGTATCATTATGCATGGTCTCAGCCAGTGACAGTCGGATTTGCTAGCTATGGCGCTGCGCCGTAAGCGTTGCACCGGGTAGGCTACAGACCTTTTTTTCGAATGAGGCGTGGTAACCGTCAACACGGACCGCAGAGAACATTCCTAGTGCACTAGAATCACCATCAACAGGTGAAAATTTTATACTATATCCGGAGAGTGGTAATACTCTTGTGTATAGTTGACCCACCCCACAGGTTACTCGTGTGGGGTTCCTTACAGTAAGCTTTAAATAATGTTATTTTTAGCTGTTCAGTACATCGCTCGAACTTGCGTGCCAACATGTTACACCTTACAGTCAACGCTCTTTCCTCACTAAGACCTTCCCCGAACCAATGACCCAAGTATTTGAACTTTGTGACCTTTTACGAGGGTTTAATACTACTGGCGGTAGCTCGGTGTCATTTTTATTACGTGACCTAAAAACTAAAAATGTTTATAGGTGTATTGAACTCCATGTATCGACGCATAGAGTTCGCAAATACTAATAAGCCTTCTCAAGGCTTTAATTGAAGGACTCAAAAGCACCATGTCATCCGCATAATATTATTTACACTTGTTCTATCAACGAAACAGCCAACGTCGGTGCTACCCTACACGTCAATTTGTACACATCAGAGAATGAATGTGCCCACCTCACTACGAATTCTTCTGGGAAGCCTATATCTCTAAGTTTTTTCCATCGAATTTTATAGGAAACCAAGTCGAATGCCTTAGACAGGTCCAAAAAAGAGGCAAATACAGGCTTTCTAGTACGGTACTATACCGTGTGCTTGATACTTAGTATGGCAGTCATAGTGGATAGTCCGGATCGAAATCCGAACTATGCCTGATGCAGATCGAGCTGCTGAGTCAAATTTTCGTCAAGTAAACATTTTTTCCACTGCTGTAGCCAAAGATATAGGCCTGTAGTTGGACTTATCTGAGGAGTCTTCTGTCTTATTTTTAAGACAACAGTTTTCATGAGTTCATGCGGTAAGTATGCATGGCCGACACAAAGAGAGAACAGCATTGACAAAACTCTAGGCTAATGTGGATGATATAATACGTGTACCGGGAGCAACGACTTTCCCAGTAGAGACCCCCAGCGTCACGCAACGTTCATCCGACTGTGTGCCTGACATAGCTACAAAAAGATTATTAAACATATTTGCGATACCTTCCGGGTTACAGATTGGTACAAAAGGTAGCCAGAATATAATTTTTTTTTTGTTTGGCATGACTCTGGCTCCATCTTTGCTTGGCTTTAATTTTTTTCCTGGTTCGCGCAATAGATTGTAAGCGTTTCCCCCAGGAAGCTTTCCCAAAAGCACCCAATTTTGAAATGAAGACTCGCCCACCATGAACTTCCTCAACATGCTTGTTTCAGCTTCCTACTACTACTACTACTACTACTACTACTACTACTACTACTACTACTACTACTACAGGCTTACGCTCATGCTTGTAAAAAGAATAACTAGCTACGGCAGACTGACTTAGCACTGATACAATGTTCTTATATAAATTACCTATTAAGCTATGTTCTACATTTTCACAGTTTTCCTGTACAAAGTATAAGCTCTTCTAGAAAACCAATAAGTTCAAGCCTATATTACATATATCATACTATATTTATCTATTTGCTTAGGTTTCCATTCACCCCAAATAACTTTATTGCTACCTATTTTTTTCCATTTGTGTTCAGAGCAAAAAATTTTAAGTTCGTTGCCAAATAAACTATTAGGATTAGCATTAAAGTCCCTTAATATGTAAGCAGACCCGCTGTTTGAAGTTTCAACAATTGAACATATTTCACTCAAATACTCTATAAGATTTTCGAGACAGTCTGTTGGCATATACACTGAAAAAAAAAATTAGTGTCGGACAACCGTCCGGAATCGTGACAACTTGTGCCTTTCACTTTTTATGTCTGTCTCTCTCGCTCTTAGGCGGGCTAACCATGCCGCGTGCCTCTCACTCGCTCTCATTGTGAGCGCATAACGTGAGCGGAGCGTAACGCAGTTTCTTGAAGTGTCACCCGGCAAACCAATTTATAAGACGTTGTCACGTCAAAATAAGTAAAATAAATATGGTTATATGCTAAGTAAATATAGCCCTATGACACATATTTATCGTTATCGCCATAAGACGCACACTTTCACATGGTATAACCGTGATGCAAGGAAAAACACTTTTATTACCCCCGTGTAGTTTTCACCAATGCAACCCAACGGACGAGTCAATTGCTGATTTAGCTGCGTAGCCGTAACCTCGATTCACAGCCATGTTTCTTGCAGCGTTATGACGTCTGCTGAGTTTGTCAGTGTTTTCACACATTCATGAGAGGTTTGCAATAATAACCGACTAATTTACATGTTTTATTTAGACTAACTTGCATTACTCTGTGTATTTCCGTTAATATGCATTTAACGTAAATGGTAAGACATTGCGTCCATTTCTATTAAAATTTATAAATCGCCTGAAGGAAATTCCCTCGGGGCTTGGGCCACAAATCTTTCTTTAGCGTTTTCCTATAAATATAAGTCGCATAACCGTGTTTGAGGTCTCGTTATCTATATCTATACTAATATTATAAAGAGGAAAGATTTGTTTGTTTGTTTGGATTGAATAGGATCCGAAACTACTGGACCGATTTGAAAAATTCTTTTACCGTTAGAAGCCGACATTATCCCTGATGAACATAGACTACTTTTTACCGCGGGACAATGCGTCATTCCTACGGGGAAACGGGTAATAGGACAACGGGTAGTAAGAATTATCCTTCCGTACATTCCTAATTACTTAATTACGTAATTACGGCCTTTTTCATATAACTTCTAATCGGCTGATCCGATTGGGTTTAAATTTTATATGGGTATTTTGATGGTTTCATAGACACGAATGTATTATGACATTAAAGAGGAAAGATTTGATTGTTTGTTTTTTTTCTATAATTGAGGAGTTGCCGTAAGAACCTACGCCGATAACGAAATTTTGGGTGGGCGAAGCCGCTGGCGGAAGCTAGTTGTAAATAAAAAGGGGAACTTTGACATCAGCTACTTTAAAATTGACTTCCTGCTCTGCCTTTCCCTGTTAACCTATGAAACGATTTCGATAACTTTCTTTTGGACCGTTATCTATTCGTCAAACGGTTTTTCCTTGTTCCATTGACCTTTTTCGCGCACAACGTAAGCCATGGTTTTGTATTTTACAGCTGATTGCGCCCGTTTAGACTGTTTATCGCTCATTAACAAAGTTTTGCTCGATATAGAAAAGTTGAACTTGTCTTTATGAGGTATTGCTGACGGTCCACTTTCATAATTAGAAACATTAACTAGGCACGCACCCCATCTCAAATTCACATTCCTCCAAAATTATTTACTCCGTTTGCAGTTTGATCTCGTTGTCCGTCACGTTGGAAGACATGATAGTTTTTAGATATTTTTTTAACACTATTATATCTTTTAATAGTCGTGTAACGTCTTTGTGGTCAAACATTAACGGGGAAAGCTTCTGCAGATCACGGGCAACAAAATTAGGCACATCTTCTGGATCAGACTCTTCAAAAAAAGATACAATAGCCTGGAGATCACGGTTGGTTTTTCTATCTTCCTTTTCTGTATCTTTTTCATTTTTCTTCCCCTTTTTGACTGATTCGAAGAGCAGCTGCAGAACTTGTTGATGCGAACTAACACTTCTTCATCCATAACATCAATTTAATTTTGTGTAACAGCAATTCGCTCATTACAATATATATTTCATCACATTAGAGACCATTGCCTTACACTTTATTTTCAGTTTAACGCACCACGAGGACCGTCTATCGAGCCCACTGTCTTTAGATTTTATGTTAACAATTTTTTTTCTTTTAGGAAGCTATGTTTATAAAACTGAAAGGAATACATTTCATAAATCCTCCTCCATTTATCGATAAAGTTCTCGCCGCGTTAAGATCGATCATTAAGAAGTCACTGATGGAAGGTCTCCACGTCCACCCCACAGGATCGAGGACCATTGACCAATTCTTTCCCATGGACCAGCTGCCTCAAGACTGCGGAGGCACCTACCAGACTTTAGCTGAGTGCAAGGGTACCTTCTGATTTTAATATATTTTTTTAATATATTAATAGCTTATATAATAAAATAAGATAAAAAGTAAAATAAGATTTAATAATAGTACATTATGTATTAAGGATGGTAAGGAGAAAATTACCAACGAGGGGCTATTGAGAAGCCTACGGTCAATAAACTAATGAATTTAGGATTCTTTTCCTTACACTTATCTTTAACAGTGTTATTACGTGCAGGCAAAGCGGGTGCTAATTACTTAACCTTAATTACTCCCACGAGCTTTTTCTTTGTAAATTTTACTTTTCTTAAAGCAAAGCGCACTTTCAAAGAACTCACGGGTGGCAATAACGCACATATTCTATCAAAAATTGCGTTATTATTTATAAAAGCTGTCTGTTCAAAATATTACTACACGGCACACGCACACTAGATATTCCAGAGCAATTACAAATTTCAACTTTAGCCAAAACTTTTTAATTCATTAATCCTCTACATATCTAACACCATCTAGCGGTGGCGCTGTTTTCTCTACTTCTATTACTATAGTAACGCGGGCGGTACGGACATTACAAACTCGAGTCATTAAAGCCTTCGGTGTTCGGCCTTGTGCTTTTAAATAGCCTCTCGTTAGTTATTTTCTAGTTAATACACAGTGTACTATTTCGCATGCATACGAAAGTAGACCTACCCCAAACCTGTCCACAATGACTGGTCTCGAATCGCTTTCTTCTTACATGGTTAAAAGTTTTACAATCTAATGCATAATTTTCATATTGACGTAAGGTGAGTGGGAGTAAGACGGAATGCTTTTTTGATAAGATAAAAAGTGCGTTTTTAAAATCTAAATGTTATTGTATTCAGTTATATAAAAACAACTTTTTTGTCAAAGTGAATATACCAATTGTTACGTAACAAGTGAGGGAGTTCCATTTTTTATTATTATGCCCTTTCTGACTCAATAAGCTACGGGAAAAATATAATGGTAAGTGTGAAAGATGGAATAAGTATCTTAAATGTTTTATAAAAGCGCTAGCTATTATTGACTATTTGATTCCTACATTTATAGACGCCGATGAATAAAGCTACTATTATTATAAAAAAATACATATTATATTAACTTTTTATAAAAATATATATAATATTATTTATATTACATACATAAAGTTTACATTGTAAACCGTTAAAAGACCATTCTTTAAAACTATATTTCCTTCTTACCCCGTTTTGAAGTCGGCAGGTTTATTATAAACTATTTTTAGTCTGCAGGTTCCTAAATGAAAACAAACACTACTGAAGAAGATTCAGTCATATTTTTTATTTGGTACTGACTCGGTAAGTATTTGCACGCAGAGAATACTCAATATTTAAGAAGAAGCACCTAAAAATTACAAAATCTTTTAAAATGTAAATACTGATTAACTTCACATTCACCACTGTAGTTTTATTAATTTTTTAAATCACTACAAATATAATTCCATCTTACCTGCTTACAAAGTTACAGATACCGGGGGTAATATAAAAAAACACAATATGACAAAAAAGACATGTTTTCAAAAATCGAAAATCACACAACCACACTTACTATCTGACTAGCAGCAACTGAATGGTGGGACGCAATAAAAGGCTGACCAAAACAATGTTGCCAACAACAACATATAGGTGCACAATTCGTGGCTTTTGTTAGTTTTCTAACTTCCCCGTTTTTTTATTTTCCCCCACTCACCTAAAACAAAAATCTTATTTTGTTTCAGATGAAATTCTAATGAAGCTAAAGGCAAACGCTGAATTCTTCCAAAAGGATAGCAAGAAGAGAGTGACTGAGTCTCTGAGACCTGGCAAACCGAAGACCTTTACGGACTTCTTTGGTGGAATTGAAGGATCCTTCAAAAAACTGGATATCGACTGAAAATCACAAATAGTGTTAACCCTTATTTAAATAGCTGAAATATGTTCAATCATTTTCTTCTACTTGTTTTTCAAAATAACTGTAATAAAATGAAAAGAAAAAAAAAATAAGAAGGAAAGAAAATCATTTATTATTAAAGGCTCACTTATGCCCGCTACTAACGAAGCTTTTTACTGTTTTTATAGTTTATAGTTACTTTTTATAGTTTATAGTTACTTTTTATCAACAGAACAGAAAACACAATAACCTTTTTGCAAAATTTTAAGTCTCTCGTAGTTTGGGCTGCGCGTTGATATCTCAGTTAGGGCCACTTGCGCTCCTCAGGGTTAGCGCCATTTTTGCCAAGTTATAAAGTTAACCTGAGTCAAAGTCATATTTGTCTTGCGCTACTACTTAACCCGGGTGACTGCCGAGTTAAATATTAAAAATTTAACCCGCATCCATCGGAGGGTTAAGTCGCTAACTCCGCCATATTGCGCCAACATTTTTAAGTTACATTCGTTTTCATATCGATTTACTAGTTAAATTTATATTATTTTTCGACTATGAGTAGTTACCTATAACTATAAATAGGCAAGTAGGTAGATAACATTTAATTTTCTGACGAATACATTTACTAAAACCATTTTAATAGAACTGTGCAAGAACAAAGTGTTTAGGTATTTTAAAAGTATGAGGTAACAAAACTTTTACTCACTATTCTCAGATAATAATTATAGGTATGTACACTGAATTCCGAGGTTCATTATCTTTGCTTCTGCTGCCTGCGGGCATTCAAGAATCCTCGGTTTTTTTTCTATATTCAACACATACACACAAATAGTCAGGCAAAGACTCCACCGTAGAAAAAAAAGGAGCAAGAACGAACGCGTTAAGACAACGAAAGATCTTTAGTAGGTCCATTTTTATCACTTTCTACTTGCACAATTCAAATTAAATAAATATGTAGTGAATAAACCGACAGACTGAGTACCTACGTACGAGTATAATGCAAAACATGGAATAACATCATTTTTAAAAGCATCTTCCATTCCTAAAACGTCATTCATAAACATCTGGCGTTCGGCTGCATGGCTTCACGAAGGAGTCGAAGGACGACATAATAAGGTATTATCTTTGAAAGTTCATTGTCGAAGAATAACATAGATTGTAAAAACAGATAGATTTATTGTTTCTAACAAAAGAGAGTGAGACCCATATATTAATATGCAGGAATTTCTTATTTAGGCGGTTTATAACAGGATGCAAATTTATTTTTATTATGTTGTCACTTACTGAGGCATAGTTAACTTTCTGCTTCTGCAAGACAATTGACGAGTTATCTAGTTATACATTTGACCCAGGTTTAGTTATTTAGCTAGTTATTTATTTAACCCTGAATCTTCCGCAAGTCGGCCTTAGTCAGTCAGTTATTTAGTTTCCTCTTTTTTTTTTTTTTAGTTTTTATATATATATATATCTACTATATTTTTATGGAGGATCAATAATAACAATATAATATATGAAATAAATCATCATATCAGCCCATTTTGGTCCATTGTTGGTTTAATATAAATATTCGAATATGCTTTTGAAATTTAAGACTTTGTGGCAATAACTGATTTACAAGTTTACACGCAAGTTGCATGTGTAAGTTAGATGCAATTATCAAATTGCATCAATCAGGGGTAACAATTATAACCATTGTAGCCGTGCTGGAACAAACCGCTAGCAAAATACATAAATTCTGATAAAAACATTTTTGTAATAATTTGTTAGTTTCATTTGTAACGTTTATGTAACATTTCCACCGTAACTTTCCGTTATTTTACAAATTTAAAAGTTGTGTCAATTTAACAGTTGGTAGTGATTTCCTATACGTATTAGTCCCCGATCTAGGTCCGTCCAGCGAAGATATAGTGTAGTGCGACAGGCCTGTTATGATTTTATAATTTAACCCCTATAAACTTGGCCATATAACACTATAAAACGTTTCAACCAATAATCTAGCATGCCGCCGAAAGTCGCTGACTAAAAGTTGTGAGCTGTCAGCCACAGTTAGCGGCAGACTAGCTTATTGGTAAAAAAGTATTGAAAACACCCCTAGTCCAGGTCCCGCGAACTTTAGGTAGGTCAAGTTTATAGCGAGAGGATTACCTATTGCGTTTAGATATTGTCTATATTAAAATTATGCGTCCCTCCACCCCACATGCGATGCCTACGCATGCATAGTAAGTCAAGTCGCGTCTCGGTATGAGCCGACCCTAATGCAAAATGTGGAAGAAGCCGTATCACTCCTAATTTGACGATCTCTATCACACTGTCTACCGGTGATAATATGTACCTATTCTGTGTCGGGTCATAATCTTGGACTGAATTTCATTTGACCCGCTAACAGCGAGCTATGTTTAAATTGATTGTGATCAACACACAGCTCCTAAGATACCTAAAAATACATGACCGACCTGCGACCGTCAATATGGATTTTACCACGGACGCTCAACTGATGACCTTCTAGTGTATCTAACACTTCGATGGGCACTAGTTCTTGTGGGTCAGGGCCTCCCTTTTGAATTTAGCCTGGACGTAGCGTAGGCGTATGATTGGGTCTGGCACCGGGGTCTTCTGTCGAAAGTGTCATCTTAAGGACTGCACGAGGGTTTGTGCACATGGGTGGCTAGCCTTTGTCCAGCACTCTTGCAGCCGTAGTTGACGTTTGTTGCTCTGATATCATGGGTACCTGCAAAGCTCTGTGCTGTCTCCTACGCTGTTTCTACTGCATGTCAATGACATGTTGGACAGCAACATCATACATTGCAGATGATAGTTCAAACGTTAAAGGTCAAAATAATAAAAGCCTATAAAAGTATGTATTGGTAGGGATTCATTCTTAATCCAAAGCGTTCGAGGGAGGAAGGTCCTCCGAAACAACACTGTACTGTACTTTTAGAGAAACTCCAAGCATAGCTCGTTCTACCACGCGCTGTCCGACTTTGAACTTGTAGACTAGCTCCGCTGTAAGTGTCTACGATTTGGCAGCGAGATTCATGACAGGCAAGACGCACTGGTCAAAGACCTTTGTTTTTAGGCACTGCAGTATAGGCCTTGAGAAGATTTGACAAAACTTGCCAAATACTAGCCATCCCAGCTGGATCCTCTCCTAGTAGGTTATTTCTCGAAGGTTATTCGGCCAATTTGGATTGTCTGACCAAGGTGGAATACTTCGAGTATGTTTCCAGCCACGTCTAGTGGCGCTGGCATAATGTGTTGGTTGACCATGACTTTTGTATTATTTAAATTCATGCAAAGGCCTACGAGTCGTAAGCATTCATCTAGATGCAACATTCTGCTGAGTTCTTCCAAAGACTTTGCCATGATGACGATTTCGTCGGCAAACCTAAGGTGTGTAATATATTCGCCGTTTACGTTAATGTCAATTTAAGTAGTGTATATTCTGGCTCAATACAGAAAAAAAATAGCTCAATATAAAAACAGATCATTCAACATCGTACTCTATTCAAATCATGTGTCTCTCATAGTGAAAAAAACTATCAAACAAATGAACGGTCCGTTGTAAAACTGGTCAGATTATTAACATCAGACTAGTCATCAGTTTATTTTGTATTACATATAAACACACATATCACAACTATCAGTTTGTAATTCGAAAAACAAAATGGCTTGTTATATGAAAATTTTTAGAAGGAATTTATATTTCTTATAATTGATCAATGAGTTACTAAATTAAGTATTACAAATCAAACAACATTTCTTTTACATTCAAAGGTTTATTACATTATTTTTAATTTTAGATATCAGGTCTTTTAAATTAAAATAAACATCATCAAATAATAAACTTTGTGCATTTTACTTTATACTTTATACTTTATACTGCCCGCACACGGCAGAGCAAAGGCTCGACATTGACACATACGCTTGGTATCTTCTAGGGTATCAAAAGTTTCAGCATCGAAAATTTCGATTTTTATAACTTTCAATCCTTTTCCTTTGCTTAGTATTTTCACATACGAGTATGTGTAGTATCTTGCCCCATGGGAATAAAGTTAAATGGACATGACGAATCATCCTCCTGTAAAAAAAAAAAAACAGGTAAGTATATGGTACAATATTTCTGAAAATAAGTATAAGTGTCAAAGTGTTTTATTTGAATAACATTCTTTTAGATGGTTCCATTACTTACCAACGACATTTTATATTTTAATTTTCGTCCACCTACTGTTTTATTACAAACTGACTAGCATTTTCATTCAAACACTTTGTTTTATATAGAACCGCGGAAAAAAAGTAAGTAAATAATGTTTAAAATGATTTGAATTAATTATTCGATGATAGTCCGAGATTTATAAATTAAGAGTTTTTGCTGACGCAGTGTCGTTGGAACATTTAAAGCATAGCGCAAACCGTGCGATCATGTTGCGTGCAACGGCGGCGGCTACTTAGCATCCGTAGGACGACTAATCGTCTCAAAGTATATGCAGCATGGAACGTCTGATCGCCACCGCTGCACGCGACCCGCTTTATGTGTCGTTGAGATGATCTTAGTTGAAAGGCAATCAATCAAAAGGAAATCAAGTAGGAATCACCCATGTTCCTATAATGGAATCTTATAAGAGTCAGCTATTATGTACATACGAGTTTATTATCTTTACGTTACTCACACTATGAAACTTAGTGCAATAAATAGGCTGAAGTCTGCATGAAATGTCATGAGTTGCAACAAGTGAAGCAACAAGAAAAAATTACATAGGAAGAAACTGCTGGAAACTAAGGCAATGTAACTTTTTATTTTCACTCAAAAACTTTCAAAAGCTTTTAAAAAAATATATGTATCATTTAATTTTATTGTTTTTTTTTTAGGTTGAGATCTATGCCACTTCTCACCGACGATGTATTCCCGCTGTCGGATGAAGAACCTGTACCTCCATTGGTCAAGAAGGTATATCACGTCAACGCTAAAAGAGCAGTCCGAGAGCCCGATAGACGACAAAAGCAGTAACAAATGTAAGCTTTTTTAATCATTTTTTTATACAACAATTAACTTTTATCGGATTGAATATAGTTTTTTTGTCACCAAAATCGATGACATGGTTCCTTAGAACATATTTATCTAAGTCTAATAATTTCTGAGTTCACCACCACCACCATGTTAATTTCCTCATATATAAGGCTACGAGTGCTTGAATTACATTAGTTTTTTGTGTCTTCTATTCACGGATTACTACAATCAGAAGATGAAGCGCCGGCTGAAACCCCATCCACTATCACGAAAAAGAAACGTGTCAGCCATTAGGATATGCAGCAAAAGTGAGAACAATTTTTAAATATATATATATATATATATATATATATTAGAATGGTTTGAATTGTATCTCTGAATGCTTTTGCTTTATGATACCTCAACCTAAAATGTGTCGTCCATTTACTGACAGATTACCACCGCAGACTTCTGAGGACGAATCACCCCCACCATCGAAGAAGCGAGCGAGTGCTTCACACATCGCACCACCTCCTTCAAAGAAGAACACCAAGTCGACCATCAAACCAGTCACACCACCAACACGCGTTACTGGCAAAGACCTCTTTGGCGACGACAGTAAAGAGGAGTAAATGTGATTTAAAGTTTACGATGAGTTATGAGATAGTTTTTAAATGTGAGAAATGTGATTTAAAGTTTACGAGGAAAGAGTTTTTCAGTATCATTTGAGAACCAAGTTAAATAAGTCAAATTGAATAATGGCAACTGATTTTTTTATATCACTATGAAGGAGATGTTAAATGTGAGAAATGTGATTTAAAGTTTACGAGGAAAGAGTTTTGCAGTATCATTTGAGAACCAAGTTAAATAAGTCAAATTGAATAATGGCAACTGATTTTTTTATATCACTATGAAGGAGATGTTAAATGTGAGAAATGTGATTTAAAGTTTACGAGGAAAGAGTTTTTCAGAATCATTTGAGAACCGAGTTAAATAAATCAAATTGAATAATGGCAACTGAATTTTTATATCAATGTGAAAGAGATGTTAAATGTGAGAAATGAAGAAATGTTAAATGTGATAAATGTGATTTAAAGTTTACGAGGAAAGAGTTTTTCAGTATCATTTGAGAACCGAGTTAAATAAATCAAATTGAATAAATTTTTATATCAATGTGAAAGAGATGTTAAATGTGATAAATGTGATTTAAAGTTTACGAGGAAAGAGTTTTTCAGTATAATTTGAGAACCGAGTTAAATAAACCAAATTGAAGTATGGCAACTAAGTTTTTATATTAATGTGAAAGAGATGTTAAATATGAGAAATGAAGAAATGTAAAATGTAAGAAATGTGATTTAAAGTTTACGAGGAAAGAGTTTTTCAGTATCATTTGAGAACCGAGTTAAATAAATCAAATTGAATGAATTTTATATCAATGTGAAAGAGATGTTAAATGTGATAAATGTGATTTAAAGTTTACGAGGAAAGAGTTTTTCAGTATAATTTGAGAACCGAGTTAAATAAATCAAATTGAAGTATGGCAACTAAGTTTTTATATCAATGTGAAAGAGATGTTAAATCTGAGAAATGAAGAAATGTTAAATGTGCGAAATGTGATTTAAAGTTTACGAGGAAAGAGTTTTTTAGTATTATTTGAGAACCGAGTTAAATAAATCAAATTGAATAATGGCAACTAAGTTTTATATCAATGTGAAAGAGATGTTAAATATGTAAAATGTGATTTAAAGTTTACACGGAAAGAGTTTGTCAGTATCATTTGAGAACCAAGTTAAATAAATCAAATTGAATAATGGCAACTGATTTTTTTTATATCACTATGAAGGAGATGTTACATGTGATAAATGTGATTTAAAGTTTACGAGGAAAGTGTTTTTCAGTATCATTTGAGAACCGAGTCAAATAAATCAAATTGAATAATGGCAACTAAGTTTTTATATCAATATGAAAGAGATGTTAAATGTGAGAAATGTGATTTAAAGTTTACTAGGAAAGAGTTTTTTAGTATCATCATATCACTATGAATGTAAAATATGTAAAATGTGATTTAAAGTTTACACGGAAAGAGTTTTTCAGTATCATTTGAGAACCAAGTTAAATAAATCAAATTGAATACTGGCAACTGATTTTTTTTATATCACTATGAAGGAGATGTTACATGTGATAAATGTGATTTAAAGTTTACTAGGAAAGAGTTTTTAGTATCATCATATCACTATGAAGGAGATGTCAAATGTAAGAAATGTGATTTAAAGTTTACGAGGAAAGAGTTTTTCAGAATCATATGAGAACCGAGTTAAATAAATTAAATTGAATAATGGCAACTGAATTTTTATATCAATGTAAAAGAGATGTTAAATGTGAGAAATGAAGAAATGTTAAATGTGCAAAATGTGATTTAAAGTTTATGAAGAAAGAGTTTTTCAGTATCATTTGAGAACCGAGTTAAATAAATGAAATTGAATAAATTTTTATATCAATGTGAAAGAGATGTTAAATGTGATTTAAAGTTTACGAGGAAAGAGTTTTTCAGTATAATTTGAGAACCGAGTTAAATAAATCAAATTGAATAATGGCAACTAAGTTTTTACATAGATATGAAAGAGATGTTAAATGTGAGAAATGTGATTTAAAGTTTACGAGGAAAGAGTTTTTTAGTATTATTTGAGAACCGAGTTAAATAAATCAAATTGAATAATGGCAACTAAGTTTTATATCAATGTGAAAGAGATGTTAAATATGTAAAATGTGATTTAAAGTTTACACGGAAAGAGTTTGTCAGTATCATTTGAGAACCAAGTTAAATAAATCAAATTGAATAATGGCAACTGATTTTTTTTATATCACTATGAAGGAGATGTTACATGTGATAAATGTGATTTAAAGTTTACGAGGAAAGTGTTTTTCAGTATCATTTGAGAACCGAGTCAAATAAATCAAATTGAATAATGGCAACTAAGTTTTTATATCAATATGAAAGAGATGTTAAATGTGAGAAATGTGATTTAAAGTTTACTAGGAAAGAGTTTTTTAGTATCATCATATCACTATGAATGTAAAATATGTAAAATGTGATTTAAAGTTTACACGGAAAGAGTTTTTCAGTATCATTTGAGAACCAAGTTAAATAAATCAAATTGAATACTGGCAACTGATTTTTTTTATATCACTATGAAGGAGATGTTACATGTGATAAATGTGATTTAAAGTTTACTAGGAAAGAGTTTTTAGTATCATCATATCACTATGAAGGAGATGTCAAATGTAAGAAATGTGATTTAAAGTTTACGAGGAAAGAGTTTTTCAGAATCATATGAGAACCGAGTTAAATAAATTAAATTGAATAATGGCAACTGAATTTTTATATCAATGTAAAAGAGATGATGAAAGAGATGAGATGTAAAATGAAGAAATGTTAAATGTGCAAAATGTGATTTAAAGTTTATGAAGAAAGAGTTTTTCAGTATCATTTGAGAACCGAGTTAAATAAATGAAATTGAATAAATTTTTATATCAATGTGAAAGAGATGTTAAATGTGATTTAAAGTTTACGAGGAAAGAGTTTTTCAGTATAATTTGAGAACCGAGTTAAATAAATCAAATTGAATAATGGCAACTAAGTTTTTACATCAATATGAAAGAGATGTTAAATGTGAGAAATGTGATTTATGAAACAAAAGGTTAAATGTGATAAATGTGATTTAAAGTTTACTAGGAAAGAGTTTTTCAGTATCATTTGAGAACCGAGTTAAATAAATCAAATTGAATAATGGCAACTAAGTTTTTATATCAATATGAAAGAGATGTTAAATGTGAGAAATGTGATTTAAAGTTTACGAGGAAAGAGTTTTTTAGTATTATTTGAGAACCGAGTTAAATAAATCAAATTGAATAATGGCAACTAAGTTTTTATATCAATATGAAAGAGATGTTAAATGTGAGAAATGTGATTTAAAGTTTACTAGGAAAGAGTTTTTTAGTATCATCATATCACTATGAATGTAAAATATGTAAAATGTGATTTAAAGTTTACACGGAAAGAGTTTTTCAGTATCATTTGAGGACCGAGTTAAATAAATCAAATTGAATTATGGCAACTAATTTTTTAAATAAATGTGAAGGAGATGTTAAATATGTACAATGTAAGAAATGTGATTTAAAGTTTACGAGGAAAGAGTTTTTCAGTACCATTTGAGAATGAAGTTAAATAAATCAAATTGAATAATGGCAACTGATTTTTTTATATCACTATGAAGGAGATGTCAAATGTGAGAAATGTGATTTAAAGTTTACGAGGGAAGAGTTTTTCAGAATCATTTGAGAACCGAGTTAGATAAATCAAATTGAATAATGGCAACTGAATTTTTTTATCAATGTGAAAGAGATGTTAAATGTGAGAAATGAAGAAATGTTAAATGTGAGAAATGAAGAAATGTTAAATGTGCGAAATGTGATTTAAAGTTTACGAGGAAAGAGTTTTTCAGTATCATTTGAGAACCGAGTTAAATAAATCAAATTGAATGAATTTTTATATCAATGTGAAAGAGATGTTAAATGTAATAAATATGATTTAAAGTTTACGAGGAAAGAGTTTTTCAGAATCATTTGAGAACCGAGTTAAATAAATCAAATTGAACAATGGCAACTGAATTTTTATATCAATGTGAAAGAGATGTTAAATGTGAGAAATGAAGAAATGTTAAATGTACGAAATGTGATTTAAAGTTTACGAGGAAAGAGTTTTTCAGTATCATTTGTGAACCGAGTTCAATAAATCAAATTGAATAATGGCAACTAAGTTTTTATATCAATGTGAAAGAGATGTTAAATGTGATAAATGTGATTTAAAGTTTACGAGGAAAGAGTTTTTCAGTATCATTTGAGAACCGAGTTAAATAAATCAAATTGAATAATGGCAACTAAGTTTTTATTTCAATGTAAAAGAGATGTTCAATATGTAAAATGTGATTTAAAGTTTACACGGAAAGAGTTTTTCAGTATCATTTGAGAACCAAGTTAAATAAATCAAATTGAATAATGGAAACTATTTTTTTTATAACACTATGAAGGAGATTTTAAATGTGAGAAATATGATTTAAAATTTACGAGGAAAGAGTTTTTCAGAATCATTTGAGAACCGAGTTAAATAAATCAAATTGAATAATGGCAACTAAGTTTTTATATCAATATGAAAGAAATGTTAAATGTGCGAAATGTGATTTAAAGTTTACGAGGAAAGAGTTTTTCTGTATCATTTGAGAACCGAGTTAAATAAATCAAATTGAATAAATTTTTATATCAATGTGAAAGAGATGTTAAATGTGATTTAAAGTTTACGAGGAAAGAGTTTTTCAGTATAATTTGAGAACCGAGTTAAATAAATCAAATTGAATAATGGCAACTAAGTTTTTACATCAATATGAAAGAGATGTTAAATGTGAGAAATGTAATTTAAAGTTTACTAGGAAAGAGTTTTTCAGTATCATTTGAGGACCGAGTTAAATAAATCAAATTGAATAATGGCAACTATTTTTTTATATAAATGTGAAAGAGATGTTAAATATGTACAATGTGAGAAATGTGATTTAAAGTTTACGAGGAAAGAGTTTTTGAGTATCATTTGAGAATCAAGTTAAATAAATCAAAGTGAATAATGGCAACTGATTTTTTTATATCACTATGAAGGAGATGTTAAATGTGAGAAATGTGATTTAAAGTTTACGAGGAAAGAATTTTTCAGAATCATTTGAGAACCGAGCTAAATAAATCAAATTGAATATTGGCAACTAAATTTAAAAGTGTTCATATTATATTGAATTCCTCAATAAAAACAGAGTCATAACTTATTGTGTGAAAACTAAAAACGAAATTTTTATAACACCTGAAGAATTATTATATCACCGTGAAAAGAATAGATATTACTAGACTGATTGAAATATCGTTGAAAGAAATAGGTGTATTAAAGTACAATTTGAATTGTTTGCCAATTATTGTTTTTTTCTTTTACAGTTCCCAACGCCCGAGAGCTAGTAAGTTATGAGAAAGTTTTAAAATGTGAGTAAATGTAATTTAAAGTTTACGAGGAAAGAGTTTCAGTATCATTTCAAAACCGAGTTACATAAATCAAATTGTATAATGACAAGTGAATTTAAGAATGTTTGTTTATTAAATTCCACATTTAAAAACAGGGTCATAACTTATTGTGTTAAACCTGAAAACGAAATTTTAATAACACCTGATGAATTTTGAAACTGATGAAAAAAAAAGTTACTAGACTGACTGAAATATCGTTGGAAAGAAATAAAAGTACAATTTGAATTGTTTGCACTATATATTTAGTAAATTAAATCATTTAATACGAAATTTGAGATTATAAGTGATATTAATGAATTGAAACAGATATATAAGACGAAAATCATTGAAACATTGAAACAAAAATATACTGAATTTGAACATCATGAGTCTGGTTGGAAATTTTTTACACTGAATCGCTTAGAGATTAACATTAATAGTGCCTTATGCGAGGGGGTACCTATAGAGAACTTTCCCCTTGTGTAGCTAATACGAAATGTAAAGAATAACGACAATTTTTGTTTTTTATGGAGCATTTTAGCAGGGCTGTACCCATGTGATAAAAATGCAAACAGATGCAGTTCTTATCCTCACTATTCAAAAGTATTTGTTTTGGGAGGAATAACATTATCTCCATCACTCTATGACATAAGGAAATTTGAAAAGAATAACCCGAATATAAGTGTTAATGTATATGGAATATGTTACTGGACCGCTCTATATGACGCTGCTCTATATGATGATAATTAATCATTTTAATTTACTATTCATACGAAAAAATTAAAAAGGTCATTATCGCTTAATCAAAAATTTCTTACGTTTAGTTTGTAGTCAGTTATCGAAACACAAAGGAAGTGTTGTTTTATGTGAAACATGTTTGCAGAGTTTTAAAAGTAAAGAAAAATGTAATAAACACTATTGCTCTAAAGTTTTACAATGATTACCGAAGTCAAACACTTCAAGTTTAAACATTTTAAGAGACAACAAAAAAAAATCTTTTGTTATTTATGCAAATTTTGGAAGTTTGTTAGAGAATTATTCAGATACTTTTCGTGGTGTAACTACTACTTTATATAAGACTCATAAACCATAATGTTTTGCTTACTATATATGTTTTTCGTTTGATAGCTCACTTAGCAATCTCGTATTATATCGAGGACCAGATACCAGTTAAATGTTTATAAAAATTTAATATAAGATATCCAATATATAAATGATATAATTAGAACCAGTTAGCCGATGATACAATTGACTGAAAGACAACAAATCGAATATCGGTCGAAAACTCATTGTCATATTTGTAAACATTTATAATTCGATGATAAGGTTCATGATCATGATCATATTACCGGTGCGTTTAGAGGCTGCACACTTTTATTGCAATCTCAATTTTCAAGTGTGTTCATTTATACCTGTTGTGTTTCATAATTTATGTGGTTATGATTTACATTTATTCATAATGGAGCTAACGAAATATGATGGTTCAATCAATATTATTCCTAAGACTAAAGAGAAATATATAACGATTACGAAGTCATTCGAAATAAATAACAACAAAAAACATCAACATGTAAAAGTAAGATTTATTGATTCTTTTCAGTTCCTAAGTGCAAGCCTAGATAAATTAAGTCAAAGTTTGAATGATAATAATTTTATCTATACTAAAAAAATCTTTACTACTCAAACCCAATTTAAGTTGATGAGAAAACAGGAGTTTACCCATACAACTTGAATTGTTATTTAAAATATTAAGAAAAATGTATACCACCTAAAAAACAGTTTTATAATAGTTTATCAAAGCAACACATTTCTGATGAAGACTACGCATGTGCAAAACGTATGGAAAGAGTTTGACATAACTGATATGGGTAAATACACTGATCTATATTTGGAATGTGATGTTTTGTTGCTGACCGACATATTTGAGAATTTCAGAACAATGAGCTTGTATCAATATAAGTTAGATCCGGATTATTATGTTACTGCACCAGGTTTGAGCTGGGATGCAATGCTGCTTTATACTGATGTTAAAGTTGAAATGTATCATATGATAGAAAAAGGTGTTCGAGGTGGTTTGGCGCAGTGTACGTAAGGACACGCAAAAGCTATTAATATGTACTTACCAAATTTTAACTGTTCTGAACCATCTAATTATTTTATTTAACTTGACGCGCATAACTTGTACGGTTTTGCTATGATGAAAAAAATACCCATTTCTAATTTTAGATTCTTATCACCGGAAGAACTAAATAAATTTAATGTTGAAATCATTAGTGATAATAGCGAGCACGGATTCATTTTCAAAGTAGATTTAGAGTACCATAATCACTTACATGTTTCACATAGTGATTTACCTTTTGCTGTCGAGAAACTTATCCCACCTGGTGGTAAATAAAAAAATATTTGCGCCTCTTAATAGATATTGTTACGTTGTTCATTATCATCATTTAAAGGAATGTTTAAAACAAAGACTGATATTAAAAAAAAATCATCGAGCTATAACTTTTAGACAAGAAAGTTTTTTAAAGAAATACATAGATTTGAATACCAGCTTCCGTCAGTCATTGAACTCAGATTTTCAAACATATTCGAAGGTGCCTAAACAATTAATACGTGACATTGCAAATTTGATATTACTCTTTAAAAAGGATCAAATAAACTTAAAACATGTGTACAATGAGCATGTAAATTCAGACATATCGTAGTATGAATTCAGAGATATTTGTTATGATATTTGGTGTGAAAAACATATTTTTTTGACAATAAATAAAGAGTGCGATTAAAAAGAAGAAAGGTATAGAAATTTTTTTGACACATTTATATATAATCTGACATAAATAAACTGTAACCAGTTGTATTGTAGAAGTGACAGTAGCAAGTCTACAAAAATAAGTTACAATATTAAAGAACAGGCAATAACATCGTCTAATACCATAAACATAACAAGCTAAAGCAATTAGTAGACAATGATGATCAAAATAACTATGAATTCAATAAAATATTCAAACCTCTTACGGAGGCCTTAGTAGAGATCATGCAATCAAATATAAATAAATCATAATGTGACTTTGATATGTCCATATTGTATTGATACAATTTGCTTACAAGGTTTGTCAAGAGATGGCGCCACTAATATTTTAGATCACGCTATGGTTACATTCATACGATAGTCACAAGTGATTCTCATCTTAAATAAAGTTTGAAACTTAAGTTTTAGTTTACCAATCATATAGTGCAGTCCTGACATCTGGTGCCGAAACTCGGGAAAATTGAGTTTGGAGGACTTAGAAAAAATCGTGAGTAATGTGATTTGTGGCTTATAAAAATCGTAAAACATGTGATCAGTGTAAATAAAATAAAAATCTGACCTTGTAAAAATATTGTGTTAATTTCGAAATTTTGATCTTTTGGACTTGTAGTTTGAACATTGAACAACTGTTGTTTTAAGGACTTTGAAATTTGCATCAAACAGGGACAAAGTGAAAAGTTTTGTGTAATTGGAACTTAGTTTTCAGCAGTGATTTGGACTTATTCTCTGGCCGAAATATATAACATAAACATTTGCTCGAGTTTGTACTTAATTAATATACATATTAAAATGGAATTACTTTGTTTAAGACAAGAAGATCAATGGGAAAGATTGCATAAGGCCTTTTGAAACTATAAAAAATCATCCAAGGATAGAATCACACAAACATTTATAGAAGCAAAACTTGAGCAGTTAGAGAATCTATTGACAGTTTTCGCCAATCAGCATACAGAATTAGTGTCAAAAGGAATTACTTAACTATTTTATCATGACTTGTTTGATAAATTTGAAGAGACCTCTTAATATTTCAAGGTTAAGATGAGAGAGGATTTACAAAAGATTTCCACGTCAATATCAAGGCAGAGTACAAATCCTGCTCAGACAAACACATCAACTTGTGAAGTGAGACTACCTCAAATTAATTTGCCTTCATTTTCGGGTACCTACGATGAACAGCAAACCTTTTATGACATGTTTATATCTCTCATTCATGAAAATAAAAATTTGAGTCTGTCAGGAGAACCTGCTAATCTTCTTAAGAGCTTAACAACTACGAAGATAAATTATGGAGAAGCGTGGAAATTACTAGACAAACGATACAATAACATCAGGTACAATACTAATGAAATTATGAAGAAGCTGTTTGGTCAAAGATATGTTACAGGGGACTCCGCAGCTAGTTTGAAGCAACTTTTAGATACAACCACTGCCTGCTTGAAGTAGCTTAATAATTTGGGCGTAAAGGCTGAAAATTGGGATGTAATTATAAACTATTTAGTGGGAAGTATATGTAAGCCAATCTGAGACAGACACTTAACCCACTCGGTTAGACCTTACAAAGTTTGTAAGAAACACGCTTCAGAACACTTGAAATGGTAAATACACCAAAGCAAGTGATCAAACAGAAGTCATTTCATTCAACAATCGAGGAAGGTGAAGATAATGTACGAAATATTGCCTGCACTATGTGTTTTGGATCGCATATGCTATTTTAGTGCAAACAGGTTAGTAACGAATCTACCGAGGAGAGAACAGAATATGAAATTCAGTTTCAATTGTTTGGCACTTAATCATTCTGTAAAGTTTTGCCGTCAATCAACCTGCTGTCAACGTTGTGGCAAACGACATCACTCCTTGTTGCATCTTGAACTGAGTCCCAGGAGTATATTGAGCGAGTAACTACTAAGAAAGATATCAATATATTAACGAATCATGTAAGGGAGACACAAAGTAAAGTGTTATTGGCTACTGCTGTAGTCAAGATCAAATCCGATACTGGCTATTCTCAAATTGTACGCGCACTTATTGATCAAGGCTCAGAAGCATCATTCATTAATGAAGCGACAGTACAAGCTTTGCGTCTCAAACGTACTTCAGTAAATGGTCGTGTATCTGGAGTCGGTGAAGGAGAAACACGTACTCAAAGTATGGTGTCATTTATATTAAAATCGCGTTATAATGCATTTTCAATACCAGTAAACGTCTATGTGTTGAGCACACTTACATCTTTTCTACCAAATAATACAACTTTAATCACAGGTTTGCCAGAATTAAGACGTTATCACTGGCTGATCCACAATTAGGAGAACCAAGCAAAGTTGATATTATCCTGGGCGTTGATATACTAAGTGAAATCATTATAGAGGGCCTTAAAAAACATCCATTAGAGAGTGGTCCAATTGCGCAAAATACGCACTCTTATCAGGAAGATTAAGTAAAGAAAATCAATCAAATCCTAGAATAATCAATCTTCATTTGAAAGTAAAGGAAGATCAATTATTAAGTAAATTTTGGGAGATAGAGATAGGACCAGAGAGTATTGAAAGGAAAATAACGCATGAAGAGAGTAACCTGTGAAGAGTTTTTTGAAAAGACGAAAACTAGAGATGAAAACGGGTGACATGTTGTAAAATTGCCGTTTAAAGAAGATAATCCACAATGTTTTAAAGGTGATACAAAGAAAATTTCACTGCGCAGATTTAAATTACTAGAAAAGAAATTGAGAAAAAATCCTGAGCTATATCAAGAGTACAAGAAGGTAAAGTCAGATTATATTCAACAAGGTCACATGGTCAAAGTGAGGTGAAACCAAATGATCGTGTCGTTTATCTCCCACACCATGCCGTTGTGAGAGGACAAGGAAACAACCAAGGTGCGATGTGTATTTGATGAATCTTGTAAGGGATCTAAAAATGTTTCACTTAATGATTGTTTTATAATAGGACCTAAACTACAACAAGATCTTAGACACATTTAAATAAGGTGGAGAATGCATCAATATTGTTTAGTTGCTGATACTGTACAAATGTACCGGCAAGTTCGAGTAAATGATGAAGACACGGAATGTCAAAGAATTTGGTAGAGATTTGAACCGGATCAGCCAATAGAGTGTTACAAATTGGTCAGACTTACCTTCGGAACGTCATGTGCGCCGTATTTAGCCGTTAAGTGTCTGCAACAGTTAGCGATTAATAAGAAATCTAACTTTCCAAAAGCAGCTGATATAACCTTAAAGGATTTCTACATGGATGATTTGCTGTCTGATGGAAAAACTGAAGAGGAAGTTATTGAAATTAACGAACAGTTAAATAATTTAATGAACGCAGGAGGTTTTAAATTACAAAAATGGTGTACGAACAGTGAAAGATAAAAACAAATAAACAGAGGTCGGATAAATCATTGGTTTTGAAAGAAAATAATATGATTAAGGTATTAGGTATTTGCTGGAACAAGGACACAGACAATTTTTAATACATGCAGCATTTACCTAAAACATATGAACTTATCACAAAAAGAAATTTATTATCTGATATAGCGAGACTCTACGATCCCCTAGGGTAGATTGCACCTGTGATCATTACAGCAAAAGCAAAATTGTGGAAATCGGAATTATCTTCGGATGATAATGTCACGCCAGATCTGTTAAAGAAATGGCTTAAGTTTAGGAAGGATTTGGGTAATGTAAGGGATATAGCAATTCCAAGATGGATTGAGGTCAAAAATAACGATCGCGTTGAACTGCACGTATTCGCAGATGCTTCACAAGCAGCATATGCTGCAGCTGTATAAATCAAGGCTAAGACTGAAACAAACTGTGTTAGAGTGCATTTAGTTACAGTCAGAACAAGAGTTGCCCCAGTTGAGAAGGAAGTTTCGATTCCACCGTTGGAGCTATGTGCAGCACTACTTGCGGTTCAATTAATACACGAAGTATCCCAAGTTTTGAATATACCGAAAGAGAGCCTATATGCCTGGTCAGACTCAACAGTAGTATTGGCATAGATTCGTGATGAGCCAAGTCGTTGGACGTTCGTCAGCAATAGAGTGTCTGAGATATTGACTCTGCTAGATACAAATCAGTGGAACCACGTAATAACGAAATTCAATCCTGCTGACCGTGCTTCTAGGGGTATTTCTGTGAAAGAATTAAAAGATTATAACCTGTGGTGGCAAGTTCCAACGTGGCTTAAAGAAATTGACAATTAAGAGTTTAGTAATCACTTAGAATTTTTAACGAACGAAGAGCAAAGACCCGTTAAGGCTATGACTGCTGTAATTCAAGTCGAAAAAACGTTTATATGGAAGAGATTTTCTAAATTATCGAAATTATTGCGAGTACTTTCCTATTGCAGAAGAGTTCTAGAGTGGATGAAACCAAAAGAAGTGACAGATGTTCAAGAAAGTATAACGCCAAAAGAGATGGAAGAAGTTTTAAAAATGTGTGTAAAAGAAACTCAAAATTTATACTTTAAGGATAAAACAGTTAAAATCTTATAGTTCAGTACCTAAATCAAGCAAACTCTACACACTTTGCCCCGTTTTTGATGAAAATGGTGTGCTAAGGTTCAGTGGTCGCATTCAACAATCTGAAGTATGTTTTGACATAAAACATTCTATGATATTGCCTGATGCAAGTCATCTCAGAAAATTAGTTGTTTTAGATGCTCACATTAAAACCTTACATGGAGGTCCCATGGTAATGCTTAAATATTTAAGATCTAAATTCTGGATTTTAAGAGCGAGAGACTATTTTAAGAAATGTTACAGAGAGTGTGTTGTTTGCATCAGATATTCACGGCAAAGAAGGAACCCGTTCATGGGTCAACTCCCATCATTAAGACTAAGGCTGGAAATCTACTGGAGTGGACTTCACTAGTTTTATAAAAATTAGATTTGCACCAGGAAGAGGTTTTAAGGCATATAAAGGATATATTTGCATTTTTGTCTGCATGGTCACGCGTGTTATCCATTTAGAGGCGGTCACAAGCTTATCTACTGAGGGTTCCACCCCAAGCACCCAATTTTGGCGGACTTTGTGAGGCCGGCGTCTGATGTACGAAGGGTCATCTTAAACGTGTTTAAGGTGACAACACGTTAACTTATGAGGAGCTTTCTACCGTGTTGACGCAAATAGAGGCCTGCTTAAACTCCAGACCACTATGCAAATTAAGTGATAGTCCCGACGACCTGTTGCCTCTCACGCCTGGTCACTTTCTCGTCGGCGACTCTTTGATTGTCATCCCCGATGAAGATTTGTCTAATAAAAATATCTCAAGCCGTCATCGATGGAAATGTATTCAAAAAATGTTAAATAACTTTCGGAAGCGATGGTCGGATGAGTATTTAGTAACGCTCAATCAAAGGTTTAAATGGATTTCAAAAAAACCGGAACCGGTGATTGGTGATGTTGAAATGGCAGCTTGGTAAAATTATGGAAATGCATCCGGGAAAGGACAAAATCTCTAAAGTTGTTACACTCAAAACTAAAAATGGTATCACAAAGAGAGCGTGTAACAAATTATATTTTTTGCCTAAAGTAAATGAGAAGGATTGTAATATTGATATTGTAAATTAATTTAAAATTGTTTTATACGGTGGGCGCTCGTCTAGTTCTTGTTATTTGTATATTTTGTTTGTATCTCTTGTTGTTAATAATGCTAGTTAAAGAACTAGCTCTTGGTGGGCGGAATGTCCAAATTGTATTGATACAATTTGCTTACAATGTTTGTCAAGAGATGGCGCAACTTATGTTTTATATCACGCTATGGTTACATTCATACGATAGTCACAAGTAATTCTCATCATCATCATCATGTTTAAAACCCCATCAACTAGCACTTTTATGGTTCTTAACATAAACAAGAGAATGTGAAATTAGTATAGAGAGATAGAAAATGATAAACCAATTTTGAATATTATACTGATACTGATGACATAGAACATGAAAATAATTTAGTTTTATGGGAAGACTTAGCCAGTGATGACACAGAACATGACAATAATTAAGTTGTATAGGAAGACTTGGAAAAGAGGCATTCGACTCTATTTCTCATAATTCTGTTGTTAGAGCACTAAAACACCATGATATTGATGATGTATACATAGAAATTATATTGAACATATATGATAATTGCAAAATTAGAGTGAAATTAGATAAGAAATGCCCTTATTTTTAGAGTATGACAAGGACATCCAATGTCGCCAAAAATCTTCATCGCCGTCCTGGAACTTATTCTTCATGATATTGGGTGGGAGCAAAACGGCATAAGAATAAATAAATCATGGCTAAGTCATTTGAGGTTTGCGTATGACATAGTTGTGTTCGCAAACAACGCAACTGAATTGGAGACCATGCTGAACTCTCTCTACTGCAGGAGTAAAGAAATAGGGCTGGAAATAAATTTCGAAAAAACAATAATTATGACAAACGGCTCGACAAAAACTATCAAACTTAATAATGACGTGATTGAATACGTAAAAAATTATACTTACTTGGGAAAACTTGTTTCTTTTGACCATACAGACAAAGATGAAATCGACAGACGTATCGTATTGAGTTGGAAACGCTATTGGTCATTAAAACACATATTTAAATCTAAAATGCCGATCCCACTAAAGAAGAAACTTATGGACTCCTGTATTTTACCGACACTCACTTAAGCTTGTCAAACATGGTCGTTAACGGAAAACAACGCTAAAAAAATTCCATTTGTCAGAGAGCAATGGAAAGGAGCCTATTAGGCATCAAACTGAGAGACAGAGAAAGAAATGAAAATATCAGAAAAAAAACAAAAATAAAAGACGCTATAGAACATGTTGCGCGCTACGGCGACTATAGATGGACGAAAAGAGTAACTGTGTGGCGAGGGCCAGGGGGCGGCAAGCGACGCACTGACGGACGACATCCTCGCCGTCGCTGGCGCCGACTGGCTGCGCGCTGCACAGGACAGAGAGACGAGGCTACAGTTGGAGGAGGCCTTTACCCGAAAGGGGGTCCCAATAACTATATTGAAATAGACTTATAAATATTAAAAAAAAAAAACTATGTAATCATTTAATTTAAGCTACTTAAATTTAACTTACTTTTAATTTAGGATACTCACACTTACCTTGAAATTCTTACTATCTTGTTTTACTGAAAAAATTTGCAAATCTTATTACTTCTATCTTAATAAACGGGTTTATTACAAACAAATAATGTTAATGATCAAGTAGACTTAAATACTAACGAATTATCTAAAACTTTAGGTCTTAATTGGCACTGTTTGCCTGACTCATTTATATTTTCTATTGACATCACCCCCTCTAATTGAGTAAATTAAAGGCATATCTTGTCTATAATATCGCAGGTCTTCGATCTTTTAGGTCTTGTCTGTCCATGCTTTGTCAAGGCAACACTCTTAATGCAGCCGACTGTGGATAAACAAATGTTTGTGGGATGAAACTTATCTTCTGACATAAAGAAGTTATGGTCGGATTTCGTTCAAACATGGTTATTACTGGAAAATAATTAAAATACCTAAATGAATAATGTGTGACTCACCTGTAGACATAAAACTCCATATTTTTAGTGATGCGTCTCAGAGGGCATACGGTGCAGCGGCTTATATTCGGTCCTATGATGGAAATGTTGTAAAAATGCAACTTGCTTGCATCTAAAAATCGTGTTGCACCTATAAAACCTGCTACTATCCCTCGGCTTAAACTATGTGGTGCGTTATTGAGTACAAAACTGTGTTCTAAAGTACGAGAATCTCTAACGTTACATACAAACAGAATTTACTTTTGGCGCGACTCTACTATAGTCCTAGGTTAGATATAGACATAGACATAATTTATTGGTAATTTTTAGTATTACACGTCAATATACAAAAACTTATCAATATACATAGTTAGATAGGTAGGTATTTACCTAAACATTACCATTATTTTCAAAAATAACAATACAGAATACAATAATATTTAACCAACATGTCAGTAGTATAAATAGAACAAAAATAAATAAATTTAATTAAATTAAGATTTAATTATAAATTAAGAATAAAATTGCATGTCAGTTATATTTTTAAGTCAAAAAACTCGTCTATGCTATAGAACACTTAACTATATATGTCACCAAATCTACTTAAGCCGTTTGTTCGAAACAGCGTTAATGAAATTCAAGAATCTACCTCCGGCTGTACGTGGAGCTACGTGCCATCGTCGTGCAATCCCGCGAATATTAATTTTCGTGGCCTTAAAGCTAATCTTATTGGTGAATGCTCCTTATGGTGGGCAGGGCAGAAAATGAAGGTTTTTGCAGTATGATGAAAGTAAATGGCCTTAAGAAGACGGCGAACAATGAATTTCTCATACAAACCTAATACCAAAATAATTTTCAATTTAAGAATATTTCAACGCATATATGCTGTTATTTGAATAAAGACAGTATTTACCTAGGGTCCTGTTCAAATACTTTTTTCAAAATATTTGCCTACTTAAAAATATATGATATTACATTTCGTACGTTTTTACGCTGTTAACGACGTATTTTCCGCCTATTTGTTTTGTATTAAAAACTAAATGGTTCATAATGCAATTATAATAAAACCACAGCTTATAATGCAATTATAATAAAACCACAGCTTATATTGTCAAGTTACAAAATGAAAATGAAAAAATAATCAAGTTATATTCATTATTTTTGGTATTCACGCACACCTTCGAATTTCTCTTAAATGTTGAACAGCTATATAGCTGTATCTACTCGCACGGGGCAGATGTCGACGACAGCGGCTCGGGAGCGGTAGGGGGGTAAGCGCTCGTAAGTTATTAGGTTATATACTACTAGCTTTCGCCCGCGGTTTCACCCGCATTAAATTAGGTTATCGGAATAGGATTTCAAATGGGAGTCGGTTTTTATAAAATTGAGAACTGCTCTGAATTATAGAAAAAAACGCAAACTAACTAGTAATGCGGTTTTTTTTTTAACTATATTGCCTAGTAATTAGGTTAGGTACTTACTTAGTAAAGCTTAATTTATCCCTACTACGTCATATATCTTTCATACAATACCTAGGGTTTATGATCTAGGGTAAATTAGTAGAGATCGTTCGATCGTTCTATTTTGAACTGTCGTTAGTAGGGGTCACACATATACCGGTATAGTATATACTTTTACTTTTATTACCGATCTATAAATTCAGGTAATATGCATTTAAAAAAATTCTAATTTGTGTACAATATAATTCCAGAAAACGCTGGACTCTAAACTACAATGGGGTGGTTCCTCATATTCATAACCTAGCCTATTGTGTGTAGTATCTTATTGTGGGGTAGCGCTGCTGATGTAAATACAATATATTTGTTACAAAAACGGGCAATTCGTGCTATTTATAAATAAGGATCAAGGATATCTCTGCGGGATAGGTTTAAGGAAGTAAATATTTTAACTTTAGCGTCGCAGTAAATATATGAAAATCTTTTATATGTACATAATAATAATATTTCATAACTTCGACAATTCAAAAGTGTTTGTAAAATCCTAATTTGAATTAAAAAAAATTGACTTTGTCTTTGACAGAATTCATTGTCTTTTTCTATTTTTTAATACAACAGTCTTTTCGGGGTCCATACGATAAAAATACAGTACCTACTTGCGGTCGGTTATTTGAAGTCGTCCTTGTATTTAGTAGTAATAATTTTGTTTTCGTTTTATAGTATTTTATTTTGTGATATATTGCCTCAGCTGGTGTAAAGTTCCGTGCGATCTTTCAAAGCAAAATCTTTAACTATACTATACGTTTGCTTGACAAATACAAAATATAAGCATATATTTACTAAAAGTTCAGGAAGAAGTCAGTAAATTGTAAACATGTTTGGAAAGATCCGGTGATATGCCCATTTAATGAAAGACTGTTTTTAACTAATAGTTTCATTTCATCTGTTATCTTTATCATCGCTTCATACTTATCATCACTTTATATTATGGTCGAAAAAAATACCAAAAATTACCAGGGGTACAACCTACAGGTGGAGGTGAAAAATTTAAAAATCTTCAAAATGGGTATCCGGGGCTTTTGAGGGTCGAAGATCACGAATTTCAAGTTCATTTTGATGTTATCACCTCTTGGCATATGCAGGAAGTGCACCTGAAGGTGGACATTAGGGTGGAACGTGAAAAATTAAGTGAAAAATTAATTTCTAATTTATATTTATATCGTTCTCCAAGTTCTCATCACCCAACTAATGAAACTTGGGCAATAAACTATAAAAATTCAATTAAATTATCACTACAAAGTATATAATAAAAAAAGTAAAACAATAATTTTTTAAAAACTTGCTTTTCTTAAAACATTACATTCATATGAAAATTCAATCTAACCAAAAATTGTACTAAAAAGTAAAAAATATTTTTTTCAAAATAATTTTTTTTTTTAATATCCACGTACGACTGCAAGAAAAGCAAGGCGCGCGCTACACACGAATATTTGACGTGCTAGAGTTTTAGTGGATATTAATTGAGAGTTTATCAAGTGATTGTATGTAAGTACTCACGCCTTGCGTTTCTTGCTGTTGTACGTGGATATAAAAAAAATTATATTCATTTTGAAAAATTATTTTTTACTTTTTTTTTCCACACTTGAATGGCCTTGCTGAAGCTGCGGTACGTAGTACTAAACAAACTTTGACAAAGTTATTGCAATTAACTTATTTCGTATATGAGGAAATGGCTACATCTTTGACTTCCATAGAGGCAGTTCTCGATTCTCGTCCCTTAACTCCCTTTTCTTCAGATCCTTGTGACTTTACTGCTGTTACTCCTTCACACTTCCTAAATTGGACGACCCCTTACGGCCGTTCTCCTCCCGCAGGTGACTGACGTCAACCACACCCGGATGGAGCGCTATCGACGAGTGCAGTACATACAGCAACATTTTAGGAAGTGCTTTAATTTAAAATATGTTTGTCTGCTTCAGCAAAAAACTAAATGGCACAGCTCATCAGCAACACTTACTGAAAACTCTACTACAAATTCTTTGGCTTCTTGGGCGGATCGTGCGGAGCTTTCCAGGACCAGATGGCATCACAAGGGTCGCTAAAATAAAAACGAAGAGAGGAGTATTACGGAGGGCCTACAATAATATTTGCCCATTACCAATTTATTGACCATATCCTGTCGGAGCAAGTTCACGCGTAAACCGGAACGTTGGAATGGAGCGGACGCAAGTGGCGACACCATCTCAACCTCACTCTACTGCAAGCCGTAAGCGCAAACGCATTCAAACAAACGCTTTGTCACAATATTTTTAATTAATTACCAAATCAACCTAATTTAATTACAGTCCACTTTTATTATATCTACGCTGAGCTTGGACTAAACACCTAAAATGTCCCATAATCGGACAATTGTGGACAATATTACGCGCCTTCTGCAAGCTTGCTCGTTGTCAGAGGTGGTAATTGTGTAACGTAGACCATTGTTAGACCTATCCCAATATAGACCTATGATTTTATGAGCGGCGCTAACATCAAACTTGGCATCAGGCATGCTTTATAGGAAGTAGGTCAATGGCTTAAAACCTTTTTAACGTCATCAATGTAAGTCGTGATCGAGGTAATAGCGGCAGCAGCGGGGTACTTATGACCCTCTTCTTCTGTCAGCCTTTTGAGTACGCGAAGAGCATGAAAGGGGCTCGATGCCATTCCAAAGCATACCCTATTAAATTGAACAATACTTATTAAATCGTTACAATTAAATCTAAACAACATTCTTTGGAGTCTTTGATCAGATTCTTTGACGCCAATTTGCAAAAAAAATTTGACGGCAGTCTGCAGACTGTGTAATAGCTCATAATCGAAACCTTAAGATTAATGAAAATAAATCAACTTGGAGGTTAGGTTCAAAATGTTAACCGAAAGTCCTGAAGTAGTCCTAAAACTAGAGTCCAGGACCACTCTTAGTTTTGATGTGGCTTTCTGTTCCTTAAGGACACCGTGATGTGGGATGTAGTAGGCGGGTTACAAACTTTTACTGTCGGGCCCACAGACGGGGGTAACCCTTATCAAGACACTCGCGGATAACTTCGTGATACCCAGCAAGCAAAGCAGTTAGCCCAACTTCTTACTTCCTTTCGAGGCAAAGAAATCGCCTATGAGCGGCAGCATAGGAAACTTTTAATTAGTAGACATTGTTGCAAAAGGGAAGTGCAAACACATATCTACCATCTTCCTCTGGCGTAGTCGTAGCGCGAAAGTGTTCCTCACACACTAATTTTGGACTGAATGACTGAATTTTGCGGGTGCAGCCAACTCAAGTTTTTCGATGTCCCAAAAACGTTTAATTAAATTATCCGGTCGTAGAGGTAGTAGTCGAACAACATACTGTTATTAAATTATTGCAAGACGTATTTAAAATTGGTACTGAACCCATTCTAATAAAACCAAGAATGCGTTCTATCGCTGGCGGCGAATTAATATTTTACTAGCAACCTCTCCAGGTTTAATAAGATCTGGAAATAAATCTGGTCCAATTAAAAAAATCAATAGGTCCAGGTTTCACGGACACACTGACCACGATCGGTAAGTTTTCGGGCTTATTACTCGACATTGGAATGTCATTTGTACGCGAGACAAATGTCATATTACTTTTAGATTCAGTCGACAAACGCGGTGTTTCTTTTTTGAAATGTAACGCCGTGTGATGGTTTGAGCGGCAAGTTTTACATTTTAAATTAGATTGGCAATTTTAATTTAATGCTAAGGCGGTTAAACGCATAAATTTAATTTCTTAAGCCGCTCAAAACGATCACGAGGCGATAAGTCTTTAAAAAAATTATATTTGTATAGATCGTCGTGGATAACATTAAAACTTGTACATGAACACTTCATGATGTTCGGGGATTTTCATTTTTATTTTGTCTCGCGTGCTGTAAGTACCCCTCCTACAACGGGATGGTTCCGTGCTCGCTTGCGTACTATTAAATTTTTTTTTTTTAATTTTAAGTCAACAAATTTTTCGAACGATGGGCTTTTGGAATCACTTAATTCCATTTCGACAGCGTGAATTTTTAAGCCCGATATGTAAAACATGAAGTCTGATAAATCTTCAAGTTTCAAATTTTTTAAACACATATGCTGTCACATATTTAACTAAAAATGGTTCAAATTTCGAACTGTCGTCAGAAAGTTTTAATTTAAGGTTTAAAATTTGTTTAAAATATTCAGATGTAAGCATACGAGCGTCTCGATGTCTTTCTACTAACGCGTTACAAATCTCATTCTAATTCTTAGCGACTGTGCAGAGTCTAAAAATATTTTTGTACTGTAGTTGAGACTTTTCCTAATAAATAATACAATCTTCCTGAGTCTGAAAGCGTAGGATTGTCATGTACCATCGACTTAAAACTCGCATACCAAAAGTTCCAGATTCCTAAATCATTCTCAAAGAACATTAATGCTAAAGTGGGAAGAGATGGCCTGGCCTAACTATAAGTATCACACTGTTTATAACGTGCTTACATAACAATGAAGGTCGTTAAAGGCGGACAAAGGTTTGAAATTAAGTTCAGCATGGGATTTTTCTTTTAATAATGCCATATTGTATTCGTCGTCCACAGGTAGTACAGGACAGTTGACGATTGATGGCGTCACCGAAAGAAGTTGCCGTAAGAATCCCACGCTAATAACCAAATTTAGGGCGGGCTGAGGCGCGGACAAAAGCTAGTTAAAACTTTATAAAACTTCCAACGACAATAAATATGTAGAATGATATCTACACATACTGAATAATAGTATAGAATGATGCAAAACTAATCCTTAAATATACTAAACTAGCTTCTGCCAGCGGCTTCGCCCGCCCTAAATTTCGTTAACGGCGTAGGTTCTTACGGCAACTCCTCAATTATAGAAAAAAACAAACAATCAAATCTTTCCTCTTTAATGGCATAATACATTCGTGTCTGTGAAAACATGGAAATACACATACAAAATTTTAACCCAATCGGTCAAGCCTTTTAATAGCTGACATACCAACAGCAGCGCCACCTACCGAGTCCAATTGTATTTTTGAATCATCTAGAAAACTATTGAAATACCCATATCAAATTTTTAGGCGTTTAGAAGTTATGAAAGTAATGAGGTACGTAATTAAGTAATTAGGAATGTACGGAAGGTTAATTCTTACTACCCGTTGTCCTATTACCCGTTTTCCCGTAGGAATGAAGCATTTTCCCGCGGTAAAAAGTATCCTATGTTATATTATTTTTAAATCGGTCCAATAATTTCGGAGCATATTCAATACAAACAAACAAACATACAAACAAACAATCAAATCTTTCCTCTTTATTATATTAGTATAGATAAATAGCATATAATGATCCAAAATTGACGTCAATATACTTAATAAATCCTGATCAGCTTCTTATGTCCCCACTGTTGCGGCACGGTGCCGGCGTACCCACACCCATGGCGACCACTGTCCATACGAGAGCCCAGTGCAGATTGTGGACTGATTAAAGACCTACAGTGCACAGTCAAGGACCCGACCCGCCACCGCATTTAAATGTGTGTGTACAATCGACGTACGATAAGTTTGGCCTTCAGTAACAATACTTATCGGGCCTAAGCTATGAGTAATAATATGTGTTTACAAAAAACATGCTGAGTATTTGAACCTTTATGTATCTGGAGCGTACCTCTTATCTGCTATTATTTTGATAGTGCGGATAAATAATTGTGTTATTAACAATCTATAGATAGTAGCTAATTGTACTTAATAGATAACCTTAGTAAATTTTTAGTATTCCAACAAAGAACACGTACTTACAAATATTATACTTATTAATCCTATAATAATAATGATTCCGGGCGCTATACAGGAGATACCTTTAGAGGAGGAGTACAAGAAGCACTCCGACATCACACCGCAAGATATCGCACGGCTGCGGGACTGGCTCAACACACAACCACATTTGCCCTCACAGTACATAACAGGTGAGTATATTTTTCTACAATTAAAAAAACCTATCAAGCACGAGAACGACTCGTTGGCCCACAGCACAGCTAACATGACAAGATTCAGGTTTGTAAATCATTTATTTTACGATTTAGCGACTCATCACATGTTCTGACAGATATTGTTGAGACGCCGAGCTTGCTCTGAAAGCCTTAAATCAGTAGCTTTAAAGATTAAGTGTTAACACTAAGAAAGCAGAAAAATGAATAAAAACTGGTGTTCCTGAATGTAAAGTTCCCTTTGTATTTAAAAACATTAGTCCTACGGATATCATAAATACATTTAAAACATTAGAAATAACAAACACCTTTGGGGACTTTCTGTAAAAACTATGAACTCAATCATTTATGTTATAGCGCAACCCTTAGCCATAATTTTTAATAGTTGTGTTGATAGTGGTGTGTTTCCTGATGAGATGAAACTTAGCAAAGTTATACCTCTTTTTAAATCAGGTAGTTCAACAGATCCTAATAATTTTCGGCCTATTTCAATACTTTATGAAAGGTTGTTCCACAACCGATGCAGGAGTGGCACTATTAAAAAATATATTTAACGTCTGGGAGGATTCGCATGAAGCTCTTTGAGGGTTTTGTGATTTATCTAAGGCATTTGACTGTGTCCAACATGAAAATCTCTTCAGGAAGCTACATCACTATGGTATTAGAGGCAAAGCTCTCGACCTTTTGACCTCCTACATGAGTAGCAGAGAACAGAAAATAGATGTCAACGGTGAAAGATCTCCGGGATCAGCAGTCACTATGGGAGTCCCTCAGGGCTCAATTTTAGGTCCTTTTCTATTTCTTATTTACATTAATGATCTCCCATATCATGTTAAAAACCATGACATTGTCTTATTTTCTGATGATACCTCTTTGCTTTTTAAAGTTAAGAGACGACAGACATGTTATGATGAATTAAATAATGCCCTTTCTAAAATTGTAAATTAGTTTAACGCTAATAATTTGTTACTTAATGAAAAAAAAACCAAATGTGTTAAATTTACATTACCAAATGTTAGTCAGATACAGACATGTATTAATATTAATGGCGAGCAATTAGAACTTGTTAACTCAACAGTCTTTCTTGGCATTGTGACGATACCAATATTTTTCCCTTAAGATTTTGTAATCCCTTAAGATGTTTTTATTTAAGTTTTAGCGCGAAGATTTACATTAGTAAACAATTCTCAATAAACTGACTACCTAAAGCAAAATATATCTTTAAATAAGAATGGCGCGGTTAAATATACAAGTTCAGTAATTTTATACATTAGCTAAGAAATTATGATTTATTTTATGAAAGGTTTGAAGCTAACAAAAAGTTGAACACCGATGACTCAAATGTAAAATATTACATTATAAACTTGCAAATCATAAGCATCAACACAAGATTAATTGTTAAATGTAGGTAGTAATCTAACTCCCGATTTATGGATTCGGACCTTGGACAAAATGAGGTTGCGTGTGTTTTGAACCAGTGGCGCGAGTATGGATGCTTTAAAACTTACTGTGATTGGATGTTTGTTTTGGAAGCCAAGTTCATTGGAGGACGTTTTTAGACAATCACTGATTGGTGGTTAAGTGATATAGAAATGGAAGCATGTTTCATATGCTCTTTAAGGTAGTTTCGTTTCTTTTACTCGAATAAAATTTTATTCAGGAAATTAAACGTAGGATAAATCGGAGACCCTCTAGATAGAAGTTGTTTTGTTATCCGCGGTATATTTTTCTTATTAATTTTATTGCCTTAGTTAAATAGTAATGCTACTGTTATAATATTGAAAACACCCGCGAAACTTACGTAAAGAGTCGTTTAACAACCATTAGGGTAGCCTCGTACAATAAATATTCTAACAATGATAAAGGGTAGTTGTTTTGGTTTTCACGTATTCCGTATAGTGGTATGACGTGTTACTTTATTTGAACTTACCCGAGGTTTGTTACAACTTTACGAACATTTAGAACATAATATTAATATTCTATAGTTTAGGATAATTAGGCCGTTTTATCTAGACCGTTCATATTAATCTAGGACTCTATAATAGTACCCCAAACAACATAACTAGAAGTATACTTAAAAGATATTCTTTTTTCTGTGTAAAATTAATTAAGGCCGGACATCCGTCCAGAATAAAAAAAATAGGATGGGAGGGTTTGAAATGTGTGGTGAGAAAGTTGCTAGAGAGGGGTTAGTGATGATAAAAGTGCGTGGTCCTATACATATAGAAAATTCAATTGCAGTCGTTTAAATTGTCGAAACGCTGCCTATTTTCAGCTAGTTAAAGATAAATCTTCTATAAAAGTAGAAGTGGGAACAAAGATTGTACCAGCCATAATAATTATACAGCCCACTAAAGAACTAGGTCTGCCCAGAGATACAGTAATTACTATGTGTAATCCATGTCCATCCTTAGCGGCGTTAGTAGGGTTTTACTATTTTGGCTGGTTAGCTAGTGTAGGTGAGCGCTGATGATCATCGTAAGGGGGCGCCCCTTAAACCTATTTTCAGGTCGCAAGTCCTGAACGTTTAGCTACCTGGTTCCCACTCTACAAAACTTATGGATTTAGCATTCGTATGGATTTTACTTTCAAATGTGGAAGTAGCATCAATTAGGGTTCTTTTGTGTAGGGATGATGGAAAATCATATAACTCTTTAGTACCTGTGCCCTTTAGTTCTGATATTTGAGTATTTGCTTTGTTTAGACGTTTTTGTACAGACTTTAGAAATGGTAAAAATTCAAAGTGGACATTATTTATGATCGTAAATTTAGCTATATTTATTTCTTGGTTATTTTCTTTTACGCTTATTTGTATACTATTGTTTGCTATATTACTCTGACATACCTCTTAAAGAACTGGGTTTACTACTTATTTAACACAACGGCTTTCGGGTCCTACCACTTTTGACGATAACGCTTGGCCAAATAAGATATTTATCTACATCAATATTAATCATTAGATTACTTTGATATCTCTCGTTGAGTGATAGTGGGCTGCGAGGTTGCATAGAACATTTTATTTTATAATATATTTATATTTTTGGAGTTCGGAAGGGGGGGGGGGGACGTAACAGCATAAAGCTGATGTTAATACATTATTTTTGTTACAAAAAAGGGCAATTCGTGCTATTTATAAATAAGGATCTAGGAGGACCTTTAGCGTCGTATTACATATATGAAAATCTTTAAAATTTATGTACATATAGTACATAAAAATATCATTAGTTTCAGCACGAAAAGTGACGTTCACAAAGTAAATACTAGAAGTAACAATAAGCTGTTGGTGCATGATACCCGTCCACACAAAATAAGTAACTCTTTTATGGGGCAATGTATACACTTTTACAACAAAGTTCTCAATAATATTCAAAAGCTATCAATAAGTAAATTTAAATCTTTTATCAAACAAGTACTTTGTAAAAAAGCATACTACAATATTTAAGACTATGTAAATGATAAAAATCCTTGGGACTGAAGATGCTCAATTACAGGATGCATAGGTAAACCAAATTAAAAAGAAAATAATATAAAATTGTACAGCTTAAATTTTTTATTTAAAACATTGATTGTATTTTTAGTTTTTATGATATTTAAAAAAAAAGTAAAAATCGAGTTTCTTGCCGGATTCTTCTGGGTAGAAATCAACAACATTGTGAACCAGATTTCAAAAAATAGTATTTTATATCTTTGACGATTCAAAAGTGATTGTAAAATCCTAATTTGAATAAACCATTTTGACTTTTTTTTGACTTTGACTTTGAAAAGAATAATAAATATACCCCCATTGCCAGTTCTTAACTAATTTTAAAAAGTAAGTAAGTAATGGTTAAAAGTTTATTTCAGACTTAGACTTGATCCTGGCCTATCACTGCTGCGACCGCAGCACAGAGGTGACCAAGCAGGTGCTGGACCTACATTACACGTTGAAGACTCTCTTTACAAGTCTCTTCAGCGACAGAGTCGTGGACAAGAGTATTGAGAGGTCCCTCAATACTTAGTGAGTAGATAAATTAAATTCGTCTATTTGACGGTATGCAACGTTATTCTAAGAATTTTCAAAACACGCGACGCCTGTGAGACTCCACGTCACTAGTAAAAGGTTAAGTAGAGGCCTGTTCCTTTTGATTTTCATACGATATTACGTTGGTAATTAATTTAAAATCGGTGGAATTAATAGCCTAGAAATATTATTAATTTTTTCATTTTAGGTGAAATGCGCCGACTTAAAACTAGTAACTAACATTCGTTTAGGAGCTTAGTAAGGTCACCGAATAAGGAATAGTAGGTTATATTAATTTTTACTTTTCATTTTTCTTTTTTTGACAGTTTATTATTTATTGAGTGTTTCAAACGCTTAAAGCAGTTTAAAGATAACAATTATCAGCGTCAATAATCTTACAATGGGATACAGCAATAATTATTATAGATCAAGATAGTACATAGTTAAATTAACAGGATTAACTAGTCGGTCGTCGTATGCAAAGAGATGCGATGTCTTATTTAGTTATGTTCTATTAACCCCGTTCACCCCTATACCTAAGGAACCTATGTTTAAAGTGTCATGTATAAACTTAAAGCATTAAATCAGCTAAGCAGCCCTCTTAACACTATGATTTGTGCAAGTTTTTCAAAACTTTAAAATATATTTTTACCTAATAGAATACTTACACGATTTTTATTACATTCGTATTATATTTACTAGACTTTGCTAGCGTAATTTTGAAGCGTGGTTGAGTAACAAACATCCATCCATCCATCCATCTGGACATACTTTCACATTTATAATATTAGTGGGATTTTATTATTAGTACATAGTTAATAATTAGTGTATTTCTTTAAAATGTGTTAAAATAAAGTTTGAATACAGATTGAAACTCTTACATTTAAAGTATACTAGCTGAAACTACTATTAATATTACTCTTAAAGCTGTTTAATATCGTTCGTAAAGGTGTAATGTTATCATTGGCTCTTAACTTATTTGATAGCTCCTTTATATAGCTTTTAGCTTTGCTGCTTGAAACTCTTGTAAATCTTTGACAGCTGTTAAAGTTATATTACTTCCTATAACCGCAAATAGTGGTTTTGGGAATTTCTAAATGTTTGTACCAATTTTGTAAATCATTTGTTTCAGTATATCGATGCCATTACCAACGCGCACAAAAGAGGGATACAAATGTTTGTTCGCTCGCTATATCGACTTCAATTATAAGAACTATGATGCAGTCGACGCAATAAGGTAAGCTTAAAATATTTTCATAACAAAACCTGGTGTGCAATACACCAAATACGTGCCATTTAAAATGGTTAAAACCGCGAACATAACCGATTTCCGAGTAGACAGAAAGTTACAGCTATAAACTACCGCCCTAAAGGTCCCACACCGATAACCGACTTCGGTGCAGGCAGTATGTTAAGCAGGGTACTGCAGCGGGCGAAGGCTTAAAGTCGGTATCGGCAATCTCTACTAATAATAACACGGTTTAGGGAGATCTTTTTATATTGGTCTTTTATATAAACAGAATAAAAATAATCACCATTTAGACTCAAATTCTAACTAGGAGAATTATTATACAAGTAAGACTTAGCTATCATATTTCTTCGGTCTGCAGGTCATCCTTAATCCACGTCGGGTCGCTTTCGGGTTTACAATACAGGTAATATCTATTTGTCTACGAAGGTGGCAGCGTTTCGAATATATTTGATACTTGAATATCTGACCATGAGCTTATTGGCAATGTAAAACCATTCTAAATATTCTAGGGCTCCCTGATAGAGACAGGAATTGACCCGACAAGTTTATTTAGACTTGTCGGATCTATATTTTTCACTGTAATGTCAATCAATGGAAATTATTGACACACTCTGTATCCGATTGTTTTTATTCAAAAACACACTGACACCATCTATTATATTTTAGTAAAAACACTATGAAGTATTTGCTGCGTAAAAGGGTTCGCTAGCACTTCGACTTCCTTTTTACCTAACGAGAGGTCGTAACCTCTACAGTACCTAAAATTCATTATGAACAACTCTTTCGAAAACTTTTGAAAGTCAGGGGGAGGCATTGGCATGTAGCCTGGCCATAGCAAAGGCGTTCGATCGGGTCTGGCACGGGGGTCTTCTATCGAAGTTGCCATCTTACGCAAATGGATGGCTAGTTTTTTGTCCGGCAGATGCGTACAAACCGTAGTTGACGACAGTTGCTCTGATAGCATGGACATCAATGCTGGTGTCCCGCAAGGCTCTGTGCTGTCTCCTACGCTGTTTCTAATGCATATCAATGACATGTTGGACATCAACAACATGCATTGCTATGCAGATGACAGTACTGGAGACGCTTATTACACGGGTCGTGCAAACAAACCTCGTTCCGTTATGGAGGAAAACCGCGGAGAACTTGTGTCTCAAATCGAGACCTCTCTGTCCAAGGTCTCTAAATGAGGACGGGAAAACTTGGTCCGATTCAACCCTACGAAGACACAATCTGCTCGTTCACCGCTAACAAAACCCCATTCACTGTGGTCCCACAATTCCAGAACACTCCCCTCTCCATCTCTTAGAGTATTAGGATTCTTGGTGTAGACATCTCCAGCGATGTTCAGTTCCGAGATCATCTGCAGGACAAGGTGAAGCTGGCGTCCAAAAAAACTTGGTGTACTCAACAGAGCGAAGCAGTACTTCACGTCGGGGCAAATATTGCTACTTTACAAGTCGCAGGTTCGGCCCCATATAAAGTCGGATACCAGCTGCAAGTACTCGCTGAAATAAGCCACCCGAACAACTAAAGCATGGCATAGCGAGTACTTGCTCGAATGAGCGGCCCGAACTGGGGAAGTACCTCCACCTTACAGAAAACCGCGGCCATAATAACGCTAACATTGAGTAGTGTTGTGTTCCTGGCGGTGAGTAAGGTTGCCAGAGCTCTTTAAGGATTCGCTGCGCAGACAGCGGAGGACCGGCGGTGCTTGTTGCTGTCATGCTCGGCGTAGACGCGGCGTGCTGGTTCGGCGGTCAGGGAGACCTGATGAAACGGCTGACGGCTGGCCGCCCGCAGGTTGAACGGGATCCCGAACCCAGGGATCACTTAATCTCCGCCCTGGGAGGCTGATCTGCCAGCCTGTGTAAAGTATCTGAAGTGGTATTCGTGCCGGAGAAGGAGACCGAAGTAGACCCGGCTATTACAACAGAGGGGGATCAGGGGCCATTCCGCCCGCTGTGTCAGCAACCGTATCATCTGTGGCGAGCTTCGGCAGTCTTAGAACCGCACCTTTTGTCCTCTAAGCTGTCTGTGCAGTGAATCCTCATCAGTAGTCTAAGTAACTTCAAACAAAATGGCCAGGAACAGAAAAAAGAAAAGAGTTTTGACAGCGGCTACTCCATCCACATATAATGTGGATTTTTGCAACATAAGGGGTATTCACGCAAATCTTAACGCAGTCCATCACCATCTCGAGACTGCGCAGCCAACCATTCTTTTTCTAACGGAGACGCAGATATCCTGCCCGGCCGACACATCATACCTTCGTTATCCCGGCTACAAACTCGAGCACATTTTTTTGAGTCGTGCCGGTGTATGTATGTTCGTCCGGGAGGATATCTGCTGTCGCCGACTTCATAGCCTTGAAGACAGGGACCTGTCGATATTGTGGGTGCGCGTAGATTACGGCGGCCACACTCGTATCTATGCGTGCCTATACAGGTCTCATAGTGGTGACACGGACGTTACTCGACTCTACACGCAACTGAGTTTGACGACTGACAAAGTTCTAGAGCAGTATCCCACAGCAGAACTAGTTATTTTGGGAGACTTTAACGCGAGTGGCTCAGTTCTCGAACCAATAACTATGCTGGGATATCTGCTCATGAATTTGCTCTGACCTATGGATTCTCTCAGCTGGTACTTTCTTCGACGAGAATACCAGATATAGAGGACCATACGAGCTCCTTACTGGACCTTCTGCTGACTACACGTCCGGACGAATACTCCGTCTCAGTGGATGCGCCTCTTGGTTCCTCGGACCACTGTCTCGTTCGGACTCAAATGTCATGCACGCAACCCGATCCATCTGGGCCAACTAATTGGCGTCGTGTGTGGAACTATAAGTCGGCAGACTGGGACGGATTGCGAGAATTTTATGCATCGTACCCGTGGAGGCAGATCTGCTTTAACTCAGAAGATCGTGACGTCTGCGCAGCCGCAGTCACTGAGACAATCCTTGCTGGTATGGAATGCTATATTCCTAACCCGCGAGTAGCTGCCGGCGTCAAAAAACGACCGTGGTTTATTAGGTCTTGCAGAAAAGCTAAAATTCTTAAGCAAAATGCATATGAGGCTTGGACCACGGCTCGTAATAATAAGGATCCAAATATTTCTGAGTTAAAACGCAAATTAAATGCTGCCTCGAGGTTCAGTAAGAAAGAAACTGCCAAAATTCCAATTCATCAGCAAAATAGGTGGGCGACTTTCGAGCTATCCTTCTGGGAGTCGTGTTTTCTGGTCGCTTGCCAAAGCTGCCGAAGGGAACTTTTGCCAGTCGTCGTTACCACCACTGCGAAAGACCGATGGTCACTTGGCCCTTAGTGCTAAAGAGAAAGCCGATCTACTGGGCAGTCTCTTTGCCTCGAACTCGAACATGAACGATGAAGGCGCTGTACCACCTACTATATCGTGGTGCGGTAAGAACATGCCGGACATCTCCATAACGCAGTGGGCGGTCCGGCGGGCGTTGCTTTCTCTAGACGTTCTTAAGTTGAGTGGGCCAGACGGTATACCAGCAGTGGTGCTTAAGCAGTGTGCTCCTGAGTTATGTCCTGTACTCACGCGCCTCTTCAAACTTTCCTACCACAATAGGTAATTCCCGTCTTCATGGAAGACTGTGAATGTGCACCCGGTGCCCATAAAGGGGGATAGATCAGATCCATCGAATTACAGGCCTATCGCTATTACCTCTCTCCTATTTAAGGTGATGGAGCGTGTGATCAACACACAGCTTCTTAGATATGGTTTTCGCCACGGTCGCTCGACTGGTGACCTTCTTGTATATCTCACACACCGATGGGCACTAGCCATTGAGAGTCAGGGGGAGGCATTTGCATGTAGCCTGGACATAGCGAAGGCGTTCGATCGGGTCTGGCACCGGGGTCTTCTATCGAAGTTGCCATCTTATGGAGTGCCCGAGGGTTTGTGCAAATGGGTGGCTAGCTTTTGGTCCGGCAGACGCATACGAACTGTAGTTGACGGTAGTTGCTCTGATAGCATGGACATTAATGCTGGTGTCCCGCTAGGCTCTGTGCTGTTTCCTACGCTGTGTCTACTGCATATGTATACCTGCGAAGGTATTTGAGACTACACTAGCAACCGAGATTAGCACACAAATGAAGGTGCGCCTGGACGATGCCCAGCATGGTTTTAGAGCGGGCAGGTCTACAGCAACTAACCACCAAAATTTTGTAAACTTGTTTACACTGAACAAGATAAGGGCAACCAGGTAGAAACGGCCTATTTTGACTTTAAAAAGGCATTCGACAGGGTGGATAACGATGTGCTTCTGACAAAGCTTAACGGCTCAGGCTTTACGCCAAAAATGTTAAGTTTCTTCGCCAACTACATGTCAAACCGCCATCAGTATGTCGAACTTGACGGACTCAGGTCCCACCCATATTTTACCAGATCTGGAATAAGCCAGGGTAGCTCATTGGGTCCAATCCTTTTTTTAATTATGATCAACGACCTACCCCAGGTCATAAAAAACGCCCAGTGTCTTATATTCGCAGACGACCTCAAGTTGTACATGGGAGTGAGATCTGAAGCCGATAGTGTAGTGCTACAACACGATATACAGCGGCTGGAGGCATGGAGTAATACGAACCGTCTTCACTTCAATATAGACAAGTGTAAAGTCATGACGTTCTCAAGATCTAGAACTCCCAGGCAGTACAAATACTTTCTAACAAATACTCCACTTATAAGATTAGATGCAACACGGGATTTAGGTGTAATGTTCGACCCTCGACTTGATTTCAGACAACACATTTTAAACGTGACAAAAACGGCGAACAAAACACTGGGATTCATAATGCGGCAAACATATATGTTTTAAGACACCAAACCAGCTGTTATATTGCACGATGCCTATGTTAGAAGTCGCCTCGAATATAATGCTTTAATCTGGGACCCTAGAGAGAGTAAATATGTGACGATAATCGAAAAAATCCACAAAAAATTTTGCAGATTCGTCTATAAGAAGTACGGGTACTACTCACGTCTATATCCCTCACTGTTTGTCACGGGCATGGTAGGGCTGGACACTTTGGAGCTGCGAAGGAAACTACAGGCAATTATCCAATATTGGCTACTTTTTAATAATAAACTAGACAATACATCAGCATTGGCTGATATCAGCCTATACGTTCCTAGTAGAGCGATGCGGGGTACGGCTGCGGATGGTGGCCCGCGTCGGCGGCGGCCACTGCTGGCTGGCTCGGGAGCCCGCACCGCAGCCAGTGCAAACGCGCCAAAAGCGCGCACGCTCATGCTCCTCAACTCACTTATCTCCCAAGATGTGGACCTATTTGCAGACAGGTTGCCACAAATCAATGCCGCAGCACGCCTCCACTTGTCGAAAAATAATTAATTATTTGAATATTGCCTGTCCCTTGATTATGTATAGTTAAGTAATGATACTTGATTATAGACGCGTTGGGGTTTCCTGTCAGTCTGTAATAATGTAATGTAATGTAATGTAATGTAATAAATAAATAAATCAATAAATAAATAAATAAATAAATAAATAAATAAATAAATAAATAAATAAATAAATAAATAAATAAATAAATAAATAAATAAATAAATAAATAAATAAATAAATAAATAAATAAATAAATAAATAAATAAATAAATAAATAAATAAATAAATAAATAAATAAATAAATAAATAAATAAATAAATAAATAAATAAATAAATAAATAAATAAATAAATAAATAAATAAATAAATAAATAAATAAATAAATAAATAAATAAATAAATAAATAAATAAATAAATAAATAAATAAATAAATAAATAAATAAATAAATAAATAAATAAATAAATAAATAAATAAATAAATAAATAAATAAATAAATAAATAAATAAATAAATAAATAAATAAATAAATAAATAAATAAATAAATAAATAAATAAATAAATAAATAAATAAATAAATAAATAAATAAATAAATAAATAAATAAATAAATAAATAAATAAATAAATAAATAAATAAATAAATAAATAAATAAATAAATAAATAAATAAATAAATATAAATAAATATAAATAAATATAAATAAATATAAATAAATATAAATAAATATAAATAAATAAATATAAATAAATATAAATAAATATAAATAAATATAAATAAATATAAATAAATATAAATAAGTATAAATAAATAAATATAAATAAATATAAATGAATAAATAAATAAATAAATAAATATCAATGCCATGTTGGACATCAACAACCTACATTGCTATGCAGTGTCGATATCTCCAACGATATTCAGTTCCGAGATCATTTACAAGATAAGGTGAAGCTGGCGTCCAAAAAACTTGGTGTACTCAACAGAGCAAAGCAGTACTTCACGTCGGGGCAAAGGTTGTTACTTTACAAGTCGCAAGTTCAGTCCCATATGGGGTACTGCTGCCATCTCTGGGCAGGTGCACCCGGATACCAGCTTGGCTTTTTGACTCGGTTCAACGACGGGCTGTGAGAATTGTCGACAATCCCAAATTCACTGGAGAGACTTTGCCTCCCTGTGTGTGTTCTACCGCTTGTACAATGGGTTGTGTTCTGTGGAATAGTTCGAAATGATGCCCACGGCTACTTTCTACCATCGCACCGCTCGCCATCGGCAGGGAATTCATTCTCACACTTTAGAACCTAAATGGTCGCGTACAGTGCGGTTTCAGAGAAACTTCCTCCCGCGAAAGCTTGAGTTGTGGAATGAGCTCCCTGCCAAGGTTTTCTCCGAGGAATACAGTATGGGGTTTTTCAATAAAGAAGTTATTAGATTTCTAAAGTGTCGGCAATGCGCGATTGATACCCCTGGTGTTGCAAGCGTCGATAGGCTTCGGTGACCGCTTACCATCAGGCGGACCGTAAGCTTGTTTGCCACCTTAGTGGTATAACAAAAAAAACTCCCAACAAAATAGAAACGGTCTGATAGTTCTGTAAGGCATGCTTTGGGCCACTTTTATGGCCACTCAACTGTACTCCTAGGCCTTCTGATAGCCCCTGGGCTTCTTCTCTTCATCTAGCCCCTAAAAAAGATAGCGGCTGGCGTCCTTGTGGGGATTATAGACAGTTAAAAGCGCGGACCATTCCGGACATGTACCCCATTAAGCACATTTATGACTTCGCTCACTCCATATCTGGTTGTAGAATCTTCATGACGTTGGATTTAGTTAAGGCCTATAAGCAAGTACCTGTTAATAAAGACGATATTTGCAAAACAGCTATAGCAACCCCCTTTAGCCTGTTTGAGTTCTCTTTCATGACGTTTTGCTTACGAAATGCTGGACAAACTGAATTGGGCCGCTTCCCAGTTCTGATGGTTTTCGTTATTTTCTCACAACCGTATCGTTTTACGCGTTGGCCAGAGGCAATACCGATAACTGACATCACTGCCGAGACGGTAGGAAAAGCGTTGTTGTCGGGGTGGATTGCCAGATTCGGCTGTCCTACTGATATCGTTACGGATCGTGGTAGTCAATTTGAATCGGCTCTGTTCAAATATCTCGCTAAGGTAGCAGGATACCGGCATCACCGCACCACAGCTTACCATCCGCAATGTAATGGTTTGGTGGAGAGGTTTCATCGGCACTTAAAGGCTGCGATCACGTGTCATGCGAACAGTAGTTGGACTGAGTCCCTTCCGTTAGTATTGTTGGGTATCAGAAGCGCCTTTAAGGAGGATCTGCAGGCTTCCTCTGCTGAGTTGTTATATGGGGAGCCTCTCAGCCTGCCCACAGAAATTTTTTTGAGCGTAGATCGGACTCTAAATTTATCAGTGTTTCAGATTACGCTGATCGCTTACGTTCTTTTGTCGCCAATCTGCAGCCATCTCCAGCATCACGCCACTCCACGTCAAAAATATTTATATTCAAGGATTTAGCCACCAGCGACCATGTATTTCTTAGGGAAGACGCGTCGCTTGGCTCGTCCAGCATATTCAGGGCCGCACAAAGTTATCGAGAGAGGTGAAAAGACTTCCAAAATTTTGCTGAAAAATCGTCAAGTCACGGTGTCGATAGATCGGTTGAAGCCAGCATACACACTGGCTGACTCTGACGCATCATTTCCTCGTCCTCATGTATAGTCTAAAGCCTATGCATAGTGTAAAGGTTAAAATTGCGTGGAGCCATTCTGTGAATCTCGCACTCACACATTAACATTATCAGAACTGTCAATAATATTAACCTTAAATCGACGAAATTAGGTTAAGTTTTCTTTATACTAAATAATGGAACCAGTTTCTTTAAGCCGTTCTTATTTCTTTTGGTTTCTTAACCTAACAAATTAATTAGGTGTGAACTGCATTGTCGTTCTACATAAGTATTGTTTATTTCGCATGAAATGTTATCTGCCCAGTGGTTGATTTATAAGCGCTGCGACATTGAAAGACAAGCCTATGGTTCAAATCCTGCCACTTCCGTTTTGAGTAATTTTGTTAGGAATTACTTTTTTTATGTTTTGACATCTAGTTCTCTCTGAAAAGGGCCAATTGGTATGAGAACTTTTTGTTTTTTTTGCAAGAATTAAAACACATGCAATCTAATAAAGATGGTTTTTATTAAAATTTTATAAATAATGTTTTTGATAAATGTCTGTTTTTTCTATATATATAGCTTAAGTATTCGTTTTTGTAACGAATAGAAAATTGAAACTTAACCATAAGAATAAAAAAAAATACGTCATGATTCATTCGGTAACGCTGCTATATTTTGAAAAACAACAAAGTAAAAAAAAAATATGTTATGTCCTAAATATAATGAAATGTGAAATAATATCTTTAAGAAAAATAGAACTTTATTTTTAGGGTTCCGTACCCAAAGGGTAATTAGCGGAACTCTATTGACCGTGAATCTCATGAACCGTGATAGTTAGACAGTTGAACTTTTCACAGAAGATATATATATATATATACTATAACAATAAATACTAAAAAACAGTATTAAATAAATATTAAAGGGGGCTCCCATACAACAAACGTGATTTTTTTGCTCGATTTTGCTCGATATTGATAACCGCAACAGGTAGACGCCTAAAATATTTACAAAATATTTAGTCATATAGTTACTTTAAAAATAAATAATTAAATTAAAATCAAACAAAAATTTAAACTCCGATACAAAAAACGTGATTTTTTTGCCGTTTTTATAGAACGTACGGAACCCTTCGTGCGCGAGTCCGACTCGCCTATTTAATATAACCTCCATTATTTTCAATTACAGCAAGCAAGCACCGCCGCATAGATCCGACTATATTAGTACAGATCTGTTCCTCTATTATTGTCCCAAATTTCTACACAGTGAGCCTCTAATGACTCTGTAGTTCTTTCATTTCGCATGTCCCATCTTTGGACCATTAAACCCCAGGTTTTCCATGGACCAGCCGCAGTCATCCACCCTCACATATTAAATGATTTCCTTCCAGATTCCATATTTGGTAATAGGTTCGTCTGTAATCACGTATGCCGGTTTCAGTCTGTCTATAGAAATGCGCGCGGTTCTGCCTGTCAATATTACGTCAAAGTATTTTTCAAACTTGTTTTTAACTAAAAATGGTCCCTCGTAAGGCTTCTCTAATGATTTCCTTACGTCATCCCTTCTGATGAAAACGTATTAAGTGTTTTGGAGGTCAGGGTGAACAAATACTTTTCTATACTCTTTATGTATAGTGGACGGTCTCTTGAACTTTTGTATAGTATTCCGCAATTTTTCAACGTAATAGCGTGGCTCAAAATTTCCCTCGGTTTTTGTATTGTAAAAATCCCCGGGTAACCTTAACGAGGTTCCGTACGTTAATTCTGCTGCGCTGACACCTGTGTCGCTTGTCGGCGTTGCTTGTAAGCCTAACAATACTGTAGGTAATTTATCTATCCAGTTGCTACCTTCCAATTTGGCCATTAATGCTGCTCTTAGGGTTCTGTGGGGTCACTCGTTAATCCCGTTTGCTTTTGGGTTACAGGCTGTACACCTGTTTCTTTCTACCCATAAGAACTTCATCAGTTGTACGAATAGTCCGCTTTCGAACTGTCTTCCTTGGTCTGTCGTAATACGCAAGGGTGTGCCAAATCGTACTATGCAATTTTCGTATAAGTTTTTGGCTACTATGCAGGCATATTATTATGCCTGTATATTTTACTTTTTTGGCACGGAATATAGGTTTTGGTCCATTTCCCTATGTCTGTATTCAGGCGTGGCCAAAAGTATCTATTACTGACTAGCTTGCGTGTAGCTCTTATACTTGGACGACTTATATTGTGTATACTTTGGAATGCTTTGTTTCTAAATTCCTGTGGTAGGTATGGTCTGGCAACTGAAGTTAATGTTTCGCACATTACCGGTTATTTCGAGCTTTTTTTAATTTTACCACTTTATTTTGAGAAGTGATTAACTCGTTTAGCTCCTTATCGTCTTTCTGTGTCTTAGCGAGCTTTTCATAGTCTATTGTCGCAGGACATATTATTGTTTCTATCCTGCTCAAGCAATCAGCTGGTAAATTAATTCTGCCTTTACGTACTGTATATCAGTCGTAAATTCGCCTATATACATAAGTTGCCTAATTCGCCTAGGAGTTTCTTTTTCGGTATTTTTCTTTGCTAATGCATAAAACAATGGCTTATGGTCGGTGTAGACAGTAAATTCTCGACCTTCTATCATGTACCTAAAGTGCTGTATTGCTAAGTAGATCGCTAACAGCTCTCTGTTATAGGAACTGTTTTTTTGTGCCACGTTTAACTTTCTTGAAAATTATCCCAGTGGCTGCCATTTTCCTGCTTTCAGCTTTTGTAATACCACTCCTAGGCACTCATTTGAAATTGGCTCTTCTGAAGGGTAGGTTAATAAGGCTGCGTAACATAGTCCTTGCTTGCATTTTTCAAAAGCAAAGACATTCCTGGAATCTTTCAAAAATTGCTTCTAAGTGTTCTCTATGTTCCTTTTCACTGCTACTGGCTATTATTACGTCATCTAAGTAACAGAAATAAAAGTCGTTGTCGTCGCTTTCGTCTTCTTCTGTGTTAGACTGTTTGTATTTGCTAGCCTGTTGTTCTGTTAACCCTTGCAATACCGTGTGGTTCATGAATCTTTGCAACGTCTGAGCCCTATTGCGGAAACCGAACCCTAGTTTTGGAAATTCAAATACGCCAAAGGGTGTGATTATTGCGGTTTTATCTATATCCTCCGGTGCTATTGCTATATTATGGTACGCTCTATTAAGATCTAAACGCGAAAAAATAGTTTTTTTATTAAGAATGTATGTAAAGTCCTGTTAACCCGGTATCGGATATCTATTCGGTTTTTTGATCTTTTTGAGCACACTTTAGTCACCGCAAGGTCGCAATTTTCCGTCCTTTTTTACAACTACATGTAAGGGACTGGCCCATTCCCCTTTGGATGGCCTACAAATTCCCATTTCTTGCATTATTTGAAATTCCTTTTTTACTGCTTTATACCTTTCTGTTGGCAGTGGTCTGGCTTCCGCACAAACGGGTGCTCCGTCGGTACTAATAAATGACGCGACGGTTCCTTAAAGCATACGGGCTTTGTTATATCTGGGAAACGACTGAGTAAATCATAGTAGGGATAGTCCGCGGATACCGTGTTTATTGAAGAACCATTCCATTGTATAATATTAGCTGCTACCTGTAACCTAGTTTCTTGGTCAATGAGCCGGCGATTTGCTAAGTCGACTAATAAATTGTAATGTGTTGTAAAATCCGCGCCTATGATCGGTTGACTAACGTCAGCAATAACGAACGGCCAGCAAAACGCGCGTCGTAAGTTCTAATTTAGTATTAAAGTTTTTGACGTGACAACGTCTTATAAATTGGTTTGCCGGGTGACACTTCAAGAAACTGCGTTACGCTCCGCTCACGTTATGCGCTCACAATGAGAGCGAGTGAGAGGCACGCGGCATGGTTAGCCCGCCTAAGAGCGAGAGAGACAGACATAAAAAGTGAAAGGCACAAGTTGTCACGATTCCGGACGGTTGTCCGACACTAATTTTGTACCGTAGGTACGAATTTCAGTACAGTTCGCTGCGTAAAGTTTTCCGTGTTCGTATGGCCTACTTTTTTTCTTACCAATGTATCTGCTGGGATAACTGATGTATTGGCTCTGGTGTCGCTCAAAAATCTTAGTCCATTGTCCCTATCCTGTATCATGAGGCGGTTGTTGCTTATCGTAGAACAGTTGCCCGCCGTCGACTGCACCTGTCCTAGTTAATTGGTCCTCAAGAATGTACCAGTCCAAAGTGAGGGCTATCTTGCCAGCGCACCGTACCGCTTTATTTAGGGGAAGTTTCAGGTTTGCTGCGTCGAAGTGCTGGAATGACCTCCCTCCTCCGATTCGTAATGCAGCTAGTAAAGCTATTTTTAAGCGCAAGTTTAGCGCTTATTTGCTGTCATTGCATAGATTGCATAGATATCCAGCACTTTGTATTTGTATCTGTATAGGGATGGTAGAAATATGATAATGTATTATTAAAAATCTTTATACTTTTATTCTTGTATAATTTATTTTTATTATTAATTACAATTTGTGAATAAGAATGTATGTTGTACCTACGCTTTTCATCTTTTTTTCCACTTTTTTGTTCTTTTTTAAAAAATATATTTTATATGATACTCATGTGTCATGCTCGTGGGATTTGTATACATATACACTTAGAATGGGGCCCTGACTGAAAATCAGTTTGTGAGTTTAAGGCTCACATTAATGCTGAGTCAAAGGCCATTTCATTGGTACGGAGACATCCTCCATTTTTGTTTACTTTTTATGTTTAGTTATAGTGATCTGTTATTTTAATTTGTGTTTAAATCGAAACTATTTATGTATGTTGTCTTTGTTACAATGAATAAACGTTTTTCTTTTCTTTCTTTTTAGTTTTCTTGTTGCTATTGCTTTGATCCCGTTTTGCAGCTGCGTGGCTGCTCGCACTTGTACGATTTCTTGCCGTATTTTCTGTGATAGAAACATATGCCGTTCTTGGATCTTGACGCTGATCTTCCTCTATTTATTGAGCGAGAATAAGGTTGATATCCGCGTTCCTCACGAAACATCGATCTTCTTTATTTCGGATCCTCTCAAATTCAGCTTGGCGATTTCTGCTAGAATTAAGGCTAATTCTGACGCCTGTGTGTTGCTACTTGTCTCCTTTCTTGATATTTGAGCTACTTGTATGGGTTTCGCACATTCCCATACTTTATCTGCTATTTCCGCCACTTTGTCAAGATCCATTGTCTCTGCTGACGCTATTACTGCTCGTACGCCTATAGGTAGTCATCCTTGCCACAGAATTATCAGCGTTTCTTCACTTATTTTGCTACCAGCAAGGTCTCTCATGCGTAGCAACAGTTGCGACGGCTTCTGGTCTCCTAGTTCCATGTCATTCATAAATTTTTGGATTTTTCTAGTTTCCGACTCCTCGTATATTGACAAAAATCTATTTTTAAGAGCTTCTTATTTCTTATTTTCAGGTGGGCTGATGAGGATAGCTGTTACCTGTTGTATTGCCTCTTTTCCAAGTTTAGCTATAACAAACTGGAACTGTTGTTCGTCGCTCATCTTTTGCGGAATCAGTGCTGCTTCTGCTCTGATGAACCATATTCTGTGTTGGTCTGTCCAGAACTCTGGTATTCTTACTGCCATGGATACAGGTCGTCCTCGTTGCAGCTGTTTGTACTGCCATCTTTTTGCTTGACTCCTTGTTGGGATTGTATAGTTTGCTCCTTGCTCCTTGTCGGGCTCGTGAAGGTTGCGCCTTGTTCCTTGTCGGGTTCGTGAAGGTTGCGCCTAGTTCCTTGTCGGGGTCACCAATGTAACGACACTTGTCTTTATCTTCTTGTAGCAGGTATGTACGAAATTATACTCAACTGTCCACCTGTATAAATAATTACAATAATATATGTATCTTATAATTTTACAGGAGTATAGTTACGGAATACTGGAGTCTTAACTTATTACTAAATAATAATTAAACTGTTGCTTAAAGACATAGATATTAGAACGTGTACTACGTGGTTATATTTGTTTATGTAGCACATTACAATGCTGCAGTTATGCTTTGTGAATTTACTTGTTATTTTATACACGTGAGAATTAACACTAACAAATACTTACAAGGCCTTCGTGCCATACCTTATCAAATGTGTACATCTAAAAGGCCCTAGAGCAGACTTCTTTAACTTCGAGAGTTTTCTCAATTATATTTGTAATTCTGTAAACTTGGTCTATTGTAGAGTGCTTTTCCTGAAACCAAACTGATGGTCTGGGATAAGATTCTCGGTTTCCAGTATAAGGTTAGGCCTTTTTAATAGAAGTTTTTCAAATGATTTGGACATGACAGATAAAAGGGAAATTGGCCTTTATAATGTTGCGTGACTAGGCTGTTTTCCTGGTTTAGTTATCATTGTTACTTCAGCTACTTTCCATAAATCTGGTACATATTTCAGCCTGATTGCAGCATTTATAAGGTTTTTTAGTTTGACTAAGACTCTTTTTGTAACATTGTGCAGTATTGCGCCTGAAAAAGAGCAAATCCAGGAGTTTTCTTTGGATTTATATGTTGTTTAATTTCTTATACGACTTCTCTGGGCGAAACAGGTTTTACGTTGAGTCGTTCGTCTAGAATTTTATCTGTTGTAGGCAGAATATTTATATGACCTTCACTTGCTTTAAATATGCTCTCCAAATGCTCAACAAACATTTTCGATTTTTGTTCACTGCTAACAGCCCATTTTCCAGGTCCAAATTTAATGGGCTTCATTTTCTTAGTGGCCTTCCAGATATGAGTAGTCCGTTTTGCGGCCTCTGGTTAACTTTTGAAAATAGGTTTCAGTTGTTGTATTAAGGTGGTTTTGAAATTACCCTTTTTATTGTTTGGTGAGGTTATTCACAAAAAAATAACGCATAAGTTTATAAATTTATGAATATTATATACATTAAGTAGGCGGCGAATGAAAACTTACCTTCTGCAACTCAAAACTTACCTACAACGTACATCGATATACTACAAGTATATCGATGACAACGTAACATAATGTTTTGTTTGCTCGGTCTTTATTTGCATATTCTGATGCCTCTTTATTTAATTCCTGGACTGTATTCTAGACTTGTGACCACAACTTGTTTAACCTAGATGCCAATGCAGAACAAATAAGAACTTCTATTAAGCTTAAGTATTTAATTTGTCTTTGGCCTTCGTCAGTTCGATCATGTTTCTTATTTTAGATCAAAACTAAAATGCCTGCCTATCCGACTGGCGTAACGTGCACATGCTCTGGTAATCGTAACTGATTATATCTCTATCGATCAATCATTCTAAAAAATAAACGTTCATATAACTCATACTATACTGAACTAAGCTGAACAAGACCCGAAATGTGTGAACAGTCATCATCTTTGCCGCTACCTCGAATTTCTCACTTCCGGTCATTTTCTAGTTTTGGCATCAGGCAGATTCAAACTCAGCGGGGTCTGAATAGAGGAAAAATGGCGGTTGATCGCTTGTTACACAAAATACCTCTTGCATGCACATGTTTGAAAATGTGACCCTGACTATTCTTAAGGTGTAGAAATTACAATTCGAGGCTTGGCATATGTTTCTCTACGTTTGAGATGGCATAAATCTTTTTTTTAACAAAATTTCTTCTAAATATTCAACACAAAGGTTGCTTGAGAAATGTCAAATTTTACAAGTTTTAAATTTGTCAATAATGCTGTAGGATATGTTTCTCGTCATCGTTAAATGACAAAAAAAACATCATCTATAGGTCGCTAATTTTTGCAGTAGAAATCCCACGCCAGTAAATGAATTTAGCTCGGGCAGAGACGCGAGCACAGCTATAACTATGTTTGAAAGAGTACACCAACTGATTGATTTATCAACGCACTGCCATAACTACTGGGTCTGGGACTAAGAAAGGACTTTGCAAAATTCAACCCTGAAAAGGGAGAAATGGGGGTTGTAATTACTTCACTGCTAGGAAAACCATCCCATTAGCCCATATCCAATTAGTGCAAAATGATGGATAAAAATTTGTATGAGAATTCCGAGAAAACTTTATACAAAATTCTACGGAACAAACTGGTTTTCTGTTGCAGAACAGTGCTAATGACCCTGGACCTGTGGCAGTGTGAGGAAGGCACGTGGCCCGGCTTTGTCATGATCGTGGATCTCGAAGGAGCAACCCTTGGACATTTAACTACTGTCGACTTCAAAAATGTACAACATTTCTTTTTCTTCTTCCAGGTAATTTTGGGTTTTTAATGTTTAGCGAGTAGCGTGAGTGAGTAGTAGTACGTTAGACTGCCATGCCATGTCAAAACATTGATTTTAGCTATAATTTACCAATATTGTTATAATTTGTGGAACGGAATAACTGTCGGTGAAGGGTGGATGTTGTAATTTCGTGCGCCACACCATTTAATCTTTGTAATATCCGACCAGCCATTCGTTAGTTTGAGTTGAAAGACGTACACTTCTGAACGTAGGCCTCCCCTATATGTCTCAACAACGGCCAGTCTTGAGCCGCCCGCGCCCTTCGGCTTCCTGCGGCGCTTAACAGGACGTCTGTCTACCTGGTAAGAAGCCGTCCCACGCTGCGTCTTCCGATCCGTGGTCGCCACTTAAGAACCTTTCTTCCCCATCTGTTATCAGCTTGCTAACTGTATGAGCTATGTCAGTAACTTTAGTTCTTTAGTGAATTTCCTCGTTTCGGATTTTGTCGCGCAAAAACACACCAAGCATAGCTCTTTCTATAACTCGCTAAGCGACTCTGAGTTTATTTAAGTAGCCGACAGTAAGAGACCACGTTTTTGTACTTTCGTCTTTAGGAACTGAGGTATTTTGGACGAAAGGATGTTGCGTAGTTTCCCAAACGACTACTTGCACTAAGTACATATGTGTATTCGTCGAAAACTTTGAGAGTAGCGTTCCCAACAACAACTGGTATGACGCGACATGGATATTGAACATCACCTTCGTTTTATCCTTGTTCATTTCAAGACCAACCTGTTAGCAAACTCTGCTGAGGTCTCCGAGCATAGAGCCTAGTTATTCCAGCGATTTTGCCACGACAATTAAATCGCCGGCAAATCGAAGATGAATGATGTACTCGCCATTTATACAAACACTTCAGCACTTCGATGTACCGGTACTCAATGTGGCACCGCTGGAGAGACGGTAACACCGCCCAGGTCCCGATAGAATCGAAGGCACTTTCGTAAACCACGAACGCGAGGCAAAAAAGTCAATTATACTCCTCTGACTTCTGTATAATGTTCTGTTCATGGTACTAAAATCTTTTCGGATACCGTCTTGAAACTTACGATTTTATTACTTACTAATGAGCTCCCTGCCAAGGTTTTCTCCAAGGACTACAGTATAGAGTTCTTCAAGAAAGAAGTTATTTTTGAAGGGTCGGCAAAGCGCGAGTGATACCCCTGGTGTTGCAAGCGTCTATAGGCTACGGTGACCACTTACCATCAGGCGGACCGTAAGCTTGTTTGCCACCTTAGTGGAATGACCCTGGAAAACAATGGGAATATAGTTCTTCAATGAGGTGAGGTCTCCTTTTTTGAAGACAAGTATAACTGCGCTTCTGCTCCAACTTTTGGCGTAGTGCCTTCGAATATAACAGTATTCAAGAGCCTCTGAAAGACTTTAAGTATCGGTGTTCCACCCGCTTTCAGAAGCTTTAATGTCATTCCGTCATCGCCTGCCACCCTATTGTTTTTAAGCTGTTTCATGGCCATTTTAATCTCATTTAAGCTGACGTCCGGAATAACTTCGGTATAGTGTCGAGTTAATTTGGCTCTGGATTCTTTTCCCATGATGTTGACAGGATCATGGGTTGAGGCGTATAAATAACTGTCTAAAGAAGTTCTCAATCTCTCTCAATATTTCAGGTTTGGGTGAAACGATTTTGCCAGTGTTGAAGTGGCGTATATCGCGTCGTATGGCTTTTGTGATTTGTCTATTGAGCCGCGTGTATTCGGACCTATCAGATAAAGATTGCAATTGCATTACGCACCGTACCTTCATATATAAGATTGAAAGTTTGATAAGCAAACTCCACCGTAGGACACATCTACTCCAATGGCTATCGGTCCTCCGACAAATGTGTCCAGCTGATTCTGCAAGCTATATCGATGGCTTTCGTTCTCCTCTATATATACCAGTAAGGTGGCAAGAATGCTAACGGTCCGCCTTAGGAAAATGGTAACCACAGCCAGGGGCATCACTTGCGCCTTGCCGACGCTTTAAAAATCTAATAACTTCTTTATTAAAGAGCCCCATACTATATTCCTTAGAAAAAAACCTTGGCAGAGAGCTCATTCCACAACCTAAGCGTTCGTGGTATGAAGTTTCTCAGAAACCGCACTGTCCGTGACCATTTAGGTTCTAAGGTGTGAGGATTAATTCTCTGGCGATTGCGAGCAGTGCGACGGTAGAAAGTAGCCGTGGGCATCATTTCTTAGAACACATCTCACTATACAAGCGGTAAAACAAACACAGGGAGGCAAAGTCTCTCCTCAGACATAATAAGAGTTCGATACGGCTTGTGAGCTTAAGTCAAAGTCATTTTTTTTTATTCAAATTATGATTTTACAAACACTTTTGAATCGTCAAACACTTTTCTTGCTGAAACTATTGATATTTCTATGTACATATAAAAGTTTTTTATTTATATGCTGCGACGCTAAAGTTCAAATATTTACTTCCCTAAACCTATCCCTCAAAGATATCCAAAACCTAATTTATAAATAGCACGAATTGCCCTCTTTTGTACCCAAAAATATTGTATTTATATCAGCAGCGCTACCCCACAATAAGATACTATATGTCATTAAACTATGGAAATAGCTAAAATATACTATTTTTGCAGTGTCGACATCGGTCAATCGTCTTATTTTTTTTTTTTATACCACTATGGTGGCAAACAAGCTTACGGTCCGCCTGATGGTAAGCGGTCACCGTAGCCTTGATCGCATACACAGCAGAGCTAAGTTTTTTGGCTAGGTTATGAATATGAGGACCCCATTGAAGTTTGGAGTCCAGCGTTATGCCAAGAAAGACTGTTGAATTAACAAACCATTAATATTAATACATGTTTGCATCTGACTAACATTTGGTTTTTTTCTTATTAAGTAACAAATTTTAGAAATGGCCTTATTTAATTCATCATAACATGTCTGTCATCTCTTAACTTTAAATAGTAAAGAGTTACTACTAAGTAGGTCATTAATACAGAAATGGCTTAAAATTTGACTAAGTATGATTTTTCAAAAACTTTACTGAGTACAGGTAGTATTGAAATAGGCCGAAGATTATAAGGGTCTGTTGAACTACCTGATTTAAAAAGAGGTATTACATTGCTAAGTATCATCTCATCAGGAAACTCACTATTGTCAACACAACTATTAAAATTATGACTAAGGGTTGCGCTATAATATTAATTATTGAGTTTATAGTTTTTACAGAAAGTCCCCAACGGTCTGCGGTGTTTTTTTATTTGTAATGTTTAAAATGTTTTTAGGATCGTCGACGACTCTCATAGACTGTCGTTAAACCGAGTCAAAACGGCCAAGTTGGTATCCCATGGCCAAGAGATTGCAGCAGTACTTTATATGGGGCCAAACTTTCGACTTGTAAAGCAGCAACCTTTGCCCCGACGTGAAGTACTGCTTCGCTCTGTTGAGTACCCCAAGTTTTTTAGACGCCTGCTTCACCTTCCATTGCAAATTATCTTGGAACTGAACATCGCTAGAGATGTCAACACCAAGGATCTCAGTGCTCTTGTAGATGGTGAGGGGAGTGTTCTGGAACTATGGGACGGCTATAAATAGGGCTTTTAAGTGCCGTGCGCGTAGACTTCTCTCTTTGTAGGGATGAATCCTACTAAGTTTTCTCATACCTAATAAGAGTCGTTGAAAAAAGTGGTCTTGATTTCGATCACGGGATGTTTGCACAGCCCGTGTAATAAGCGTTTCCAGTACTGTCGTCTGCATAGAAATGTATGTTGTTGATGTTCAACAGCGAAGGAGACAGCACAGAGCCTTGGGGGACACCAGCATAAATGACTGTCTGTCAGAGCAACTACCGTCAACTGCGGCTCCTATTCGTCTGCGCAATAAAAAGCTAGCCACCATATTGCACAAAGCCTCGGGCACTCCGTAAGATGGCAACTTCAATGGAAGACCCTGATGTCCGGCCTGATCGAACGCCTTCGCTATGTCTAGGCTACATGCCAATCCCAACTAGCAAATCTCAGCTGTATATCGGTTATAGTTATATATTCATGATTGGTCATATTAGAAACTTTTCTACAACGCGGAAAGGGCCCCTTATTTAGAACGTTTAAGTGATATAGTTATTGTATTGCAGCTTTAATTGAGGCTAATTAGAAACATATTTGTCATATATTTGTTGTTATTTGTGACTTTTCGGTAATATATTAGGGAATTTTAAACACTGTTATCACTATGAAGTGATAAAACGGCCAAGCAAACGCTGATATACAACCATTGAGTGTTAATGTAGTGATTGCTATTCCTTCCTATTACAAATTCAATTACTGTTGTGTCGACCATCTATAAATTTTGAAGTTTGGATATTATGACTTATATAGAGCAGAATGGTCCTGTAAAGAAATTACAGTGAAGCGATTAATAGGAAATAACAAAGTTGTTACATAACTAGTGATATCTAAGCCTTGTAAATTAATTAGTATAGATAACATACTAATACAAAACAATATACCTACTAAGAAACTTAAAAGCTAATTATAAAAAAGTGTGTGCCCGCGTGGTAGAGTTCCAAGAAAGCTGGATGCATTTCCCCTCTGAATCGAAATACTTATTCTCTGAGCGAGAAATGAGCCAGCCCTCTTGTCGCCAGAAGCACCTTTTAAGCGCGGTAAATACGTTTTTACAACTTTTGAGTGTTAATTAAGGTCCAGCTAGGACGGTTTTAGAGCCGTTGTTAACGGGAGCGCCTTTAACACAAATTAGTTTTTAATTCTTATAACGGGAGCTGCTGTATCACGGTTTAGCAGTGATAGTGACTATTTAAACACCAGTGTTATATTAGTCATTTAAGAGCCATAACAGTATGGTTTTGCTTCATAACGGTACCATGAAAGCCTTATATACAACATAATAACTCGATAATGACTGTTGTGAGTGCCTATTTACAAAAGTGTTATAGGCGTCATAAAAAGTGGCAGAGTAAACGTTTATATTATAATAGGTTAATGTCACAATTTTGCTGTAAAGCCTTATATAGCTTAAACGTTTTAAGAAAAACATATATATGACCAGCAGTAACAAGAGTTACTTCTATATGACTTTGATATCACTCTTTTGTGTTATAAGATTTTCTTTTATCGCATTTTTGCTAGTTGGGATGCCTCCCCCTGACTCACAACAGCTAGTGCACATCGGTGGGTGAGATACACTAGAAGGTCACCAGTCAAGCGACCGTGGCCAAAGCCATATTACAGTAGCTGACCATGTCGCGTTAGGTATCTTAGAAGCTGTGTGTTGATCACACGCTCCATCACCTTGGAGAGGAGAGAGTTAATAGCGATAGGCCTGTAATTCGATGGATCTGATCTTGCTCTTGCCCTTTTTGTTCTGGTGCACATTCGCAGTCTTCCGGAAGGAAGAATTCATAAAGACGGAAATTGCCTAGTGTGGTAGGAGAGCCCAAAGTGGCGCATGAGTACAAAACACAACTCAGAAGAACACTGTTTAAGCACCACTGCTGGTATACCGTCTGGCCCACTCAACTTATGGACGCCTAGAGAAAGCAACGTCCGCCGGACCTCCCGCTGTGTTATGGAGATTTCCGGCACGGTCTTATCACATCACGGTATATCAGGTGGTACATCACCTTCGTCGTTCATATTCGAGTTTGAGCCAAAGAGATTACCAAGAAGATCAGCTTTATCTTTAGCACTGTGAGCCAAGTCACCATCGGTCTTTTGCAGTGGTGAAAGCGACGAGTGGCAAAAGTTTCCTTCGGCAGCTTTAGTAAGCAACCAAAAAGCAGCCTTCACCAGCCTGTCGTTTAAGTCATCCACATTTTTGCAATCTGCTAGGCACTGAAAGCGATTTTAAAGTTTGAGCTGAAAATGTTCGGGGTTCTGTATAAAAGCAGTCGCTCGACGGAGCATAACCTTTCAAACGACTTTTTTCAAATTCGAGGTAATTATTCAGCGTGCCTTTTACAATGCAGTGATACCTGTCAGTTTTCCCTCTATTGATTACAGAGACATCACTAAATATTCGCCTATCAGAAGTTAGGATTAAGTCAATCTCGTTTTAGGTCAAACCGTCAGGGCTCATACAGATCCATATCCTGTGAGATGGCTTTTTGAAATAAGAATTCATTATAAAGAAACCCTCTTTCTCCATAAAGTCAACCAATGACCCCTACGGTTCCGTTGCCCTACTCTAAATTTCCCAATTTTCAGCTTATCGCCATTTCCAGTGCCCAGTTTTTGCGTTTTAGTCCGCCGTGACGACAGTAATGGCTTTTTAATAACGTCATAGGTTATTTACCTCAACCTCCTCATCTGGGTGTGCCAAAGTCGGTGCGTAAACCTGTATCACCTTCAGACAATATCTCGTGGTGTACAAGGTACGCTATCCTTAGCGACACACTCTCGATGATCGTAATGTTGTTGATAAGGGGCTTGTGGACGATAAACCTGATATCACCTTGGCACAGTTATTCGCCCTCCCGGAAACAGAACAAGTTACCGGATTTGAGCAATCCCCTTGTCTTCGAATTTCAGATAGCCCTATTAAATCCCAACGCAGCTTGTTTATTTCTTTTCCCAGCTCAACAATCTTTTCGTAAATACCTCAAAGTGCGTGATTTGTACGTTACATTGTACGTTGCCAGGGCCAGTTTGGGTGTTTGTGATAGCCAGATCTCTGTCGAGGATTGCTTGGAGGAGGCTTGGCATACGGGTTGGCGATCGCAGATTGATGTTTTAATCTTCCTCAGTATGGTGCTGCTGCCCATCATCTGATATGTATCTTAGTAGCCTCAAACGATACCCACGGAAAGATTTAGAGTGGTGTTATTCTGGAGACCACACGGCAATCTAGCGAACTTTGCTGCAGCATATATAGCTTGCTTATTCATACTAGCAAATGTGTTAAATACAGGTTGCAGATTCATATACTATATATATGCGAGTACTCTGTGTTTTATTATGAAAATGGTTTGCGCTGTGACTACGGTTTTTTGATGATAGACTACAGAACAGAACTACTATAACGTAATTTATGTTATAGATACTAACGTGGACAAAGATGACTTATACGTCAAGATACCGTGTCCGAAACAACATCAACGGAGCATTGCGAGCCATTTTGCTATCAATGTGTGTGTAAATCAGCTAATACGACAATAATTTTTACATCTGTGTGCGTAGTTTCGGTGTTACCAATCTTAAAGTAATTACCCCAAAATGGGGAGTTCTTACTTTTATTCGGTACTACAATTTATTTTCACCTAATGACCCCTGTAGTCACACATTGCATATATTAAGATAGAACGTAAGCCGTAAACGTTAAGGTAGCAATGCGTTGACCATGGTCAATTAATGGATGTTAAAACCTTAAAATAGGTTCCAAGTATTGTATACTGTAATGCTAAAATAAAGATGGATGCACAAAATAAAATCTGTCCTTCTCTTCTGTCTTCGCCGTGTACGTTATTCATAGGTCCCGCCATGTCACAATAGCCGTGTTTTGTTGACGAGATTTTTTTTAACATAGAAAGCAATCGCATCACAGAGCCATTGAAATCGTTTCGTTCGCCAAATGTCAACAAACAAAATAGCTGATCACTTTTTTTAATGAACATCCACTGTTTTACCTCCTGAGCTTGTGCAGCCAATGCTTTAAATGCGGGTAGTGCCGCTATATTTAACATAGAGCGCATTCATTTTTGATCAGCAGATAGATCGAATGCGCGCATGGTGAGCATACATCACATTCAATGCGTAAATATAAGAATAATAACTAAATTTCTTTCGCGAAAGCGATATTGCTGATATTGTTAGAGCGGTCGCGCGGGACCACAAGAATAGAATCACAGTGCTATTACTTAAATGTGTACAATTTTCTCAATTAATATTTATTATATTATACAATTAATAACATTGGCTAAAATCTCACCAGTTCATGTTCAACTTCAGTAGTCACCAAATTGGTAGTTCGTTCAACGGGGAACACGCTTTTCATGGTGGCACTTTGATTCTTGTAAATAACAAGTTAAAACATAAAGATCGGAAAGATATTGTGAGCCTCTCGGTTGAACGAATTATTGAAATAGCCTGTGTGGAGTTAGATGGATTCTCTCAGCTGGTACTTTCTCCAACGAGAATACCAGATATAGAAGACCATACGAGCTCCTTACTGGACCTTCTGCTGATTACACGTCCGGGCGGATACTCCGTCTCAGTGGATGCGCCTGTTGGCTCCTCGGACCACTGTCTCGTTCGGACTCAAATATCATGCACACAACCCGATCCTTCTGGGCCAACTAATTGGCGTCGTGTGTGGAACTATAAGTCGGCAGACTGGGACGGATTGCAAGAATTTTATGCATCGTACCCGCGGAGGCAGCTCTGCTTTAGCTCAGATGATCCTGACGTCTGCGCAGCCGCAGTCACTGAGACAAAACTCGCTGGTATGGAATGTTTCATTCCTAACCTGCGAGTAGCTGCCGGCGTCAAAAAACGACCGTGGTTTAATAGGTCTTGAAGAGAAGCTAAAATTCTTAAGCAAACTGCGTATGAGGCTTGGACCAAGGCTCGTAATAATAAGGATCCGAATATTTCTGAGTTAAAACGCAAATTAAATGCTGCCTCATGGTTAAGTAAGAAAGAAACTGCCAGAGCAAAATTCCAATTCATCGGCAAAATAGGTGGGCGACTTGCGAGCTATCCTTCTGGGAGTCGTGCTTTCTGGTCGCTTGCTAAAGCTGCCGAGGGGAACTTCTGCCAGTCGTCGTTACCACCACTGCGAAAGACCGATGGTGACTTGGCCCATACTGTAAAAGAGAAAGCCAATCTATTGGGCAGTATCTTTGCCTCCAGCTCGAATATTAACGACGAAGGCGCTGTACCACCTACTTTACCGTGGTGCGGTAAGACCATGCTGGAAATCTCTATAACACAGCGAGAGATCCGGCGGGCGTTGTTTTTCCTTGACGTTCATAAGTCGAGTGGGCCAGACGGTATACCAGCAGTGGTGCTTAAGCAGTGTGCTCCTGAGTTATGTCCTGTACTCACGCGCCTCTTTGCGCTTTCCTACCATACTAGGCAATTTCCATCTTCATGGAAGACTGCGAATGTGCACCTGGTGCCCAAAAAGGGCGATAGATCAGATCCATCAAATAACAGGCCTATCGCTATTACCTCTTTCCTCTCCAAAGTGATGGAGCGTGTGATCAACACACAGCTTTTGAGATACCTAGAAAAACATGACCTGATCAGCGACCGTCAATATGGCTTTCGCCAAGGTCGCTCCACTGGTGACCTTCTTGTGTATCTCACACACCGATGGGCACTAGCCATTAAGAGTCAGGGGCCTCCCCCTTGGCATTGGCATGTAGCCTGGACATAGCGAAGGCGTTCGATCGGGTCTGGCACCGGGGTCTTCTATCGAAGTTGCCATCTTACGGAGTGCCCGAAGGTTTGTGCAAATGGGTGGCTAGCTTTTTGTCCGGCAGAAGCATACGAGCCGTAGTTGGCGGTAGTTGCTCTGATAGCATGGACATTAATGCTGGTGTCCCGCAAGGCTCTGTGCTGTCTCCTACGCTGTTTCTACTGCACATCAATGATATATTGGAGATCAACAACATACATTGCTATGCAGATGACAGCAAGCATCCCTCGTTCTGTTGTGGAGGAAAAACGTAAAGAACTTGTGTCTCAAATCGAGATCGGTCTGTCCAAGGTCTCTGACTGGGGACGGAAAAACTTGGTCCGATTCAACCCTTTAAAGACACAAGTCTGCGCATTCACCGCTAAGAAAACCTCATTTACTGTAGTCTCACAATTCCAGAACACTCCCCTCTCCATCTCCAAGAGCATTGGGATCTTTGACTTTCACATCTCCAGCGATGTTCAGTTCCGAGATCACTTGCTAGACAAGGTAAAGCTGGCGTCCAAAAAACTTGGTGTACTCAACAGAGCGAAGCAGTACTTCACGTCGGGGCAAAGGTTGCTGCTTTACACGTCGCAAGTCCGGCCCCATATGGAGTACTGCTGCCATCTTTGGGCGGGTGCACCCGGATACCAGCTTGGTCCTTTTGACTCGGTTCAACGACGGGCTGTGAGAATTGTAGACAATCCCAAACTCACTTGCGGTATCGAGCCCTTAAGTCTGAGGAGAGACTTTGCCTCCCTGTGTGTGTTCTGCCGCTTGTACAATGGGTTACGTTCTGAGCAATTGTTCGAAATGATGCCCACGGCTACTTTCTACCATCGCACCGCTCACCATCGGCAGGGAATTCATTCTCACACTTTAGAACCGAAATGGTCGCGTACAGTGCTGTTTCAGAGAAACTTCCTACCGCGAACGCTTAGATTGTGGAATGAGCTCCCTGCCAAGGTTTTCTCTAAGGACTACAGTATGGGGTTCTTCAAAAAAGAAGTTATTAGATTTCTAGAGGGTCGGCAACGCGCGAGTGATGCCCTTGGTGTTTCAAGCGTCCATAGGCTACGGTGACCGCCTACCATCAGGCGGACCGTAGGCTTGTTTGCCACCTTAGTGGTATAAAAAAAAAAAAAAAAAAAAAAAATATAACTCATACAATCGTTTTCTGCTTACATGGATGGACAGTGAAAGTAAGTTTAATATAAGTGAGAAGTTTAATGATTATGTTCAAAAATACTGTAAATTATTTAAAGTAATCTGTCGTATAGCAAAATCACTTTTTTTAATTGAAAAAATTAAAAATAGTGATGATAAAATAAAAACTACTTGGAGTATTATTAATGCTAAGACTGGAAAATCAAAATCTCATAAAACTGATTATTGTCTAGAAGTTAATGGGACTATTTTTAACTCAGAAACAGATATTGCCTCATTGTTCAATAATTTTTTCCTGGATATTCCATTCTCAACCACCAACTGACTAAACTCATCTCCATTAATAGCAGAGGCTCTGTTAAAAAAAATGTAAAAGAATGCCCAAAAGAATTTAAATTTAGACATGTAAATCATAATGATGTTATCAAAGCATTAAATTCTCTAAAAATAAAAATATAGCTGACCTATGGAGCCATTCAGTTACCTTAGTACAAACCATAATTTCTGTGATTGCTCCCCAACTAGCTATACGAGTATGTTGACGCCTTGCATGTACGCGTGTCTCAAGAGCGTATACACGCACACACGCACACCAGCGATCGACGCACCACCAAGCGGCGAGCGCTTGCCCACACTGTTCAACGAACCTTACAACTAGATAGATGTACAAATTTTGTATAAAATATAATATCATTATTTAAGAATTTCGCATTATATCTTCTTATCTACTCTCTCAAGAATATCCAGCACTGCTACCATCGTCACTGCAAAGTACCGGAGTTAATCATTTTGGTCTCTTCGAGCCGGATCTCAAAACTACGAGGCAAGAACAAAAAAAATACTTTGCCGACGACGCGTGGCAGTCGTTACTTGGATTTGTATTTGAAGAATCGAAACTTCAAACGCTTATACAAAATCTACAGTATGAAAATATCCGATACATGAATAAATATACAAAGTCAAAATTGGAAAACTTATTTTTGGAAGAACGTGAGAACCATGAATGCCTACGTGAAACCATAAGAAAGAAGCGTAACTGTGACTTCGTTCCATTTCCTATCAATTTTCCTTATTTTACCCATTTTTTTTTTGTTTTTACCTTAAGGCTAGGGTATAGGCCAGACCGCAAAAATACGCCGTTTTTGTGCAAATTTTGTGGCTAAACTATAGCATCTAAAGCATTGAAAAAAATATATGTTATAAAACTTGCTTTTGTGTAGTGCAGTACCTTACTGAATGATTTTCATTTATTGTATTTAATGCAATAAAAAATCTGGAAGTGACCGTTGTTTCAACACTTGTGCAAATTTTTAAAGCGTGTTTTGCATTTGCTTATAATGAAAGTCGGTTAAATAATTCGAATAGCTTGTTATCTAGTGCATAGACTCTAAGTTGTAGCGAAAAGTCAAAAAATGTGACTACAAAACGGTAATAACGTTAAATTCCATAAAAAAAATTTAATGTTTCAAGGCGTTATTACGGTATAAATTACTTAAGAAGTATATAACATATACATCTTATAGTAATGTATATGACATTATCTAATGATTTATAGTAAATTTACATACACAACGTTAGAATTCCAGAAATTAGCTTTCTGGCCTATATCGCCCTCTTAAACATTCGCATGTAAAAAATCCTTTAACTTTTTTATCACTTATTTTCGCTTTAAGCCATTGAGCAGTATTTCATTTCTTTTACCTAATATTTTACCTATCTACTATTTGCCTTTAATTCTCAACACTTTTACTTAGCTTAATTTAAAAGCCCAAAATTTCTGGATCTCATCGACTTGTACGGTATCTGTATTTGTATTTCTACATAATTTCATTATTGCATTTGCGCCTTTTAGCTATTTATACAAACTTCAACACCAAAAAGCAATCGCTAGCTGGAAGCCATCTCAGCGCAGCCATCAGCTCAATCGTTTTGCGCTGCCGCTGCCGGTAACGGGTTTCCGCTCGCCTGCATACCTCAGCGGCTGGTCGCATCGCGCACGGCTTGTCAGCTAACTTAGCGCTTACCTTCAAGTTAAAGATTTCTAATAAGAAATTACGAATCTTTAACTTTATTTGCTTATATTATATTTTTCATCACATTTCCTTGCATATGTTTCTTGCATATTTCTTTAAAATATTGTTAAGACATTACGTTTATTGAATTAATTTATAGTGAGTAAATTATTCAAACATTATGGACATCAAAGTTTTGATTAAAAAGCGTGCAACTCATAAAGAAAAACTTACTCGATTTAAAGGTTATCTAGATACTGTTGAAAGCTGCGAATGCTTAAGTAGACTTCAAATAAACGAACTTAATATTCGTTTGTCGAAAATCGAAGAACTTTACAACGAATTCGATATCATTCAAAGTGATATAGAAAATACATCTGAAATTCCAGATGAGCAGTATAAAGAGCGAGAACTCTTCGAATCCGCGTACTTCGGTGCAATCGCTCGTGCCCGAGAGGTGTTGACCAGGCATGACGAACGATGCTTTGTTGTCGATGTCAGGTTCTTGTGCTGCAACTAAAGGTAAACCAAACCATAAACTTAATACACTTTCCTACCTTTTCGGGTCTTTATCAAGACTGGCTGGAATTCCATGATACATTTAATTCTCTTATACACCTAGACGATTCTTTACCAAAGATCAGTAAATTTCACTACTTACTCGCAGCTTTGAAGGATATTGATTTTTCAGAGCAAAATTATGATATAGCCTGGGAGATTTTATATGATCGTTATAACAACAAAAAACAGCTTGTCAATAATCACATTCAAGCAATTTTTAATAAAGAATCTTTAACAAAAGAATCCTCTAAAGCTCTGCGTAACACAATTGACACAATGAATAAAAACCTCAGAACTTTAAACAACCTCAAGCTTCTCACTGAACATTGGGATTTGCTGATTATATACATTATTTCCAATAAATTAGATGTAGTTACAAGCCGCGAATGAAAAGCTTATCGAAACACACTCAAAGATTTACCATCACTTGAACAACTTAATAATTTCTTAAAAAATTGTGCTGATTTATTAGAAACTATTGAAGAAGGTCACAACAAACGCAGACAAAGTGATACTACATACGTACATCAGAAATTATTATTAGTAAAATCTCTAAATGGTTAAGTTATTAAGAGTGGGGGGAAGGCTTTCAAATTCTTTTTACGATTATAACACTAAACACTTCTTCATTTATCTCATCATATAACTACACTTTTATTTCGATATTATCACACATTACTTTTGCATGCTGGCCCACAATTATTTTTATATACTGTGCGGCATAAATTTTGGGTGTTAGGGATAGAAATCTTGCCAAAAAAACTGTTCATGCATGCATTAAATGTTGCCGCTTTTCAGGTAAAATTAAAAAGCCCATAATGGGCGATCTTCCTGAACAACGGTTACATGCTGATTTTCCATTTTTCAACACTGCAGTTGACTACGCGGGACCAGTCATGATTCTGAACCGAAAAGGTAGAGGTAGTCGATTGATAAAATCATACTTGTGTATATTTGTGTGTTTGTCTACAAAGGCAGTACATATAGAACTTATCACCGACTTAAGCAGTGACACCTTTTTAGCTGCTTTAAATAGATTTATAGCACGCAAAGGCAAGCCTGGCAACATTTTTTCGGATAATGGTCGATATTTCGTAGGTGCGTGTAAGGAATTGTCAAATTTTCTAAAATTCAATTCAGAAAACATAAGTTCTCAAACGTCAAACATGTCCATAAAATTTAAATTTTCTCCGCCTTATAGTACTCACTTTAACGGATTGGCAGAAGTTGGTGTAAAATCAGTAAAGCACCATTTAAAAAGAGTAGTTTCCTTAGCTAACTTAACTTATGAAGAAATGAATACAGTTATCGTGCAGGTCGAGGCTATCTTGAATTCTAGGCATCTCACTCCTATGTCTACAGATCCGTTGGATTACAGCCCTAACCCCCTCCCATTTTCTTATTGGACGAACATTAACATTGTTACCATCACCTCAAGTCAAAGAAGCCGCTATGATACCTACTCTATTCAGATACAAAAGAACTCAACAACTTAAGGCTCGATTTTGGGCTCTTTTTTTTAAAGAGTATATAACAGAGCTACGGAAGCGTCAAAAATGGCGTAAACAGGGAGAAAAACTACAGATTGGTGAAATGATACTTGTCAAGGACGACCGACTTCCTCCCAATCGATGGCTGTTGGGGCGCGTAACCTGCCTTCATCCCGGCTCCGACGGCGTAACCCGAGTGGTCGACGTACACACCAATTGAGGGACTCTACGAAGAGCTTTGAATCGATTATGCCCGCTACCAGTTATAGACCAGAACTTAATTCCTGGGGCGGCAATATGTTGACGCCTTGCATGTACGCGTGTCTGAAGAGCGTATACACGCACACCAGTGATCGACGCAAGCGTTTGCCCACACTGTTCATCGAACCTTACAACTAGATAGATGTACAAATTTTGTATAAAATATATTATCATTATTTAAGAATTTCGCATTATTTCTTCTTATCTACTCTCTCAAGTATATCCAGCACTGCTACCATCGTCACGGCAAAGTACCGGAGTTAATCACTATAATATTTAATTAATCTATTGATTGTGGTGTACTACTGACCTCTCTAACTTTAGACCTATCTCTATACTACCTGTTTTCAGTAAAATCTTTGAAAAACTGATCTTAAATCAAATGAGTAGTCATTTTACTTCACATCTGACTTGCAAACAGTTTGGGTTCACAAAAGGTCGGTCAACAACCGACGCTGGCGTTGAGCTTATTCAGCACATATTTGATGCATGGGAGGATTCAATGGATGCCTTGGGTGTTTTTTGTGATCTATCCAAGGCATTTGATTGCGTCCAACCCTAATTAGGAAATTACAACACTATGGTATTAGGGGTACTGCACTTAAACTCATTAGCTCGTACCTGGACAATAGGATTCAGACAGTTGATATAAACTGGAAGCGCGCCCCTGAATCTAAAATTAAAATGGGCGTTCCACAGGGCTCCATCCTGGGGCCATTCCTTTTTCTTATATACATTAATGATCTGCCGGAGGTCGTTAAAAACATTCACGAGATAGTGTTGTTCGCAGATGACACATCACTTTTGTTTAGAGTTAAAATACGCGAAACAGTTCTAGATAATGTAAACAACTGTCTGTCTAAAGTTGTCCACTGGTTTAATATGAATAATTTGCTTTTAAGAAGTAAGAAAACTAAATGTATTAAATTCTTAACGACAAATGTTAGTCAAGTAAGAACCAGTGTACTTATAAATGGGGAGCAATTAGATGTTGTAGAGAGCGCTGTATTCTTAGGCATTAATTTAGATGCAAAACTTCAATGGGGGCCACACATAGCTGGATTGGCGAATAGACTTAGTTCTGCAGCTTTTGCGGTTAGAAAGATTCGTCAACTTACAGACGAAGCCACAGCCCGGCTAGTATATTATTGTTACTTTCATAGCGTGATGTCCTATATTATAATGGGGACACGCAGCTGATATACAGACAATATTTGTACTGCAGAAGAGGTCTGTTCGAGCAATATACAATTTATCTAACAGACACTCTTTAAGGGATAAATTTAAAGAGATCAATATACTAACTTTACCTAGTCAATATATATTTGATAATTTAATGTATGTTCATAATAATATTAATCTTTTTGAAAAAATTAGTGATGTTCATAATCAAAGTACAAGAAATAGACACAAACTGGCTCTGATCCACACAAGGCTTGAAAAAATTGATAAGCCATTAAAAGGACAATGTGTCCGTTTCTACAACAAACTCCCTGCAGATGCAGTATGTAAACTGAATTTAAAAAAGTTAAAAAATTTTGTTAAACAGAAACTTGTCAAAAAAGCTTACTATTCAATTAAAGAATATCTTATAGATAAAAACGCATGGGAATAACTAAAATGTTGTTATCATAGTACTTATTTTGGAAATGTACCAATCGTTATAATTAAAATTGAAAAGAGCGACAGCTGGAGAGTTTCTTTCGCCGTTTCTTCTCCCCAGAACGCCATCTTGATTCCAAAACGGTAGTAGTTTATGAATTCCTTGCATATTATACTGACGTCAAAAAAGTGATATTGTATCCTATTTTTGAGAAATAAACTATTTGAATTTGAATTATAAATTTCATACTCGTCAGTGCTCTGTAAGTTACAGCCAAAATTTAAGCCCTCTTAAATTTTAAGCTTTTGCTTTTATATTTTTATTATAACTTAGGTTTTGCCTACTTCCAGCACTCTAAAGGTCAGCGTAGGCTTAGCAATAGGGCTCCGTTGGGACCCCTCGGGAAGGAAAGGATTAGGGATTTAAATCAATAAACTATAGAGTATTTCAATCTCAATTTACATAGGAATTGTAAAGATTATATATAATATGATGATGTTTAAAAATTGATAAATAAAATTAAAAGGTTTTAGTACAACATATTATAAGTTTTCAAAAAATAATTAAACAAAAATCATTATAAGTACATTATATTTATTTTTAAGATCTAATTAGTCTATAGTTGTAATTGAATAACTTATATTACTGATTGACGTCAGAATATTACACGAACAATGCAAATCACACTCGGTTTAACTCTTAGTGCTCGTACTAAGTAATTTAATTAATAAAATCAAGATTAAATGCACGCGTGTAGCTGTGCGTGCGCCTTAGACCGACCAGGTAGGGGGCGCTGGCACATCACAATAAGACTGCCCTATAATTTTACACACACAATGGCGCGTGTGCGTACACCGTCCTGCTAATAAAGTACCTAGCATTAGGTAGTTATTAATCGGAAACATTTAACAATTAATCATTTAACAATTAATTAATTAATTAATCGGAAACATTTAACAACTAAACGGGTTGAATCATTTAAATCTAACTTAATGCATAAACTTCCAGATTTGCTTTATAATGGCAACCCAAATGATATGTACAATACTGTTCTTGACACTATTACTACAGAGTATAATAAAATATTTACTGCAAAAAAGAAACTTATTTCCAGTCGCTTTAGTTTTAGTGAATGGGCTACCCCAGGTATTCATAAAAGTAGGCGTAAACTGTATGAATTATATAAAGAAAAAACATATAATAATAGCCAAATATTTAGGGAATATTTAAAAAAATACTCAAAAACCTTTAAAAAGGTCTGTCTTGTTGCAAAAGCAATTCACCTCAGACATAAAGTAAAAAATTCAACAAATAAAATAAAAACTACATGGAACATAATAAATAATGAAACTGGTAAAGCTAGGAATTCTTGTCAGGACTTTGAGTTGATTGTAGATGATGCTAGTTTTAAAACAAATTCTGAGGTAGCAGTTGCCTTTGAACAGTTTTTTAGGAATATCCCATTCAAAACAACTGAACATCTAAACTCAAGTCTAATCTTAGCAGAAAAATTATTAAAAGCTAGTGTTCCTGAATGTAACGTTCCCTTTGTATTTAAAAACATTAGTCCTACAGATATCATTAATACATTTAAAACATTAGAAATTAAAAACACCACAGACCTTTGGGGACTTCCTGTAAAAACTATAAATTCAATTATTCATGTTATAGCACAACCCTTAGCCATTATATTTAATAGTTGTGTTGATAGTGGTGTGTTTCCTGATGAGATGAAACTTAGCAAAGTTATACCTCTTTTTAAATCAGGTAGTTCAACAGATCCTAATAATTTTCGGCCTATTTCAATACTACCTATACTCAGTAAAGTTTTTGAAAAAATCATACTTTGTCAAATGTTAAGCCATTTCTGTATTAATGAGCTACTTAGTAGTAAACAGTTTGGCTTTATGAAAGGCCGTTCCACAACCGATGCAGGAGTGGCACTATTAAAAAATATATATAACGCCTGGGAGGATTCGCATGACGCCCTTGGAGTGTTTTGTGATTTATCTAAGGCATTTGACTGTGTTCAACATGAAAATCTCATCAGGAAGCTACATCACTATGGTATTAGAGGCAAAGCTCTCGACCTTTTGACATCCAATATGAGTAGGAGAGTACAGAAAATAGATGTCAACGGTGAAAGATCTCCGGGATCAGCAGTCACTATAGGAGTCCCTCAGGGCTCAATTTTAGGTCCTTTTCTATTTCTTATTTACATTAATGATCTCCCATATAATGTAAAAAACTATGACATTGTCTTATTTGCTGATGACACCTCTTTGCTTTTTAAAGTTAAGAGACGACAGACATGTTATAATGAATTAAATAATGCCCTTTCTAAAATTGTAAATTGGTTTAACGCTAATAATTTGTTATTTAATGAAAAAAAAACCAAATGTGTTAAATATACATTACCAAATGTTAGTCAGAGACAGACATGTATTAATATTAATGGCGAGCAATTAGAACTTGTTAATTCAACAGTCTTTCTTGGCATAACGCTGGTCTCCAAACTTCAATGGGGTCCTCATATTCATAACCTAGCCAAAAAACTTAGCTCTGCTGTGTATGCGATCAAGAAAATAAGACAATTGACCGATGTCGACACTGCAAAAATAGTATATTTTAGCTATTTCCATAGTTTAATGACATATGGTATCCTATTGTGGGGTAGCGCTGCTGATGTAAATACAATATTTTTGTTACAAAAAAGGGCAATTTGTGCTATTTATAAATTAGTATCTAGGATATCTCTGAGGGATAGGTTTAGGGAAGTAAAAATTTTAACTTTAGTGTCGCAGTACATATATGAAAATCTTTTATATGTACGTAAAAATATCAATAGTTTCAGCAAGAAAAGTGACGTTCACAAAGTAAATACTAGAAGTAAAAATAAGCTGTTGGTGCATGATACACGTCTACACAAAATAAGTAACTCTTTTATGGGGCAATGTATACACTTTTACAACAAAGTTCCCAATAAAATTCAAAATCTATCAATAAGTAAATTTAAATCTTTTATCAAGCAGGTACTTTGTAAAAAGGCATACTACAATATTTCAGACTATGTAAATGATAAAAATCCTTGGGACTGATGATGCTCAATCACAGGATGCATAGGTAAACCAAATTAAAATGGAAATAACATAAAATTGTACGACTAAAAATCTTTTATTTAAAACATTAATTGTATTTTAGTTTATTTAAGTGTTTTTAAAAGAGTAACTATCGAGTTTCCTGCCGGATTCTTCTCGGTAGAAATCAACAACATTGTGAACCGGCGGGAAGGTGGGAGGGTTCAAAAAATAATATTTTATAACTTTGACGATTCAAAAGTGATTGTAAAAACCTTATTTGAATAAACCATTTTGACTTTGACTTTGACTTTGGAAAGTGTGTGTGTCTGTTTGTTTGTCCGTCTTTCACGGCAAAACGGAGAGACGAATTGACGTGATTTTTTAAGTGGAGATAGTTGAAGGGATGGAGAGTGACATAGGCTACTTTTTATCCCAGAAAATTCAAAAGTTCCCGCGGGAATAACTATAACCGAGCTTAAACGAACTATAGCTATAGCTACAGCTTGCTATAGCAAAAGTCATAAGTATAATAATTAATGAGTTTATTAAAAAAACTCCACGCCGATAACCAAATATAGGGCGGGCGGAGCCGCTGGCAAAATCGAGTTTTATACAAATAGTCCAAAGTGTCGTTACAGTTCGTTGCAAAGAGAAGATTTTTTTTCAAACTAATATGTATTTTAAGACACTGTAATCAATTCATTTGGTAGTTCATAAAATACATGATACTACTTATTCTATTAATATTGACATGAAAATGTTATATTTTTTTTATTAAAACATTGCAGTAGTGCAGGGTAAAGGTTTACGTTATATATATACAGGAGTCATCAATACATAAATACTTTATCAACCTGAAATAGTGTTATGTATGTAAGTAATGTTAGGTGAAATATATGAATTTTATCGTTTCAGTGTTAGCTCGCCTTACTAAACTTGGGAAATGAAGGTACCTACAGACTTGGCAATACAGACACAATAACATTTATTGTTTGATTTGCTATTAATTATTCTGAAAACATAGTTTTTTACAGCAAGCAGATTGCTGTAATAGCTTGTGAAAAGTGATATTTTTCATTGACCCTTTTTAGGGTTCCGTAGTCAACAAGGAACCCTTATAGTTTCGCCATGTCCGTCCATCCGTCCGTCTGTCGGCGGCTTAGTTCAAAAACTACTAATAGGAGAAAGCTGCAGCTTGGCAGGGATATACACATTAATCAAGCCGACAAAGTGGTAGAGTAAAATCTTTGAAAAAAATTTTTTTTAGGGTACCTCCTCTACAGCTGAAATGGGGACGTAATTTGTTTTTTTTCGTCTACCCCATCGTGGATAGGAAATCCAAAAACATTTGCCAACATCATTTTTTGATTTAGGGCTCCGTTTGCGAAACATTAAGCTTTAAAGTACTAATTTTTGTTAGAGTCAAGTGTCCCCCCCCCCCTACCAGCGAAAGTATAGTATTTGGAAATGTAAAAAAATTATGGCGCAGTGCATATAATGAAATTAAAAAGGAAAACTATCACGGGTAAGTACACTTTACAGGCTAACGAGTAATAATCGACCAATTTTTAAAATGTACTTGGAAAAGTGAAATTTTCGTTTAAATTCCATTAAAAGTTACTTATAAAAGTATGTACATCTGTAAAACAAGTATAAAATTAAGTAAATGAATTATGTATATATATATAAATATAGAAAAATAAAATTATAACATTCCAAAAATAAAACAAATATTTAGGGGCCTCCCTTAACTTAATGTACAACAAAATTTTTTGCCGTTTTTATAGTACGGAACCCTTTGTGCGCGAGTCCGACTCGCACTTGGCCGATTTTTTTTCAATAGTTTCTACACGATTTTATTGCACATATCGTCATTTTTATTACTTTACGTGGGAGCTTATTCGCATCAACGCACAGATTACGTATGTTGTAGTGTTGACGGCAAGTACCTGAAAAGGTACTCGGATCGGATCGTTTTGTGTGCCTGAACACGGTATCTAGACGTATAAGTCATCTTTGAACGTGGGATTATTTAAATTGTTATTATGTATAATGATATCAAATAAGATGTTAAAATGTGACAGGGATTGAAAGTATAACTATAAATTTCTGTTACTGGTGAACTGGATACTAAATTTACCTTGATATATGTTGTTTATATGATATCTTTAAAATTTATTTCTTTGTAATTTTGTAAAATTGTCGTGTATTTTTAAACTAAAAGCTAAAATTTAATTTAATTTAAATTTCACCAATGCCAAATAAGGTTGCTAATCGCACATTACAATTACGAATATTAGCGTCATCCCGCAAATACGTTTTAAATATGCAAGACACGCGAGACCAGAATAACTCCTCGGGAAAAAGAGCGGTGGAGCAGTGGACACAAGAATAGCACACTCCACATCTCGCTCACTCTTCTCATCGTCCGTTGATTTACGCCCCAAAACTGGTGACTCCCACACTTCACATGTGTTAAACGTAACACGGCACCGTCGTAAGTTTTTGGGATTTTATGTAAAAAAAACTTTAAGAGTTTGCAACCCCCACCAATTGACTTATCTATATCTTGATCTCACTGAGGAGCAGCTTGATAAACTTGAACGTCTTCAAAATTTATGCATAAGATTTATATTTGGTCTGCGAATGTATGATCACACAAAGCTTAAGTGGCTCCCAATTCTTCTTCACCGGAATACTCATGACCTATTTCTTCTTTATAATGTCCTGTTCAATCCAAAAACATCATCATATTTAAAAGAATGTTTTGAGTTCATTGGTTCTCCTTTTCTACGTGATTCTTCAAACCTGTTATTAAAAACTCCAAAGCACTATACACAAATGTATAATAACAATATAAAAAAACGAGTGCGTCTGCGAATATTTAAAAACCTCGATATTACTCACTTTAATAATTAAAGCTGATATATCACATCATAGCCATCTTTCTAACATCCATATAATATATATATATATATATATATATATATATGTATTAGTTTATATATATTTTTAAATAATTATTTATTTTTGTATAGTATTATGTAATTGTATCCAATATTATCTTAAATATATATTTTGTATTTAATATTATCTTTTTACATAAATTTTGTTAAAGATGTACGATTGATTATAATTATTTTCTTCTTTATTTTGAATGCACACATTACCTTTTATTATGTTTTTTATTATAATTCCTTCACCCAAGGGATTTGGGAGAATTTGCATTTTTTTTTCTATGTTACTATTGTTTTTGTTATATTATGTACAATAAAGTATATAATTATTATTATTATTGACTTTGAAAAGGGTCTGTTGGTATGTTTCATAGGTATCTGCTGCGTATGCTGTTGTCATAAATAACAACTTAAAATATGTAATTTTAAAATGTTAATCTAAATATATAAAAGAAGAAACTGAATGACTGACATATCGCCGCACAGCCGAAACCGCTGGATCTAGAGATTCCAAATTTGGCACGTAGGTTCATTATCAGGTATGAGGGTGCACTAAGAAAGGCTTTTTCAAAATACACCACCTGAAGGGGTGAAACAGGGGCCCAAAGTTTGTATGAAAATCCGTCATTTTTGAAGTTAAATATATGAAAATTTGTATATGGCCTTTCTGTTAAAAACTAAGAATGACGTGTTTCACTGTTTCTGGAAAATCATCCCCTAAGGGGATAAATAGGGGTTGTAAATTTGTATAATAAAATACAAACAACAGAACTGATTTGGCTGAAATTCAAAGTGCAGGTATATTATATCTTGACATAGGCTACATTTTATCTCGGAAAACTTACAAGTTCCCACGAGAATCATTATAAATTAATGCAACTTTTCTTACTCTTTTACGGTGCGTCACACTAGTGCATCCGATTCAGATGAAATTTGAAAGAATAAAAAAGGACAAGGCTATTTTTCCCGATCGAGAGGTCTAGCGGGAATGAAAACCTATCACGATAAAAAGTTTGCGCGGGAAAACACGATATGATTGAGCTGTAATCTATCACAGAGATAGTTTAAGAGACGGAAAATAATTTAAACTCATTTTTATCATAATTCAAATGTTCCCGTGGGACCTTTCGCGATATTCAAAATTTTGGCGAATAAAACCGCATTAAAATACTACGCAATTGAGCTGAATTTTGACACAAGGTTAGTTAAAGAGACGGAAAAGGATATAAGCTATAATAAATACCGATCAAAAGATCCTGTAGGAATAAAAATCCTATCGCAAAAATTGTACGGAAATTCGTCATTTTTCAATTAAAATAGATGAAAATTGGTACATAGCCTTTAGTTTGAAAATTATGAATGACGTGTTTTACTGTTTTTGGAAAACAATCCCCTAAGGTCTAGAAGGGGTAAAATACGGGTTGTAAATTTGTATGAATAAATTCAAACAATCGATCCGATTTAGATAAAATTTGAAATACAGATAGCTTATATCTTAACCTAACACATAGGCTACATTTTTTCCCGGAAAACGCACAAGTTCCTACAGGAATACTTATAACTTAATTTGTCTTTTGTTACTTTTTGAAGTCGCACCACTACATCGGTTTCAGATGAGGCATAGAGATAGTTGAAAGAACGAAGAAGGATTAGACTTTTTTCCCGATTGAGAGGTCCTATAGGAATGAAATCCTATCGCGATAATCAAACTTAGCGCTGGAAAACACGATTTAATTGGGCGGTAATTTGTCACAGAGATAGTTGAAGATATGGAAAAGGATTGAAACTCCTTTTTATCCCGATTCGGAAGTTCCCGTGGGAATAAAACCGTCGTAAAATATTATGCAACTGAGCTGAAATTTGGCAGAAGGTTAGTTGAAGAGACCGGAGTAGGATATAAACAACATTTACTACTGATCAAGAGTTCCTGTGGGAATAAAAACTTATCGCAACATTTGTATGACATATTTGTTGTAAAGTGTTGTATAGTGTTGTATGTTTTTTATTTCTTTGGAGCGTTAGTTACTTATCACCTCACCTCACCTCATAAGTTAAGAAAAGATATAAGGGTTTAGGGTACTAAAATCTCATTTTTCAAAATTAAATTAAAATTAATGGCTTGAAATGGGGCCCAAAATTTATAAGAAAATCCATTATTTTTATCTTTCTTCTTCTCAGCCAGGGGACGTCTACTGCTAAATAAAGGCCTCCCCCCATATGTTTCTACAAAGATCGGTCAAATGTCGCCCGCGTCCAACTACTACCGACAGCTTTAACCGGATCATCTTTCTATCCAAACCAGATTGGTATTTAGTATATTTCAACCTACCTACATCCTATCGATAAATGAGTAAACAAGAGTTTAAGGATTTTTGACATTTTGTGCCCAAGTCTGAAAATCAAAAATAGGTATTGTAAGATTTTTGGGGTCGCTGATTACGAAAACGCGTCGGAAGTGAAATTCATTGTTAGCCTGTGATTGGGTTCAAATGTCTTAAGAATAATATATATATATTATATTATTATTATTATAAAGAGGTATATTATAAAGAGGAAAGATTTGATTGTTTGTTTGTTTGTTTGTATTGAATAGGCTCCGAAACTACTGGACCGATTGAAAAATATTATCACCATTTGAAGCCGACATTATCCCTGATGAACATAGACTACTTTTTATCACGAGAAAATGCTTCATTCCTACGGGAAAACGGGTAATAGGACACCGGGTAGTAAGAATTATCTTTCCGTACTTATCTTTTTCACATAACTTCCAAACGGCTTAACCGATTGAGTTGAAATTGTGTATTTGTATTTCCATTGTTTAACATACACGAATGTATTATGCCATTAAAGAAGAAAGATTTGATTGTTAGATTGATTTTTTTTCTATAATTGAGGAGTTGCCGTAAGAACCTACGCCGATAACGAAATTAAAAACCCACCCACACCCTTTGCACAGCAGCTGGCCAGACTACCAACTGGCTGCGAGCGAGTTTAATTAAATTTTTTCAGTTCTCAGCTTAATACATAGTGACGTAACTTCCGTAGTTGATATTTTTGTAAATTCTGCTGGATCTTGAATTATATATAGGTCCCTATTTCCTAAATTTTAAATTACCACAAATTTGACGCGAGCGAAGCCGCGGGCAAAAGCTAGTATAAGGTATATAATTTAATATTGAGGTCCTCACCTTTGCATTTCAATTAAAGATAACTTAAACTAACAAAATTAGAAAGTTTCTGCATGACTTCAAGTATCGGTGTTCCACCCGCTTTCAGGAGCTCTGATGGAATTCCGTCATCGCCCGCCGCCTTATTGTTCTTAAGCTGTTTCAAGGCCATTCTAATCTCATGCAAGCTGACGTCCGGGATATCTTCGGTATAGTGTTGAGGTAATTTGGTTCAGGGTTCTTTAGCCGTGATGTTTACAGTGGCACGAATTGAGTGTAAAACTGTCTATAGAAGTCCTCTGTAAATATTTCAGACTTGGACGAAACGATATTGCCAGTTTCAGTCTTAAGCTTCAGTAACTGCCGTTGCCCAATAGACTGAACTCTTCAGTAACTGCCGTTGCCCAATAGACTGATCTCTTGAAATAAGTTCTAGCCTCTATTGAGTCCTATTCTATCTATTCGTATGGCTACTACTAAAAATAATAAAAAATCTTTCTCTCTCTCTAAAAAATAATAAATAATAGGATAATAATATGTATAATAGTAATATTAAATAAAGCATAGGGAAGGGATATCGTTACTTTTTCACAAAACGTGACTGTTACCCTTGATCTGGAAGTTAACTCCAATAAACTCCAATAACAATCTTTATTGTTAGACGTCGTCGTAGGTCCATAGAAGAGTGTAAGTATTTCTTAAAAACTATGTTAGTATACAAAGATATATAATAAATAAATATATATAACTATTTTACTAAGATTACTGCTGTCTCGGTCTTACCGAGGCACAGTTACTTTTTATATGTATTGTTGCGGACGGCTAGGCGCGGCGCTATAGATACATACATACTTGTATAGATAGATAGCTGCTTATCTCTAATGAATTGCAAATAAGACTATAAAGTTTACTCTTTGTTCCCGCGTAGATATTTAGGTAGATATAGACAAGATCTCTATATCGAATAGTTTTAAGAATGAATGTTTGTTTGTTGTGAATAAATAAAGTTAACACCCCGACTTTCCTCACGATAGTTAGGTATGAGGTAGGTGAACAAATGTGAGAATAGTAGTAAAAGTATATTTGTATATCCTATTGTTTGCCTGTATAAGTAAGACTTATACTGTGGGTTTTCCTAGATCAAAGGAGAAATGTATAAATGTTTATATCGCGGCTTCGCCCGCATAGATTAGCGCAGGGTAATTTATGAATATACTTTATGTTGTTAAGTAATAACTAAACTAAGTTAGAATTACGTAAATGTAATAGGTAGATACAAGCACTGCACCGTAGGTTTGCTTAATTGTTTTATATTAGATTTAGTTATATACCTATGTGAGAAAAGTAGGTCTGTGTTAGCAGGTACAAACGTGTAACGCGGTAAGTATCCCTACTTGTACACGTGTATACTGGCAAGCGCATAAAATTTTAAGACAGAGATAGGTATACGATTGTGACAAGGATGCAAATACGATCGCGACAAAAATAAAACAAAATATGATTGGTCGCGGAAAATAAAACCGATTGTGATTGGTAAACGGGCCCGCCGGGTCATGTATATAAGCGACCGCAAAACCCGCTGAATGCATTCCTGTCGCCTCAGGGATCAGGAAAGCCTCCTGAACAGGAGCAGAAGAAAAGAAACAAAAGAAGAAGTTTTATTTTTAAGTGCGGTGTAAATTGTGAAAATAGTAGTAGTTAAGAAGATAGTGATTGTGAAAATTGGGGGCCACAATAAAGGTGGTTGAAGTGTTACATGACCGTGCGTTTTATTGTTTCTTTCTCTAACGTCGAACTGGCCCTTTTCGGGGCTCTTTCAATCGTAACGTCGGCCCTTCTGGGGGCCAGTTAGTGCGCGCATATACAGTCCGCTGCTCGGTCTGTAACATTTCCTTGGTCCTTGCGAGCCGGATTGGGACCATTGCCTTGATCCTTGTGAAGCCGGATCAGGGCCATTAAGATGCCGTCGACGCGAAGCCAGACAAAGAGAGGTGAAGCTTTAATGAGCCGCGCTGAATCAGATGTGACGGGTCAGGAAGGACAAGGGGCCGGCGAAAAAGTGCTTGAGCTAGCGCATACGGCCAAGGTCGGTAGTTCATCGAGGATGGAAACAGTCGTCGATCAACACGCGCATACTGCGTGCTGAATTGGAAGCGCAAGAGAAGATAGTCAAGATTCAAGAGGAGCTGATCAGGAAGCAACTGACCGTCGACATCTCCGAGATTGAAGATGTGTCATCCAGTACCACCGACCTGTCTCTCGCAGCCGCGCAGGTTGGAGAGGACCGGCCGAGTTACGCGACCGTGCGACGGAGCGGGCTGATTGAGGTGACGCTGAGGACGTCGCGCCGCCGAGGAGAGGTGGGCGCCATGCAGTTCACCTCCGCACCAGCAACGACGACGCCGAGGAGGGAAACCAAAGTGGTCAGCAGCACATTTATTGTCAAGAAGGACCTGCTTCAGCTGCCTCATCAAGAAGCACTCGAGAGCGAACTGCAATGCCAAGCTGTGCGTCGTCAACGGGTGTCGCCGTGCTCACCACGCCTTGCTGCACAAAGAAAAAAGGGGAAGGGCCAGCGAAGCGGCTACTCCGCCCGCATCGCTACAAGAGCCTAAAGCATCATCGAGCCACGGAGAAGCAGTCATGTCTACGAACACTGGAAGAAAACGAAGATCAGAATTGTTAAAGATCTGTCCCGTGACGATTTTGGGGCCGAAAGGGAGAGTGGACACCTTTGCCTTATTTGACGAAGCATACACCGTGACGCTGATCGACCAAGACTTGGCTGACACCGTGACATCCGAGGAAACGCCGCGCCCACTCACCATTCACGGAGCGGGCGCTAGCCTGAAGCAAGACACGAGCCTGTCAATCAAGTTGAGGATACGCGGGCGAGGTCAACGAAAGTATGAAGATCTTCAAGCACGGACGGTGAAGAATCTACGGCTGATGGCACAAGCTGTACCAAGGGAAGTCGTCGCTTGCGCACACTTAAAGGGTCTCGACGTTGCCTGCTACGACTTCGCGCAACCACGAATCCTCATCGAATGAGAGTTTCTACATGGATGACTACCTACACAGCTTCGACCACGTCAAGAAAGCGGCTACCATGGTCTCGAAGATGGTCATGTATCAACGCATTGACATCGCAAATATTAATAAGCCTTCTCAGGGCTTTAATTGAAGGACTCAAAAGCACCATGTCATTCTCATAACTTATGTTATTCACACTTGTTCCACAATCAGCTGATTTATGTACAGATTGAAAAGCTTTGGGGAGGTCTTAACCTGCACGTAAAAATGTACACATCAGAGAAAGAATGTGCCCACCTCACCACGATTTCCTGGTTCTGATATCAGTAATCAAAAATAGCCACTAATTCTTCCAGTAAACCTATATCTCTAAGTTTTTTTCATAGAATTTTATAGAAAACCAAGTTGAATTTATTAGACAGGTCCAAAAAAAAAGGCAAATACAGGCGTCTTTCTAGTTTTATAGTACTGAACCGTGTGCTTGAGACTTAGTATGGCAGTCTCAGTGGATAGTTCAGGTCAAAAACCGAACTGTGCCTAGTGCAGATCAAGCTGCTGAGTCAAATATTCGACAAGTAAATTTTTTCCACTGTCGTAGCCAAATATATAGGCCTGTAGTTGGACCCATCTGAGGAGTCTCCTATCTTGTTTTTAACACAACAGTTTTCATGAGTTCATGCGGTAAGTATGCATGGCCGACAAAGAGAGAACAGAATCGACAAAACTGTAGGCTGATGTGGTCCAGCGTACTGCAGATGCTCAATACTGAGTCCGTCATGCCCCGGTGATTTGCCTTTGTTCATGTATTCAATTCAATTCAATTCAATATAATTTTATTCAGATTAGGCTACAATAATTGAGCACTTATGAATGTCACTACGCCATCGGTTCGTAAGTCTACAGGGCGGGAGACCTTGTACTGAGAAGAACCGGCAAGAAACTCAGCAAGGGCATTTCTTTTCTCCCTTTCTTTTACAGCGTCCAATTAAAATATTGGAAAACGCCCTCCCTCCCAAGGACACTTTCTATTACAAACATAAAAACACATGAAATATAAAGCACAAGCACAAAATAAAAAAGTATCTAATATAAACAAAAGACAGTTTATGTATTCATCACTAAGAAATAATCAATGTCTTACAGTATTAATAAACAAAACAAAAAAGTAAGACTAAATACTAAGAATACCAAGAAGTTTGCAAGAGCAGACCAGCCTCCACAGGCGGCACCCGTTCACGAGTATGACACATGAATCAGCCATCGCTTCGCTCAACCATGTTTTAGGGAACGTAACGACCCGACACACACGCCACCACCGCAGAGACACTTTGAGAGAGCATGACACACTCAAGCAACTCCAATAAAACTTCGATTGTACTAGTTACAATGTGTGTAGTAAAGGAACAAAATATAAGAGGAGAAGATTGGAAGGTTCGCAATGCTTTACTACCGAGCAGCAACGGCAATAAACTCACTAGTTAATCTTTTATACATCATATAAAAATACAATATAGCCTTACACTAGGTAATACACATTACCTAGTGTAAGGCTATACCTTACACATAATATACAATGTTTTAAATTTAAAAAAATAATATTTCAAATGCCCCAATACAAATCAATTAAGTTCTATTTTTTCCAAGCATTTTTATCATTTATGTATTCATCAACTTTGTAATAGCTTTTTTTCATTAAAATATCTTTGACATATATTTTAAATTTCTTTGAGGGTAAATTAACCACATGTTCTGGAATTTTATTGTAGAAAAATATATTTTTTATTGCGAAAGAGCTATGTACCTTCTGAAGACGACATTTTGGAACTACCAATTTATCCTTATTCCTTGTATTAACACTGTGGAGGTCACTATTTTTTGCAAATAAGTGTCAATTTTGGCGTACATACATTATACAAGCAAAGATATTTTGGCAAGGAACAGTTAAAATATCAATTTCCCTAAATAGTTCCCTAAGAGAAATTCGAGTTCCTAATTTATAAATTGACCGTACTGCTCTCTTTTGCAAAATAAAGACTGTATCAATATCAGCTGCCTTATCCCAAAGCAAAATGCCATAAGACATGACGGAATGGAAATAGCTAAAGTAGACCAAGCGAGCAGAGTCAACATCTGTAAGCTGCCTAACTTTCCTAACTGCATAGGCAGCTGAACTGAGTTTTCCTGCAAGAACTGAAATATGAGGGTTCCACTGCGGCCTATTGTCTAATGTAATACCTAGAAAAACTGTTCAGTCTAATAGTTCTATTTCTTCTCCGTTTAGGGATAATTTTGTACTTATGTTTCTGACATTTGGCATCATAAATTTTAAATACTTAGTCTTTTTCGCATTAAGAAGTAAATTATTTGCCGTAAACCACTGAAGAACCTGAGAAAGCGCACTACTTACGTCGTCAAAATTAGTTTTATTTCTGTCAACTTTAAATAAAAGAGATGTGTCATCAGCAAATAGTACAATCTTGCACAGCTTCTCCACAAAGAAAGGCAAGTCATTTATGTAAATTAAAAATAGAAAAGGACCTAAAATAGAACCTTGAGGAACTCCTAATTTTACTTCAGGGCCATTGGATTTTACTTCATTGATTTGAACCTTCTGCATTCTACTACTCAAATATGAGCGGATAAGCTCAAGAGCCAAATCTGCAATACCATAATGACTCAGTTTCCTTATAAGAGTTTCATGTTGCACGCAGTCGAATGCCTTTGATAGATCACAGAAGATACCAATAGCATTTTGTGACTGTTCCCAAGCAGCAAATATATGCTGTATAAGGGCAACCTGCGTCAGTTGTGGAACGCCCTTTTGTAAAACCAAACTGTTGAGGATGAAATAATCCATTTAAGTTAAAATGTTTAAGCATCTGATTGAACATAATTTTTTCAAAAATTTTACTTAAGGCAGGCAGTATAGAGATAGGTATAAAATTATTAGGATCATCTTTACTTCCACTTTTAAAAAGTGGTATTATTTAACTATATTTCATTAAGTCTGGGAATATCCCTTCGTCAACACACTTATTAAATATTATGGCTAAGATTGGTGCTATAATATCAATAATTCCGCTAAGGACTTTGACTGATATACCCCATAGGTCATAAGTTTTTTTCTGAGTTAATAATTTAAATGTCTTTATGATGTCTTCAGAGGTAACATGCTCAAATTTAAATATAGCCTTGCATTTATTTACATTACATTTTAAAAGTAACTTTGATTCTAATGGAGAGGAATTTAATGCATTAGTTGTAATTGAAGGCATTTCAGTAAAATTTTGTTCAAAAGAGTTAGCGACATCAAGATCTGAATCAATTATTTTTGAATTTACAGTAAGTAAATAATGATTGTCACGCGGTTTTATTTTTCCTGTTTCACTATTTATTACATTCCATGTGGCCTTTATTTTATTATCAGAATTTTTAATTTTATTACTTAAATGTATTGATTTTGCAACCCTGCATACTTTTTTAAATATTTTTGAATACATTTTGACATAGTTGGTGAATGTGGGACTGTGGTTATATTGTTTCATTTCATACAACTCATACAACCTAGTTCGACTTCGTTGTATTCCGACAGTAGCCCAGTCCTTGAATTTCATTTTATTATTTGGCCTAAAAGTTTTTACTTTAAACACTTGCTCGAACTCATTACTTAAGAAATCAAAAAAATTATTATAAAGATTATTAGCATTATCATTCATGAAATGTAAATATGGAATTTTCTTTTCAATATTAACTTTAAAATTGTTTAATCGAGCAGTGGTCACAGGTCTACAAGTTACGAAGATTTCTTTTTATAGTTGTGTAGAATTTTTATTATTTGACCACAGTGATCGGACGGCAAATTGTTAATAATAGATTTATCTTTTACTTCAACGTTACAGAAAATATTATCTAAACATGTAGCTGAAGTCGATGTAATTCTAGTTGGTTCCAGAAACAAGTAATTTAAGTCAAAACTTGTAAATAAGTTAATAAATCTATCTCTTGTTTGGGAACTCTCTAAAAGATCAATATTAAAATCACCACAAACAATAACTGACTTTTTAGAATGACAAATATTTTTCAGAACTTGTTCCATTACAGGCTCAAAAGAATTATAATTTGCAGAAGGGGGGCGATACACACAAAGTATAATATAATTCTTAAGTTCTAAGACAATTCTATTATGCGTTCAAGTGAGAGGCTAACTATATCCTTTCGGTCTTTACACTGTATAGTATTATTAACAATTATTAATGAACCCCCTCGAATAGCATTTTTTCGAATAAAGGCACTGGACAAATAATGTTTGGGGAAACTAAACATTAATTAATGTTTACTTAGCCAATGCTCAGTTACACACAACATATGTATATTATGACTTTTTAAAAATAATTCTATTTCCAATTCCTTGCCAGAAATGCCTTGTATATTTTGATGAACAATGTTAAAAAAACAGGCATTGTCTGTTGTCAAAGAAGTCAGTTTAAAGTATGATCTAAAATAGGAACTGACTGGGTGCAGCTAATAACATCAGCACTATAAGACATAGCACTAACGCTAGAGAGGTCAATAGACTCCTTAATACTACTTAAATCTAAATTATGTATATTAGAAGCTAACAACGTAGCCATTTCTCGTCTACATTTCATAGGCATGGACATACCAGCCAGTGTCAGTCTAAAATTAAAAATAAATTTATTTATGTCAAAATATAAAATTGCATCGCTATGACGATGAGTCAAGTTGTACAGATGTACATTCATGTCAAATATATGCCTATTTAGTTTAGCAGTGGAGCTTGAAGAATATGGAAAACCGCTTATTATAAACTTACATCTTGTTTTATTGTGTAACTCCAACAAGGTACCTACTCCCTGTAATTAATAACAGAAACCACTTGTTTTGATGTAAATATAATACTTGTACCGAGAGCAACGACTTTCCCAGTAGAGACCACCGGCGTCACGCATCCGACTGTGTGCTTGAATGAGCTACAAAGAGATTTTTAAACATATTTGCGGTACCTTACGTGTAATCATGAATTGGCCTCGGAGATAAATTATTGGTACTCTTTTAAAATTTTCCATACTTATTCGAAGTATGAAGGGTAGCCAGAATATCCATTTTTATTTCAACTTTATTATTCTGGTACCATCTTTGCTTGGCTTTAATTTTTTTCCTGGTTCGTGTACCTAATTTTGAAATAAAGCCTCGCCTCACCATGAACTTCCTCAACATGTTTGTTCCAGCCTACTACAAGCTTACGCTTAGGCTTATTAAAATAATAACTAGCTACGGCAGACTCACTTAGCACTGACACAATGTTCTGATATAAATTCCTAAGTAAGCACTTATGTTATAGATTTTGACAGAGATTTCCTGCACAAAGTGTAAGCTCTTCTCAAAAATCAATGAGTCTAAGTCTACTATAATATATAATACTATATTTATCTATTTGCTTAGGTTTCCTTTCACCCCAAATAACTTTATTGGTACCTGTATTACTAACTAAGCTTAAACTTACTAAAACTAACTAAGAACTAGCTACTGATACTGAAGTTACAAGTAAGCTCTAGTGAAACATGATCAGACCACCTAACATCATGAAGCACCTTCACGTCCAGCACTAACTGCATTGCGGCTTCCGTTAATATACAGTGGTAAAGCCAACTACTGGTCCCATGCAAATGATGAACATAAAGGTTTCAGACCTTATGCCTAGTATCTGTACATCTGTTCTGCACATATCCATTTTTGTTCAGAGCAAGTTCGTTGCCAAATAAACTATTAGGATTAAAGTCCCATAATATGTAAGCAGACCCGCTGTTTTAAGTTGCAACAGAACACATATTTCACTAAAACACTGTGTGAATTCTATTAGATTTTCGAGACAGTATGTTGGCATATACACTGAGAAAATTAATATGGCCCTATCACATATATTTATCTTTATCGCCACAAGACGCACACTTTCGCACGGTATAACCGTTACGCAAGGAAAAACACTTTTATTCCACAGCAGTGCCACACCCCCATGTGTGTGGGTCCATGGTCTTCAATAATGCAACCCAACGGACGAGTCAATTGCCGAATTAGCTGTGTTCTGTAAAGAATGTTGGACCGGCGATAGGATTGTAGGTTACTCTGTGCACGACGTCACGCCAGTCGGTCATAATCTTTGAAACGTCGCGGCTGCATATGAACATTGTTTTGATATATTAATTTTATATATAAGTCGGATAAGTCAGTGATACACACAAAAACACAAAACAAACATATACATAAACACCTTCCGCTCAGGTAAGTATTGCGGAACGGGCACATTATGCAGAGTATGAGCCTCTGCCCCTGCCTATTGCGGAGCGACCTCGCGTTACTCGCGAGTTGAGGGCGGGATCGGGTGGCTATCGCGCGCAGCTGATGGCATGCGCGTTTCGGAAGCCACTTTTGCCCGCGTGTGACCCGTATGCTTATACGGGTTCAAGCGTGGGTCGTTATGAGCCACCGGAGCCCCGGGGCCAAATTCGGCGCTCAGGTCGGGCCAACGCCCGGTGACTCGTGGCAGCCGCTTCACCAGTCTTTCCACCACCTATCACAACTGTTTTACCCACCGCGCAGGTTCTAGTCCTCTCACCGCGCGGACCTGGTGTAGTTGTGCGCGCCATTTTGGACTCAGGCGCTCAGGCGCCATTTTCGCTGTGGCTGGTGAAACGTTTCCGCTTACGGGTAAGTTCGCGGAGTCATGGTATTTCTGGAGTAGGAGGTTTACGGGTGGATAACGTCGTAGGTACGGTCTCGTTTTCCTTTTCCTCCTTACTTCATCCTAGCATGCGGTATGAACTAGGAGCTGTTGTCCTGAGGAATATTTTAGGTCATCACCCTCAGATGACCCTGCCGACGGACGTGCAGGATCTCTCGTCCGGTCTGCAGTTGGCCGATGATAGGTTCCACCTAACTGGTACTGTGGAGCTTCTGCTCGGTGCTGATGTTCTTGGGTTCCTTGGCTTGGACAAGGCCGTGTTACTTCAGTCAGGTGGGTTGGTCGCTGTTCCGACTACTCTCGGATCTGTAATAATGGGCCCAGCACATTCTCTCGCCACTCAGGCGTCTACGGATTCGTCGGTACAGGTAGCACTCTCGCTCGCTGACTCCGTTCAGTGCTTTTGGGAAATTGAAAAGCTCCACCCCGGTGTCACGGACTTGACCAGTCGACGACGAGTGCGAGTCATATTTTCTCGCCAATACGGGTCGTCTAAATTCTGGCCGGTTTTTCACTCGACTGCCTTTCTTATCCCCTCGTCCGCGCCTGGGTGACTCCTGGAAAATAGCCGAAAAAAGGTTATTATCCATGGAGTGCCGGATGCGTCGTGATAGAGAATGCCGCACAAAATACGTGGATTTTATGCGTGAATACGAATCTCTAGGTCACATGTCGGTTTCGCAGTTCGAGTTGGAAGGCAACGAACATTATTTTGTTCCACATCACGCCGTCTTTAAAAATGGTAAAATACGGGTGGTGTTCGATGGTTCGGCGCCTACATCTTCGGGTGTATCCTTGAACTGCCTGATGTCGGGACCTAAGCTTCAGATAGACATCTCGGACATCTTGACTGGTTTTTGTCCCCACCAGGTTGTGTTTGTGGCTGACATCAAGATGATGTTCCGTCAGGTCATGATACACCCAGAAGATAGGCAGTTTCAGCTAATTTTGTGGAGAGAGGATCCGGCCTCTCCATTGATTGTTTATGAGCTCAACACCAATACCTACGGGCTAAAGTCGAGCCCGTTTATAGCAATTCGATCGTTGCTACATTTGGCTGATCGCGAGTGTCTGAATTTCCCGCTTGCAGCTGCTGTCTTCCCTTCTGACGCTTACGTAGACGATATTTGTACGGGTGCTTCGTCTGTAGAGGAGGCGTTAGTCCTGAAGGATGAGCTAATCGGCTTGTTACGGGCAGGTGGTTATGAATTGAGGAAATGGATTTCCAATTCACCTGCCGTTTTGGAAGACTTGCGGTCAGTACATCAGCAGGAGCCTCACCTCTTCCAGAATACTGAAAATTCTGACTCTATTGCGGTCCTTGGGGCTTAGTATCGGCCAGTTCAGGATATCTTTACCTACTCGGTTGAACCGTCAGACACAATGAAGAGGTGGACTACGAGACTGGGTCTGTCCACAGTAGCGCGTGTCTTTGATCCCAATGGTTGGATGGCTCCTGTAGTCTTTTGGGCCAAATGTTTCCTACAGGAGCTCTGGATTTCTGGTCTCGGCTGGGATACCCCGTTGACCGGAGATTTGTTGTCTTATTGGCTATGTTTTTATGAGACACTTTCAGACCTTCAACATGTCTCCATGCCTCGGTCGATCTTACACCTAGGCCGTTATCAGGCCAGTCTTCACGGCTTCTCTGACGCGTCGGAATCCGGTTATGCGGCTGTGGTCTATCTCCGCACCGTTGACAGCAATGGTCATGTCCGCGTCAGTCGGGTGGTCGCAAAGATTAAGGTTGCACCTTTGCGGACCAAGTTGACGATCCCAAAGCTGGAGTTGCATTGTTGACTCGACTCCTCAACCATGTCTTCTCCACCTTGGGTCAAAGGATATAATTTGATGAACAGACAGCCAAATCTTGTAGTCTTGGCTTAAGGCATCCCTTCATGCCCTAGAGACCTTCGTAGCCAATCGTGTCTCCTCAATCCAGTCGTCTGCGGTGTTTTTGGATTGGCGTCACGTGCCAGGGTCCTTAAATCCCTCAGATTGCGCTTCACGGGGCCTGATTGTCTCGCAAGTTATTAATCACCTGCTCTGGTGGGGTCCTGACTGCCTGGCCTCTCCTGAAGACACTTGGCCTCAAACAATTGTGGAGTTTGTTGACCCTCTGCCGGGGTTAAGGGTCTTTGCTGTTAAACCGACTGTGGACTTCATCGAATTTCCTGCTAAATCGGTTCAGTTCTCTCAACAAGGTCCTTGGTGTCACCGGTTAGATAAAGAGGTTTCTCCACAACTTACGGAACAGGTCACAGCCAAGGACATCTTCAGTCTTGTCTCTTGAAGAGCTTCAGGATGCCCTCCCCACCTGCATTCGACTGGTACAGGCCCAGTCGTTTTGGAAGGAAATTGGTCTTCTCCGTTCAGAGAACGAAAAATTGCGGTGAAGCCTTGCTCGTCTCAATCTGTTTCTGGACGAGTCGGATTTTTTGCGAGTGGGTGGTAGGCTTCGTCACTCAGAATTGCCCTATGGGGCTAGGCATCCTCTATTGTTGCCCAAGAGCGGTCATTTTGTTGAGTTGCAGATCAGGGACCGCCATGTTAGGAACTGTCATGCCGGTCTCAACGCATTGCTGGCTTGTCTGCAGCGAGACTATTGGATTTTGTCCGCCAGACAAGCAGCTCGGAGCGTTATTTTTAAATGTATCCCTTGTTATAGGTTAAAGGGAACCTTGACCCGGCCACAAATGGGTGACTTGCCGTCCGATCGTGTCCAGCCCGCTCTAGACGGAACGTGAAGACGTCAAGTGTACGCAATGCCAGATAGGTTAAGGCCTATTTATGCAAATCGCTATCTGAAGGAGGTCCTTCAGTTTTTGTCGGACATCCACACGTGTATTGACTCGGAGTTGTCCGAACGGGGCGTGACTTGGATTTTTGATCCTACCGGCTATCCTTCGTGGGGCGGTATTTTCGAAGCAGCTGTCAAGGTCGCCAAAACTCACCTCCGTCGTGTGAGTGGTGAAACGGTCCTCACCTTTGAGGAATTACAAACGGTATTTTGCAATGTCGGATCCTAATGACCTGGAAGCGCTAACTCTAGGCCATTTCTTGATCGGTAGTACTTTAACCTCCTTGCCTTAATACCCCTTCATCGATGTGTCAGTTAATAGGTTATCGCGTTTTCAGTTGCTTCAACAAATTACGCAATTGTTCCACCGTCGGTGGTCTTCGGAATATTTATATTTGTTACAGCAACGGGTTCGGTGGACGGATAAAACCAACCCCCCGCGCGTTGGAGACCTTGTCCTCTTAAAGCACTTGAATTTACCGCCCTTGCAATGGCGTTTAGGTCGCATCATACAATTATTCCCCGGTTCGGACGGTATCCCGCGGGTCGCAGAGGTCTTGATAGGAGCTTCAGTCCTAAAGCGTGCCGTCGCGACGCATTCTTGATTGCCAGTAGATTAATGGCTCTGGCTCGGATAATATTTACATTTACGGCGGCCACACTCGTATCTATGCGTGCCTATACAGGTCTCATAGCGGTGACACGGACGTAACTCGACTCTTCACGCACCTGAGTTTGACAACTGACAAAGTTCTAGAGCAATATCCCACAGCAGAACTAGTTATTTTTGGAGACTTTAACGCCCACCATCGCGAGTGGCTCAGTTCTCGAACCAATAACTATGCTGGGATATCTGCTCATGAATTTGCTCTGACCTATAGATTTTCTCAGCTGGTACTTTCTCCAACGAGAATACCAGATATAGAGGAACATACGAGCTCCTTACTGGACCTTCTGCTGACTACTCGTCCGGACGGATACTACGTCTCAGTGGATGCGCCTCTTGGCTCCTCGGACCACTGTCTCGTTCGGACTCAAGTGTCATGCACACAGCCCGATCCTTCTTGGCCAACTAATTGGCGTCGTGCGTGGCACTAAAAGTCGGAAGACTGGGATGGATTGCGAGAATTTTACGCATCGTTCCCGTGGAGGTAGATCTGCTTTAACTCAGAAGATCCTGACGTCTGCGCAGCCGCAGTCACTGAGACAATCCTTGTTGGTATGGAATGCTTTATTCCTAACCCGCGAGTAGCTGCCGGCGTCAAAAAACGACCGTCGGTTAATAGGACTTGCAGAAAAGCTAAAATTCTTAAGCAAAATGCATATGAGGCTTGGACCACGGCTCGTTATAATAAGGATCCAAATATTTCTGAGTTAAAACGCAAATTAAATGCTGCCTCGAGGTTCAGTAAGAAAGCAACTGCCAGAGCAAAATTCCAATTCATCGGCAAAATAGGTGGGCGACTTGCGAGCTATCCTTCTGGGAGTCTTGCTTTCTGGTCGCTTGCCAAAGCTGCTGAAGGGAACTTTGTCCAGTCGTCGTTACCACCACTGCGAAAGACCGATGGTGACTTGGCCCATAGTGCTAAAGAGAAAGCCGATCTAATGGGCAGTCTCTTTGCCTCGAAACTCGAATATGAACGATGAAGGCGCTGTACCACCTACTATACCGTGGTGCGGTAAGACCATGCCGGAAATCTCCACAACGCAGCGGGAGGTCAGGCGGGCGTTGCTTTCTCTAGAAGTTCATAAGTCGAGTGGGCCAGACGGTATACCAGAAGTGGTGCTAAAGCAGTGTGCTCCTGAGTTATGTCCTGTACTCACGCGCCTCTTCGCGGTTTCCTACCACACTAGGCAATTTCCGTCATCATGGAAGACTGCGAATGTGCACCCGGTGCCCAAAAAGGGCGATAGATCAGATCCATCGAATTACAGGCCTATCGCTATTACCTCTTTCCTCTCTAAGGTGATGAAGCGTGTGATCAACACACAGCTTCTAAGATACCTAGAAGTACACGATCTGGTCAATGAGCGTCAATATGGCTTTCACCACGGTCGCTCGACTGGTGACCTTCTAGTGTATCTCACACACCGATGGGCACTAGCCATTGAGAGTCAGGGGGAGGCATTGGCATGTAGCCTGGACATAGCGAAGGCGTTTGATCGGGTCTGGCACCGGGGTCTCCTATCGAAGTTGCCATCTTACGGAGTGCGCGAGGGTTTGTGCAAATGGGTGGCTAGCTTTTTGTCCGGCAGACGCATACGAACCGTAGTTGACGGTAGTTGCTCTGATAGCATGGACATTAATGCTGGTGTCCCGCAAGGCTCTGTGCTGTCTCCTACGCTGTTTCTACTGCATATCAATGACATGTTGGACATCAACAACATACATTGCTATGCAGATGACAGTACTGGAGACGCTTTTTACACGGGTCGTGCAAACATCCCTCGTTCCGTTGTGGAGGAAAACCGCGGAGAACTTGTGTCTCAAATCGAGACCACACTGTCCAAGGTCTCTGACTGAGGACGGGTAAACTTGGTCCGATTCAACCCTACAAAGACACAAGTGTGCGCGTTCACTGCAAAGAAATCTCCATTCACTGTAGTCCCACAATTCCAGAACACTCCCCTCTCCATCTCCAAGAGCATTGGGATCCTTGGAGTCGACATCTCCAGCGATGTTAAGTTCCAAGATCATTTACAAGATAAGGTGAAGCTTGCGTCCAAAAAACTTGGTGTACTCAACAGAGCGAAGCAGTACTTCACGTCGGGGCAAAGGTTGTTACTTTACAAGTCGCAAGTTCGGCCCCATATGGAGTACTGCTGCCATCTCTGGGCAGGTGCACCCGGATACAAAATATATATAGCGCCTGGGAGGATTCGCATGACGCCCTTGGAGTGTTTTGTGATTTATCTAAGGCATTTGACTGTGTTCAACATAAAAAACTCATCAGGAAGCAACACCACTTTGGTATAAGAGGCAAAGCTCTCGACCTTTTGACATCCTATATGAGTGGGAGAGTACAGAAAATAGATGTCAACGGTGAAAGATCTCCGGGATCAGCAGTCACTATGGGAGTCCCTCAGGGCTCAATTTTAGGTCCTTTTCTATATCTTCCATATCATGTTAAATACCATGACATTGTCTTATTTGCTGATGACACCTCTTTGCTTTTTAAAGTTAAGAGACGACAGACATATTATAATGAATTAAATAATGCCCTTTTTAAAATTGTAAATTGGTTTAACGCTAATAATTTGTTACTTAATGAAAAAAAAACCAAATGTGTTAAATTTACACTACCAAATGTTAGTCAGAGACAGACTTGTATTAATATTAATGGCGAGCAATTAGAACTTGTTAATTCAACAGTCTTTCTTGGTATAACGCTGGACTCCAAACTTCGATGGGGTCCTCATATTCATAACCTAGCCAAAAAACTTAGCTCTGCTGTGTATGCGATCAAGAAAATAAGACAATTGACCGATGTCGACACTGCAAAAATAGTATATTTTAGCTATTTCCATAGTTTAATGACATATGGTATCCTATTGTGGGGTAGCGCTGCTGATGTAAATACAATATTTTTGTTACATAAAAGGGCAATTCGTGCTATTTATAAATTAGGATCTAGGATATCTCTGAGGGATAGGTTTAGGGAAGTAAAAATTTTAACTTTAGTGTCGCAGCATATAAATAAAAAACTTTTATATGTACATAGAAATATCAATAGTTTCAGCAAGAAAAGTGTTTGACGATTCAAAAGTGTTTGTAAAATCATAATTTGAATAAAAATACAATACTACAATATTTCAGACTATGTAAATGATAAAAATCCTTGGGACTGATGATGCTCAATTACAGGATGCATAGGTAAACCAAATTAAAATGGAAATAACATAAAATTGTACGGCTAAATTTTTTTTATTTAAAACATTAATTGTATTTTTAGTTTATTTGTATTATTGATAGTGTTTTTAAAAGAGTAACTATCGAGTTTCTTGCCGGATTCTTCTCGGTAGAAATCAACAACATTGTGAACCGGCGGGATGGTGGGAGGGTTCAAAAAATAATATTTTATAACTTTGACGATTCAAAAGTGATTGTAAAATCCTAATTTGAATAAACCATTTTGACTTTGACTTTGACTTTGACTTTACCAGCTTGGCCCTTTTGACTCGGTTCAAAGACGGGCTGTGAGAATTGTCGACGATCTCAAACCTACTTGCCGTAGCGAACCCTTAAGTCTGAGGAGAGATTTCGCCTCCCTGTGTGTGTTCTACCGCTTGTACAATGGGATGTGTTCTAAGGCATTGTTCGAAATTATGCCCACGGCTACTTTCTACCCCTGCACCGCTTGCCATCGGCAGGGAACTCATTCTCACACTCTAGAACAGGAATGGTCTCGTACAGTGCGGTTTCAGAGAAACTTCCTCCCGCGAATGCTTGGGTTATGGAATGAGCTTCCTGCCAAAGTTTTCTCTAAGGACTTCAGCATGGGGTTCTTCAAGAAAGAAGTTATTGGATTTTTGAAGGGTCGGCAACGCGCGAGTGATAACCCTGGTGTTAAAAGCGTCAATAGGCCACGGTGACCGCTTACCATCAGGCGGAACGTGTGCTTGTTTGCCACCTTCGTGGTATAAAAAAAAAAAAACGGGTTGCACTCCGGGAGTGCCGACAGAAGTGAAAACATACTCGCTATTTACTTCCCATCACTTCTTATCCATATTTATTTATTAAAAATAATAACTTTTGTATATTTACTTTTTTGACGTTGTATATTTGACAGCTCAATCTGTCATAGAATTAAAATCCCATATCCAACCTCCCTGTACTACTCATAATCGCCATATACTAAAAATAAAAACTAACTTAATGTAAATAAATGTCACGTGTCCTTACGCGAGTGACATCCTACGAATTTTCGATCAGGACACGTGACCTGACGCGAGTTTAACAGTTTTTACCCATCACAAAAAAAGTGCACAGCGCCGCTAAAGAAGTTTTCACTTCAAAAAATGCTTCAGTACAAAAATTTTTTATGAACTATTAGTCTTTAGTTCGTTGCATTTTCACCTTTTCCATAGTAACATTTGTTTGCGTTTTCCTATAAATATAAGTTGTAATGTCCGTCGTTAAGTTCTCGTTATCTAAATATATTGTAAATAAAAAGGGGAACTTTGACATCAGCTATTTTAAAATTAACTCCCGGCTCTGTCATAGCCTTTCCCTGTTAACCTATGAAACGATTTCGATTACTTGTCTTTTGGACTGTTATCCATTCTTCAAACGGTTTTTCCTTTTTCCATTGGCCTATTTGCTCACAACGTAAGCCGTGGTTTTATATTTTACAGCTGATTGCGCTTGGTTGGTGACTCATTCTCGTTTTGTTTACACGTGTTGGTGGCTGCTACCAAGGAGGCCGCTCGCCCTCCACGTGCATATCGCCAGTCAAACAGGTTTCTTATACCGGTGGATCAGGTGCGACTGTTTGCGTTCTTGACTTAGGTAATACCGAAAGCTGCGATAAATGACTCTACATATTTTGATCAGCTATTTTGCTCGATATAGAAACGTTGGACTTGTCGATATGAGGTATTGCTGACGGTCTACTTTCATAATCAAAACTATCAATTAGGCACGTACCTTGTCTCAAATTCACATTCCTCCGAAATTATTTACGATCCAGATTTGTTTTAAATTCTCCATTTCCAGTTTTATCTCGTCAAATTTCATGTCATTTTGTTACACTATTATATTTTTCAAAAGCCGTGTAACGTTTATGTGGTAAAACGTTAACGGGGGAAGCTGCAGCAGATCACGGGCAACGAAAGTAAGCACATCTTCTGGATCAGGCTCTTAAAACAAGATACAATATCATAGAGATCACGGTCGGTTTTTCCATCTCCCTTCTCTGTATCTTTTTCTTTTTTATTCCTTTTTGACTGATTCGAAGAATAGCTGTTGATCAGCATATCTTCACATAAAAACGCATTTGTACAGATGCAAACTCTCCCTTCTTCATCCATAACATCAATTTAATTTTGTGTAAACTATAGCAATTCGCTCATTACAATATTGCACTATATATATTTAATTACATTAGATTCCATTGCCTTACACTTTATTTTCAGTTTAACGCACCACAACGTCCGTTTGTCGAGCCCACTGTCGTAAGATTTTATGTTTAGTACAATTTTTTTTTTAGGAAGCCATGTTCATGAAACTGAAAGGCATACATTTACTAAATCCTCCTTCATTCATCGATAAAGTGCTCGCCGTGTTCAGATCGATCCTCAAGAAGTCTCTAATGGAAGGTATCCACGTTCACCCCGCAGGATCCAGGACCATTGACCAATTCTTTCCTATGGACCAGCTGCCTAAAGACTGCGGAGGAACCTACCAGACTTTAGCTGAGTGCAGGGGTACCTATTGATCTTAATATAATTTTTTTTAAGAGCAATGTAAAAGAAGATTTAATAATAGAGCATTAAGGTGAAGAGAAAATTACCAACGAGAGGCTATTAAAAAGCCTTAAGCAATGAACTAATGAATTTACGATTCTTTTCCTCACAATTATTCGTAAACAATTTCATTACGTGCAGGCAAAGCGGGTACTAAGACCCTTATTACACCGAAGAGCTTTGTCTTTGTAAATTTCACTTTTCTTTAAGCAAAGCGCGCTTCATAGAACTCACGGGTGGCAATGACGCACCTATTCTATCAAAATTTGCGTCATTATGTATAAAAGCTGTATGTTCAAAATATTAACTACACGGCACACGCACACTAGATGCGAGCAATCACAAATTTCAACTTCAGCCAAAACTTTTAAATTCATAAATTCTCTAGATATCTAACACCATCTAGCGGTGGCGCTGTTTTCTCTACTTCTATTACTATAGTAACGCGGGCGGTACGGACATTACAAACTCGACTCATTAAAGCCTTCGGTGTTCGGCCTTGTGCTTTTAAATAGCCTCTCGTTAGTTATTTTTTTTCTTACCACCCTTAATGCACAATGTACTATTAAAGATTCTTTCAGGTGCATGCATACGAAAGTAAGCCTCCCCTAAACCTGTCCACAACGACTGGTCTCGAATCGCTTGCTTCCTTCATGGTTAAACCTTTTACAATCTAATGCATAATTTTCATATTGACGTAAGGTGAGTGGGGTAAGACGGAATGCTTTTTCAATGAGATAACTAGTGCATTTTTAATGCGTCGCGTGCAAAATGTCATTGTATTCAGTTATAAAAAAACAACTTTTTGTTCAAGTGTGCATACCAATTGTTACGTTGCAAGCGAAGAAGGTCCATTTTTTATTATTATAGTATGAAATAAAGTTAATTTAAATAGCTTTTTCTGACTGAATAAGCTAGGGGCAAGATGGAATGGTAAGGGGGAAAGATGGAATTAGTATCTCAAATGTTTTATATAAGCGCTAGCTATAATTGGCTATTAGATTACTACATTGCTAGATGCCGATGAATAAAGCTACTATTATTATTTAAAAATAAACAGTGTATGTAAAATAATTTATATTATTTACATAAAGTTTACAGTGTAGATCGATAAAACACCATTTTTTTAAATTATATTTCCATCTTACCCCGTTTTAAAGTCGACTGTACAGTAGTTCTCAACCTCTCAGCAGTGGTTTATTATAAACTATTTTTAGTCTGCAGGGTGCCAAATAAAAACTCTAGTGAGGAATGTTAATTTCTAATTTCAAATCAGTCATATTTTTTATTTCGTACTAACTCGGCAAGTATTTGCACGCAGAGAATACTCAATATTTAAGCAGATGCACCTAAAAATTACAAAATATATTATAATATTTGCTAAAATTGTACATTAATAGTAGTAGGTATATTTTTCATGACTTTATTTAAAAAAAATACTGATTCACAATAAAAACAACTGAAAAGTCTACAGGTTGAAAACACCTGACATTTACTATGAGTTTCAGAAAAGGGGTAAGAAAAGTTTAACATCTCCATCTTAACCCGACAAAATTGTAAATTGTAAAATGAAACACCACAACAACTCGTAAAATTCCGATTATTTTAAATTCACGCTCAGTTTTATTAGTTTTTTTTTTAATTACCAAAAATATAATTTAAAATTAATTCCATCTTATAAAAAATAAAAAAAACACAATAATATGACGAAAATTACTTGTTTTCAAAAATCGCCCAAAATCACACAACCACAGTATTAGCTGACTAGCAGCAACTGAATAGCGAAATGCAATAAAAGGCTGACCAAAACAATGTTAACAAAAATAACATATACGTTCACAATTCCTGGGTTGTGTTAGATTTCTAACTTCCCCGTTTTTTTATCTTCCCCCACTCACCTAAAACAAAAATCTTATTTTGTTTCAGATGAAATTCTTATGAAGTTAAAGGCAAACGGTGAATTCTTCCAAAAGGAAAGCAAGAAGAGAGTGACTGAGTCTCTGAGACCTGGCAAACCGAAGACCTTTACGGACTTCTTTGGTGGAATTGAAGGATCCTTCAAGAAACTGGATATCGACTGAAAATCACAAATAGTGTTAACCCTTATTTAAATAGCTGATATATGTTCAATCATTTTCTTCTACTTGTTTTTCAAAATAACTGTAATAAAATAAAAAGAAAAAAAAAATGAGAAGGAAAGAAAAACATTTATTATTTAAGACTCACTTATGCCCGCGACTAACGAAGCCTTTTACATTTTTTTATAGTTTATAGTTACTTTTTATCAACAGAATAGAATAACAGAAACCTTTTTGCAAAATTTTAAGTCTTTAGTAGTTTGGGCTGCGCGTTAATATCTCAGTTAGTCAGTCACTTAGTTAGTTTACTCGACGTTAGGCACACACAACTTATAATTAAATCTATACTCTCTACTATATTTTTATGGATAGTCAATAATATCTATATAATATGTACAATAAATCATCATATCAGCCCATTTTGGTCCACTGCTGGATATAAATCTCCTCTAAGGCGGCAAGAAAGCTAAAGGTCCGCCTATGGACGCTTACAACACCAGTGGCGTCACTTGCGCCGGCCAGGTTAGATTGTCTGCAGACAAAGCAGAAACCTTGGGCCTTTGGAGTGTTTAATAATGATTAACCTTTATGTATGGACGTGGAGTCCCACAGACTCCTCATAGTTTTCGTTCTTATTGTTTCACTCACTCACTGCCCCCCGCTTACCGCGATTGAGCAGCTCAGTAGCTTTAGTTTTAGTTGCGAAATGACCGACGTAGAAGTCTTTCCATACGCAAGTAATATCCTTCGAAATATTGACCGGAATTGTATTTTCTCTCAAAAATGCTGATAATAATCTGGAATGTTTAACATTAATTTATGTTTTTCTAGCCAATGTTCAGTAAGGCACAACATACGGACATCCAGGCTTCTAATTTAATTTGTAATTCCTATTCCTATTCCTAATTCCAGTTGCAGAACTGCATATAGAGTTTCAAAACAAAATAGAATGGCAGCGAGACGTAGTCACTCACACACTTAAAGAAATAAAGTGATATGTCTTGTGGAACCTGAGTAATATTAGTTTCATTTAATATTGTATATAATAATTTCACTAAGAAAATTATCGTATCTGTAGCCTAGTGGATAGACGTATCCCACCTGATGCCTTTCTTTTTGTTTTTGTTACATTTTATGAATAATGAATATTTTGTTTAGTTAATCAGCTTAGACCAATTTTCTAATAGCTATTAAGTTCTATGTAGGTAGACATTGAGTGTTTTTCGTTCGTTGCCGATTTGTTTCTGGGGGTATGTGCTGACAAGTTTGTTTGGTGTTTTCATTAAGCTATTAAGTTAGATGCGGTAATTACTTAGGTCGTAGCCATTTTGCCGTTGTGGATGTGTTACTGAAGGTGGTTGTGTTGATAAGGTTGTTTTGTGTTTATATTAAATTTCTTTGCTAAAAACAATATGCAGGCCAATATTAATATTGAAGAGAGAATGCGTATTATAGAACTACATAATATGGGTTACGATATATCTAAAAATTGCAATGAGTTACCGTAAGTATTTTATTTGATGTTAATGTTATATCATAATTTTTTTATACCACACTTTTTTATAAGTAAATTTCTAAAAAACAATTGAAATATGATTTCAGTAGTTTGAAAAATGTTTATTTTAATCTGGCTATTTGGTTTCCAGTGGATTACAGTAAAGCGTTGGGTCTCGCGCAACCAAGAGGAGGGGAGTTTATCAACTCGACCTCGAAGTGGACACCCGCGGCACATTGATGCGACTCAAAGAAGATTCATGGTGGAAAAATACGAGAACTATGGTTTCATACCGACTGCTGTGATTGGACACATGTTTCATACATCTTCACACACAGTTCGTCGAGCTCTGCATATTGAAAGATTGCATCATAGAAAGCCAGCTAAAAAACCATATTTAACTAATACCCATAAACAAAATAGATTGTTGTTTGCAAGGGAGTATTTAAATTTTGACTGGGAGCACACATTATTCACCGATGAGAAGTCGTTCGTATCATCTGAAAACGGGAGGCTCATTTGTGGCGCAGAAATGAAACACAATGTTGTCCCAAATATGGAATCTGGACGGATATCACTAAATATGTGGGGGTGGATGACTGCGGCTGGTCCTGGTGAATTAATCTCGTTAGCAGGGCGCGCTAGAGCTTCACATTATGTGGAAGTGTTAGACGAGATCATATTGCCAACAGCGCGGTGTGTTTATCCATTAGCTGATATGCCACAAATACAGTTTATGCATGATAACTGTCCTGTGTATCGAGCGCATATAGTGCAGGATTGGTTTACACACCCGGACATTAATGTTATTCCTTGGCCTGCAAAATCACTAGATTTAAATCCCATAGAAAACCTATGGGGTTTGATGGTGCAAAGATGGGATATGCAAAATGAAAGAACTACAGAGTCATTAGAGGCTCACTGCTTAGAAATTTGGAATAATATTAGAGGAACAGATATCTGTTCTATCTGTCTGGTCTATCTGTTGCAAAATCGAGCAAAAAAATCACGTTTGTTGTATGGTTTTGTATGTATTTTTTTATTTTGTTTGCTTCTTTTATAATACATGGATACAACAAACTTTTACTGTCACTTAAGGATGTTAGGTCAATAATGACCATTGGCTTAATGATTTGGCACATATCAGCTCGTCATATAAATTAAGAGTTTTATTTTATTTTTTATTTTTTCACACTATCCAGCTGCTTTTCTTTTGTGGACTGAATGTGGTGACATGCCTCAGCTAACTGTTTTTCAAGCTCCTGAATCTTGTTTGAGGCACTTTCATATTCATGTTGACATTGATCAAATGAATTGACAATTATTTGCAATTGATCTCGATGATCCCGTAGATGCTCATATTGTGTGTCTAGCTCAGCAAGTAAATTTTTCAATGTGGTAATTTTGCTAATAACATTTTGAATTTCAATTTCGCTATCATCTCTTTCTTGAATGAGTTTGTTACATAGCTCTTTTGATTCCTTTAACTCTTTTAATGCTATTTGAAGTCTATTTTATAATTCCGTGTATTGAGTTTGCTTCGGGTCATCATTTTCACAGCAACTGAAATAATAATGAACAAGAAGAGTAACTGTGCAACTACTTTACTAAGTGAGCCTACCTAGATTTTAATTTGATAACCGAATTGTATAAAGCCTCTTTTATACTTTTAAGTTAAATCCTACTAAGCAAAAAGACAACATAGGGACAGGTTTTGGTGTGTGTATAAATTGTATGCAAGTAATTAGTTATATATAGTTGGGTGTACCGCGACAAATTCCCGACATTAAATTTGCTTTTATCTATAACAAACAGAGTCTACGAATGAGTCACTGTGTGGGCGTAGAAAAAAGAAAATGCTAAAAATGCTACATATAAAAAAGTGCTTAATTATGTAGAATGTGTAACTTTATCTTATTTAAACAAAAATACTCCCCGGGAAAAGTCGACGTACACTGCCGTTGAGATTCAAACGAATGTTTGGTTTGTTTGACTTTTGTCTTTTTGACTTCTTTGACACACGATTATTGATTCATTATGTGGTAAATGAAGCTGATGTCACAATTATTGAAAACTGTTAAATTTTAGAGTTATGTAGCGGTCGCATACTCTGTTAAGTCGATAACCGATACATGTAAATAAATCCGGCTCAGTGTGAGTCGGACTCGCGCACCGAGCTTGCCATTCCATCACAAAATACAGGGACAGGAAAATCGCAAATAGCATACCTAAGAGAATCCCTTGAAAATAGTTCATCGTTCAGTTGTCAGTTCCGGTTCATTGGTTAGGGGTTATAAAAATAAGGCGTCGAAGAGAGGGCCGCAAAATCAAATATTAATAAGTAGTTACAAATATTAGCTAAGTATAAAAAAATTGTTCTGCAGATGGGGCCTTGAAAGACTATAAGATCCCACCAAAAACATTTTTATGTAAAATGTTGCCAAGACGAGACCATATGGCTCGCACTAACAAAAAGTTATCAGATATCATATATAGAGCCAAGCTTCTCACTCTACACGCCCTGACCCTACAAGCCTCACAAATTCTACACCTTAGTCAATATATGTGGCTTGGCCATTTCGTTACTACAAGGACTATTGTAAAACAGAAAAGTAATGAAAACTGAATAAATTTTCCACTTTACGCCCATGTGATGGTAGCAAAACGGCCAAGCCACAGATTTTGACTAAGATGTAGAGTTTGTTACGTTAGGGCTTGTAGACTCTTCTTGGCAACATTTTACATGAAAATGTTTTAGGTCGGATTTCACTTCTTTTTGTAAGTAAGTACTTTATGGCAGTATTTTTTTATTTTGTTCATTTTTAGGGTTCCGTACCCAAAGGGTAATTAGCGGAATCCTATTACTAAGACTCCGCTGTCCGTCCATCCGTCTGTCACCAGGCTGTATTTCATGAACCGTGATAGTTAGACAGCTGAAATTTTCACAGAAGATGTATTTCTGTTGCCGCTATAACAACGAATACTAAAAAATATAATAAAATAAATATTGAAGATGGCTTACATACTACAAACGTGATTTTTTTGCTCGATTTGCTCGATATTGATAACGGCAACAGGTAGACGCTTGAAATATACACAGAATATTTAGTCATATATTCACTTTAAAAATAAATAATAAAAATTAAAATATAACAAATATTTAATGGGGGCTCCGGTACAACAAACGTGATTTTTTGCCGTTTTTACAGATAATGGTACGGAAGTCATAGTGAGCGATTCCGACTCGCACTTGGCCGATTATTTTTTTTGTTGGGGTGTATTTCTTGCACATCAGAGGTGCAATTTTTTATGGCCCACCTTTGTTTAATTAAATTTTTTCGTTGTTTATAAAGAGTTATAATATAAACAACGATATTGGTTTACTATGACATCAGATTTTTAAATCCTACCTCTGATATAGCTCATTACGATTTTTATTTTACAACAACCGGGGTGTACACTATTTTGATTACCCATTTCCATAGAAGTTTTGTCATCACATTTTAATGTGTAACGAAGTACATAAGTATAGTAATAACATTCGTATAATAATGTAGTAATATTCTGAAACCAGACGAAAGCTTCATATACACTTTTATTCCCTAATCTGATGGGCTGAGAGATTTTTTGATGGGCTGAGAGTAAAAACCTGAAATATGTATTTTTTAATTTGTAATAAGAAATCTGTATAAATACATTCTCATAGCATTAAATTAAGTTTGCATGGGAAAATCCATACAAACTTCCATCCCCTAGTTTAAGTAAAAGTTGGGGTAAAAGTTCAAAGTGTTAGGAGTTTTTTGTAGTTTGTGTACTAATACTAGCTTACATACCATTTTTCAGCTTTCTAGGACTTCCGGAAGTACCCTAACAATTTTTATGATCATCAGTGAGTCAGAGACGAAATCGGAGTTTTTTAGATATCAATAAAATCTAAAGTATAAGAGCTATGCAATTGAAACTTAATATGTTTAATAAATCTGCTATTGACATCATATACCGAGAATTTTGTTTATGGGTGGATTTCCCAACGCCAAAATTTACGCGGCATGGATGAAATCGGTAGTGTGGAACGTTAATATACAGTTCTAATATTTTTTCTATGTTAAGAAGGTGGTTACCTGTACGCGGCAAGAATTATATTTGTTGATAAGCAATCCAGCTTAGAAAAAAATAATGTTGAAGCCCCGAATTTTTTATTTCGTAAGCAGTCCTCACAACAGTTTTTATTATAATTTCCCTCTAACTACAAAAAATATTGGCTTTTTAGGTATATGGCTACTTTTATTTTCATCTTGAATTGTTATAGTATTATCAGAGTAATTTTATACTAACATCTACCCAGTTATGAAAACTTTCGTATCAGTTTCGCCTAGTGCTTGATTGTGTTAGGACGCAGGTAGCTTGCCTGCGTGTTCCCGCCAAAAACGTAAGTATTTCATATCGGTGTCTCCGGAAAAATATTCTTTCATTTTCGTGTATAGTTATAACTTGTCTTCCAATGAGCTAGTATATTTCATTCAGTATTAGTGAGTGCAGTAATTGTACTACGTTTATTTGTGTAGCATTTATCACATCCTATAATAAATAGTTTTATTTTTATTTTGGAATTCTTTGTATTTCTCTATTACGCTCTCCAAGGTATGGATATGGTCTACGGTAGAGAATACTCTGCAAAAACCTGCTTGCTCTACAAGCCGGTTGTTGTTATGTTTTTGTAGATAATTGGCTAAAAATACATTGTGAGAAAAGTTTGTAGAGACTCTGAAAGCTATCACTAAGCCAAAAATCAGGGTTCCTTCCTGACCCGTTGCAATATAGGCCTGACTGTAAACGGTATCGGTGGATTTTAATTCCGATGGACAGATTCTTTCATTTCGGTAGCTAGTTATTTCATTTCGGTGACCAACTGTCTCATTTTGGTAACATTCAATTTTTAAACACTTATATCTTATAAGTTTATAAAGATATTTTAATGTCATTAAAAACTAGTATCAATTTAGTCAAGAAGTATAATAAACCACAGTTAAAATTTGAAAAAACCTAAAAACAAACAAATCCTCCGGAATGAAAAAAAAAGCGACTTGTTGAAATTTACCCTTATCTGGTATGATCCAAATCCAAGTTATGACTGTTAAAAGAAATCGGGCAAGTGTGAGTCGGACTCGCGTACGAAGGGTTCCGTACCATTATCTATTAAAAGGCAAAAAAATATGGTTTTCGTATGGGAGCCCCCCTGAAATATTTGTTTTATTTTAATTTAATTATTCATTTTTAAATTGACTATGTAGGTAACTAAATATTCTGTGAATATATCAAGCGCCTACCTGTTGCCGTTATCAATATCGAGCAAAAACGAGCAACAAAATCATGTTTGTTCTATGGGAGCCGCCTAAAATGTTTATTTTATTCTGATTTTTAGTATTTGCTGTTATAGCGGCAACAGAAATACATCTTCTGTGATTTCAACTGTGTAACTATCACGGTTCATGAGATACAGCCTGGTGACAGACTGACGGACAGCGGAGTGTTAGTAATAGGGTTCCGCTAATAACCCTTTGGGTACGGAAACCTAAAAAAACTTGCTTTTCTAAAACCATATAAAAATTCAATCTAACAACAAATTGTACTAAAAAGTAAAAAATAAAATGCATATAATTTTTTTTATATCCACGTACGACTGCAAGAAAAGCAAGGCGAGCAAGGCGTGCGCAGTTACATACAATCACTTGATACGTACGATCGTACGTGGATATAATTTTTTTTTATACTACTAAGGTGGCAAACCTGCTTACGGTCCGCCTGATGGTAAGCGGTCACAGTAGCCTATGGACGCTTGCAACACCAGGGCTATCACTTGCGCGTTGCCGACCCTTCAGAAATCTAAAAACTTCTTTCTTGAAGAACTCCATACTGTAGTCCTTGCAGAAAACCTTGGCAGGGAGCTCATTCCACAACTTAAACGTTCGCGGGAGGAAGTTTCTCTGAAACCGCACTGTACGCGATCATTTAGGTTTTAAAGTGTGAGACTGAATTTCCTGCCGATGGCGAGCGGTGCGATGGTAGAAAGTGGCCGTGGGCATCATTTCAAACAGTTCCTCAGAACACAACCCATTGTACAAGCGGTAGAACATACACACGGAGGCAAAGTCTCTCCTCAGACTTAAGGGCTCGATACCGCAAGTGAGTTTGGAATCGTCGACAATTCTCACAGCCCGTCGTTGAAGTCAAAAGGGCCAAGCTGGTATCCGGGTGCACCCGCCCAGAGATGGCAGCAGTACTCCATATACAATCTTTGCCCCGACGTAAGATACTGCTTAGCTCTGTTTAGTACACCAAGTTTTTTGGACGCCAGCTTCACCTTATCTTGTAAATGATCTCGGAACTAAACATCGCTGGAGATGTCGACACAAAGGATCCCAATGCTCTTGGAGATGGAGAGGGGAGTGTTCTGGAATTGTAGGACTACAGTGAATGGAGATTTCTTAGCGGTGAACGCGCACACTTGTGTCTTTGTAGGGTTAAATCGGACCAAGTTTACGCGTCCCCAGTCAGAGACCTCGGACAGTGTGGTCTCAATTTGTGACACAAGTTCTCCGCGGTTTTCCTCCACAACGGAACGAGGATGTTTGCACGACCCGTGTTAAAAACGTCTCCAGTACTGTCATCTGCATAGCAATGCATGTTGTTGATGTCCAACATATCATTGATATGCAGTAGAAAGAGCGTAGGAGACTGCACAGAGCCTTGCGGAACACCAGCATTAATGTCCATGCTATCAGAGCAACTACCGTCAACTACGGTTCGTATGCGGCTGCCGGACAAAAAGCTAGCCACCCATTTGCACAAACAATCGGGCACTCCGTAAGATGGCACCTTCGATTGAAGACCCCGGTGCCAGGCCCGACCGAACGCCTTCGCTATGTCCAAGCTTCATGCCAATGCCTCCCCCTGCGAAAGCCATATTGACGGTCACTGACCAGTTCGTGTAGTTCTAGGTATCCTCGAAGCTGTGTGTTGATCACACGCTCCATCACCTTTGATAGGAGAGAGGTAATAGCGATAGGCCTGTAATTCGATGGATCTGATCTATCGCCCTTGTTGGGCACCGGGTGCACATTCGCAGTCTTCCATGAAGACGGAAATTGCCTAGTGTGGTAGGAAAGCGCGAAGAGGCGCGTTAGTACAGAACATAAGTCAGGAGCACACTGCTTAAGCACCACTGCTGGTATACCGTCTGGCCTCGACTTATGAACGCCTAGAGAAAGCAACGCCCGCCGGACCTCCCGCTGCGTTATGGAGATTTCCGGCATGGTGTTACCCCACCACGGTATAGTAGGTGGTACAACGCCTTCATCGTTCATGTTCGAGTTCGAGGCAAAGAGACTGCCTAGTAGATCGGCTTTCTCTTTAGCACTATGGGCCAAGTCACCATCGGTCTTTCGCAGTGGTGGTAACTACGACTGGCAAAAGTTCCCTTCGGCAGCTTTGGCAAGCAACCAGAAAGTACGACTCCCAGAAGGATAACTCGCAAGTCGCCCACCTATTGTGCCAATGAATTGGAATTTTGCTCTGGCAGTTGCTTTCTTACTGAACCTCGAGGCAGCATTTAATTTGCGTTTTACCTCAGAAATATTCGGATCCTTATTATTACGAGCCGTGGTCCAAGCCTCATATGCAGTTTGCTTAAGAATTTTAGCTTTTCTGCAAGACCTATTAAACCACGGTCGTTTTTTGACGCCGGCAGCTACTCGCGGGTTAGGAATAAAGCATTCCATACCAGCAAGGATTGTCTTAGTGACTGCGGCTGCGCAGACGTCAGGATCTTCTGAGTTAAAGCAGATCTACCTCCACGGGTACGATGCGTAAAATTCTCGCAATCCATCCCAGTCTGCCGACTTATAGTGCCACGCACGACGCCAATTAGTTGGCCCAGATGGATCGGGTTGTGAGCATGACATTTGAGTCCGAACAAGACAGTGGTCCGAGGAGCCAAGAGGCGCATCCACCTAGACGGAGTATCCGTCCGGACGAGTAGTCAGCAGAAGGGCCAGTAAGGAGCTCGTATGTTCCTCTATATCTGGTATTCTCGTTGGAGAAAGTACCAGCTGAGAGAATCCATAGGTCAGAGAAAATTAATGAGCAGATATCCCAGCATAGTTATTGGTTCGAGAACTGAGCCACTCACGATGGTGGGCGTTAAAGTCTCCAAAAATAACTAGTTCTGCTGTGGGATATTGCTCCAGATTTTTATCAGTCGTCAAACTTGAGTTACGTCCGTGTCACCGTTATGAGACCTGTATAGGCACGTATAGATACGAGTGTGGCCACCGTAATCTACGCGCACCCACGTGTGTGTTGTATATATGCCACCAAATGCTACAGACGAAGTTTTTATAAATTGGTTTGAAAGTGTTGAGCGTTTATGCATCAAAATTTGTAGTGAACGAATATTAATTTTTGGTGACTTGAATTTATATAGTAGTAGTGAATACATTAAAAACTATTTTAGTTATTTCTTATCTTTATGTAATTTTAATCAGCATAATTGTGTGAAAAACATGAATGAGAGAATGTTAGACGTGGTGTTGACGAGTCCGGAGCTAAGTGATAGCGTGCGCGTGCGGAGAGCGGCGCCGAGCGAGGAACTGGTCAATGTAGACGGTCATCACCCGCCTCTTACCATTGCCGTGAGTTACAGTTTCTCTAAGCAGGTAACTAGAAGTGCACCCTCAAATATCGACAGGTCAAAAGACTGGAATTATCCTATGGCAGATTTTTATAAATTATTTTGTAATATTCGGGACACCGATTGGAATTTTATATACGAACTTAATGACGTTAACGACGTGGTAAATGCCTTCAATAATTATCTTTACTTATTATTTGACCATTGCATTCCAAAAAAAATACGGAAGCGATCGTGTAATCGTACCTATCCTGTCTTTTACACGAGAAGCAAGATCCGTGACATTGAAACTAAAGCTAGATGCCATCGACGCTGGAAACGATCCAGTGACGACAAAGCTCTGGCTGAATTTAAGTGCTTGCATCGTAAGGTCAACATTGACATACACGCTGCTCATAATAGTTATGTTTCTAGTGTGTCTTCAAGCCTTCACCAGAAACCAATGCTTTTCTGGCAATACATAAACACACTTCGCAGTCGTGGAGGTGTTGAACCACTGGTAACTAAGAACGACCTTGAGTATCGTGGGGCTGATGCAGCAGCTGCCTTTGCAGACCATTTTCAGTCCGTATTTTTGGACAACAATCCTTCCCTTAATCCTGATGAAATCAATTTGAACACTTCTGCTGATAACAGACGAGTTAGCGTTAGCCTATTGAAAAAAGACGACGTCAGACGAGCCGTTCAGAAATTAAAACCCAATACTTCTCCCGGGCCTGATGCGATACCGGCATTTGTGATAAAAGGTTGTATTGACGAATTGATAAATCCAATAACGTTCATATTTAACATTATTATCAGCACGGGGCAATATCCCGCCCATTGGAAGTTATCTCGAGTAACTCCTATTCCTAAAATCGGATCAAAAGTTATGGTAGAAAACTATCGTCCAGTTGCTAATCTGTGCGACATCGCCAAAGTGTTCGAAATGGCTCTTCATGCAGAATTGTTGCCCCAATGTCAGCCTTACGTCACCAGCACACAGCATGCTTTTCTTCCCAAACGGTCAGTTGCAACGAATTTATTGACCATGGTTGATATACTGTCAGCTGAAATAGATGCCGGTAACCAGGTAGACGTCATATATCTTGACTTCCAAAAGGCGTTCGATCGAGTTGATTACGACGTTCTTCTATCGAAAATGGGTGCTATGGGTTTTGTTCCGGGATTGCTCAAGCTGTTTTCCAGTTACCTCAGTGAAAGAAAACAGTTTGTGAAATACGGACCGTACATATCTGAACCATATAACACGCGATCGGGAATAAGTCAAGGATCAAATTTACCCTTCTTATTCGTTCTTTTGATCAATGATTTACCTGAAGTTGTAGAAAATTCTTTCTTTTTGATGTTTGCTGATGACGTAAAGCTGATAAAAGTGGTGAGAAGCGCAAGTGACTGCAAATTTTTGCAGAAGGATATTGACGCGGTCCATCACTGGAGCATAAACAACAAGTTATTATTCAACACGAGTAAGTGCGAAATGATGTCTTATACGCGTAACAAATCTCCTATGTTATACCAGTACATGATAGGCGGGCAACTGATACGTAGAGTGGAAGAGGTCCGTGATTTAGGTGTCCACTTTGACCCTCAGCTCAATTTCCGTCAACATGTGCTCAAAGTGACTAACATTGCATTTCAGCGGTTAGGCTTTGTTCTGCGCCATGCCGCTCCTTTGTCAGCCGAAGCTACATGCGCGCTTTACACTTCCCTTGTCCGGAGTGTATTAGAATCGAATACAGTGGTGTGGAGTCCTCATGAGAATAAATATATACTCATGATGGAACGCGTTCAAAAAAATTTCTTCGCTGTGTTTATAAAAAAAAATACTATTATTACCCGTTTTCGTATCCTACCCAATTTTTACAGGGGCATTTAGGTTTCGACTCATTAGAATTAAGAAGATCTATGGCTTTAGTCAAATTCTTTGTGTATATTTTAAGAAACAAAATCGACGACATTGAATTGCTAGGATGAACATTAAAGTTATTTGCACCAGATTCATATTTGAGGATGCGCAAACGTCCGTTGTTTAAAGTCGCTGTATCCCGCACTAACTTGTACCGATTGTTGCCGATCCCGCGCGCGCACGCAGCACTGCGAGCTCTACTCGAGGCAGCACCACACTGTGATCTGTTTGTGACAGCAGAGCCGAGATTGATGTTTGAGTGTAAGAGCATGCTAGAACGACGTATATAAGATTATTTTTTTTCTCTTTTATTTTTGTCTTGTGTGTTTCGTTTTTATAAAATGTAAGAAAATAATATTGTAACGAATTGGTTTTCTGAACTGTAATGTTGCAATTCATATATTTAAATGAATAAATAAATAAAATAAATAAATAAATATCAACAGATCCCTGTTTTCAAGGCTATGAAGGCGGCGACAGCAGATATCCTCCCGGACGAACATACATACACCGGCACGACTCATAAAATTGTGTTCGAGTTTCTAGCCGGGATAGTAAAGGTATGATGTGTCGGCCGGGCAGGGTATCTGCGTCTCCGTTGGAAAAAGAATGGTCGCCTGCGCAGTCTCGAGATGGTGGTGGACTGCGTTAAGATTTGCGTGAATACCCCTGATGTTGCAAAAATTTACATTATATGTGGATGGAGTAGCCGCTGTACAAACTCTTTTATTTTTCGTTCTCATGGCCATTATATATAAAAAAAGTTACTATGACTAAGGATGATTCACTGCACAGACAGCTTTGAGGACAAAAGGTGCAGTTCTAAGACTGCCGAAGCTCGTTGCTGGCACGCCCGCCGTGCCGGGCCCCTGATCCCCCTCTGTTGCAGTAGCCGGGTCCACTCCGGTCTCCTTCTCCGGCACGACTACCACTTCAGATATTACATTATAGATTTCACATCTGAATTTATTCCTTTTTAATTCATAAATCGTTAATAACTCAAGTGATATTCCCGGATGAACGTTTTCGTAACAAATGAAATAAAATTAATCCTGAAAAAAAAGTGCAATAACAATAGTGACAAACAAACCGTTTTCAAAATTGTAAAACATTGTCATCATTACGAATAAGTGCATAGTGTGCATTGTTTTTGGACATCCCCTATCTGCAGAGTGATAACGCAGGGTTTCTCTAAGTTCCTCCTTCGCCCTTCAGAGGGCGGATTTCTTTCGAACCAAGGATTTTAAATTGTTTCTACAGACTATTATAGTGTTTTATTATTATTAATATATTATCGACTTTACTCTATTACACTTTAGTATTAATATATAATGCATTACTTAATTTTATTAATCAATGTGTTTTTTATTGAATTGAATTTGTAGATTGATTACTGTTTTATAATTTTATAAGTATTGTATTGTCTGGTTATTTATTTTTGGTCAATATGAGTGTAACGCCTACACAATAAACTTGTCCACACTGTCCAGGGTCTTCACGTAGTTTCTCCTTACATGGTTTGAAAGTGCATATTGTGCGCATGCACAAGCAAGTGCTTTGTTCAGTTGCAGCCGCGCACCGATTGAAACAAGTAGCACTACTTCAGCGGCACAGGGACCGCCAGCATCGCCGCCTGCTCAGAATTCTCTAGACAGGCTTGCTTATTTCAAAGGAAATATACCAGTTCTCCATCACATTCCTAAGGGTGCTCGGAACAAGGCGGCCGGCAAGCTTTATGACGTTATAGACTCATGTGTCACTAACAATGGCATGGATGATTGGGGGGCTCTTCTTTCTTTCGCATATACAGCTCTTAGAGTGCCTTCGAAAGAGTCACCTGGGAATGTGACGTCAAAAGTTAAGACCAATGTTTTGTCGTCGGATCTTTTTGATGAAATTGAAAAACATTGAATCAAAGGTCTTTGAGGGAGATTTGAGAGGTGTCGTTCGCCTGTTAATGTCGTACGACTCCTTTGCACGGCAAGATCCAGACACGCTGGCTGCGCTAGAATCAAAGCATCCGGGCCCATTACATCCTCTCAGTTTTCCTCCTGATCCGGACTCAACGTTTACTACGGTAACAGTTACGATAAAGGACGTAATTTTAGCGTTAGGATCTTTTAACGCAGGTTCAGTGGCAGGCCTGGACGGGATTCGGCCGGCACATCTTAAAGAGTTGACCTCCATGTCGGCGGGTGAAAGCGGGAGGCGCCTTATAGGGTGTTTAACCAAGCTAGCAAACTTTCTGCTCAGTGGTCAGTTAAATCCTCTTGTGTGTCCTTATCTTTACGGGGCCTCCCTCTTTGCTTTGAACAAAAAAGATGGTGATTTAAGACCGATAGCGGTGGGCACCGTTTTTCGCCGTTTGGCTGCCAAACTAGCTTGCCGCTCTGTCAAAGAAGAAATGGCCAGTTACTTGCAGACACACCAACTAGGATTTGGCACACGTCTTGGTTGTGAGGCTGCTATCCACGCCACGCGCACGTTTCTTATGAATCCGCAGAATGAAGGCTTTATTTTACTGAAACTTGATATTCGCAACGCTTTCAACCCTCTGGAAAGAGACGTTCTGTTGAGTGAGGTCAAGGATAAAATCCCGTCTCTCTTCTCTTTCCTTCACCAAGTATATAGACTTCCTTCCAACCTTTTCTTCGAGAAAAATCTCATTCTTTCATAAGTGGGAGCCCAGCAGGGAGACCCACTCGGTCCGCTTGTGTTTAGCCTGGCTATTCACAAAGCAATCTGTGATCTCAAATCTGCTGCTCTGCAAAAAGAGGGTAATCCCTTGAAGTGCGAGTTCTTCGCCTGCGGTACTGAGGCTCGAACACACATTTCTCGTTTTCATTCTCTTTAACCTGATCTTAAGGAAATTTCTACTCCTGACTTAAACCTATTAGGTTCCCCAATATTTATTTCTGGAGTCCCTAAGGCCATCAATGCAAGAAAACATTTTCTCCTTTCCGCTCACGAACGTCTTAAGGCTCTTCCCGCACACGTAGTGATTATTTCGTTGCGCATGTACTTCGCTCTTCCGAAGGTCACCTATTTATTGCGCACTCCCCAACTTGGCTCTGTCCTGAGGAAGTTTCATCTTTTGATGAAAGTTTAAAATTGGTGGTTGAGTCATTTCTTAATGTCTCCCTAGATGGACCCTAGTGGATTCAGGCAGCTCTGCCTGTCCGGTTTGGTGGTCTCGGGATACGGTGCGCTAAGGAGGTGGGTCTGCCGGATTTCCTGGAGTCTGCGCACGGGGTTGCCAACCTAGTCACTGTTTTAATTCCTTCTAATGGTGACGGGGGAAGTATACCTTTTACGTCTGATGCTGTTTCAGCTAGGTTAGCCCTTAACTCGGGTTCTACAGTCCCAGAATTTTCGCATGTTCGGCGGGCGTGGGATGATGTGGGGGTAAAGAGGCTTCAAGAGCAATTACTTGATGATGCGTTGGGAGTCGATAAGGCCAGACTTCAAGCTGTGTCGCAACCTGAGTCCGGGGCTTGGTTACAAGCGGTCCCTTCGCCTCACCTGGGCACTCTTCTCGATGATGACTCTTTGCGTGTTGCGATGGCTCTCCGTCTAGGCTGTGTGTGAACCTCATATATTCACCTGCGGTTCCATGGTGTTGTTGGCGGTGCAATGGGAGATGTCCGCGTCACTATGCCCTGAACGACATAGTTCGGAGAGCCCGTATATCGGCTAATGTCCCCTACCTGCTTGAGCTTCCAGGTCTCAGCAGGTCTGATGGAAAGTGACCAGACGGGCTGTCTCTAGTGCCATGAAAAAACGGGAAGTGCCTGATCTGGGACGCAACTTGCGTCATCACTGTCGCCGCCAGTCACCTGTGTCGCACCATGCTCTTTGCATCTGCCGCTGCCGAAGACGCCTGCTCAAAAAAAAAGGCTTAAATACGCTTCCTTGGAGTCGCTTTATCATTTTGTACCTACAGAAGTGGAGACCTTGGGCAATTGGAGTGTGGATGCGAAGTGTTTAGTATTAGAAATAGGCCGCAAACTAAATGAAGTGAAAGGAGACTCCCGCTCTGGGTTGTTCTTGGTGCAAGGGATTGTCATCGCTATAAGACGAGGTAATGCTGCAAGCACCTTTGCACCGAGAATGGTCAGGGGTGGGTTATTTAATGACTAACGTTTTTTTTGTATTAAATTAAGTTGAGTTGTATTATTTGTTATTAAAATATATTGATCAAAAGTAGTAAATTATAGTAAAAATAAATGGGTAAAACGACTATAATTCAATTGGCACCGGTAGAGTGGGGAAAGATAATGTCCAGTTTGAGTAGGAAAAATATGAACCGGATCAGTGTTATCTAATAAAATAGTGGTTTTATTGTAATATTAATGACTTGGTATCAAGTTGCTCTTCTCATTGTAGTCACAATAAGACGAACTCCGATTTTGTATCTTTCATGTCTTGATTCCCTATGGGCACTAGTTTGTAAGTTTAAAGTTATATTTTGGTACTTTGTTAACTGGTATGGAGAATAACGGTCTTTTAGATTCAATTTCAAATGCTTAGTTTCTCAAAAATAGGACATCATATCACTTTTTTGAAGTCAATAAACTACAGTTTATGGATAGACCACTAAGTTTGAACAATAACAGGTTAAGATAAATGGAAAGTACAAATTTTGCAAAAGCAGAATGTCAATAAACAGTAAGTATTTAACTCAAGCAGACAGTTAAAATTTTACAGCACTTAAACTCCAAATCTTTAATTTTACTTATCTCCCTACTTCTAGTTAAGTAGCCGGGAAGAAATACAGTGAGATTTAAATCTTTACCAAATTGGTAGTCAATCATCAATTATTAGATACATAATACAGTAATAAAAATAAAAAGAAAGTATATTTAAATTTATGTTACTTTACCTAAAGGTCAAAACAGCGTTTTATTGCTATAAAAACCCAGAGGTTCGTTTGAATGTCCGCCCATTCTCATGTTCTAGTGTAGTCCTATGTAGCTCGTAAACAGAATATGTCACAAATCTTAAATTTGAGTTTCTTAATGTTTAATAACTATCCGAAACCGAATATTATATTTAAAATTATTTGTTTTTGAAGCAAATCTCAATATCTTAGTTAACAGCCTGACTCTACTCTTCTCTTTTGCAAATTGAAGTGGTTTTTTTTTTTTTATACCACTAAGGTGGCAAACAAGCCTACGGTCCGCCTGATGGTAAGCGGTCAGGGAGCTCATTCCACAACCCAAGCGTTCGCGGGAGGAAGTTTCTCTGAAACCGCACTGTACGCGACCATTTCGGTTCAAAAGTGTGAGAATGAATTCCCTGTCGATGGCGAGCGGTGTGATGGTAGAAAGTAGCCATGGGCATCATTTCGAACAATTCCGCAGAACACAATCCATTGTACAAGCGGTAGAACACACACATGGAGGCAAAGTCTCTCCTCAGACTTAAGGGCTCGATACCGCAAATGAGTTTGGGATCGTCGACAATTCTCACAGCCCGTCGTTGAACCGAGTCAAAAGGGCCAAGCTGGTATCCGGGTGCACCCGCCCAGAGATGGCAGCAGTACTCCATATGGGGCCGGACTTGCGACTTGTAAAGTAGCAACCTTTGCCCCGACGTGAAGTACTGCTTCGCTCTGTTGAGTACACCAAGTTTTTTGGACGCCAGCTTTACCTTGTCTAGCAAATGATCTCGGAACTGAACATCGCTGGAGATGTCAACGCCAAGGATCCCAATGCTCTTGGAGATGGAGAGGGGAGTGTTCTGGAATTGTGGGACTACAGTGAATGGGGTTTTCTTAGCGGTGAACGCGCAGACTTGTGTCTTTGAAGAGTTGAATCGGACCAAGTTTTCCCGCCCCCAGTCAGAGACCTTGGACAGACCGATCTCGATTTGAGACACAAGTTCTTCACGCTTTTCCTCCACAACGGAACGTGGGATGCTTGCACGGCCCGTGTAATAAGCGTCTCCAGTACTGTCATCTGCGTAGCAATGTATGTTGTTGATCTCCAACATATCATTGATGTGCAGTAGAAACAGCGTAGTAGACAGCACAGAGCCTTGCGGGACACCAGCATTAATGTCCATGCTATCAGAGCAGCTACCGTCAACTACGGCTCGTATGCGTCTGCTGGACAAAAAGCTAGCCACCCATTTGCACAAACCCTCGGGCACTCCGTAAGATGGCAACTTCGATAGAAGACCCCGGTGCCAGACCCGATCGAACGCCTTCGCTATGTCTAGGCTACATGCCAATGCCTCCCCCTGACTCTCAATGGCTAGTGCCCATCGGTGTGTGAGATACACTAGAAGGTCACCAGTTGAGCGACCGTGGCGAAAGCCATATTGACGGTCACTGATCAGGTCGTGTTTTTCTAGGTATCTCAAAAGCTGTGTAAAAGGACAACCACATGACACAATAAACATAGATTAATGAGACAAAGAAAAGAGCTTGCAATTGCATGTACTACATGAAACACATTTAATTAAATTCTAAAATGGTAGGTTACGCTAAATTTTCGCTAAATTACGTAAACAGTTTTTGTTTATTTACAAGCCCACACAAGCCTACTCTACTCATTTGAAGTTCCAACTGCTCGTTGACCGACCGGTTACCCGTTACTTTCCGCCGTCCGTCTTGTTTTTCCGTCTACAGTTCGCTCAAACTCAAACCTTGATCTGTCGCGTGTGCTATATATAACATTTATTGAATCATAAAGTGTAAAGTATTCAAATTTAATATAACGAAAAGTTGCAGGTAACTAACTTTGCATTTATTTGAATTATAGTTTTAATTTTCCAGGTTTCTTTAGTCTTGAAGTTAAAATTCTTCCCAGATCCCATATTTAGATATATTATAACGACCTAATGAATCTTAATATTGGAGTTGGATCTAGGATAATTAACGTTACGATTATATTCTAAATATTGCATTTAAGTTTGTGCTGCAATAACAATAGTTTTCAGAAATTTGATTGTAACCGGCTAAGTGTGTTTCGAACACGCATTAAGTTATGGTTTCGTATATTGAGAATTATTGCGGGTATCTAAAACACTTATGAACCAGCTTCGTCGAAAATAAATTTCATTGGCAGTATTTATAAAACCCTATATCATTGTAATTTTTTCCCAGATTTTAAGATAACATGGTTGAAAAGTTACAAGAGGATCACCATTTTTTTTAATTTTGGTAACTAATAACTCGCAAAATGAAAATCTTATAGATTTTTTTATAGATTTCTTCAGCCATTTTTTTCCTGCGCACGTTTTCGAGTTCACCTGTAAGCATTTATGAGGTGAGGTGTGTGTTTTATGTGTGTATGTTATTTCTCACATGCAGAGAGAAAGCGCAGTGTGGAAGGCGTTGGTTCCGTAGCCAGAACCGAACTTCTATTGTATCGTCTTGTTTTTCCATCCGTCCATTTGACGATTTTAGGGTTCAGCAGCCAAATATTTTTATTATTTCGTAATGACTCTCCATCTGAAGCTGGCTAGTAGAAACCAAACCATTAAGATTCGAACTAGGTAACATGGCCTAGTTCGAATTTGAAGGTTTTCAATTCTGATATTGGATTTAAATTTTTTATATAAAGTTATATTAGATACGAATAGAAAGATATTTCAAACCAATTTCTTTTAATATTCCATATAAGTTACACAATATTACCACTTTGTAGAAGTAGTAGCAAAACACTATATTGCACAAATAACAGAATAACATTGTAAAAAACTTAATAAATAACATACAATTTAGGCGGTCTTATCGTTATGAAGCGATTTCTTTAGACAACCTTCGAATAAAGGAGAAACTTTCAGATGCGATAGATAGAATGTGCAGTCAGATATTCAGATGATTTACTCGTACATACATACATACAATACACACAATATATGAATACTAATAAATACAATCACATACACAAAAATAAATAGTATATATATATAACCATCTCCATATCATATACATACACATAATATCTGTGCCTCTAGTGATAAGGGGTTAAATTTGAAAAACACTTCTTTACAGAAGACGCAAAAAACCGTTGCAACTTAAAATTATTCGAATTTTTGTTTATAGTTCTTCAACAACTATATTACATAACTTTAAAGCCGTCTCGATGTTTAAGAAAATCCTCTTTCACGCGGTAATATTGCTATTATAATATTGCGGTAACATGACACAATCTGCCTATCCGGCAGCAGAACTAGTTATTTTGGGAAACTTTAACGCCCACATCGGGAGTGGCTCAGTTCTCGAACCAATAACTACGCAGGGATTTGATTTGATCATGAATTTTCTCTGTCGTATGGATTCTCTTAGCTGCTATTTTCTCCAACGAGAATGCCAGATATAGAGGACCATACGAGCTCCTTACTGGACCTTCTGCTGACTACACGTCCGGATGGGTATTCTGTTTTTTTTTTTTATACCACTAAGGTGGCAAACAAGCCTACGGTCCGCCTGATGGTAAGCGGTCACCGTAGCCTATGGACGCTTGCAACACCAAGGGCATCACTCGCGCGTTGCCGACCCTTCAGAAATCTAATAACTTCTTTTTTGAAGAACCCCATACTGTAGTCCTTAGATTCTCTCTCAGTGGATGCGCCTCTTGACTCCTCGAATCACTGTCTTGTTCGGACTCAAGTGTCATGCAACACAACCCAACTAATTGGCGTCGTATGTGGCATTATAAGTCAGCCGATTGGGATAGATTGCGTAAATTGTATGCATCGTACCGTGGAGGCAGCTCTGCTTTAGCTCAGAAGATCCTAACGCCTGCGTAGCCGCAATCACTAAAAGAGTTATCGCTAGTATGTAATGTTTTATTCCTAACCTGCCAGTAGCTGCCGATGTCAAAAAATTACCATTGTTTAATCGGTCTTAGAGAGAAGCTAAAATTTTCAAGCAATTTCCATATGAGGCTGGACCATGGCTTGAAACAATAAGGATCCGAATATACCTGATTTAAAATGATGATTAAATGCTGCCTTGAGGTTCAGTTAGAATGCAACATCCAGAGCTAAATTCCAATTCACCGGCAAAATAGATGGGCGAACTATGCCTACGGGAGTCATGCTTTCTGGTCGCCTGCTAAAGCTGATTAGGGGAACTTTTGCTAGTCGTCGTTGACAACGCTCCGAAAAACCGATGCTGACTTGGCCCATAGTGCTAAAGAGGAAGCCAGTCAGCCAGGGCAGTCTTTTTGTCTCAAACTCCGAATATGAGCGACGAAGGCGTTGTGCTACTTAATATTTCAATTTTTTTTTATTTTATTAGACAACATTCATACATACTATTAACATACTATATAACTTTACTACACACAATATACAATAACATCAAAATTACTTAGATTACTTGATCAGATAATTGAATCAAAAAATAAAAATTATTAAGAATATAATTTTATTGTTTGTTTGAAACATTCACCAAGCCACCATATTTAGCTTGGTGAACCTACCAAAAACTGCGCTGTCCAGTTTTTTGGCGAACACTCTCAGTGGACTGTTTGAGCGTTCTCGTAACCTGAGCACAACAAAGGCCACTCTTTTGCGCATTATATCAAATAAGTCATCGGAGAAGCCCAAACAGTGCCCGGAACGCATAATTATACTGAATGAGCAGGGCTTCGAACGCTTTTTTAGAGAAGTTGGTCCACAGGCTACTTGTATATGTAATGTCTTGGCAAAAAGCTTTCAACAAGGTTATGTTTACCTCATGTGAGCATTTAGTAGTTACAGCCGAAGCCCTGCGTTCCCTTTCGATGTCACAGCCATTCTTGAGATCCTCGGTCACTACATGGCCCAGATACTTAAACTGCTTTACCCTATTCAGAGTCTCACCATTCGACTTTAGTGGAGGTACATTGTTGGGATATTTTTTATTTCCTCTAAAAACCAACAGTTCACTCTTTTTAGTATTATACCTTAGGCCATGTTCCACCGCATTCCCTTACGCAAATAGCCACTAACCTTTTAAGACCACCGATTGATGGACTCAGCAGGACCATGTCACCCGCATAACTGATGTTTTTAAGATTAATATCGTCGATGCGACATCCAGCGTACTTGCTGCTGAGTTCATCAATCATTTGGTGCACATAAATATTGAATAGCGTTGGGGAGCTTATACCTCCCTGCCTTACTCCGCAGTCTAGCTTATAAGGGTCAGAAAGAGTGTTCACCCATTTCACAAAGTGTATTTGCTTATCATACCAATATGAAAATATAGCTATAAGCTCGGCAGGGAACCCCACATCCCTAAGCTTTTCCCAAAGTTTCCTGAAGGAGACCATGTCGAATACCTTAGAGAGGTCCAGAAAACACGCATAGACCGGTGTTTTGCGATCAGTATAGTATCTAACTGTATGTTTTAATGTAAATATTGCGGTCCTGGTGGATAATCCCTGTCGAAAACCGAACTGCGCATCATGAGTTCTTATATATTTTGCTAGATATGAGTTAGGCACACTGTCAAATATTTTGGCCACTATACTGGATAACACTATGGGCCTGTAGTTACACCTATCCGAAATGTCTCCTGTCTTACTCTTAACAATTTCTTCTATCTGACTGTATGCTTTAATGTAAATATTGCGGTCCTGGTGGATAATCCCTGTCGAAAACCGAACTGCGCATCATGAGTTCTTATATATTTTGCTAGATATGAATTAGGCACACTGTCAAATATTTTGGCCACTATACTGGATAACACTATGGGCCTGTAGTTACACCTATCCGAAATATCTCCTGTCTTACTCTTAACAATTTCTTCTACCTGACTGTATGCTTTAATGTAAAAATTGCGGTCCTGGTGGATAATCCCTGTCGAAAACCGAACTGCGCATCATGAGTTCTTATATATTTTGCTAGATATGAGTTAGGCACACTGTTAAATACTTTGGCCACTATACTGGATAACACTATGGGCCTGTAGTTACACCTATCCGAAATGTCTCCTGTCTTACTCTTAACAATGTCTTCAACAGATTCTGTCGTAGATAGGCATGTCCCACACATAAGTTAAAAAACATAGAAAACACTCTGGGTAGATGCACTCTAGCGCATTACATATACCGTGGTGCAGTAAGACCTTGCCGGAAATCTCAATAACACAGCGGGAGGTACGTCGGGCGTTGCTCTTTCTAGACGTTCATAAATCGATTGGTCCAGAAAGCAGCAGTGTTTAAACAGTGTGCTCCTGACTTGTGTCCCGTACTTACACGCCTATTCACGATTTCCTTCATCCCCCCGACCGACCGAAATCGCGTCACAGAATAATCGAAGACTTGCCCCCCCTATGCAATCTGAAAAATAATAGGCAATTGAAATATTACCTGCATTTTGTTTTTTTTTAAATCAATCTATTTACATTGTAATTCTTTTTTATTAAGTTTTTCAATGCAAAATAAATATTTATTAGTTGATTCACTATAATATTGTTTTTCGTTTGTAATTTTACAAAGTGTACCTAGGTATTGGACGCACGCAATAAAACAGTATTGGAATTAATTTGTAAAGCTAGTTGTAGTTAATTTACTTGACGATTCAAAAATGTTCTTAGTAACCAATTTGAATAAAAAGATTTCTAATTTGAATTAAGTTTAAGGAAAAACTTTGCTTCCTGTGTTTACTGCCAATAATAATCACTTGAGTTTTTAAGGGATTAAGTTTTGTACCAAATGAATCACTCCAGGTTATTATTTGAACAAGATCATCATTGGTAGTTTGTATGGCTTTTGGTGAGTCATTAATGGTAGTTTATGAATAAATTTGGCCATAGTATAGATATTTGGAAAGTTACAGAATTTATGAAGATAACAAAGAGAAAAGGAGACAATACGCCACCCTGAGTAACGCCTGCTATAATATCGCATCAGATAGATACATTATCATCCACCTTAATGCGTTTCCGACTCCAAGGTAACTACGAAACCGGTTAATAGCCGTTGGAGATATTACGTTTAACGAATGTAGAAGGCTCAACAAGACATCAATATCCACGGTGTTGAAAGCGTTACGAAAAGCGTTACTTTAGTGATGAAACTATAACAAAAGATATTCAAAAACGGTTGACGAAATATTATGTGACTTGCTTGTATGTTGCTGTGTTATTCATTGGTTATTTTACCCATAAGGGCCACTTCGAACAGGCGAAGGACCGGATGTGTAAGTGTTTATTTGGAAAAGCCCATGTCCAACAGTGGACTGCTATAGGTTGGTAGATGATTGGTGATGTGACTTACCCATCTCGCCACGCACCTTACATCACGTCGGGCGCGCTCGTCATATTAGCAAAATCTTATTTCTAAATCAGAAAATCAGTTTACGTTTAACTTACAATAGTACAATAAGTAGGTACTTCTAGTATGTGCTATGTTAAAAATCACAGACATATTTCATAATATAATCTACTACTTAGTTATTTAAGAATAAACTTAGAGCTAAATCCAATAAATTAATCAATAATTAAAAACAAATATTAAAACTTATAATTCAATCAACTAATAAATATATATTATTTGTCTATCTTTAAGAAAACGAACGTTACGCAGAATCTCCTGCAATCGTACTTTTATTTAACTAACAAAATAAAAAAAACACAAAATCAACTAAAATCAAACTACAAATAGTCGGAATCAAATAAAGTAAAACAACTTATATACTAAAGTTATATATCTACATCTTTCTTCGAGATAAATTGATCTAGTATTCTAAAAAATGTTAACACTTTTATTTTATTTATCTGAACGTGAACTTTCAATGATACTATAAAAATATTCAGTTGACAAAACACACGCTTACTTTTAACACTGCCTGTATCGGATAAAGTAAATTGCTCAGGCAATTTTTGTCGTTATTATAATTCAAAAAATTCAAAATTGCCGTCTACAGATAAGGCCTTCTTATTTATTCAGATTTATCTTTGCCATCTCAAGTTCTTGATTAAAAATCATCTTACACCTTGTAGCGGTTGGTTCACTATTTTCATCGTAAGAAACTCCCATCAACTTAGTCTTTGTTTCCGCGAGGTGGAGCCGTCATCAGGGTTGTTTTATATTAGAGGTTTTTAACATGCTCACAAATGCATTTTACCTTTATTTATTTACCTACTGGTTGTCTTGGAATATGTGTCTAGCTCGGAAACCAATAGAATTTTTTAGAATTTTGGACGTAGTGTAGCAACTCCTGCTGATATTAATAGTCGTCTTTTTTTATTCGGCTTCGCAAGTTTAATAACTTGAGTTAAATTAGCATTTTGTTCGCCAAGTTTACTGAACATGAATTTCAATATTCAATATAATATCAGATAATTCTAAAGCCATTTTGAGCACTTTTGCATAACAAAGTTAGCGAAGAGACTAGAGATAGATACTCCGGCCATTTAGCTCAGGCACAACATTGTGACAAAGTTCGGAAGTCGCACTTTGATCTACTCAGTATCTGAATTGTAATATCGGACCGAGCGGGATGAGATTCCGGTTGTACGATATTCCGAGATTGTGATATACATGCCCTAGTTTGAACCGAACGCTTAAGTTTTGTCATGACTGTTCGTCCGTTCGTCAAGTTGTTTATAGTATTCCGCAGTCAAATGGTAAAAACTAACCCTTGTATTTTCTTTAAAGCTTTCCTTCCATTCTCCCGGTTGACAATTCTAGGTTTCCGTTGCAAAACTTCAGAAACGGAACCCTTTTCGGTTCACGAAACCGTTAATGGTTCATGGTTAAAGGAAGAATTCTGCGTTATATGTTTTGGCCCTTATCGTTTAGTTTTATCATGACATCATATGACGATTTTTGTGGCAACTAAAAGAAATAAAACAATTTTTTTATAAAAAATAAAACAACTTCAAAAAAAAATACAAATAAAAAAGGACCTTAAGTTGACATTATGACAGAACGAACTATGATATACGACGAACAAATAATTATTAGTACATTACCTCCCCGGTTATGTATAACAAATAATTATTAGTACATTACCTCCCCGGTTATGCATAACAAATAATTATTAGTACATTACCTCCCCGGTTATGTATAACAAATAATTATTAGTACATTACCTCCCCGGTTATGCATAACAAATAATTATTAGTACATTACCTCCCCGGTTATGTATAACAAATAATTATTAGTACATTACCTCCCCGGTTATGTATAACAAATAATTATTAGTACATTACCTCCCCGGTTATGCATAACAAATAATTATTAGTACATTACCTCCCCGGTTATGTATACCAAATAATTATTAGTACATTACCTCCCCGGTTATGCATAACAAATAATTATTAGTACATTACCTCCCCGGTTATGCATAACAAATAATTATTAGTACATTACCTCCCCGGTTATGTATAACAAATAATTATTAGTACATTACCTCCCCGGTTATGCATAACAAATAATTATTAGTACATTACCTCCCCGGTTATGTATAACAAATAATTATTAGTACATTACCTCCCCGGTTATGTATAACAAATAATTATTAGTACATTACCTACCCGGTTATGTATAACAAATAATTATTACTTGTACGTTACTGATATATGTATCTTGGTATTTTACGAAGAGTCAAGGGATTTTTTCGAATCGCCGTCGGATTTTACACATTGGGCGATCAAATGCAGAAAGATAATTTTCCAAACCCGAAGTGTAGTCCCAGAGACAAAGGCGTTCAAACAAAAAACATACAGACTCTTTAGCTCTATATTACTGGTACAGATATTTATTATTTAGATATTGATTATATTTTATTTTCAAATACAATATTTACACTATGCCTCATCAAATGTGTGCACTTTATAGTATCACTTATGTATATTTAATTTAAATAACGCTCAACTAGATGCGGAATTTAATAACTTACAGATTTTTTAATTGAATTGTTATTGTTATATTCATTATATAACAATACATTCATAGCCACCCAGCGGGTCGATTCCGTAAAAGATTGCTAACCTTTTTTGAAAGAAAGAAGATATACATTGCGGTTTCGCCACAATCGATGAATTTCATACGTCATTTAAAATGCGCAATTTATATCTTATTTCTATGGATTTCAAACGAGAATTGTTAGCTGTCATTTTACGGAATCGAGCCGCTGGTATTCGTGACACCTAATCACGCCTGCATTTTGGTGTTTCATACAACTCCAACTTACGTTGAACAGCCGCAGGAATTAGCTAGCAAGCTATTTAAATAATTATCAAGTAGGTAGTTAACAACCGAATGTAGCAGTGGGCGGAAGAAAGCCGTTAGCTACTTCCTGAGACACTTAGATACCGTTTGTATATAATTATAATTATGTACGTATATTATCAGAAATATTTGCATATATATAAAAAGCTTAGATTTTTTTGCGTTGTGTCTGGACCATTTTTGGGTGTATTCGTCAGGAAATTCTATAATTAGGAGTTATATTAAGAAACGTTAGGGTAATGTAGGTCAGTCTTAATTATCTCAAAACCAGATTTATTACCAACTTTATTAAAACACTTAAGACTGCGGTATAGGCTAGACCGCGTAAATACGCCGTTTTTGTGCAAATTTTGTGGCTGAACTATAGCAACTAAAGGTTTGACAAAAATAAATGTTATAAAACTTGCTTTTGTCTAGTGCATTACCTAAAAGAGTGAATTTCATTAATTGTATTTAATACAATAAAAAATTAGGAAGTGACCATTGTTTCAACACTTGTGCTAATTTTTAAAGCATTGCATTTTATTGTAATGAAAGTTGATCAAATAATTAGAATAGCTTGTTATCTAGTACATTGACTCTAAGTTGTAGCAAAAACTAAAAAAATGTGACTACAAAAAGGTAAAAACGTTTAATCCCATAGTAAAAAAATTAAGTTTCAAGGCGTTATTGTGTAATAATTTATGAAGGAAGTATATAACAAATATATCTAAGAGTAATGTATGTGACATTGTGTAATGATTTTTAGTACATTCACATACACAACGTTAGTATTACAGAAATTAGCTTTCTGGCCTATATCGCCCTCTTACGCTAATTCTTCCCTATTTTGTTGCCCTAGGGAGTCCATTATCTGGTTCTTCGAGAAATAAATGAGGTTTTAAAATGTTAAACGCCTTTGATGTTGCAACCGTTGACTACAGTGTTCGTTCAATATTAAGCGGATCACCAGCTTGTTTGCCATAATAGTGGTAAAAAAAAACACTAGCGGGATATTATAAAGTCACTGACGTCTTGTGTCATTTTTAATATTTATAGCACTTTTAAATTTATAAGTATAACTTATTCTACCAGTCACGCCGGCCACCATGCGGCCTCTCGGCGGCCACTCGGTGGCCAATCGGCGGCCTCTCGCCGGCCTTTCGGCGGCCACTCACCGGCCACTTGAGCTTGTTTTTACCATCCGTACTAATTACTCTGAGGACTTTTTGCAGTTGTACGCAGTTGTAGCTTTGTTGCATTGCTGCAATTAAAAACGGGATGTCTTCGGCTAAAAGTCAAGGGTTTCCTGTCGAGGAGGAGTACAGAAAGAACAAGGAGATGTCGTCCCAAGACATCGCCAGGCTGCGGGAGTGGCTCCAAACTCAACCTCATTTGCCCTCAGAACACATCACAGGTAACCGACAGGAACAGGAACGAAAAAGGGAGGTTATAAATTCGGTTGTATATTTTTTTTAATGCTTGTTACCTCAAACCTCCGTCATTTGAAATTATTTTACGTATAGGGAAGGATTAACACACATATTGAACTGAGAATAAGATTTAGTAAAGTTTTATTAAGTTGGACCACCAAGAAAACCATAGTTAGGTAAGAGAATGTCTTCAAGTTGTATCAATTTGATTATTTAGACCAGCTGCTACGTCACAACGTCTACACTGGCCATGTAAGTTTCTGCGTGGCACCACTGTGAATGAGAATAACAAAAAAAACAAACAAAATTTTTTATTTAGCTAACACAGTATACAAAATATTTTACAAAAAAAAGAAAATATACAAAAATAAAAGTGAGTGAGATTAAAGGGCCTCCCCCTCAGCATAATTTGTACCCGTGTAGGTACAATACTGATTTTCATTGGGAGCCCTTACTGCGTCACTTTACTGCGTCACTTTACTGCGTCACTTTACTGCGTCACTTCACGGACATTAGTGAAAAAAAAAATATTAAACAAAGGACCTATAAATATTTAGTTACTATACTATACTATATATATCTAAATTGCCTACCTAAAAACAAATATAAAAAATAAAATATTTACAAAAGCAATAATTTGAATAGAACAAGAAGGAAAAAAAATATATATTATCTATGATACACAGTGGTTATGTCCTTCAACCTGTTGATTTTGTGGTAAATCCTTCAAATGCTGATCACCAATAGGTGATAATGATTTAAGTTATAACAGAATATCATCTTAACATATGTTCTATGCAGTGCTTATTAAGTAATGGGCATAATAATTACAAACTGAGTGAAAATATAGGTAAGTGTCAGATCGGTCTGCTAATCTTTTAGATTTATTAGTTCCATTATATTATATAATATAATTTATACGCTGCAACACAATACTCTATCTCCAGCTATGTACTAATATTTGTTTTGGATGACAAAAGATAAAAAAGAAAAAGTAAAAAACAATATGCAATAGAATAATCGCTTAGCATTTTAATACGTGAGAACTTATATGAAACGCACACTAGTTGTCAACTCGACATTCTAAGGCTGGGTGCACTGCGGCGTGGCGTGGTGTGTTGCGGCGCGGCGTGGTGTGTTGCGTATTCAAAATCATATCAAATACACTTGGGTGCACGCTCTAAATTTGAAGAGCACACAATTTGATAGGAATTATCGGCCTTAATATTCACTAAAACCCATTTTAGGTGCCCATTTTTCAGTTGGTCGTTATAGATCAATTTAAAAGAAACTTATTAGAAATTAGTCAAGCGGTTGAACAATAAAAAAGAAAGGATAGGAAACGTCATATATTCGGTTTTACCACATATCTATGGAATTCTAAAAACAATTGATTAAAAATATATGACGAAATTATATGCGTTCAAAATTACTTTTTCACCTCTCCAGCACCAAAAGGGTGGTTTTGCTGTTTAAAAACAGTAGGCAAAATCAATTTTTTGCTGCGAGCGTGAGACAAAGTAATGCAACGTTCGAATATTACCTTTTGGAATTTTGCGATACTGAAAAAAAAAACAGCACGATGATTGGTTGCTTTGTTTTCGATAAAAGTGTCAAAGAGTAAATTTTTTAACGCACGTCTAAAAAAAGAAAGCGAAATGGCGCGAAACTAATTAGTTATTATAACCTTAGATTGCTTATTTACGTATAAATTGAACTAGCTTTTGCCAGCGGCTTCGCCCGTCCTAAATTTGATTATCGGCGTAGGATTCATACAGCAACTCCTCAATTATAGAAAAAAAACTTAGAAGGTGAAAATATTTTGAAATAATAGGTACCGCCCTTGCACATCATAAATGCGCGCGCAGTACTTGATCATTATTTTGCTGACATGTTATTTAAAAACTGCGATAACTCCTAAGATATTCATTGAAATCAAATGATGTAAAGGGAAAATTTGAAAAAGCATACAAATTGTTCAATAATTGGCGACTTTCAAAAGGTGCTAATGTTATAAAGTATAGTTAGTACCTAGCTATTGTATATTTTTTGATAGAAGTAGAGTATAGCAGGTATAGACTGGGAGATAGTGACACAAAACATTGGGTCAATTACACAAATTTCAACTTGATACCTCCATGATCCATGATCTTAAGTAAAAAAGTCTTCACAGATAGACAGACAAGCTATTTAGTTAAATGTGTTATAAATACAAATGGATTTTCACCAATATTTTCAATGTAAGACCTTGCTTCATGTCGAATTTCATTATTTTAGGACAACGGGAAGTACCCCATAAGTTTTGATCTGTTTGTAAATGCCAAAATATGCGACAAAAATGGCCGTTTTTCCGCCGCATTTTTACTGAGTTGATATTTTTACAGCTTCAAGGCATCGCAGATTTGGTATTAATTTCATTGTGACACCCTTTTTGCGTAAAAATGACGTGGTGCAGAGAAGTAAAACATTACAGAACTTATTGCTTACATGGCCTTCAGTGTGTTCCTTGACTAAGAACGATTTTATCGCACTGATAAATGTGAAAAGTTGTATTGTCAGGCTGTCTGACAGGGATCTCGTTACGGCCCAGCTGGAGGGGGGGGGGAGTGCTGGCCCAAAAATGGGAACGTCGGCACTACTGAGTAGTCTGCCGGTGTTGGATGTTTCCAGGTTTGCAGGAACGGTTAGCCAGTGGACCTCCTTTAGGCATATGTGTATAGACTAGTCGACTCCCGCTCCGAGCCGACTCCAGCGCAGAAGTTGGCATACTTCTTGGCCTCGTTGGATGGGGAACCGCGTGGCCTTATCCAGCATTTACCGTTAGACGACGCCAGCTATAAGAGTTACCAGAATGTGCCGCAGTTAGCAGACGCGCACGTCTCCGCCATTGTGGGGCTGCCAAAGGTTCAGGACGTTAGAGACCTGCGGATTGGGTTTCTTAACGTCCTACTAGTCGCTTACAACGTGTTAAAGGCTTTGGGCTTGCCAGTGAAGGAGTGGTCCTTTCTACTCCTCCATATAGTTTAAGGAAAGTTGCCCGTAGACAGCTGCCTAGACCTCAAGGAGGTGGGCAATTTTGTGTTGCAGCAGAGGCTGTTGGACCGCGGACGTGTGTCTATTATCGAGGTAGGGACTACTTTGTGGCCGAGTGTCCCAAGTTTGCCTCGCATGGGTCAACGCAACATTGTGCGCACGTGACGCTGGTGTTATAGGAGTTTTGGTGCGGACCACGGAGTCGCTCATTGCCCTTCCTCGGACACTGTGCAGCGATTGTGGAGGTTCCCATCACATTATCATTTGCCTCCTGCCGTTATCGGGACAAGCCATGGGGTCCTTCCATGTAAGGTTGTCTCCTTTCCCTCCAGGTGACACGATATTTGTTAAAAGGAACCCTCCCTGAATGGGAGATCGAACGCGTTTCCACGGGCTTTACCCCCATTCAGGTCACAAGCCTCCGCGCCTTGCACCTCAGGTGAGAGGGAAGTTTTTGGAGGGAACCCTCTTTGAGTGAGAGCTCAGATGCGATCCCTACGGGTTTCGCCGCCATGCAGGGTATGGGCCTTCGAGCCTGTCACGGTTGACGGCAATGGTGAGCGCGAGGATGTTACCACCCATTGTTGAGTGGCCACGATTGGATTGCGACGTCCTCCACCCTTCCGAACAGTGAGAAGGCGAACTATGTATACGACGTATTGTGCCCCTTCCTCCGCCAGCATAAGGCGTCCTCCTCGCGAGGACTGAGAACCCATTCCCAGATTTAGTCTTCCTCCGCGTGAGTTGAGTCCTACCTATCCTTCCTTTATTAACTTGCCACCTCAAGTCCTTCACCACCCCTTCCCACCCAACGGATTTGTTGCCTACCGCACAGGTTTGCGTTGTTTCACCTCAGAGTGATAGGATAAACACGCGCGCGATATTGTACCCTGGCCCACAGGAGTGTATAGTGTCCGAATGTTTAGTGGAGCAATTAAAGTTGAAACTTAATCCGGATGCGGACTCTGTGCAAGGAATTGATGGGATTTCGGTATTGGGGTTCTGTTTGTGTTTTTGGTCACTGTTTTCGCCCTGAATTACCCTCGTCCGAGTATTTTGTCTTGTCCACTGATTTTCAAAAATTATAATGGGCCCAGCACAACCACAAGTGTTTGTACGTTCGCCGGGTTTTAAAATTTGTGTGGGTCTCTCTCTCGATGAAGAGATTAAACGGTTTTGGGAAGTTGAAGAGCCCCAAGTGCATTTCGTCCCGATGTGCCTCCTTTGGGTCACCCCAGAAAGCTAGCCGAATAAAACGTAACCTCGGAGAACTTGTCTTATTGAAGGAGGCCAATATGCGACGCCTCCATTTTAGGGCAGGATGGAGTTCCTCGAGTTGCTGAGGTATTGGAGTCACCAACTCCATTCTGAGACGAGCTGTGGCGACCTTGTACCGTCTTACTGTTATTTAGGATCCTTCCGTTCCGTTTCTTCCGTAACTTCCGTTTGTGGAGTATCAGCCCGATTCAATCTGGCTGGGCCGGAGGATTGTTCGGTGAACATACCTAGTGGGCTTGCGATGACGTATCGCCGTTTCACTTCATAGGACTAACCGGGTAACGGCTCGCTTCCAGATGTGCAAATCCAGTTTATATGGAAGCGCGGCCGACGTTAGACGCTACTGTGGACTGCTGTGATCGTAGTTTTATATAATATTGAACATCTTGTCGACAGCTTCGACACCGCGTCGGGATTGACCGGATTGATTCGGATTCCAGCAACGGCGGCTGACAGCAGTCCGGTGACTACGACTGATAACAGTTTATAATTAATTTCTCTTGTCACCCTTCACCGTTAAGAAAGGTGGCCACAAGGTTAGTCATACTAATTGAAAATAAGGTAGCAGTTTTAAGATTTACGGACCTCGGAATAAACAATATGTATAAACTAACATAGGTACCAGTACAAAAATATAATAAATAACCAACATCGGCCGACCGGCGCCAGAGAGGCTCCAAATACACATATGCATAACATAACACAAACGCGCACACATCCCTATATGCATACACATACTCACAGACGTTGTATATCATGAAGTAGCCCATCTCCCACACGACAATCCGGCAACAAATGCACACCATTTATTGTACTATCACTTCGGAAACAAGCCTAAGGGAAGAAGAGGTGACAAAAAACTTCCCTGGTGTACACCTCTTACCATCAAGCACGCAGGAACCAGGCCACCAAACACACAAAACCTATGCAAATATGTGTAAACACACATACATGTACACGTACGCGCCACACCCACCCCCATCCCGAACCCGCATGTGGAAAAACAATAAAAAATAGCTGTCAATGCGGGATAGTACAAATATTTTTGACCAACTATTCTTTAACCAGCACAAATTACACAATCTTATGTAAAGCTGTTTGGTTTCGATATGTAGGTAAATATTTAGATCGCAAAGATTCGCGAGAAACAATTAGGTTAAAAATTAAGTGACCTTACAAATTGCAGTGGTAGATTTCAATATGTTGCATTGTAAAAAACTAGACATTGAGCTCAAACTATTAGAAAATACTAAATGTATGGATCCGGGAGAAGTGAACAAAACTTGGAGCAAGAAATTATTTTTAATTTTGGCTGGTTACCGAAGTCTTCGATTAATGGACTGTATATTTTATAATTTTATTAGTATCTTATATGAAGAGCACTTTTAACATCTAAAAATAGGAAAATAAAACAGCTGATAGGTCAAGGGCAATAAAACTGCTGAGAAACAATGATAAGTAAACATAAACACTTACTGAAAATCCTGAATTTGTGAAAACGTTACTGCGGTATGACTGAGCGGTATGACTAAGCGGTATGACTGAGCACCACGAGATTCCTTTATAATTTATTTAAAAAACACCTTTACTGCAATCTTGAATATAAATAATGTATTATTCCACGAAAAAATTCCTAAAATGTTTGTATATTTAACATAAAAAAATGATTAGGCAAATGCCTCGCGCGCGTATATTAGCAAAGTTCTATATTGAAATGCATTCAGTTCTTATTTAGTTTATGAAAACGAGACAGCAACACAAATCTTCATGAGAAAAAGGAATAGAGAATAGGAATGAAGCTGTTACAAGTGCATTTAATATGAAACTAGGTGCTTGCAATCTTGGTTGGCTTGATCTAAGATGATGACAGGAACCTTGTATCAAAAAGATGCAACCCCATCGAGTTTGGGCTCGTTTGATTATCGTGACGACTACTCTAGTCTTAAGTCCAAGGTCTGAGACAGTCGCACTTAAGGTGTAAATTCCATTCGGAGTTGACGTGCACCATTTTTACCACGAACTTTTTTTTAACTAACTTACTGCCCCTCGAGTAGGTCAGAAGCCAGACTACTATCACTAGTGCTTTACTGCCCATCGGTTATTAGTCATCAATGTCACCATCACCTGCAACACCACAGCCTGTGGACACCTACAACACTGATGACTTAATAATTATGTAATAAATAAAGCTTAATTTCAATGAGATTTTGCTGATTGAAAATGGCTGATGTCGATGACTGCGAAGTTGATGTAGTCGATTTTTGCGTTTGCTAATTGCCAGCTTCACCAACCTGGTTCGAGCTGGTGTCACGTTTGCTAATAGGCAACTTCACCAACCTGGTTCGAGCTGGTGTCACGTTTGCTAATTGCCAGCTTCACCAACCTGGTTTGAGCTGGTGTCACGTTTGCTAATTGGCAGCTTCACCAACCTGGTTAGAGCTGCTGTCACGTTTGATAATATGCAGCTTCACCAACCTGGTTCGAGCTGGTGTCACGTTTGCTAATTGGCAGTTTCACCAACCTGGTTCGAGCTATTGTCACGTTTGCTAATTGGCAGCTTCACCAACCTGGTTCGAGCTAGTGTCACATTTTCTATTTGGCAGCTTCGCCAACCTGGTTCTAGCTGGTGTCACGTTTCCTAATTGGCAGCTTCACCAACCTGGTTCGAGCTGGTGTCACGTTTGCTAATTGGCAGCTTCACCAACCTGGTTCGAGCTGGTGTCACATTTCTGGGCTTCTTTTTTCTAAGTTCAATAAAAACGACACATTTCAGTACTCGTGACCAAATTTCGTTGATCGCAAATGAGATTTAGTCTGCAGCTTTAACTATTTTTGTCTTTTTGCATTTTGGCTTCGGCTTTCGTTGTGCTAATATGTTATAAATATATCAATCTAGATTTTCTTGTCAAAATATAGTTGAAATTTTATCAAACACAGATAATTTCGTTCCAAATCAACGAGAAATTTCTATACTAGTGCAAGTTGTACAGAGCTGCTCCCGAGTGTTGCGTGTTTTGAATGTTGGCATTAAATATAAATACAAGAGATTGTTAATTAACGTATTACAGAATTAAAGTAATAAACAAGAAATATTGTGTTTAATTATTTTGAGGTACATTTGGTTGTTTTTGTTCAGTAAAATGGATGCCACAAATTGAACGAATAGCTATAGGCATTTTAGTGGTGATAGTGGTGATAGTGGGTACAAAAAGATATAGGAGTAATAGAAACACAGTCTACCCTAGACGTTGAATGTACGTAGATTTTGAATAATATCTAACAAAGATAGGTTTCTGTTATTAAAGTATAAAGTACAAGATAACATAAGAACTTTCTATTCACAGTTTTATAACTCTTAGATTCCAGTCAAAGTAAATCAATGCTTAATTAAAATGCATAGGCACAGTGGTAATCGATATGGATATTAAGCAGGTTTATGCTCTTTATCTTTATCGATCAAGGTTTTCATAAATGTCAGTATAATTAAGGTTATTTATAGAATTAATTATCATATAGAATACGTTAAAATAACCGTATTTTATGACTTAAACCCATCTCTGTAATTAAAAACAGCGCGGTGCACGGTTATCCAAAATATTTGAAATTTATGTCATTATGTAAAATCAAACCTACGTTTACTAATATTTTCAAGGACAAGGTTTGTTCATACCACTTGTAAAATAAAATAGCGCAAAAAAACCTATTTGCATCGAAAATAAACAATGTTAAGTCCACAATTCATATTGGGCCCGCGTTACATACAACGAAAGGCCTCAAAACTGGGCCGTATGAATAATTCGTTAGACAAGGACGGCAATAACCAACTGTGCGACATTTTGAAGCCATTGCGTATGCGTCGATAGTTGGTGTACCTGGGGCCTTAGACAAGGTATAATCGAAAAATCGTGCAGTAACGCTATAGAAAGAGCGTTTTTGAAACAATCGTGGTAGGCTTATTCCTAATGTATCGAAAACGCTGTCTCATGGGCGTCGGCTGGAAAACTTTACATTATCTGTGCCAATCATCGAAAATCGCTTGTTTTTGCTTTTTGTTTATGCTATGTAATATGCTATAATTACTTTTATTTTCATTCGAATTACTCAGCTTTGGTTTAAAATTAAGAATATAGGTTATATTGTGTTGAATATTGAAATGTTTTTATGTTTTGCTACTCACACATAGCACTCGACCATAATTTTATTTATTAACTTAAAAGAAAGTGTCTCTACAAAACGCACACAAACATTATTATTTTTGCCTGTTAACTCATACATACAACAATTACATTTTGCCGCTTCAATATTTCAAGAACTTATATAATGTGATTGTACACCGACTAATTCCAATTTGACAACTGCCCACGAACTCGTATTACTGCCCACTTAGCTAGTTTACTGCTAAGTCGTTTCGATTGTTATCAGTATTTATTAGATTGCTCATTTGAATATTTTTATTTTTAATAATCAGGATTTAGATATATTTTGAAAAATTCACCACGAAAAAGTTCTTAAGCGCTGCTTTAAGGTTTCCTAATGTGATAATTTAGAAACAAAATTATCTTGTTTTCATTTAATGTCTTGCCAACAGGTTTCTAGCAGGTTTTTTAGGAACCGTTACGCGTACGCTCAAACTAGTGGCTGGTTGGTTCATTCAACCAGCGAGTTGTGACAGCTACGAGTAGGTATGCAAAATGCAAATAACAAAATTTCATAAATTTATTTTCTATTAGCGACAATCGTGATGGATAAATGTCAGTAATAACTCTGTTATTATATAAGTACTTACCTAGTTTTGATATTTATTGCGAGTTCTGCAAATCTCCGTAGATATCTACTGCTTGCATGCATGTAGTACATGTACACAGTCAGTCACACTCTGTGCATGTACAGTCGTAGAAACTAAATGTTTAACAGGTTGACATAATCCTTTAGGATTGCCGTGATATATGTTCCCGACATCACACGAATGATGACATTTCTATATTCGTGTAATAGAAGAACATATTATAATAGCAAATAGTGTATGAAGGGTGGAAAGGAGAAAATTTCTAAATAAATAAAAATATAAAAGTTAATAAATAAATAAAGTTACCGAAACACACTTAAAATGGGGGAATAGAAGTAGAGAAAACAACGCGACCACCAGATAGATAGATAGATAGATACCCAGAGAATTAATGAATTAAAATGTTTTGGCTGAGGTAAGGCTTAAATGTATGTATTTAATTGTTCGCTTGTAGTGTGCGCGTGGTTCATATTTTGAACAGAAAGCTTTTATACATACTTGATAGAATAGGCGCGTCATTACCGGCCATGAGTTCTATGAACAAGCGCTTTGCTTTGGGAAAAGTAAAACTTACAAAAAAAAGCCCGTGGGAGTAATAGCACCCGCTTTGCCTGCATGTGATTACACTGTTTACAAGTTTAAGTTTCTATTTGTGTATCTGTGGCATTGGCGTAAGATAGTGACGTGTCAGTTGCTTTTAATTAGATCTTTTGAAATTTCTAATAAATCTATCTATTTTCTTAACAGAAACATAAACCGACTTCAAATCCATTAAAAAGTAAAAAAATAAACCCCTAAAGCAGACTTATTGACAACACATTCAGCTACATGTTTGTTGTTATTCTATTTTTAAGGGTTCCGTAGTCAACAAGGAACCCTTATAGTTTTGCCATGTCCGTCCGAAACTAGTACTAACTAGTAGTAGTCTAGAAAGCTAATTTGGCATGGGTATACAAATTAACTATCCACAAAGTGGTTATAAAAATAAAAATATTTTTTTTTAGTGATGATGATGTGGGCTCTAAAGTTTAACAACAAATAATAAAAACCGGCTAAAATTTGTATACGAATTCCGATATTTTTAAAGGCATCTTGTAGCTTTGAAGAAGAAAGTAACATATTAAAATTGTTGTTTTAGGAGGATTGTTTCTGGCTGTTGTGTTGTGTTGTGTTGTGTTGTGTTGCATGATTTGTTTACGTATTTGTAAAAATAGCTTTTTTTTTTAATATTTTCATCCGACGCTCAGTTTGTATGTAAACCTGGTGCTACTATTAAACCGAACTAAATAATACAAGGTTTATGTGGTGCTACTATTAAACCAAACTAAATAATACAAGGTTTTCATAGTGCTACTATTAAACTGCCCTAAATAATACAAGGTTTACGTTGTGCTACTATTAAACTGAACGAAATAATACAAGGTTTACATGGTGCTACTATTAAACTGAACTAAATAATACAAAGTTTACGTGGTGCTACTATTAAACTGATTTGATTAATACAAGGTTTCCATGGTGCTACTATTAAACTGAACTTATTAACACAAGGTTTATATGGTGCTACTATTAAACTGAACTAAATAATACAAGGTTTACCTGGTGCTACTATTAAACTGAACTAAATAATAGAAGGTTTACATGGTGCTACTATTAAACTGAACTAGATAATACAAGGTTTACCTGTTGCTACTATTAAACTGAACTAAATAATACAAGGTTTACATGGTGCTACTATTAAACTACACTAAATAATACAAGGTTTACATGGTGCTACTATTAAACTGAACTAATTTACACAAGGTTTATATGGTGCTACTATTAAACTGAACTAAATAATACAAGGTTTACGTGGTGCTACTATTAAACTCAACTAAATAATACAAGTTTTACATGATGCTACTATTAAACTGAACTAAATAATACAAGGTTTACATAGTGCTACTATTAAACTGACCTAAATAATACAAGGTTTACATGGTGCTACTATTAAATTGAACTAGATAATACAAGGTTTACCTGGTGCTACTATTAAACTGAACTAAATAATACAAGGTTTACATGGTGCTACTATTAAACTGAACTAAATAATACAAGGTTTACGTGGTGCTACTAATAAACTCTATAGAAAAGCATTACACACAGTGCCATGGTCCCAAATTAAATTGTACCCATATTTTTGATAAAAGGTTTAAATACAAAATACTTTGTAACGACAAGGATGGATTAGAGCTACCTATATGTAATTGAAAGTTTATATAAGTTTATATAAGAAAATTTTTATATTGTATAATACTTTCTCCAACGAGAATACCAGATATAGAGGAACATACGAGCTCCTTACTGGACCTTCTGCTGACTACTCGTCCGGACGGGTACTCCGTCTCAGTGGATGCGCCTCTTGGCTCCTCGGACCACTGTCTCGTTCGGACTCAAGTGTCATGCACACAACCTGATCCTTCTGGGCCAACTAACTGGCGTCGTGTGTGGCACTATAAGTCGGCAGACTGGGATGGATTGCGTGAATTTTACGCATCGTACCCGTGGAGGCAGATCTGCTTTAACTCAGAAGATCCTGACGTCTGCGCAGCCGCAGTCACTGAGACAATCCTTGCTGGTATGGAATGCTATATTCCTAACCCGCGAGTAGCTGCCGGCGTCAAAAAACGACCGTGGTTTAATAGGTCTTGCAGAAAAGCTAAAATTCTTAAGCAAAATGCATATGAGGCTTGGACCACGGCTCGTTTTAATAAGGATCCGAATATTTCTGAGTTAAAACGCAAATTAAATGCTGCCTCGAGGTTCAGTAAGAAAGCAACTGCCAGAGCAAAATTCCAATTTATCGGCAAAATAGGTGGGCGACTTGCGAGCTATCCTTCTGGGAGTCGTGCTTTCTGGTCGCTTGCCAAAGCTGCCGAAGGGAACTTCTGCCAGTCGTCATTACCACCACTGCGAAAGACCGATGGTGACTTGTCCCATAGTGCTAAAGAGAAAGCCGATCTACTGGGCAGTCTCTTTGCCTCGAACTCGAATATGAACGATGAAGGCGCTGTACCACCTACTATACCGTGGTGCGGTAAGTCCATGCCGGAAATCTCCATAACGCAGCGGGAGGTCAGGCGGGCGTTGCTTTCTCTAGACGTTCATAAGTCGAGTGGGCCAGACGGTATACCAGCAGTGGTGCTTAAGCAGTGTGCTCCTGAGTTATGTCCTGTACTCACGCGCCTCTTCGCGCTTTCCTACCACACTGGGCAATTTCCGTCTTCATGGAAGACTGCGAATGTGCACCCGGTGCCCAAAAAGGGCGATAGATCAGATCCATCGAATTACAGGCCTATCGCTATTACCTCTCTCCTCTCTAAGGTGATGGAGCGTGTGATCAACACACAGCTTCTAAGATACCTAGAAGTACACGATCTGGTCAGTGACCGTCAATATGGCTTTCGCCACGGTCGCTCGACTGGTGACCTTCTAGTGTATCTCACACACCGATGGGCACTAGCCATTGAGAGTCACGGGGAGGCATTGGCATGTAGCCTGGACATAGCGAAGGCGTTCGATCGGGTCTGGCACCGCGGTCTTCTATCGAAGTTGCCATCTTACGGAGTGCCCGAGGGTTTGTGCAAATGGGTGGCTAGCTTTTTGTCCGGCAGACGCATACGAACTGTAGTTGACGGTAGTTGCTCTGATAGCATGGACATTAATGCTGGTGTCCCGCAAGGCTCTGTGCTGTCTCCTACGCTGTTTCTACTGCATATCAATGACATGTTGGACATCAACAACATACATTGCTATGCAGATGACAGTACTGGAGACACTTTTTACACGGGTCGTGCAAACATCCCTCGTTCCGTTGTGGAGGAAAACCGCGGAGAACTTGTGTCTCAAATCGAGACCACACTGTCCCAGGTCTCTGACTGGGGACGGGTAAACTTGGTCCGATTCAACCCTACAAAGACACAAGTGTGCGCGTTCACCGCTAAGAAAACTCCATTCACTGTGGTCCCACAATTCCAGAACACTCCCCTCTCCATCTCCAAGAGCATTGGGATCCTTGGTGTCGACATCTCCAGCGATGTTCAGTTCCGAGATCATTTACAAGATAAGGTAAAGCTGGCGTCCAAAAAACTTGGTGTACTCAACAGAGCGAAGCAGTACTTCACGTCGGGGCAAAGGTTGTTACTTTACAAGTCGCAAGTTCGGCCCCATATGGAGTACTGCTGCCATCTCTGGGCAGGTGCACCCGGATACCAGCTTGACCCTTTTGACTCGGTTCAACGACGGGCTGTGAGAATTGTCGACGATCCCAAACTCACTTGCGGTATCGAGCCCTTAAGTCTGAGGAGAGACTTTGCCTCACTGTGTGTGTTCTACCGCTTGTACAATGGGTTGTGTTCTGAGGAATTGTTCGAAATGATGCCCACGGCTACTTTCTACCATCGCACCGCTCGCCATCGGCAGGGAATTCATTCTCACACTTTAGAACCTAAATGGTCGCGTACAGTGCGGTTTCAGAGAAACTTCCTCCCGCGAACGCTTAAGTTGTGGAATGAGCTCCCTGCCAAGGTTTTCTGCAAGGACTACAGTATGGAGTTCTTCAAGAAAGAAGTTATTAGATTTCTGAAGGGTCGGCAACGCGCAAGTGATACCCCTGGTGTTGCAAGCGTCCATAGGCTACGGTGACCGCTTACCATCAGGCGGGCCGTAAGCTTGTTTGCCACCTTAGTGGTATAAAAAAAAAAAAAAAAAATTCGATTCGTTGGCGCCACCGTCGAAATCAGCAGTTTGAAATTGCTCCATATTATAATAATTATTTAAATTATGTTGACGTGATATATTAAATTAAAAATCATTATTTTTAAACAAGTTTGTTATATTTGACATTGTGACATAAAAAAAATTGAATTATGGCACCTTCAAAAACCAAAACAAGTGGAAAAGAGGATCCGGACAAAAGGTTAGTTGACGTTATTTCAAATTTTGAGCACAATATGAAAGAAATGAAAGAGAAGTTGAACGGCTGCTACGAACTTATTGTTATGCAACAACGTCAAATCCAATTACAGAAGGAAGTACTTGACGAGCTTCTTAAAACAGTTCAAAACTCACCTGGATCACCGTGTATAACAACACCACACACATCTGTTGCAAATCACTTTCTTCCCAACTTGATTAGCAGTAATATGTCACTGAATGAGTCCGGTCCTCACGGTTTGGTGTTTCTAGACACCACCGACACCCAAACTGACCACCAGCAAAGCGTACCAAGAGAGGCTTCAGTACGGAACAAGAACCGCAGTGGTCCAGCGTCATCTGTGACAAAAGCAGGGGCCCCAGAGGCCACTGTTACCGTGGAAAAGCCGCGCAGAGGCCGCCCGCCGCGCCGAGTAGCTCCTTCAACCACCCCCTGTGAGGCAGGCGCCAGCAAGCAGCGCACAGCCCTCGGCGTCGAAACATTAACCGACCAAAATGCGGTGCCTGGTAACGTACTTCGGTCTTTAAATACGTCTGCTCCTGGCGGGGCAAAACCTGGTCTCAGAGCCGCAGCTCCGCGCCTTGTCAGCCTGCATGTATTTAACCTGAGCGCGGACACCTCCGCGCAGGCCGTACTTCACCACGTCCGCACTGAGTTGAAGGTCGAAAATGCAGGCTGCGAGCAACTGGTAATCACCCGAGGCAACTACTCGTCCTTCAAGCTTGACGTGCCCGCCGACAAGGTGACTTTAGTGAGGAATGAAAAGAACTGGCCCGATGGTGTTTCGATTAGGCGATTTAATGTTGTTAGTCCAAAAAACTTAAAAAATCCTGCCTCGAAAACACCACGCTAGACACAAAATCTCACTTTAAAATAATACATCAAAATGTTCGATCTATCTGTGGTAAAACTGCATTAATAGATTTATTATTGAGTGTCGAGAGGCCAGACGTACTAGCATGCAGTGAAACTTGGTGCAAAAAATTCGAGATTGAACGAATTAGGTTATGTGGGTATGAACTGGCGGGTAGCTACTGCCGCACGCGCATCGCCCACGGCGGTGTTGCACTATTCACACGGGGTGATATTACTTACCGCCAGCGAAACGACCTACAGAGCCTGGCTGTACAATATCATTTCGAATTTGCTGCAATTGAAATTATTAATTTGAATTTAATTATTATTGTAATGTATCGCACTGGTAATGGAAATTTTGACATTTATTTAAATAATTTAGAATTGTTGCTAGATAGGCTTTCGGACGAAAATAAAAGATTTATTTTGGTCGGCGACCAAAATGTTGACTTTTTGTCTGAGAATAGTTTGAGGCAACGAGTTGATGATGTGTTACAATGTTACTCTTGTTTCAACTGTGTTCATTTTCCAACCCGTGTGTCTGCGCACAGCTCGACTTCTATTGACTGCGGAGTTGTACCTTGTGACCGCGGTCCAAAAAACTTAAAAAATCCTGCCTCGAAAACACCACGCTAGACACAAAATCTCACTTTAAAATAATACATCAAAATGTTCGATCTATCTGTGGTAAAACTGCATTAATAGATTTATTATTGAGTGTCGAGAGGCCAGACGTACTAGCATGCAGTGAAACTTGGTGCAAAAAATTCGAGATTGAACGAATTAGGTTATGTGGGTATGAACTGGCGGGTAGCTACTGCCGCACGCGCATCGCCCACGGCGGTGTTGCACTATTCACACGGGGTGATATTACTTACCGCCAGCGAAACGACCTACAGAGCCTGGCTGTACAATATCATTTCGAATATGCTGCAATTGAAATTATTAATTTGAATTTAATTATTATTGTAATGTATCGCACTGGTAATGGAAATTTTGACATTTATTTAAATAATTTAGAATTGTTGCTAGATAGGCTTTCGGACGAAAATAAAAGATTTATTTTGGTCGGCGACCAAAATGTTGACTTTTTGTCTGAGAATAGTTTGAGGCAACGAGTTGATGATGTGTTACAATGTTACTCTTGTTTCAACTGTGTTCATTTTCCAACCCGTGTGTCTGCGCACAGCTCGACTTCTATTGACTGCGGAGTTGTACCTTGTGACCGCGGTGACGTCACAGCGGCGCCTTTGGACACGGTGGTGAGTGACCATAATGCACAGGTGTTTGTGTTAGCCATGGATCTGCCGACCCCCGCCCGCGCCCAACACAACTCTTTCATACAAAAAAGACTATTTAATAGTGAATCGCTTTCAGCATTTTATATTGACATTGAAAATTATAATTGGAACTTTATTTTTGACATTACAATAACTATAAATGACAAATGTACTAAATTATTTAATATTTTGACTTATTATATTGACATACACTTTCCTTTCAAAAATGTTTTAAAAAAAAAACGCAATCATGTACCATGGATAACAGATACTCTTTCTAGACTTATTTCAAAGTATAACGACTTAACCGAAATCAAACGCCAATACCCAGAGAATACAACATTGATGACATCTATTACCAATTACTGCAATATGATTAAAAATGAAAGTTTAATTGCTCACAAAAGTTACACAGAGAATCGTCTTCAAAATAGTAAAAACCCATCAAAAGAAATGTGGCGCATAGTCGACGAGGAAGTTTCCAACAAACCACGTAAACACACAATTTTACTAAAAGACCACGATAGGAAGAAGATTGAACCGAACTACGTACCCGAACACCTTAATCGACACTTCCTCACAGTAGCCTCGAAGTATGTAGTGCAAACAGACAAACACATATCTGTGTCATATGTTCAAAATGGTATAGGTGATGCAGATGTCCCAGACTTAGTGCTACCCAGAATCACACTCGCAGACCTCAACTGCACACTGCGCTCACTGATAAAGTCGCGATCCACTCGCGATATTTACGACATCTCTGTAGACCTACTTATGTGCATCTGGCCGCTTCTATCCGGAATACTGGTTGAACTAATCAACTCAATTTTTTCATCCGGTATATACCCAGACGTACTTAAGAGCACACGAGTGTGTCCAGTCTACAAAGGAAAAGGGGAGAGGGATTCTGTAGACTTTTATAGACCTATAACAATAGTACCAAACATATCAAAAATTATTGAATCGATTTTATCAAATTGCTTAATGCAACATCTTGAAACTAACGACCTACTGACTGACAGACAATTTGCCTACAGACAAAATAGGTCTACCACAGAAGCGGCGCATAAAATCTACGACTGCATTGCAACGGCTCTGGACGACAAGTACAAGGTGGCAGGGATATTCTGTGATCTCTCAAAAGCGTTTGACGTTATAAACTTTGAGTTGTTATTAGAAAAAATTAAACATAATGGCCTGAAAAACAAAACGCACGAACTGTTCAGGTCATTTTTAACTAATAGACATCAAACGGTTCAAATCGAAATAGACGGCAAAACCATAAAGTCAAATGCGGGCAAAGTGGAGATTGGTATACCACAGGGATCGGCCCTCGGAAACTCTCTATTTTCGCTCTTTATGAATGACCTCCCATCTTCAGTTACCGAAGGCCTGACGGTGCTGTTCGCCGATGACACAACAGTGGTGGTGAGTGCACCCACATACGAACAGCTCGAAAACAAGATAGCAAACGCGTGCGCTCAGCTCAACGCGTGGTTCTCGGCAAACGGCCTCGTCCTCAATGTCACAAAGTCCAATATTATAATATTCTCGACAGGAAACCCCACTTTAACTCCACAAGTACAGAGTCCGATGCCACAATGCGAGTCCTGTAGATTTCTCGGGTTTACCATAGACCATAGACTAAACTGGAAACACCATGTGTCAACGTTGTGTGAAAAGCTGAGTAGTGCAGTATTTGCACTACGAAAGCTGAAACCACTCGTGTCTGACGTTGCACTACTACAAATATATTTTGCCTTCTTTCATTCCCTTCTGTCATATGGCATTATTCTATGGGGCAACTCGACAGACTCCAATCGAGTGTTCATTATACAAAAGAGAGCTCTTCGCACACTGGCGGGTGTAAAACCTCGCCATTCATGCAGAGAACTATTTAAAAAATATGGTATAATGACACATTATTCTCAATATGTGTTTGATATTATAATGTACACTCGACGCAACATAAACACCTGTAAACGCATCAGTGTTCCAGGCAGAGTGACTCGTCAAACAGGGCGACTACAACGTGTGCCACGACGACTAGCGCTGCTGGATAAAAATCCGCGAGTCATAGGCCCAGCTTATTATGAGCACCTCCCCGTCGACCTAAAAAACGAACTCTCGGATCAGAAATTTGGTCGCCGGCTAAAAGAGCTTTTACTGACTCAATCACTGTATTCTGTCAAAGAATACAGTGACCACGTTTGACATTTTTAATATTTGTTTGTTTTTGTTTTGACATTTTTATTGATTTTTATTTATTTTTGTTCTTGTTTTGACATTTTTATTGACTTTTAATTTTTATTTATGTTTGTTTTAAATTTTGACATTTTTAAATCTTTGACTGAATATTGATTCTATTTATATGTTTATTTTTAATTGTTGACGTTTTTATCTTAGAATATTTCTAAGCCTTTATTTTTCATTGTGATTTAAATGTTTACACTTGACGATCTTTTTGTGAATTGGTTATGTATTATTATTTTAATGACATAATGTAATTTTCGATGAGAAATAAATGACCTACCTACCTACCTATAAAATGCATTTTGTATAAACAAATATTGTTTATATGATTCCCCTGAATGTGGACGATCTTAACAAGTCAGTAAATACAAATATTGCGAAAGTTCACATTAACCACACCCGTAAGTTGTGAAAATGATTCATTTAGTTTTGAAACATGTAGTAGTAGACAAACTTCCTATTTTTATCCCAACGTAAAAAATCCATGTGTGGATGGGTTATTCCTTCCCGCTGCAGCAGAGTGCTGAATTGACTTAATTTTTGGCACTTCGATAGCTGAAGGGTTAAAAAATAACATGGGATACTTTTTAATTAGGCTGAAAAGTTACCACGGTAATAGGTTTTTGCCTTATAAAACCGCAGATCACTATTACTTAGCGTCACTACATAGGATCAGTTACTTGACTTAATTTCGCGCGAGTCTGAAAATAATTTAGAGTTAGAGCCTACAAGAAATAAAACTATAAGAAAAAATAAACCATAAAAAATACTTACGTTTCTCTAAGACCTATGCCTTTGATTTAGCAAATAAAGAATTGTATGAAGATAGTGTATAGTACTCGAATAGTACATGTCTATATATTCAATTGCCTAATCTGTTCATTCTAGAATAAAAAAATAGGATATTTTGAAAGCGGGGTTTCTAAGATGAAACTTATATTTTCAGACCTTAGTGGAACATTTCTTAAATTGACCTATATTAAATAATTTTGAGTTAGTACTAATTTTGGAACTTTGCAAATCTAATTGTTACATTATTTCGAAAGCGAACATTATCGGTATTGGTTTGGTCTCGAACCGACAATATGTACATATGTAATTACACCTCGAAAAATATTTTGTTAAGTTTCTAATTGGTATTAAGCATTAATTTATATATTAAAAATGGGGGCTGATATTTTCTTAATAAAACCCATATTTTCAAGTTGAAATCGGTATTTAGATTAGAATAGAATAGAATTTTTTATTTGCCAGAAATATGGTACAATAAAAGACCTTATACACATTATCCAAGCATATTCCGCCAAAAACTTGGCATACAAATTTTCACATCCTATATAAACCAGGCCAATGGGTCAGGCATTCAGGTCAGTCTTAAGTACAGTTCAGTACAGTCTTCTTGTACGGTCTACCTAGACCTCACTCTTTCAGTGAAACAATTTCTATCTTTAATTCGGATAACGAATAATTGTTATCAGTTTAACGAATAAATAAAATACCTACACTAAAGTTAAAAGTGGATTTTCTGATTTCAATTAAACTTCACCCCGTTCACGTGAGACGCAGTCAACCCTTGTGGAAGAACCACCCCAGCAGTCCCGGTGGCCCGGCACTGAAGGATTGACTACAGAGACAACCCCTAAAGGTATCACTAGTTGTGAGGACCGATGACTCTTTGTATAAGGACATTGACTCCAGAGCATTACTGGTACAAGCCTCTCCAAGAACAAAGGATAAGTTAAAGATTAGTGAAGTACAAGAACATCAAGACTTGGCTCAGCAGTTTATGGACATCATCTGCTATATCAAAAGATTACCCTGGTGGCAGCGAACTTCGCGTACTTCGGCAGGCTAAGGGCAAGTTAATATAGAAGATAGTTCCTAGCAAGTTCCTAGTCTGTATTCCTGGAGGATTTCAAGTGATAACACAACATCATACCGCGCGCACGTCTACTTGCGTCACAAAGGAATCCAACAGTATATTATAAGTCAACTAAAGATTTTGTGTCAAAAAAGAAACAAAAAATAAAATAAGTATCTAATTGAAAAAAAACCTTTAGTGTATAAAAACTTTTATCTATAAGTACTCTCTATAGTTCAAATTAGAACTGTTTCAATGTTAGCTCTCTGACATGTTGCGAAAGTCTACCTATTGTATATTTTGACACTCATTACTGCACAAATGTTTTGATAAAGATATGTATTACAAGGAGGATATTGTAATTTGGTAGGATTTCGATATATTTCGAACCCTGTTATCTCTTACCTTATTAAATAAATGAGAATGTTTTTTACAAAAACACTTATTACAAATATGTATAGAGGTGTTACAGTCATTACATTAAGGCTGGGTTGCACCAACTAACTTTAACGATAATAAAAGGCCGATGGCTTGTTAAATGCACCGTTAAGCAAAAAATGGAGTGCACCATTTTACAATTGTTAAATTACGTTATAACTTTAACGTCAACTAACAATAACCAGCCAAAAATGACTGGTAAAGTTACAATTGACAAGCCGCTTAGTGATCATAAAATGAGGTTACTTATGTGAAACTAGACTTTGCCAGCAGCTCCGCAGCGGAAACTTAATCCGGTTATCGGCGTTGATCTCCTTAATTAACTCCTATTAATCAGTTATACAAATGAATTGCTATAGCATGCTATAGGTGCAGCAATAGTTCATTTAACTCTGTTATAGTGATAATAGTTATTTCCGCAGGAACCCCTTGAATTTTTAGGATAAATAGTAGCCTATATGCTATTCCAGGACCTAACCTATATGTGTGTCAAGTTGTATCCCGATCCGTCCAGTGGTTGAAGGTAAAAAGGCAAAAGTCCATATTTTGGATGAAGATTTTAAGAATTTATTATTACTTTTCAGAACTCGACATAGCGCTAACGTACCACTGCTGCGACTTCAGCTCCGAGGTGTCCAAGCAGGTGCTGGACCTCAACTATACGCTGAGGACGCTCTTCACCGACCTCTTTTATAACAGAGTATTGAATGACAGAACTAAAAGAGCACTGGATACCGTGTGAGTAGTTTCAAATGTATGTTAAAGATATAGTCTTATGAATGCCCTGAAACCAATGGTGGATTCAGGGGTCCAGACAGTCAACATCAACCCTTCAAATAACGCTATTCAATTTGTTTGCTATAAAACAAATGTTGAAGGGGTCAATCCCAAAAATTTACAATTTGGCAGAATTACCTACCCAAAAAGAAAGAAAATTACTTGGCATTTTGACTTTGCTAAGTAACGTACAAATTCAAATCATAAACGGCACCCGGGCCAGGCTGTACGGGGTCAATGGACTGAAGCGAAGATTGAGCGTGGTATTAAACTATATGGCGATATACCAGGCAACACAGAAAGTTTTGCGACAAAAAGCTTTTATGTATAGGGCACTGGTAAATAAAATAAATAAAAATTTGGTTATTTAAAATTAAAAATACCATTGTTCGAATTTCGATTTTCTCTCTACATGTTTTTGAGAGCCAAATTAAATTTTCTTGTCTCCTTTAAAAATAGATCTGCATCGAAAACATTTTGGCCAAAACCGTTGGCATAGCGAGTTCAAGCGCAGTCGCCTTACATTGGGCAATGAACAAAGGAGTGGTCGTCCTACGACGGCTGTCACGGAAGTAAGTGTGCTGGCAGCAAGGAAATTAATTTAAGAAAACAGGCGAATTACATACGAAGAGATTCAGCATATACTGCAGATTGGTTCGGGTAGCGTTCACAATATTATCCACGAGCACTTTCGCGTGAGGAGAATAGTTTCGCGCTGGATGCCGCACAACCTCACCGAAGCTCAGAAGCATGTTCGTGTGGAGTGATGGTGATATGATTAAAAAATTTGAAGCAGGCTCGACTCGGCGCGTTTACAACATTGTGAGAGATGACGAGTCCTGGATATATCAATACGATCAAGAAAAAAACGTCAGTCGACAGTTTGTCTGTTTCAACACGAACCAACGCCTACGAAAGTGAAGCGATCGAGAAGCGCAGGGAAAATTTTGATCGCTAGTTTCGTCACTTTGATGGGGTATCTGGTTTTAATTCCATTAAGAGACCAAAGCAGTATCAACGCCGAATGGTATACCTCAAAATTCCTGCCAGAAGTTTTGTCTGCAATGAGCAACAAGCGACCGAACACCGGGCCCCGCGGGATACTGCTTCACCATGACAACACGCCCGCGCTCAAAACAAGGGACTTCCTGGACACCACACCGGTCAGATTCTTGAGTCACCCTCCTTACAGTCCTGATCTGGCACTCTTTTTTATTCCCTAAAATAAAAATTCAGCTTAAAGAGATACAGTTTTCATCGCCGGAAGACCCGCTAGCAGCGTTCGAGAAGGCCGTGGAAGTGGTGTCTGCAACGGACTGGAAATTTTTTTTTCGAAAATTGGTTCAGACGCATTAAAGTTTGTATAAAGGCTGGTGGAGAGTTCTTTAAAAAGATTTAATCAAAATATTTTATCCAAAGAAGTTAGTTTTTTAGTTTCTCAAAACTTTCCGAGTGTCCCACGTACACCTTAGGTTACCGACGCCGTCGTCATTTATAGCAGTCTATATCAGCTATATACCGAGTCCAAAAGTCTCTGGAAGAAATCAACAGTGTTACCCTGGAGTTTTTTTTTTTTTTTTTTATACCACTAAGGTGGCAAACAAGCCTACGGTCCGCCTGATGGTAAGCGGTCACCGTAGCCTATGGACGCTTGCAACACCAGGGGCATCACTCGCGCGTTGCCGACCCTTCAGAAATCTAATAACTTCTTTTTTGAAGAACCCCATACTGTAGTCCTTAGAAAAAACCTTGGCAGGGAGCTCATTCCACAACCCAAGGGTTCGCGGGAGAAAGTTTCTCTGAAACCGCACTGTTCGCGACCATTTTGGTTCCAAAGTGTGAGAATGAATTCCCTGTCGATGGCGAGCGGTGCGATGGTAGAAAGTAGCCGTGGGCATCATTTTGAACAATTCCTCAGAACACAATCCATTGTACAAGCGGTAGAACACACACAGGGAGGCAAAGTCTCTCCTCAGACTTAAGGGCTCGATACCGCAAGTGAGTTTGGGATCGTCGACAATTCTCACAGCCCGTCGTTGAACCGAGTCAAAAGGTCCAAGCTGGTATCCGGGTGCACCCGCCCAGAGATGGCAGCAGTACTCCATATGGGGCCGGACTTGCGACTTGTAAAGTAGCAACCTTTGCCCCGACGTGAAGTACTGCTTCGCTCTGTTGAGTACACCAAGTTTTTTGGACGCCAGCTTTACCTTGTCTAGCAAATGATCTCGGAACTGAACATCGCTGGAGATGTCAACGCCAAGGATCCCAATGCTCTTAGAGATGGAGAGGGGAGTGTTCTGGAATTGTGGGACCACAGTGAATGGGGTTTTCTTAGCGGTGAACGCGCAGACTTGTGTCTTTGAAGGGTTGAATCGGACCAAGTTTTCCCGCCCCCAGTCAGAGATCTTGGACAGACCGATCTCGATTTGAGAAACAAGTTCTTCACGCTTTTCCTCCACAACGGAACGTGGGATGCTTGCACGGCCCGTGTAATAAGCGTCTCCAGTACTGTCATCTGCATAGCAATGTATGTTGTTGATGTCCAACATATCATTGATGTGCAGTAGAAACAGGGTAGGAGACAGCACAGAGCCTTGCGGGACACCAGCATTAATGTCCATGCTATCAGAGCAACTACCGTCAACTACGGCTCGTATGCTTCTGCCGGACAAAAAGCTAGCCACCCATTTGCACAAACCCTCGGGCACTCCGTAAGAAGGCAACTTCGATAGAAGACCCCGGTGCCAGACCCGATCGAACGCCTTCGCTATGTCTAGGCTACATGCCAATGCCTCCCCCTGACTCTCAATGGCTAGTGCCCATCGGTGTGTGAGATACACTAGAAGGTCACCAGTTGAGCGACCGTGGCGAAAGCCATATTGACGGTCACTGATCAGGTCGTGTTTTTCTAGGTATCTCAAAAGCTGTGTGTTGATCACACGCTCCATCACCTTGGAGAGGAGAGAGGTTATAGCGATAGGCCTGTAATTCGATGGATCTGATCTATCGCCCTTTTTGGGCACCGGGTGCACATTTGCAGTCTTCCATGAAGACGGAAATTGCCTAGTGTGCTAGTGTGGTAGGAAAGCGTGAAGAGGCGCGTGAGTACAGGACATAACTCAGGAGCACACTGCTTCAGCACCACTGCTAGTATGCCGTCTGGCCCACTCGACTTATGAACGTCTAGGGAAAGCAACGCCCGCCGGACCTCGCGCTGTGTTATAGTGATTTCCGGCATGGTCTTACCGCACCACGGTAAAGTAGGTGGTACAGCGCCTTCGTCGTTCACATTCGAGTTATAGGCAAAGAGACTGCCCAATAGATCGGCTTTCTCTTTTGCACTGTGGGCCAAGTCACCATCGGTCTTTCGCAGTGGTGGTAATGACGACTGGCAGAAGTTCCCCTCGGCAGCTTTAGCAAGCGACCAGAAAGCACGACTCCCAGAAGGATAGCTCGCAAGTCGCCCACCCATTTTGCCGATGAATTGGAATTTTGCTCTGGCAGTTGCTTTCTTACTGAACCTCGAGGCAGCATTTAATTTGCGTTTTAACTCAGAAATATTCGGATCCTTATTATAACGAGCCGTGGTCCAAGCCTCATATGCATTTTGCTTAAGAATTTTAGCTTTTCTGCAAGACCTATTAAACCACGGTCGTTTTTTGACGCCGGCAGCTACTCGCGGGTTAGGAATATAGCATTCCATACCAGCAAGGATTGTCTCAGTGACTGCGGCTGCGCAGACGTCAGGATCTTCTGAGTTAAAGCAGATCTGCCTCCACGGGTACGATGCATAAAATTCTCGCAATCCATCCCAGTCTGCCGACTTATAATGCCACACACGACGCCAATTAGTTGGCCCAGAAGGATTGGGTTGTGTGCATGACAATCGAGTCCGGATGAGACAGTGGTCCGAGGAGCCAAGAGGCGCATCCACTGAGGCGGAGTATCCATCCGGACGTGTAGTCAGCAGAAGGTCCAGTAAGGAGCTTGTATGGTCCTCTATATCTGGTATTCTCGTTGGAGAAAGTACCAGCTGAGAGAATCCATAGGTCAGAGCAAATTCATGAGCAGATATCCCTGCATAGTTATTGGTTCGAGAACTGAGCCACTCACGATGGTGGGCGTTAAAGTCTCCTAAAATAACTACTTCTGCTGTAGGATATTGCTCTAGAACTTTGTCAGTCGTCAAACTCAGGTGCGTGAAGAGTCGAGTTACGTCCGTGTCACCGCTATGAGACCTGTATAGGCACGCATAGATACGAGTGTGGCCCCCATGATCTACGCGCACCCACAATATCGACAGGTCCCTGTCTTCAAGGCTATGAAGTCGGCGACAGCAGATATCCTCCCGGACGAACATACATACACCGGCACGACTCAAAAAATTGTGCTCGAGTTTGTAGCCGGGATTACGAAGGTATGATGTGTCGGCCGGGCAGGATATCTGCGTCTCCGTTAGAAAAAGAATGGTTGGCTGCGCAGTCTCGAGATGGTGATGGACTGCGTTAAGATTTGCGTGAATACCCCTTATGTTGCAAAAATCCACATTATATGTGGATGGAGTAACCGCTGTCAAAACTCTTTTCTTTTTTCTGTTCCTGGCCATTTTGTTTGAAGTAACTTAGACTACGGATGAGGATTCACTGCACAGACAGCTTAGAAGACAAAAATTTGCGGTACTAAGACTGCCGAAGCTCAACACAGATGATACGGTACAGGTGTTTAGCGTTACGTAGTTAAATGGCAACCCTTATAAACTCGTCGTTTCGGTCCGTCCGTGTGTCACAGCCCTATAATTTTGTCATGTATGTATCGATGCTGATGACATTTTACTTAAATATTTGTGATGAAAATTGTCAAAAAAAAATTACAGGTGTAGCTAAATTTTTTTTTCGCGTACCCTATCTTAGGATATACAGTTGGATAGGGTTTTAAAAATGCATTTAAGGTTTTTAAGTAGGTTTTACTCTTAGATGTATATTTTGTGAGTTTTGGCTTCTAAATTGAAAAATTGTCCCCGACCTGCTCCACTAGCTTTGAAACTGCAAGTAATAGAAATCAAAAAAAAAAACACCATAATATACAAGTAGCTTTACAAATATTTTTTGGGTCAAATCGGTTCACATATTTTTTGATATTCGCAATAATTCTCATTCTACGGATCCCTAATTCAATGCGTGTACAACACTCACTTGCCCGGTGCCTTCTTAGTCAAGTGTTTTGACTCCATCTACATATCATGATTTTCTTGTGCATGTTTTTACGAGGTTTTTGTAATCATGTCGTTCGTACTCTTTTTAGTTTACTAACAATACTCCCAGCGAGGTCGCCCGAGGGGTACGCTTGTTTCTACTCGAGCTTCATGGACCGCAATGTGAAGAACTTTGTCTTTGTTGATGCAGTAAGGTGTGTATTACTATGTGGGCTAGAATTCAGCACAGCCACCACAGCCTCTATTATATAATATTTAAAACACCAGGTAATTCAAATTTGTTGTATTTCACATAAATAATATAATTTTATGATTATTTAGCGGCTTGTCAATTGTAACTTTAGCTATAAACCAGTCATTCTGGGCTGGTAATTGTTAACGTTAAAGTTAGGACGTAATTCAACAAATGTTAGCCTAAGGCTCGGTTGCCTGGTGTTTTGAATATTATTTAGGTAGCATTGCTTATGAAATACATTAGGTACCTATCTCACAAAATTTGTAAAATATAATTGTAGATTATAGCGTTACTGCACTGCTATTATTACTTATGAATTCTGTAAAGTCTAGTCGTAATGTAATAGTCATTTAAAACTTTACAAAAAACAGTTTTTGATAGCACTAAAACAGAAAGTATCCATATTTATTTCTTGTTTTCCAACGAAAACATCAACATAGTTACAATATAGCTGCACTACTCATGCACTCTTAGTTACATATCACGCTATCCTTGTCTTTGCTCACGGCAATTGCCAATCTACATTGACTCATAATTAACAGAAATTAAGGACTGTTTTGTTCTGGCTATGCTTTGGCTTTGGTGCGAAGGCACAATTTTTTTAATTCATTGTTAAAGGCATGGATTTAAGGCGTTTAGCCTAGCAAAACACGTAATAATAGAATTTACTGTAGCGGTTAAAGTAAAGGAAATTGACAAAGTTATTTTTGACAATTACTTTAACAATCATTTTGATGCAATGCAGCCTAATTATATGAAAATCCACAGACAGCTTTATGTTAACCGGGATGTAAAGCAACAAAAGAATAACTGTTACTAAAACTAAGCGAAGTCACGCAAAAACTGCTGAACTCTAGTGCGAGTTACCAGGCAGAACCTTTAAGTATTTTTAGGAACCTATTCGCTAAAAAGGAATCTTAATGAAATTCGTCCAGTCAGTTCGTCTGTCTGTCGGTTTCAGTCTATTATCCTTTCAAACACATAGTATCACATCGACCATTTCCATTTCTGCTTCTCTCATGCAAAAAATGCTAGACTTAATTGAAACTAACTAATTTAACATGACCCTTCGTCCCTCACACTTATCAAAATATAGCAACGCAGTCACTAGCTTTTGTTATAAGTAGAGAAATATGTATCTATAATAATGACCACACTTCCTGTTTGCTGTTTGCGTGTTGTATTTCCGCCCACTGTAGGTGGCGCTAGTGTGTCGTGAGATCTGTCCGCCATTGTGGTAGCAAATAAAACGCTAATAAGATAAATATTCTTTTATTAACTTTCACAAACTCTGCGCGCCTGCTGTATCTACAATTCTGTTTATCAGGTTATGGACCCAGCAATACGCTAATAGAATTGTGAAAGTAAAGTTCGTAGTTCAAGAAAAGTGACGAAGTTTGCAGTCAAAGCAAGTGCTCGTGCTTTACTTATTAAACACGCGAAAAAAATGGATGCCGCAATTATAAAGATATTCAGTGGCGAAAATTATCGTCAGTAGCGATAGCGATACAAATACATCTTGGTTTACGTGCTAAGGGATTGGATGAACACGAAAAAGAATCGGAAAAGTCAAAGCGTATTGATTAATGGCGTCAGATTGACGCCAAAGCCATGTTTCTGATAACAACATCAATGGAAGCTAATCAAATTGCATTAGTCCAAAATTGCAGTACAATGCATGAAATGTTGTCCAGATTGGATGCTGTGTATGAAACAAAAAGTGATGCAACAAAACTTTTGCTACACGAAAAATTTTACTCGTACAAAATGTCGGAGGGTGACAATATGGCGTCGCATATCGCAAAAATAGAGGATCTTACGTACCAGCTTAAAAATGCCGGCGAAAATATTTCGGATGTTGCAGTGATGACGAAAATTTTATCATCACTACCAGAAAAATATCGTATTGTACGACAAGCTTGGCTATCTGTGGAAGTGGCAAAAAAAACGATAAATAACCTAACTGCACGTTTGTTAGACGAAGAATCGAGTTTTAACAATACATAAGAAATGGCGTTAGCAACAGAAAAACGAAAAAGGCCATTGTTGTAATGTTTTGAGTGTGGCAAAAAAGGCCACTATGCAAAAGACTGTCATGCACCCAAGAAAGTTAAACAAAATGGCATGGCAAGTAAATATAGAGAAAGTGCATCAAGAATGGATAGTGCCTTTATGACTGAGGAAGCCTATTTTGCTGAAGATGAAGAGTATTGGATTTTAGACAGTGGAGCATCAGCTCACATGACTCATCAGCGTGAAATATTAACAAATTTTCAAGTCCAGAATAGTGAAAATTGTGTTCGACTTGGTGATAGAACAGAATTAAAAATTAAAGGCACTGGAACAGTTAACATTAAAAAGAAGTTACTAGATGGTAAATGGTACAAATTGTCGGTCAATGATGTATTATATGTCGGGTACATATACTACCAAGTTAAAAAGAAATTTGTTCTCTGAAGGTGTCTTAACCTCAAAAGGTTACAGTGCTATTAAAAACCAATCTGTAGCGCTTATCAAAGACAAAGAAGGAGTAGTGCAAGCATTAGGTTACAAGCAAGAGAATTACCTATACAGAATGCAATTTGTATCAATTAAAAAAGAGGTTAATTTGGTGTCTATGAAGGAATGGCATGAAAGACTTGGCCATGTAAACAAAAATGTGCTTAAAGACATGATAAACAGTGAAGTGCTAGCATTGAATACTGACAATGGAAGAGAATATTGCAATGAGAGTTTTAAAGAATATGCAAAACAAAAGGGAATAGTGTTAGAATACACAGCACCATACACACCACAACAGAATGGTCGAAGCGAACGAGCCGATAGGACTATAATTGAATCTGCCCGATCAATGTTATATGCAAAGAAGTTGCCGTTAAATCTATGGGCTGAGGCAGTAAACACTTCAGTGTATTTAATTAACAGAAGAATAAAGAACTGTGTTAGTCCTTATGATAAATGGACAGACAAGAAACCCAAATTAGATCATATTAGAACTTTTGGATCTGTGGCTTTTATGCACATACCCAAGGAAAAGCGGAATAAACTTGATATGAAGAGCAAGAAGCTAAATTTAGTAGGTTATGATGGTCTTTCCGATAACTACAGGTTGTATGACTCTGAAACAAAGAAGACGCATATATCTAGAGAAGTCATATTTCAAGAAGGAATGTCACCAGATTTTAGTCCTAGAAGTGAAGAGTACTTGTTGTTACCAATCTATGAAGATGAGACAGAAGGAAAATCCTATGATTTGGAACAATTTGAATAGTTTTACGAGGAAAACATTGACCAACTGACAGTATTGTCAACAAAGCAAGTTCCATCTGATGATGAGCAGAATGTATAATAGAATAAAGAGTTATAGTCATCAAAGACAAACAATGAAAAGACTCAAAAGAAACCAAAATATCTCAGTTCTTCTATAGCACAAATTCATGAAGTGAACTTAACTGAGGTCAGTGAACCGTTAATATATAAAGAAGCAATCACATGTGATCAAGCTGAAAATTGGAAGCAAGCCATTGATGAAGCTACATTCACATCAAGTTTCTAATACATGGAATATTGTCGACTTGCCACCAAAGAAACAGACTGTTGAATGCAAGTGGGTTTTCAAGGCAAAGTTAAATAATGATGAAACTGTACGCTACAAGGCAAGACTATGTGCCAAAGGTTACTCACAACAGTATGGAATCGATTATATGAAAACATTCTCTCCGACTGTAAGATATGACACAGTCAGAATATTATTGTCATATGCGATACAAGAAGACATGGACATTATGCAGTTTGATGTTAAAACAGCATTTCTGTATGGTATGTTAAATGAAGTGGTGTATATGGATCCGCCACCCGGGTTGCAAGTAAGAATTGGACAGGTATGTAAGTTAGTTAAATCTTTTTACTACTAAAACAGTCTCCCAGGTGTTGGAATCATAAATTTGATTCATACCTAAAGTCTTATGGGTTTATTAGCAGTGTCTCTGATAAATGTCTATATATTGCAACTGTATGCAATTATAAGTTGTACTTACTGTTATTTCTTGATGATGGACTGTTAATATGTAAAAATAAAAGTATAATTAAGCAATTTCTAAATGATCTTAAACAAAAGTTTGACATTATAGTATGTATGCCAAAATATTTTGTTGGTCTCGAGCTAGGGATAGATAGAAATAAAAAGTCACTTTTTATTCATCAAAAAAAGATACATCTTCTGATTCTGAATTCTTCTGAAGGGTCGGCAACGCGCAAGTGATACCCCTGGTGTTGCAAGCGTCCATAGGCTACGGTGACCGCTTACCATCAGGCGGGCCGTAAGCTTGTTTGCCACCTTAGTGGTATAAAAAAAAAAAAAAAAAAAAAAAAACATTTCTAACTTAGTTAAAAAGTTCAACTTGGATAATAGTAAATCATGCAGTGTACCATTTGATCCTTATGTAAAATTGTGTGAGCCAACAGAAAATATAAATGTTTGTAATATACCTTTTCGGGAAGCTGTGGGTTCCCTCATGTTTACAGCTATTAGTACTAGACCCGATATTTATTATGCAGTTTGTGTTGTTAGTAGGTATTTAAATAATTTTGATAACACACATTGGGGTGCATTGAAGCATATAATTAAGTATTTAAATGCTACCAAAGGCTATGGGATATTGTATGATTGTAAATTAAATAAAAATGTTATAGGATACTGCGATGCAGACTATGCAAATTTTATTGATACAAGAAGGTCTGTTTCGGGTTATATTTTCTTAATGAATGGTGGCCCTGTTACCTGGAATTCCACTAGGCAAAAGTGTGTAGTATCGTCAACTATGGAGGCTTAATATTTAGCAGCTTGCTTAGCAACCAAAGAATTAGTATGGATCAAGCAGTTGTTAAGTGATATTGGAGTAAATTTACAGAGTATTCCGTTGTGCATAGATAATCAAAGTGCCATAAAAAATTGATATCCAATATCACTTTGTTGGGTAGAAATTTCAAGAGAAAATTTTGAATGTTCAATATATAAGTACTGATGAGCAGGTTGGAGACATGTTTACTAAGCCACTTTGTAAAATAAGGTATAGCAACTTGAGATCACTCATAAATGTAAGTGATCACTCATAAATGTAAGTTTGTTTAGTTATAGAGCTATAAGAGTGGAGTACATATTTCATGGGAGTGTTATAAGTAGAGAAATATGTATCTATAATAATGACCACACTTCCTGTTTTCTGTTTGCGTGTTGTATTTCCGCCCACTGTAGGTGGCGCTAGTGTGTCGTGAGATCTGTTCGTCATTGCGGTAGCAAATAAAACGCTAATAAGATAAATATTCTTTTATTTACTTTCACAAACTCTGCGCGCCTGCTGTATCTACAATTCTTTTTATCAACTTTTATTGTTTACGTTATTAATAATAAATACTTAAATTAATTATATAAGTTATGGTACATTACACTAGTACGGTCCCGACACGCATGCTTGCAGCAGTTGCCTGCTGTTCCTACCTCTGAGATCTAGAATGATCATAATATAGTTATATTTGATGGAATACCGCAGGTGTGGGTTCATGGTAATAGACTTGTGGCAGATGGAGCAGGGCTCGTGGCCTGGCTTACTGCTCGTGCTCGACCTGGAGGGCATGGCGCTGGGGCACCTGTCCACGTTCGAACTTGGCTCCGTGCAGCACTTTCTCTACTACTTACAGGTCGACAATCTATTATTTTTGGCTATTTACGCGTTTCTAATATTTATATATTTTTGCAGTATATAACATGAATATAAACAAATTAGTTCTATAATCTCACTAAAGGGCAACTTTTAGAAACGTCATCCGTCATTACACAAGAGACAGGATTGCAGCCCGAGCCCAAGGTCATAGGCGAGGTTATGATCTATACCAAGTAATAATACGCAGATACGTTCATTTGTATTACTGTCCCAAATGACCCCAAAGTGGCGTCGATTAGAAATAATAACTAGACTTCAATACTTAGCTCACTAATATCATATTGTATGTACTAACTTCACTGTCCCAAATATTGTCCGGCTGGCGTCGATTAATAATAATAAGTAGACCTTAATACTTAGCTCACTTGCATCATATTGTTTCTACTAGCATCACTATCCCAAAAATGCCCCGAGTGGCGTCGATTAATAATAATAAGTAGACCTCAATTCTAAGCTGATGTATCATATTGTTCCCACTAGCATCACTGCCCCAAATATTGTCCAGGTGGCGTCGATTAATAATAATAAGAAGACATTAATACTTAGCTCACTTGTATCATATTGTATCTACAAATAGAAACTTCATCCATGTTTAGTTTTCTTACTTATAGGAACAGGAAAATCTACAACTTTCATGTTTCCCGAATGAAAATTTAATTTTAAGCAACTTTCAGTTGAAACCTCCAAAAAGAACTGGAAACATAAACATAGGTATCTCACTCAGTTAGAAGCAACACGCGAGTTTCGCGTTTATGATAAATGTTTCTGCACTGCTGCAAAATCAAACCTCAGCATCAGAAGAATTTAACGTTTTTGTCCTAGCTTGACTGGACTAATCAGGTACAACTTAAAGTTATGATAAGTTTGTACTAAGAACTACTTTACAGAAGCTTTGACCCTATACATTACAATCTGCATAAAATGTTTTTATATTTGTTAATGCAAGTATTTCGTTACATTTTATAATACAACTTATATCAAACTGGTCTAGGAGGCGTTGTTGGTGAAGATGAAAGGACTACACTTTATCAACGCTCCGCCCTTTATGGACAAGTTGCTGGCGATTCTGAAGCCCTTCATGAAGAAGGAACTGCTTAGCATGTTGCACGTGCACCAGGTCGGGTCCACAACTCTGGAGAAATACTACTCCCTTGAGGGACTGCCCGACTCCAAGAGTAAACTCCACCTGCAAGGTAACGCGGCGCGACACTTCAGCCGCAAAAATAGATATAATCATTAAGTAAATCTACCGGACTCGACCTGAACAGTATACACGATTACAGATTATACATACATCTACAGATGTGCAGCAAAATGTAACAAAAATTGATATGATCATTAAGTAAATCTACCGGACTCGACCTAAACAGTATACACGATTACAGATTATACATACACCTACAGATGTGCAGCAAAATGTAACAAAAATAGATATAATCATTAAGTAAATCTACCGGACTCGACCTGAACAGTATACATGATTACAGATTATACATACACCTACAGATGTGCAGCAAAATGTAACAAAATAGATATAATCATTAATTAAATCCACCGGACTCGACCTGAACAGTATACACGATTACAGATTATACATACACCTACAGATGTGCAGCAAAATGTAACAAAAAAGATATAATCATTAAGTAAATCTATCGGACTCGACCTGAACAGTATACACGATTACAGATTATACATACACATACAGATGTGCAGCAACATATAACAAAAATAGATATAATCATAAAGTGAATCTACCGGACTCGACCTGAACAGTATACACGATTACAGATTATACATACACCTACAGATGTGCAGCAAAATGTAACAAAATGGACTCGACCTGAACAGTATACACGATTAGAGATTATACATACACCTACAGATGTGCAGCAAAATGTAACAAAATAGATATAATCATTAATTAAATCCACCAGACTCGACCTGAACAGTATACACGATTACAGATTATACATACACCTACAGATGTGCAGCAAAATGTAACAAAATAGATATAATCATTAATTAAATCTACCGGACTCGACCTGAACAGTAAACACGATTACAGATTATAAATACACCTACAGATGTGCAGCAAAATGTAACAAAAATAGATATAATCATTAACACGTTCATCGCCGACTAAAATTTTTAAAAATATTAATAAATGACATTAGTTTATATGATTATTTTAGGTCCCATTTGTATATGTTTACAAGTTTTAGTGCGAAATTTTATTATTTTGGCACAATTTTAGATTTTTTTAAGGGCCGGGTGCATTTTGACCCGGCGCGGCCTAAACGGAATAATTATTACATTTAAGCCGCGTCGGTCAAAATGCCGGGCAGAGAACCTAAGTACGCGTAAAGTTCGATTGATCGATGCTACGACATATGTCTGTTACGTACCAGGCCGCGCGGCCTTATGTTTCTTTTTGTAAACAATGTACTCTGTGGCCTAATGCACGTTCTAGCCGCCCTCGTCCCCTTTCACCTCCCCTCGTGTTGACTTGTGTCGTGTTGAATAGGCATACATTTGTTTACGTTACTTCACTCTTATTTTGATAATTAGTTCCGTTGCACATTGTGACTTCATTGGTAGAAAATTATCGTTTTTATTGCAAAAATGGACTTATTTGTTGATTTTGAGTTTATACAAGAACAATTACTTGAAATAGAAAATTTGGAAAAATTGAACTGCAGTGAAACCTGTGAAAAAAGTGATGGTGATGAAGTGTTGAATATCCCGCGTTCTAAAAAACGTCGACTTGTTTTGTCGGATGATGAGGAAGATAACCGTGGTGTATCTCCGTCGTTAACGGGCCATACATCTGCAACTGAGTGGTACCAACCACGTGGTAACCAGCCACGTTTAATTCCTTTTACTGAAATACTTGGACTGAAGCCTTATTCACTCCGGAATCAACTTGCAAATAGTACACCTATTGATTTCTATTTCCTCTTAGTCACTGACCAGCTATTTGAAGAATAAGCACGTCAGACAAATATATTTGCCCAACAAGTTATCGATAAGGGAGGTGTCACTACGGAGAAGTCGAGATTGCGGACGTGGACGCCTACTGACAAGGAAGAAATCAAGCGGTTTTTAGGAGTGATTATCTGGATGGGAATAGTAAAGTTACCGAAAATCGTAGATTATTGGTTCAGTGATGAGATGTTGGGTCAATCTTTTGTGAAAAAGACTATGTGTCGCAACCGATTTGAATTGTTACTTAGAATGTTTCACTTTTCCAACAACCAAGAGGTGTCAAAAAATGACCACCTGGGTAAAATAAGAAATTTAGTAGATTTTTTGAATAACACATTTACATTTCATTTTACTCCTGACGAATGTCTATGCGTTGACGAAAGCATGATACCATTTCGAGGGCGAATAATTTTTCAACAAGAAAATTTTGTCGAGATTGTTACAAACCAAATGTTCAATTGTATGGAAGAAATGGGGCCAAAAACAAAACCAAAAAGGTTTCTTGGTTTTGCACTGTTTGTATCGGTAATCCCCATTTATGTCGATGTTTTGACAAATGCCACTAAGATGTTTAAATATTTAAGTTTACGTTAGAGAGTGTTTTTTGTTTTATAATTTTCTGAAAAGTTTGCACATGGTCAATACGATAATCTATTGCTTTTATACGTGAAAATAAGACATTTAATCTGATTCAACATTTTTTTGCTTCATTTAGAAAAGATATAACAATTAAATTCAATGTCAAGAAAAATATTTTTTTTTTTTAAATTTTAGTCGAAATCCTGTATTTTTTTCTTTTAAGTCCAGAAAAGTAGTTGTGTCATCAAAAATCGTAAAAACCAAGTGGTTACAGAAGTTCATTAGGGCCGCGCCGGTCATATTATATGGTTCAAAACGTTGCGTTTGCCATCTCCGGCGTGAACGGGCATCGCAAATTTGGGTCTGCTGTGCCGGTCATTTTGACTCTCCACGGCCCAAATATGTAGATAAGGTGCCGGTCATTTTGACCCACCACGGCGATGAACATATATAATAATACATATTATCATTAAGTAAATCTACCGGACTGACCTGAACAGTATACACGATTACAGATTATACATACACCTACAGATGTGCAGCAAAATGTAACAAAAATAGATATAATCATTAATTAAATCTACCGGACTTGACCTGAACAGTATACACGATTACAGATTATACATACACCTACAGATGTGCAGCAAAATGTAACAAAAATACATATAATCATTATGTAAATCTACTGGACTCGACCTTAACAGTATACACGATTACAGATAATACATACACCTACAGATGTGCAGCAAAATGTAACAAAAATAGATATAATCATAAAGTAAATCTACCGAACTCGACCTGAACAGTATACACGATTACAGATTATACATACACCTACAGATGTGTAGCAAAATGTAACAAAAATACATATAAACATTAAGTAAATCATATATGTTTAACATTCGTATTCAAATACATTACATTAAATATATTGCAACATAAATACACACTGAAACATTTTTTTGACATTATTTTATATATAGATATTACTAGAAAATATTTATATCTCACCTTTATTTTCCACTATCTCATTTGAACTTATAAATAAGAAATATTTCTTTTTATGAAAATAAGTTATTTAGTAATTACTGATTTAACAGTTATTTATTACCTTAAGATTTCTATAATCTACAACCCTAACAGAACTCAAAGTCGCAGATTGCGCTTAGACGAAATACAAAAGAGTAAATTCTATCGAGAAAAGTAGGTATATGTAATTATGTTTTAGGTCCTTTGTTGACTTCCAGTAGGTGTATGTACCTAACTATATTTTGCTGTGTGTTTTGTGTCAGGCAATATGTTCAATAGTTTAAGAAAAATCCCTTTAATTACTCGACACTGAAATTATGTAATGTACCATGGTACCAACTCGCATTATAATATTATAATGTTTACACAGAATTATGTTATAATTATGAATTGACATATATAATTACTAATGTGTAAATTATCTTATTTAAAAACAAAGAGCACATAGAAAGACGAAACATTCATTATTCAGTTAGGTATATACTATACCTTAGTATACCTATAAATTATTGTTACGTAGTAACAATACATTCTCTTCGACTAAACGTTCTTTGGGAATAAATTTGTATAATAGTGATCGCGTACAAACATACATACAATAAACTGGTAGACCGAGGGACTTTATTTTACATATTAAATTTGTGGCGATTTAATTTAGTTAGGTAGCAGGTACTCGGTACGCATCGATTCTCAACTTTTAGAAATTGATCAAATTGCAATTTTCCACCATAAATGCTGTAAGACATCGACAAACAACCACATACTGCACACATACTGCACATGTACACCGCATTATTGAAAAATGAATCATGTGTCGCAACAACGAGAAAATTACATAAGCGATAACACGCGACACGCTGCTTGGACAGTTCACGCGCGCACTGGCACCGCACCACATCGTTTTCGTAGTTATTACGCTATGCCTAGGCTGTAGGTATACTAATACATATATAGAAACAGCTGTGCCTTAACGATTTATTGCACGCCTCATAAGCGGAGCGGTGAGGTAGTGCTCTACTCTCGACATGTCAAAAAACCCAGTCTTTCGAAACTTAAATGACGTTTTTTTTTTTAATATAACACTTACAGGATAATATGAGTGCACTAATATGAAGTTAAATAATCTGTCTAGCACATATGGTACATTTTATAAACAATTAATTTGTTTAATATAATAAATAATAACATTAAAACTAATCATTCTTGGACGTCCGTGAGTCTGTGTTTATGTGACCATGTATGTGGCAGAGAAATTGGTCGAAAAATTCATCTTACCGGAATACTTTTGTTTTTAATATATAAAGTATTACACTGTGCTGATTCCTAGTTAATATTAGCGTTCTAAGTACTGTCGTTTAATTATAATTTATAAAAAACTAATATACCACTGTATACTGTATATCTATATATATATTTTTTATTTTTATTTTATAGTATATTTTTCCTCACCTTATTTGTTATTTTATTTTAAAAAACTTGAGTTTTTGTTTTAGATTTTTTTTTTTTAAATGTGAATGACCGCTATGAGGCGTGCACTTTTGGATTTTCCAAATTTTTTGTGTTTTTATTGCAGATAATGTTATGAAGAAAATGCTAGCAAACGCGGAGTTCTTTTCAGAAGAGAGCAAAAAGCGAGTGGTGGAATCAAAAAGACCCGGAAAACCAAAGACCGTCACCGACTTCTTCGGCAGTATTGAGGGATCGTTCAAGAAGCTGGATATTGACTGATGATGTCTTAGATACAGACGTACGAATACCCAATCGGAAAAGTAAATCTGTATCCAAGCAGGAACACTATGGATAATAGTTATTAATAGAAAATCTATAGTTGTTAAATATCATTATTTAATTTTACCAAAAAATAGTAAGTTACTGTCTTATTTACATGAATTATACTGTCAATAGTTAGATATGCAGCTTTCTTATTTCTATGGTTGATACTTTTTCTTATGGCAGTGTTGCCATGAAATTATTTGACATACGAAGTCTTTTTAGGTTCTTTGTGAGACGGCAGAAAGTAGCCATACTGCACGTAGTAGAGTTAACTTACTCCATAGCTCAAACTGTCATCACGTCATCAGCGAGCAGGCTCCAGCAACAAATATAGGAACCACTTAAATATATCCGGCTCTAAAAAAAATCCCAACAGGTGATAAGTAAATTAATAATAAAGTCTATATAATAAAGTAGAAGTTAAATTAAAGATTTAAAAGTCTTTTTAAAAGTGTTCTTGAACTAAAATAGTTTTTGTTTAAACTGCACCTGTAGGCCTGACTCGCTTGTTACACGAAAAACATCGAAAAATCTGACTTTATCTGACGCTTGTCTTTGCAAAATGGCAGTCTTTGTGTCAGAAAGTATACAGCACTATCGCAACAGCTCACAAGTATACAGCACTATCGCAACAGCTCACAAGTATACAGCACTATCGCAACAGCTCACAAGTATACAGCACTATCGCAACAGCTCACAAGTATACAGCACTATCGCAACAGCTCACAAGTATACAGCACTATCGCAACAGCTCACAAGTATACAGCACTATCGCAACAGCTCACAAGTATACAGCACTATCGCAACAGCTCACAAGTATACAGCACTATCGCAACAGCTCACAAGTATACAGCACTATCGCAACAGCTCACAAGTATACAGCACTATCGCAACAGCTCACAAGTTCGTCCTAACTAACTAAGTAAGAAACTCACTAGCGTCGCGTTATCAGAAGCTGAAACACAATTAGGGAGCAGAGGGGAGTGATTATGGAATACGCGGCAAAAACTGTTAAATTTGTACTTACTTTTATTTTTTATAAAATATAACTAATTATATATAAATCTGAATTGTTTAAGATTTTTTGGCTCAGAAACTTCGGAAATAATGGAGACAGCAAAATTTGAAACATTTTTGACAAAAACTTTATTACTTAAAATCATAAAAATTATGTATATCTTTAGAATGTGCAAACAAAGCCCGTTTATACGGCACCCATTTGCAATTCTACTTTTAATTTTGGAAGGGGTGGTCAGACGCTTGGGTTTTGGAATAAGCTCCCTGCCAAGGTTTTCTCTAAGGACTGCAGTATGGATATTTTTAACAACGAAGTTTTTAGATTTCTAAAAGGTCGGCTGCGCGAGTGATACCCGTGGTGTTGCAAGGGTCCATAGGCTACGGTGACCGCTTACCATCAGGCGGACCGTAAGCTTGTTTGCCACCTTAGTTGTATAAAAAAATGTTACGAACGTATGCCCGTGACATCCACGTTTCATCGAAGGTGAGCCTATAGGGACCTTTGGCATAGCAGCCGCATACACTCTAGCACTGCGCCACTCGGTCCTTTCCAAACGAAATAATATCAACCCCTGTGTTTCAGGTTCCAATTATGTAATCTTGGTTTTTCTTTATAGTCACAACGAACTGAAGCTTTTCTGAAAATTTCATCCTTTTAGATATTTTCAGCTTTTTTCCTGCCGCCGCTTCGGGCTATTTGAACGTATGTCTTCTTTACGCAGTTAGTCGCAGTAATAATACGCATGGTTAGCGCAGCACAAGTAAACCAATTGTAGGCGCTTACTGGATAACAAGGGTTGCCAGATGACTGGGACTTACCAAAATTGTTCACTGCGCAGTTGTTGTCGAACACACTTAGACGAAAAACGAAATTAGAGCAAGAAGTCATGTTAGGTAGGTAGGAGAAAGAAGTTAACCGACGAATCCAACTCGGCTGGGCAGCGTTGGGAAACTACGCAACATCTTTTCATCTAAGATACCTAAGTGCCTACAGACGAAAGTGTGTGTGTTGCCAGAGATGACTTTTGCCACAGAATCGTGGTATCTAATTGACCTCTTAAATAAGCTTACAGTCACTCAGCGAACTATGGAAATACGCGCGACAAAATCCGAAACGCGGAAATTCGCCGAAGTTCTCGTACTAAAGTTACCAATATAGCTCAAAAAGTTAGGAGGCAGGCCACATCGCTCGATAACTGATGGGGAAAAAGGTTCTCGAGTGCTGACCATGGATCCAAAGACGTATCTAGGGATAGCCTCCTACCAGGTGGACAGACTTCTTGGCTAGAGACGCAGGAAGCTGATGGATGCGGCCGGCTCAAGACCGGCCGTTGTGGGGACATATGACCTACGTTTGGCAGTGGACGTCTTCCTACTGAAACGAACGAACGATCTAAGCTTGCGCCGCGCAATGGCTTACGCTTCATGTGCACACGTCTAATTCAAGTTCAATCAAAGCTCAAAAGACATTATTTGCGGATGTTTTGAGCATTCTAAACCTTCATGAAGCTGAGTAAATTTTGTTTGCCCTTGGCCTTATTTCTAATTTTTACAAACAATAGAGAGCAACATCGCCACAGGAAGTGAATGAAGTCCGACCATCGGTCCGACATCGACTTTCAGTGAGTCAACGTCGGACGAAAAATTATTGACCGCATCCAGTACCAGTTGGTACCCCGTACTTATATACATCGCAAATTGGTATCAAAGCAAATATAATCTGTGTCAAATAGCAAATTGTGTAAACAATGTGTGGTGGAAAAACGATGACGCAGTAAAAAAAACTTTACCCACTTAGAGATTTCTACTGTCAGAACCATAAGATATAGAATGTCAGTTTAGTGATGATACCAAAAAACAATTGCGTAAGTGTTAGTAACTGTCTTTGTGTGGGTTGAGAATAGTGTTGTCTGCGTACACTATCGTCATTGTGCATTATCGATATATTTATGCCTGTTATGGTTAGCGATGTGATTTGACTATGGAAATATTTCAGCAAACATTGAAAATGTTAAGGGGAATGTTAACAAGTAAACAAAAAACATAATCATTTAAAAATGCTTTACGATTTGAGGGGAATCCAAGAACTGAAATTTTGTTAATTGTGGATTGTATTGGAATTCCAAAGTTGGATTCATTTTGGTAAGCACCTATCTTGTGTGTAATGCTTCAGATCTAACGCTAGACTAGGCAAAAATAATCCAAGTGCGTGTCGTATTAAGTAAGGGTTTTGTAGAATGAAAATTATTGCGAATATCTATCACGGTACTATAACCGTGTGTTTCTTCAGACTATAAGTGAATCGCTTTGAAAGTTAGAAGGAAAATTTTCAACTCGCAAAATATAAATCTTTAAAAAGTTTTATAACAGACTTAAAAGCGTTTTTAATGCCCTATCTAATGATACCCCAGACGATGAGGTGTGTGAAACAAAAGTTTTCAACCCCTGAAAAATATTTTCTTAATTATCATAAAATATCTGTATCGCGGTTTGCAAAAGACACATTTCTGTTAATTTTTATTAGGATTTACCCAAACACACTGTGTTATAAAGGCTGTGACATACCGCCGAACGGACATGACGAATTTTTAGTTTTTGTCATTAAGCTACGAAACCATAATAGCACGAAGCTCCTACGGTATATAGATATGATAATGGTATTTTGAGGATATCTTATCTATTAAATAAATAAAAGTGTGAAGTAAGGTTTAAAATAATTATATGAAAAGAAAAAAAAAACTTTTACCGTTTCGGAATTATGGTGGCGTTCAGAAGGGAATAAACGGTGAAAGAAACTCTCCACCCATTGTTAATTAAATTTTTATTATAATCGCAATAGCAATAAAAAAATGACATAAAAATTTAAACCTTTTGAAATGGTTTCTTTCGTCTTTTGAAAACCCCTTTAATTTTTCTTAACTTTCTTCAATGTACATTTTTTTTAATTCTACTGTATTTTAGTGAAGATTACATTAGGCAGAGTCAAAAATTTTAATTAATGATTAGCCTATGAAACGATATTATTATTATTTATTACTTTACGGAAATAGCAGGCAATCCGCATAACGCAGGTAACTACACCCATATCAAAATTGTTATTTTTAGTTGTGGCGTAACATATTTGTCAAAAATCAAAAACATAATATAAGTAAAAGCATAAAAACTGGCCAAGTGCGTGTTGTACACGCATTAGTTACGGTTCCGTGGAATCGGTGGTCATCGTGATTCAGATCATTTTTCAGATTTAAATAATACGCGGTTTAAAAGTTAGAAGAGCGGGAACGAAAATTTTCAACCTTCAAATCTTGTAACTCGCGAATTATATTAACAAACCTCAATTGCATTAATGAAGCTCTATCTAACGATACCCCAGAAGGTGGGGTGCGTGAAAAAGCTACCCCTGATAAGAAAAAATCTCCATCTTTATGTTAAAGATACCTTCATGTAAAATTTTATTAAAATCGATGCAAATGCGGCGGAATTATAAGGCTATGACATACGGACGGACATGACGAGTTTACCAGGGTCTGTTTTTGCAATTTCGCTACAGAACCCTATAAAAGAAGACTATTTACCACGAGTGCTCAGGTAATATTTGTAAAAAACATTATTAAAATTAAATTACTCTGAATGTTGATAAATAATTACGGGAAAAAGTATCGAAATACTGATACTTATGACGACATCGTTTTGTCAAGCCCTAGCGTAACCAAACGTTTTACAATTTTACTAAAAATAACATTAATTGGAACCATTCTATATGAAATAATACCAAGTTTTACAAAGAAAAGCAATATAAGAAATTAAAAACTGTTTTCTGAGCCAATTTTTAACAGAAATGCGGCAAAATATTAATATACACTAAACTTTTAAGTTCTTTATTGTCAGGATTGACATAATAATCAAGGAAACACGTGATGTCAAAACACAAGCGGGTTGCTATAGGTTTCAACTCGAAAAATAATGGACATATTAGATATGTTTATCTGCCTCTTTTTCTCTTGTGCAGCTTCATATAATGAGTATATCTCTTTTCCTCGCTGTGTTGGTCTTTAGCGTGGCGAAAAAATCCTAGGTTTGTGGTCGGAACCGTAATTGGGTTGTACAAAGCCTAATAAGGAGAGAGATAGACCTGACCTGTGAAACTGTCAAAGTATTCGTCTCAAACCTTGATATTTATTTTCATAGAGTGTATAGCGCGATATTGCGAGCGTTATAATTAATTGCTTGTGATTATAAATAAATAAATGCTGTTCGATTGCGATGTGAAATAAGACTAGGTCAAGACAAATAAATGAGGACGTTCTCGTACGGACGTCTGGTACAACCTATCAATGCCCTTACAATTACAAAAGCAATTAAAGAATGGAATTGTAGCGTTAACAAGCACAAAAAAAACCAGCCAAGTTCGAGTCGGCGGACTCACGTGCTGAGGTACGAGGGTTCCGTACCACCATACAACGACACTACACGAAAATCTTCCGACGGGATGTTTATTTTCTAGTTTCACCTTAACTGACTTAATAACCACAAAGCTAATAGTCTTCATTATTTTGATTGTATGTTAGTAAATTATTTTACGAGTAATGGTGCCCACGACGGCCGAACAAACGGAGACGGTGTTTGCGTTTAGGGTGGAAGTTTATGTGTCTGTACGTATGTCTGTTACCAATTTTTGAAAAAAATACTGAATCGATTTGTTTGAACGGTTTGTTTCATGACACAATTGTAGGTATTACCCACCACAGAGCAGGTTATTAGTCATATTTTGTGGATATATGCCAATACGGGGCGCTATAGAAGATATTATAGAGAGGTAGGGCACCGCGAGTAGTCGCTTGACTAAGCCAACCGAACAAGCCGCCCGAACTCGGGAATCACCTACGCCTTACAGATAACCGCGACCACAATAACGCTAATATTGAGAAGTGTTCTGTTTCTGGTGGTAAGTAAGGTTGCCAGAGCTCTTAAGGCTTCCCTGCTCAGACAACGGAGGAACATTTATGCACCTGAGTTTGACAACTGACCAAGTTCTAGAGCAATATCCCACAGCAGAACTAGTTATTTTTGGAGACTTTAACGCCCACCATCGTGAGTGGCTCAGTTCTCGAACCAATAACTACGCAGGGATATCTGCTCATGAATTTTCTCTGACCTATGTATTCTTTCAGCTGATACTTTCTCTAACGAGAATACCAGATATAGAGGACCATATAAGCTCCTTACTGGACTTTCTGCTGACTACACGTTCGGATGGATATTCCATCTCAGTGGATGCGCCTTTGGCTGCTCGGACCACCGTCTCGTTCGGACTCAAGTATCATGCACACAACCCGATTCATCTGGGCCGACTACTTGTGGTCGTGTGTGGCATTATAAATCGGCAGACTGGGATGGATTTCGTGAATTTTATGCATTTATCATACCCGTAGAGCCAGTTTTGCTTTAGCTCAGATATTGACGTCTGCGCAGCCGCAGTTACTAAAAAAATCCTCGCTGGTATGGAATATTTTTTTTCTAACCAGCGAGTAGCTGCCGGTGTTAAAAAACGACTATGGTTAAGTCGGTCTTGCAGAGAAGCTAAGATTCTCAAGCAAATTACGTATGTGGTTTGGACCAAGACTCCTAATAATAAGGATCCTAATATTTCTGAGTTAAAACGCAAATTAAATGCTGCCTCAAGGTTAAGTAAAAAAGCAACTGCCAGAGCTAAATTTTAATTCATCGGCAAAATAGGTGGGCGACTTGCAAGCTATTCCTCTGCGAACTTGGCCGTTAATGTTAAATGTCAATAAAATCTAAGTTGCCATATTACGGAATGCCCGAAAGTTTGTGCATATGGGTGGCGGGCTTATTGTCCGGCAGACGCATACGAACCATAGTTGTACTTGCTCTGAAAGTATGGTAATAAATGCTGGTGTCCTGCAAGGCTCTGTGCTCTCTCCTACGCTGTTTATCCTGCATATCAATGACATGTTGTCTATCAATAACATACATTATATAACATACAGCAAAGGTTGCTGCTTTACAAGTCGCAAGTCCGGCCCCATATGGAGTACTGCTGCCATCTCTGGGCGGGTGCACGACGGGTTGTGAGAATTGTCGACGATCCTAAACTCACTTGCGGTATCGAGCCCCTAAGTCTGAGGAGAGACTTTGCCTCCCTGTGTGTGTTCTACCGCTTTTACAATGGGTTGTGTTCTGAGGAATTGTTCGAAATGATGCCCACGGCTACTTTCTACCATCGCACCGCTCGCCATCGGCAGGAAATTCATTCTCACACTTTAGAACCGAAATGGTCGCGTACAGTGCGGTTTCAGAGAAACTTCCTCCCGCGAACGCTTAAGTTGTGGAATGAGCTCCCTGCCAAGGTTTTCTCTAAGGACTACAGTATGGGGTTCTTCAAAAAAGAAGTTATTAGATTTCTGAAGGGTCGGCAACGCGCGAGTGATGCCCTTGGTGTTGCAAGCGTCCATAGGCTACGGTGACCGCTTACCATCAGGCGGACCGTAGCCTTGTTTCTCACCTTAGTGGTATTAAAAAAAAAAAAAACCTCTTACCACATCCAAGAGCATGGGGATCATTGGTGTTGACATCTCCAGCGATGTTCCGAGATAATTTGAAAGACGAGTGAAGCTGGCGACCAAAAAACTTGGTGTACTCAACAGAGCGAAGCAGTACTTCGCATACCTCGTGGCAAATATTGCTGCTTTACAAGTCCGGCCCCATTATGGAGTACTGCTGCCATCTCTGGGCGGATACCTGCTCGGTCCGCCTAACTAGGTTCAACGACGCGATGACGGGCTGCGAAAATCGTCGACGATCCTTAACACACACGGACCCTTAAATCTAAGGATAAACTTTGCCTCCCAGTGTGTGTTCTACCGGTTCACATACTAAAAAACAAAAATCTATAAACCGTTTTTATATTTTGTTCTTCTAATATTAGCTATTAAGATATATTCTGATACTAACAAATGTGTATGTGTATATGAGCCTAGTTGGTCGAAATAAAAATCATTTTTTTTTATTTGAGTTCTCTGTTCCATATTGCTGAGATATAACTTATAATTCATAATTCAAATATTTGGTCAGTAAAATGATTATTAAAAATATCAACTATTTCTTTTGAGATTTTTTAGTTGTATTTATAATTTTTTTCAGTTTTTATAGTATAACCCTAAAGTTTTTTTGTTTTGAAGATTAGGATCCAACCTATTTTTCCAAAGTATTTCTCGTTGCCATTCAGTACATAATTTGATCCCTTTTAAAATCCATTAAGGCTTATTCACGTCATGAATTTTTATTTTTGCAGAAGGAAGACATAAGTCATATTAAAGTCTAAATATATTATAAAAGTTTTCAAACGCCTGATTTGGATCATTCGTTTCATATACATCAGAAAACTGAGATTACATATACTTTCATATTTTTTGATATGTAAAGAAAGTGTAAGATTTCCAGCAATAGGTCAAAGTCGACAGTGTTGAAGGCATTACTGAAATCTAACAGTGACATAACTGTGTGTTGTTTGGTGTCCATGCTGTAACGAATATCGTCAGTAAGTTTAGTAAGTGCAGTAACCGTACTATGACCAGGACAAAAACCGGATTGTAAGGGATTCAACAGACTTTTTTGTCAGGAAAGTGTTAAGTTGATAATGAACAAGTCGCTCAAGGACTTTTGACAGAAAATGTAATGTTGATATGGGTCTAAAATCAGAAAAAGTAATAGTATTTGCCTTTTTAGGAAAGGGAATAATATAAGCATTTTTCAATTGCGCGGGAAAAGTACTGGAGGATATAGATGCATTAAGGATGTGATTTGTGCTGCTTATCTTCATAAAATTAAATCAGTTTCTCGTTAGATGGCAGCACGTGCGGAAAATAACATTTTTTTTGCTATTTCTCACCAAATATAATTTTGATAGTACGTACGATATTCGAATCTGGTCCAAAAATGTCACAAATAGTTCACATAGCCATAACAAAGCATATTTGTAAGTCAAATAGTCACTTGATCGATTTTTATTATTTAATAACTTATTTATGTTTTTTTTAATTCAATTCAATATAATTTTATTCAGATTAGGCTACAATAATTGAGCACTTATGAATGTCACTACGCCATCGGTTCGTAAGTCTACAGGGCGGGAGACCTTGTACTGAGAAGAACCGGCAAGAAACTCAGCAAGGGCATTTCTTTTCTCCCTTTCTTTTACAGCGTCCAATTAAAATATTGGAAAATGCCCTCCCTATCATAAAAGGACACTTTCCATTACAAACATAAAAAAACATGAAATATAAAGCACAAGCACAACATAAAAAAGTATCTAATATAAACAAAAGACAGTTTATGTATTCATCACTAAGAAATAATCAATGTCTTACAGTATTAATAAACAAAACAAAAAAGTAAGACTAAATACTAAGAATACCAAGAAGTTTGCAAGAGCAGACCAGCCTCCACAGGCGGCACCCGTTCACGAGTATGACACATGAATCAGCCATCGCTTCGCTCAACCATGTTTCGCACAATCAAAATTCTAAAATCTTTAAGTAAAACAAAAGTATTTAAGTAACAGAAAAGATCGTATCAATATAGAAATCAGGTTTGTAGTTGGTCAATAAAATAGTATAACATTATTATATAAATCAGCAGAACGAGCTGAATTGGAATTTAATGCAATACAAATGCAATTTGCGGGGAGAATACAATAGACGATTTAATTAGCAGATCAAATTGTTACCTTAGTAAGTTATAATAATTTTAATGACTTTTAATTGAGGTATAATACAGACGGCAACAAATTAACAAATAGTTAAATAGGTTTTATTTAAAATTGTGTTAAAATCTCTATAACGAACTCCCCGGGAAATTTTCCATGCAAAATAATGATTTTGAGTGTATTGTGGCGGCGCTCAAATGAAATTTGGTTGCCAATTTTGGAACCTAAACCCATTAAAAATCATTTGTGTATTGGTAATTGACTACATTTTGATGTCAACAGAATCGAGGATGAAATCGAAGAACAGTCTAAACTAATCTTTAGACCCATAGTTTCCAATTATGGAATTAAAATTTTCGTATATGTCGATATGGATTTTTAAACCATTTTATTATTAATTTGTTTTACTTTCGCAGTTGTTTTCAATATTTTTATTTGTTTCGGACTCACAACGATTAGATTTGTTGAGTTTCAGATATTTAGGCTTCACGGGTGAACCGAGAAAGTAAGTTTACATTTTATTATTATTTATTGATATTAATTATATTTGACTGTGTGTGTGTGTTTGTGTATATTTTGTGTTGCGATACCAAATTATTTTTTAAGGGTTCCGTACCCAAAGGGTAATTAGCGGAACCCTATTACTAAGACTCCTTATCTCATAAACCGTAATAGTTAGACAGTTGAAATTTTCACAGAAGATGTATTTTTGTTGCCGCTATAACAATATATACTAAACAACAGAATAAAATAAATATTTAAGGGGGCTTCCAACAAACGTGATTTTTTTGCTCGATATTGATAACGGCAACTTAAAATATTAAAATATTCACAGAAAAAATGCTACTAGGTAACTTCTTTTTTGGTGTTCAATAAAGCATTAATAATAATATTTTTAAAGAAATTCAGTGTTTACAAAGTGTTATTATTTGACGGCAATACCATTACAAATTGGTTCATGATTACCAATATAGAACTAGATTTAAATTGCACTTGTCGCAGAACTAGATTTAAATTGCACTAGGAGTTAGGAGTGAAACTGATTTTGAGACCTTCCTTCTGAAGCACGATTCAAAAAAAAATGAAGAGCTGCTCCTCGCAGATCAGATATTTTCTTTACCGAACGGATTAAAAAAGTGTTTGGCTAAAATTTTGAAAGTTTGTTGTGTTTATGATGATCTAAAAAAAATTTAAGACAAGTGGTGAAGAATGAGTTGTGGTCAGTTCTATTATTTACTAGCTTCACTGTCCACGTCTCCGCCCGCGCTAAATATGGTTATCGGCGAAGGATTCCCACGAAAACTTCTTAATAGTATAAAAACAAAGCTTGCTAGAGGAGAAGAAGAGAACTTTTGTAGTCAATTTGATGCTCCATTGTGACGTGATGGAAGGACAACAATACAATTTGATGCTCCATTGCGACGTGATGGAAGGACAACCATACAATTTGATGCTCCATTGCGACGTGATGGAAGGACAACCATACAAAATTTGCATTAATAATATTAGTGTGGATCAAAGTAACGAAATTTGCATCAGTGTAAATAAGACGGAAATTACGGTTTTTTAAAAGAATAAACCTGTTTCAGAATGCAATGTTATGGTAAGAGGAAAGAAAAGGGAAAAATTGCCAGAATAATATGCATAATAATATTAGGATCTTTGTTCACAAGACACGTGAAATTTTACAGAGAAATTGAGAAAAGAGTGTACCTACATGTGAAAAACTGTATACCCACGATATAGTTTTTAGGGTAGTACACACCTTCGTGAGCAATCAAAAGTTTAAGGATAACGTATGGCGCGATCTGTAGTAAATGGCATAATAAGAAATGGTATGATTGATACGGAAGCGTTATGGAGTGAAAGAAGATGTAGTGAGAAAGATATGTTAGGATTTGTAAAGATTTGGGCAGGCTAAGAGACTTGGGCAGGCTGAGAGACTTGGGCTTACCTAAATTTAGGCACGATAAGTATGTCGAGTCAGCTAGTTAATCATAAAATTAAAAAACCTATCACAAGTGAGTTTCCTTACCATTTACAATTTTTTTTTTTTGTTTATTTGCCGTTTTTTTTTTTTTATTTTGTTGCCTGTCAAATGTAACTGTAACTTGAACATTTTATTTTATTTATAACCGAATGTAGATACTACGTAGGATTACGTAGTGAAAAGGTGCCAAAAGAGCCCTATAAGTAAGCCTACGCTGTCTGTCTGTCTGTCCGACCGTGAAAGTGTTCTATCATCTAGAAGCCTAAAATTTTCACAAAATATGTGGTTTATGTTTAGCTTTTATTTTCAAGTTAAATGACGCAGTTAACATAATTATAACATTATTTATTTTAGTATTCATGAAAAAATAATAAAAATAGTTATTACAAATAACAAGGCTGCAAAGTCATTACATATTAGATACCGAACAAGCGAAAGATTAAAAGATTGTATCCATGAAAAATAAATCCTAAGCAAAGAGAGAGATTAAAAGGCACAAGACCTGACTAATTTTGCATCCCTGCAAAACGAATAAGTTTTCATATTACTACAGCAAGGAAAATACAAGAAACAACAGATACTAGAAATACAATTAAAATATCATAAATTACCATTTGATTGTTCATAGCATTTAGCCTACCTACAACATAGCAAAAGCCTACCTACAACATAGCAAAAGCCTACCTACAACATAGCAAAAGCCTACCTACAACATAGCAGAAGCCTACCTACAACATAGCAAAAGCCTACCAACAACATAGCAGAAGCCTACCTACAACATAGCAAAAGCCTACCTACAACATAGCAGAAGCCTACCTACAACACATAACGTCAAGAAGGTACAAGTACTTGTTTTGTTTGAATATTTCAAAAATATACTTTTTTTTGAATGTCTGCCTGTATGCTGTCAACTTTTGTTGTTTGTTTTATTAGCCGTACTTTTTGCGCGAGAACTTAGTTCTTTTGAACCAGATATTAGTAAGTTCAATGCATATCTTCTCTGCTGAAAACACTCTTATTGTTAACTTCCTTTAAGCTTATTTAAACCAAAATTATGAAAACCAAAAATAAATAAAAAAAGCTGTTCGGAATTACGAACTGCAATATATTGTCTACACAATAAAACTTAAACGGAATATTAATTGTAATACTTTTGCATTAAAGTTAATGTTTAGTTTCATAGATAATGTATTGTAGTTGGTTAAATTTTTAATTACAACAAGAATAAATAAGTTTAAAGTATAATTTTGTTCTAAGAATTTTAAAATTGGCATGGTGCAAATTCGGATCGCAACTTAAAAAAAAGAAAAAAAAAGAAACATTTATTTATTAGAATTACGTAGTTGGTACATAATTTTGGTTGTTTTTACTATAAACATATTACTTTTATTAAATAAACTTAAAGTTAATAATTATAAAACATGAGTAACTCCACCAGTGACGCAAAGAACCTAAGTTTACCCGCGAAAAACAGGTAAATACGTCTGAGCGTGCGATTTGTTGACTACATGCAGACATACAAATGGCGCTCAACTTATTTCAGACTTATAATGTTGTTATCAATACTTCATTAAACTATTTAAAATAAGTACCTATATTTGTTCCATTCATAAGCAATTAAACACTAATTATTGTTTATCTAGTATATATTTTTGTGTGATTTGCACGGCTGGTTTATTTGGGTTTCGTTAAAATCCCTCGCTTTGCTTAGGATTCAATTTTTGGACATTTTGGTTAAATCTTTGAATCCTTCGCTTACTCGAAATTCAATATAGGCAGTCACGCCAAAAGCAACTTTCCAGCCTTGCGTAACAAATAACTATTTCTAAATAGTACCAAGCACGAGTTCCCATCATCACAGCAATGCCTTCAGACGTTAGTGTCACAGTGTTCTCTGGATCAGGAGTACAACAAAGACAACGGAATCACACCAGAAGACGTCGCAGCTCAACGGACGTGGCTGAAAACGCAGACATACCTGCCTCAAAGTTACATCACTGGTAAATTATTTTCTCGGAAATGTTCAGTTTACGTACTGAAATAGTATACCTAAAGTACGTAGGATTGTAAAATTTAAAAAAAATGCTCCCTCGACACCAGGAAGTTAGCATTTATATTCATCACAGATCATTTTTTTATTATTTTAATAATTTATATAAAATAAGTCTACTAAGTAAACTAGTATAAGAATATAATTCTTGTAGTTTTAAAAATTGATACAGTTATTTCTTCGGATGTCGTAATGAATATGCTAAAATTTCGCGGGAATAGAAAAGAATAATCTTTTTTTGCACAGAATATTGTTGAGACTAAAATAGTTGTTAACAATTATATTAATTCTGTACATTTTCATGGGGGTGGAAAGTGGTGGGCGAGATTAGGGGTGAGCTAGAAGAGGGGTTGTCACCTTTTTTAGCCTTTTTTCACTAATACTTCCACAAAAATAAACGACATCCTTGCTATAAATTAAGCTCATCAATAAAATCAATCAAAAAATCAATACTTTTATTTATCAAGATTTACAAGATGTTGAATTATAATGGACATTGTTTTCCAAATACAAAAAAGCAGTCTCATATAGGTATTGTGATTATTAACAATTTTCTTCATTATTATCAGCATGGTGGCAAACAAGCTTACGACCCACCTGTTGCTAAGCGGTCACCGTAGCTAATGTACGTTTGCTACCCCAGGAGCATTCATTGCACTTTGAGGAACCTTTGATAAATATTCCACAAGAATGGAGTCTCGTTTATTTTTACAGTAGTAATCTTCTTCTTTGTAATTGCCATCGTCTCCAGTTTTCTCAAATTGTCAAGCCGGGAAGTAAAAATCTGAAATCGGGAACTTTTCTTTTCAAAAGCTGAAAAAACTTTTTTCATTCCTTTCACTACCTTAATTTCAGCACTTGCGACACAACCTCAGCACTTGCGACACAACCTCAGGCATTAAAATAACGGCAAAGTACACAATGGGCTGCCAATGTTTTTAAATCTTTGTTCTCTAGAAGCTGCATAAAAATCAAGATTCTAAATCAACGCAATAAAAGAATACGACCATTGCGTATTGATGCCGCATAATTTAACAATAATCCATAACCAATCGGGTAGCTTTCGTTGACCTAATCTTGAAAATTGACAAAAAACAAGGTTTCACAGCACAGGTAGGGGAAAAGATAAAAAAAAATACCAACTTGGACCTTTTGACTCGGTTCAACGACGGGCTGTGAGAATTGTCACGATCCCAAACTTACTTGCCGTATCGAACCCTTAAGTCTGAGTAGAGATTTTGCCTCCCTGTGTGTGTTCTACTGCTTGTACAATGGGATGAGTTTTGAGGAATTGTTCGAAATGATGTCCACGGCTACTTTCTACCATCGCACCGCTCGCCATAGGCAGGGAATTCATTCTCATACTTTAGAACCGAAATGGTCGCGTACAGTGTGGGTTCAGAGAAACTTTCTCCCGTGAACGCTTAGGTTGTGGAATTAGCTCCCTGCCCAGGTTTTCTCTAAGGACTACAGTATGGGGTTCTTTAAGAAAGAAGTTATTGGATTTTTGAAGGGTCGGAAACGCGCGAGTGATACCCCTGGTATTGCAAGCCTCCATAGGCCACGGTGACCGCTTACCATCAGGCGGACCGTGTGCTTGTTTGCCACCTTAGTGGTATTTTTTTTGGTCAAAACGTTTATTTGTTGGACTGGATGTAATCTGTTCTGTAACAGTTTATCCCAACAAGGTGGGAGTACGCTTACAATACAGGTTAATCCAGGATCTAGTCACCAAAACGTCCCAACAGTGGTGGAAGCGCTTAGCAAGCTATATCTTGATATTTCTCAATCTCACAATTTTTTTTTTTTTTTTTTTTTTTTTTTTTTCTGAGCTGACTATGCAGTTGGCTGTTGCAGCCATTATTCGGGGAGGTCGTAGAGACTAATCTCGCTATCCGGACAGCGAGATCGTCATCTGGGGACGTTAGTACGTGCCGAGGCCGCCTAACAATAGTTTTACGACCGTGACCGGGTCGATCGGGGGGACGATACGTTGTGGATTGCACAATTAAACGATTCGGGTGATTTTGCGTACGCTCGAAAAAGCGGACTGCCAAGTCTTTAAAGTATTGGGGAATCGTGGGAAGTTCGAAGTCTCTGTGTAGGTCCGCATTGCGAACGTACCAAGAGGCTCCAGAGGCCGCTCTGAGAAAGCGGTTTTGGAGGGTCTGGAGTTTGTGGAGATTGCGCTTGGACAACGCAAAGACTACGCTAGCATAAGCTAGTATGGGACGGATACAAGTTGTGTAAAGATTTAGCTTATTTCTAAGCGACATCTTACTATACTTGCCTATCATGGGATAGAGACGGCCGAGGACAAAAGCTGCTCGGTCTCTGACTATTTTGGTGTGAGCTTGGAAGTTCAAACGACTATCCATGGTCACACCGAGATATTTGGTCTTATTTTGCCAGGGAATGGCACGACCGAAAAGAGAAAGGGGAGAAGGCTGCGGAGGGCGGCCTAGGGTAAAAAGGACGGCAGAGCTTTTGTCGGGATTCACCTCGATTCTCCATTTCCGAAACCACTCGCCTAGGGCGGTGATAGCGGGTTGGAGTCTCTCAGTGATTCGACTCACTTGCCTATCTGTGGTATAGAGAGCGGTATCGTCCGCAAAGAGGGCTAGGTTGGTACCTATCGTTTTAGGGATATCGTTTGTGTACAGAAGGTACAAGATGGGAGCGAGCACGGACCCTTGCGGGACTCCTGCTTCTATGGGACGGGGGGAAGAGAGAGTGCCTTCGACTTTGTAGCGAAAGCTACGATTCGACAAATAGTCTCGTATGATGAGCACGAGACGATCTGGCAACTGAAAGTTGTACAGTTTAAAAATTAAACCGTTGTGCCAGACTTTGTCGAAAGCTTTCGCTACATCGAAGAAGACAGCGCCCGTGTGACGGGTCTTACCTAACGCTGGCTGAAAGCCTGTAAGAATATGTTCCGTTATGCGGAGGACTTGATGGACGCATGAGTGTTTGGCACGAAAGCCGAACTGCTCATCTATTAAAATGCCTCTGGAAACTATAGCGTTCCGTAGGCGAGCAAGGAGGAGGCGTTCATAGAGTTTACCAAGGGCCTTTAGTAAACTTATGGGGCGATAGGAGGACGGCTCGGTACGAGCTTTACCTGGCTTATGGATGCCTATAACAATTGCATCTTTCCATTGAGAAGAAGATGCAATGTTCCATAGCAGCGTTAAAGATCGCTACTAGGAGGCAGACAAGGGGCAGAGTGAGGCGCTTTAGGATATCGTTAGAGATACCGTCCGCACCGGGGGACTTACGGGGGCGTAGGTCTTTGATGACCTGTACGACTTCGTCGACAGTGACAGGGGGCAGGGGGTCTTGTGGAGGCAGAAAAGTTCTGCGCTCCACTTCGCCGTCTACCTCGCGCACGTGGTCGGGATCGAAGGGCTGTGTGCTTAAAGCACATTGGGCTTGGAGGCTAGACGCTAGGCAATCCGCTTTTTCGTCGTCGTTGAACGCGGGAACGTTGTTGGGACGAGATAACGGAGGGAGAGAGTTCGCGATTTCGGACTTTAGAGCTCTGGCTAAGTGCCAATAAGCTTGGTGAGAAGGAGAAATGTTCTCCATAAGATCACCGAAACGTTGGGCGCGAAGCTCAGCTACAGCGGTTCTTACACGGCGGTGTAAGTCGTTGAAGCGAGCTTTATTATCGATAGTGGGAGCGCGATCGCGAGCGCGGCGGGCCGCGTTACGCTCAGTCATTAGCGACCTGATGTGCTGAGGCAGGATTAGGTGGTGATAATCACCAACCGGCACTTGTCGTGAGCACTCGCCAACGGTGGCGGTCAGGTGGCTAGTGAGTGAGTCGATAGCTACGTTAAGATCGGTCGCGGATGAGATTAGGTCGGGAACGCGGTCTAGATGTGGCGAGCTGGGATTTTCAAGCAATCGCCCAAATTTATCCCAGTCCGTCACGGTTCTAGTGTCGGGAGGAGAGTCCGAAGGGAAACCTAATCGGAGGACGACAGGGCGGTGGTCCGAGTCAAGTTCGTCAAGCACCTCTATAGAGCGAAAGCTTAGCCTTACATTCTTTAGAAGTGCTATGTCGAGTACGTCGGGGTTAATCACAATTAATATTTACACGCAGATGCGATATATTTCTCCTACATACAAAACCATAGCGTGTGTTATTTAAATAACAGCGTCATCTCTTGACAAAGTCTCAGAACTAATTATCTAAGTTACACCATAATTATAAGTTATCAATATTATTATTGTCATTAAGGACCCCTCTTCGGGTAAAGGCCTCCTCCATTTTACTCCACATCTTTCTATCTTCTGCTTTTGTAATCCAGACTTTACCAGCTTTTTTATTTATTTCATCTATCCATCGTTTTTTAGGTCTTCTTCTCTTCCTTTCATTTGTTGTTCCTGGCCAAAAAGTTACTTTTTGAGCCCAGTTTTCTTTATCCATGCGTGCTACATGACCAGCCCATTTCCATTTCAGCTTCTTCAAGTGTTCTAGAGCGTGATAATATATTTTCTTTTTCTTATGTCTACGTTTCTTTTGTTGTTTGCCCAAATAAACGTTATTTTGAAAGTACTCTCATAAGATGTTGTTGACTTTTATTGGTGTTTTTAGAGGGTTTGTCATGACTTTTGTCTTACTAGTGTTTAGTTCTAAGCTTAAGATTAACAAGATTGACACATTTTAATTTATCACGAATTGCACAACTTCAAGAAACACGTGCGCGATTGCCGTTTCGTTCTCTGTATTTTAATGTGTGTATCTGTATTTGCTTGATCAATTTAAATTTTAACTCAATGGTATAATATTGAAAGTGATTTTTTTTAATTTAGATACTACCTGGAAAGAACAAATAGTTGGTTGCAGCATAGGAATAAACACTCTTTTTTTTATTCATATTAAAAACTTATTTTGTAACTTTATGTTTACCACTACCGGCCCCACCCGGCCTTAGGCCTTTTAATATTTAGGGATAAATGTATATTTATGCATGACATAAGTAGCTTTTTTTTTCAAATTACAATTAACAATTAGATTGACATTTAAAAATTCGTAATGTCTTTTGAATGGAATATCCGATTTGAATAACCCAAAAATTAATATACGGGTATTGAAACAATTTTGAATACAAAAGGATTTATTTGGATAAGGATAAATACAAAGGTATGCATAAAATGATCTGATTTTGGTCGGCATTTCTTTCAACTTTTTAAATGTAAAAATGTAGTTATAGTGACATAACTATAATAGTAGGATATGTGGTATCGTGATGTTTTTTATAGATATTGATATGTTCTTTAATATTGTGGAACATTTTTTTGTACTATCACCAATAGTTAGCGCATGCGATAAAAGAAATTTTTTGGCAATTTTTTTTATACCTTGGGTTACATTATTGAAGTTTTAGTAGAAATCCCTAATTTTTCCTAGAAATTAAAATAGCCTTTGTTACTCAGGGATAATGTAGCATTTTAATGGTGAAAGAATTTTTAAAGTCGTTTCAGTAGTTTTTGAGTTTATTTGTTACTAGCTTCTGTCAGCGGCTTCACCCGCCCTAAATTTTGTTATCGGCGTAGGGTCTTACGGCAACCCCTCAAATATAGAAAAAAAAAACAATCAAATATTTCCTCTTTAATGGCATAGTAAATTCGTGTCTGTGAAACCATGTAAATACACATACAAAATTTCAACCCAATCGGTCAACCCGTTTAGCAGTTGACAAACCGACAGCAGCGCCACCTATCGGGTCCAATTGTATTTTAAAATCATTCAGGAAACCATCGAAATACCCATATAAAATTTCAACCCAATCGGTTCAGCCGTTTATTATTTACGTGAAAAAGATAAGTACGGAAGGATAATTCTTACTACCCGTTGTCCTATTACTCGTTTTCCCGTAGGAATGAAGCATTTTCCCGTGATAAAAAGTAGTCTATCTTCATCAGGGATAATGTCGGTTTCTAATGGTAAAATAATTTTTAAAAATCGGTCCAGTAGTTTCGGAGCCTATTCAATACAAACAAACAAACAATCAAATCTTTCCTCTTTATAAATTAGTGTAGACAATCATACAAACATACAAATCTTTCCTCTTTACAATATTATTATTAGTGTCAATCAATGTCGAATTATATAAAGTTATAATTTAAAACAATTTTAATGCTTTATTTATATAACAGTGTTGGACATAAAAGTTCACAAATGCGACAAGAAATGATTATTATTAGATTGTTGAATAACCAGTATTCAGCTTGACCTTTTAATCCCAGACATTTTTATTATTCTTCAATTCTTCAATATTATAACATTTTAAAACTCATTTACCTTTTTAATATGTGTGTAAGTATTACTATAAGTGTAGGTAACAAATTGTTATACTTACATATAGAACTGGTAGGTTTAGGTTGTTCTATGAAGTATGAACTATGTGGGTATTTATGTAAAACGTTTGTGAACTGGCAATGACAAACCACTAATACACCAAGTAGCAAAATTCTGTACTAAAGTTGTATGTACAGAACATTTAAACTCAATGTTAACAACTATAGATGATATTGGGCTACTTGGACTGGATTTATATTATGTCTCTGAATTCTTATTAAAGAATTTAACACTGTTAATTCATACTTATATATATTATTTAAAAAAGTATTTTTGTACATTAAGGAATTTCTGATTAAAAATGACTTTTTCTTTGAGAAATAACTAGGGATTGCAATCCCGCAGCTCATTCAATACCGCGGGATTGATATGCGGGATTACTCAATCCCGCGCTGGATCACGCGGAATCCCGCATCTTTGAAATTATGTTATAAAATCAAATTGTAACTACAGATTTTTGTGTAAAAATCATCTTTTATTAATCCTTTCTTACATTGAGCAACAAAAATTATTTCTTTTAATTAAGTATAAGTTAATTGTTATCTGTTTTCTTTCTTTAAATGTTTGGCATAGTTAATTAGTTTTGTTTAATTTTACCCTTACTCCTAACAACAGTTTTAAATTTTTAATACAGTCTTATTCATATAATAACTAATAATCAAATCATAACCTTCTCTTAGATGCTATTACTATGATATCAACCTATGGTAATAATTTTTAAAAATACGCTGTGTTGAGAATACGATTCGGATTGCCTCTCAGCATGCTTCATACAAACGAATTTTTCACTTATTGCTGATAAAACCCCACGACATTTTGAAGACATGTTTTAGTAATAAATATCTAGGTCTACAGTGTGTCAGTTTTCTGTTAAATTTTATAGTTCAAAAGTTATACAGGATTCTAGTTTTTTATACAAATGGTTTAAAAAAAGATTTCTAGTTAGTAAAATATTTACAAAATTTTGGAAAACCACAGACATATATATTCGGCTTGAGATTATGACTAAGGAATTTTACAGTGATTGATGATGACAAATGAGAAATTCGTTTGTATGAAGCCCGCTGCAAGGCGCCGCGAGTCGTATCCTCTTAAGAATCAAATGGTATTTATTGTATCGCCCGGCGTTTAATATATTAAACGCCGGACGTTGAATACGAAAACAAAACTCGTCATCTACAGAAAGATGTGCGCAGGCGCAGCGCAGTGCCATTTATGAACAACTGAAACGTCACACTCGTGCTACTCGCGATTTACACGAATGTTTAAGTGCCAAATTTTCCATTTGTGGGATCCGCGGATCCGCGTTTTGAAGGTGCGGGATTCAGCAGGTTAATAAAAGCAGCGGGATCCCGTTTTGCGGGATTGCAAACCCTAGAAATAACCAACATCTTATTAAAAATAGCTTTAATTGGTAAATAGCTAATTTGATGAAAGCTTAAACGTAGGAGGGCGTTTTATAACAAAATAAAAACTTTTGACGAATTATTCTGGATTTTGCTCGAATTTCTCTAAAAGCTAGATCGTTCGTTTGGTTAAGTTTCTAATAGATATCCTATCCCTACTGTGTCACAGTATTTTGTAGCAATGTTCGATTTGTGACTTTTTTTATAAGTTACTTCCATTCCTAACTAAGTTCCTAAGCCCGAATGTCTAAGGCTAGCAGAATGTTACCTTACTTATTCTAATAAAGTATCTTTTTAAAATTCATAAACTTACTTCGTTTCATGGGACATGAAATTAGTCTTCATTATTTTTAACTTGGTTCCTACATCCACAGTTGCAACCTTTATATTTGCGGCTAAGCAAGAGTTTGTGACTCACAAATATGTTTTATCATTATGTATTGTTTGTTTATGTGATGTAGTTTCACAGATTTAGATTTAGTTCTGACCTATCATTGCTGCGAACGAAGCTCTGAAGTCACGAAGCAAGTAATTGATTTAAACTTCACGTTAAGGACACTCTTCACTGGTTTGTTTAAGAACAGGACTGTTGATGATAATGTTGTAAAAGCTATAAGTACAACGTAACTTGAATAAAATTTTACAAGTTTTAAAATGATATTATGTATATTATTTATATTCCGGGGAACTTATGGTTGATTTTTAAAGTTCTGGAATTAAATAAAAAAAAGTAAAAAAACATAACACTTGTAGCTCTTGTAGACGACACCGGACGCATCAATTCAAATATTCCGCGGTCCGTCATTCGGCATGCTGCTCTCATTGTAACCTATACAACACCGCACGTGGTCCATTCATTACCTATTTGTCCGGTTTTGTCATGTCGGTCCGTCCTTATCTCATAGCCTTACAACCCTTGTACCTAGACATCCGTTTTTGACGCAGACCGACAGAAAATGACATTCGGCACGAGTACACGCTCTCATTGTAAACCTACACAACACTGCGTTTTCTTGTTAAAAAACGAACCCCTACAAGGGTTCTTATACGAGCATGAAGTACGAATGTGTGTTATGAGAACCGCCATACAATTTTGAAATAGATAAGTGAAAAACAATACTTTATTTCTATCAATAGAACTAGTTGAAGTTTCAACATTTCCAGGGACTCTGACTCAGTTTACCCGCTGTTTGTCATCAGCCGGTCAGCGCTAAGAGTAACACAACCGAAACTCTACTGATATTTTGTGTATAACTTTGATTTAGTATTCAATAAAAAAATCCCATGTTATATATATTTATATACAAAAATAAGGAAATGGGTCAAAGTTGTTAATCTCAGACGAATTTTGTTATGGGGCTTTCTCAAGAACCAAACCAGCCAGGAATTTCAAATATGTTTATATTTTCCACCGTATTTTTTTTTATGTATTGATCTCGTGTCATTTATTATTTAATTCACCTGAAGTTGTCTTCTAATTGTATATTGACATTTTAAATATATTAATGTTGACATTTTTTTTTTCAAAAATCTGTACATCCTTTTTATTGGTGTAGTCGCCTTTTATATTAACCATTTTTTTACTTTATTAAAATTTATTAACTATGTTATTATAAATTGTTAATTCATTTTACTTTTAAGCAAGTGCACTAGTAGTTGTCCTATAATTATAGCGGCACTTACCTAGTTAAAAATTCTATTCTACGTAAAATATTGTATCAGTGTACGCTATGTTAGTGATCGAATAAAAAAAAAACTGTTGTATTTAAGGTTGGTGACGCCTCTACCCACTCTCTCAAAAGGAGGCTACGCTTGTCTATATGTTCGTCTTCTGGACTGTAATCCTAAACACTATGTTTATAGTTAAATCTGAAATATAGGACTATTTTCCCGCGAATGGTAATATATGTATTTTTGCACGTACGGCATTTAGGATATTGTGTCACATTTCTTGATGCCAAATACCTACTTCAATGCGTGAAAAGTCCATACGTGTGTGTTACTTAATATTGTACAATATTGTGATGATAATGACGTGGTCCCTAGTTAAAAGGATCTCAAGTAAGATTGGTGAGTGGTCAGGTAACTAGGGAAAGAGTTATGCTAGGTGTTGCTTGTAAGCAGTGCAAAGTGGCAATTTGTAGGTCACATCGGTTGTCAATCGATAACCGGTGAAGAATTTTTGGGTGGTAGGTGGGTGATGTCACTGAGCGCAGCAAGATCGGATTGTGTGTGGAGGTCAAGGTTTGTATGGGTGTGTGTGTGTGTGTGTGTGTTCGCGCTGAGCTACCATGCCCAAAAGTATGACTGCAATCATAGTTGCGATGACATAGTTCCGTATGCCGGCAATCTTGTCAAAAAACTAAACAGCATGGCTAAGCTTTGCGATTTCATAATAGAGATTAGAACAAATACTTTAATTAAAGTAATCTACAAACAAAATAAAAATATTACAATAATAATAAAAGTTCTTCAACAGTGAATATTTGTTGTTGGATTCACCAGCCGCAATCTGTGTGCTACAAAATACGGCATTTCGATTCTTATATGTTCCTTAGAATTGCGAGTTAGGTAGGTATTGTCATCGCGCCGTGTTTGTTGTTTTGATTTTCCTTGTTTAAAACAAAGATATAATACTGGTTAACATAAGAGAATATAGGTAACCTCACCTTAGCATCACCGTTCCGTTTAAGCATTCAGAATTGACAGCTGCCAAAAGGTAGCGCTGAACACCCATTTCCCGACATGGGTATTTGGTAGTGATATTTCGTAGCACAACCGCTTAAAGGGAACGCTAAAAGTCAATTTTAGACTTTGCTATGATTTTGCTACTAAAAGCTAATAAAACACGAACCGCTAACAATTCTGCTACGAAGTAGTGAGATGGGCGTTCCAGGCTTTATTGGTGAAAATTGCGAAATATTCTATATAACTTCTGAGCTTAATATCTATTAATCCTGGCTTCGTCGATCCAACATTCGTTATCAAATAATACAAAGGAAATAACAATGAATTACTGCAACTATTTTTGATCTTAAGACTCATCCATTTAAACTCAAATAAAATTTATTATGCGAGTCCGCCATTGTTGTTTGTAATTTGTTTCCTAAGTCGAAAAATTTGTGTGCAGTTTTAAAATTTGACTTTAGAAATCTGGGTTAAATCACGATAATAAGGCGTTATAGATACTGCCAAAGAAATGGTTTCATAAGTTTTTAAATATAGGCAATAATTTTCATTCAACAGAACCCTAACTTAATACGGTAAGAAATACACTTGGTCAATTTTTTATTTCTGTCTCTACATTTATTTTCCTTAAATTACAAACATTCACATTTTTACATATTACGATTTTGTCTGCGATAAGAACAAGTGTACTAAATTAAAATGGTTCACTTGCCAGTTTGTCTGTACAATTACTTACGTTATTAGAAAATTAGTTCTACTTTTTAGGGTTCGGCTTTTAAAAATCGGTCAAGTGTGAGACGAACCGAAGCTGTTGCCATTTTAAATAACCGTATATTAAGAGACGTTTGTTTCAATTTCCTACATTGAAACAAACATCTTGTATATACAAACGTGTATACAAGTAACACATTTTAGTTGTTTTTTTATTATCGAATACAAAATTTAAACTAGCAGTGAAAAATAGTGCGGACTCTATGTCTCTCTTGCAATGAAGAATAAAAACCGGCCTATTTTAATTTACCGGTACAACGCCATCTAGCTTATTATCGAGAGAAATAGTAACACATTTGTTTTTAGAAACGATATTCAAAGTTAAGCAACGCCGGGCTTGGTTAGTAAGTGGATGGGTGACCACTTGCGGCACATTTTTTTTAAATTAAGTAAATGTACGGAACACACGGTGCGCAAGTCTGACTCGTACTTGGCCGGTTTTTTTTTAAATTGAATGTCTAAAACATTGAATTAGAAAGTAAGGTACTCTTCTACCTCTTCTTATACACACACTATCATTGATTTGAGTAAATATTAGATTTAATTTTATGTAAAATTAAATTCTCTATATCTACCATATTCTTCGATATCAACTTTGACAACCCGTTTCACCTTGCTTTGCGTTGCATAAAAAACTTAACACCTAGTATGAAGTTTCTAAGCTTCGTGGTGGGTGTACGTTTTCCTGTAAGACAGGGAAATTTTAATTCAATAAAAAATATAAGAAAAGCCAGTATCTTTCCTAAGTGTAACTTAAGTGATATAACATTAGCAATAATATTATAAAACCATAAAATTTTCATTTGCATTCATGTGCTGATCAATAAAGATTATTATTTATAGTTTCAACGCAGATGCTTTTGATTTTAAAGTATATCTTTATATGTTCTGAAGGAAACCTAAATGCTAGATCAGTTGTGTTTATAAAAAAAGTTGATATAAGTTTTTACAAAATTTAGTATGTTTTAAAGCAGCATTAAATATTATAAAATATTTTTTTTGGATGTTTACATTAATATATTTTTATTACAATATAAATAAATACATATATATATTTATTTCTGTGGTTCTCTAGCCGTGCATAACAAAGTAAGTGTTTATAATATCTTGTCTGAGCCATAGACATAGACACTGGGTGTGTTATTTTCAATAAAATCGGCCAAGTGCGAGTCGGACTCGCGCACGAAGGATTCCGTACCTATAAAAATGGCAAAAAAATCACATTTGTTTTATGGGAGCCCCCTTAAATATTTGTTTTTATTTTAATTTAATTATTGATTTTGAAAGTGACTATATAACTAAATATTCTGTGCATATTTTAACCTCGCACGCGCAACGTCCCAATACGGGGTTTAGGTGTATGAAGCACCTCATTAAGGCGCATATAGCAGCTAACTAGCGCCGCCATTAGATATCCTAAATTTTCTCTTCGTACTGCGACATTTGGATTTTAGAAATTCGTTTTCTACGAAGAGTAAATTGAGGATATCTAATGGCGGCGCTAGTGGGCTGTAAGAGGGGCCTTAACTAAATAACCGGACGCGCGAATCGTCTACCTGTTGCCGATATCAATATCGAGTAATAAAATTATTATAATTATTATTAAAATTAATTTTTATAAATTTTTGTATGGGAGCCCCATTAAATATTTATTTTATTATATTTTTTATTATTTGTTGTTGTAGCGGCAACAGAAATACATCTTCTGTGAAAATTTCAACTGTCTAACTATCACGGTTCATGAGATACAGCCTGGTGACAGGCGGACGGACGGACGGACGGACAGCGGAGCCTTAGTAATAGGGTTCCTAATTACCCTTCGGGTACGGAACCCTAAAAAGTGTGAGCGTTTGTCACTTTTAATGCATGTTTGTTTCGACTCATCGTGAAGATTATTGAGAGAACTTATGTTATGAGAAGAACTTGTGGTCAAAGAATAATCAACTCTCTTGTGGCATACATTAAAGCCATAAAATAACAGTGAAAAGGTTTATGCTTTGGTATAAACATATAATTATGGATACCTATCTATCTACACTTATTCCTTGTACAGAAAAGTAAGCCGTACGTTGCCGTTTTGTAACATCGTAGCATTGCCGTCCCATGTAACTATTATATATATATTTACGTTAATTTTTTTAAATTTTCAAACAGTAAAATAATTTTCTGTCAATCTTCTAGCACAACCGTATTGCACAGCACAATTACCCAAGTATTAAAAAAATAAATAAAAGCGGTACTCACTTTTTGCTGGTAGCAGCACTAACTCGTAAAATTCTTACCTTGTTTAGTTTTTTTTAATACAGCACAAGACGTCACACTTCGGCACGTAACATCACATACTGGCACAAGATTACACACTCCTGCACATAGCAAGACATATCGGTACAAGATAGCACATTTCTTAAAATAACAACACATTTCGGTACAAGATAACACACTTCTGCCCATAACAGCACATACGGGCACAAGCTAGTAAGCTCCGTCACATAACAGCATATATCAACACAATATAGCACACATGCGCACGTAACAACATATACTGGCAAAATATAGCACTCTCCTTCACATAACTAAATCGCACACGATTATTGACTCAAGCTAGCACAGTCTGACACATATAAGCACATACCTGAACAAGAGCACACTCCGGCGCATAGCAGCACATACAAGCACAAGATGGCACACTCCAGAAAATAACAGCACAAGATTTTATCTAAGACTAAAAACAAGTGTTCCTAATACAATTTACGCATTTTAACTATAGCAATGTCATCTTCGCTTGTGGTCGAGCAGTTTCCCTTAGAGGAGGAGTACAAAAAAGACACGGGTATTTCACCTCAAAATATCGCTCATCTGCGAGAGTGGCTAGACTCGCAACCTCATCTGCCGAGAGAAAACGTCACAGGTCAGTTATTGTTGTATTACAAAGTTACTTTTTTCTCTCAGTTACTAACTATTTCGATACTTTTTGATACTGGTTTCGCATTTTTTTATTTTATTGTACACATTAAAGATTGTGACAATTTCTAAATTAAAGTTTTTGATGTTCAATAGTTTAAAAGAAAATTTATTAAGATAACTCGACTTACAATGCACTTATTTTATAAATGTTCAAATTATATCAGAAAGAAAACGTAACACTAAAAATATCTCCCCTGTCTTGTACCTTCTGTACACGAACGACATCCGTTAAACGTTAAGTACCCAATTAGCCGTCTTCGCGGACGTTATGCTATTTACACCACCGACAAGCAAGTGAGTCGAATCACTAAGAGACTCCAATCCACAATCACCGCCCTAAGCGAATGGTTTCGGAAAAGGTGAATCACAGTGAATCCTGACAAAAGCTCTGCCATTCTCTTCAGCGTTGGCGGCCCTCCACGACCATCTTCCCTCTCACTCTTCAGCCGTGCCACTTCTTGGCAAAACAAGGCCAAGTATCTCGGTGTGACCCTGGATAGGCGTCTCAACTTCCACGATCACACCAAAATAGTTAGAGACCGAGTCGCTTTTGTCCTCGGTCGTCTATATCCCGTGATAGGCAAGTACAGTCAGATGTCGCTTAGAAATAAGCTGACTCGTTACACCACTTGCATCCACCCCATACTAGCATACGCTAGTGTCGTCTATGCGTTGTCTAAACGCAACTTCCATAGACTCCAGACCCTCCAAAACCGCTTCCTAGGAGCGGTATCCGGAGCCCCCTGATTCGTCCGGAATGCGGACCTACACAGGGACTTCGAGCTCCTCCAGAGTCTCGCCCCAATAGTCCGGTGGAGCAGTAATGCCTGTGTTATCACCGCTGCAAGAATGCAGCACAATCCATATACATTTATATAAAAATGCATAATTTATGTCAAGTAATGTTTCGTAATAATAAGTTAATATTAAGTATATATTAACACAATAAAAACTATTTTCCTAATAGGGACTAGTTTAGATTTAAAACATGTAATAACAATAAGTGTAAAATTGTATTAGGTTAGGTAAAAGTAGAGTAGGTTTGTTTCATTTCCCCTCTTTACTATTTGTTGATATCAAAAATATTATTGTGTGAGTACCGACATGTTGTCGACTTAGTACGCACGACTATCCCCAAAAAAGCGGGAATTTTACTGTTATGTATGTATGTAAAACATATGCCATTTGTTGTGCAAAAATGTACAGAACCACGATGTAAAGTTCTATATAGACCGTATGTACGGTTACTAAGTTACAGGTGAAAATAGTTAGCGTGTTGAGTATTGTACATTCTTTCTCCCTCACTCCTATAACAATAAACTGAAAATGGGATACAAAAGAGATGGGTCTATGGGTGAAAAAGGGAAAGACTGTATGAAACTTCACATGGCTAGCGTCAATAAGTCCTTAGGCTGTGCCTAAAATAAGTATCACAGGTTAAATGCACACCTTTGCCTCTATACGTAGGTATCTACACCGTTACGGCAAGTAGTATGGTTAGGGCGCAAATTACAAGTAAACTTATGAAATACATTAGCTTATAACTCAGCAACCGGGTTACATAGGATAAAGGTAAATGTATCATTAGATACCGCTTATAGGCATCTATCGAGATAAATAGATTTCATACAGATAGCTTTAAGCCCTGAAGTACAGGAGCACAAGTAAATACCTGAAAACTTGTATCACACATTTTTTCATGATTAAACATACGGATAGACACCAAAAATACTGAAAGGTGAAATACGTCCGAATTTTAGGTCTATTTTTTGACATATAGCACAAAGTCTGTAGTCATCTAGTATAGGCAGAAAGCCCTGAGAGCTAGAATTCCAGCTCTTCTCTCACTACGGCCTAACCGTAGACGATGGAACATACCACTATGTGTCGTTGAAGCCGCCTCCGAAAGCTCTATCGTAGGACACCCTGATCGTCATTATAGCTCCTATCGTTTGGCTATAAAACCTTAAAATGTAAAACAACGTTATTGAAGTGAAAACTTCTTTAGCGGCGCTGTGCACTTTTTTTTTGATGGTTAAAAACTGTTAAACTCGCGTCAGGTCACGTGTCCTGATCGAAAATTCGTAAGATGTCACTCGCGTTAGGACACGTGACCTTTATTTACATTAGGTTAGTTTTTATTTTTAGTATATGGCGATTATAAGTAGTACAGGGAGGTTGGATATGGGATTTTAATTCTATGACAGATTGAGCTGTCAAATATACAACATCAAAAAAGTAAATAAACAAAAGTTATTTTTTTTAATAAATTAATATGGATAAGAAGTGATGGGAAGTAAATAGCGAGTATGTTTTCACTTCTGCCGGCACTCCCGGAGTGCAACCCGTTTTTTTTTTAGTCAAGCCACGAACCGTGTGACTGTGACGGCAATAGCCGATAGAGACCCCAACTGTCAGTAGCGATTTATAGCTAGGTAGATATACCTACACTTTCGATATATGTCTATATCAACTACTATATGTTGTCTTTCACTAAGTTTTTGTGTGGGCTAGATTTTCAGTCACCACAGTAAGTACAATAAGTTAAGTACTAAATCAAAACAAAATTTGTTTTGTATTCAATTATTCAAGAAAGTTCAACAAGTTAATAGCCATGAAAGCTAAGAAGTAAAATTTTAGTACATATGTGTTAGAATGTAAGTTAGAAATAAGTGAAATAAAATAGCTGTTGTGTGCATATACGCATTTTCCTTATATCTCAAGCGCCTAAGAAGAAACTTCTTGTCACGGGCAAAACCTTGTGCCATAGATTTCGAAGGGTCTGTCCGCACAGGCTGCACCACCCAACTGCATAGTCAGTACAGAAATAAAAACTACATTCCGCAGAAGAAATAAATAATGAGCAGATCATAACCTAAACGAGAAGCGAAAGAAGCGTATGGGGTAAGATTATTTAGAGATATTCCAACGTTACTCTGAGATCAAGATTTTCTTTAAGTACGCGTTTTACCAATGCACTAAAACCAATAATAAAGTGAATTAAATGTTAATGGAATAATCGCTATTATGAATACGAATATACTTCCAATCACTAGTGAATTTTTATTAACAAATATTAAAAAAAAATGTATAAACAATTAAAGATTAATTAGGTTAATATTATACCGTTTATATAAAGAATAGTGTTTTGTGAAGTAAAACCCTTTAACTTTTATCAAATTAGAGTGTAATTTATCTTTTTCAAAACACGAAAAAGATCTTAACTTGTAACGACAATGGTCGTTATCTTCTAGTAGCAGGTTTGTAGAAAATAATACTCAACTGACCAGATACTAATTAAATATATTTTGTATTAAGTTATAACAAGAACTTAGCAGCAGAGACGGCTCGTCCTAAGGGTCGCTGGTGCAGCGCATTCATTAATTATCTACTTAATAAACAATATGTTTATAGATTTAACTTAAAATAATTAATTATTATGCTTCGATTACTCTTTATGTTAACATAGAATTTCACTAAAGACATTCTATACAGACACACTTAACTCAAGATTTGGTACGGAATTGCACTGAGACGAGTCACTTAGGTAGAGCGCTATCAATTGCGCTCCTATGAAACGAATTTCAGCGCAGAAACTTAGAGCTAAAATCTACGAGTGAGTAAGAGTAAGTTCTACACAGTCTCACACGTGAAACATAAAAATTAGCAAAATGTGGAGCGCCGCTCCCAGGCTATGTAAAGTAAAATACTGTTGCCAGCTTGACCCAGCCTTCGTTTTGGCCGGCGCGCTGTTGCCGCTCTATCAAACAAATGTTACCTACATAAACAGTTTGTAATTGTCTAATAAGTATATCAAAATAAAATGTGATTATTGTGATGTGGTTAAACAGTGCAAAAGGATTTCAGTAATTCAGCTTGAAATAAAGGTAAATGGTCACAAAAATGTGGCAGGAAAACATAGGTACACGCGCGACACACGTTTGTAAATCTAAATAGGCAAATGAATTTTAGTTATAAATAGAATTATAAAAGGTAAGCATTTAAGCAATTCCACTTTTTTTTAGTGAACAACCATTTAAAATAGTCACGAGCCGCCTCTGCTAAGCAGTAACTTATATTTATTACAATAGACGTATCTTTAGAGTTTTAGGAGTATGTATACTGAATACTTGTGGATTAAAATATTACTAAATAATAAATAAATTGTCGCTTAAATACGTAGTGATCTACGTGTATATTTGTACATTTTCTTATTATTTTATTTCCTGATTTAGCTTATTAACATACACGTGACGATTAAAACTTACAAAGTTATTGCGACATTTTTATCCTAAAATTAAACTAGGTATATATAAATGCAAAAGTGTGTTTGTTGGTTTGGCCTTCTTTAACTGGATTACGGATTGATTTCTTGTGCTGAGATAGTTAATGGCATTAAAAGTTACATACATAGTCGTACATAGCGTTATTCCAATCGTAACTTCCCACAGGGTTACATTCATTTACAATTACGGTATACATACAGCTAGAGAAACGGACAAAATTGTCCGGAAATAAATTTCATCGTGGGTATGACAAACAACAGGTGCTATTTATTTTTGACGGCGCAATGAAGCAACAGGTAGGAAGCAAACGATTTTGGACAAAGGTTAAAATCGTACATTGTTCACCGAGAGGTGAAAGTAATTTCACTCGAGTGGTAACATAGTTCTTTACACTACAAATGCGAGGATAATAAAATATAAAAGTTTTAATTTACTTGACAAATAATAATTCACTTTTATTAACATAGATGGCGCTGTACCGAATAATTACAAGCTATGATAATGTTTTCTGTTGTTTGTAATCAGTAAGTAATTTTTTTTTTTTCAAATTATTACATATGGCACTGTACCAAATAAAAAGAAGCTATTAAGATTTTCGTCAGCTTTCACATTGATAGTACTTACGGGTAAAAAAGTAATAATCTCTGCAAACACGTACCTCCAACTGTAGCATGTGTAGTGTAAAGGAAACATAATTATTTATATCTTGATCAGAAATTCGCATGGGAATAGAATCATTCAAGGATGATGACCTAGGGCACAATTTCTTAAGGTTGCAATGGAACAAAGTAGTAACAAGAGGAAGGACGAAAAAGACTAAGAAACAACAAATAAGTTATAGGTACGTTATATTCCTAATGAGAGATAACGGATTTCCACGAAAATAAATTTTCTCTGAGTAAAACGCCGCGGCACTATATTGTTTCAAATATAGTATGTACCTCGCTTAGTTAGTTTAATCTGATATTTGTACACTTACTGTAGACCCACCGCCATGCCCCACTGGTGGAACCACAGGCAATTATTTTTCCCTATAGTATCATTGCTAAAAATAAATAAAGAATATAATAACAATTAAGATTTAAAATAAATAAAGAGTATAATAATAGTAATAATACTTTATTTTAGACATTTTTATTCATATAATAATTTAATGTATATAAATTTATAACAAACATTAAGATTGCATTAGAATTAATAATAAAATAAAATTACATTTTGAATTAAAAATATAAAAATAAGAATAATAATTATGTAAGTATAATTCTTGGAGCAATCATATTTTTTATTTTTTTAGGGAACTTAATGATTAAGTGTCGTTTTTCTTTCTTAACATATAGGGAAATCTTAGTTATTTTTTTTTTATACCACTAAGGTGGCAAACAAGCCTACGGTCCGCCTGATGGTAAGCGGTCACCGTAGCCTATGGACGCTTGCAAATCCAAGGGCATCCACTCGCACGTTGCAGACCCTTCAAAAATCCAATAACTTGTTTCTTGATGAACCCCATACTGTAGTCCTTAGAGAAAACCTTGGCAGGGAGCTCATTCCACAACCTAAGCGTTTGCGGGCGGAAGTTTCTCTGAAACCGCACGGGACGCGACCATTTCGGTTCTAAAGTGTGAGAATGAATTCCCTGCCGATGGCGAGCGGTGCGATGGTAGAAAGTAGGCGTGGACATCATTTCGAACAATTCCTCAGAACACAACCCATTGCACAAGGGGTAGAACACACACAGGGAGGCAAAGTCTCTCCTCAAACTTAGGGGTCGATACTGCAAGTGAGTTTGGGATCGTCGACAATTCTCACAGCCCGTCGTTGAACCGAGTCAAAAGGGCCAAGCTGGTATCCGGGTGCACCCGCCCAGAGATGGCAGCAGTACTCCATATGGGGAAGGACTTGCGACTTGTAAAGTAGCAACCTTTGCCCCGACGTGAAGTACTGCTTCGCTATGTTGAGTACACCAAGTTTTTTGGACGCCAGGTTTACCTTGTCTAGCAAGTGATCTCGGAACTGAACATCGCTGGAGATGTCAACACCAAGGATCCCAATGCTCTTGGAGATGGAGAGGAGAGTGTTCTAGAATTGTGGGACCACAGTGAATGGGGTTATCTTAGCGGTGAACGCGCAGACTTGTGTCTTTGAAGGGTTGAATCGGACCAAGTTTTCCCGTCCCCAGTCAGAGACCTTGGACAGACTGATCTCGATTTGAGACACGAGTTCTTCACGTTTCTCCTCCATAACGGAATGAGGGATGCTTGCACGGCCGTATGTTGTTGATATCCAACATATCATTGATGTACAGTATAAACAGCGTAGGAGACAGCACAGAGCTTTGCGGGACATCAGCATTAATGCCCATGCCATTAGAGCAACTACCGTCAACTACGGCTCGTATGCGTCTGCCGGACAAAAAGCTAGCCACCCATTTGCACAAACCCTGGGGCACTCCGTAAGATGGCAACTTCGAAAGAAGACCCCGGTTCCAGACCCAATCCAACGCCTTCGCTATGTCTAGGCTACATGCCAATGCCTCCCCCTGACTCTCAATGGCTAGTGCCCATCGGTGTGTGAGATACACTAGAAGGTCACCAGTCGAGCGACCGTGGCGAAATCCATATTGACGGTCGCTGATAAGGTCGTGTTTTTCTAGGTATCTCAAAGCTGTGTGTTGATCACACGCTCCATCACCTTGAAGAGGACGTAATAGCGATGTAATAGCGATAGGCCTGTAATTCGATGGATCTGATCTATCGCCCTTTTTGGGCACTGGGTGCACATTCGCAGTCTTCCATGAAGACGGAAATTTTCTAGTATGGCGCAAAGAGGCGCGTGAGTACAGGGCATAACTCAGGAGCACACTGCTTAAGCACCACTGCTGGTATACCGTCTGGCCCACTCGACTTATGAACGTCTAGGGAAAGCAACGCCCGCTGGACCTCTCGCTGTGTTATAAAGATTTCCGGCATGGTCTTACAGGTCCACGGTGAAGTAGGTGGTACAGCGTCTTCGTCGTTCATATTCGAGTTGGAGGCAAAGAGACTGCCCAGTAGATCGGCTTTCTCTTTAGCACTATGGGCCAAATCACCATCAATCTTTTGCAGTGGTGGTAACGACGACTCGCAGAAGTTCCTCTCGGCAGATTTAGCAAGCGACCAGAAAGCACGACTCCCAGAAGGGTAGCTCGCAAGTCGCCCACCTATTTTGCCGATGAATTGGAATTTTGTTCTGACAGTTGCTTTCTTACTGAACCTCGAGGCAGCATTTAATTTGCGTTTTAACTCAGAAATATTCGGATCCTTATTATTACGAGCCGTGGTCCAAGCCTCATACGCAGTTTGCTTAAGAATTTTAGCTTCTCTGCAAGACCTATTAAACCGCGGTCGTTTTTTGACGCCGGCAGCTACTCGCAGGTTAGGAATGAAACATTCCATACCAGCGAGGATTGTCTCAGTCTCAGTGCGCAGGTGTCAGGATCATCTGAGCTAAAGCAGAGTTGCCTCCACGGGTACGATGCATAAAATTCTCGCAATCCACCCCAGTCTGCCGACTTAGAGTGCCATACACGACGCCAATTAGTTGGCCCAGAAGGATCGGGTTGTGTGCATGACATTTGAGTCCGAACGAGACAGTGGTCCGAGGAGCCAAGAGGCGCATCCACTGAGACGGAGTATCCGTCCGGACGTGCAAATTCATGAGCAGATATTTAAAAAGATAAATATAAATATGGTGTCACATGTAGTTCTGTATATAGATAGCGTCTAGTACTTGGATAATACATATATATACATGCAATTGACTTATCAGTTTATTCTAGAATAAAAAAGTGGAACTATAGTGGGGCATAAATTTTTTTATTAAGCCCAAGTTTTCGAAGTTATGGGAATTAAAATCTGTATTAGGAACCTTCTTTTTAAAGTGTAAACGCCGTAGATTTTTTTTTCACACAATATTTATTTTGCATAAGCTTCAAGGTTCGTTGTATTTAAAAAAAAAAAAAAACAAAAAATTAAGTGCTCGGGTTTTGAGTTTCATGATATTATAATATAAGCCATTATTTTTAATATTAAGAAGTTGCTCCAAACAAGAAATTCCGGTAACTACGCACTAATATTAAAAAAAAGCTTCTGTACAGCTTGGAATGGATTTTGTATCTCCACCAAAAGTAAACCTATAGTGTAGATCTGGGTGAACCTATCCTTTTCTGTCATACAGTGAGTGAGGGTGAAAGAGAAAATGGCGGACTCAACAACGAATTCATGAAATTCAATTGATTTTAACTTTTCTAAGTCACACGATCTTTCTTTAACGATTTTAATGTATTATTTAGACAACTTTTTAAACCACACTTTGGCATCCTCATGGTGGGTTATCAACAAGCTTCTGCGAAGAAATTGTGCTTACGATCGGAGTTAAGCACAGTTTTGTGGATCCATTTGTAGTGCGTAGTTGCGTGGTCAATCTACTTAGAAGGTCATTGCGGCAGTAGAATATTTCTGAAAAACTAATCAATTCGATTTCAGGCGCAGAGAAGTCGAAGTTGAGTACGATCATAAGTACATGTAAAAGTACAATTTCCGAAAATTGTCGTAAATGATTCTTAAGGTAAAGAAAATCGAAACGCAAAGAAAACACAATTTCAGGAATTCAGTTTTTCGAACCCATAGTATGTAACTTGTTAGATCTTACTTATTACAAAACCAGCGTTGATATTCTTTGCGTAGAAATTATAGTATTTAACTTATTAGATCTAACTTATTACTATACCTATTATAGTATGTGACTCATAAATCTATCATATTACTTTACCCATTATAGTGTGTAACATATTAGATCTAACTTATTACTATACCCATTATAGTATGTAACTTATTAGATCTAACTTATTACTATACCCTTTATAATATGAAACCTATTATATCTTACTTATTACTATACCTATTATAGTATGTAACTAATTAGATTTTACTTATTACCTTACCCATTATAGTATGTAATTTATTAGATCTTACTGATAAAAATACCCATTATAGTACGTTATTTATTAGATCCAGATGTAATATTCAACTTCCCATCTCAAAGAAAAGTTAATAGTATACGCTATATTGATACAGTCTTTATTTTAGAGCAAAGAGAGCAGTACCATCCATTCATAATTTAGGACAAATTTCTCTTAAGGAACTATTCCTTGCCAAAATATCTTCGTTTGTATAATGTATGTACGCAAAAATTGTCACTTATTAGAAATAGCTGTTGCCCGCGACGTCGTCTGCGTGAACGCTATACTATAGCATCACTTTTTGTGAACGAAACCATAGCGCGATCTAATTCGACGCCAACGCCATCTAGTTAGCAAATAGGAAACATTTTTATATGGTGAAAAATTTATAACACATATAAGTTATGACTTTACACGATTTTTTAACATAAAATAAATGGCAGAAAGTTAAATATGCGTCATTAGATTACACGTTGTTACAGAATGCGTTAAAGAAATAAAGGTTCACTGCTTGTTCCCCGTAGGTGATAGCGTGATAATATGTAGCCTATATGTAGCCGACTTCTTAATAATATTTGTGCCAAATTTGAAGTAAATCCATGCATTACTTTTTGCGTTTATCCCGAACATACATACAGACAAACAGACAAAAATTTTAAAAATTATATTTTTGGCTTTGGTATCGATTGTAGATCACAAGTATTCTTTTAAAAAAATATTCAATGTACAGTTTTGACTTTCCTACCATTTTATTATATGTATAGATAATAGTGACTTACACAGTGTTAATATAAGGAATAAGCATAAATTGTTAGTTCGGAAATGTCGTCTTCAGAAGGTAGATATAGCTCTTTCACAATACAAAGTATATATTTCTGAAATAAAACTCCAGAACATAAGGTCAAATACCTCCAAAAAAATTTTTAAATATATGTCAAAGATAGTTTAATGAAATAAACCTATTACAAAGTTGTTAAATACATAAATGATAAAAATGCTTGGAAAAAATATTTTTATTTTTTATTACCTAGTGTAAGGCTATATTGTATATTAATATGAAGTTGAAAAAATATTAAAGATTAACTGCTGAGTTTCTTGTCGATACTTCTCGGTAGTAAATCATTCTGAACTGGTGGTAATAATAAAATATTATTTTAAATAATAATTAAACTGACGATTTAAAAGCGCTGTTTAAAAGTCTATTTGAATAAAAAAGTTTCAGCTTGAGGTCTCGGACCGCGAATAAACATTTTTACTTGAATGCGTCTTCTTCTTATTTTTCTTATGAGTATAACCTTACCATTCTAGACCTGGAACTGGTGCTGGCGTACCACAGCTGCGACCTCAGCTCCGAGCTCACCAAACAGGTTCTGGATCTACACTACACCCTGAAGACATTGTTTCAAGGGTTCTTCAAGAACAGGAGTGTTGACGAAAAAGTGGAACGCATTCTGAACTGTATGTAAGTATTTTTCACATCAATCACCCACCATGCCTCAAATTAAAAGATAACACGTTCGATTTATATTAACACTAAAAAAACAAAGAACTGTAGTCACAGAAATGGAAATAAATCAGCAAGTGGTACTGTTTCAGGTGCTTTCACTCTTTTTTTCTCTTAATTTAATTAGAAACTTGCTTTTATCGGCGACTCTTCTCACGGTAAATTCGATTATCGACGTGGAATTTCTATGGCAAATCCTTCATTGTATTAAGTAGTTTTCTGTAGCAAATTATAGCTGTAGCCAATGATATAGTACAGTCAAATGAGGTGAAATTTCACTAAAGTCTGGAAATCAGTCTAAGATACAACAAAAACATGTCACAAGTTCGGCCCCATATGGAGTACTGCTGCTGTATATACATTAAAATTCAAAGTCAACTTCATATCCCGAATAAGTTAATGAGAAGTAGAAACTATTATCTAATCTGTGGCTGAAGTGGCGATGGGTAAAACTCAAGAGATGACCAATGGGGCAGGAAGGGTTTTTGTACTACTAAGGTGGCAAACAAGCTTGCGGTTCATCTGATGGTAAGCGATCACCGCAACGTATAAACGCTTGCAGCACCTACGGCTTCTAAAATCTAATAACTTCTTTTCTTGAAGAACCCCATACTGTAATTTTTAGAAAAAACCTTAGCAGAGAGCTCATTCCTCAGCCTAAGAGTTCGCTGAGGACGTATCTGAGACCACACTGTACGTGACCATTTAGGTTTTAAGGTGTGAAAATGAATTCCGTGCCGTTGGCGAGCGATGCGGTTCTTGAGTGGCGGATGACCATGAACTTAGTACAACTTTGGATGATAGGTTCAACTCGTAGGAAATGACACAGAGTTCGTGATTGACAGGTTTACATGAGTAAAGAAAAAAAAAGATTCCGATTATGCAATTTTACTTCCAATCATAATATCGATATATACCGGTACCGAGGCCAAGTTAGAATATATAGTCTTTTAGTGAAGCACATTTTATTTGTTGACGTGTGTAATATGCATAAAAAATAATTGTAGATATGTGTCCATACTTTCAGCTTGCTAACACCTCTCCCGACCCGCACTAAAGAAGGCTATGTTTGTTTCTACGCACGGTTCCTGGACTACGCCCCGAAAAACTTTATCGTCGAAGACATGGTTCGGTATGTGCTCCTTTATGATTATTACCACCCAGCATCATTGAGTCCTTAAACTGTACCGTCACAACAACATACTAATATTCTTTTTCTGATAATCAAACAGTGCTACTTAATATAAAATAAATGTTTCCTCGTGCAGGAAGATCTTGTGCAATTACCTTTTTTTATCATATCATTAAACTAGTAAATACCAGATATACCATCTCATTTTGACTGTTATCTTTCTATCACGAGTATCACAGTCTTCAATGTCTTGCTGTATGTCTGAGTATTTTTGGCAACTCCTGTCCTACTGTTACCAAGACCGTAGCCAGGGTATACTATAAATCCGTTATTCTTTTAGATATACAACCTGAATACAACCTAACAATATTTGACTTGACTTAATATAGTACAAATTTTATGAAATATATATTGATTCCCTCGCAGCCTAGTTGGTAGTGTGGCCAGTTGCTGTGCAGAGGACACCCTCTTCGGGTTCGATTCCCGCGCTGGACAAACTTTATGTTATAATATAAACATTTGTGTTTTTCTTGAGTCTGGGTGTATTTATGTATGATATTTATGTATTTCCAAAAAAAGTAATATTTACGTATTTGTATCCGTTGTCTGGTACCCATAACACAAGGTTTGCTTACTTTGGGGCCAGACGGCGCTGTGCGTAATGTCCAAAATTATTTATTTTTTATTTTTTAAATATATATACATCTATGCGTATGTATGTTACATGAAAGCGGCTCATAACTGTCTTACTAGGAATATCACTATGAAATGAGCACTATCTAGTAATATACTATCTTACTAGACTAATCTAGTGAAATGTATATATTAAACTTTTGTCCTTTTAGAGCATTATTTATGATTCTGGAGCTGTGGCAGTACGAAGAAGGCACTTGGCCGGGGTTAGTGCTGGTGGTCGATCTCCAGGGAATAGTGCTGGGACACCTTAGCTGCCTGCATCCCCAAGTTATGCAGCAGTACCTTTACTTTCTGCAGGTATTAAAACTGTACTAAATTAAGTAAGCGATGGCTGCTTTTTTAAATTTTCTTCTTACAATAATAAAAAAATAGGTTTCCTCACTTTCGGTCCGTGAGATCATGCGCGAGTTATAAAGGTGTTACAGAAATTAGCGCAGGTATAGAAAGTTAATAATACATGGTATAAGGAGAAAATTACTAGCAAGAGGTTATAATGACTCAAGTTCTTAATTTCGACGGCTGTATTTAACATAATTTAAATAAATTAAACTATAAGATAAAAAAATAAATAATCTAACCAAACCACTAGCTCTCGACAAGATCTAGCGGTATCTAAAAATTTTATGAAGTAAAAGAATTTTAGCTAAAGTTAAAGCTTATTGCTAAAGTAATTCATATTTTGAACCACAGATGGCGCTTTTACACTTACTTGATAGAGAGTACGTAGAGTGCGCACGGTGCGCACAGGACAGATTTCATTTTTTTATTTTTTATATTATGGTTATTATCGCCCATGGGTTCTATGAATGGGAGTAGAGAGCATGGAGTATCTAAGTTCTTAGCACCGACTTTACCTGCACGTAATGACGCTGTTTACGAGTAAGTGAACAAAATAGATCACAGTTAGGACTATATTATTTATAGTATTTTAGTAAGGAATACAGTATGGGGTTTCTCAAAAAAGGAGTTATTAGATTTTGAAGAGGCGGCAACGCGCGAATGTTTCAATAGTCCATAGGCTGCAGTTAACCCCTTACACTCAGGCGAACCGTAAGCTTATTTGCCACATTAGTGCTAAACAAAATATTTATCGAATATATAAAAGTTACTGAAGTTTCGCTCGGGTACAGTATTGTATCATCATCATAAGCATTAACAATCCTACCCTGCTTGTTTATTGGTTGCATTTTTCGCAAAGAGCTCTTCTACTAGACATTTATGGAATTCACGTCAAAATAATCATTTTAAGCTGTAACGTGTAACGGAGCGCGTTATCATCACCTGAAGCGCACGCCCAAGGCGCGTAATGCCACCGACCACAACACACACACGCTCAACTGCGACGTCATCGCCCCACCGCTGCACCCCGCTCCGACAAGCCATCGCCGCAGAATATAAAAGGCCCCGTCAACACGTCTCGAGAGAGCACTCAGCCGAGCGCTCTCGTCCCACCTTCCAAACCCACCTCCTGGTAAACAATCTCTCCCCAGCAACCACGACTGACTTCGGGTTGGCTTGAAGGGATACCTACCCCTGATCAACCCTTATCCCGATAGGAATCTCTCCCCAGCAACCACGACAGACTTCGGGTTGGCTTAGAGGGATACCTACCCTTGATCAACCCCTTACCCGATAGGAATCTCTCCCCAGCAACCACGACCTATACCTACCCCTATCTAGAAAGAAACCCCCTGGACCCCCCTACTTCCCTCTACTCCCCCTTTCTCGCGAGTAGGCGCGTCAAAATTAGGGCCGCGATAAAGACGCAAGTCCAAGGTGTCCTGTAGGATAAGATTAAATTTAAGCAGCATTGTTATTTAAGGATTGATAAATAATAAAACCGCAAAGCCATATTACTAAGTAAACGGTACGTTTCAATTTACTTTCCCCGTAGGATATATCGCCGAGCGAACCTAAAATAAAACAACCCTCTGCACCCTCAGTACAAGGGTTGAATGTGACAGTAACACTTATAGCCTAGCCGGGCTCCTGAAAGTACTACGTCACAAAGCTTTTCGCAACTTTACACTATACATTCTGTGTGCGGTACTGCAAGTTTCTTAAAGGTTTTGGTTTAGGTTTAGGTTTACTAACGGTGTTGTATTGATGACTTGACAGGAAGCTGTGCTGACAAAACTAAAGAGCTTGCACTTCATAAACTCGCCGTATTTCATGGACAAAATGATGAACATCATGCGGCCGTTTCTAAAGAAGGCTTTGCTGGACGTGCTGCACATCCACACGGCCGGCTCCAGGAACTTCGAACACTTTTACAGTATAGACTTACTACCTAAAGAAGCTGGTGGAAGTTATAAAACTCTTGAACGATGTAAAGGTATGCAAAGTTTGATCTGTTTGTGTACTGGAAAGTCAGGTATATAATTATTTAAAAATTGAAGTATTCCTTCCTTACTTCAATTTGATAAAAAGTCCTGATTAATACAGACAAAAATATACTGTAAATTGTAAAAGAACCATTAATGAAACCTTTGCCTAACAGTACTAGTGCTCGAACCGATAAGTGTAAGTCCAAGTCGGCACCCGCCGTGAGGTTATTTGTAAGCCCTGTAAAAGAAAGTATTTTGCTTATAGTCAGTATATACACGCAGTGGCGTAGCTAGGCCAACCAAAGGCATTCGGGCAAAAAAAATGGGGCCATGTCTAGATAGGTTTTATGAAATAAAGATGTGTATTAAAAATACACAATTATATATACTTTAAAGATGTAAAGCTAAAGTAGCTTCACACCTTCATCAATTCTTTATCGTGCTAAATAAGTATCAAATGAATTGTTAGTTTATCTAATTATTGATTTGTATTATAAAATGATTACCTCAGGTGGATGGGTCTATTCACGTTTTTGTTAAAATTTCAAATTCGCAGTCTCCTTTTGCCTTACATATTACTGCAAATTTCAAACAGATGTTGATTTAAATATTAGCTTGTCTAATTAACTGAAGTTTCAAGACTTCTCATCTTTCAAGATAAACATGTCACGTATGTTAGGTAGGTTGTAGGATTAAATACCAGGATTTTGTATGGCTCGATTTGATCTACCCATCATACGTACCTGTAATGTTGGCAGCTTTAGTATTCCAAGCCTCTCCTCATATGATCAAAAGGTAACTAAGTAGCCATCCTTTGAACACTTTCTAAGAGAGTGATGTCCTTTCCAAAGTGCGGACTCCAAACCTGAAATGCAAACTCAAGCAAAGGTCTTACATAAGTCTTGTATATTTTAATGAATGTTGCTATGTTGATAAACTGAAAGGATCTCCGTATAACGTAAATTAACGAGTAAGCTTTTTTCACAAGTGCATTTATATGATCAGCCTATATTAAATTGCTTGATATTAATATCCCCAAATCCTTCTAAGAGTTCACTGCAGAAATTGAAGTATCATCAAGCCAATATGTTAGAAAGGGGTTAGTGCAAACAAGTGCAGCACTGTACACTTGTTTGCATTTAGTTCAGCTCTCCACTGTTGAGTCCATTCATGTAAACGATCAATGTCATTCTGTAGCTGTTCTGATGGTACCAGTGGGCTACCACAAAGTTCACCATCATCTGCGAAAAAATTGTTTGAGATCTTAGCAAAGCATCATAACAATGAAAAAAATGCCAAATAATGTTAGAGCCCTGACTCCACTGAGCACTTATTTAGTCTGTGATAAGGTTTCTCCAACTCTTACCGGGAATGGGCGTTGTGTAAGGTATTCCTTAATCCAGTTCAAAATTTGCCCCTGCAGCCGAAATGCTCCACTTTAACCAATAGTCGCTGGTGAAGGACTTTGTCAAAAGCTCGTTCAAAATCGAGATATGTAACATCAACTGGATTTCTTATAAACCGACTTCAAAAAAGAAAAGGTTCTCATTTCGGATGTTTAAATATTTTTTTTTATGTATGTTCGGTTCGGGCATAACTCCGTCATATATAGACGGATTTGCAAAATTCTTTTTTTATTTAAAAAGGTATGCCTCCGAGGTAATCCTATATTAATGTCGTGAATTTAAACTTGATAATTGGTGTTAATTTGGAACTGGTGAAACGCCTTTTATGTTGATGATTGTATAAAATTTTGATATGTTTTTAGTGTACGACAAAAGCAATTCGTTACTCAAAAGTAAAAGATAAAAACTTTCTACCAAAAAAAAAAGCCTGTTTAGGTTCTAAAGTGTGAGAATGAATTCCCTGCCGATGGCTAGCGGTGCGATGGTAGAAAGTAGCCGTGGGCATCATTTCGAACAATTCCTCAGAACACAACCCAATGTACAAGCGGTAGAACACACACAGGGAGGCAAAGTTTCTCCTCAGACTTAAGGGCTCGATACCGCAAGTTTGGAATCGTCGACAATTCTCACAGCCCGTCGTTGAACTGAGTCAAAAGGGCCACACTGGTATCCGGATGCACCTGTCCAGAGATGGCAGCAGTACTCCATATGGGGCCAAACTTGCGACTTGTAAAGTAACAACCTTTGCCTCGACGTGAAGTACTGCTTCGCTCTGTTGACACATTTATATATATATATATATATATATATATATATATATATATAATATTTTTAATGTTTTTTTATCATGTAACTAATAATTTAATTGTAAAGTGATTAAAATTGTACCTAATAATAATAACAAACAAAAAATATCCAATAAAATTGTACCTAATAAAAAAAGAAGTAAAATAAAATGGTTTTAAAACCCAAACAACAATAAAATACAATTCGGAATAAAATAAAGTTTAAAATCAGGGAATCCAACCCGTACTGACATAATATGGTGTCGAGACGTGGATACTGATAGCTATAATTGGGCTAGTCAAAAAGCTAAAATTTACTTAGCGGGCTATGGAAAAAGCTATGCTCGGAGTTTTCCTAAGAGATCTGATTCGGGATGAGGTAATTCGAAACAAACTAGGATCACCAACACAGCCGCTAGTGCAGACCGCGTCTCGACAAACGTAATGTGGGAGTGGGACGTGCGTCAGCCAGATGGCGCGAAGATATTCGGAAAACTTTATAGGAGTGACTGAATGCGTTAGGCGCAGGACCGTGGCGCACCTTGGGAGAGGCCTATGTTCAACAGAGAGCTGCAGTAGGCTAATGATGATGATGTTGAAATTTGTAAACGAAGCACGTTCATATGACAGCTCATTTGATACCGCAGCCCAACTGTTATATTTTAACCCCCTGTTTCAAAATACTAAAAAATACCCAACCCTCTTGTATTAGATTCTGATCAGTTATCCTTTATTTTCACTGTGAACTCTAGCTTTATTTTATTTTTCCACAAATTGTCAATTAAACCGCTAGTGGGTACTTGGACTATTACTTTGCGACCGCTAGTGGGCACTTGGACTATCACTTTGCGACCGCTAGTGGGCACTTGGACTATCAATGGACTGCTACTAAAAACATTTAAATCATAATATAACAAAAAATCTAGTTAAATGAATTTGTTTGCTTATTATATGATTTGTGATTACGTTCATTAAAATAAAAGTAATTTAGATCACGTTGTAAAATCACTCACTCACTTATATTATGAAGCGGCTGTGTATTTAATAATGTTGCATTTTAAAATACAATCAGCGGTGTTAATTGAATTGTAAGAATTAATTAATATATTAATGTATAAAAAGGAAAATATAATAAGGAAGATTCGGAATTTGAATATATGAAATAATAAAGATAATAATAAAAAACACACAGCGCCGTCTGGCACCAAACAAAGTAAGCTTGTGTCGTGGGTACCAGACAACAGATACAAATAAATTAATACAATTTTTTTGTAATTACATACATATCATACATAAATACATCAGACCCACCCAGACAGACAAACACAAATGTATGTATTATGACATAAATGTATGCCAGTGCGGGAATCGAACCCACACCCTCTGCACAGAGGGTGGCCACACTACTAATAAGGCTGCGAGAGAGTAGATTAGGATAGTATTAGAATTTGGAGGATTTCGAATACTGTTCTTTACCTTTATTTTATTATTTTAAATATTTGTGACTTCACTAAGGGCAGTTTTGACGAGATGCTTCTGGCCTTCTGTGCCTTGATCGAATTTAGAAGAATAGTTTTCTTTCCTTTCCTTTATAATATGCCTTCGGTAATGTGACAATTGTTATAAAAAAAGTTTATATTTAGAAAGTAAAGAGCTACGAGTACGTTATACGACTCTGTGTTCTACCTAGTTATACGTTATACGACTCTGAGTTCTACCTAGTTATACGTTATACGACTCTGAGTTCTACCTAGTTATACGTTATACGACTCTGAGTTCTACCTAGTTATATGTTATACGACTCTGAGTTCTACCTAGTTATTACGTAATACGACTCTGAGTTCTACGTAGTTAGTACGTAATCCGACTCTGAGATCTACCTAGTTAGTTCGAAGAATGCGCAGAATGCCTCTTCTAAAATTTCTTATCACTAATTTTTCAAAAAACAAAGATTTTTCAACTTGATTTGAATTGCAGATGATGTGATCGCGAAGCTAAAAGCCAATTCCGAATTCTTCGAACAGGAGAACAAGAAGCGTGTAGTGGAGACACTCCGACCCGGGAAACCAAAAACTGTTACCGATTTCTTTGGAGGCGTGGAGGGATCATTTAAAAAGCTTAATGTTGATTGATTAATGTTACTGTTTAAAATAAATGTGACACAATAATTACAAACTATTTGTCAGTCAAATCGTTCTAGTAAAATAGTATTTTGTCGTTTCTCTTACATCACCTATACCTAACCATTCAATCCTTCAGTTTTGTTAGATAAATCCACGTGTTTTGTACTGTTGCTATCGCGGCCGCACCTTACGCACGAAACGCCAGGTTCCGAACGCAACCTGTTTTGTTTCTAGCAACACTCTAAGGTTGCCATCACTCGACGAAATTAACCTGTTGTAAAAACATAAATTTTGTGTCATTTTTTAAAAAAAAGTAATATCAATTTGTTGTGTATGAAATATAAAAGTGCCAAAAATCATTTAGTGAGGATCCCTCGGACCGTAGGGTAGTTACTTACAGTTCTACTTTAATTTACCTATTTTTTAGATCCGGTCCCTACCTTTTATGTCCTCTAAAGTTTATTTCATTTTACTTCAGGACTCCCTCAGGTCCCCTTAGACGACAAAGGACAGACAGACGCAGACCATTTATGTACACCAACAACACCTATGGAGGTAAGTTAAGTCGTCTAATAGTTCGTAATTTGGGCCAGTTAATATACCTGTTATCATTGACAAATATAGCATATATCATTAATAATATAGCTTAAGATTTCTACAAGAAAAGAAATAGTGATAGGAAGTGGATATTGGCACAAGTTGTGTGAACAGCCTTTACGTTACAACATCCACAACTTGTGCGAATAAAGCTCAAAAAGGGACAAAAGCCGTACGGCAATAATTACGCTTGAAACTGAGAGAAGTCCTTTGATAAAGTCAAATCTTCGTCCAACGACTTCCTGCATATAGAAAGTTTAAAAATGTTGGCGATTTTTGAAATTCACATTTGCTTCTAATTCAGTAAGTCAGGGTAGTAACCATGGGTCTCTGGAGTTTATTTTGATGATTAATGATTTGCTAAATTTCATAAGAGATGCAAAATGTTTGCTTTTTGCTGATGACCTCAAATTGTCACACAATGTAGCAAACAGACAGACACTGCAAAACGACATTAACACTAACAGGGCCGTCACTGCTAGACAAGGTAAAGCTGGCGTCCAAAAAACTTGGTGTACTCAACAGAGCGAAGCAGTACTTCACGTCGGGGCAAAGGTTGCTACTTTACAAGTCACAAGTCCGGCCCCATATGGAGTACTGCTGCCATCTCTGGGCGGGTGCACCCGGATACCAGCTTGGCCCTTTTGACTCGGTTCAACGACGGGCTGTGAGAATTGTCGACGATCCCAAACTCACTTGCGGTATCGAGCCCTTAAGTCTGAGGAGAGAATACGTAGTGGTAACATTCTCTTTGACCCAATACTCCTGTTACATTTAACCAAAAGTCTTATATATGAAGCCTTAAACGAGTAAATTATACATTTTTGAGACATTAATCAAAGTTGTTGTAACTACGATGACGACTAGACTAGGCGACTAGGTGTCAAACGAAGATAGACTATCCCTGTGCATATGTATTTATAAAGGTTTTATGTTCATGAAACCCTGGTAATTTGTAAGATTCATTTGCTAGGAGCAAAACATAAGTAATTGTGTGACTTTGACGGTCAAAGATGTAGTTAGGAATTTCATTGGCAATAATTCTGCTTTGATAGCTCAAACGGCAGAGCGGTTACACGGACTCGAATGGTTGCAGGTTCAAGTCCTAAGATAAACTTTTGCCTTTGCTATGAAAATATTTGTTTATATTGATGATGTAGGCATGGATATGGCATTTATGAAATGTTTTCTTCAGGGAGTCTCGAACGAAGATAATTTTTATCTATATTATAAGAACTAGAACCAACGAACTAAAACAGTTCGATTTCCGCACAAAACAAAAATTTATGTGATGAACACTTATTATGATTGTCTGTAGACTGGGCGTTTTCTGTATAATATATACAAATACTTTTTTCGCTTCCCAACGTTTCAACCGACTTACACCCGTGTGCAATGTAAAAAATATTTATTAAGATATGAAATTCCATTCATGCTCTGTCTTTCAGTCTCGTACCTAAATAAGTTATTTGACACTCATAGCTTCAGAACATAGTACTTAAGGAAGTTTGCCACAGCAGTAGCTATAGGTCGTCCAGGTGGAACTCGGGTATAGATTTTCCTTAGGAAGTTATAATCGTCCGGAATTAAAAGTACTCTTGTGATTTGTACACACTAACAGACCATATCTTATTTGACCAAAAAACAAATATTATAATCCGATTATAAGTTTTAAGATATATGTAGAAAAACATACATAAATACACTTATGAAATTTTGCATACCTGTTTGCCTTTGTGGGCTTCCGTAGGCTAAATATTCTCTTTAGGCTAAAATATGAATATAGCGCAATTCTTACAATATTATTCTTATAACAAAAAAGCGGCCGATTGCGTGCTGGCTTACACGTATATACACGCATTGAGTTAGGGTTCTGTTCTGTATATTCAATGTTTTGAAAGCAAATAACTCGCTATAAGTTACTCAGAAACAACCAATGTTTTTTGCAGGCCTATCCTACGACACCCTCACACAACTGTATGATTTTTTTTCTCAAGTTGACTACAAAACTGTTTGCTAGTTTATATAGGACAACTAACTACATTTTTTTCCGGATCGGTGCAAAGACACTAACATACGAACACTTTTAGCACTTTTATCCAATTCGCTACGGACATTAAAAAGTATTAAACTTGAAATTTTGACATTATTTATACAGTAAAGTGTAATAATAAAAGTTTACACATATTCAGTACAGTGGTTAAAAACTCGCAATTTCAAAACCTCAGGCCTATTTAATATACCTAATTATTGCAAAATAGTATGAAATTGGCAGTACGGACATAAATCAGTGTTATAAAACATTAACTTCTGATTCGAACTAGACACTCTGAAAAATGTCGATAAAAACAGTAAAATATCGTAGAACATCACTACCAGAAAAACACGCATCGATCATACGACTCTGTTGCTCAAGGAATTTATACATTGCTTTCTAGACACGGTTCTTATTGCGACTCCGAGAAACATTGACAGTAATGTATATTGCTTGTATTTTGATACTTTAAGATATTGTTTATCAATGACAATTTGGATTTTAAGGTTATTTTCCTTATAATTATGTAAAAGCTTATAATTATGTATTTTTCTACTCAGTAATGAAAAGATATTCCTCCCTTTGACATATTTAATATCTGGCTTCTTGCTCTGCAAGTAATTACTGCACAGGAAGGCATTTTAAATATTTTTGCGCAGCTACACACAGCGATGTAGTCCGCGAGCAACTAAATGACAGATTCGTGAGTTTCGGAGTGAATTGAGCATCTGCTAAAGATCGTGGTACGCTCGCCGTGCTTGCATATCATTTCTACTGGGTAGTCTTATAATGTTCTGTGGTAGCTATCAGAGGCAGGCATCACATTTTATTATGTTTAAATAATGTATATTTATTATTACGATTCGCATAGTCACGGTGACTGGACCAAAATTATGAAATTTTATAATTTTTACTGCCAGTACCTTAGTTTTGATGGTTCCGTAACAAGAATAGAGAAAAACTAGTCAAGAGCATGCCGGGCCTTGCTTACTGTAGGGTTCCGTAGCCGTTAATACTACAATCGTAGTTTGACTATATTTTGCAAAATCGTCGACAGTATGACCAGTGTGACACTACATATAAAATCATTGGGCCTCAGATTATATCTATGTAAGGCTGCTAGGCGTCCGGATAAAGCCGGACATAGTTGGTGTTCGGCCTGTCCGGCTTTTATTAGGCTTTTTAAATTTGATCATTTTCTTATATTTGACATGTATTGGTTTCCGCTTCGCCCGTATGGCTAGCGCAAGAGTGGACTAGCACTGTCCTCCCCGCGTCCTCGCCGAACTTCATCTCGACCCCACTGTAGTCGCTTCGCACGGTGTAGTTCACTCCGCGATTGATTAACGTGACGTGAATTTGCATGGCGTGCGGCGTGCGAGTTGTGCGATGACAGACTCTTTCATGCGTTAATTAAACATCTCACACAACTCTGAAATTGTTTGTTTCAAGGAATCCATGTTTATTTATTACTTCATTAAAGATGTCCGGTCTTTTTACCTAAATGAACGGCTAAACAGACTGGTCTCTCCAGCTTTTCGGTTTTAAGGCCTAGTAACCCTATATGTATTTTATCTGGGCGTAGGGCGGAATAAACTATTTTAGTTGAAGTTTGCACACAGCAAATTTACTAATTTAAGAGCCCGAACACAAATCGCAACAACAAATTGTTATCTATAATACTATTTAGGGTTATATTTGAGTCCACCTTATTAACATTACAACATACAACAACAACAACATTTTTATCAAAAAATAGTATTTCAAAAACCTAATTCGAATAAAAAAAATTGACTTTGACTTTGACTTAACATTGATCTACCAACCTAACTGATAAATGATAGTGATAACCAATTAAGTAGTTTAGAAACTTTGTGTCACCACCCTCGGAAACCAATTTTGACACCATATAGTATAGTAACATCAATCAAAGCAAGTCGATGTGGCACACGTCGTTGCGTGCGGACGCTTCGGAGTAGCACCGACCTCAAAAAATATTTGGCTTATTTAATTTAGATTTTTTAATAGATAAATCTTTTTTTCTCCCTTTTTAGTTATTAATTAAATAAATTATGATTTTGAATAAGGTTTATTTTTATTAAATTACTATTTTATTTCTTAATTTTTGATTTCGTTCGAGTAACTTTTCTGCATTTTATTATTTATTTGTGTTTTACGTGTAGTTTTAGATTTTAGAATAATAGTATCTACTTTGTTTGATACATGAATTGTTGCTATCTAACGACTACACGATAAATTTTTAAATTGCTAAGCAACTTTTTGGAATTTTCATCAAGATTTTTTAGCTATAACCTAACTGCATGCAAACATTGAAACAACATTCATAATAACATGTTTTAGAATTAGAATTAAATTAAGAGACTTTTTCCTAGTGACTGATACACACTTAACTCAAAAATTAATTAAGAGAGGTAGGGCACTGCAAGTATTCGCTCGAATAAGCTGCCCGAACAAATAAAGCGGGGCATAGCGAGTACTTGCTCGAATGAGCGGCCCGAACTGGGGAAGTACCTCCACCTTACAGAAAACCGCGGCCACAATAACACTAACATTGAGTAGTGTTGTGTTCCTGGCGGTGAGTAAGGTTGCCAGAGCTCTCTCTTTGAGGATTCGCTGCGCGGACAGCGGAGGACCGACGGTGCTTGTTGCTGTCATTGCTCGGCGTAGACGCGGCGTGCTGGTTCGGCGGTCAGGGAGACCTGATGAAACGGCTGACCGCTGGCCGCCCGCAGGTTGAACGGGTTCCCGAACCCAGGGATCACTTAATCTCCGCCCTGGGAGGCTGATCCGCCAACCTGTGTAAAGTCTCTGAAGTAGTAGTCGTGCCGGAGAAGGAGACCGGAGTGGACCCGGCTACTACAACAGAGGGGGATCAGGGGCCCTTCCGCCCGCCGTGCCAGCAACCGTATCATCTGTGTTGAGCTTCGGCAGTCTTAGTACCGCAACTTTTTGTCTTCTAAGCTGTCTGTGCAGTGAATCCTCATCCGTAGTCTAAGTTACTTCAAACAAAATGGCCAGGAACAGAAAAAAGAAAAGAGTTTTGACAGCGGCTACTCCATCCACATATAATGTGGATTTTTGCAACATAAGGGGTATTCACGCAAATCTTAACGCAGTCCATCACCATCTCGAGACTGCGCAGCCAACCATTCTTTTTCTAACGGAGACGCAGATATCCTGCCGGGCCGACACATCATACCTTCGTTATCCCGGCTACAAACTCGAGCACAATTTTTTGAGTCGTGCCGGTGTATGTATGTTCGTCTGGGAGGATATCTGCTGTCGCCGACTTCATAGCCTTGAAGACAGGGACTTGTCGATATTGTGGGTGCGCGTAGATCATGGGGGCCACACTCGTATCTATGCGTGCCTATACAGGTCTCATAGTGGTGACACGGACGTAACTCACTCTCTCACTCAACTCTTCACGCACCTGAGTTTGACGACTGACAAAGTTCTAGAGCAATATCCTACAGCAGAAGTAGTTATTTTGGGAGACTTTAACGCCCACCATCGTGAGTGGCTCAGTTCTCGAACCAATAACTATGCAGGGATATCTGCTCATGAATTTTCTCTGACCTATGGATTCTCTCAGCTGGTACTTTCTCCAACGAGAATACCAGATATAGAGGACCATACAAGCTCCTTACTGGACCTTCTGCTGACTACACGTCCGGATGGATACTCCGTCTCAGTGGATGCGCCTCTTGGCTCCTCGGACCACTGTCCCATCCGGACTCGATTGTCATGCACACAACCCGATCCTTCTGGGCCAACTAATTGGCGTCGTGTGTGGCATTATAAGTCGGCAGGCTGGGATGGATTGCGAGAATTTTATGCATCGTACCCATGGAGGCAGATCTGCTATAGCTCAGAAGATCCTGACGTCTGCGCAGCCGCAGTCACTGAGACAATCCTCGCTGGTATGGAATGTTTCATTCCTAACCTGCGAGTAGCTGCCGGCGTCAAAAAACGACCGTGGTTTAATAGGCCTTGCAGAGAAGCTAAAATTCTTAAGCAAACTGCGTATGAGGCTTGGACCACGGCTTGTAATAATAAGGATCCGAATATTTCTGAGTTAAAACGCAAATTAAATGCTGCCTCGAGGTTCAGTAAGAAAGCAACTGCCAGAGCAAAATGCCAATTCTTCGGCAAAATAGGTGGGCGACTTGCGAGCTATCCTTCTGGGAGTCGTTCTTTCTGATCGCTTGCTAAAGCTGCCGAGGGGAACTTCTGCCAGTCGTCGTTACCACCACTGCGAAAGACCGATGGTGACTTGGCCCACAGTGCAAAAGAGAAAGCCGATCTATTGGGCAGTCTCTTTGCCTCTAACTCGAATGTGAACGACGAAGGCGCTGTACCACCTACTTTACCGTGGTGCGGTAAGACCATGCCGGAAATCACTATAACACAGCGCGAGGTCCGGCGGGCGTTGCTTTCCCTAGACGTTCATAAGTCGAGTGGGCCAGACGGGCATACCAGCAGTGGTGCTTCAGCAGTGTGCTCCTGAGTTATGTCCTGTACTCACGCGCCTCTTCACGCTTTCCTACCACACTAGGCAATTTCCGTCTTCATGGAAGACTGCAAATGTGCACCCGGTGCCCAAAAAGGGCGATAGATCAGATCCATCGAATTACAGGCCTATCGCTATAACCTCTCTCCTCTCCAAGGTGATGGAGCGTGTGATCAACACACAGCTTTTGAGATACCTAGAAAAACACGACCTGATCAGTGACCGTCAATATGGCTTTCGCCACGGTCGCTCAACTGGTGACCTTCTAGTGTATCTCACACACCGATGGGCACTAGCCATTGAGAGTCAGGGGGAGGCATTGGCATGTAGCCTAGACATAGCGAAGGCGTTCGATCGGGTCTGGCACCGGGGTCTTCTATCGAAGTTGCCTTCTTACGGAGTGCCCGAGGGTTTGTGCAAATGGGTGGCTAGCTTTTTGTCCGGCAGAAGCATACGAGCCGTAGTTGACGGTAGTTGCTCTGATAGCATGGACATTAATGCTGGTGTCCCGCAAGGCTCTGTGCTGTCTCCTACGCTGTTTCTACTGCACATCAATGATATGTTGGACATTAACAACATACATTGCTATGCGGATCACAGTACTGGAGACGCTTATTACACGGGCCGTGCAAGCATCCCACGTTCCGTTGTGGAGGAAAAGCGTGAAGAACTTGTGTCTCAAATCGAGATCGGTCTGTCCAAGATCTCTGACTGGGGGCGGGAAAACTTGGTCCGATTCAACCCTTCAAAGACACAAGTCTGCGCGTTCACCGCTAAGAAAACCCCATTCACTGTAGTCCCACAATTCCAGAACACTCCCCTCTCCATCTCCAAGAGCATTGGGATCCTTGGCGTTGACATCTCCAGCGATGTTCAGTTCCGAGATCATTTGCTAGACAAGGTAAAGCTTCACGTCGGTCGGGTTGGTGTACTCAACAGAGCGAAGCAGTACTTCACGTCGGGGCAAAGGTTGCTACTTTACAAGTCGCAAGTCCGGCCCCATATGGAGTACTGCTGCCATCTCTGGGCGGGTGCACCCGGATACCAGCTTGGCCCTTTTGACTCGGTTCAACGACGGGCTGTGAGAATTGTCGACGATCCCAAACTCACTTGCGGTATCGAGCCCTTAAGTCTGAGGAGAGACTTTGCCTCTTTGTGTGTGTTCTACCGCTTGTACAATGGATTGTGTTCTGAGGAATTGTTTGAAATGTAGCCCACGGCTACTTTCTACCATCGCACCGCTCGCCATCGACAGGGAATTCATTCTCACACTTTGGAACCAAAATGGTCGCGTACAGTGCGGTTTCAGAGAAACTTCCTCCCGCGAACCCTTGGGTTGTGGAATGAGCTCCCTGCCAAGGTTTTCTCTAAGGACTACAGTATGGGGTTCTTCAAAAAAGAAGTTATTAGATTTCTGAAGGGTCGGCAACGCGCGAGTGATGCCCCTGGTGTTGCAAGCGTCCATAGGCTACGGTGACCGCTTACCATCAGGCGGACCGTAGGCTTGTTTGCCACCTTAGTGATATTAAAAAAAAAAAAAAAAAAAAAAAAAAAAAAAAAAAAAAAAAAAAAACTACTGAACCGATTTAGTTGAAACTTACACTGTTCCCTAAGTCGGACTATATCCAGTCCAACTAAGACAGTTTTTCGGCAATCCGACGTATAGTTTTTGAGATATGCGCGGACAAACAAACATGCACTTATGAAATTTGGCAAACGTGTTTAGAAGCTGGTATAAACTATCATATTCAAATACTGAGTAACTCTGACAATATTACATACATATGGGTCGAATTGATATCCTCCTTTTTTTAAGGCGGTTAAAAAGAAATTTGAGAGAAAGAAAAGGTCAGCCCAATAAAATTAACAGAATTTAATTTGTATATAAAAAAAGCTTAATTTTCAAAATTAAAATTTGTTTAGGTTTGAAATAAAAAGTCACTAATTTAACTTGAGGTGACCTGTCACAAGATCCTACACCAACTGCAGCACACGTGTTATTCGTATTTTCAACAACTCTAAATCAATCTCAATCCGTTTTACTCTATTAAAAACTAAGTTTGCCAAAAAGCGAAATTAGTTTAAAAGTGTTTGACAATGTAGTATTAACAGACATTATTTAACCTTTTTTGTTGCGGCCAAAGTCGAATTTATGGTATGAACGTGATGAAATCACCCACTGGTTCATTAACGGAATTATCAAAAAATTATTTGACTAAAAATGAGGGTCCAATCGCAAGCAAACCAGATTGAAGACAGGAAGAACATTTGAAGAAGATGCCAAATTAAGGAAAGAGATATCGGGCTTTTGCATTGACATGATGGAGATGATGAGAGAACTCACAAAAAACCAGAGTGATTTCATACGCAACATCTCTGATGGCGTATCAGCCATAAGATCAGAAATGAACAACATTAGGCAAACCGTTGAAAACTAACTAATAATCAAATCTTCATGAAAAGTGATATATGTGAACTTAAGCACTTAAATACCCTCGCCCTCGCGACTCGCCCGATTAAATTTGGTTTTTGTTCTCAACTTCTGAACCATTCTAGGAAATAAAAAAAATTAACCACTGAAATTTTACAAAATCCGTACCAGCAGAAGTTTTTACAGAAATTACAAGGTGAGTTAAAGGCGCGAATCCCACAATGGCGGCAGGACCTCACAAGAAAATTTATGGTTCCCAAAAATAATCTCAAAAACCCGAAGAATAATATCTATTACATCATTGACAGGTAAAAACAAACATTTTCATATTTTGTACCAAACGTTAGAGAGTTGCGCACAAAAACAACAAACTTTTCAAATGTAGTGTTAAGTTTTTTTTTTTTATACCACTAAGGTGGCAAACAAGCTCACGGTCCGCCGTATATATGGTAAGTTTAGTAGGTTATACTACAGATATGATTGCAATAACAGAAACTCTTTTTGTTGAAAGTTTGGTTAACGCGGAGCTATTCTCACCGGTATTAACCGTGCTACGTCAGGACCGTGCAGATTACGTAGCTTGGGCGGCGGCGTACTTCTTGCAACAAGGGATTCCTACGACCTACGGTAAGTTACCGACATAGATAGCATGAAATTATTTTTGCGAGAGTTAAAATAAAACAATATAAATGTTATGCTGTTTAGTTTACCAACCTCCTAGTTATTGCGATGTTCTCCAAGTTATTGAAATCGCTGTTTGTTAATATTCTAACCATAGTTTTTTTTTTTTTTATATTAGGTAATTTCAACCTCCCTACAATGAAATGAATCTAAGTTGTAACATATATAACCTCATTAGGTTATAACTTTTAAACTTCACTCAAAATTATTATTTTTAATTTCTTAATTTGTATATTTGTCAGATGGACATTTTTATTTTTGACTCAGTCTCAACTTGATTTTCGAGCTGACAAAACCTCTACATCGATTTACATAAGAATTTATAAATCCTTAACTGTTGTATGTATTCTAAGAAATGAACAATAAACTAAATTCATGTAATCACAACTTTGACTCAAATCTTCAGATTTCCTTGAGATGTAATATTCCTAAACCCCTAAATCCCAAGTATAATAGTGGACATGGAAAAAAATGATTTTTCATCATTTTTCGTAATTTTTCAACTTTACTTAGTGAACAAACGCCAAGAAGTCATCTACGTCTTCGGGTTTTTGAGATTCTTCGAGCCGCTCTACTTCAAGTCATCATCTTCATGCTTTCTTCACATCGAGTCTTTTCTACGCACATGCTATCTTCGATTTCCAAGAAATATTCTTCAAAAGTGATTTGTTTTTGTGTGTGTAGTGTTTCTTGTTTTTCGTTTCGGTTATTTTTAATTGTGCAATGTAATTTACTGAAAAATTTCTTACTATTTTATACGACTGGGTATGATTTTTACAATGTGTTCCATTTTATGATTTCACATCGTAATTTACACGTCAAACGCTACACTTTCCAGTACACTAACAGTACTCTTACAAACATTTCACATATTTATTTATGGATTTCGCAAACCATCTATGGCGAGAGTGCGAAACCTTCAATGGAACACCTCTTAATAATTGGTTAACTCCTACGACATTATTCGTGGAGAGTATCCACGTACGTTTCCTTCACTAGACTTGGAAGTTTTTGGGTATTTTTCGGGGAACTCGATTCCGCTTATCCAAGGATATCTGACTGTTTCCATTTCTAAAAATCAAGACAAGCACTACTCAAAACGCCAACAATCTATTTTTCATTATTTATTTAGTATATTAATTTTAATTTTATATTTTACCGTTTATATACCTGTATTTGTTGCATATATAAAAAAATATTTACGTATATATTCTAATATTAATATATGGTGTATTTATTTCATTCATTTATAACCAGTAAATTAACTGATATTTTTTTTTAATGTGACGTACTTTATATGGGATATATATGGGATGACAAATTCGGGTTTTTAAAAAAATAGATAAACACAAAAGTCTTTAATTAGAAAAAAAATTAATCTATACATATAATAAAATGGTAGGAAAGTCAAAACTGTACATTGAATATTTTTTTAAAAGAATACTTGGGGTGTGATCTACAATCGATACCGAAGCCAAAAATATAGTTTTTTTTGTCTGTTTGTCTGTATGTATGTCCGGGATAAACTCAAAAAGTACTGCATGGATTTACTTCAAATTTGGAACGGATATTATTTAGAAGTCGGATCAACATAAAAACGCTACATATTTTCACGCTATCACCTACGGGGAACGAGCAGTGAACCTTTATTTCTGCAACGCATTCTGTAACAACGTGTAATCTAATTTCATGTCGCATATAAACTTAAGTGAGATGTGGAACTCGCTAGATTTTTTCAACTCACAGATAACCAACTTCATAAAAACGAGGAGATTCTCAAGTCGTCGGAATCTTTTTTTTTTTATGTGTGTTACCCGATTTCTCGAAGACGCCTGGACCGATTCGAGAAATTCTTCTGTTATTTAAAAGGTGGTCCTATATTATTATGGTGAACTTAAAACTAAAACTTTTGTAGAAAAAAAATTATTAATGTGAATTTGGAACTGGTGAAACGCCTTTTATGTTGATGATTGTATAAAACTTTGTTACGAGTATGGATGTTTTAGTGTACAATAAATAAAAAGCAATTCGTCACTCAAAAGAAAAAAATAAAAACTTTTTAACGAAAAAAAAAACAACCGGCTTCCATAAGATGCACTAAAAAGGTAAAAAAATTACTAATTTCCAAAAATCTGATCTGAATTACGGTTAAAAGTTGGTGTCTTTGTACCTATGTAACAGTTTATAACACACTTTGCTTGCATGATTCTGTATTCTTTATTCTTTTTTTTCCATCTGCTTCAGTCACAACTTATGATTAAGTCATAAGTTGTGACTGAAGACTGAATAATGTGGTGTTCAGCAGAATCACCATAAAGTCGTTTATTTAAAGCAGGCTGAAAATCAGCACTTTTTGAAGTTCAATTTTACAAAAGACAGTCTCCCTCTGTTACTGCACTTCCTGTAGATATGAAATGTAAAGAAGAAACGGGTAAATGAATATTATTTTAAAAGGCATATCATATCATAGGTATTTTTAATGCTGTATAGCGTTCACGCAGACGACGTCGCGGGCAGCAGCTAGTATAGAAATAAAAATATTAGAACTAGTAATTAGGACGACGGACAAAAGGAGATTGAATGGAAGACCAGGGATAGGATATAGTTCTGGCCCGCGGCGGCGACGACCACAGCTAGCTGTGGCTGGCACGCGGCAGCGACGACCACAGCTAGCTGTGGCTGGCACGCGGCAGCGACGACCACAGCTAGCTGTGGCTGGCACGCGGCAGCGACGACCACAGCTAGCTGTGGCTGGCACGCGGCAGCGACGACCACAGCTAGCTGTGGCTGGCACGCGGCGGCGACGACCACAGCTAGTTGTGGCTGGCACGCGCTCTCGCGCCGCAAGGAATGCATTAACACGACGTACTCTCACGCTCCTTAACTCGATAATATCCTTAAAAGATGTGGATTTATTCGTGTATTTTTTTATAATATATATATGTATATAGATAGATTTTTGTTATGATTTTTGTAAAAATTTTCACCTGACATCGGGTTTCATTTCTTTTTCTCTTTCCATTAGGCATTTGTTAAAGTTTTTGTCTGGTAAATCATGACCATAATGTGTGACTTAACGTCAAACATTACCCAGCCCTTCTGGAACACGACTGAAAGTTCAAAATTACAGTTCGAGCATAATAGTGACAAAAGTTCATCTATTGAAATAAAAATAACAAATGGTCCCACTGGCTTTCAAAAAACCATTTCTCAATAAGAGTTGAGTTTTCGAAACCCTTCAAAGCAAAGAAAGTACTTTTTTTTAGTAAAACTAGAAAATTTCAATGGTATTAAATTTATCTTTTGTGCTCGAAATTAATGATCAAAAATGAATTTACAGATGAGCACAAATTTTAAAATTGTACTTGTCTCGTTTTGTCCTAAATTTTGATTTATTTTTTTAATGATTTTAAAATAAAATGAATATTTGTAGCGACAAATTACTAAAACTTGTCGGATTGCACGTTTTCCCTTTTTCTACTGCTTGCCAATAAGCACATCAGACATGACCAGACCGGTTTACAAGAAGATTTTGAAAAGAAATAAAATCTTATTCAAATGGGCTTCTAAGAACACTTTTGAATCGTCGAAATATCTACAATTTGCTTTACAAACCAATAACACTACTGGTTTATTTGCCAGCACCCAATAGTTACTCTTTGTAAAACTACAAAAGAAACTTAATATTATAGTGAACTAATTAATGAATACATATTTTAAATTGAAATACTTAACAAAACAAGCATTAGGTACAATGTAAATGATTGAATGAATACAAAAAATCACAATTAAAGTCATATTTTAATTGATTGTATGTTTTCGTGGACATACCATTATACATACATATAGGTAAGGACCACCGCCATTGTAGTCGAACCTTGCTTTCTGATAGAGATCTTCATAAAAATTAAATGTACCGAACGTAAAAGGCTACTCAGGTAATGTTTAAGAGGGCGATATAGGCCAGAAAGCTATTTTCTGTAATTCTAACGTTGTGTATGTAAATGTACTATTAATCATTAGATAATGTCATATACATTACTATGAGATATATATGTTATATACTTCTTAAGTAATTTATACCGTAATGACGCCTTGAAACTTTAAATTTTTTGTATGGAATTTAACGTTATTACCGTTTTGTAGTCACATTTATTGACTTTTTGCTACAACTTAGAGTCCACGCACTAGACAACAAGCTATTCTAATTATTTAACCAACTTTCATTATAAACAAATTCAAAACACACTTTAAAAATTTGCACAAGTGTTAAAACAGTGGTCACTTCCAGATTTTTTATTGCATTAAATACAATAAATGAAAATCATTCGGTAAGGTAATGCACGAGACAAAAGTCAGTTATATAACATATATTTTTTTCAACCCTTTAGATGCAATAGTTTAGCCACAAAATTTGCACAAAAACGGCGTATTTTCGCGCTCTAGCCTATATATATATAATGTACTCTGTGCCTATACCGCAGCCTTAAATCATTTTATGTAATGACTGCAAATAGATTGATGTAGTGCTGAGCGCTCGCGGTTGTTCGTACCGTAGCCGCAGCGGCGCGCGGCGGACACGTACACCGTAGCAGTGTTGAGCTCGCAGCCGAGCCGGCTCACCGTGCACGAACATTAATTATTTATTTTGTGTTTTATTGTGGATTACATTGCATCACTCAGGTATTAAAAATAATAAATTTTGACAATCTTATATATTTAAGCGAGCAATTCTTCATATATATTTATTTGCGAAGGTATCTCGGAAACCGTTCAGCCGCTTTGGATGTAATTTTGTATTTAAATATGGTTTTGCGTTTTAAGTTTACCTATATAGTTGTATTTTTGTAAAAAAGTGATTTTTAAAAAAACACTACTTTTCAAAAAAATAACCGCGCAAAGGTCGCGCATGTACTGTCATAAATACGAAAGTGAATTTGTTTGTTTGTTGTTTCTCCTTGCTTCACGTTGTAACGGTGCTCCATCTCATTAAGCTGCAATTTAGAAAAGGGATAGTTGAAGAGACGGAAAAGAACACAGGCAACTGATTACCCCGGAAAATTACAAATAATTTATAGACATCCCACACCGACAACCATTCCAGTGTGGGCGAAACAGATAAGTTAGATTTGGTCCAAAACCAGGCGTGGAAGACGAGTTAGACTTTGGCGTGAGTGGAGTGGAAAAGTTAGATTTTAGGGTGGGTGGAGTGGACAAGCTAGACTTTAGCGTGGGTGTTGTGGACAATCTAGTCTGTAGCGTGGGAAGATCTGACAAGCTAGACTTCAGCGTGGGTGTAGTGGACAAGCTAGTCTGTTTCGTGGGCAGATCTGATAAGCCAGACTTTAGCGTGGGTGTAAAAGACAAGCTAGTCTGTATCGTGGGCAGATCTGAAAAGCTAGGCTTTAACGTGGGTGTAGTGGATAAGTTAGTCTGTATCGTGGGCAGATCTGACAAGCTATGCTTTAGCGTGGGTGTACTGGACAAGGGAGTCTGTAGCGTGGGCGGAGCTAACAAGCTAGACTTTAACATGGGTGTAATGGGCTGCCTAGACTTTAAAATGAAATAGTAGTAGGGTCCCTCAGCAATTTATTTAGCGTGAAAGAATGTTTATGTAGTGGTTTCTTTTTTTTTTTTTAATATGTGTGGACAAGGCAAAAGATAGAAAATATACTATTTATACTTAATTAAATCAAGGAATAGGTGTTTTGCCACAAGTTTTTAATTTTTGTTTGAACAAATAGACAAAACTAAAATATTTTTTTTGGAGGCCCTCAGGACGGCCAACTTTACGCCAATTTAGTTTTAACGAACCATTAAAATGTATTTTAACTCAAAATACAATACAATATATCGTATATTTCTACCTAACAGCGTACAAAAACAACAAATATGTAACATAGCCAGCTGATATATAAAACACGTTACCGTTACTATGACCTTTTCTATCACCGACAACAAACAATAATTAAAAATAGGAAACAAGTTAAAAAACCAGAGACTGATAAAGACGCTTTTTGTATTTGTTTTACGTCAATCCATTACTATTTCAAAGATTCTTATGAATTACATGTTACTATGTCATTTTATAGTTACGTGTCGTACGTTTGTTAAGGTTCCATTTTAGTTACGTGTATGACACGCACTCACAGACACTCTGTGGTTCTGTATGTTTAGTAAGGTGATGTAGGAGTATCTACCACGTGTCTGTATTCGCACCGAGCCACAATGTGCGTATATTATTTCTTTTAGTTGCCAGTAATGCCGGCAAAAGTGGTGACACAATTTCCTTTAGAAGAAGAGTACAAGAAAGACACCGGGATCAAGGCTGAGGATGTCACCAGGCTTCGGACCTGGCTCAAGACGCAGCCTCATCTGCCGGAAGAGTGCATTACAGGTGATAGCGATTATAATTATCAATATATGTTTATTGCCAGGTATAGAGCTAAATGAAGCTTAATTCGGTAGGCATTTTTACGGTTTCAGTTTTTGTCCAACGAAACTTCTTAAATTATTTAAATAATTCATAACAAGTCAAAATTCATATTTTCAGGTCGTCATCACATCCGGCGCGGCGTACACACTAACGGTCGTGGTTGTCTCTATATGTCTATCTGTGGCTATACACTGGTCACATACATACTTTCATGACTTAAACACAAGTGTTTTAGTTGCCTTTTATTTCGGGAAGTTTTTACACCCTTACGTAAAATTAATATCTTTTTTTTTTAACTTAATTCTATAATTTTGCTCCATACTTGTAAAATTTTAATTAGTTGCAAATAATTAACAATTTTAGATTATTAACAAGTGACATTGTTTTTTTTTGACGTAGTGGAGGAGATGTATGAGGATATTCCTAAAGCCATACACTCCTCCAAAACACACTATAACGTCGTGATGGGGGACTTCAACGCGAAACTAGGCAAACGAAGTGGTAATGAGCTGAGAGTGGGGCAATTTGGATAAGGACAACGGAACTCCAGAGGACAGATGCTGGACGACTTCATGGAAAAGGAAGGCCTCTTTATGATAAAAGTGGACCTGGATGAGTCCGGATGGTTGGACGAAGAATGAGCTTGACTTTATTATGTCAACGGAAAAGCAAGTGTTCAATGATGTCTCCGTGATCCACACGGTCAAAACTGGGAGCGATCACCGTATGGTAAGAGGCACATTGAAACTCAACATAAGGCTTGAGAGGTCTCGACTGATAAAGTCCACGCTCCGACCCTCAACCATCCAAATCCAAAACCCAGAAAACTTTCAGCTCGAACTCAAAAATCGCTTTGAATGCTTAAAAAAAGACGCATCAGTGGACGATACCAACGACATGTTTGTGGAAACTGTCCATACTAAGGCTAAGTTCTTTAAAACCCACCATACAAATAGAATAAAATGACTCTCGGACCAGACTCTAAGACTTATGTACTTATGTTCGGATGATGCAGTGTCATATCGGCGGCTTAATAGACAGATCTTAAAATCACTTGCACGCGACAAACGCCACTTTAACACATTGCGTATTGAGGAGGCAGTAGAACGGAACAAAGGTTGCAAAGTGTTCGCGAGAGATCTGGCTATTGGGCGAAGCCGTCTGGCAAGGCTGAAGACGGAAGACGGCAGCATTGTTTCATCTGGACCAGAAGTCTAAGGAGATCGAGAAATTCTATGGACAGTTATACACGTCGAAATCGAAGCCAGTTGGCAATCCAGCCAAAGACCCTAGAGCTAGACTGACTCGACACTATACCGAGGACATCCCGGACGTCAGCTTGTACGAGATTAGTATGCCTCTCAAACAGCTTAAAAACAATAAGGCACCGGGTGATGATGGAGTTACGACTGAGCTTCTGAAAGCGGGTGGAAAACCGGTACTAAAAGTCCTTCAGAAGCTCTTTCACACCATCATACTCGAAGGTACTTCGCCACAAGCTTGGCACCGGTGCGTGGTGGTGCTTTCATTCAAAAAAGGTGACAAAAGGCTTCTTATGAATTACAGACCCATCACGCTTCTGAGTCATGTTTATGAGCTTTTTTCAAGAGTTATTACGAACCGTCTCGCTCGCAAGTTCGACAACTTCCAGCCTCCCGAACAAGCCGGTTTCCGAAGAGGTACCGTAGAACACATACATACGCTACGGCAGATTATACAGAAGTCAGAAGACTATAATCGGCCCCTTTGCTTAGCGTTTGTAGACTATGAGAAAGCCTTCGATTCGGTGGAAATATAGTCAGTGCTACAGGCTATACAGAGATGAAAACCTACAACATATTTTTGCGTTGACCTGCAAAACAATAGGAGTAGACCTTCCCTTATCAGAGATTGATTCTGTATCCCAAGTCGGAACCGCCGCGGCACTAGAGCAGCGCCATCTAATGGCTAGAAGCCCCGTCCTATCGTAGTAAGGCTTCAGAGACGAACTAGGCGCGATGAGTTGCTTAAGGCAGCTTAACTTAGGCCAAGCCTAAAAACGGTAAACGTGATAAGTGGAACACCCCAAAAACTTTATCTAAATGAGCGCCCCACGAAAACCAACAGAATGTTATTTCGAGACACCAGATTTAGAGCTAAACAATATAATTTTCGCTTCTGCTGGGTTCGAAACGGGGCAATATATGTGCGAAAAGCAGAAAAAAAGCCTGTTATACTCATCCGAAGTACGGACGACTTGGACGCCCACATTGGAAAGGACCAAAAAAAAGAACCAGGGAATTAAATGGTCAATTAGGTATATTTTTATGTATCTAAGTTGGTTACAAGCTTAGTTTGACTATGTTCCTAAATTTAATTATCTTATACATTGCAATTTATCAAACATGCATCGTTAACACACTCATACATTTATCATTAAATAATCTCATACTCACTATTCACAACACAAACTGTAATAACATACCTATATACTTTGCTAGGAGCCAGCTTTGGTTACCAACCAAAAAACCTGCTCAGAATATGCCACTCAAAAAACTACTTTGAATTTAATAACAACAATAGCTCTTCAATTCCTGTCAATGTCTTAGCACGCTTGACACAAATATTTTCCTGGATTTACTTTTATCAGTTCGATATATGGCCTCTGTGATTTTAGACACTGTAGAAGAAATAGACAAAACTTTCAATGTGAAGTGTCAAGCGTGTAGTACACTTGAAAATTGTAAAATAAAATTAACAAATGAATTCGGTTTTAAAATTTTAACATTTAATATTTGGAGTATCCAAAAAAACTTTAACGAATTTTTAATAGCTTTAAGGCGACTTTATATACAAATAGATGTGATCATTTTAACTGAATGTTGGCTTGCTGGGGGAGTCTTCTATATCATAAACTCCATCTAGAACTTAAAAAATACCCGCAAGATCAAAATCGTAGTCTCATCTATAATCGATATCGAAATTTCTGTACTAACCTTTTACATAAACTCAAACATAACTATGACAGTGAACTGCTAGAAGAAAGTGAGAATGACCCAAATAAGCTTTGGGATGCTATAAAAACTATAGGTAATTTGAAAAAACATGACATTTCAGCTTTAGATCTTACTAAACTAACAAGCGACCCGGTTGAATCAGTAAATAAGTGTAATGCCTACTTTACTAATATGGGAAAAAAACTTGCAGATCATGTGCTTAAAAGACTAGGCAAAGCAGAAGAATCCATGACCCCTTGTAACTCTATTGGAAGCGCTGTCTCACATACATTTTATATGCAACCTACTGATCCTCATGAAGTAGAAATTTTGATATCGCAACTCAAATCAGGCTGTGCCCCAGGACTAGACGGATACCAAACTCACCTCATAAAAGAAATAAAAAATGAAATTACTGAGCCACTGACACATATTTTTAATTTAAGTATAAGCAGTGTTTCCTGATCACTGGAAGCAAGCTGTGGTTATTCCTATTCACAAAAGTGGCTCAAAATCTACTCCAAATATATCACTCTTGGTAGTTTTTTCGAAGCTGTTAGAAAAAATTGTTAACAGACGGTTAATTAATTACCTAGAAAGATACGGCTTGCTCTCTAATAAACAGTTTGGTTTAAGGCGTAATAAATCAACTGAAGATGCAGTTAGTCTCTTGACTAATTAAATCTCGTCTCAATTAGATAAAGGACAGAAAAGTGTCGGTGTGTTCCTCGATATCGCCAAGGCTTTTGACACCATATTAATACCGCTGCTACTAAAAAGCTTGAAGTGCTGGGAGTCAGAGGCTTACCGTTACAGTGGTTTCGTAGCTATCTAAGTGAAAGACGTCAGCTCCTGAAGATTGGGTCAATGATTAGTGACGTATATCCTATTTGTTTTGGCGTCCCACAAGGTAGTGTTTTAGGACCAACACTTTTTATAATATATATGAACGATCTCCATAAAGCTGCTCCTCGTAGGGGAGAAATTATTTGTTACGTTGATGACACAGTCGCTTTGTTCCAAGGTTACACGTGGCAGGCTGCTATGAAGAATGCTGAAGACGGAATGGCCATAGTACAAAGCTGGCTTAACGATAATCTTTTAAATTTAAGCAAAACTAAATATCTTTGCTTTCATAAAACTCGTTCATCAGCACCAAAATCACCTGTAGAATTGAGACTGCATTCATCTTGTAGTAATCACTTAACATGTTCCTGCGAGGTACTACAGTGTGTAGACAATATCAAATATTTGGGAGTTACCATTGACCACAATTTATCATTCAAATCTCACATCAGCAACTTGGCTCAACGCGTAAGAAAAATAATCTTTATATTTAAAAATTTGCGAAATGTTACGAAAGAAAAAACTTTGCGTATGGTCTATTCTACCTTTTGTAAATCAATCATTACATACTACATCACAGCGTGGGGAGGTAGTGGGGTCACTGCAATGCTGGAGCTGGAAAGAGCTCAAAGATCCGTGTTAAAAGTTATGTACAAAAAACCCTTCAGATACACTACTGATACTCTGTACTCTGAAGCACGAGTCTTGAATGTACGACAGCTTTTTATTCACAAAGCTGCAGTAGCGACGCACCAACAAGCTATAAACTCACCACAACATGCTTATCTCCTAAATAGACGTACCTATAAGATTACACAACCAACAGTTATTACGGTTTTCGCAAGTCGTTTTCAAGAATATTTATTGCCAAATATTTACAATAAAATATTGCAATGCTGCGATATAAAAAAATTAAACACTCAAGAAGCAAGCAAAATAATACGTTTGTGGCTTCTTACTTTATCATATAAACAGACTGAAGAATTCCTAAATGCATTTTACCGCACTAGTGCGAAACTAATATAATCTATATGTATTTGTATGAATTAATAAAAGATAAAACACACTAAAACACCCGCACTCTCCCACCCACACACCCTTAAATAGACTCACACCCACCACACATACTTTATCTATTAAAATTCTCTATTTACATAATACTACATTTAAATTATTCCATATTTAACATGTAAGATACAACGTTAAATTAAAAATTAAAAAATACTTAATATATGTACGTAAAAGCATAGATGAATCGAATATTATTATTTGTACTTACTTGTAAATAGATATTAGCTAACAGTGCGATCATTTGCTATTTATTGCCATAAAATAAAATATGTATTGGCGTGAGAAAGAAAGTACCTAGGTAAATGTTAACCTGTAACTCTGGGCCCCCACGATACAGGCCTGACCTAGTGTGGGGACCACTGCTAAAACTAACAACTTTTCAAGCAAATTAAGATACTTTTTAATCATGTATAATTACTTATAAGAAAACAATAAATATAGTAGTTTAAATGTGTAAATATTTCTGTATAATGTGTAGTTGTTAATTTGTATTTTTTTTCTGATGTGAAAAATAAATAAATAAATGCCGTATTGATCATCGGTATATCGAGGTGTACGATGCCACCATGGCAGTCCGTCTCCAGGATCAGAACTCGAAACCGATCCAACTGCAGAGAGGTGTGAGACAGGGAGATGTCATATCTCCGAAACTGTTCAGAAATGCGTTGGAAGATGTCTTTAAGCTTCTGGACTGGGACGGTTTTGGCATTAATTGTAATGTTGAGTACATTACCCACCTTCGGTTTGCCGACGATTATTGTGGTCATGGCAGAATCGATGGAGTACCTTAGCACAATGCTCGAAAGCCTCAGTAGAGCTTCCCAACGCGTGGGCCTCAGATTGAACATGGACAAGACAAAAATCATGTCGAATGGCTATGTAGCACCCACTCTAATAGCTGTTGGGAACTCTACACTCGAAGTTGTTGACAAATACGTATACCTGGGACAAACTTTTTGATTAGGTAGGTCCAATTTCGAGAAAGAGGTTAATCGCCGAATCCAACTCGGTTGGGCAGCGTTCGGAAAACTGCGTACTATTTTCTCGTCCTTAATACCCCAGTGCTTGAAGACAAAAGTCTTTAACCAGTGTGTGTTGTCAGTGATGACTTACGGCACTGAGACGTGGCCTCTAACTATGGGCTCAAGATCGCTCAGCGGGCGATGGAAAGAGCTATGCTCGGAGTTTCCTGAGTTGTACCTGAACAACTGAAATGAGATTAAATTAACAAATCAACATATATATTTGTTAAGTGCATTTAAAATTAGGTATATTCAACTTGCAAGTAAACGCATAACGCGGAAGTTTCAAACTATAGATAAAAAGGTTTCTCGATAGATCTCATTTTTTGTGCCGCTTCGTATAACATAATAAATAGTAGTAACAGCTGTACCCGAGAGGGATTTTTGGTAAATCAAACAAAAGGAAATAATTAAAGTGCCTGATGAACACATTCTAACTCATTTTTGTTTAACAAATGTTTTAAGGTTCAACTTGAACTGTGATCGAGAAAGCTTTAAAGACTTTTTACACCGTCGAACATTTTTAACACAATAGTTTTCAGACCTAGACTTGATCCTGATCTATCACTGCTGCGAGCACAGCACGGAAGTGGCTAAGCAGGTGCTGGACCTCCAGTACACGTTAAAGACGCTCTTCACCGGGTTTTTCAAGGAAAGAAAGGTGGATAACAAAATAGAGCACGCGCTCAACACGCTGTAAGTATAAGTCATGTATTGATATTATCTTTTAATGTACTTCAAAAAAGTTCTTAATTCAGTTTTTTACAAGCTTTCATTTATTTTCACCTATCCGTCTGCTAAATATGTAACCTATACCTATACCTAGCTAAATATGTAACCTATACCTATACCTAGCTAAATATGTAACCTATACCTATACCTAGCTAAATATGTAACCTATACCTATACCTAGCTAAATATGTAACCTATACCTACGTAGCCAAACGTTAAAAAATAATTTGAACTATTATAGTTTTGTCATGTATTTTTATTTATTTATTTCCGTAGAAAAACCGAACCCTTGTAGTTTTCTATCCTTTCTTTCTTTTCCATTCGTGCGATTAACTTATTTTCTTGACGAAGAAAAAACTGGGGTTTCGAAAGTTCTAGGTTTCTTTGATTATTGAGTCACTAAAAAGTAAAATGATTTATTGAAGTCGTTTGCCAAAAATAATGACAAGTAAATATACCTACTTACAGTAGGTAAACATGTTCTGTCAACATTCGACTTCAAGGCAATGAAGATTTTGAGAACCAACTGATCTTTGATATAAGACAACTTAATATCAAAATATATATTATTAAACATTATATTTTTAGAAAAACCTTTTCTATGGCCTCACTCAATGCGATGAGGTTCAAAAATATCATCTAAATGTTACACAAAGGGGAGGTGGGTACTGAAAATATGAAATGATTTGTATTGATTGTTTATACGTTGTCTATGAAATTCTATACTAAACAGTCTACATTCCATATTATAAGCGTGCTGTGGTGCGATGCTGTGTTAATCACATCACATACCTTATGACTTTACTACATATATTTAGATTCTGTATTTCTTATTTTTTATCAGTTTCGGTATGATTTATAATTTTAAATAATAAAGTTGCAGAGAGAAACTTACTTTGCAGACCAATTTAAAGCTTAATATATCGCAAACAAAACGTAAGGCTGGGTTCTAATAACTGTGTGACCGTTACAAAATTGTATGGTTCCAGCCTGCTAGCTCCGCTGCCCGCCCGCACGAGTGAGGGGTACGTCTGCTTCTACGTACACTTTCTGGATTGCAACCCGAAGAACTTCGTGTTGGTTGATGAGGTCAGGTAATAGCACTACAGAATGCTATGAATATTGACAGTTGTATGATCCGCAGTGCTTGTTTGTCCGGAGGTAAAAAATTGAAATAGTGAACACAGAAAGTCAGAAGGTTCGGCGGATATCCTAAGAAACATAAAAGATTTAAAAACGTTGGTGTTGGGGATACGCCAACGTTTTACACCGATGTTCATTTTGTTTTTGCTCTACCGTAAAAAGCTTTAAACATGCCGTGATAAGCAGTGATAAGCAGTGTAAGTCTAATAAAATTGTAATGTAAGCTTTAATTACAGTGTAAGCTTTGTAGTGTAAGCTTTAGTTGTAGTTTAGGCCTAAATTATAGTGTAAGCTCTACTTGTAGTGTGACCTTTTTGCGTTATATAAACCAAAATTTAAAAAAAAATGCGCATCTTTTGGTGTAATCGGAGCTAAGTTATCTCTTAAAATGACGAAGTTAGGATTGTGCAAAATAGGTTAACTGGCCAATTATATTGTGAAAAATGGTGCAATTAAATAAGATAACATTTAACAGTTTTGGTTTTTGGTTGTGTTGAACGAGATAAGTTCATTTTTAGCTTTTGATATATCCGGTGATAAAAGATCAATGTTCACTTTAACTTTTTATAAAACAATACATACTTTATAGAATAAAAATTCACATTAATCTTTATTCACGACCTTATGATAAACATTATTGGTATGAGTCAATTTGCATCTTTTGAGAAATCTAGTGTTAAATTATCAATGTTTACTTATACCAATTTACACTAGCCATATAACCATACTTCTTAAAAAATAAATCGATATTAATCTATATCCACAGTTAAATGTTTAGTTTTTACTGGAGCAAGTTGACTTATACCACTCAATGCAAATGAATTTTATGCGACTAACTTGAATGATTGTGGAATAAAATGTTTTGTTTTTTTTTTGTTGTTGATGATGATTGGAAATGTTGAGGTTTTTAATTATGATTGCTGAAGAAAGCTGCTTCGACTTTTCTTATTTGATGATTGAGTAGAACTATTTAGTTCTCAAAGTTTTGAATAACTAATATTGCCTTTTTTGTAATTTTTATAATAATAAAAAAAATAATAATAGATCTTTTATTTACAATACACCTGAGAAAACGGATATTTATTTTAAACAACCATTGGTAAAAGTGAGTTTATTTTAAAGTACATGGTTAATTCATAAAGTGCAAAAATGTAAAAGTTGGTTTTATGATGATAATCTCAGAAATATAGATCTTAAATGATAAGTATGTTTTTTACTAAGGTGGCAAACAAGCTTAAGCAAGTCCACCTGATGGTAAGCGGTTACCGCAGCATATAGACGCTTGCAACACTTTTTTAAAGAGCCTCATACTGTAGTCCTTAAAAAAATTCTTGGCAGGGAGCTCATTCCACAACCTAATGTTCGCAGAAGGAAGTTTCTCTGAAACCGCACTGTACGTAAGCATTTAGATTCTTAGGTGTGATTATGAATTTCCTGCCGATGGCGAGCGATGCTGTAGTACAAAGTAGCCGTGGGCATCATTTCGAACAAATCCTCAGAACTCATCCCATTGTACAAGTGGTAGAACACACACAGAGAGGAAAAGTCTCTTCTCAGACTTAAGGGCTCAATATGACAAGTGAGTTTGGGATAGTCGACGATTCTCACAACCCATCGCCGAACCGAGTCATAAGGGCCAAGCTGGTATCCTGATGCACCCACCCAGAGATGGCAGCAGTACTCAACATGGAGCCGGACTTGCAAATTGTAAAGCAGCAACCTTTGCCCTGACGTGAAGTACTGCTTTGCTCTATTGAGTACACCAAGTATTTTGGACGCCAGTTTCACCCCCAACTGACTCTCAATGGCTAGTGCCCATTGGTGTGTGAGATACACTAGAACTAACCAGTCTACCGAACGTTGCAAACAAGCTTAAGCAAGCTTATCAACACACAGCTTCTGAGATACCTAGAATCACACGACTCTAGGTATCTCAGAAGCTGTGTGTTGATCACACGCTACCTCACCTTAAGGAAGGAGAGGTAATAGCGATAAGCCTGTAATCCAGACGGATCTGATCTATCTCCCTTTTTGAGCACCGGGTGTATTTTTGCAGTCTTCCATAAAGACGGGAATTGCCTAGTGTGATAGGAGAGTGTGAAGAGGCGTAAGTATAGGACATAACTCAGGAGCATGCTGTTTAAGCACGACTGCTGGTATACTTTCTGGATATCTTGACTTATGAACGTCTAGAGAAGGCAAAGGGTAGTGGTGGTAATAACGACTGTCAAAAGTTCCCTTCGGCAGATTTAGCAGGTGACCAGAGAGCACGACTCCCATAGGGATAGATCGCAAGTCACCCGGCTATTTTGCCCATAAATTAGAATTCCGCTTTATATGTCACTTTTTTACTGAACCTCGAGGCGACATTTAATCTGCGTTTTACATCAGATATATTAGGATCCTTATTGTTTCGAGCCGTGGTCCAAGCCTTATACGCAGATTGCTTGAGAATTTTAGCTTGTCTGCAAAACCGATCAAACCACGGTCATTTTTTGATACCGGCAGCTATTCGTAGGTTAGAAATAAAACATACCATACTAGCAAGGATTGTCTCAGTGAATGCGACTGCGCAGACGTCACGATCTCCTAAGCTAAAACAAAGCTGCCGCCATGGGTACGATGCATAAAATTCACGTAATCCATCCCAATCTGCTGATTTTTAATGCCACACACGTCGCCAATTAGTTAGCCTAGATGGATCGGGTTGTGTGCATGACACTTGAGTACGAACGCGACAGTGGTCCGAGGAGCCAAAAGGCTGAGACCAAAAAGCCATCTGGACGTCTGGTCAGCAGAAGGACCAGTAAGGAGCTCGTATGGTCCTCTATATATCCTCTATATCGGGTATTCTCGTAGGAGAAAATACTAGCTGAGAGAAGCTATAGGTCAGAGCAAATTCATAAGCAGATATCCCTACATTGTTATTGGTTCGATAACAGAGCCACTAACGATGATGGGCGTTAAAGTCTCCCAAAATAACTAGTTCTGTCGTGGGATACGCAGTGTGATGTGGGTTTAGGGAGATATTTTTTATTTAGGTTGCTTATATATCACCTTTATAAAAAGAGATAATTTCAAATAAACTGAACAGCGTGTCCCTTTTCAATTTTACAATTAAGGTAAAAGGAGTATAAATTCAATGATATCCCTTGGCAGTATAGGTATTACGGATGAAAAGAGTAATAACTCAGTTATAGCCATATTCGGTCAGATATAGTTACATTTTTTTAAACTGTTAAATTTAGAGAAGTAGCAATATTACCCTGTGAAAGAGGATTTTTTAAATATTAAGACTGCATTTAAAGTTTATTTGTAAGTATAGTTGTTGAAGAACAGTAAACAAAAATTCGAATAATTTTAAGCTGCAACGGTTTTTTGCGTCTCTTGTAAAGTAGTGTTTTTCGACTTCAACCGCTTTTCACTATAGGCACAGAATTTATAAAAAAGACAGAAATTATAGTGTAAGCTCTAATAAGCTTTAATTGTATTGTAAGCTTTAATTATTGTGTAAGCTCACATTGTAATGTTAGGTCTAATTGAAGTGTAAACTTTAGTTATAGTGTTAGCTCTCATTTTGGTGTAAGTCCAATTGTAGTGTAAGCTCTAATCGTAGTGTAAGCTTTAATTATAGTGTAAGCTCTCATTGCAGTGTAAGCTCTCATTGTAGTGTTAGCTTTAATAGTAGTATTAGCTCTTATTCAAATGTAAGCTGTAAATATAGTGTAGTAAAACAATAAACAGTAAAAACTAAGTTACAGTAAGATGTTTATTAGACAGAGTAAAAAGAGAGAACACCGATGTGATTACAAAAATATTACGTTTTTAGGGTTCCGTATCTAAAGGGTGCTCACGAGACCCGATTACTAAGTCACCGCTGTTGTTTAGACCTTTTAGGGGATACAATTTTGAAACGTTTCTTTCTTAAAGAAAAATCCCTTTTGTATTTTCGCTTCACCTATTGTAAAAACAGTATTACAAACAAATACACAAACTTTAAACTTACAGTGATTGCAGTATGTTTATGCTAAAGTTAAACAAATTATTATTACAAATAATTCAACTGAACTAAAATTAATTGTAAGCGCCAACAAATTTACAGTAGGCACGATATCTATTATCTATAAAATCTATAAATATATACACACCTTTTACTTTTCCTAAATAATAATTTAGAAAGAATGCTAATTTATAATAATAAACGTATTTCTTATCCTAGTGTCTAATTTTAAACTATTTCAAATTTTTTAAATATTAAGTTTTTAACATTCTTTCTATATATGCCTAAACAAATCAGTTAACTTATAAGTTACCTGTTTATAAATTACATGCCTGGCAAAGTGTTTCATCTTAATTTTAGTCATATACTACGACACGAAACCATTTCAATAAGAAAAAAACTTGCACGTACAAAGTCAAAAATCAATCAAAATCAAAATCTTTTTATTTAAATGGGTTACTAAGAACACTTTCGAATCGTCAACTAAATTAACTACAACTAGCTTTACAAACTAATTACAATACTGATTTATTGCGTGCGTCCAATAGGTACCTAATCTTTGTAAAATCACAAGCGAAACATAATATTATTATGTAAATGTAAGTATTAATATATTAAAATACATGGTATTGAAACACTTAATAAAAAAGATTTACAATATAAATAGATTGATTTAAAAAAAAACAATCAAAATTTAGGTAATATTTTAATTGCCTATTGTTTTTCATATTGCATGGGGGGGGGGGGTATATAACACCATGTGATACGTTAAAAGTCTTCAATTATTCTGTGACGGAATTTAAAGTAACTCCCGAGAAAGAAATATTGATATAACATATAAAATTGTAATAATACTGTGTACAGCGGACGTACATATACATATATATATATACTAAGAATAAAAAGAAGTTTGCAAGAGCAGACCAGCCTCTACAGGCGGCAACCATTCACAAGTATGACACATGAAACAGCCATCACTTCGGTCAACCATGTTTTAGGGAACGTAACAACCCAACGCACATGCCACCACCGCAGACACTTTGAAAGAGCATGACACACTCAAGCAACTCCAATAAAACTTTAATATATTCATGTACACGCTCTTAATCTATGAACTAGCGTGATTCTACATGTCCACGATACAGTTTTTTACTAGTGTAGAGACTGGACGGTAGATTCTCATAGTTCTACCTTAACTTATGCTTAACTTCACAGTGTCTAGAACAACATTGTCGTCAATGTACCTTTACCAATTTCACTGCTGCACACTACGACAACGAAGCATTTACTACTCACTTATGCTTATTGTGACCTATTGTGACCTATTGTGACCTATTGAGGCGCCCTTGAGCGTATTTAATAATATAATGCAACCAATTTTGGTTGACGTAAATCCTATTATACATCTACAAAAATATTGGGTTGCCACTTAACATAATATGTGAATGTGCATAGGACTTTAGTGTGCGAACTGTAAAGTCGAACAAAATACCATGTTAATTTTATGAGTACACTGTGTTATTAGTTTTTGTTTTGCACTTCCGTGTTGTTATCTTACATCATATGGCTTACATTTAATATAGTTTTAAGCTATAAATTGTAGCTTATTTAGAAATATTAATAATTACTACGTTTAACAATTTAAGTAAGTTGTAGCAAATGTGTAAAGTAAGCTAATTTGTAATGTAATCAATAATTTTGTATTATTTTGTGCAAAAAAATAAATTAATAAAAAAAAATATATACAACAGATTCATGAATATCATAATTGTTGATCAGTGACTATGGTACTGGACCTGTGGCAGTTCGAGGAGGGCACGTGGCCAGGGTTTATCTTCGTGGTCGACATGGAGGGCATGGTGGCCGGCCACCTAGCGCAGCTAGATCTGCAGACCTTGCAGCAGTTCTTCTATTACTTGCAGGTAACAACCAAGATCTTTCTATACCTATCCTTTTAACATTCTTTTTAATCTTTTTGGGGTGACTCATTAGTAATTTTTAACCAAACGATTTTCACAAAAAGGACATGAGAATGGGACAGATAAACTAATACATTTGTAATATACTGGCCATAGTAAGATAAAATGTTAAATGGATCCCATATCAGCGAAACCTATGTCTATAAAGTCCTTATATATGTTCAAAAAATTGTGAATACTTAGACAGGCCTGACAGATAGACATAATGTAATTGGCTCTATACTGGCAAATGAGGTTCCTAACATTAGGACAGTAAGTCTGATAGTAATATCGACTGGAATTGCCCCATACTATCAACCCTTAACGGCTCCGCCACTAATTTCAGGTCATCCTGTATAAGCATATATATGCATTTTAGTCCGAAAAATTCTAATCATACTCAAATATCATTTACCATAACCATATTTAATAAGTCACTGACCTGGACGCTACGTAAATGATTTAGTTATAGCTATGTCAAGAATAAATTACGGAAAGAAAAATATTAACTGTGAAGGAGTTGAAATATATAATAAACTTCCAAAATACATTAAAGAGGCTAAATCGTTATTTACTTTTAATAAACTATTAAAGTACCAAATAAAAAATAAATTAATTATCCAAAAATAATCTTACCTATTGTATTACTATAATCAAATGTTAAATTATAATGGTAACAATTAAAATAAAAACACAAGCACATTAAATTTATAATAATCTCTTTCACCCTGTAAACAAAACACTTTAATTTTTGTCAGCTCCTAACTAATAATTTTAAAGGCACTGGTTCGCTCGCTCCCCGGATTTACGCTAACAAGAAAAGGTGTACAGTAATAAACCCAGGACGAATGAGCAGCTAAAGGCGAGCATACGAACTGAAATACATTCTGAGGAAAGTAATGAGAAGTGCTCTTTGCCCGTGTTTGTGAAGACTTTAAATGGCGGTCATATAAATGACGTTATATTTAAAACCTAAACCAAAAATATTTCCATGAGTTTTATTATTTGTTATCAAATCAAGATTAATAAAATAAAATTAAAAACTTATAACCCCTTCGTGACTTATGGCCTATCCTGTATAAATACTACTGTATAATAATATAATGCTATTATTAAGACTTATATCATCTACTAAGTAAACAAAACTTATATATAACTAAACCTTGCGACATGCGACATGCCACATGCGACATGCCGCATACAAATCAGTTAGTAAAATATATTTTTTTTATATTTCGAACTCAGTTTGATTCTAGCGTAAAGTGTTCGCCACACTTTTCAAAATATTTTAAAACATTTACTCTTCGAATATGTTGTTCAAGTAAAATAATGTTTTTATATTCAACGATATATGGGCTTCCAAGTATTTAAATCGGTTATTTCAAAAACAACATAAGTGACAAAAATGTCAATTTCACTTGTTTTTATTCTAAAACACTACTGTAGCCGAAAATGCTACGAAATTTTGGGTCACAAGTTAAAATTACAAGACTTACCCCTTTTGGCGTCAGATTATTTTTTACTCACTTGTGAAAAAGAGGTGTGGTGAGTTAAGTGTTAGTTTTCATGTGTGAGTAAAAGGTGTCACAGTCTATAATCAACTTAATAGAAATATTAGTACAATCAACAAGAATGCGGCGGCCGCGCCGAGGTGTTCTCGTAGACTGCGTGACGTCGCGCACAGAGTAAGCTACGATCCTATCACCGGACCGATCGCATAATATTTACCGAACAACTACATATCCATCGTTTTGCGCGTAATGAGCACAGGTTCCATTCATCTTGTACTTCTAATAAAGCTAATAAATTCTTAATAATTACAAAAACAGCTCTATTTTTAACAATATACATTTTCAATGTCTATTTGACTTATTTTGTTTTGAAATGACCGATTCATTTTTATTTGATGCAATTCGCCATGGTCACCGTACTACTCGAGCGACGATATTCCGATTATTTTATTCCTATTTTCTTCAAACTACTCCATCTTTTTTCTATGGATTCTTTCCTATTATAGAAAAGAATTCTTCATACATACATTTTACGACAGCAAAACCAAACTTGGTCACAGAAAAAGAACTCGGTCTAGTAGCTATATGTGGGCACAAATCGAGCGCAGATTCCAACTTGGGACATACACCTCTCTCCGCACTGCCCCGTCTAACTCCTCTCCAGGCTAACTTAAGGATCGACTGTGCCTGGCCTCGCCTTCCTAGCAAACCAACAAACCGTATACCAAATGAAACCAAACTATAAAATTAATGTCAAAGCTGAGAGTGTACTTACATTCATGCATTGTTTTCGACCACCAATAGAATATGGCGCCTGACCATCAGCCAAACGCAAAGCAAGTGTGTACACTGCAATCCATGACAGTGTGACGTCAAAAAATTGCGATTTTGTCAATTGGGTAAAAACAAACGCATTTTATCAATATGAAAAATATAAAAACAACTAAAATATATATTTATTTAATAATAACTGACATTATTAAACTATGATTTTATATAGGTAAGCTATATAATATTATTAATAAAATAAGTACTTTTAAATGTGTATAAATGTTGGTTATGTACAATATGTACAAACATGCATTTTTGCATACGACAAAGACTTTAAAGAAGCATTGTCTCTACAGACGTAACAAAATATCTTTAGCTTGGGATAACGATAACGTTAAGTTTATTTTTGTTCATATTGTTGTATCTGCAGGAGGCTCTGCTGCTGAAAATGAGAAGCTTCTATTTTCTGAACGCGCCCTCCTTCATGGACAAGCTGATGATGATCCTGCGGCCGTTCATGAAGAAAGAGCTGCTACAGGTGTTGCACATACACCAGTCGGGTACAAAGTCCTTCGACAAGTTCTTCCCAACCGACGGCCTGCCCAAGGATGCTGGAGGAACCTATAAGAGCTTAAAAGAATGTAAAGGCAAGATGAATCATATTCTTATTAATGATTTTATAAGAGAACTTAAATAAAATATTTAATAGGGTTCCGTACCTTAAGAGGAAATGAACATAACCCTTATAGAATCACTTAGTTATTTATAGGTGTGTCAAAATTCAGTAACGCGTGGTGGTATCAAAATGTAATTAATATCAAATATTTTGGTCTACAGTTACTTTGTGTGTGTCTTTGTGACGTTCTTTAGCAATGATTACCTTTATGCCGCTGTCACTTCGATCTACAAATTCTACACGCTCACTACACGCTCACTACACGCTCATAACCTAGAACTAGAACTAGAACTAGAACTAGAACTTCAATTTAGGAAATTTCTCAAATTCAGAACTTGTTTAAGCCAGTCAATGTTAAATAAACAAAACAGTAATAATTTATTTACCAACGAAACAATTACAGATGAGATCCTAGAGAAACTGAAGGCGAACTCAGATTTCTTTGCTGAAGAGAACAAAAAGCGAGTGGATGAGGCAAGGCGACCCGGGAAGCCCAAAACCGTTACCGACTTCTTCGGGGGCATGGTGGGGTCCTTTAAGAAGCTTGATATTGATTGACAAAATAATTTTATTTTAATTTAATCTAGACTGTCATTTAAAACCTACAACTGTTTTTTGGTCGGAATATGATTGGCAATTTCGGATAAATTTAACCATGTTAAACGGCTTGGTTCACCAGGGTAAATTGTTACTGGGCGCATGTTGCCTTGGAAAACTTACTTTTAATTTTATTCTTACCTACTGTACCGTACCTATATCGGACATATAATCAGAATCGATAACGATTTCATTGCTCTACATTTATTTAAGACCAATAAATTTAATCATATCAAAATTATTAATTAAATAAAACTCTAAGATTTTTAGAGCTGACAAAAAGAATGAGCACAAACACACGTGAACACGAGATGTTCCCTCGAAAAGATCTAAATAAAGAAACTACACAACATCATTGTTAACACGTACCTATAGCTAGTTCATTATAATACTTAGGTACTTAGTTTCTATTCGGATTTCTCTTCAATGGTACAACCTACCTCCGGAGCATCCCGCCTGGGATTATCAACCTTTAGATAAATTAATAAAATTCAGCAATTTGTTATTTTGGTTTTTGTTTACTTAGTGATAGAGGAACAAGTTTGCATATTGTTTCTTACTCTAAATTAGTAGTATATAATTTATTTATCTATAAGTAGTAAATCACAATAAATGGTAAAATTATGATCAAAATAAGTCAATTCTTAAAAAAAAGGTAATTTAAAATAAACATAATTGGCCGATATCTGTTACTAGGTTAGTAAGGTGTCAAATCAAGGGTTTTTTGTTCATTAAAATTCATATTATTTCTTTTTCACATAGTTTTTGACTTGTATTGATACTACTTGTAAAGATACTATTTGTACATTATGAAAAGTTGTCTCATGTCACGGGGAGGCATTGGCATGTAGCCTGGACATAGCGAAGGCGTTCGATCGGGTCTGGCACCGGGGTCTTCTATCGAAGTTGCCATCTTACGGAGTGCCCGAGTATTTGTGCTCGGGTGGCTAGCTTTTTGTCTGGCAGACGCATACGAACCGTAGTTGACGGTAGTTGCTCTGATAGCATGAACATTAATGCTGGTGTCCCGCAAGGCTCTGTGCTGTCTCCTACGCTCTTTCTACTGCATATCAATGACGTGTTATCCATCAACAACATACATTGCTATGCAGATGACAGTACTGGAGACGCTTATTACACGGGTCGTGCAAACATCCCTCGTTCCGTTGTGGAAGAAAACCGCGGAGAACTTGTGTCTCAAATCGAGACTACACTGTCCAAGGTCTCTGACTGGGGACGGGTAAACTTGGTCCGATTCAACCCTACAAAGACGCAAGCGCAAGCGTTCACCACTAAGTAAACCCCATTCTCTGTAGTCCCACAATTCCAAACACTCCCCTCTCCATCTCCAAGAGCATTGGGATCCTTGGTGTCGACATCTCCAGCAATATTCAGTTCCTAGATCATTTACAAGATAAGGTGAAGCTGGCGTCCAAAAAACTAGGTGTACTCAACAGAGCGAGGCAATACTTCACGTCGGGGCAGAGGTTGCTGCTTTACAAGTCGCAAGTTCGGCCCCATATGGAGTACTGCTGCCATCTCTGGGCGGGTGCACCCGGATACCTGCTTGGACCTTTTGACTCGGTTCAACTACGGGCTGTGAGAATTGTCGACGATCTCAAACCCACTTGCCGTATCGAACCCTTAAGTCTGAGGAGAGACTTTGCCTCCTTGTGTGTGTTCTACCGCTTGTACAATGGGATGTGTTTGAAATGATGCCCACGGCTACTTTCTACTATCGCATCGCTCGCTACGCGGTTTCAGAGAAACTTTTTCCGCGAACGCTTGGGTTGTGTTATGAGCTCCCTGCCAAGGTTTTCTCTTAGGACTCCAGTATGGGGTTCTTCAAGAAAGAAGTTATTGGATTTTTGAACGGTCAGCAACGCACGAGTGATGCCCCTGGTGTTGCAAGCGTCCATAGGCCACGGTGACCGCTTACCATCAGGCGGACCGTGTGTTTGTTTGCCACCTCAGTGGTATAACAAAAAAAAATGTCTACAACCGTCAACATTTTTATAATATTTAATTATCATAAACCTAAGAGAACGTCGGCGTTGGGTCATGCTTAGTGTAGGGTTAGTTATTATTAAATATTATGTAAAACCAGCTAAGTGACCTGGAATAAACTTGGTAATTATAATAAAATCGTTAGAACAAAAAACAGAATTTTGGCAGATGCAAGATTTGAACCCACGCACTACGGATTTATACATGTAAACCTTTCGGAAGAATAACTAAGTAATAGTAAAACTTCATCAAAACTTGTTGCGTATTCCGAAGAGCAAAGCAAACAGACAGACTTTGTTTTATTATTGTAGAGATAAATATATGTATATACGTAGCTAATACGAGTTTATATTAATATCTTAAAATATATCCATAGAAAATTAAATATATTTATAGCTCTTTTACTTTAGTATGGATGGACACCGTCAAACTTTTACTTGTAATGATGCAGAGAGTCACCATATGTAAATGTATTGCACTTTTTAGGTCATTTTATTATGAGCATTAGGGCAATTGTTTAAAGGCAAATATTTAAAAATCAAAGGTATTATAAACTGCTTTTATTATTCTTCTGTATTTCTTAACGTATATTAACTACAGCTCATATAAAAGTATGCAAACACAACGAATATTTACCTGATACATATTTTTCGGCAAAAATACTTTTAACAAAATAATATTTCCAAGTAACAAAATTTTAAAAATGCGCACGGCCTGCCAAAAAACTCGAGCGGGCGGTTACTGAAGTTTTGGGCGGTGCCGCCATCTGTGGGCCAATGTATGAACGACGTTAAGGCGCTTGTGGCTCGTATATTTAAACGGATGTAAGCAGGTTAATTTACCTGATACATATTTTTCGGCAAAAATACTTTTAACAAAATAATATTTCCAAGTAACAAAATTTTAAAAATGCGCACGGCTTGCCAAAAAACTCGAGCGGGCGGTTACTGAAGTTTTGGGCGGTGCCGCCATCTGTGGGCCAATGTGTGAACGACGTTAAGGCGCTTGTGGCTCGTATATTTAAACGGATGTAAGCAGGTTATCATCTTACCTGCGTATTTCTTCTTAAGCACAATTCCCCTACTTCCAATAAATATGTATTCTTTATTAAACATTAAATTTGTTTATTTCTGACGTCAAAACAAACATATCTATTGTTATCGCTTATAAATAAGTTAATCAATTACATAATGAGATACGAGGAGATTAGTTTTATAATCGATGACAATATAATTGAGGTGCCGATTTTGGAATATAAATAAGGATACAGATAAAAATTATACCTGAAACATTCATATTGCAGTGCTGTACACATGTCACATTCAAATTTTATGTATGAAACTTTATTATTATAATTTCCAATTTTTATTACAAATTTACAAAAATTCGAAAAGTCAAAAATGTCTAAAGTTACTGAGTTTCCTTTAGAGCAAGAGTATAAAAAAAACACAGGGAGCACACCACAAGATGTCGCTCGGCTGCGGGAGTGGGTTCGGACGCAGCCTCATCTACCGGCAGATCACCTTACCGGTAACTTCCTTTTAGTTATATGTATAGCTGAAAGTTTTACAGCACATATATAAACAGAATTCAAGTTCAACAAGAAATAAAAACATTTATGGGTGGCCTATATACGAGTTATATATACGAGTTATATATACGAGTTATATATACGAGTTATATATACGAGTTATATATACGAGTTATATATACGAGTTATATAACTTGGACAAATGAAGGTAATTAGCGTTTACATAGCCAAGGTTGATTTTAAAGGTTTAAAGGTTTTATTCAATTAATAAACTAAATTAAATTAAAGGTTTATTTTATAAAATTAGGTTTCAGTTTCATGAGATTTCTCCTAAAGGTACCTACAAAGAGATGTTGCAAAAATATCTAAATCATAAAATGTTTCGTTATATGTCTTAGTCATTACTTTTTTAGGGTTCCGAAGCCAAATGGCAAAAACGGAACCCTTATATTCGTTATGTCTGTCTGTCTGTCCGTCCGTATGTCACAGCCACTTTTTTCCGAAACTATAAGAACTATACTGTTGAAACTTGGTAAGTAGGTGTATTCTGTGAACCGCATTAAGATTTTCACACAAAAATAGAAAAAAAACAATAAATTTTTGGGGTTCCCCATACTTAAAACTGAAACTCAAAATTTTTTTTTTCATCAAACCTATACGTGTGGGCTCTCATCTATGGATAGGCCTTCAAAAATTATATTGAGGTTTTTAATATCATTCTTTTCTAAACTGAATAGTTTGCGCGAGAGACACTTCCAAAATGGTAAAATGTGTGTCCCCCTCCCCTCTAACTTCTAAAATAAGAGAATGATAAAACTAAAAAAAATATATTATGTACGTAATGTACAAACATCTGCAAAATTTCACCGAAAATTAGTTAGTTTTTTGTTAATACGTATAAAAAATATTTTTGTTTGTGTTTGTAGATTACATAAATGGTGGTAGGTACGGAACCCTCGGTGCGCGAGTCCAACTTGCATTTGGCCGGTTTTTTTTTAATTATTTACACATTTCTTATAATACAACTTAAACAGACGTCTCACGTCTGTTCGTACTCTTAAACGGGTACTACACATTCCTTACTTAGCATTCATTCTTAGTAACAAACACAACTTATGTTAAGGTAACGAATCAGTACTTCGGTCAATCGGCTTTAAATATTGACATAACCCTCAGAAAAGCAAAGGAAATACCTAAATAATCGCTTTGCAATCGATCTTGTTTATTTTCCAAGGTTCAAGATAAGCGTTCCACTAGACACATATACAGGTTGTTTCAATATTTATTCCCAGATTTTAAGTATAAGTATAAGTATACTATTAACTATTCTATAAACTATATTGATTCAAGGGAAAAACGGAAATTTGAGGAATTCGTAAACTTGAAGATTCACAATTGATAATATTTTTAATGCGTGATTTTATTTGTTACATCATTTGCTAGCTGTTTATTAATCGCGGTATTTAGTTGTTCTTCTTCTATCTATTCTATTCTATTCTACTAGAAGTCTGCGCCTCGAACTTAACTAATAAGTTACAATTATGTAGAAGCTAAAAGTATGAAACACGGTTATAAAAACATTTAGATTGACACTTAAAAACTTTTTTGAACCATTTAAAGAACGTTAACATATTTCAAGTAGATCGGGCCAGCAAGTTGCAAGCGTCCATAGGCTAAGGTGACCGCTTATCATCAGGCAGACCGTAAGCTTGCTTACCACCTTAGTGGTATAAAAAGATTGAATTCCATATACATACAATTATTTTATTGTCGATGTTCTCTATATGTTGACCCAAGTGTAGTTTACTGTCGAATGTTATGGCCAAGGTCCTTAACAATGTTTACCTTTTTAAAAGCCAAACTACATAGGATACAAGTGAAATCCTTTATCTGCTTTTTTTCGTGAAAGTAATAGATTTGCATTATTTAAGCTTAAGTGAAGTTTATTAATTATAACAGTAATCTGTAAATCTATAAAAGTCTTTTTAAATTGAGTATAATCATTGCGATCATTAATGAGATGATAAATTTTAAGATCGTCAGCATATGGAAGGTAATTACAGAGTTTAAAACAAAGTTGAACATATCTTTGTATTCGATTTGTTACGTTAAACCACCGCCACAAATTATCACGTATCCCATTAAAAGCTATTTTTTTAAAAAGTATTTTGTGGTCCACTCTGTCAAATGCTTTTCGAAAATCGGTATGTATAGACTCGTTTAGGGTTGCCAGGTCTTAAAACCAAAAAGCCGGTGCTTTGCGAAAATCGGTATGTATAGACTCGTCTAGGGTTGCCAGGTCTTAAAACTTCGGAAAAAAAAGTCGGACAAACCAGTCAGTTTAGCCGGACATTTGGGTAAAGAGACCTGACATCATTATGTGCATTTTAGTCCTAGTGTAACACGAATTTTTTTTTTTTAAGTAAAACAAGGTTCTTCATCATTTACCATAAAATCTTCTTAAATTCTAATGAAGCAACATTAAAAATGAACGAATCAGTCTTCTTTATTATTAATCATTCAATATTCATTACAATATTAATTTCAATAATTGCAATAGTAGTTAGCAGTAACTAATATTGCAATTTGCAATGGAAAACAAATTAAAACAAAAAAATTTTTTTGCCATAAAATGTTCTTAAATAATGAAAAAACAAATTTAAGGAATCAGCCTTTCTTTTAATTAGCATTTATTACTTACACTTACTTAAATTATTAGAGCTCTTTATTGATTCAAAATTGTCTTGGAAGGGCACATATTGCATATGTGTGTACAAAATTAAATCAATTTTTCGTACGCACTATATATGTTAAATAAGTCAGTCAGCCAAAAAACAGTCGTCTTTGAGCTGTCTGTGGTTTAAAAACTAGAGAAACTAGAGATATGTGATGTGGTGCGTTCGGGAATTAGGCTAGCTCCAGGCACTACGGTCACATTTACCCCTGCACTGAAGGCGCTGAGGGCAATTTGATTTATTTTCGCTCGAAGGATATTCCTATCCGGGAGGTAAGTAAAACGCTGTGGTTATAAATAAACTACTTGCGATTTATTACGTGCCCTTAACTTCTAATATTTACAAAACGGACTTAAATAAAAGTATTTACAAATCTTCTATTTACGAATAGAATTAGTGTCACGTTTGATAATGTGCCTACTCGTGTAACGGGGGGGATCGAGATTCATACTCGTTTCTTTCTGGAGATTCCCAGCTAACCCGAATTTGATCGCGGTTGCCGGTGGATCGCCAATTGCGCGGAAAAGAAATTGGGGATTCCCAGCTAACCCGAATTGAATATAAAATACGTCTTGCGTAATCGGTATGCCTATTATTGTTGTTGGTTGGTTATACCATACAATGAAACTAGGATTTAGATATGCACCGGTTCTAATCATTAATAATATCTATATATAAAATTGTTTCGGTTTGTCGGGTTGTTCAATTTTGTTTTTCGTATAGATATTTCTTTAATAAAGTGTTTTTCAGGGAACCCTAATTGTGCCTTCCCATTTCGTGGATAAGGAGTTTTTACGTGTTCGTTCTATTATTTATTTACTCTTTATTGCCTTAATTCTTTTTTTTTTCATATTTATTCGGACAGGTTCGGGTGCAAAGTTTAGTGTGTATTGTGTGTTAATATTTTTATATTAAGAAAAGAAAAAAATATTCAGTTTTACTTGAAGCAGCCCGGTTCGAAATACTAGTGTAGTGAACCTTTTTGTTTGTACCAATTTTTACCGTGATTCTATGACCAGGCTGACTCGTACCGTATCGGTAGTATTAATATGGAACTACGAAGGGGTTATATCGCTTAAGACTTAAATGGAACTTATGTAACTAATTACGTAATAGTTGTTTACGAACATTTTTACTATTGTAATATTATAAGTCGTGGGTAGCTTGGAATATTACTGGTCAGTTCATTGGAATGCAGGTTGTTTACGGGTTATCGTGATATTCTTGAGTTATCGGATATTGTCTTGGAATTTCTTTCAATTATTTGAGGAAAGGAAGTTTATGTTTTAATTTAAGATTGTCTTTCAACTTATATTGCGGTTTGTTTCGGGTTATGGTAAGATTCTAACGTTCGGGGATTTTATCGTGGAGTGAAATATCCGATATTTTCAAACTCATTGGTGAGTTGGGTTAATTCCCGTGTTGTGGTAAATTCTTTTCTTCTCATGTAGTATTTGTAGTTTGCCTTGATGTTGTCATATATTCTCTCGGTTCGTTCGATTTTAGATAGTTTCCCATAGCGTCTGATAAGCGTTTGTAAATCTGTTAAAAAATCTATAAATTTTTCGCCGTCTTTCTGTTTTCTCGTGATAATTTTTTCAAGCAACTTGCTTTCGTAATTTTTTGGGTAAAAATATAATTTAAAATCGTCTATAAATTCATCGAAGGTTTCCCACGTTGATTCGCTATTACGGAACCATAATGAGGCCTTTTCTTTTAAGAATTTCGGTATTATTTTAATTAATTTGTCTTTATCGAGATCTGTGGTCGACAAAAGTTCCTTGAGTTTTTCTAAAAATTCGATTGGATCTTCGCTAGTGTCGAATGATAACGGCCAGGTTGATGTTATTCTACTAATGTCATTCATGTTTTCGGTATGTGATTCTGATTTTATTATGATTTCGGATTGTATTATTAGAGATTCTTCGGGGATTTTGTTTTCTTTAATCAATTTGGATATATTTTTCCTTAGTTCCTCAAAAGGTAGGTTATATTTTTCGGATAGTTTTATTAACTCGGGTTTTCTAACTTTGTATAAACACGGCGATATTTATTGTAATGATTTGATAATTTATCGCGTGTTATTTATATAACCTAATTATAAAAAATATTGTTATTTATTTATATAACTAAATAATATTATGTCTGTTATTATTTACTTATATCCTCGAGCGATGTGAGTTGTTTAGTTGGGCGCCTAATGCGATGTAGTGCCTTCGGGAAACACTGAAGGCGCTGAGGGCAATTTGATTTATTTTCACTCGAAGGATATTCCTAGATAAGTAAACCCTGTAAATCGTCAATTGAGGGATGAGAACGCGTTTGGGGATTCCCAGCTCACACTAATTTGATCGTGGTTGCCAGTGGATCGCCAAAAGACGGGACGAGACGCTCAGAAGTAGTGTCCCCGATTTTTTTTTTTTTTTTTTTAACTACTGGCTACTGTTGTTGGCCGCAGTTACAACTACACGCGGACTAACTTTTGCTGCGGTGCTGCTTGCACTCTTCAGCGAAAAGTTGGGGCGGTTTGCGCAAGGGTGTCCTAGACACGAACCTCGGCTTGGGCAACCGCTCTTAGAAACTAAAGTTGTATCTAACTAAAATTTACCGCCGTTTCGGAAAATAGCAAAGGCGTTCTGAAGAGAAGAAACGGTAAGAAACTCTTCAGCCCTCGCCTATTATTAATTAAATCTAACTAGTCGAAGCGCCCGGGTATATTAGTGAACCTAGTATACCCGCGCTTGAGTGTGTGTGTGTGTGTGAAAACTAAACTGTCTAATGTTCCGTCGCCGCCGGCGGCGACGTATTCTGTATATATTATTATAGTCTGTGTTCGCGGGCGCGAGCGCGGAAGGCGCTTGAGCTTTGAGCCTGCTGGTTATTTCGTTGTCAGAATCTGTAATGACGTGCCTCGGATATCTAAATGATCCTAAGGTCCCTCTAATGGGGGCATAGTTAGAAGATTGCCTAATTAGGGGATTGGGGTGGAGGGCTGCCGACTCAAAGTAGCGTTTAGACGCATCTTTGATGAAGGCTTTTATGGTCGGAAGCTCGAAATCACTATGGAGATCGATGTTACGCATATAGTACGGGGCGCCGACTGCGCCTCGCATAAAGCGATTTTGTAAGACTTGCAAGGAAGTAGTGTTGGTGTGACCAAACGCTACGCTCGCATATGTGAGTATGGGCCGAATACAAGTTTTGTAAAGCGTCACCTTATTTCTAAGAGACATTTTACTGTACTTGTTTAACATTGGCTTAAGACGACCGAGAACGAAGGCTGCTCGATCTCTTACTCTTTTAATGTGGGCTCTGAAATTAAGACGAGAGTCTAAAGTGACTCCTAAATATTTGACCTTTTTAACCCACGGAATGGGTTGGCCATATAGGTGGACTGGGGTGAGTTGCCTTGTGGCCTTTACCGATTTTCTGCCCCGGGCGAAGTGCACTGCTGCATTTTTCTCGGGGTTAACCTCGATTCTCCACTTCCGAAACCAATCGCCTAAGGCGTTGGCGGCAGACTGGAGGGCCAGGCTTATACGACGGACGTGTCGGTGAGAACAGTAGAGCGCCGTATCGTCCGCGAAGAGCGCCACATTAACGTTCGAGGGACGAGGTATATCGTTTGTGAATAGGGAGTAGAGTAAAGGGGAAAGCACGGAGCCCTGGGGGACACCTGCACCTATGGGGTGGGGAGACGAATGACTTCGTTCTACGCGATAGCGAAAACTACGATCCATAAGGAAGTCTCGTAAGATGAGCACGAGACGGTCTGGGACACCGAGATTGTACAGCTTGTAAATCAAGCCGTTATGCCAGACTTTATCGAAAGCCTTCGCTACAACGTAGTCTGAACGTAGTCTTTCAGGCGAGAAAGGAGCAGTCGTTCATATAATTTTCCCAAAGTCTTTAAGAGACTAATGGGTCTATATGACGTGGCTACGTTACTAGGTTTTCCCAGTTTAGGGATACCTATAACGTCAGCTTCTTTCCAAGAATCGGGAAAGATGCAATTTGCCATGGCCGCATTGAAGATGCTGTGTCCCCCGATACACGGTTACGCGGCCTTATATATTGTCCGGTGCAGCGGTGGGGTTAGGCGGTGATCACGCGCTGTGGCCATGACGGGGCGTGTTCGTGGTGCAGCGTGGTTTGTGACGCGGCGTGGTTGTCTTTCATGCCGCGTTACAGATATAAATTATATTTTCAAAGTCTTTCTATACTTACATTACCGTGTCTGTACTTTTTTGAAATTGCTGTGTTCGTACGTACAATTTAAGTAAATTTGCCATACGCGTAACGACAATGTACTCAGTGTAATTCTATGTCATACAACACTAATGGAGCAAAGCATATTTTGTATCGAACCGAAATTATATGTATAATAAGTTACCTAATGTATTACAAGCCTAGACATGTATTTGCAACTTATGGGTCACAGAATTGATAAAGAAATTGCAACCGCTTTGGTTGATATTAGTTATTTTATGTACTATCAGCCAGAAACTTGGGTATCCACTTTTAGACATTTTTCGTTTGCAAGCAATGCGTTGAAGTTGCCTATAAAAATTTTTGCGAATTGGAGACAAGTTTTGTTTTTTTTTATCAAGTCCCGTAAATAAATTAATGTTAAGAATATATATAAAATGAATTAATTGGTTAACCTTAACAATAAAAAAACGGCACCCAGCTGAAAACATCATCAGTCACTGCAAGCCAAAGTCGTCATTAAGGTGGATACTCAGATTTCTGGTTGATAGTACATAAATCTGTGAATTTAAATTAATTTAGTTTTTATTACAATTTTTTGCTCGTTTATTATAAATAACATTTGCATGTCTTGAAAAGGTAGGGTATAGTAAGGAATTACTATACATGAATTTGAATTTGCATGTCTTACTACTATTACAATTTGCATTGGAAAACAAAATTAAAACTAAACGTTTATTTACCATAAACTTATTATATTAAATATTTATGTTATAATTGAATTTTATTTTAATGTAATGATCATATTTAAAAAGCCTAACAAAAGCCGGACAAGCTGGACACCGTCTAATTTGGCCTCACACGCAACCAAAAAGCCTGACTGTGTTCTTTTTGATCCTTTTGATCAACAGCGTCAAACGTTCTGTACGGCGCAAGTGTCAAGAGGGTGGTTATTGAATAAACAGATGGTCCTTAACCACCGGTGGGAGGTATGCGGCATTCCCAATTGTGCCTATTAACTCTGGCCAGACACCAGTAAGACAGCGTAGACAGGGCAGGATAGTTTAGGACTTCGCAGTCTAGGATGTAGAGTGGGGGGGGGGATAGAGCCGACCAGCACCACAGAATAATTATAAGTAGTACTAAGTACTAAGTAGTCTCTCACAAGCATTAGGTACAACGAGATATTTTGGCAAGTGCAAGTAATACATGTTCTAATTGAGAGACAATTAGATGCCAAACTAAGCTGGGCTTGTATTATGGACCAATTGTCTTTCGTCGACAAAATCGCCTGTACTAGATTTAGGCATTACAGCGGGTAGGTATTATTAAGTTAAGATTTTGCAGAATCTTAAGATAAGAGATACAAATTAAGTTCGTAATTTCATTAAGTTAGTATGAACAATAATAATTAATAATTATACTTAAAAAAACAAAGACTGTTTCACAATGTGTGTGTGTGGGTCTGTGTGTGTGTGACTATTTGTTGATTGTATGTGTGAAGGTGTACCTGTAAGTAAGTGACATGCGTTAGTGTAAGTATATATGACACTTACGTATAGATATATTAAGTAAATCCAAAACCTTTTCCCTTAAAGTATATCTACAACGCATACCTCAAAATTCTCTTTTGACTTAAGTAAGATTATTTAAAGACTTAAATAAGGTATGATTGAATAAACAAAAACTTATCCAGTTGAAATTGCAAAAATTGATTATTTAACGTTTTCAAATAATCTCAAGTCAAAAACAACACTATGTACTGTTCATTTTCTTTTTCAAGTAAATTAAAGTGATTGATTGCTTGGATAAATAAGTTTTCATGCTAAGTAGTATTAAAGGGACGATGTTATTCAAAATTTGCCAAGGTGTCTACAAATAATTGATAAAGTTAAAAAATTAAAAAGATCTGGTAACTTTCGTCGACGTGTCAAAAAGTACAAAAATATTAGGTCTAGCAATGCGTCTAGCAGAAAAAGTTCACGAGAAAATGCTGTAAGTGGTAGTAATGCAATAAAAAGTAATTACCAAAATATTTAAGGGCCATGTTTAAACCAGACAGATACACTACCGCAAGAAATATTAGATAGTTAAGGAAATGTAGAAATTGAGAGCAGTGACTCCGATTTTCATTTTGCATCTGAATCGAAAGCTGAGGATTATGCTTATAACTTTAGAGCGGAATTAAGAGAGTGGGCGATCGTTTATAATACGCCACATTCTGCGACTAATGCCTTATTAATAATTATAAACAAATTAAAACCAATACTTGTACCAATGATGCTAGAACACTTCTCAACACGGCAACATTGTTACAGGTTAACAATTGTGGGATGGAGAATACTGGCACAATGGAATTAAGAATATATACAATATTTTGGAGACTTAATGAAAATATAAAAAAGAAAATATAAAGTCCTATTTAATATATATGTCCCCTTTCTGATGTGATAATATGCTTAAGTTTGAAGGGAAAGACAGACACAACACAATACCTACCTAATATTTACTTGTCAAGTTATTTCATAAAATTATTTACCTATACGCATGATAAAAAATATAGGTACATACGTACCGTTCTTAGAACGTATCTTTAGTTTACTACGTAGTAGGTTTATTCAAGTTTTGTAAACTTACTTGTTGCATAAACCTTTCTGGCACAAACAATACAATTATATAAATAAAATTTAGTATTAAGTAAATAAAAAAAGAGTGTATACAACCTAAATTGTCTTAAGTAGTAAGAGATCAAATCTATTTTAAGTTCAACTTTAGGATATCTTGTCTTAAATAATCATACATAAATTCTTGTTTGCTTTAACTTTTTCTGAACTAACCTTAAAAATTCTATATTTTCTGAAGTCTTATGATTTAACGCCATTTTATATCATTTATGATACTGATATAAATATTATGCCGATTCTTAAAATCAACAAAATCGCTTTGACTGGTAATACAAGACTTTTAAATTACATAAATAACATAAAAAATAAAAATTAAGTGGTTTCAATTTATTTAATAGCAAATTTAACATTTACAACTTTAAATTTCAGGGTTTTTATATTTATTTTGCGGAATTTATAGGGCCCGTCTGTTTTGTAACATTATCTAACAATTTTTAACGGGAATCAAGCGTGCGTTTCAAATCTACAGTCCTAAACAACATAATTCATCCTGTTTTTGATAACAATAAATTAGTTACAAATTTGTTCTCCACATTAGTAATAATCTTTTATGGAATCAAATATGTACTAATAACTACATAAAAGCAAAAGAGTATTAAATTTTATTTATGTAAGCCTGCTTTGAATCTGGACTAATGCCCTTCTAAGCCTTTTACTAAGTATATATCTTGAAAACTGTTGCTATGGATGAAGTCAACCTTCAGGATATCTTGAAGTCAATCTTAAGAATTTGTTAATACTAGTCTGTCCTAATTGCGACTGAAGTTTATCTACAAAGTAGTATGAAGTGACTCCTAATATTCTCTTTCAATCTGTGCCCATTTTTACTTCACATTGTTTTGGAGTGTATCTAGAGGATATCCTGAAGGACATAATAGTTTTAGCCAAGACAAAAGCCCGGATTCGATAATTTGTCTTCAAGATATCTTCAATTTCCTTTTTAAGGCTAGTCATTGCTACTTGGGTAGGTTCCTTAGTAGCATGTCAGGAGTAATAGTATATTTATTAATTAGATAGGAAAATATCTAATATAATCCTATTTATTTATACTATATATAACCCTTTCCTTTAAGGCTCAGAAGATAATGAAAAGAAATTATCTTGGTTATTGTTTCCACACCCGTATCAGAGCGTATGTACCTATCACAGTTATCGGTCCCCACTCGGTATGATTACAGATACCTATCTTCTTTACCTACTAAGTCACGATATGACAAATGAGACGTTTGTGCAAAACACGGCACAAAAATAAATTCAATAGAATCGCTACAATGATGGCGGAATTATAAAGCTCTAATAGGCACCCTAGACGATCAAAAATGCATTTATGTACTTGCCAAGCGTTTTTGATGGCTCATCAAAAATGCTTGACCTCAAGCATCTTTAATGACCATTCTTTTTCTAACGGAGAGGCGGATACATCATACCTTCACTATCCCCGCTACAAACTCGAGCACATTTTGTGAGTCGTGCCGGTGTACATAAGTTCCTCCGGGTGGATATCTGCTGTCGCCGCCTTCATAGTCTTAGAGACAGGGACCGGTCGATATTGTGGGTACGCGTAGATCACGGCGGCCACACTCGTATCTATGCGTGCCTATACAGGTCTCAAAGCGGTGACACGGACGTAGCTCGACTCTTCGCGCACCTGAGTTTGACGACCGATAAAGTTCGAGAGCAATATCCCACAGCAGAACTAGTTATTTTGGGAGACTTTAACGCCCACCATCGTGAGTGGCTCAGTTCTCGAACCAATAACTACGCAGGGATATCTGCTCATGAATTTGCTCTGACCTACGTATGAATAAATAAATAAATGAATACCAGATATAGAGTACCATACAAGCTCCTTACTGGATCTTCTGCTGACTAAACGTCCGGACGTATTCCGTCTCAGTGGATGCGCCTCTTGGCTCCTCGGACCACTGTCTCGTTTGGACTTAAATGTCATGCACACAACCCGATCCATCTGAGCCAACTAATTGGCGTCGTGTGTGGCACTATAATCGGTAGACTGGGATGGACTGCGAGAATTTAATGCATCGACCCCGTGGAGGTAGCTCTGCTTCATCTCAGAAGAACCTGACGTCTGCGCAGCCGCAATCACTGAGACAAATCTCGCTGGTATGTAATGTTTCATCTCTAACCTGCAAGTAGCTGCCGGCGTCAAAATACGACCGTGGTTTAATAGATCTTGCACAGAAGCTAAAATTCTTAAGCAAACAGCGTATGGGGCTTGGGCCACGGCTCGTAATAATTAAGATCCAAATATTATATTATAACAGAGTTAAAACGCAAAATTAAATGCTGCCTCGAGGTTCAGTAAGAAAGCAACTGCCAGAGCCAAATTCTAATTCATCGGCAAAATAGGTGGGCGACTTGCCAGCTATCCCTCTGGGAGTCGTGCTTTCTGCCAGTCGTCATTTCCACCATTGCGAAAGACCGATGGTGACTTGGCCCATAGTACAAAAGAGAAAGCCGATCTATTAGGCCTCCAACTCGAATATGAACGACGAAGGAAGAAAGAAAGAAAATAATTTATTTGACGACAGCATTACAATTTAGTGAGCGTTAAAATATTTACATTATACTTATTAACTATATATTATATATATACACATATTTTATTGCTGTTACGCCAAATAGGCACTGACTCAGCAGGCATTGGCACTGTACCACATACTATACCGTGGTGCGGTACGACCATGCCAGAAATCTCCATAACACAACGGGAGGTCTTGCGGGCGTTGCTTTCTCTAGACGTTCATAAGACGAGTGTGCCAGACGATATACCAGCAGTGGTGCTCAAATAGTGTGCTTCTGAGTAATTTCCCGTACTCATGCGCCTTTTCGCGCTTTCCTACCATACTAGGCAATTTCTGTCTCCATGGAAGACTGCGAATGTGCACCCGGTGCCTAAAAAGGGCGCTAGATCAGATCCATCGAATTACAGGCCTATCGCTATGACCTCTCTTCTCTCCAAGGTGATGGAGTGTGTGATCAATACTAGAGCTGAGCTCTAGCCATTTTGAGTCAGGGGGTCATTAGCATAGCATAGCCTGGACATAGCGAAGACGTTCAATCGGGTCTGGCACCGGGATCTTTTATCGAAGTTGCCATTTTACGGAGAGCCCGAGGGTTTGTGTCATTCTATGAATTTCACAGGTTTAGTTCTAAAACATTACAACTAAGCCCAGTAGGCACAGAGGTAGTTGCAAATATTATTAAGGGGTTGCATTTTAATGCTGAAGGAAATGATCATATATCGTTACAGATGTTGATCATGACTCTCCCTGAAACCTTAGACATTATTACTGCTATAGTAAATAAGTCATTAACAAGCTCTGTTTACCCTGATTTGTGGAAGGAGGCAGTAGTAAAACCTATTCCTTAAAAGCCTAATCCAATGAGCGAAAAAGAACTACGGTCAATAAATATTTTGTCTTGTGCTTCCAAGGTTCTTGAAAAAGTAGTTAGTATGCAACTTTCAGGTTACTTAGTGCAAAATGATATACTTCCGAAGGCCCAGTCAGGTTTTCGGAAAGGATTTAGCACAGCAACTGCTCTAACTGATGTTATTGACAATATATTGCATTCATAGGATAATAGCATGGGCTCAATATTAGTGGTGCTAAATTTTTCTCGAGCATTTGACTCAATAAATATTCCACTGCTATTGTCCAAACTGTCATATTATGGTCTTGTTCCTCCTGCAATGGCATGGTTTAGTAACTATCTTGAAAACAGATATCAATATGTAGAAATTTCTGGGGATGATGGTATAAAGAAGGTCTCATCAGCACAGCATGTAGAAAGAGGAGTACCACAGGGCTCTATTTTAGGGCCTCTTCTGTTTGTTCTGTATATTGCAGACGTCACATCATGCATACACAACTGTAACCATCATCTTTACGCTGATGACCTTCAGATTTATATGTCAACGCAGCCACGAAACACTCTTGAATCTGTAAAATTAATAAATGAGGATCTTAATAGGATAGCATTATGGTCAGACAGAAATTGTTTAGTGCTAAATCCAACAAAATCTACTTGTATAATCCTAGGTTCAAAAAAACAAGTAAATATGATTTCTCAACACCAGCCAAACATCAATTTTGCTGGTGAACAAATTCAGTGTGTTTCTGAGAGTAGAAACCTGGGGCTTATACTTGATAGCAACCGGAAAATTTGAGTCTCATGTTTTAGATGCAGTACGAAATTGTTTCTACCGCCTAAGATTACTGTACAGAATGAGGCCTTACATTAGCGTGGTTTTTATTTTGTAGGTATTATCTGCAATCAGTCCCAGAACTATGAGCAGATGAGTTCTTCGTTGGTTATCATGTAGAGTGTGCCTCCAGTGAGGACCTCTTCTCGGAAATTACGCAATTTCATTGCCTATCTTTCAACGCCATAATGTTGTGCCGCTTTAAGCGTAACACATAGTTCTGTAGTGTGAGCTGTCGGGCTAGCTCATTGGGGTGATTGGCTAGTCGCTGTTTATATTTTCCCGCTACATTCCGGATTTCCTCTTTGACTGTGCTGATGAGCAGTTGCTGATGGATTTCAGAGTTTGTGACAAACCATGGAACGTTAGCTATTGCACGTAGAATTTTATTTTGTTGGCGCTGTAAGATAGCTATATTGGAGTTGCTTGCGCTTCCCCAGAGTTGTATACCGTACATCCAAACCGGCTTCAACACTACTTTGTAAATCAACAATTTATTGTCCAAAGAAAGTCTTGAGTTGCGACCAAGCATTCAGTATAAATTTTTATATTTTAGGGAAATTTCCTCTTTCTTAGCCTTGATGTGCTCTTTCCAGGTCAAGCGACGGTCCAGCTGGAGCCCCAAGTATTTGACACAGGTTTTGTGTGGTAAAATATTATTTCCCATTTTTACAGGTGGACAGTTTCTGAGGGTGAATGTAGTTTGCACTGATATTGTGAAATTCACTTGTTGGGTATTGCATCTAGTCCTTTTTGTACCACCTCTGATGCTTCTCCTGGGGTTTTATGGCTTGTCAGTATGGCAGTGTCATCTGCAAAGGTCGCGGTAGTGACTCCAGGTACTGTTGGTAGGTCTGCTGTGTAAAGTGTATAGACGATCGGACCAAGAACAGACCCCTGTGGTACACCAGCTTCGATTTTGCATAAAGCTGAAGTGCTTCCCGATTCCTTCACATAAAAGAGTCTGTTTGCTAAGTAGGACTTCAATATAGTGAAGTATGTATGGGGCAGACACTGCTTCATTTTGCACAATAGACCTTTGTGCCATACCTTATCAAAGGCCTGATGGATGTCCAGGAAGACAGAGGAACAATATTCCTTTTGTTCTAGCGCTTTTCTTATATGCTCGCTGACTCGGTGTATTTGCTCAACTGTCCCATGCTGTTTCCTGAACCCGAATTGTTGGTCAGGTATTGCATTTCTGTCTTTGAGTATGGGTGTAATTCTTTGTAATAGTATTTTTTCAAATAATTTGGACATTGTTGGCAATAGACTTATTGGTCTATATGAGGTTTTCTCTTGGGCAGGTTTGCCGTGCTTGTGGATCATTATGATTTCCGAGATTTTCCACTGGTCAGGAAAGTATTGCAGTCTTAGCTTGGCCTTTATCAAGATTAGCATTAGCATGACAATGGCTTTGCGCGGGAACTCTCTCAAAACTTCCTTAGTTATAAGGTCATATCCAGGTGCTTTTTTATCGTCAAGATTCCTTATTGTTTTTTTAACCTCTTGCGGAGTTACAGGTTTGGGTGGAATATCAAGTTGGAAATCTTGTAGTAGCACTGAGTTCACATGTTCTGTATTAATGTCATCACTTGCATCATTTGGGGTGAAGACCTGTGTTAGGTGCTTTGCAAAAATGTCCGCTTTTTCTTGCCCTGTTCTGGCCATCTTGCTGTCATAGTCTTTTAGCGGGGCGGGCTATCATATGATTTAGTGAACTTCCACAGGGAGTAATAACTTTCTTTTGTTGCCGTGAGTGACTCTAATTTATGCTGGAGTGTGTCATCATTAGCTCTTTTATTTAGGCCTTTGAGTTCTACTATTGTCTTATTTAGCAAGGTCTTGTCAGTGGGCAGTCGGGTATGGTGCCAAATTCACGCCGAAAACCTTCGCTTTTCTAGTATTTTCTGCTTAATTTCCAGGATAAGATTGGTTGAACTACCTGCGGTTATAATGACAGGCGTATTTCTCCAGCAGGCTTCTTGGACTATGTTAGTGAATTTTTTCAAGACAGAATCTACATCATCAGTTGTCTTAAGTCTAATGTTAAGCTGTAATTTCTCTTCTAAGAATTCCCTAAAGGTGTTCCAATCTGTGCGATGGTTATAAAGTGTTTCTGGTCTTTCATTCTCAATTACTGTTCTACTATTAGTTAGTATTACTGAAGTGTGATCTGAACAAGTATCCATGCATGATTCTGTTTTAAAATGTTAAAATAAAGACAGTGCAATGTAATAAGGTTAGAGTAAGATGGATAGTATCTTGTTGCTTGCTATCTCTCTCTCTTGTGTGCAAGTGTCATGGCGGATCTAACTGTAACTGTGTTATGCTGTGTCGATTACAAATAAAAGTTTTCATATTAAATTAAGCCCATATTTCATTTAATTTTCATCTGGTTATGGACCCAGATCACTAACTAGTATGGATTAATAAATGTAGGCTGAAGGACTGCAAATACTGTAGTGAAAACAAATAGTGAAAAATACTGGTGGCATGGGTTGACGCCATTTTGAGGTTAAGTAACGCCGGGAAGGAAAATTACTTGTTCGACTATCGTTGGGCAAGGCAGGAGAGACTACAGGAATTTTCAAAATGGATTTGACACAGAGTGGAAGTGGACAGACCGTCATGAAGCTGGAAGGTTCCAGGAATTGGAACATTTGGAAGTTCCTACGTCTGCTGAAAGGTCAAGGACTTTACAAAATCGTTGACGGAACAACAGTAAAACCTGAAGGAGGTACTGAGCGAACTACTTGGGAGACCCAGGATGCGAAAGCTCAGACGCTGATAGTTACGAGAATATCAGAAGAAGCCATGTTGCATATTATCACTTGCGATACTGCGGCGGCTATGTGGAAAAAACTGTTAAGTGTGTATGGACAAAAATTGGAGACAAGCATACACATTGTGCAACAACGCTTTTTTCAATTTAAGTTTGAAGAAGGAACAGAGATGTCTGTGTTTTTATCAAGAGCACATGAGATGCAGAACCAGTTAAAACAGCTGGGAGAAAATATGTCTGATAAATTCGTTATCACCAAGGTTCTCATGTCTTTACCAGAAGATTACAAGTATTTCATCTCGGCTTGGGAGTCTGCTCCTGATGACAAGCAGACCTATGATAATCTGGTAGCCCGATTGTTAATAGAGGAAGAAAGAATTAAAGAAAGAGGCGGTTCGTCGTCGTCTACGGCGTTTGTGGCAAAGAAACTAGATAAAAAAAGTGTTAAATTTTATAAGTGTCATAGACTTGGACATTATCAAAGCGAGTGCAGATATAATAACAATGTGAACAATAACTTTCGTAATTATAAAGACAGTCGTCCAGATCTGAAGTGTTATTATTGTAGTAAACCGGGACATATAAAGAGCCAGTGTCGTTATAAAAAGGACAAAGAAAAGGAAAGTAATGCCTTTTTAGTCAACAGTGTTTTTGATGAACAGTTACAAAAATCTCAGTGGTTAGTCGATTCGGGTGCGAGCGAACACATGTGTTGTGAATACGAACTATTCAGCTCATATTCGACCGTAAGCGATAAATCGGTAATAGTGGGGAACGGAACGCAAATGAATGTTAAGGGTTGCGGTCAGGTGGCGCTGCAAGTTTGGAAAGGTAGTGAATGGATTGACACTACCATAGACAACGTACTTCACGTTCCAGAGTTGAAAACAAATTTGTTCTCTGTAAACTGTGCGACAAGCAGAGGTTATGTTATCGTAACAGAAGAAAATGTTTGCAAGTTTTATAAACAAAACAAGGTGATGGCTATTGCTGAGCGGCGCGGAAGCATGTACTATCTGGATTTTCGCTATTTTAATGCATTTACAGCGAATCTTGCTGATGTGTGTTGTGATTTGTATGAGTGGCATGAAAAGTTGGCGCACCAAAACATGGTTTATGTGAAAGATGTTCTGAAGAAAAATAACATTGAAGTTAAAAATGCCAATATGCAAACATGTGAAAGCTGTCTAAAAGGGAAAATTCACCGCTTGCCGTATCCTGTGAGTAACAATGCGACGTCGAGAGTATGTGAAACAATTCACGCCGATACCTGTGGGCCTATGGAGAAACCATCGATCGGAGGCTCTAGATATTTCGTGGTGTTTAAAGATGATTACTCAAAGTAAAGGCGAGTATTTGTGAAAACGAAAGACGAAATCAAATCGTGTATAAAGAACTTCATATCTCAGTCTGAAAACGAAACAGGAAATAAAAAAAAGATATTTCGAAGTGACAATGGAACGGAATTTATAAACAAAGAGGTCAAAGAACTGTTTCAGAAGGAAGGGATTATACATCAAACATCTGTGACCTACACCCCTAAACAAAATGGAGGTGCTGAACGGGAAAATAGGATTTTAGTGGAAGCGGCTAGAACAATGTTACAAGCCATTTTACCCATCAGTTTGAGGGCTGAAAGTGTTAATACAGCTGCCTATGTGATTAATAGAACTGGTAAAAGCTCAATAGAAAGAAAAGGTAATTCTTTACTTTCCAAGAACGTGAGATTTTTACGTAACGATGGTTTTAACTGATAGAACACCACATTTAAATACACAGATAAAATTCAAAAACTCTCGGAGGACACTAGATTTTCACGGAAAAAACTTAATTATTTCATACAAAACCCGCCATTACACACCAACATTTAAAAATACAAAACTTTTTTTTTTACGAAAATACTTGCCAGTCTAAAGAAAAAAATAAACACAGGATTCAATCGATTTTACTTTCCTCTAATTTTAATCGATAGAAAAGCATATTTATTTATAACTGGCTGCGAATCCAAACCTTGCCAAATTAGGTGGTGAGGAGGGAAGCGACGAGCCATTAGGTTACATGGTGAACACCGCACGAGCCGAGTGAAGCGTACCGCGGCAGAGACCGGTGAAGTGCCAGAAACAAATTGTTCTAATTTAGAATTGTTTGGCAGGAGTAGGGGGGGTAGGGTAGACACTGGTTTATTGATCTGAGTGACACATGTACAATTTGTTTCTGGCGCTCGCCGACCGCTGCCGCGGCACGCCCCGCTCGGCTTCGCGCGCTAACTTTCATGTGCTCCGCTTGATTTTGCGCAACAGTTTTTATGTTCCAAAGTGGGTTGCCGTGACTACACTAAATAAGTACAAGTTAGTTTGTTAGTTTATATTTATAAAAACTTACGCGCAAAGCCAAGCGGAGCACATGAAAATTAGCGCGTGAATCCGAGCGGAGCGTGCCGTGGTAACGGCCGGTGAGCGCCAGAACCAATTTCTACTTATTTAGTATAGTCACGGCGACCCACTTTGGAACATGAAAACTTGCGCGCGAGGCCAAGCAGAGCACATGAAAATTAGCGCGCGAAGCCAAGCTGAGCGTGCCTGAGCGTGCCGCGTTAGTGGCGGGCGAGCGCCAGAAACAAATTGTACCTATGTCCCTCAGATCAATAAACCGGTGTCTACCCTGCTATAATAATAGGGGGCTATTCCTGCCAAACAATTCTAAATAAGTACAAATTGGTTCTGGCGCTCACCGGCCGCTGCCGCGGCACGCTCCGCTCAGCTTCGCGTGCTATCTTTCATGTGCTCCGCTTGGCTTTGCGCGCAAGTTTTTATGTTCCAAAGTGGGTCGCCTTGACTATACTAAATGAGTAGTTTTTAAAATTTTACTTAGATTTTTTTTATCGATTATTACTTTACAGAGTAAATACTCGATTGTTGAATACTGGCAACATGTTATGTTTTTGTTATTTTCTTCTCTCATGCGTTTTGTTTTTGTAGATATTTATTGTTGTGTAATTGCTGATTTTGTATGAAATGAATTTATTTATTTTCCGAAAAAACTAGTGTCCTCCGAGAGTTTCTGATTTTCATCTTTGTATATAAATGTGGTATTCTATCAATAGAAATTATTATTACGTAAAAATCTCACGTTCTTGGAAAGTAAAGAATTACCGCCTTTTTAGTCACAAATATAGGTAGGTAGTTTATTAATACGATTTCACACCGTTTTAAAATATAAACACTTCAATACATATGACTTTTCTGCAGAAAATTTGCTTCTTGGCACACTTTTTACCCTCGCTTGAATTCGTCACAACAAGTGTCACGTGACGTGCAATGGAAAAACTGCGTTCTAAAAGTATCGAAAATGTGCGTTCATAATACCGATTATTTTGATTTAGTATGAACTGACACTTCAACTCTCGAGTTATTTGCTCGAGACTTCGATTAGGCGATATCACGAGAAATCCGTTAGCTTTCATATTGCGGAATGTTATCCAGAGTCGAGAGGCGAGATATTCTTCCATACATTTTGCTCCCGAGAACGCAAGACCCGAGGACTCCAGACTTTTCCCAATAAGCCCCAAGGCCAGGTCAGGAGTACTCGGAACCGTAGAAAATGTATGAAAGCATTGATGCGTATGGATGAGGCAAGAGAGGTATGCCAGGATCGTAGCAAGTGGCAGACTTTGGTCTCTGCCTACCCCTCTGGGAAACAGGCGTGATGTTATGTATGTATCTAAAAATAATATAACGCGCATTTTAGTTGTCAACTCGACATTCTAAGGCTGGGTGCACAGCGGTTTGTTCTTTATTGCTAAAAAACTGTTTTTTTTAAAGACGCAATAATAATCTTTCTGTATAAATACTTAAATATAAAAAAATATATCCTCAAGAGCAGTTGCTCGTGCGGCACTTGCTACCGAACCATTATTTATATGTATTTTAGTGATAATGTAAGGGTTAGAGTCCAAATAGGAATATGTTAAAAAAATGATCTTGAATCTTTTATTTCAAAAACCACAGATACGTTACATTAGAAAAATAAAACTGTCGTAAAACTTCGAAATTGATCTTTTTATAAAATGTAGGTAGGTACCATACATTACTAAAATATTGTAAAAATTGAAAAAAAATCTTTGATTTTCCTTAACGCCAGAGGCACTATTTTTTAACGACACTTATCGATAAAGTGAAAAATACGCAGTCGAACTGTGTATATATATATATACTGCGTGTAACATCAGTGTGAAATAATAATGCAAGCGTTGTAAATAGCACCTTAATTCATAGCTATGTAGGTTAACATATTAGTTTTGTAGTCACATCTTTGACGCCATGCGACGCACTAAAATATAGTATCAAAAATGTAATATGAGCGTATCAACAGTGAGTATACAACTCGTGGTGAGTTGTGCAATGGCATTTTATCTCGGGTCATTTTATAAAAAATATATAATAAAACTAGCTGACCGAACAGACGTTTTCCTGAATGAAACCGACTGCAGCGCCATCTTCCGGGCTGATTTGTGAATCTAAACCATCCATGGCGCCACCCAAACGCATGCAAAAAAACCATTCAAATCGATCCAGCCGTTTAGGAGAAGTACAGTGACATACACACGTACAGAGGTTTTATATATATAAAGATGCCTTAATCAGTGGTATTCCTGTAGTTAATAAACTGTCAATGTATGTAAAAGTTTATAAGCATAATAAATAGCTTTTGCGCATTAATAATAGGTTTTTAAGGAAAAAATATATTCCTTTTTATATTTGTTCTACTTTTTGTTTAGAACCTTTTTATAATTGTAGCATTTAATTAAACATAATAAATAAAATGTAAATAAGGTTAAACCGCTAAATCATAAGCAAAATCTGTATAAAATTAGCAAAATATACGATAAGCACAGCGCACGCCTCCTCAACCTATTGCAACTAGCTGGCTAAGGGCGCGGCCTCCGGCTCTTCTGACTAAGGCGGCGGTGGAAGATTGGCAAAATTATTGTTCTCCCGAAACCAGGGAAAGATCGTCATCGTCCAGAACATTACCGAGCGATGACACTGCTGTCCAATTTAGCCAAGTTGTTCGAACGCCTACTTTTACTTAGGATATCCCCGCATATCCAGCTTAGGCCTGAACAGTTTGGTTTCAGAGACAGACACAGTACCACTCTTCAGTGAGACAGTACGAATGCTCCATCACATGGCCTTCGAGCTAAACAAGGGCAGGCGCACATTCGGAGTCTTTCTCGATATGGAGAAGGCTTTCGAACGAGTTTGGCACGAGGGCTTATTACACAAGCTGTTAGAGACGGACATCCCACCGATGCTCGGGCGGGTAATAGCCTCGTTTCTGGACAAACGGAGCTTCTATGTCTCGGTCGAGAACAACCAGTCAGCATGTAAACCCATTAGAGCAGGGGTACCTCAAGGCAGCTGCCTATCGCCACTGCTCTACGCGTTATTCACCAACGACATCCCCACTCTCAGTGACTCCGGTCTAGCTGAAGGTGTTGAAGACGTCATCCTAGCCCTTTACGCGGACGAAAGCGCCTATTTGTCCTTCTCCCGCAAAGCTAGTTTAGCAGCCAAAAAGCAGTTTTGCCTGGCTGGCTGGACAAGTGGAGAATAGCCGTTAATGCCAGCAAAGACATCAGCAATACTGACCGGCCTGCAAAAGTTCCTCCCACCGAAACTTGTGTTTCGAGGTCAAGTTATTGAGTGGCAACCCAGCGTAAAGTACCTAGGTTGTATTATAGACCGCCCCTTGCGCATGCACAAAATGCTAGACCATGTGTCAGCAGGTGCGGTCGCGTCACTGGCGTGCCTTAGACCGGTACTTTCCTCTGACTTGCCACTCAGAACCAAAATTCGAGTGTACAAGTTGTACATACGGTCGAGACTGACCTATGCAGCCCCTGCTTGGTACGGTCTTCTATCTTCTACCAGCAAACGTAAGCTCCAGGTTGTCCAAAACAAGTCGCTGAGATTAATCACCGGCGCGGGACGCTACGTCCGCAACTCCACCATCGCTAGAGACACCAAAACCGAGCCACTCGCAGAGTTCATATCTGGTTTGTCGAAGCAACTGTTCACCCGCGCTGATAACAGCCACCATACACCTCAGGGGCATAGCGCCCTTACACGCCCGTCCGCCGGAAGGCAGGGCTCTCCCGCGAGAGCTTATTCCTGTGGGTGAATAAGTTTATTTATTAATCACCTTCTCACCTGCTCCCTTCATTCCATTCCGCTTTTATTGCCCATCTCGCTTTTATTTTATTTCTGTTTTTATTTCGCTTTTATTTTATTTCTGTTTTTATTTCGCTTTTATTTTATTTTATTTTCGTTTTTATTTCGTTTCGTTTTTATTTCGCTTTCATTTTTGATTTTGCTCTTATTTCGTTTTGTTTTGTTTTTGCTTCGTTTTTATTTTATTTTACCTCGTTCTTTTGCTTTGTTTTATTTTATTTTTTGTTTTTATTTTGGCGCCTACTCTCGTCTCTCTTTTCTATTTTTCATATCGCCTTTGGCGGTAAAATACATTCACCATCAAGGGGCCTGAAAAGTAGGCTTCTTTTCAATTTCACCGGAGGTGTTCAGCACCCCTGAGCTTCTGCCCGGGTCATGGTGGGAGGTAAATTCCCCTCCCCCGACACCCGCACCTCAACACCCAGAAGGGTGAAAGAGAAGATACCCACGAGAAGGCGGCGGTTACGTTAAATAATGACAGCTGACAGTACCTCTGTATATCTGAGTAATTTAAAATTAATGTAAATGTCGTTACGCAAAAGATGGCATAAAAGTAAGAGCGTGATGTAAAGATATTGTCCAATATCGGACCAGCTCACCCTTGAGCTCAGATTATTTTTGTCTAATTAAATATTTGTTACAATTTGTCAGATTTGGACTTGATACTCATCTTCCACTGCACGGAACGCAGCGCCGAAGTGTCCAAGCAAGTTCTGGACCTGCAGTACACGCTGAGGACTCTCTTTACAGGTTTCTTCAAGGACAGAGTCGTCGATCACAAAATTGAATTAGCGCTGAATACTCTGTAAGTGATAGTGTTTTTAGATTTTAAACAATTTAATTTTATATCGGAATAAAGAAAAATACAACAAATGTAGGAATTTGTACACTTGAGATCTCAACTAAATGATGTTTGTATTCATAATTGTTTGTATACCTTAATCGAGCAGTTACAAATATCCGGAAAGGCAGGTTTAGCTGTTATAGGGGTTTGTTACGGAAGGGTTGGCACAGTAGACCTCGTCAAACGAAGCTTGTTAAAATTTAGTCCTTTTGATTCAATCTGTTTTGTTTCTTTTTCAATCTTTTTAGCTTAATGACGCCGCTCCCAACGCGCTCAAAAGAAGGCTACGCCTGTTTCTACGCGCATTTATTGGATTTTAACGCAAAGAACTTCGTTTTGGTGGACGCAGTCAGGTAATGGCCCACAGCAGATTAGTAAATAGGTTATAGATACGTAATGTCTACACCTCTTTTTTCACATGATAAGTCACCACCTCAACCGTCACACTGCAGGGCACAAGCTTCTTTTAAAAAAAATCGGTGACGTCGCGAAACGGAAATTAATGACATTGTAATGAGACGGATTCCTACACTATTAAACACTAGCTTTTGCCAGCGGCTCTGCCCGCTCTAAATTTAGTTACCGGTTAACGGTTACTAAATTTAATCCTTACGGAAACTCCTTAATTATACTAAAGAAGTTTGTTATAGCAAGCTTTATGCAGCTATGGTTCTTTCGTAGAATTTGGTTACAGATACTCCCGCGGGAACTTTTAAATTTTCTGGGAATAAAAATACTGTCTTCAACAGTCTCTGTTCATAATTTTAGCTCAATTGGATGCTCCGTTGTGGCAGGATTAAGGTACAAGCGTTATAGTTATTCCCGCGGGAACTGTTGAATTTTTCGGAATGAAAAATGTCCTTCCTTCCCCAGGACTCAAATTATCTCCATACCAAGTTCCCGATACATCCAATTGATGAAGTGTGATTGAGTAACAAACATGCAAACTTTCGCATTTATAATATAAACGGGATAGCTGGTAATTAATGAATTTTGCCAGCGGCTCCACCCGCCGTACATTTGGTTATCAGCGTGGATTATACTAATGAAGTTTGCTATAGCAAGCTATAGTTTGTTTAAGCTCGGTTTTCTCTAAGGACAACGGTATGGGTTTCTTCAAGAAAGAAGTTATTAGATTTTTAAAGGGTCGGCAACGCGCGGGTGATTCCCATTCTCATGCAGAACCAAGCTTCTAACTCTACAAGCCCTAACTTCACAAACTCTACACCTAAGTCAAAACATGAAGCTTGGCCGTTTCGCTACTCTATAATACTCATGGAAACAAAATGATTAAAAATCCCGAATCATAATACTAAAAAGTAAAAAATAAAAAAAAAAAAAAAAAAGCTTTTATTACTTGTCAACAAAAAGAACCCCCTTTGACTCGTGCACCAAGAACCCCCTTTGACTCGTGCACCAAAAACCGACTCTTGACAGATCGTCGGCGAGCGTCGGTCGCAAACGGCAAATATACGAAAATGGGTGTACTGGTATCTTTATAAATTCGTCATGTCTTTATGTCACAGCCTCAGAATTCCGCCGTTTTTAGGTAGATTCTTTTACAGAGATAATGTCTTTTGTGAACCGTCATAGATATGTGTTGGAAATTGTAAAAAGAGTCATTCAATCATTATACACTGAATGAATATGAAAAAACTTTTCGCACATCTCATTTCGACTTTGAAAATGCGTTTGAGGTTTTCGAGTTTTTTTTTTCCTAATATTTATATTTTGCAAGGTACTGGCTTCCAAAGTTTGAAAAATTGGTGTCTATCTTTTAAACCGCATGATCTTTTAATCAAAGTAACGAATAGGGCTTTATAAGTACTTACTACGAAAACTGTACTGTTTTGAACAATGTCTATATTCTACGTACTGTATTTTAGGGCAGCACTGATGATCCTGGACCTGTGGCAGTACGAAGAAGGCACGTGGCCTGGATTCATCATCGTGCTGGACCTGGAAGGCATTGGCCTAGGACATCTCTCCAAGCTGGAGCTGCAAGTCATGCAGCAGTTCTTCTACTACGTCCAGGTCACTATTGAACCGTTTTATCTTATCTCTAAGGACTACAGTATGAGGTTCTTCAAGAAAGAAGTTATTAGATTTTTTTTAGGGGCGGCAACGCGCGAGTTTATTCCCCTTGTGTTGCAAGCGTCCATAGGCTACGGTGTCCGCTTACCATCAGGCGGACCGTAAGCTTGTTTACCGCCTTAGTGGTATTAAAAAAATATTAAAATTAGGCAAAAATGGCATTGTATGCATTCCAATATTACTCCAGTATTCATATGGTAACACTCCAGAGGTGTCGAACTACTTCTGCTCTGAATTTTGATTTACATGACTGTTGAGGACTGTATGAATATAGATGAGTAAAAGGCACTGGCGAAGGATAAATTTGAGTAAAACACCGAAAATCTGTTAAATGAATTGACTGTAGGTCAAAGGCGAACGCACGAGTAGCTCCAGTGAGGCTATCGAAAGACGACTGAGGCGTGGATCGCATCTCATGTCTGCTGTGCCTTGTATCTTGCCACGCACTTGAGCTACCTTCAAGTCTTTTAATAACCAAAAAGATTACATACTATTTTACATGATAGACATAGGTACATACATTCAGTATATATAAAATTAAGAGTAGGTATATATGTGTGAGTGATCGCGTGTCGTCTACAGTGACATTTTGATCCTATTTTTCAAAATGGGAGAAAACACACAGCTGAAAAATTATTGTAACATCTCGCCACATTTATGAGCTATTTCGAGGGTCATTATCATGAATAGATTAGGAATCTTCTTGCCTTTCTCAAACTACTTTCAATCACCTAAATAGACTGGGTTTAGGGGGTTCGGCACCAAAGCACATCCAAACAGTGAGGTAGATTATGCAGAAGACCAAGGACATGTGTCAAGCTTTTGTGGACTATAAGAAAGTTGACTGGCAATACATCGAGAGGACAACGCAATCAGTTCTACAGAACAGTCAAATATGACCTATCCAGTTACAAAAAGAACTAAAACTGGCACAACCAACAAAATGACATGCTCCGATGTCGATTCAAAACTGTTTACAATCACACTGATGTTTTTAAGTCTTGAAACTGCAATAGTCAAGGCATAAATGTAAATAGCGAGTAAACCTCACACCTACAATTTTCTGACGATATTGTAGCCATGGCGAAACCGCAAAAAGGAAAGCTTTATCTTTTAAATGTCTTCTCTCCTCCGGGTGCTTAGATAAAACGAAAGTCATGATAAGTAACCACTTCACTCATACTCCTGTGGAGCGGTGGCAAAGGGGAAATCTACGGCCAGGCGAGGCATTATACCTGGGGACCGCCGTGGTCCACCTAACTTGAGCTTTAGTTTCTATATATGCTGATCTGCCGAAGAAATTGTGATAGCGCGATGTACGACGCATGACGTCGGCCTTGATTGCAGCGGTACGATATGATCCGCTACACTCCTAAAGTTGTTCATCTTACCTTGGACAAGTAGTGCAGTTGGGTAAAGTAAAATCACTTCGAAAAGGAAGCAAATATGAAGGTCCATTCAGGTTGGGCAGGATTTAAGAAGCTTCTTCACGTCTTTACGCAGTAATACTGCAGTTCTCTTACCTGCTCTTTCTGGGACAAGTAGTGCAGTAAGAGAAAATTACTTTAAAAAGGAAGCCGATAGGATGATCCGTTTAGGGTGGACAGTATTTAGGAAGCTTTGTGTCGTATTTACGTCATCGATACCGCAGAGCTTGGAGACTAGTTTTAATAAGTGCGTGCCAACCGTGACGTCAAACGGTGCCGACTTGCCGGTACGTTGCTGTGAACTGTAGTGGGCTGATGGTAAAATAAGAAGAAGATAATAAATAAAGCGATCGCGTGTCAAAACGACATAACATCATGGAATACTGACGAACTACCTCTCTACTGAAGGAATGTAGGACGAACAGTTGGATTGTTGGACGAACCTGTAGTGGTGACCGAACAAAATAACTACTGAAGCCATGACGCGCCAACACGACTTAACAACAAAACACTCACGAATGCCTCTCTACATGTGGAAGGGTAAACGAACGACTGCTGGAAGATGGTGTAGCGTAGTGGCGGTAAAAAATTCGGGCAATCTGAATACGTACCTACATTTCGCCAACCCATGCCCGGCTAGGGAGGGGCAGCTGCCCCCCTCTCCTACTCGTTCCTGACTACGCCATGGTCTTGCAGCACAGCACCATATAGATAAGAAGCGACATCCTGCAGCTATAAATTGTTATAAATGTAAAGGCATTTTACTATGTATTTTGCAAAAAAATATATTTACTTTATCTATATTTAAACTTGACCACTTTTTAATAATTGTATACTTATCTCAATATTAAAATTACAAAAACTATTTTTAAAGTTGAAGCGCTGCGCCGAGAGATAGAATACTAACGTTGCGGTTCCAGGAGGCGATGTTGCTGAAAACGACAGGGCTACACTTCGTGAACGCCCCCGCCTTCATGGATAAGATCATGTTCATGATGAAGCCGTTCCTGAAGCAGGAGCTGATGAGTATCGTACATGTGCACCCGGTGGGCTCGCAGACCTTCCACAACCTCTACCCTAAGGAGGCGCTACCTAAAGATGCAGGAGGAAACTTTAAGAACTTCTCACAATGCAAAGGTATATTTTGTATGTATAAGTAATTTAGAGAAGTAGGTAGAGCGTGAGGCTGCCATATCGAAGGTGCCGGGTTCGATTCCTGGCAAGGAGCAACCGTATTGTTACAATTTATTAATTGTAAAGTTGTTTCGACTCTAGTTTGTGCAACTAAATACCATTGGTGAACCGTGGATGTTATGGGCATACGTTTGTAACATATCTGACCACTCTTTGGGACGTAAGCGTCGTGATGATATTTTTTTACAAGTAATTTCTGTAGGAGGTGTCCACTACACGTTAAGACTAACTGGAACCGCATATTGGTTTTGAAACCGCGCGGTTACGTAGAAACGATTATGAAGATGTTTATATAAATAAAGACCCATGCGAGAAACGCGCGATTCTGAAACTGCTCGATTACCGTACTGAACGTAACCTAAAGACATTACTTATAATATACGTATGTAGTTTTTTAAATGAAAGATTGATAACAGCATCTATATGTGCTGATACCTACAGGTAGGTTTTTATTGATGACATAATGCAAACTTTACAAACTAAGTAAAAACGTAAGTAGATAATTAAGTAATGGTTATACAATTCTTATTCTTATTTTACAAAGTTTGACCTCGGTATTCATGTTATTTCATATACTAGTAGGTAGGTAGGTACAAACTTAAATGATCATTTTGCATTACTATCTATTGCTTAGAAGTACGAATAATGAGAAGGCAGTTTTTAGAAACGTATCTGTCTTAAAAGCTCAGTCGCAAAGAATTATTTATTACTTATTTCTGCGGCATTATCAGGGCCGTAGCTAAGGGGGGGCATTGTGCCTTGAAAGTACCATAAACTAAGATATAATGTATATAAATTGCTTTTCCGTACTATAAATTAATACCATTTTGCTCTTGGTTCCCGCGATCCCACCCAATTACCTTAATTACTCACGCTCACAAGCAGGTAAAATAATGAAAGATAGAAAAATTACCTGCGCCGTACCCGTGCATGAAACCACTGCTGCCCTACCTTAGATTCAACTCTAGCTACAGCCCTGGGCATTATCCGCGCGGAGTTCGCGCAAACAGACGGATTCCTACGATTTCTTTATCACCCGACTTAAACAATGATAAAATTAGTATTTTACTTCACAAATGTAACATAGTATTTATACTTTCAGATGAAATAATAGCAAAGCTGAAAGCCAATCCTGAGTTCTTTTCACAAGAAAAATTGAAACGCGTGACGGAGTCAAAGAGACCGGGAAAGCCAAAAACTGTATCAGACTTTTTCGGAGGTATCGAGGGGTCTTTTAAAAAGTTAGATATTGATTAATTATATCATTGAAAACAATAACTTTTGAAAGTTTGAAAACTGAGTTCCTAATCGACTTGTTTCCTAATTTATTTTTATAATAAGTACCTTTAATACACCCACAGTATTAAAAAGCACGACGTGTATCTAATATGCAGATTGTTTGAATAAATACTCATAACATACCAACGAATGTTTTTTGGTCCTAGCTAACATGTCAGTTCTAAGGAGTTGCCAAGGTGATAGATGGGCAGACTTGGTACATAATGTTGTTTCCATACGGCAAAAATGGCATTATAGGCACTTTACTTCCTTATCATTCATATGGTAAAGCTCCATAGGCGTGGAGCTACTTCTGCTCTTGATTTTGATACATGTCATTTTGAACCTATTTTTCAATACGGGAGATAACACCCAGCTGAAAAATTATTCACAGAAATGGCTACGTTTATTAGCTATTTCGAGGGACATTATCACGAATACATTGAACGATTTTCAACCATCTGAATAGGGTGCTAAAGGGGGTTACGGCAACACAGCACATCCAAACAATGAGGCAGACTATACAGAAGACGTCCTCGGACATCAGCCCATGTGTCAAGACTCCGTGGACTTTGATAAAATTGACTGGCAATACGTTGAGGTGTTTGAGATGTCTGTGTGATTCGACAACGAAATCAGTTCTACAAAACAGTCAAACATGACCTATCCAGCTACAAAAAGGATTGAAACGTCCTCGAAACTGTTTACAATCGCACTGACGTTTTCAAGTCTTGATAACTAAAAAGGACAAGGCATAAGTGAGTGGGAAACCCGTTTTGAAGCATTGTTACCCTATTGTAATATTTAGTGTAAATTATGTTACTATTTACTGTAATGCTCCAAATAAATATTTTTCTTCTTTTCTTACTTCGTCTTTCTTAAGTAAATGTAAAGAGCGAGTAAATCTCACACCTACAATTTTCTGACGATGCTTTACGTCGTCCATACTGCAGTGCTCTTACCTGCTCTTTCTGGGACAAGTAGTCCATACTAATATCATAAATGCGAAAGTAACTCTGTCTGTCTATTTTTCTGACAGGCTACTTGAAAACGTCAAGTGTCAGTCGTTTTTTTTCTATAATTGAGGAGTTCCCTTTGAAATCCTACACTGATATTTGAATTTAGGGCGAGTAGAACCGCGGGAAAATTTGGCATGGAGATAGTTTGAGTCAGTGGGAAAGACATAGGTTACTTGAAAACGTCAAGCGTGAGTCGGATTTTTTCTATAATTGAGAAGATGCCGTTGAAATCCTACACCGATAACCAAATTTCGGGCGGGCGGATCTGCAGGCAAAAGCTAGTGGATAAATAAAGCAATCGAGTGTCAACACGACGTCACATCATCAAATACTGAGAAACTATTTCTCTACTTGTGAAAGGTTGGGCGAACAGTTGAATGTTAAGGTGAGTTTGGATTATTTGCAACACGAATATATGTGGACGGTCTGCGCGCACCCCGCACCCCGCACCGCGCACCGCGCACCCTACGCGCCTCAACAACGGCCACTTATGTTCAGCGCGCACGCCATGGAGCCGTTTGATTCTGAAGTGTACATGACTATATTGGTGTTTCAATTATTTTATTACACCAGTGTATAAAAAAAGTCCCAGCCCTCATCTCTATCCATTTATACAATCAATAATTCAAATATCGCGGGCAGTAGGCAGGTCCGCCGCGAATTAGCAGGTTAAAAGCGTTCGTCGAAAAACAGACAGTAGGCGAGAACCAACGCGCACCCTGTGAATGCACGAGCGTGCACGCCGTTGATTTTAGTGCGTAATGTATGAGAAATGTTGTGTTGCAAATTATCTGTTCGGCACCTTTAGACGATCCTGTAGTGGCGACCGTACAAAATCGCTACTGAAGCAATGGTGGGCCAACACGACTTAACATCAAAACACTTACGAACTGGCTCTCTCTCCCTACTCTTCTAGTGAAACAATCTACTGTTGGAAAACGGTGCAGTGTAGCGGTAAAAAAGGCGGGCGATCCGAATAGTTACATTTTTAAATGACTAAATTATCGCCAAAATATGCCAACCCATGCCTGGCTAGGGGGGCAGCACCTAGGAACAAAAATCGCACCGTATAAGTCATGTATGTTTGGTTCGGTTCAGTTTCTCTTGTGTCTACGTATAGGTGCGCAGCGAGAAAAGCGAGCGGAGCGTTCAAATCAAGTTTCATATACTAATATGTTTTCCATACTTAACGATCTGCCTAGGCGCCCACTGAACTGGCTAATCTAAACATGGCTGCGACACATATGCTGCAAAAAGCAGATAGGTTGTAAGTAATTGGAGGGTAAGAAATATTGTAAAGTTAGTATACAGTAAATATAAAATAATATTCAGTAATCTAAGCACGTTTAGCTCAACTGGGGCTTTGTTAACTTCCTCCATCAATAATGTCCCAAAATGCTTTCAAAGGGTTATGAAATAGTGATGGATCGCATTTCACGTCTACGGGTGCAACTGCAGAAACAAATGTGAGTCCCGTCGGACGTAATCTATATAATTTGTGAACGTGAGGGTGTGTTGTGTTGTGTGCACGAGCCACGAGCCACGCGCCACGTCACGGTCACCAGTCGGTGTCAAAATGTGATTAAGATAAAAGTGATCACGTCCCGAACAAGCTGGTTTTTAGAGTTTCGTACCCAAAGGGTACAAGACGGGACTCCATTACTAAGACTTCGCTGTCCGTCCGTCTGTCACCAGACTGTATCTCATAAACCGTGATAGTTACACAGTTGAATATTTCTGTTGCCGCTATAAGAAATACTATAATACAGAATAAAATAGATATTAAAGGGGGCTTCCATACAACAAACGTGACTTTTTTGGGGTAACAGGTAGACTTTAATAAAAAATATATTTATATAATATGAACAAAAAAAGTATTTAAATTATATAATTAGCTATTTTTTTTTTGTAAAATCTTTAAATAGTATAGAATTGTAAAATCTTAATATAATATCTATAGTTACCATAAAATATGTAACTATATAAGTAGGTAACAGTTTAACTATTTATTATAGTTTAAACTTCTTATTACCTATACTGTGCTGTAAGTGTTACTATACCTACACATTAAACCATAATAAGATATATTTAAAATAGACGTAGGTACCTATTACCTTTGTACTTATCCGTAAAAATTAACGGCTATACTAGACTAGTTACCTATGTAACATGTCTGATTCACTGTTGGGTTGGACTACACGTATGACGTAAGGCACACACACACACAAGCACACACGCACACACACCCACACACACAACATTCGCATGACACTGTGACGTTATATCCTGCGTGTGACTGAAGTGGACATGCACACAGCGGATGCACGATCTGCATTATTTTCCTTAGTTATTCTTAGTTACTCCCGAATATCTAGAGTCCGAGCAACATGAAATGCCGCTTGCGGGGTGTTCATAGATAGCCTTTGAACAAAATAATTTATGTATTTTCCTATGGCAATTAGAGTATCGTTATCATTAAGACGAGGAATTTTCTGGTAATAACTTTTATTTTGAAAATTACTTTCTGAAATACTAATATACTTATATCTTTTATACCCACTTATTAACATTAGAAAATATGCAAATTCCTAATATATAAATTAAGAATTTCCTATCAAGGAGTGACTAGCGCAAGAAGGCGATCAACTAGTACCTACTACAAAATAAAAGTAAAACTCGTGTAAACAGAAGAATACTTTAAGTTGTATTTGTTGAATGTTAAATAACAATTTTCTTATACTTTGATAAAATGGAACAAAATTGTATATTAATTTTAAGACATTAAAACAAGTTGCAAACACACTTGCACCTGTACCATGTTTTTTTTTTCTTATTACCACTAAGGTGGCAAACAAGCAAACGGACCGCCTGATGGTACCTATACATTTATTTATTTATTAACCCACACCCCATACTGTAGTCCTTAGAGAAAACCTTGGCAGGGAGCTCATTCCACAACCCAAGCGTTCGCAGGAGGAAGATTTTCTGAAACCGCACTGTGCGCGACCATTTCGGTTCTAAAGTGTGAGAATGAGTTTTCCTGCCGATGGCGAGCGGTGCGATGGTAGAGAGTAGCCGTGGGCATCATTTCGAACAATTCCTCAGAACACAACCCATTGCACAAGCTGTAGAACACACACAGGGAGGCAAAATCTCTCCTCAGACTTAAGGGCTCGATACCGCAAGTGAGTTTGGAATCGTCGACAATTCTCTCAGCCCGTCGTTGAACCGAGTCAAAAGGGCCAAACTGGTATCCGGGTGCACCCGCCCAGGGATGGCAGCAGTACTGCATATGAACGCGCAGACTTGCGTCTTTGTAGGGTTGAATCGGACCAAGTTTACCCGTCCCCAGTCAGAGACCTTGGACAGTGTAGTCGATTTGAGACACAAGTTCTTCCAGCTTCACCTTGTCTTGTAAATGATCTAGGAACTAAATATCGCTGGAGATGTCGACACCAAGGATCCCAATGCTCTTGGAGATGGAGGCGAGTTTCTGGAATTGTGAGACTACAGTGAATTGGGTTTTCTTAGCGGTGAACGTGCAGACTTGTTTTTGTAGTTTAAGACACAAGTACAGTTGCAGATACTTGCACCTGCGCCAAGTAAGTTTAAGACATAAGTACAGTTACTGGATACTCGACTTTACGAAAAGACAGAAAGCCGCAAGGCAGTTTTTAGGAAACGTGAAGACGTCCAAGCTGAGCTTCTTTAAGGCAGCCTTCTACTATGGATGGCAAGCTGTGTCCGAGTACCACCTCTTAGCACTTCTGCAAGTATCTCTTACCATATTGCCCTGACCGACGCCTTCTTCGTGCGTGGTACCTTCGGGAATCTAGCAAATCTGGCCTAAGACTACCGAAGCGGCGAAGACCCCTCCGCTCGCTCCGATACGACTTTTAGGCTTGCATTTCGATCCTGAAATCTTGTCTGGTCAAAAGCCGAAGCAATTATACAAGTGGGTGTGGAAGCGTGTAATCCGTCAATACTCTTAATAAAGATCGCCCTCCTAATTATTATAGGCAGGAGTAATTTGCTAGCTGCTTTCTGTCGGTTTCAGTATATTAATATCTGTATGCTCAAACTATCGGAAACCCATTACCCTTGTTATTTATTCTGACATCACTGGCCAGGTAGGATATATGTCCGTCTGTCTCTAGGAAGCCTTCTGCAACTTCAGACACTCCTCGCAGACAGCAGCTCTTGCTGTTCTATTATAACCTTTCACCTCTTAGGTTCGCTCGCTTTCGCACGCGTATACAGATGAACGTTTGAGCGCGGGTCACCGGTCACCGCCGCTCCCGCACCGTCGTTGTAGGATTTTTGAACAATTATTTTTTTGTGAAGGTTCTTAAATAATTTTAAGAATTCACATAAAATACGCTTAATCATATTTTTATTTAGTTTATAAATATGTTCACTATAAAAAAGTTATAAGCTATTTATTATAAAAAAAATCCTATGGATATTTAAACCTTTTTACAATTTTTTTTTTACTGTTCATCAAGGTAACTCCCCCTTTATTTGTTTTAATTCTTCCACTGGTTATCAAAAAAAAAACCATTAAATTTATCAGAGTAAAATTCTAAGGCTGAGTATAGCTAAGAAAAGCGTACAAGTATATTGTAAATTATTTTAGTTTAGTATAGAATTGAAAAAAAATTAAACACAAAATAAACAATAGTAAATATATTTCACAGAAACATATCCACCGTCAAGTTACGCTTACACCAAAACTGGAATACAGACGCCCGCATCTGTAGACAACAGAAAATACATTAAGTATTGATTAGTAGTTTATTACATTATTACAGATGGCATTCTCAAATAGATACACACAATAAATATAAATAGAATGAGACATTTTCTTTCATCAACCATGTGTGGGAACAGCCTAGTATTTTTTATGTGACAATATTAAGGTTTGTTGTGAAAGTTTTTATGAAATTTATTTACAAAATCGACATTACTAGTCCTGTACCTATTCTTGTCTCGTTAGCAACTAACTAGGTATTCAAAGAGACCCAATAAACTATACTGGCATCAACTTGTTTACATTGTCCATATTTAATTGAGCTTTGAGTTAAATGTTTGCTAATGAATGATCTCGATATTTTTTTCAATTCTTTATAAATATACTTGATTCAATTATACGAGCTCCAGGCTTTGTGATTTAAACCAAAAAATAAATGAAAAAAAATATAACATTTGACAAAAAAGTAGGTAGGGTCACAGGGGGCATAGTTGAACGCGGGGCAGAGTAAAACACTTGCAATAACTCTGTCCTTTTCTAACATTTAGATTATTTTCACTGACAGCATAAGCGGTCATGTTGAGTCAGTTGTCAAAGTGAAGTTGTGTGGATCACGTGTTAAATATTTTAGAAAATCAGTTTCGCGGCGTCTATTTTTTCTAAATTTGGGTGCAATCTTTTTCGATTTAAGCAAAAGACTGTAGCTACCGGTGACATTTGAAATTCAAAATAGGCATGCAATTGATAGTTTATATAGCTATTTTCGTTTTCATATCGGGTGTGGGGCACAGTGGAACGGGACACAGTGGAACATGTTTCACTGTGCCACGCGGTGTTCTAGCGAACCATAATTGTTTTCACTTAAAACAGTATTGGAGGGGCTGTGGGGAGGTATTTTCCTAGCAGTAGGATAACGTAGGTATCAAATACTAATGAATAGTTATTGCTTTCAGAAAACTTCCTAAAATGTTTAGGAACCGCATAAGAAAGACTGCAATTGGTCTACATGTCGAAATTAGTCGAAAAGGCTTGAGTTTTCGAAAAGCGGCTGAAATGAAAAACGACAAGCTTGCAACACTTCATAGGTATGTTAAGAAAAAAAAAAAAGAGTCCCCAGTTGAAAATATAGAAGATATGCGTGTCACCCCGAAATACGCTTCACGTGTAGTATTTTCAGCAGAACTAGAAGATGCGCTTAAAAAGTATTCGGTCACATGTTCCAAAATGTATTACGGACTTGACACACTAGAGACTAGGAACTAACTGTGCTTCAAAGCTGGAAAGATCACGAAATGGCTGACATTGATTGGCTCTACTTATATCGTAAAAGGCATCCCGAATTGACATTAAGAAAGCCAGAACCATGCAGTCTTTCCCGAGCTTTATCATTTAATAAACACAATGTGAAAACGTTCTACGATAATCTGGAAGAAGTCATGAAGCTACACCCAAGATTTGCTGATGGTACAAGGGTCTTTAACTTAGACGAAACCGGCACTACTTAGGTGTAGAAGCCGAAGAAAGTCATTGCAGCTAAAGGCTTGAGCTGAATAAAGTCACAAGCGGCGAGCGAGGGATCCCAGTAACGACTTGTTGCATTGTATCAGCAACGGTAGCAATTATATTGCAAAGTAGTAATGGTATTCCACAGAAAGAAATTTCAGCCACACATGCTTAACAAAGCTCCATCAGGTACCCTGGGCCTTGCCCAGCCAACAGGCTGGATGAACACTGAATTGTTCCCACAAGTAATAACACACTTTGTAAAACTGACTGGCTCATCAAAGGAAAATCCTTGTCTTTTGATTTTGGATGATCATGAGAGTCATTTGGCCCCACAAGCATTGAACATTGCCAAAAATAATGGTGTCACTATTTTGAAGATTGACTCAACAACCATCCACAAAGCTCAGTAGCTCAGATGCAACATGTTGAAGACGGAAGTTTAATAAGTCCTATAGCATGTAGAGGATACCCAAAGGCTAAAGATGAAAGAACTCGAGGAAAGGTAGAAAACAAGGAAAATCTTGCATTGCCACTGATACACCTGTTAAACAAGAATTCGAAAGATATGCTGAAATAAAAAAAAATAAACTTAAAATGCCAAATATTCCTAAGAAAAAGAAAATACGACGCCAAAGAAGTGCAACGAGTCACAAAGAATATTTTTAAGGACAATTAAGAACATATGTGTTTGTCAGAATCAGATTCCACTGACACAGATAAAGACATCCCACTATCCTGTTATGATGCACCAAAATAAAGTGATTATGTGGTCGTCCAATTTCCAGGGAAACAAGTCCAATATTTTATTTGACAACTGTTAACTGAACATGATCCAGAAAAAGACGAATATGATATCTCAGAAAAAGTGGCAAGTTTGACGGATTTTACTTTCCGCTTGAACCTGATATGGCAGTTGTGTCCAAAAACGACATAGTGCTCAAATTATTGCCACGGATAAGGCAAACATCCACAAAACGACAGGCCAACATTTTGTATTTTCCACAATGCATCTTAAAAATGTATAATTTTCATTAGTTTATTGAATATTTTTTTAGGTTTACGTATGTTCCACTGAGCCCCTAGAGGTGTTTTACTCTACCCCACTCTAATTCTGATCGCGGAAAAGGACTTATAATTACATAAAGGAACAAAATGAAACTGTTTTTTTGTTGCATGGAATTTTGTGACTGCTGTTTACAAATTCAAGGTCGCTGATTTCAAATCTAACCGCAATTCTTTACTATCAGCTTTAGTTTTTGAGATACAGCTATTGAGCTTATTTACGTACTAGTTACACTTGACTTTCATAAAACCAAGCAGTTTTTTTAAAAAGTATATATTTTTACCATGTCTAAGTCGCGAAATATCTGTAAAAATGATCGTAACTGTGGTGAATATATAAATTTAAAGACTGTAGACTAACTGTGTCGGAGTTCGTAAAACGGGTGTACTTTGATTACTTTGGATTTTCTTTAGACACCCGCGACAGTTACTGGGTGCCTAAAATGGTATGTAAAAGATGCATTGAGTCTTAAGATTATGGGCAAATAAGAAAAGACTCCATTTCAAGTACCAAACACCAATGATCTGGCGGGAACCCTCGAATCATCAGGACGATTGTTATTTTTGCGTGGTTAATATAAACGGAATTAACAAAAAAAACGGTCCAAATGGCTTTACCCTAACTTTTTATCTGTTACTCGACCAGTCATGTACTCCGGCGATGCATCGGAACTTGAACGCAAATTGATCATGACTTGGAAGAAAAAAACTCTCCTTCAAGTGATGAGAGTGGGACATCTGATTTTAATCCAGAGGTTTCCACTGAGCCCCGGCTCTTTAATCAGGAAGAGCTCAGCGCATTAGTCACAGACCTTGGCTTCTCTAAAAAAGCATCGGAGATTCTAGCTTCTCGTTTAAAACAAAGAAATCTTTATATTCAAGGAACAAGACTTTCGTACTATCGTAAAAGAGAGACGGAATTGCTTTCATTTTTTTCTGAAGATGATAATTTTGTTTATTGTCCAGATATTCCTGGCTTATTAAAATCAATGGTAGTACAACAATATGATCCAAATGAATGGCGTTTATTTATCGATTCCTCTAAACGTAGCCTGAAATGTGTCCTTATGCATTACGGCAATAATCTGGGTTCGATACCGATTGCACATTCAACTACAGCCAAAGAAGAATACGCTACTGTAGCTTCTGTTTTGAATAGAATCAAGTACAACGAACACAAGTGGCTGATATGTGTAGATTTAAAAATGGTTAGTTTTCTTCTGGGACAATAAGGAGGATACACAAAATATCCTTGTTTTATTTGTCTGTGGGAAAGCAGAGCTAAGTCTGAGCACTGGGTTAGAAAAAAAATGGCCTTCCAGGCAAGCTATGGTTCCGGGAAAACTGAATGTGATAAATAAACCATTAGTGCCTAGGGATTGTATAATACTGCCACCTTTGCACATCAAACTTGTGCTCATGAAACTATTTGTTACAAAGCCCAAACAAAAATGGCGATTGTTTTGAATACATCTCTAAAAAGTTCCATAACTTGAGTACAGAGAAATTGAAAGTTGATAAAGGAAGAAAACTTTCATAGTTATATGACCGATATTGAAAAAAATGCCTGGAATGAATTCATTTGGTTTGTACAAAATTTTCTGGGAAACAATAAGGACGAAAGCTATGCGAAGCATATTGAAGAGATGTTGACGCACTTCCAGCAGCTTGGTTGTAATATGAGCATTAAGGTATACTTTCTCCATAGCCATTTGGAATGTTTTTTTGAAAATCTAGGTGATCTCAGTGAAGAACAAGGGGAACGGTTCCATCAAGTTATTCAGACTATGGAAGAGCAGTACCAGGGTCATTGGAATGCCAACATGATGGCGGACTACTGTTGGAGCATTAAAAACAGCTCTAGTGAACCAAGTCAAGCAAGAAAATCTTATAAAAAAAAGTTTTTTGATATGTAGTGGTCGTTTTTCTGATGTGTTTTGTAAATTAAATTATTTGTTTCCTGAAAATAACGTTTTATTTATATCTCAAAAACCAAATATGATACCAAAAATCTGAATCTTCATATCTGAAATCAGCACCCCGTAAATATACAAAATTATTGGTAATATTTTATGCAACAAAAATTATGTTGTCTTGTGTTATTATTCTATCACGTTTTTTTTTTTATTTTTTTGTTGTACAATGATAAACCAAAGACTGATTAAGATTTTAATTCCCATCCCATGATTATTCATTAGAAGTTTATTTTTCTAAAAATCAAAATGCGTTTTTCGTTCCACTGTGCCGCCACTGACCCTACATGAGTTTTACCAACCCAAGCCCAACCTGAAATTTTTCTTAGGTTTAATGCAAATTCTTTGTATAAAACATGACTATGTCTTTGATATACAGTCAAATCAGTAGAAGATCAAATAACGGATTATCAATTTAAAAACTGCCCACTAAATCAAGTTGAAATGATGTCAGCAGTTAACAAAACATCAACATCAATATTATAAAGAAAAGGGGACATCCATTTAATACGTCACGTATTTTAGGTTTCACTCTCACGGGGGGAGAGGACTGCGAGAGAGTTTGTTTCTTGTTTCTTCATCACAATGGAGCATTTATTAAAACTAAAATAAAGCCACAAAAAAAAAAGGTAAAATTAGGCACTGGGATAGTTTGATGGACGAAGAACATAGGCTACACTTTTTAAATTAGGAATAACTATAATCTAGGATTCCCAGCAAAAACCCAAGGTGATAAACGCGCGCCAGTGACACTGCAGGAAAATTTTAGTTGATAATATTTACCTTAAAATGCAGTTTAATCAAAAAGCCCGAAGCCCATGTCGTCATCGGACTCAGAGTCTTCTTTCTTGGCTTCCTCCTCTGAAATTCACAAACGACAAAATTAGAACAATGTTGAGTCACAGTATGTAACAGTCCTCAACTGATAAAATATCAGAGTAATAATAATGCAGCATTGTTTTTCAGTCGAAAGATGGTGTATTTTGAAATCATCATACAAGAGGATGCTTAATCAGCCACACAAATTTGCAATTAAATTTGTATGCAATAAATTAGTAAAAGCTCACTTGTGTTTTAAAATGGGAATTTAACGTTTTTCTCACACATTCTTCTTTGCACTAAATATTTGTAACTACCTATGAACATATTGTAACTCAAAATGCGTTATCATCATATACTGATTGTCCCAAAAGCATTTTATTGTTTAAATGCCAGTAAATTAATAATTTTTTATTGAATTACTTAAATTTATGAATTCAGTAAAAACTCTGGTTATTTTATAAGTCATTAGCATGTATGGTAAATAACGTAAAAACAATAACCTATTTTAAAAAATAAATTATTTATGGTGATATATATTTAGTGTAATGTAGTTTTGAATCAGTTCCACCTTAAAGATTTTTAAGTAATATTTGCTTTCAGGTTTATTTTGTGAGTTACTCAGTTTAAATACCGTTAACTCATGGTGCAGTGCACAACCTTTCACATATGTTTTTCAGAAATAAAATTATCCTTCAATTCAAGGGCCTGGATGTACAATTTTACTTATAATAAAATAAATGTAAAGAAATATGGCTTTTAAAATTTGCGTTTTCTAACCAAGTTGAATTGGGACTAAAGTCAAACTGAATTAATTTTGAGTCCTATTCATACCACTTTCCGTGTGACAGCCCATCTTTACTGCTACCGACCACTCGATGAATGTCGATGCCTAAAGAGAGGTTCTTAGAACACAAAAAATTATTTGCAAACGTTATCCGCCATGATTATTATTAGACATATTTAGTTCAAATTAGATCTATTGACTAAAGTTGTTACCTACCAGGATTAACAAGCCAAGCATAAATCAATTAAACAGATCTCAAATTCGAGATTATCTCTATCAGCACAAGAATCAGGCCCCTGTATAATAACTATAATAAATTTTTTTTGAAATCAAATACATTTTTATAGGTATTTCTTTGCCACGAAACAAAGTAATTTTTAGGTACATAACGGATAATTTGACTTAATCACATTTAGTTTACCTTTCTTCTCCTCAGCAGCGGCAGCGGCAGGCGCAGCGGCGGCGCCGGCAGCAGCCACGGGCGCACCCCCACCGACGGGCATCGACGACAGCTTTTCGCGACCTACACAAATGCACAAGCACAAAATTAACACCCAAAACTGTTAGGGTAAGCAGGAAGTTATAGAGCATACTAAACTTCAGATAAGCTTGTAACAGCAATGTTGTTCAGACGAAAGATGGTGTTTGTTTGGAATCATCATTTTTTGGTATAACTACCTATTTGCCTAAATGTTTTAAAAACAGACTAAAATTAAATTTGAAACTGGAAGTCAAGTCAATTTGGTAACTTCTAATAGTAGCGATGATACATAAAAGATTAAAAACTAAATGAACTAAAGAAATTTAATTTCTGTTGAATTAAAACTTTTCATTATTTTCTAGTCAACTGTAGGTAAAAAATTCCATGGAAAAACTAATTGATGTCGGGCAACGGTCTGTCAATATTTAAGAGGAATTTTCCTCATGTTATACAGTAATACCCCACTTTACGTGAGGGGTGCGTTCCACAGAAAAACGCATTACGCGAAATCTGCATATACTGGAGTTTAATTAGATAGCTTTACCCCTTAGTCTTCATACCTCTTTATACTTTGGACTTAATTTTCAAAGTCAAGTTTCTGCACTCCTTATTGTGTGGCAATTTTTCAGTTTTTACCCGATCACTGACACAAACTGGGATGTTGTATCAAATGAATTGACCAAAGAACCTTTCTTTGATGTGTCTTTGGAACAATGTTTCCTTAGTTAAACACTACCTCCAAGTCCAAACATGTCTGTCATGCCTCTTTATACATAATATTTCTTTTTCAAATTGTAAAAGTTTACCCTTGACATTTAAACTTTGCAAAACCCATGCTCTATAGTATTGACTACATAGAAGTATAGGATTTAATATAACTAGAAATTACACATTAAAAGCCACAATAATTGTGCAAATTGATTGTTAGTTTAAGGTCATTTGTAGGGAATATAAACCAAGAATTCCAGGACCCCGGTCATTTATCTGATCATAAACTCTGAATTGAAAAACCATACCCAACCCAGATTCTGACCAGCCGGGGATTGATAGATATTTTTAAAATGGAAGTCCAACCTGTGACTTTCAAATTACCTCTGTGATGGTCAGCAAAATTTTGTTTAATTTCACCCAACACACAAAACAGTTGTTGTGACAACAAACAAAACATACCATGTCATGGTTGTATATTTATGGATGTATATCCATAAATTGTGATTAACTGACAACCTAATAACAGACAAACTACACAGCTTGATAAAATGGTAAATCTAGCATCAAAACTTTAATTATTCTATGTAAAGGTTCTCACTACAGATTTAGGAATACAAGAATAAAGTACATGATATCAAATCATAATAAAAAAAAAATAGAGCAAAAAAAAAAATTAGCATTCTGTTGACAATTATTATATGCATTGACCAAAAATAAATGCCCTATAAAGTCACTACCAGTATACATTCAACACATAGGCTGGCTGCGCATGCTCAGAAGGTAGAGTAGTGGATGTGCTAATGAATAGTGAATGGCCATATTCTTTGTTTACATTCAATGAACAGAATAATTTCAATGCCTACACTGTGAGATAGCTCTAAATGCCATCAGCAAAATACAGCTATCACTAAAACAGTACAATAAAACTGCAGTTTGAGGTTGATGTCCTGAAGAAAACATAAATTCTGGATAACTTAGAAAGCGTAAAACAGCATCGGAAAACATAAACAGAAAAATTTGTTTGTATAGTGTATTTTGGATAACCAGGATTCAGATGAACGGGAGTTTACTGTATAGACTGCAGTGAAAGTAAGCTTGTTTGCTACCTCAGTAACCTTTTCAGCTAAGCCCAAAACTGGCCCTGGGATCTATTGGAGTGGAATAACTAAAATGGTCATAAATTTTACATAACTTGTTTATGTAAGTCAAGGCAATTAACTTATGCAGATCTTTCCATCATCCAATTTAAGTACTACTTGTATGATAAAAAATTATGATTTATAAATAAAATTTTAAAAAATATTATGTATGATAATTCATCATTCTTACTTATTGGGTGTTCCTTCTGAGCCAATGTAATGTAATAGTAAAACCTCATTTTAGCATCAACTACCTGTTCCACCTAAGCGCATGTTATAATATCAGCGCTGTTATAATTGTTTAAACAAAACCTGTTTTGTATCATTTTTTGACAGTTTCAAGTGTGTATATGTTTGTGTATTTTATTTTTTAGAGATAATTACAGAGATATAGAATTCAAAGTGCGAAAATTAACATTTTTTTAAAAAAAAAACAACATTATAATTATTTTTCTCAAAGGATTTACTTTTGAATATGACAGCTGCCAAAAAGTAGTGCAAAATGACCACCTCCTGAGATAGGTTTTTGGTAGCAACATTTCATAGCAAAATCGCTCAGACGAAATGCTAAAAGTGAACATTAGATTTTGCTTCCAAAAGCATAAAACGCAAACCCCTTACAATTTCTGCTAAAAAGTAAGATAGAACACCCTAATAGTAGGCTAGTATTTGCATAACTTACAGTGACTGTATTATTGAGGACTAAATTTAAGCTAAGGCCTACTCAATGGCTCATTATTATTACCAAACATAAAGTTTGATAAAACTGCTGTTGGTGATACCAAATATAAAACCAAATGTTGGCCTTTTTTTAGTGATTATCATACTAAGGTTTGTATCACAAAGCTTACGAATCAAAACATAATAGTCCATTCAATTTAAGCACTTCACAAAGTTGTCTTAAACTCGTAACTACAAATTCAACAAACTATGTGGCCATAAACAAAAAAAAATTAAGTAAAGTTATAACACAACATTCTTACCCTTTTCAATGAGTTCTTCTACATCCTTGCCACTCAGTTCAGATATCACTCTCTTTAGTTTTTCAGAGTCTGCTTCAATGCCTACTGAGCTGAGGATTTTTTCAACATCAGCTGCTGCGGGGGATGCCTTCCCGCCAAGGACTGCTAGTAAGTAAGCGGCCACGTAACGCATTCTGAAACATATTACAAAAAGTTAGTAACCCATACGGTCATTAATTGCTTAAATGCAACAAAATAAGTATAACGTTATGCACACTAGCAAGTACGATAAGACGGTAAGCTGCGTAAATCTTCACTTCATTGAAAAATAACGTGTCGAAAAAAATCTTATCTCAAATGAGCATCTTCAAAACCAATGAGATGTTGAGCTGTGCTTAGAGGTGGCAAAACTGTGCTATTCTTAATATTGCAATTATAAATCAATCCGGGATGCAAAGGTAGAAGGAAACTGATAGGTTGAGATGTACCAAAACAATTATTAACCAACTAATTTTTAAGAAAATTTCAAAATTATTAGTAATAAAATATCACAGCACGTCAAAATACTCTAATTTTGTACCTTGCGCACCGCTTTTTAATCACAACGACCCATAACACACACCATTAGCCTCACCATGAGTTGGTAAAATTCTGCGGCACCTAAATACCGCTATCCGACTTAATCCGTGATAATTACAGATATTCGACTAAACAAAATATTATTATGTATTTGTACACAATACATGAAATAAATAACATCTATATTTCCAAAATTCTACTTACTTTTAAGTCGTAGAGACACGAAACGTGTTGCGCCGAAATTAAGAAATACTTTCGACCAAGTGTCGAATGGAAAGAAAGAAAAAATAGTGATAGTGCATATGTTTAGCACAATCGATAGTACAAACTATCAGAGGATATCGATAGTCTGATATTTCATATCACTATCGATATTGTTTTATTTTATCGTACTTAAAGTAGTAAAGAGTACGCAAATAGTTTGGTAAGATCACATAAAAAACATATTCTTCATTAGTCGGGTAAGTACGAATCTATGATTGCAACTGTCGCCATTTTGGACACTCCAGAGCCCTATAAGGTCTGTAAAAACACAATTCAGAACTCCAGTTATATCTACTGTATTTTTAATATAAAACTGCTGTGGTACTCATACGCAGCCAGCTGTAAGAATTTAAATATGGCTATTCAAATAAGGCTTGGCAGATACCTCGTATTTTACGGGTTACCCGTTTTTGAGGCCTTAAAAAAATAGAACCCAACCAGTTATTAGCAAAATAAAATACTGACTGAGTGTAAAGACTGGTGGCGGAGAGAAGGTTGGTCATAAGAATACAGATATTAAGAAAATAATGAACGAATTAAAATATTCAAATTTGTTTATTAAATTTCTTTTATTCATAGGCTCAAGAATTTTTTTTTTTCTGAGCTGACTATGCAGTTGGCTGTTGCAGCCATTACTGCTTCACCGGACTTTTGGGGCGAGACTCTGAAGGAGCCTCAGCCCATATAGCGCCCAACGCTCAAGGGCTCCCCGCGGGGGAAGCCTCGGCTTGGGTTGTCGCTCTTGGGGGCGTCCCTTCGACCGGCGTGAGTCTCGAACCCGAAGGTAAGTCACCGCCAGGAGGGGAGTTCCCCGTTACGCGGGTACGATTGCGATTGTGTGGGGGGGAGAAGCGCCCCGGCACTCTTTGATACCTAGTGTATCCTTGTGGGCGCCGACGAACCCGGGGACGGCGGCGTCGTGTTTGGAGGGAGGCCCTATTCGGGGAGGTCGTAGAGACTAATCTCGCTATCCGGACAGCGAGATCGTCATCTGGGGACGTTAGTACGTGCCGAGGCCGCCTAACAATAGTTTTACGACCGTGACCGGGTCGATCGGGGGGACTTGAGTCCTGTAAGTACTCTTGAACTTTTTACTTATATTTTTTATTTTTGGAAAAATACCTAATAATTAGATAAGTATCTACATGTAAATCAGTATGTATTACATTATTAACAAGGTAACTTATGTGCTTACCAAAAACATATAAATGCATTCGTGAAACAAATACATTTTAAAATTAAATACATATTCACACCCTAATACCACCATGGTAGACTTAGTTATAATTTGTTCTTGTTTACACTTATTCACAAAATGACAATTTATCCATAATTAAATTTATAAAAAAAAAAAAAAATCAAAGAAATATGGAAACCATGTGAGGTTATCGCAACTGTATAAATGGCAACCATTTCACTGAACTGTCTGATCTTTTCAGCATTTGTTACACGTGAGTATAAGTAAGTCTTGTGTTATTAATTGAATTATAGAACTCTTTGTACACATAAGGTCTATTGAGCAGTAATTAATAATATAATATAAAAAACATAGTTGTTTCAACGTTGCGGGTTGATTAGTATCCTTCTTCGATCAGAGCAGCACCAGAATACTTGCAGCCATGACTTCTATTTAAATGATCTGAAATGTTATAAGCAAGTTAGATAATCGTTCTTTAAAATGTTGTGTATATAAAAGATATAAATTAGAGTCACTGGATGGGATTACATTAATTTTATAAAAATTGAAGTAATATTGAATAAATGTTGTTTATTATGTGTATGTGTGTATAGTATATATTCCTAGAACAAGTATATAGGTATTCGTGTCCATTGTTTCGTGCCATTGGTACAACCTTGCTTAGCTTGTAATATTTCAAGGAATATTTGAAGTGCCCAGTTATAGAAGTGCTTAAGTCCACATAGGGACTGTTTTACCTGACAACACCAACGTACAGAGCATGTTTGCTCGAATATACTTAATATTGCCTGTTTCGCTAGGCTACCGTACAAGTTTTCTTCCCTCCAAAAAAAAAAATACTTACATTTACTTTTTCAATTTTGTGTTCATTCAGTAAAACAAAACTAATATTACTATAATGTTGCCAATAAATAAAGCTATTCTTTTTTAAATAGTTGGGGCTCGAGGACTCAAAAAAAAAGTTGAAATCGATAAGACTGACCAATATTGGTTAAAATTGGTAATTTTGATAGAAGAAAATTGAAGGGTAGCCTTATTTGTTAAAAAAAAAACAATTGGTTCTCTTATCCAATAATATAGATTCGGTTTACTTCTAATTTTCGAAAACACTGTTATCTATTTATTTATTTGGGAAACAAACTGTATAATATTCACAAATATATGTTAGTTACATTTTTAAAATACAATATACTAAATAGTTTCCACAGGTTAGTATAACAAATATATCTGAAGTTTATACATAACATAAGATTTAAGTATAACATTATCAAAACAGAATGCATGCTAATTCTAAGATTATACTAAATTTGTACATGTTAAATATGTATTTCCGTTTGCTTAAGAGCTGCAGATGGTAGACACATTGTAATGCCTAATTAAATGAACTGAATGTTAGTAAAGATTTACATAATATTTATAATTTTCAGCATCGAAAATAAGACAAAACAACAAAAAAATTTTGGTTCAAAATTAAAAATCAACACATGATCTGCCTATTGTTTGATTATATTTTACTTGTGATTTTTTAAAAAGTACCTAACTACAGGTGGTAAAGTTAATAATGATTATATTTACGATTAACTAGTGTTCTTAGTAATAAAAAAAATAAAATTTGGCAGTATAATTACGAAACTTCTTATTATGACCTTGATAAAAAGGTCTCGTACTGAATAAAAGCCATATACAGACAGCTGACGTTTACTATTGATTCGTGATATTTGTTTTTTTACATATTTTACAAACAGTATTTTTGCTTTTTGATTTTTAGATTCCGAAACAAATTAAATCATTTAATCGCTATAGTAGTATACGTATTCTAGAAAAACCAAAATATTGCTCGACAACATGATTATAGATATTTATTTTATTTACTTAGAATACCCTGAAATACACATGGTGCCTATTTTTAACTTAACTAACTTAATTTTTCTGAAAATAATTTTTAACCATTTTTTCTAATACTGAAGAAATTAAAAAGGCACTCTTTGATAACCAGCTGGATAGCAAATTCACTTATTACTACTTCAAGACTTGCTAGAACGGCTATTGCTACCTCTTTGTAAGACACATTAAAATAGCATACGAATTATGAATAATATTTACAGGTGTATTGTTCAACTTATCTATCTGTTTTTACTTTATCTTTGTGATTATTTATCTATTCCAAAACGAACGCACTTAAAGTGTTCATTTCCTTTTTCCTTTCCATATCTATGCTTTTAGGACCGCGTTAAGAATTTCCTTCTACCGCCGTAGATTTGTGATTTTTTTCCGTAGGTACTGTACAAAAATGCATTACATACATACATGCATGCATACATTTTACCGAAATAGATCGATGCCAATCGAAAACGTTTCACAAAATATCGAGGTCGAAGGATATATATCTCAAAAATAGATTTTATTTTGACTTGTTTGAGCTTTTATTTATAACTATAAATTCATTTTACTTAAAACAAAATGGACACTATAAAAAGCGATCTTTCATTGTTGTTGTCTATTTGATCTAGTTTTACAATCATACCAATTTTCGGAACTCAAATACTTAATATCAAAGTAGAAAATAAGAAGTAATTACTGAATAGTGTTACTATAAATTATAAAGTACATATACATGAAAAAAATAAATTACTGTATTTAAGAGTACAGATGATAAATCTTAATTTAAACTATTGCATGACGCAATACTAACAAATACAAGTATACAACAATGCAAAACCCGATTCAGCGTTTTTTATCGATAAAAATAGTTTTTTAAGTCCAAGAAATCGAGACCTCGATTAATCGATTTTAGATTGACATGCGTTTGCATAGTTAGGTTAGTTTCTTTATTACAAATTCAAATTGAGTGGTTATTTTCATATTTGTTGAAATATAACCCTGTTTTAGATTTTAGTATCCCTGGAAATGCCCAGGAACCGGGGCCTCGGCCCTCGGAAATCAGCTGGACTTTCCCGCAATTAATATCTGAATTTTCATATCATATCATACTAGTTTTATGTAAATTATTATCTTTGTGCTAAACTGTTGCTGCAAGAAATTTAAGAATGGATACTTACTGAATCTCGTATATAAGATTTTGTGCAGGAAATCCACTTTTTCAGATGCCGCAGTGTTTTATAAACTTTACTAGGACAATGGCTTTAATTAATAGAGTTGCCTAAATACCTACCCCGGTGTGGCATGAATTTACTTAGTTTTGATAACCTATTTAATATAACAGAACAAAATCACATTCTGAAAGGTTGCAATAATGTTTCTTTATAAAAGAATTTAAATTTTGCAGAAATCCTAAATAATCTTCAAAAAAGTAGAAGTAAAGAAGTACTCTAACAAACTATTACTGATTTGTGAACCTAATATAATTGTCGCGGACATGCGATTCTTTAGTTATTAGACGATTAACAAAAAAGCTTGTAGATAATATTTGACAAAATCCTTTATTCGATAAAACTTTTTTCATTAAAACGATTCTTTGTTTATACTTTTTTAGGTTTCCATACCCAAAGGGTAATTAGCGGAACCCGGAGTTTGACTTGCCATTGGCCAATTTTTTTTTTTTTGTCGATGACTATATTTGTGTTATAACCTCAACTTCAATTAAAACTTCAAAAAATAATCTGGTTTGTGCAAAAATGTCACAGTGTACTCTGGCAATAGGGAATATTCATACGTTGTAAATGTAATATTACAAAATGTCAATGACCAGAGTGGCGATGACGGTGAAATGATGGTGAAGAATTTTCTTTAAATAGCAACTTTTTGAGATATTAATGCATAAAAATTTGGCACTAATTACTATTAAATTAAATTCTAAGACTTTTGAGGTTTATTTTTGTTCCAGCGGGAACCTCTGTCTAAACTTAATACAATGAAGAGGAAAACTTTGTTTTTTTTTTGTTTGCAAACAAAATATAATAAAAATTCATTTTAATGCGTATAATTCGACTAATATTATCTTTATCAATGCCTGAAATACATTTAATATAATATTGCAATAAGATATAATTAAATTAAATATAATTAAATTAAATAAATATTATTCGAAATATATGGCGCAAATTTACCCATAGCAAGACTAAGCAAACTTTATAACCAGAAAAGCAATGTCTTCGATCTTAATCATGGGACAATAGCAGAATTTCATGGAGCTGTTAATAGTATTGAATAACTTTTTATTCCCATTTTACATAAATTACTTTATTATTCAATTCAATGATTATATTATTCTTATTCTTCATATATTTAATATTTTTTAACTATTATTTTTAATTAATTATTTAACTCTTAATTATTTAAAATATTATTATTGTAATATTGTAATTTGTTTTATCGCTGTAAAATAAATATGCCAAACTTAATTTTAGTGCAAGCTGAATTTACCTATAAGTAGTTGTACAGTTAGTTTTAAATTGTGTCTGTGTACCCAACCATTATTATTGTAACAACTGTTGGTAAATCAATAAATAAATAAATATATGCATTTGATTGAAGTTTATTTTATTTATAGTGTATACCAACTAAAGGACCCTTAATCAAAATAATTATGAAACTTTTTATGTTAGATAGTGTATTTATCTGGAAGAAACATAGAATATTTCACAAAAAACTAAGACCATTAGGAGCTATTAAATATAGAAAAAGGTTTAAAAAAACGGTAGGAAATGTCCCTACTGAGACCTTTTGTGGCGTACACTGCCTAAATAGGACCTAAAAAATAATGTACAGTGGGATTTTTGGAGGATAAAAAATATGAACGCCTGGTACAGTCGAAAGCATGAAGCGTTACACTTTGGAAGTTTTTGCCTCGATGACGAATGTAATAAGAACGGTTCTTATATCAATGTATAAAACTTCACAAGCCCTCGACAGCGCAATAACTAATTCAAACTTTTAAACAGAGTAATAATTATTTATTTTAACAAAAATAATGTTTAAATCATTAAAATTATTTAGGTTTTTATTTATTATAGCTCTGTGTACACTCATCATGGCCAGACCATTAAGGCGATCTTCTGCCATGGTGCTTCTTAGCCATGTTTTTTTAGTCTTCTGAGGCTGCTAAAGGATCGCTGTACTGTACAGGTCGTGCATGGTAAAGCGATCAAAATTTTCAATGCTTTTTCCATTTCGGGAAAGAAGGAATTTGTTTCTTTAAAGACATCAACAACTGTAAGATTTGTTAGATTAAGCCTATCGTGCCATAATTGCTGCCAAAGTTTGATTTCATTCTTTATGTTCGGTAAATCATAAAACTGGGCAATAGATTTACAAGTTAGTTTCAGATTTTCAGTTGTCATCTTTTGCCTCTGCGCCGGGTGAAACTTAGATAATGCGAATGATGGCGTGTTTTCTTCAGCAAAAGTACGTTTTGATTGAATCAAAGTATGGTATTACTAAAGACCTCTTCCAGTATTCTGAAGGGCTTTCTGCTGGATGATTGCTTCTATGACGTTGTTTCCCCGTAATACGCGACATTGATGTAATGCCCTAAAGTCCTTTAACGTGTTCCGAGGCTTTGACCACGTCCAAAGCTACAGCTTGGAGTACGTTAACAACTTGTTCCATCAATTATTTGGCTACCAACATAATCCCGAGAATGAAAGAAATTCTGAAAGTAGCCGCATGCAATTGGAAGGCACTTTTCCGAGTTGCACTATTTCCTTCCTGAGATAATGTTTGTAAGGCTTCCAGAATAACTGGAAGATTTTTTTTAAAACTGATGGTTTTGTGTTTCTCACTGCATCTTGTCTCGCAAAGCCTAGAAATATTAGGTATCAAAACTGATTCCCGAAAAAAGTTTATAGCAAAATCAAATCTCCCGCGTCAATTCGCAGCCTGGGGAAATCCTCGAGAATACCTTCACCATTGTGACCCGCAAAACGTAATGCAGGAAATAAAAGATTTTGTAATTTCGCGATTTTCTTCAACAATTCCCTGGGAATATTTGTTCAGTTGCAAATCGACAGGCACACCTTCGAGAAAAGATTTAACAGCTTTCAATGCAGGAGGCATATGGAAGTAGGTTTAAATGTGCTTAAAATATCTCGTGAATACCTTTGAACTTACAAAAGGGCCTTATAGTAAATGATCCCAATATGCCTCTAAATGAATTTGTATTTGGTAGGAACAACGTACAATATTTACAAAATGCTCCTTTTTGGAGCCTGGAATATACCAACCATGGAGAGTATGTTTCCAATCAAGAATAATTAAATTTTCTCTTTAAATGTTTTGCATCTTCCGCAAAGCTATAGGTCGCGGAAGTGGACCAACAGTTTTCAATCAATTCCTTCTTTTCGGTTGATAACATGTGTGCCCCTCCAACATATCGCCCGATATCATTTTCATTGCAGTCATCGTCATCCATCAATGAATCAGGTTTCGGCGCCAGAGCCAGATACCTAGAGGAACTTGGTGTAGGTAGTTCCTGCGGCTGAATATAACCTGTTGTGGTTGTGGAGACCGATGAAGACACATGCGACGTTGTCGTTACTTTGTCCTGTTCATCGCTGTCGCTACTTGATCCATCAGTTTTTTTTCGTTTCAAACTTCCTGCAAAACAAAACGCTTTGATAAAACTTTATGTAATTAATTAAATTATTATTACGGGGGAGCATTTTTGTTCAATTACTTATAAACATTATCTCGTGAAGCTTTTTTAGCCTTATTTATATCAAGGATCTGTTTTAATTCTTATTTAAGTAAACTACAAATATAATTTGTGATTTTTTTTTCATAATTAATTACTGAAAACGAAACCACTGTTTAGTTAACGTTAAATTCATAGAGATTGAATCAATAAACTCGTTTTTAATAAAATAATAGTTTTTCTTAACATTTACCTTCCACATAATCGATCTTTTCTTTCCACATCAAAAATATGCCAGATTAAATTAAAAGTGATATTCTTAACGATTATTATACGTCTATAGATAGTATATCCGTTACCAACGTAGCTAAGAGAAATAAAATAAAAATACTAGTTCTAAGTCCAAGATTAAAGCAGTACATAACTTACCAAAAAACTTCTGATGTCCATTTTGATAAGATGATGAATGGAGACACACTCAGAAACTTCACAACTTAACACTGAGATGATGAGATCTTATTATTTAATAAATATAAATCAATATTGACTAACACAGGCAAGCCGGTAATCTTATAATCGCTGTCCAATTCGCTTGTTTAGCTTGTATCGTTAATTGCTTCCAATTAATAAGTGACTCGCTTTCAGCGGCTACGTCTTTATATACCCAAACGAACATCATACTAGAATGTACGGTAACATTCTCTGTTCTAGTAACTGCTAGCAAATTACAGAGAGTACACTGAACAAGCGCCATCTAGCGTCGAGTAGCAATACTAGATTTTACAAGGATTGTAGTCGATTTATTCAACTGTAGGTTTTTTTGATGAACACTTACATCTGTAATTGTCAACAAAACCAGTTAAAATTGTATGTGCGTAACAATAACTTCTACTTTAGGTATGCCGCATACAAATTATACAAAAGTAACGTTAATGCTGATGAACGGCCGTCGTAGAAAGAAATGCAATGCACACACACACCATACCTACCTCCTACCTACATATTTTTACGCTGTTTAATGGCCTTGCGTTTTGGCAAATCTGATATAGTCGTAATTTGCAAAACAATTTTTTCCTACTCATTATCAATTCGTTTGTCAATTCTCTTGATTATGTAATGTAGACTAAAATTGTTGTTTACATTATGTGGTTTAAACTGATAGGTAGTTCATGAGATATAACCGATCTGATTTAAGCGCGTCGCGTTGGAAAACTGAAAAGATAAGCGCATGGCGCGGCGGCGGGTTTTTAGCTGGTTCGGCGCGGCTAAGTGTAGAAATTAAAACCTACTTAATATAACATAGTTTTAGTTTTATTAATTTCATAAATGAGGCGCTGAAGTGCGCGGGTCAGCTTGTCTAAGATAAAAAGTGATTACAACTAACAACAACTACTTAAAAACTAAACAAAGTTTTATTCATCTGAAAGTAAAAACCCGCGCGCACCCGGCACCCGTACTAAGTGTTCCAATATAGATTGCATACTTGTTACTTACTTCTCTTCACTTTAAATATAACTTCTTACCGACTTAGTTTGGTAAAAATTAACACTGTTTAGATTCTATATTGATGATTCAAAGGTGTGTTTAGAATCCTGCTTGAATAAATATTATTTGATTTGATTTAATTTACCTCAGCTGACCTAGATTACCAAGCATATTTATTTATTTACATAAATACAAACTAACAGGTTACACCCAAAACGTTTGTAAACAGTTAAAAAAAAATATATACATATTTCTTATAAATTTATCTTTATAAATTATAATATTAATAATATTTTTATATTTTTTTTTGTTATACCACTAAGGTGGCAAACAAGCCTACGGTCCGCCTGATGGTAAGCGGTCACCGTAGCCTATGGACGCTTGCAACACCAAGGGCATCACTCGCGCGTTGCCGACCCTTCAGAAATCTAATTACTTCTTTTTTGAAGAACCCCATACTGTAGTCCTTAGAGAACAGGGAGCTCATTCCACAACCTAAGCGTTCGCGGGAGGAAGTTTCTCTGAAACCGCACTGTACGCGACCATTTCGGTTCTAAAGTGTGAGAATGAATTCCCTGCCGATGGCGAGCGGTGCGATGGTAGAAAGTAGCCGTGGGCATCATTTCGAACAATTCCTCAGAACACAACCCATTGTACAAGCGGTAGAACACACACAGGGCGGCAAAGTCTCTCCTCAGACTTAGGGGCTCGATACCGCAAGTGAGTTTCGGATCGTCGACAATTCTCACAGACCGTCGTTGAACCGTCGTTGGACAGACCGATCTCGATTTGAGACACAAGTTCTTCACGTTTTTCCTCCATAACAGAACGAGGGATGCTTGCACGGCCCTTAGTCGCTTAGTCTTCAGTACTGTCATCTGCATAGCAATGTCTGTTGTTGATCTCCAACATATCATTGATGTGCAGTAGAAACAGCGTAGGAGACAGCACAGAGCCTTGCGGGACATCAGCATTAATGTCTATGCTATCAGAGCAACTACCGTCAACTACGGCTCGTATGCGTCTGCCGGACAAAAAGCTAGCCACCCATTTGCACAAACCCTCGGGCACTCCGTAAGATGGCAACTTCGATAGAAGACCCCGATGCCAGACCCGACCGAACGCCTTCGCTATGTCTAGGCTACATGCCAATGCCTTCCCCTGACTCTCAATGGCTAGTGCCCATCGGTATGTGAGATACACTAGAAGGTCACCAGTGGAGCAACCGTGGCGAAAGCCATATTGACGGTCGCTGATCAGGTCATGTTTTTCTAGGTATCTCAAAAGCTGTGTGTTGATCACACGCTCCATCACCTTGGAGAGGAGAGAGGTAATAGCGATAGGCCTGTAATTCGATGGATCTGATCTATCGCCCTTTTTGGCATCGGGTGCACATTCGCAGTCTTCCATGAAGACGGAAATTGCCTAGTATGGTAGGAAAGCGCGAAGAGGCGCGTGTGTACAGGACATAACACAGGAGCACACTGCTTAAGCACCACTGCTGGTATACCGTCTGGCCCACTCGACTTATGAACGTCTAGGGAAAACAACACCCGCCGGACCTCTCGCTGTGTTATAGAGATTTCCGGCATGGTCTTACCGCACCACGGTAAAGTAGGTGGTACAGCGCCTTCGTCGTTCATATTCGAGTTAGAGGCAAAGAGACTGCCCAATAGATCGGCTTTCTCTTTTGCACTGTGGGCCAAGTCACCATCGGTCTTTCGCAGTGGTGGTAACGACGACTGGCAGAAGTTCCCCTCGGCAGCTTTAGCAAGCGACCAGAAAGCACGACTCCCAGAAGGATAGCTCGCAAGTCGCCCAGCTATTTTGCCGATGAATTGGAATTTTGCTCTGGCAGTTGCTTTCTTACTGAACCTCGAGGCAGCATTTAATTTGCGTTTTAACTCAAAAATATTCGGATCCTTATTATTACGAGCCGTGGTCCAAGCCTCATACGCAGTTTGCTTAAGAATTTTAGCTTCTCTGCAAGTCCTATTAAACCACGGTCGTTTTTTGACGCCGGCAGCTACTCGCAGTTTAGGAATGAAACATTCCATACCAGCGAGGATTTTCTCAGTGACTGCGGCTGCGCAGATGTCAGGATCATCTGAGCTAAAGCAGAGCCGCCTCCACGGGTACGATGCATAAAATTCTCGCAATCCGTCCCAGTCTACCGACTTATAGTGCCACACACGACGCCAATTAGTTGGCCCAGAAGGATAGGGTTGTGTGCATGACATTTGAGTCCGAACGAGACAGTGGTCCGAGGAGCCAAGAGGCGCATCCACTGATACGGAGTATCCGTCCGGACGTGTAGTCAGCAGAAGGTCCAGTAAGGAGCTCGTATGGTCCTCTATATCTGGTATTCTCGTTGGAGAAAGTACCAGCTGAGAGAATCCATAGGTCAGAGCAAATTCATGAGCAGATATCCCTGCATAGTTATTGGTTCGAGAACTGAGCCACTCACGATGGTGGGCGTTAAAGTCTCCCAAAATAACTAGTTCTGCTGTGGGATAGTGCTCTAGAACTTTGTCAGTCGTCAAACTCAGGTGCGTGAAGAGTCGAGTTACGTCCGTGTCACCGCTATGAGACCTGTATAGGCACGCATAGATACGAGTGTGGCCGCCGTGATCTACGCGCACCCACAATATCGACAGGTCCCTGTCTTCAAGGCTATGAAGTCGGGGACAGCAGATATTCTGCCGTACGAACATACATACACCGGCACGACTCAAAAAATTGTGCTCGAGTTTGTAGCCGGGATAATGAAGGTATGATGTGTCGGCCGGGCAGGATATCTGCGTGTCCGTTAGAAAGAGGATGGTCGGCTGCGCAGTCTCGAGGTGGTGGTGGACTGCATTAAGATTTGCGTGAATACCCCTGATATTGCAAAAATCCACATTGTATGAGGATGGAGTAGCCGCTGTAAAAACTCTTTTCCTTTTTCTATTTCTGGCCATTGTATATAAAGTTACTTAGACTAGGGATGAGGATTCACTGCACAGACAGCTTAGAAGACAAAAAGGTACTGTACTAAGACTGCCGAAGCTCAACACAGATGATACGGTTGCTGGCACGGCGGGCGGAAGGGCCCCTGATCCCCTTCTGTTGTAGTAGCCGGGTCCACTCCGGTCTCCTTCTCCGGCACGACTACCACTTCAGAGACTTTACACAGGTTGGCGGATCAGCCTCCCAGGGCGGAGATTAAGTGATCCCTGGGTTCGGGAACCCGTTCAACCTGCGGGCGGCCAGTGGTCAGCCGTTTTATCAGGTCTCCCTGACCGCCGAACCAGCACGCCGCGTCTACGCCGAGCAATAACAGCGATAAGCACCGCCGGTCCTCCGCTGTCCGCGCAGCGAATCCTCAAAGAGAGCTCTGGCAACCTTACTCACCGCCAGGAACACAGCACTACTCAATGTTAGTTTTATTGTGGCCGCGGTTTTCTGTAAGGTAATACAAACATACATTCATTCATACATACATTTCAAACTGAGAACCTCCTTTTTTGAAGTCGGTCAAAAAGTAGAAAAAAGAAAACCGCATCAAAATTGGTTCGGCCAAACGCGAGATAATCGCGGACGAACATACATACATACAAACATACATTCATACATACATACACCCATACAAACGTTCATTCATACATACAGGTCAAACTTAGAACCTCCTCTTTTTTGAAGTCGGTTAAAAAGTAGAAAGAAAACACGTGTGTTTATCGCATACATGCAACATGCAAAAGATCAGTGGTACCAGGGTTAGAAAAAAGTAACCGTGGTACCACTGGTGGTACTACTGGGTGTACTACGGTTACCAAACGCATGATTCGGCTTAAATTTAGTTAGTATACTAAACCACGATTTCGCTGTTCATGTTTTTTTGTAGAAAGTCTATTTATTGGTAGTTTAACTGGAAAGTTTCAGCTTGAAGAAATAAATAGTTTTTTAGTTATAAAGTTTTGAAATTAATTGCTGAACTGGGTTAGTTTAATGCTGTCTCTTTCAGTACTATGGAATGAAATGTGAAATGCAAAATGTGTTTGCTATCCTGCTCTTAGTGTTACCTGAGTTATTGGGATGGACCCAATAAAAAGAAAAGTTTGTGTTTCATTTGTCATTTAGTCATCTTTTGTTCACTCCACAGTTGGGAGTTTAATTACCCAAGACAATTCTTAGCACAAATTCAAAAGTAGTTAAAAATCTTGGATTTTTGGAAAAAAGACTTAAATTAGAAACCGACTCTGTCAACCGCGACACGCCGTGGTCTTGGTCTGCCCTACCCTTAAAGTGTTTTTTAGAGCCCGGAGGCGTGGAGGGAGAGCAGCCCCCACCCACTGTATCAAAGGCGCAGGGACTATGCGACCTGTAGCGGCTGAAGCTAGAAGCTGCGAAGGAGAGTGTAAGTGCCTGTGCCTTTGTTATCTAGGGGTGGAGGGGCTGCTATTCCCGCAGCGCTGGAGATAAGGCAGAAGTGAACTTTGTTAAAATAATCTTAATATAAAATAAGCAGACTAATGTCAGAATCTTCAGGTTGTCTTTTATGAAACCCACTTACCCTCCTCCCCCTCTGTTGAGGCGATTATTCTTGGAAATCATTCAAATGAACTATAACATTAATACAAGATTACTTTAGCTGTATACCACAGTCAGAGGTGCGCGCCGCCGCCGCCGCCGACTGTTCGAAATTCGGCGCGGAGCGAGACCGAAAAGGGATTTATAAATGAAATGAACGGCTGAACGGAGACCGAGGGAAGCACTGGCGCGGCTGCTAGTTGTTATTTAATGTTTTAATTTTCTTTTTTTATTTATCTTCTCGTTCTCATGTAAGTAGCTAATTGTAAATATCCTAATGAGAATAAATTCTTTAAAAAATTAACCAATAGTTTCGGAGATATGACAACTCCCTGTCTCAAACCACTCTGGAGATGGATCGGTTTCGAGTTTTGATCCTGGAGACGGACTGACATGGCTTTATCGTACAAGCACCTTAGCACCTCGCTATACCGATAGTCAATACGGGTATCTTTATAGAGTATACAGCCCATGTTTCACCGAATCAATGGCTTTTTCATGTTCCTCAAACGCTAAGCACAGAGGCCAATTATAATTTTCTGACTTTTGTAGAATATGGCACAGCGTGTGTATGTGGATGGTACATCACCTTTTTTGGTTCTCCAAAACGCACAATCGCCTATTGCGCCACCCTTATCGTTTTAGGCTGTTTGAGGGCCATTCTAATTTTGTACAAGCTGATGTCTGGGCGGTCTTTGGTAAATTGTCGGGTCAGTCTAGCTCTAGGGTTTTTAGCTGGACTGAAAACTGTTTTCAATGCCAACGTGGATAACTGTCCATAGAGACAACGCATAGACAACGCTAGCGTTTGCTAGTATGGTGCAGATGCAAGTGTTGAAGAGAGTCAGCTTATTTCTAAGCGACATCTTACTGTACTTGCCTATCACGGGATATAGACGACCGAGGACAAAAGCGGTCTCTAACTATTTTGGTGTGATCGCGGAAGTTCAGACGCCACTATCCAGGCACCGAGATATTTGGCCTTGTTTTGCCAAGTAATGGCTCGGCCGAACAGTGAGAGGGAAGATTGTCGCGGAGGGCGGCCAACGGTGAAGAGAATGGCAGAGCTTTTGTCGGGATTCACTTTTGATTTTTCATTTCCGAAACCATTCGACTAGGGCGGTGATTGTGGATTCGAGTCGCTTAGTGATTCGACTCACTTGCCTGTGGTGGTGTAAATAGCGATATCGTCCGCGAAGACGGTTAGTTGGGTACCGCACGTTGTTGTTGCTGTAAAGAAGGTACAGGATAGGAGAGCACGGACCCTTCCGAGATTCCTGCTTGTATAGGACAAGGAAGAGACGTTCGGCTCTATAGCGAAAGCTACGGTTCGACAAATAGTGTCTTATAATGAGGGGGTCTGGCAACTGATAGTTGTACAGTTTATAAATTAACCCGTTGTGCCAGACTTTGTCCAAGGGTTTCGCTACATCGAAAAATACAGCGTCCGTGTGACGAGGCTTACCAAACACTGGTTGTAAGCCAGTGAGAATATATTCCGTGATACGGAGGACTTGGTGGATGCACGAGTGTTTGGTACGGAAGCCGAACTGCTCGTAGATTAAGATGCCTTTGGAGACTATAGCGTTCCGTAGGCGAGCAAGGAGGAGGCGTTCGTAAACTTTAACAAGGGACTTTAGTAAACCTATAGAGTGGTAGGCGGAAGGCTCGGTATGAGCTTTCCTTGGCGTGTGGATGCCTTTAACAATTTCATCTTCCCATTGAGAAGGAAAAATGCAATTTTCGATTACAGCGTTGAAGAAGGCGCTTTAGGATATCGTAAGAGATATCGTCCACGTCATGACCTGTTTGACCTCGTAGACCGTAACGGGGGCAGAGGATCTTGTGGGGGCAGAGATGCTCTGCGCTCCACTTTACCGTCTACATCTCGCACGTGATCCGGATCGAATGGTTGTGTGCTTAAGGCACATTGGGCTTGGAGGCTAGATGCAAGGCAATCTGCTTTTTCGTCGTTACCGAACGCGGTAACGTTGTTGGGACGAGTTAGCAGAGGGAGGGAGTTGAAGGTGTCTGATTTCAACGCTCTGGCTAGGCGCCAATAAGCTTGATGAGAAGCAGAGATGTTCTTCAGCAGATCACCGAAACATTGGGTGGAAGCTCAGCTACAGCTGATCTTACACGGCCGGTAGAGGGAGCGCGATCGCGTCTTCGGTGGGCTGCGTTACGCTCAGCCATTAGCGACCTGATGTGCTGAGGCAGGAACTTGCGACTTGTAAAGTAACAACCTTTGCCCTGACGTGAAGTACTGCTTCGCAAGTTTTTTGGACGCCAGCTTCACCTTGTCTAGCAAGTGATCTCGGAACTGAACATCGCTTGAGATGTCGACACCAAGGATCCCAATGCTCTTGGAGATGGATAGGGGAGTGTTTTGGAATTGTGGGACTACAGTGAATGGAGTTTTCTTAGCGGTGAACGCGCACACTTGTGTTTTTGTAGGGTTGAATCGGACCAAGTTTACCCGTCCCCAGTCAGAGACCTGGGACAGTGTGGACTCGATTTGAGACACAAGTTCTCCGCGGTTTTCCTCCACCCGTGTAAAAAGCGTCTCCAGTACTGTCATCTGCATAGCAATGTATGTTGTTGCTGCCCAACATGTCATTGATATGCAGTAGAAACAGCGTAGGAGACAGCACAGAGCCTTGCGGGACACCGGCATTAATGTCCATGCTATCAGAGAAACTACCGTCAACTACGGTTAGTATGCGTCTGCCGGACAAAAAGCTAGCCACCCATTTGCACAAACCCTCGGGCACTCCGTAAGATGGCAACTTCGATAGAAGACCCCGGTGCCAGACCCGACCGAACGCCTTCGCTATGTCTAGGCTACATGCCAATGCCTTCCCCTGACTCTCAATGGCTAGTGCCCATCGGTATGTGAGATACACTAGAAGGTCACCAGTGGAGCAACCGTGGCGAAAGCCATATTGACGGTCGCTAATCAGGTCATGTTTTTCTAGGTATCTCAAAAGCTGTGTGTTGATCACACGCTCCATCACCTTAGAGAGGAGAGAGGTAATAGCGATAGGCCTGTAATTCGATGGATCTCATCTATCGCCCTTTTTGGGCACCGGGTGCACATTCCATGAAGACGGAAATTGCCTAGGGTGGTAGGAAAGCGCGAAGAGGCGCGTGAGTAGAGGACATAACTCAGGAGCACACTGCTTAAGCACCACTGCTGGTATACCGTCTGGCCCACTCGACTTATGAACGTCTAGAGAAAGCAACGCCCGCCTGACCTCCCGCTGCGTTATGGAGATTTCCGGCATGGTCTTACCGCACCACGGTATAGTAGGTGGTACAGCGCCTTCATCGTTCATATTCGAGTTCGAGGCAAAACGACTGCCCAGTAGATCGGCTTTCTCTTTAGCACTATGGGCCAAGTCACCATCGGTCTTTCGCAGTGGTGGTAACGACGACTGGCAGAAGTTCCCTTCGGCAGCTTTGGCAAGCGACCAGAAAGCACGACTCCCAGAAGAATAGCTCGCAAGTCGCCCACCTATTTTGCCGATGAATTGGAATTTTGCTCTGGCAGAAATCCTACTGATGCCAATCTAGAAAATTATAGACTTTTACGGAATCGCTGCAATACAATGTGTAGAGACGCGCAGCGACGCCACATTCATAAATCAGTTGAAAATGAAAATCCGTCTAAAGTATGGAAAGTTCTAAAATCAATAGGAGTTGGCAAATCATCTCAGAATTCACTTCCGCCAAACATCAATGTTAATCTCCTAAATCAACACTTCACTTCCTCTTCTATCTTTGATGGTATTGCGAAAACCAATACTTTAAATAATCTTTCCTCACTACCAACTCCTGATTTCTCTCCTTTTACTTTTACACAATTCACCGATTGTGATGTTAAGAAGAACGTTCTCGCCATTACTTCCAATGCAGTCGGTAACGACGATATAAGCCATAACATGATAATTTATATAATTGATATTATCTGTCCTACAATTACAAAAATCCTTAATCATTCTATTTCCTGTTGTACATTTCCTATGGCATGGAAGGACGCTCACATAATTCCTTTGCCAAAAAAATCGAATCCTTCTAATCTTTCTGATTTTCGTCCTATTTCTATTCTTCCTTTTTTATCCAAAGTCCTTGAGCGTCTTGTCCAAAAACAACTAAACCTGTTTTTGACACGAAATAACCTATTAAATCCTCTTCAATTAGCATTTCGTGCAGGACATAGTACTGTTACGGCTCTAGTTAAAATCACGGATGACATTCGCGTGGGAATGGACAATAAACAGCTCACAGTATTAAAGTTACTTGATTTTAGTAATGCATTTAATACTGTCGATTTTGATGTGTTGTTGGAGTTATTGCGTTCTCTTAACATATCTCCAACGGTGGTTGCATGGTTTCAGAGCTACTTGCGTGGACGTAGGCAAAGTATCAAATTCGATAACATTTTTTCAGATTGGTGCCACATAGTTGCCGGTGTTCCGCAAGGTGGTGTTTTATCTCCTCTCTTATTTGCGATTTTTATTAATTCAATTACTCACCAACTTTCTTCTCTCCACCACATGTATGCAGACGATCTCCAGGTCTATAATCAAACAACTTTTGATGATTTATTTCAAACGATAGGTTTGATAAACTCTGATCTCCTCAAAATTTCAGAATGGAGCAAAGCCTTTGGCATAAAAATAAACCCAGCAAAAACCCAGGCCATAATACTAGGCAGTCCAAAGTTTATGTCTAGAATAAACTGGGTTAGTCTCCCAAAAGTTTGTGTAGACAATGTATTTATACCTTATAATGACCAGGTTAAGAATCTAGGTATTATTATAGATAGTAGTATGTCTTGGACTTCACAGATAGCCGAGGTCAGTAAGAAAATGTTTTCCGCTGTAGGTTCCCTAAGAAGGTTGCAAAATTTCCTACCCACGGACACTAAAATTGTTCTTGCACACTCTCTTTTGCTTCCCATACTCGATTACGCCGATGCTAGCTATCCTGATTTAACTGAAGACCAATTAAACAAACTTGAGCGACTACAAAATATCTGTATTCGGTTTATATTTGGATTACGCAAATATGACCATATAGCTCAAGTGGCTCCCAATTCGTTTTCGCCGGAATGCTCATATCCTTTCACTTCTTTACTGTGTGCTGTTCAATCCTAGCTACCCTTCTTATCTCAAAGAGCGTTTTGGTTACTATGCCTCTTTGCGTTCCTCCTCTAATTTATTACTTAATACACCGAGTCACAACTCAAAATTTTACGATGATTCCTTCACCGTACAAGCAGTGCGATTGTGGAACTCTCTCCCAGTAGATATCCGAAAAGCACAATCACTTACAACCTTCAAAGCACAAGTGAAAAAGCATTTTTTAAATCTCGCATAACCTTGTTGTTTTGCTCCCTCTGTTCTTCTGATGTAGACACTTAAATATTTAAGTTATGATTGTTTTATTTATGTGTAGTTTATGTATTTTTATGTAAGGAATTTATGTATTTTATATTTTATGTATAAGGGTATTTATGTATTTTGTAGTTATTTATTTATTTGGTAATTTATACTATTCTTATTCTATGTTACTTATATCTTTATTTCAGTTTTTGTACAATTTTGCACATCCTACCATTCCAATATTTTAAATTTGTATATCAATACCAACATAGGTTATCTGGTAGAAATCGCCATCTGGCGATAAGATCGCCTGTTGTACATGTTTTTTAATATTATTTTTACAATAAGTTTGTGTTTTTGTTTTGTGCAATAAAGGATATTTGTATTGTATTGTATTGTATTGCTTTCTTACTGAACCTCGTGGCAGCATTTAATTTGCGTTATAACTCAGAAATATTTGGATCCTTATTATAACGAGCCGTGGTCCAAGCCTCATATGCATTTTGTTTAAGAATTTTAGCTTTTCTGCAAGACCTATTAAACCAGGAACGTTTTTTGACGCCGGCAGCTACTCGCGAGTTGGGAATATAGCATTCCATACCAGCAAGGATTGTCTCAGTGACTGCGGCTGCGCAGACGTCAGGATCTTCTGAGTTAAAGCAGATCTGCCTCCACGGGTACGATGCGTAAAATTCTCGCAATCCATCCCAGTCTGCCGACTTATAGTGCCACACATGACGCCAATTAGTTGGACCAGAAGGATCGGGTTGTGTGCATGACAATTGAGTCCGAACGAGACAGTGGTCCGAGGAGCCAAGAGGCGCACTGAGACGGAGTATCCGTCCGGACGAGTAGTCAGCAGAAGGTCCAGTAAGGAGCTCGTATGTTCCTCTCTATCTGGTATTCTCGTTGTACTAGCTGAGAGAATCCATAGGTCAGAGCAAATTCATGAGCTATCCCATGCGTTGCGCCGCCGCCACCGGGTTTTTTTTTAATCGGCCTCTAACCACAGGCCGTTAGGTTGTCTTTTTCAACTGTGTGTTTAACTACGTAAACAATTAAGTATAGTGACTGAAGATAATTTTGAGCACAAAACCAAGATAGGTAGCAAGGAGGATATGTAAGGTTGCCTTCATAAATAGTTTTTGATATGAGTGAGCAACTGAATTTGTCACTGAAGACATTTTTGGGCACATTACCTCAAAATTTTCAAATTTAAATATTTAAAAAAAATACAAGTTTCCTTAGCCCCTCCGTTGGAGGGGCCGTCTCCTCTTCCCTCCCCCTCCCCCTTGCACTCCCCCCCCCCCCTTAATTTGTGGGGTAGTATACTAAATTTTAAGCACTGTATCTTTTAATATCTTGCCCACACTTAAAAGATACTTCAATATGTAATATATCCAGTAAAGAATAGTTTCTGTTGCTGAATATAATGTGTAATGCATATATTTTTTTTGATGGTGAGCGGTCACCGTAGGCTATGGACGCTAGCAACACCAGGGGTATCACTTACGTGTTGCCGATCCTTCAGAAATCTAATAACTTCTTTCTTAAAGAACCCCATACTGTAGTCCTTGGAGAAAACCTTGGCAGGGAGGTCATTCTACAATATGTTAGGTCTGTGCACCAAATCAAATCAAATCAAATCAATATCATTTATTCAATTAAGGCTACAATAATTGAGCACTTATGAATTTCACTACGCCATCGATTCGTAAGTCTATAGGGCGGGAGAAGGGAAGAACCGGCAAGAAACTCAGCAAGGGCTTTTCTTTTCTCCCTTTCTCTTACAGCGTCCACTTAAAATGTTATAAAATTCCCTCCCTATCATAGAAGGACACTTTCCATTACAAACATAAAAAACATGAAATGCACAAGCACAACATTACAAAGTATCTAATTGCAAAATATAAAAAAAGACAGTTTATGTATTCATCACTTAGAAATGATCAATGTCTTACAGTATTGATAAACAAAACAAACAAACCGAGGGTTTCACGCAAACTTATTATTTGTTGTTGAATATTATTAAGAACATTTTAATTATATGATGTAACAAAAAATTTACCGTTTTTGCAATTTTTCCTTTATCTGTACTATAAGAGGTTGATTCGTATCAAATTTCAAGATTCTGAGTTCACGGCAAGTACCCTGTAGGTTTTGATTCCCTTGCGAGTTTCGAAAATTTGCAGAAATTTGCGGTTTCTTTAAAAATTTACGGTTTTCGCAATTTTTCCTTTATCTTTACTATAAGACGTTGTTTCGTACCAAATTTCAAGCTTCTGAGTTCACGGGAAGAACCCTGTAGGTTTTGATTCCCTTGCGAGTTTCGAAAATTTGCGGAAATTGCGGCATAAACGGGGGTATCTTTTGATTGCGTTGGCTGAGAAGTTTGATTTTTTCAAAGCTCCAAGGGATAGGAGACTTGAAAATTTGGTATAAATTTCAGCTTAATAGCTCTACGCGTTACTGAGAAAAAGGGTCTTGACAGACGGACAGACTGACGGAAAACAAAGTGATCCTATAAGGGTTCCGTTTTTTTCCTGTTGAGGTACGGAACTCTAAAAAGTAAGACTAAATACAAGGATTCAAAGAATTTTGCAAGAGCAGACCACCCTCCACAGGCGGCACCAGTTCACGAGTATGACACATGAATCAGCCATTGCTTCTCTCAACCATGTTTTAGGGAACGTAACGACCCGACACACACGCCACCACCGCAGAGACACTTTGAGAGAGCATAACACACTCAAGCAACTCCAATAAACCACCCCATAGGTGTAGGTGTCCCACAGGGCTCCGTGCTTTCCCCTCTACTCTATTCTCTGTTCACTAACGACATACCTCGTCCCTCTAACGTCAATGTGGCGCTCTTCGCGGACGATACGGCGCTCTACTATTCTCACCGAAACGTCCGTTGATTATGCCTGGCCCTCCAGTCTGCCGCCAACGCCTTAGGCGATTGGTTTCGGAAGTGGAGAATTCCGTTCCGTAGGTAAACACTTTAGACTCTCGTCTTAATTTCAGAGCCCACATCAAAACAGTGAGAGACCGAGCAGCCTTCGTTCTCGGTCGCCTTAAGCCAATGTTAAACAAGTACAGTAAAATGTCTCTTAGAAATAAGGTGACGCTTTACAAAACTTGTATTCGGCCCTTACTGACATATGCGAGCGTAGCGTTTGGTCACAACAACACTACTCCCTTGCAAGTCTTACAAAATCACTTTATGCGAGGTGCAGTCGGCGCCCCGTACTATATGCGTAACATCGATCTCCATAGCAATTTCGAGCTACCGACCATAAAAGCCTTCATCAAAGATGCGTCTAAACGCTACTTTGAGTCGGCAGCCCTCCACCCCAATCCCCTAATTAGGCAATCTATAAACTACGCCCCCAATAGAGAGGACCATAGATAGACAATACATATCATAGGCACGTACTCATAGATTCAGATGATGAGATCACCAGTAGGCTCAGAGCTCAAGCGCCTTCTGCGCCCGCGTCCGCGAAGACAGTTTATTCAAATATATACAGAATACGTCGCCGACGGCGGCGACGGAACACTAGACAGTTTAGTTTTCACACACACACACACAGTGGAGCGCGCGGGTATACTAGGTTCACTAATATACCCGGGCGCTTCGACTAGTTAGATTTAAATAATAATAGGCGAGGGCTGAAGAGTTTCTTGCCGTTTCTTCTCTTCAGAACGAGTAGTTGTAAAGGCCATCAGCGGCCAAAAAAAAAAAACTCCAATAAAACTTCGATTGTACTGGTACAATGTTTGTAGTAAAGGGACAAAATAGAAGAGGAGAAGATTGGAAGGTTCGTAATGCTTTACTACCGAGAAGAACCGGCAATAAACTCAGTAGTTAATCTTTTATACTTCATATTAAAATACAATATAGCCTTAAACTAGGTAATAACATAATATACAATGTTTTATTGTTACTACTATTATCTGAGAGACTAGTGAAATAGTTATTAAATTTATCAGCAACTAGCTTCTGCCTCGCTCGCCCTAAATTTCGTGTAGGTTCTTACGGCAACTCCTCAATTATAAAAAAAAAATCGAATCTTTCCTCTTTAATGTATTATGATACATTCGTGTCTGTGAAACCATGGAAATACACATACAAAATTTCAACCCAATCGGTAAGCCGTTTAATAGTTGACATACCGAGAGCAGCGCCACCTACCAAGTCCAATTGTATTTTTAAATCATCCAGAAAACCATCGAAATACCCATATAAAATTTCAACCCAATCGGTTCAGCCGTTTAGAAGTTGTGGAGCGGCGGCAAAGAGGAGATCTCCTGCCAGGCGTTATGCCTGGGGACCGCTGTGGTCCACTTAACTTGCACTTCGGTTGGTTTATATACTGCGAAGGAAACTTCGATAGCGCGAATGTACGGAAGGATAATTCTTACTACCCATTGTCCTATTACCCGTTTTCCCGTAGAAATAAAGCATTTTCCCGCGGTAAAAAGTAGTCTATGTTCATCAGAGATAATGTCGGCTTCTAATGGTAAAAGAATTTTTCAAATCGGTCCAGTAGTTTCGGAACCTATTCAATTACAAACAAATAAACAAACAATCAAATCTTTCCTCTTTATAATATTAGTATAGATAGTATAGATGAGCTTCGGTTTCGTAATTTTAATGTTGTCGACTTTAATTTAACGAATTATTCTATTTCTAAGTTATGTTGTTTACCCTTAAATGTATTCCAGCAAGCTTTACATTTATTTTTTGAGTTTAATATGAATTTAGCATTTTCAGTTTTTTTGAGTACTTTTCAAATTTGATTTTACTCGAAAGTGTTTTATTTTTATAAAATTGCAGTCGTTACATCAATTTCCTTTTACTGTTAATTTATATCCCCTTGCTTATCTATTTTTGTTTACAATCTTTATCTGATGATCTAAATTTAACACAACACCAGGGGTATCACTTGCGCGTTGCCGACCCTTCAAAAATCTAATAACTTCTTTCTTAATGGAATACATAACATTTGAGCTGTTTCATGGTCCGATAAGCCCAAATATAGCCACTTACCGACAGCTGCATTAACATTACTTATAAATAAATCTATGCATGACTTTTGCCGGGTTGGTCTGTCAATATGTAACGTCAAATATAGTTTTTTGTTAAGTCTAGTTCTTGAGACGACTTAGAATTTTTTAAAATATATATATATATATATATATATATATATATATATTAATTTTGTTAGAATTAGATACAAGTTTGCGCAATAAATTGTTCAGTTTTTGTCGAAATAAGTTAGTATTTAAATCAGAATTTCGATAAATACACACAACTGTAATGTTTTGTGATGGAATAAAAATCCCACAAAATTCAAATGCTTTATCTTCCGCTAGTAATTCTTCCGATTCTAATTCCTTGTACGGTTAACCGGTTTTTATTAAAATAAATACGCCCCCTCTTTTTTGTATTTTGATGCTGCTATAATAGGATGCTAATTCAAAATTGGATAAATTTACATTAGATTCCATTTCATTTTTCCAGAAAAGTTTCTAATAGACATATGACATCCGGTGCGTTTATATCATGATGAAGTTCTTCTAACTCAATTTCTAGATAACTTTGCTTCGACAGAAGCCCAGCTATATTTTGGTCTAAGATTTTAAACTGTATGCCTCTTTTGGTATCATTCCTTACGAAAAAACATAGTTTTATCTATATAAGTAGTTTTTTTTTCAAAAAATAATAAGGTATAGAGCCTTTTTTTGGACTAGACTGGATTACGTTTTTTTGTTCGGAAAAACTTTCTTGGGTATTTTTTTCTGACGTCAATAAAAAACTTGTGTTAACTTGTTCAACAAGCCCTGTATCTATACGTTGATTTTTGCTGAATTTAATTTTCAAAAAAAATTGTGTCGTAGTATTTGGAGTCTAATAAGAAAATATTTTTGTAATTAGGTGGGTTAGTAAATTTGTCATTTTTATAATCTATGTTAGTGTTGTCTAAGAAATTAAAATTTTGAAACTGCGAACTAATAATTTTTAACATGTTATTAACTTTTTTTTTTTACATTTAAATAGGAATTTCCAGCAACATTTAATATAATTACAGATGTTCTGTAACAATTTAAAATTTTTGTAACAAGTTTAAAGTAGTACATAAATCTTTTATTATTTTCGTGGGATTTACATCGTGTTCTCCTACCGAAAATATATCATAATCTGTCGATGACACGTCCAATTAATTGACTGGTTTTAATATTTCCTCGGTTGAGGCGTAAGGCTTTATGATAGAAAAAAGTTCATACTTTTTTCAGACTTTATAAGGCGTAATGAGAGACCCTTGCACTGTTTTCCACCAACAATGAATATCTTTCGATTTTTTACTATAGCCTGTTTTTCTCCAACTATCATTTCATGTTGTAGATTTTGTGGCATTTTGACTATGTTACTTGATTTATCGTCCTCTAGTGACTAGTAGCGAAGAGTTATTAGTAGGATTTGTAGCAAACTTGATCGAACTATTTGTAGCTTGTTTTATGGTTTCCTTTCGTATGCAAGTCTCTTCATTATCTTCGATGTCTATGGGTAAAACTGGTTCTAAGGTTATAATTTTTCACTGAGTTGGTCTGTGGAATTCTGACATTCGCTGCTGTTTAACATATTTATTTCAGATACGTTTATTCTTCGTTTCTTAGTCCTATTGCAAATACGTGTTTATTTTTCTATTTTCAATTGTTGTTCATTTATTTTCAATTTTCAATACCCAAATTTTCGATTTCTACATGTGCGCTATTGAGCATCGAAGTTAATTCAATATTCAGGTGTTTTAATTCCGTTATTTCATCACTGTCACGGGTTGACAAATCCGGTAAACTTTTTCTTGTAATGCTAGAGTCAAGTGATTGAAAGGAAGTGTCTTCGACGTCTGAATATGTTCCTCTTATTTTTATATTTGATATATTCTGAACCTTCTTTTGAGGTATTCTCTTTGTGATATAGTCAATTTTTGTGCTGACAGTCGATAGATTATAAGTTTCTGTTTCTGGTGAACAAGTAAGCACTGTTATACGTTGAATGGGTGTGCTTATATCACTGTATGTAATGTTTTTCTTTATGCCCAAACACCGACGACATTTACAATTTTGTTTGTTGGCTTTTGTCATTAGTGAGAAGCGTTGGATTGCGATGTTCGCGCAAGTTATGTGCAGTTTGCACACGGAACAGGTCCGTTTTTCTTTGCCAGTAAACATTTTATTACACGAATTACAGGAACTCGTTTGCTTTTTGGTTTTTAATGTTTTTGCACTAGTTCTTTTTTCGCCTTCGGTGTCATATTGTAAACGATTGCATAATATAAAAGCAAGATTTACAAAAAGTGATTTGGCAATTTTGTGTATTCGAACACACAACACACGGAAGATAACTCGATCTCTTAGCCGCTAGGCCACGAGGTCAGTTACGACTTTAGTTTAAATTTAAGTCTACTTGTGGATTCAGATGCAATTAAGTCAATTATTTAATGAATTGTTGGTAACGAATACAAACAAGCCCAAGGTCAGCGTTCACTTTTATTTAAACCTTATAATTTGCACTGTAACGGTTTTTTAAGAATGTTTATACCAAAATATTACATTTTAATTTTACAAAGTTGTTTATAAATTAATAACGTAAAACCTTCGTTCTTATTGAAACTATATCGACACATAAACAGAAAATCGCAGTGACATTGATTAGTCTGGTAAACTGTAGATTTGTTTCGTTTTACGTTTTTGTTAAAATCACTACTCAATTTTACACTGTGGAAGTCACAAACGATATTACACGTTATTTTAGGTATATTTCACATTTGACTTATATTTTCTTAAGTACATATTTTATTATCATATTAATAACCACCAATATCTTATTTTTTTATCTGGTTTCAATATTAAAGAGATGATTTTGATGTTTTATTTCAGGGCACTGTCACAATCAGTGAACTAATGTTTTTTATATTGTTGCAGTAATCTTGGATAATGCAAGTTTAAGAACATGAACTGTAGACACACTATTAGCAAATAAGTCAAGTACTAAAAACATCAAGAAAAAGATAATTTCTGCTTTAAATACAACAGTAGAATTAGATTAAGTACAAGAATTGAAATAATGTAATAAAATTCTTCTAAATTTATTTCATGCTATCATTTTATTAAAACCAATCACTTCATAACTTTTATATCATTAACAAAATGTCTTATGCATATCATTTCAGTTAACTGCTGAATGATTTGATGATTTCCTTAACATATCACATTTACAAACACGGCTAGATATAGGCTTATCTCATGTATTTCTTAAACAAATCGGTCTGTACCAATTGATTTCAGCTAGGACAACTCTCTAGGATGTCAGTTCACCTGGTCCACACCACATTGGTTGAAATTGATCGCGGCATCAGAAGGAAGAAGTTTTCATTATTCTTATGACCGCGGTCTCTAATCAACAAGAAGAAGAAAGAAAGAAGGTTTGTTAATAAGTTCTAGGAGCACTCTTATTATTCTGTGAAGAAGCTGCAAGCGCTGCACTTTCAATTACCAGAAGAGCAGTTTTGAGCTCATGAGGTGAGCAGTCCTGACCGCTAGTCACAGTTTTATATAATTTCCCACTTTTGACAATTAGCAAAAACTAGCTGCTAGCTGTAGTAAGGTTTGCTTTTTATTTAAGGCCTTTTACTTTTTGTTGTTGGTGTTGACTGCCGTCTTTGAATATTGATTTCCTAAATTTTGAATCTAACCCGAGCCCTTATAAAGTTCTAGATCTGGTTACACAACAAAAACTTTTGTATTCTTATTTTAAGTGTATGGTTTGTTCATACACTCTTCAAGCCATCGTCAACCAACAATGATGAACTTTTGTTTGTAAATAAGTTGTTGCTAAGTGATAGGTTAATAGTTTTATTACGAGTGATGCCCTAGGTGTTGCAAGCGTGTAGAGGCTGCGATGACCGTTTACCATAAGGCGGACCGCAAGCTTGTTTGCCACCTCAGTGGTGTAAAAAAAATAAATAGAAATAATGCAAAAAATGGTTGGTTTTTAAAGTTTAATTTATTATGGTTTATTATGGTAACAAATATATTTCCTTCCTTGTGAGCTTGTTCAGTGTAATCAGTGAGATTTATTTCATTTATTCCTTAGTAAAATTTAAACATTTGTTTATTAATATACTGCTTACTACACTTTGTCCTTTCTTATTTGCAGAAAAGTTGCAGTATTCACTACCATAAGTATATCAATCTTGTAACACATCTTCATCATATTATCTGTAAAATAATTTAGACAATACAATTACGGTAAGTTATAATAAGTAGGTACTAGAGCTAAGCAGCATATTCTAGGATTTGTTTGAATAGGGTAATAGAAGAACTCCTACTAATACTTTAACAATATGGTTAAGTTTGTGACAATGCTGAAATTTGGGACACACATAGATTATTATTAGAATTGAGCAACATATATTTTATAATGATTTTACTCTGTTGAGTAATAATTAGCTGATTAACATTGTTCCAAAACGAATTTTTAATTGCAACATTGAGTTTAAGAACACCTGTAGGATAGTATTTGCTCCCTGCCTTATAGTAATAGATAATTGGTAGATTTCTTTAATTTCATTTAATTACCTATGTTTACAGTATAATTATTAAAGTTTGTTTTTTGACTGTGTTGCCCTAGTGATTAAATACTATTGTTGAGAGTGTTGGGTAGGTACACCTAAAGGGAACTGATCGAATATTAAAGAAAGGGCAGGTAGGTATCTAAATTCAATCAAATACTACATCAATTGTTTGGTATATTTTAAATTATAAATTTTAACTGCAAGTTTTCCTACTTTATTTATCGTGTAATGCCTAGTATCTCGCCGTTCAATACTTGGGTTCAATTTTCTTCGTTTTAAGTAATCTTATGTAGTCAACTTCCTAGATTCCTTTATTAGGTATTTTGTAGACAATTTTGGCTTTTAATCAGTACAGATAGTTTATCTGGTATTCTTTACACTATTATTAGCGAATTAAAATTTACAAACACACACAAAATTAACCAAAACACTAGTTTAAACAGAAAATTGGATTAGGTACGTACGACAAAGCGATTCTGACCTTGCAAACTGGTTTCTGTTAGTGTTACTTAACTATAATTAATTTCTTGCGGATATCTTCTTTAACAATCAATGTTTTAAAACTGTCTAAAGTCTTTGATTTCATAAATATTAGCTTTGCAATCAGAAAGCGTTCAGTTTGCAGCCATTAAAAAAGGTAAACGTAAATTTAACAGTACATACATTGATATACTTAAAAAAAAACTGGTTGCCTGTAAAGTCGGTATACGGGCGAGTAAGTTTTACGTGACAACTTGTGCCTTTCACTTTTTATGTCTGTCTCTCTCGCTCTTAGGCGGGCTAACCATGCCGCGTGCCTCTCACTCGCTCTCATTGTGAGCGCATAACGTGAGCGGAGCGTAACGCAGTTTCTTGAAGTGTCACCCGGCAAACCAATTTATAAGACGTTGTCACGTCAAAAGGGGAGATACGGCATGTGATCAAAGACTTTGAGCGGTGCAAGCTACGTCAGTTTAAAGCAGTATTCGTTAGTCGTAAGCCAATCTATCTTCTGGTGGACACGTGTTGTGAAATACTTTTCCACGTAAGGAAAATAATAAAAACAGCACAAAGCTATTGCCAAAATGCCATGTTGTTCGTTTATTAAGTGTGCCAATCATTCCGGAAAAAAAAGAAATCCACAGGAATCACTTCGACACACGTAAGCTTATAACATATAATATTTTACCAAATAAATGCCATTTTTATAAAATATTACCGCCATATGTTTGTAAAAGTGAGATAGATCTATCAAATACAGCGAGTGTAAGTGCAACGCAAAATTATTCTAATCAGTACTCGCTTTGTTCCCATTCGTCGGTACCGTCAACAAAAAAATCACTAATATAGTGTTCAAGTTCTAATTTAAAGTAATCTTCGCAGATTTCCTAAAGATGAATTATGGAGACAAAAATGGCTAAAAATTGTCCGAAGACGAGAACTTGATTGGGTAACTACAAATAATAGCCGAGTATGCTCACTTCATTTTAAATCTGACGATATTTATGTTACCAAAAAAGGTTTAAATAGAATTAATTACAATTTTACAGGTATGTATATATGTTACAAAAAATATGGCGGCAACCAACTTATGCCAAATTTATCCATTAATATACTATTCAAACATTTTTTTTAAATTTATTTTAATTTGCTTTTACATTAAATTTTTACTCTCCTGCGGGCTACAAATGTGTTAGAAAAGTATTTAGAGACTGTCTTATATCCCCGCACTCTAGGAAAATGGTACGAAAATACTGATGCCTCACCTGGATTTACGGCTCAATCTTTCTTCGTTTTAAAGAAAAAACACACCCTTTCAGGCAAAAGATTGAAATGCACATTAATAGTCGACGAAATGGCAATTCGTCAATAGAGTGTTTGGAATGGAGAAAAACCTTGGGTTTTGTTAATCATGGAGCTGGATCACTGGATATGGACCAAATAGTGTCTCAAGCGTTCGTGATGATTCTTTTGTGCTAAAATTAAAATTGGAAATTGCCTGTAGGTTATTTTTTTGTCAATGGGTTAACTGCTGAATGTCGAGCAAATTTAATTGGAATTTGTTTAACAAAATGTTACGCTGCTGGTGTTGATGTGGTTGGATTGACCTTTGACGGTTGTTCGTCTAATATTAATGCTGCCAACCTTTTGGGATGCCAGCTTTCTGTATAAGCAACTTTCAAGTACACCTCATGTGATATGGATATGGTCCATAAATTTTTTAAATTTACTTAGTTTATTAGTACTGTAATTTTTTTTGTATTTTAATAGATAATGTTATTAGACTCTATTGATGTTAATTATTGCATAATTTATCAACAAGGGCTATCCCATGTGATTTAATTATTTTTACCTAATCACGTATTAATTATAGAGACGAGATATATTCAATGATTAAAGATGTGATGAATGATAAAAAAAAATTAGTTTTACTTTGGATAGGTATGCCATAAACATTTTTTTTAATACCTGTTTGATTTTGCGTAAAAGTGAAGTTAAATATTAATTATAATTTTTGTGTTCTTATTTTTTTGTTGTTGGTACCTTCCGATCAATCAGTTCGGGGAATACCCAAAAAATGTTTCTCTCAGAGTATTATGGATGTGTTGAAAAATATTCTCTTATCACGTTCTGACTACAGAGTATCTACTACTCTCTGTCTCTGTTATGACCTATGCATCTGTACGTAATCAAAAATGTAGATTGTAGGGGTAAAGGTACTTGTAGTTGTATTTAGCTTTAGCGACTTTCAACAAAAAATAAACGGTCAGATGCAAGTCGGACTCGCGCACTATGGGTTGGTCACCATTTACGTAATTTACAAACACAACCAAAAACAAAAAGTGTGCCGCTAAGCGGTCACCCATCCAATGACTCACCAAGCTCGACGTTTCTATAGTCTTTTCTTTGAATATCGTTTCCAATAAATAAATGTGAAACTGTTTCTCCGAAGAAACTCGAAAATTTTTGCGCTGGATGGTGCCGATACGTTAATTAAGGATGGTAACGGCTTGAGCCTGTCTCACACTTTGCCGGTTTTTATTATTTGTTGTTATACTTTGGACCTTACAATAAAATCACTGCAAGGTTACAGCTTTTATGTATTACATTTTTTACGATAGAGCAAAAACAACAAAAACGTGTTTCTTGTATTATGGAGACCCTCTTAAATTTTTATTTTTGAACTTTTTATTATTTTTTTAGAAATTCGCTCTTCTTTTCCGGTATGTATATTCTTTCCCTTTCTGTTTTGGTACTTTATCCCGGTCCCTGACTTCCAAATCATCTTCTCTGTCGTTTATATCTTTTAACATCGGTATTTAATCTCTGTTTTGTTTTTGAAGAAAACTCTCTGTTCTGGCGCTCAACCTACCCATTCATTTGTGGCCAGTATGGTACCGTATTAAACAGTTTAATATTATTTACATTCTCTGCAAAAAAAAATTAAATTCTTCGCTTACAAACTGCTGTCCATTATCAGTAGTAATAGATACTGGAAAACCTAAGCGACTAAATATTTCATTTAGGCTCATAATAATCTGTGAACTTGTAATAGTCTTATTAACTTAATTTTCATTGTAACGGCTGTAGTAATCAACAATAACTAATAGGAAATCATTAGTAGGTAACGGGCCTAAAAGATCCATCGCAACATCAACCCATGGTTCTGCAGGAAGTTCTCATCATTCTCAGGTATCATAGATGCGGTCCCATTTGGTAGTGATACTATGATGCATCCTTTACAACTTTTTAGTAGCCCTTAAACATCTCTATCCAACCTTGGCCACCACACCTTTAATCGCAACCGTCCCTTCATGGCAACCATCCCTGGATAACCTTCATGAGCTGCGTCTAAAACTCGTTTTCGAAGATTTTCAGGTATGACAAATTCTATTGAATCAAATCAATCAATCAAATCATCCTTGACATCATAGTATTCTTAAGTATCTATTCTCATCAAAATTGTCTTAAGATTTTGAAACGCTGTATTTTTTTCACTTGTCAAGTAATTTGCAATGCCCTAATTTCTTTTAATGGTTTTGTAATTTTGGAATCCATTTATTTATATATTTGACTAGTCCAAGGAAACTTTGCAATTCTTCTACTGTTTTCGGTACTCTAAATTCGGATATGCTCTTGATGTATTTCTATAGCGGTTTGACTACTTATGGTGTTCATGGCCTAAGAATCGCACTTTGTTAACTTTTTGTATGCATTCGTCTTCGTTTAGCATAACATTGTTCTCTTTTACGATCTTTAATAATTTTGACACTTTTAAGTCATAATTTAGTGAAGTATTTGCCTTTTCTTATCTTTGGTAATAAATATTTCATGCGGGGTAATGGGTCGTTCTCTCTTAGTATTGCGGAGTTAGCACGTCTCATATTAGCCTTATATCACCATTGTCCTTTAATATAGGCACAATAGAAGAAATCCATGCAGATGGCCTCATGCACTTCTTCTATTATATCAGCGTCGAGCAATTCTTTGATTTTTTCTTCGGTGGGGATAGGTATTCTTATAGTTAGACAGGTACGGTTGCATGACTGATATCACCGTTTGATCAATCGCAATTTCTGCCAAAATATTTTAAATTTCGACAATGGTTTACTTATTTCTTTTTTAATCTGATTTATATCTACCCCTTATTTTAAAACTTTTAGGCGGATCGCTGTGTCTTTGCCTGATAAATTTCTCGACCCATTTTTTATCACATAAATAGGGCATTGATCGGTTCTACCATTTATTCAAATTTAAAATATTTTTATACAAATTGGTTACTAAGAAAACTTTCGAATCGTCAAGTGAACTAACTACAACAATCTTTTTCAAACTAATTACAATAATGTTTTATTGCGTGCCTCCAATAGGTCCTCTTTGTAAAATCACAAACGAAACATAATATTATAGTGAATCAACTAATAAATATTAAATTATAACATAACAATTAATTAAATTGAACGAAACTCAGATTTTAATACAAATGAAATTCATTAACAATTTAATGGCAATCATCTACGAATAGTATATTTTTTTATTTATTTAATACAGTCTTCTATACGAGGCAGTTGGCAACCCTGCTCTAATTCAGTTAGCAGTTGTAACTTGCATTGTATCGAATTTAAAATTATATCTTACTTAGGAATAAAATATTACAATTTACTAATTTCAGAAATAAGTAAGACAATTGATATGTTTCTATGACTTCTATGTTTACAATTTATAAATTTATTCAATACTTTGTTAATACAGTAATATTTTTATATACATATAGAAACACTTTATGGTAATTAATTTACCGCCTAGGTAATAATTCCAACACAATTCAAATAGTGTTGTAGGCGACAGTATTAATACTAAAGCCTGCATCTACAGTCTATAGAGAAAAGAAACTAATAACGTTACAACATTACTATTGAAGATATAGTTGTACGGTTTACAGTCCCTTGCCACTCCGAAGAGACAAACAAAAAAATCATCACATTCGCATTTTCACTTTCTAAATGGTGATAACGTAGTAGATAGCATAGAGAAAAGAAATACATTATAAAGAAACAACGATATCTATCTGAACCACTAGATGGGCGTTTAGAACAACGACCATGCTCCACTCAAGTGTAGTCCAAGGACCGCACCTTAGCAGACAGAGTATCTACTGGTCATGGATTTCTTTGAAATTAGTCATAACAAATGACAACTATTGGAACAAAAGGCGATGTTCTATTCTAGTGTGACATGTAATTCAATATACAGGAACGACTTAATACAGATTATAGTATGTTTAAGTCTATAACATTGACACACATGGTACGCTTTTTTTTCTTAGATTGTAAAGTATTAAATTATGCAATAGATTGGGATCGGAGTAATGCAATTCCGTCGAGTTTTCAATGTAGGTAGGTAATCAACAATTTTTTTTTTTCTATTTAGTATGACGAACATTTACATATCTACTCAAGTAGCGAAACTACTATATCTAGAACGAACATACACATAATTCTTACTTTTTTTATTTATAGATTACGATTTTTCTTAGAAATTGATTAATTTTAGTTGTTTATTTAATTACATGGACATAAATTATTATACAGGCAACTTCTAAGGTTATCTTCTCTTTAATTTTTTAAGCTATTTTAGTGATTTTAATCCTCGTCACCACTTGTAGGACACGTACCGCCTCCTGGTTTTATCTTATTCGGGTTCCACACTGACTCACTATATGACACCAAGCTTCTAATGATCGCTCTCTTCAATGTATGCCTCTCTCGTTAGTCGTATAACCTCTACCGTCTCTGACGTTTGCCTTGCTTGTGTGTGTGAGACAGTATTGCTATATCTAATTTTTAGAGAAAAAAATCACTACCAGCCTTTTAATGGTCGGACAGAGAGATAGTCGAACAGACTTCATTGGCAACCTTTGGGTACGGAGCCTTCAAAGTAAATAAGTAGTAAGCTTGAATTTTAAGGCCTGCTTAGAGGAAAAAAAAGCTAAAAAGAAGAACATAAAGCCTGGCATTCACGGGCGTTCAATTTGACCTTCGCGCCATTGAAGCGCTTCAGCTGCTACTGAAGTATCGCGCAATATTTTTCACACCACGACCGCGCCACCGTGCCATGCCGATTTCAGTCTAGCTTCACGGAACGGCTGTGTCGGTCGTTGTTTTCCTGTCATCGAGCGCGACAGCTATCTAGGAATATTTAACTTACGACGAATTTAATATGGATTATCTTTGAAGCCGACTGATTGGAGAAATTATTTGAGGATGGACCAACCTTCCTATTTTATACTCTTAGACCTTATTACTCTGCTTATACAAAAACAGAACACTAATATGAGAGAAGCTATAAGTCCACACGAATGACTTTGGGCTACTCTTCGATTTTTAGCCTCTGGTATACCCTACGAGGAATTAAAATTCGAAACTCTAATCTTTAAATTAAATTAAATTAAATTCGATATTGAATGAACGCGGTGTGCCAATCAGCGCTGTGTTATTTTTTTCTAAAAAATCTGAAATTTGTTAATTTGTAGTTATGACATATTGAAAAAAAATATTCTTACTATGTCAGTCCGTCAAGATCCTTTTACTTAAGAACGCGCGGAGGTATCAAGTTGAAATGAATTTAAAATACTAAAATCTACGGTCACTCAAAGTTGTAAAAAAATCAAGCTGAAGCTAAGTCAATACAAGAAAGAAATGTGCCCAAAATACGGTAATTTTGTTAAGCCTAGGGGTAGTTCCCGTTAACCTAGAATCATGAACTTTGACAAGAAGCAAGATGTTACATCGTAAATACAGAAAAAATCCAAAAACTGATTATTAAGGCCTGTGAGACTTGACCTTTTGTGGCTTCTTTGTGGCGTTCGAATTGCTGAGATAATTATTATTGTGTAGGATTTGGCGATATTTAACGCAGTTTTTTAGCAAGTCAGGACTGTTTTTTATGCAGTTCCATAAAGCGCTAAAAAATGTCGGTCAACCTTCAACCATTAGTGAAGTTATTTTATAAACAACTTTCCATTTATTATTTTGTCCAAATAGATTTTCGCCATTAAGCAGAAACGCGTTCACCTGAAATCCCGAGCTTGTCTCGCGGGAAATGGATTCTTTGTCATTAATAATAACTTCGGGACCGGGAGCGGGATCGTTTATCAGCTTCGATGGAATTTTATCGAAGGTGACTTTGAAGTATTTGCTATACCTACATTTGGTAAACGGTTTAGTTTTTATAATAATCTGTCAATTAATTTTTAATAGATGATTTTAAAATTAAGAAATATTTTTTTTAGACAATAAATTTTATGACATTGATTTAGGATTTTTGTAGCAGGATTGCACTATTTAAATTAAATCATTGTTAGTAACTCAATAGTGAAAGCGGCCGTTTTTAGGGTTTCGTTCCTCAAAAAAAAAGGAAAGTTAAAAACTGAGGTTTAAGGAGCTTTAATAGTAATTATTTTTTATGGAATTGGGTTTTCGACTCGTAGCACTACAATCCTGTGTCGGATAGACAGACTGTGCCTGTCGGACAGACAGACTGTGCCTGTTGGACAGACAGACTGGCCGATCTTATAGTCCTTTTTTTAAAAAAAAATTTTGATACTACTACGTGACCCCAAAAACTGGAAAATATACAGATGTTATGTTAGGCACCGATGTTGTGAAAAAGATTAGGTAGCGGAAGAATTTGTTTCCAAACTGAGGGCTTATCTATAATAGAAATTAATTTGGTACGTTAATAACCAAAGCCATATCTTTCATCTTATTTATTATCCATCGCCTAATTTATTAAGTTTCGGCAAACTTTTATCGAAAATGGCTTTGAAAAATTAACTCCTGATAAAACGATATTAATTCTAAGAGTTTTGTGTTTGTATTCTGATCAAGTGAAAGATTGAGAAAGTTCTGTATAAGTATGAGGCTACCGACCGGCGAGGGCAACAAACATTTTTCATTCGTAAAGATGAACTTTAGCCTTAATTAAATTAAAAGCAACCCACCTAAGCTTTTACATTAAGCTACAGAGTTAAATTAAGTGTAGGCGTTTTAGGTATATTTATCAATAGTTTTAGTATATTTGAAAAGTATTTAAAAAATAAACTCACACAGGATATTATAGCAAGTTCGAGATTGTTTTTAAGAACTATAGTCGTTTAAATCTAGCAGGAAATTTGCCGAAGAACCAAATTAAAGTTATCGAAATAGCTCAAACAATAATAAAGCTGAAGTGATGAGGCAGTGGGCAAGCCACAACACTTGTTGACCCGATAAACGTCGAGGAAAAAGGTTCTCGAGTAAAGGAAGGAAGGAGCGTACGAAGACCTTCGATCAGGAGGACAGATGATCCGATCAGAGCAGCAGGAAGCGAGTGGATGCTGGCAGTTAAAGACCTGCTGTTGTAAATTGAAGACGGGAGATGCTTTATTTGTCGAGCGTCTCCCCACTGAGACGACAATATCTCAGATTCACTACAGAATGGCTGATCAGCTCTACTAAGTGAACATCGGATCAAGTGCGAGTCGGATTTTTGAACCTAAAGTTCCAATTTCGTAGCCTTCGTAGTATATATATGTAATATTTAACTTACATAGTATATAAGTTACTACCGTGGGGTAACGAAAATATATTAAAATCCGTGAATCCAATTCAAACTTCCCCGAGTTACCTTAGACTTCCCTCGCTTATGGTTTGTTATTATCTGAAACACATATAAGTTTTTATTCTACATTCTATAAATGTGCTAAGTTTAAAATTCAAATCGACAATATAAGCAGATGCTGAGATATTTGTTTACTAGCTTTAGTCTGCGGCTCCGTTTGTGCTAGATTCGGTTATCAGCGCAAGCAACTCCTAAATTATTGTAAGAAAGTTGGTCGTAGCAAGCTAGAGCTGTAGCCATAGATTGTCCATGTTATATTCCTGCGAGAACATTTGAATTTCCCGGGATAAGAAGAATCTGTGTCCTGCGCTTTATTAAACCATCCCTGTGCCAAACTGAATTGGATGCTGCATTTATAATAAAAGTACCTATGGATTAAACAGACGAATGGACAATGAAGCATTGCCTTTAGTCCCCGTCTCAAGGCTTTAGCTTTAGTCTCTGGGCCCCGTATACGTCCCAACAAACAATTTACAGGTACAGGTTACAGGTAATTTTGAAGCTTAGAATACTACTATTGATTTATAATGGATTCGACTGTCACTAAAAGTGATACAGTTCACCTATTAAATAAGTTTAGCTCTTTATTATTCTTCAATTCTTTATTTCTCTTTATTAGTTGTATTAGAAATGTAAAAACGAAGTTAAATATTCTTTCCAGTTAGTGTAGCAGCAGCGGACGCTTATATACTTATGACGTTAAAGCTTGTTTCGGTCTGCAACGTCAAAAGCTGTTTGAAGATCTTCATTAACTCCCTTTAATTCTTATTGTTATAAATCTGCTATATCAGAGTTTGCTGCTGTTGTTCAACTTTATTAACGTCATTGGTTCTGCAACGGAGTTAATTAAGACTGTAGTAACACCAAACACTACATGCGTTGTATAACTCTTACATACAGCTTACGCCTGTAATACGAAAGACAATGATAGGTTAAATAGTTATAGCAGTTTTGTACGATCCTGATATAAGGGTTATGGTGTAAGTAAAACAAATGATAATTCTTTAATGACACCATTTAATGTTTCTAACGCTTAAAGTTTTTGTCTATAATCTAACCTTACATTATGAAAATATTTATCGAACTGAGCTAAAATTAAGGTATTTAGGTAACGCTAAAGACGGTATTTTACTCTCTGCTGCAGGTAGATGTCTTCGCTAAGTGCGTAGTTCCTCTCTTATGTCAACCAAAGATCGCATAATACTCTTGACTACCGGCATTGTAGTTCTTCGAGTGTCGTAATAGATTTAAGAAAAGTCTGCATCTTTAAGATAAATATCGCCATCTTCAACCACTTTCTGTCAAAAAAAACTAAATATTATTTATACAAAATCACTTTTAAATAACGTGGTACCTACATTTTCCGAATTATTTTACATAGTTTATGTAAATAGTCACTAAAACTGACCAATATTTTAAATTGAATGTCTAAAAAATATTTTAGGTTATTAGAACTTTTAGTTGTTTTATTTTTTTTTTCCTTAAAATCATATTTTTCTAAGGTGCGTCAAAATTGAAACGATAAACATGATACACAATCACATTAAACTTGCAAGCGCACTTATAATTAATATTACACTTCAAGAACACTGTTAATCAACAATACTTCCATTTCGTGATGAAAATTTTGCAATGGCCGTAGATAAACAGTAACACTTATTCAATATTTATAAATTTATGTAATTTTATGACTTTAGAAGTTTTTACTATCTACTTTTGACCCCGAAAATATGAGTTATACGGTATCAAAATACGCATCCAAGTTCTATTTGACACCATTATAGATATTTTATATAACTAAAAGTTTCAATAAAGTCCATTATAAAAGTGCAATAAAGGTTCGAGCGGAAAACTGATGATCTAATAACACCACCACTATAAAGGGTCTATACAGGCTTTACCTGCTAAATTATGCGCCAAAATCGAAGATATAACTCTATAACTCTCTTATAAATTATACGCTAACTCTTTAATATTTAAAGCAGAACCGAAAAAAGAGTCTACTACAGCTTTTCTTAACGCTAAAATGTTACTTGGGATATACCTACTGCCCCTAGATATTTTTATTTATTTTTATTCATGCACATACTTTAAAAATGTTTTATGATGAAAAACAAAAACAAGTTGTTAGCTATTTTTAGAACTTCTGTACTGTTTCATATCAAATCAAACAATATTTATATTATATAGATTTCTGAAAACACTTTTAAATCGTCGAAGCAATGTAAATTTCTGCCAAAAAGAGCTTAAAGTAATAATACCATACTTTGATTATCAGCTAACAAGTATACAATATGTACTGAAACGCTTAGTAGATCTTCACGTCGGGGCAAAGATTTACAAGTCCCAAGTCCGGCCCCATATGGAGTACTGATGCCATCTCTGACCGGGGGCACCCGGATACCAGCTTGACCTTTTTGACACGGTACAACGACGGGCTGTGAGAATTGTCGACGATCCCAAACTCACATGCCGTATCGAGCCCTTAAGTCTGAGGAGAGATTTTGCCTCCCTGTGTGTGTTCTACCGCTTGTATAATGGGATGTGTTCTGAGGAATTGTTCGAAAGGCACGGCTACTTCCTACCATCGCACCGCTCGCCATGGGCAGGGAATTCATTCTCACACTTTAGAACCTAAATGGTCGCGGTGCGGTTTCAGAGAAACTTCCTCTCGCGAACGCTTAAGTTGTGGAATAAGCTCCCTGCCACGGTTTTCTGCAAGGACTACAGTATGGGGTTCTTCAAGAAAGAAGTTCGATTTTTGAAGGGTCGGCAACACGCAAGTGATACCCTTGGTGTTGCAAGCGTCCATAGGCTATGGTGACCTCTTACCATCAGGGAGCCCGTAAGCTTGTTTACCACCTTAGTGGAATTAAAAAAAAGGTAAGAAAGCTACTAAAAACAAAGTTGAACGAATGTCACTCATTATTTTTTTGTTTTTATGTAGCATGGGGCGCACACCATGTAAAGCGTCAAATATCGACAATCGTGTGAAAGAATTCAGATATTTAAGAGAATTCCGATATTTAATAGTACTAGTGGCATTAGCGTCATCATAATTATATTCTTGCACAATTATATTTATATAGGGCCACATGAAAACGGGTGCAGTAAGACATTACCATTTTTGTTTAATAAAAACATTTCGCAAGATTTTGGAAAACCACACACATAGGTATTTGGCTTGGGATTATGACTAAAAAATTTCACAGTGATTGATCAGTAAATGTCAAAAAAAAATGAGAAATTCGTTCGCATGAAGTCCGCTGCGAGGCGTCGCGAATCGTACCCTCTTAAGCAATAATTTTAATTTTACGGAACCCTACAAAGGAATGAAATGCGTATACAACACGTAACTTGGCCGGCTTGTTTTTTCAAAATTGTAGGAACAAAACACTTAAAATTTTTAATAAAAATTCTGCCAGTCAATAACGGAAATCAAATTTAAACAGTTTTTAGACTGTTACGATACACTTACTAAAGCTAGTTACACACGTAGCTTACCTGTTTATATGTAAAAATACATCCATACAAAACTAAAATATATTTATAGTTGCGTGTGTGGTAAATTGAAATTTACTTTAAAAATATATCATTGTATGACTTTCTATAGTTTACTCGTAAATTACCTTTTAAACTTGTCCATGTTTTCCTACAAATTTCTTACTTAAGTTATATGTACGTATGCGGATTAATTTGGTTATATATTTTGCAGTATCACATTTGTACTTACTAATCATCTACGACAAAATACTACAGTTATTATTTTACCCACAAGCTTAGTGACAACCCTTGCGTTAATAAGCCGTATCGCTCAATTACCTATATGACGGCGGCGAGCCTGGAAATAGTCATAGGTCTTATGAAAAAAAAACCTGCACTTTGTGATGGAAGCAAGCCGCTTTGCACAGTGATAGTAGGGACCAAAATAAGCGTTTTTGCCGGCAGCGCCCAAAGTTTCATCCCTTAGGAATAAAGATGGTGCCACTTTCCAAGATAAAACTTTCAAAAATTCTACAAGCCTGACGGATGCATCACGTAATAAATCATAGTTATTTATTTGAATGTTTTCAAACAAATTCGATACCACTCATATAACTTTGTAATGGAAACGAGATACTTTATCAAACTTTATTCGAGAAACTTTTTTATTAAATAATTTAAGAAAGTAATTTCTCTTTGAATCTTGGAAAGTAAAACATTTCATCTGAATCATGACAACAATTAATTAAAATAAGCTATTGAAAAGGTGATCACTATCTGGTGGAATTCCCAATCATATTGGGTAGGGGTAGGGGGAAGTCGAGTTTGTTGCTTTATGCATGACATAAGGGTTAACACGATTGTATAGACCTCTGGCTCCTCATCGAAATCGTTATAACCATTTTCGAGAAAGCAATTTAATTAAAATCTAAATAAAACCTAATCAAAATAATTTGGTCGAGTTTTAGCCTCTTTTTAATTTTAAAAGAATTTAATAAATAACGTTGAATAATTGATATTAATGAAATAACTTATCAATTCATGATAATAAGTGATTGTTATATTACAAAAGTTACAATCGCAGGTAAGGTGTGTACGAATATACTCGTTAAGAATAAGTCTAGCGTTTTGGCGAAAATACGAAAACTTGCCAAAAGTATAGGCAATTATCCATATGTCGTTTTTTTAAATTTAAATTATTTTAACAGTAATAAAATTACTAATTAGACTTTAAATATATATTTCTGTGGTAAATTTCAATTAGCATAGGATTTTCATTCAAACTTCCGATCCCCATTTTACCTCCCCCCCCCCCCCTTAAGGGATTAATTTAGCAAAATCACTGTGCGAAATTTCAAGTCTCTAGACTACTGGGTAGTTGGAATCCTTAAAAAATTATGATCCCCTATTTTGCCCTCTAGGGAATTATTTTGCAAAAACATTAAAACATGTTCTTCTTTATTTTCATGTAAGGCTAAATAACAACATTTATGCATGTAGCTTCCATACAAACTTCTTTCCCCCACTTTATGTTTTAGGGAATGAATTTTACAAAATTCTTTCCTTTCTACATACGTCTCCTCACGTTATTCCGGAAATCTCTGCAAAATTTTAAATTACCAAGGGCTGTGGATTCACTTTCCGCCCAAAAGAAACATGTGATAAACTTTATTTTGAGTCTGGGTGTTTTATTACCTTACCTTAGCGATTATACACCACACTGCAGGGATTTACACCTTTCCTTAGGCCATAGTCTACTGCGCTGGACCAGTTTATCGTGCAGATGGACAATTGACTGTCAGCGTTTTCAAGGCGCCCATAAGGCCCCTTACATGCCTTAGCAGGTATAATATTACGCGAGTGAGGACCAACGCAGGCGGTTCAAAGTGCAACTTCGGACAATATGCCACTTGGCGGTCATCTATTATAGTGGGAGAGCCGGCTGCAAAAATACCTTCCTCATCGGGTACCCCAATGGGCTATGTAGAGATCGCTAACCGACACCTAAACACGTAAAAAATCACGTCTGCCAGAGCCGAGCCTGCCGAAACTTTGTGATGTCTGAGTGAAAATTACGTCATAAAGTACCCGAATGAAACCGCTGGCAACAGTTAATCATTGATTACTTATGTAATAAAAAGTAGGTCTGACATTGCACACCCTGCCGGAAGTACTTGGCAGACCCCAAAAATATGCGCTTTTGGCACCCTAAACCTACCTCATCGAGTAGGTACCCTGTTGGAACCTACGCTAAATATTAAACAAGATGCCCCTGATAACGATTCAAAAGGTCTGCCAGGTCTAAACTTGCTGAAATTTAGTGTTCAAAGCATACGCAGCATAATTGAATCTAAATTCAAAGTAACATTTGTTTCTTAATTTCTAATTACTACCGGCATTAAATTAAACCAGAAGTGTAGTGCTCACAGATGAGTATTTTAAAAACAAAAATATTTTGTAGGTACTTGTGTACAATAATATGCTTACAAATAAATTATCAAACCACTGGATTTCACGTATTTAACAATTTAAACCCGTCTTCGCCATTTTTTTAAATTTTTCGATTTCTATCGCTTATCGCACCAATCTTGGCGGAGATTGATCGTCGTTCTGTTGGAAGAATTTTAGGTTTGTGTTATTCCATCTAATGGTTAGGTCCAGAATAGTAAATGTTCCGCAATTGCCAACTTTTCAGTATCACAATGTGCTCATTTACCCGACACGAAATGCTTATTTTTGTATGTCCTATGTAACATAAGCCACCACTGCAGTAAATATTATAAGCACCGGACTTCTCACAAGGAAAATCATCTTTTGGAGAACCCAAATACTGTGCAATTTTTCTAAAAGGAGTTTTTATCAAATAATTATAAATTTAATATGTTACCAATTTTGTCGGTCACTCCTTTAATGTACTTTGAAAATGCAGAGTGTCTATCTACTGTATGTAATCAAAGACTTTTTTTAATGGAGGCTTCAGAGATTTGATGTGGTAACCGTTAACCTGCAGTACACTATGCACGTGGTTTAGCTCACTATTGATAAAAAAATGGCAACAGTTGGATTTCAATGAATACGGCAAGAAAATTCGACTACTGCTCAGTGACGAATATACAAGTAATAAATTAAAGGCAGAGCCTTAAATTCCAAAATATCATTCCTGAGGACACCTTACAGGTGTATAAATCCCTACTTTGCCTAGAAATTATAATGTTAAATAAAATGTAGCGAATAAAGTATTTTAATTTGTAATATGTAGTGTATGATTTTACCACATGAGATGGAATAAAGAGGGTTTGATTTTATTGAATAAATATCTCCGGTTTCTGAGTTCCACCCTAAACTCACACAGAAGGTACCTTAGTGCAGATTATTTTGTTAGGTGATCACCGATATCTTGATGTCATGACTGGCCATTTTTCGCCGTATTTTTCTTTTTTAGACGACCGTGTCGTAGTTTTTCTTTCGGGTCGACTGTATTATTGCAAATATCAGTAAATCATTATATGATGTAAAAATTCAACAGTTTTCAGCTATCTATGCCATTACCATCTTTTTTCCCGATTAAGAAAGTAACAAAAAAAAACAAAATGGCGAAAAATGGCCATTCCGCAGAAATCAAGATATCGGAGATCATCTAACAAAATATTCTGCACTTAGGTACCTTCTGTGTGGGTTTTAGGTGGAACCCACAAACCGCGGATATTTATTCAATAAAATCAAACCCTCTTTATTCCATCTCTTGTGGTAAAATCTCCTCTAGGTTACATCTCCATAATAATTGTCTCACGCCGAAATTGTTACACATTAAAAATATTGTTTCTAATACTTTTTAGATAAAATTTGAAATTTTGATCAAAACATCTCTCTTAGAGCAAATCTCCAAAAGACTGACTCCGAATTTTTTTCATCTGTCACTCTTTTAAATATCAGATTTAAAAATCTGTCAACGTAAATAAGTATGGCATTTTATGCCTGTCTGGATATAGAATTTTACAATAATTTTGACATAAACACGCAAAAGGGTGATCTAAAGCTATTTACACACTACATATTACAAATTAAAATACTTCACTCGCTACATAATTAATAATGTTAAATTATAATGGCGCTGAAAGATTAAGAAAACTGATCCCGCGTAACGGGAATAGGTGGGGGCAAAGAAGAGCCCACAAACTACAAAATTATCTAAACGGTACGGATTACCTAAAGTCAACAAGCAAAATGTACCCACGTGACCAATGGTTTGCCAAATAGGCTCTCCAACCTATGAACTGGCAAAACATGTATCCAGTGCATTAGAACTTTAAGTGGTGTCACGTCGTCGTACATTAGGGAGTGTCGTCATTACGTAGGCATTCTGAAAGACACATATCTCCATTCATAAGTCCTCATTTACGAACATTACCATTGCAGCGAATTGAAATGATAAAAGCAATATTACGGAAAAATGATTTTTCACAGTGTACTCCATGTTGCTAGAACACTGTAGAACAGCAAAATATTTCGCATACCTAGGATAATATATTCATATTCTACGCATACTATTGCACGCTTCCTGTGACAGGATCCGGAGAAGGTTTGTGCTCAACAAACAGTACACCATACAGCTACATGAAAATCAACTGTGTCGCCTTGGATCTACAAATGTACAAGATACACCGATGGTTTAAAAACAAGGAATAGTTCGGTAGCCAGAGCGTACTCTGCTGAACTAAATTTGCCGATGATCAAGCCAAAATCGGCTCAAGCTCAGTGCCGATAGGATCGCAACCAAATTAAGCTTGAAATTGCTCGAAACGGCTTTTACAGGTTAACGGTCGGTATTATACCGAGTACGTGACTTTCTTAGTGAAACACACCGCATTAGATTATGTACTTATTAGTAAGCTTGGTTATGCCGATATCGTTTATGGCTCTAGATTACCGGCAAGAACATCAAGAATAGTTCAGACTTCAAAATGCGTGTTGTAGGATCATATTTTACATCCCCCACGCACTCACGTCAGCTCATTTCTGGACCATGCGGATATTCTCAACATGAGCTCACGCCGAGAGTTACACCTAGCAACACTAACACTAACACTAATCTAAACGCACACCTTAAATGGAGAAGAGATGACAGTGTACGGAGTATACATACTATTATGCTTTGTAATCATTTTCTATTTCTAAAACTATCCTATATATATTTGAACTAGCTGACCCGGCGAACGTTGTTTCTTTTTTTTAAATAACAACCGCACCATTCTATTGTGAACGGGATGTACTTATTCAGAAACCTTTCCCGGAGTGTGCGTAACAACTTACCAAAATTTTATTACAATCGGTTTACCCTTATTGCGCGAGTTCGACTGGCACTTGACCCTTTCGGAAAATCGAAGTTTCAGGTCTCTACGATCAGCGATTTAGGCTGTGCGTTGATCCGTCAGTCAGTCATTCAGGACAAAGCATTTTATATGTATAGATAGATAGAAAAAAAAAACTATTATTATACACAAAAAATTAAACACTTAAAAAGTGCATAACCTCTTTGAGCTTAGACATTCCAATTTTAAGTGAGTGATTTTTTTGAGTGAGTTCAACTTTTTTTGAACAAAATCGGATTGAGTTTTCAAACATTTGTCAAAATAAAATGTGATTAAAATCAAAAGCATAAGGTGTATTTTTTTTTGTTTGTTCTGTACTGTATGAGTGTTATTTGATGTCAATAAATGTCTATCTGTGTCTATGTCAATCATACCCATACCGTTCAATCAGCTACGATCCTGGCTTAGACATCATACTCACCAACAACATCAATCAGAATGGGTGGGTAACACATGTTTCCGACAGGCCAAGGACTCAACACCTAATCTAATCTAAACTAACAAAAACCCTGCTCCGGATGAACAAGGATAACCTAAGAACGGTGGTAGGGATCCTAACAGGCCACTACGCGCTTAATTGACATCTATTTCTTTTAGATGCCCCCGACAACCTCCTCTGCAGACCATGCGTACGGGCTGAAGAAACGTCATCTCACATAATGCTACAGTGTGCTATACTGAACGGTAGGGAATCCGATATTCAACGATATGTGGAACACCTGAACAGTATCCACCACAAGATTAAGTTCACGTATGAGGTGCAGATTAACAGAAGAAGAAGAAATGCTAGATTTCTCGATTTACAAATAGAGACAAGTCACTCAGTATATAAAGCCCACTCATACCGACAGATATCTCCATGCAACATCACACCATCATACGCGGCATCTACAAACCGTAGTAACATTTCACATCAACTGCGCATATGACCTATGCGACAAGGAACTCTTTGATAGGGAACTAAAACACGTACATAATATACTGAGGAAAAAAGGATTGTCAATTACATACAGCAGATAGACAATCCGCATTTTGAGAACATATTGCAAGGGTTCCCCATCTCTTTAAACTGCGACTTCTTTTACAGTTTTAAAGAAAGTTTTGTGTAGCTAATCCCACATAAGGATTACTTTTTTATTCATATATATGTCGTTTGTAGTTTACAGAGAGTAACTATTGTATGCTGGCAATAAACCAATATTGTAATTAGTTTGTAACGGATATTGTAGGTAATTCTCTTGACGATTATAGTGTTTCAAGTGTAAAAAGATTTTAAATTTATTTAATTAAGGAAAACTCCAAGAATTATAATCGAGATTTTATTCATTTATTAAAAAAATACATCAGTACAGTGATTGTACTACACAATCAATACGAAGGATTTTCTGAACTTGCAGGGTTTTTTTTTTTAAAATTGATTCTCTTATTTTTTTTTTGTAACTGATTTTTGGCCTGTATTTTGACTTAAAAATTGAAACTTTAAATGAGCCGATTGACTTAACTGTAGGATTCTTGAGATAGTTCTTCCTCTACTATTGAAATTGCAAAAGAGTGTAAGGTCGATTGGAATAGATTTCTAATCCAGTTGATCAAGATTCTCTAGAAAATATTTATCAAAATGGGTGTTTAAAGATAGATCTTAGATTAATATCAATTGCACTACACCCATCACGTATAGGTGATCTGTACATGCCATCTCATGACGTCATCAGGATAGCGCCGCGACGCCCCACACAGGATAGCGCCGCGACGCCCCACACAGGATAGCGCCGCGACGCCCCACACAGTTTAGGAATTTTTGATACTCAGAAGCTCAACATTTGCTACGTTATCGACCTAACCATTGGATAGAATTACAAAAACCTAAAATTATTTCGTCAGAACGCCAATTAAAATTTTTATATTTGTTGATTGTCGGATCTTGGTGTATCGACAAATATAAAAATTTTGATTGCGAAGACGGGTTTAAATTGTCAAGTACGTGAAATCTAGTGATTAGATTGTGCAAAAATCTTTTACAGCCTAAAAAAAGTGTACCTAGTGACACCGTCAGGGTAGTGTGTAGATTTCGTGACGAGTTACAGAGTGTGGACAAGAATATAAGAATATTCAACTAGACACAGTTGAAGTAAAAGAACGAGGGTAGTGTGAAAATACTGACCCTCACCCCACACCGCTTTTACTTTCTTAGTTCCGTCGTGAAGATGGCGCATGCAACTGTGCCAATATATCAGAAACTCAACAAACCTAATAATGGTAAGAAAAATATAATTACATACTAATAACAACCGCCAAAGTTTGATAAGTTATTGGTAAGCATGTTAATGTACACAAGTAACTAAAAGTTATTTTTGTTTTTAAAATACTCATCTGTTAGCGCTACACTTCTGGTTTTATTTAAAGCCGGTAGTAATTAGAAATTTAGAAACAAATGTTACTTTGAATTTAGATGAAATTATGCTGCGTATGCTTTGAACACTAAATTTCAGCAAGTTTAGACCTGGCAGACATTTTGAATCGTTATCAGGGACATTTTGGTTATTATTTAGCGTAGGTTCCAACAGGGTACCTACTCGATGAGGTAGGTTTAGGGTGCCAGAAGGGCATATTTTGGGGTCTGCCAAGTACTTCCGGCAGGGTGTGCAATGTCAGACCTACTTTTTTTTACATAAGTAATCAATGGTTAACTGTTGCCAGTGGTTTCATTTGGGTACTTTATTACGTAATTTTCACTCAGACAACACAAAGTTTCGGCAGGATCGGCTCTGGCAGACGTGATTTTTAGGTACGGAACCCAAAGGGTAAAAAACGGGACCTTTTTTTTTTATACCACTAAGATAGCAAACAAGCTTGCGGTCCGCCTGATGGTAAGCGTTCACCGTGGCCTATGGACGCTTGGAACACCAGGGGTATCACTCGCGCGTTGCCGACCCTTCAAGAATCCAATAACTTTTTTTTGAAAAACCCCATACTGTAGTCCTGAGAGAAAACCTTGGCAGGGAGCTCATTTCACAACCCAAGCGTTCGCGGGAGGAAGTTTCTCTGAAACCGCACTGTACGCGACCATTTCGGTTCTAAAGTGTGAGAATGAGTTCCTTGCCGATGGCGAGCGGTGCGATGGTAGAAAGTAGCCGTGGGCATCATTTCGAATAATTCCTCAGAACACAACCCATTGTACAAGCGGTAGAACACACACAGGGAGGCAAAATATCTCCTCAGACTTAAGGGCTCGATACCGCAAGTGAATTTGGAATCGTCGACAATTCTCACAGCCCGTCGTTGAACCGAGTCAAAAGGGCCAAGCTTGTATCCGGGTGCACCCGCCCAGAGATGGCAGCAGTACTCCATATGGGGTCGAACGCTATTACTAAGACTCCACTGTCCGTCCGTCCGTCTGTCACTAGGCTATATCTCATGAACCGTAAATAGTTGAAATTTTCACAGAAGATGTATTTCTGTTGCCGCTATAACAACAAATAGTATAAAACAGAATAAAATAAATATTTAAGCGGGCTCCCATACAATAAACGTGACTTTTTTGCTCCTTTTTGCTCGATATTGATAACGGCAACAGGTAGACGCTTGAAATATTTACAGAACATTTAGTTATATATTTACTTTAAAAAAAATTAAATTAAAATAATACAAATATTTAAGGGGTGCTCCCATACAAAAACGTTACCTTTTTTTCGTTTTTATAGATAATGGTACTGAACCCTTCGTGCGCGAGTTAAGTGTCAGTTAACGATCATTGGATAATAATTATTTTATTGGAATTAATTTTAAATTGGTTTAAGTGGATTGGTACTTAACAGAGGAGTTCAGTAATCTTAACGAATGGAATAGTTCTATTATATAATATAATTTTCTATTTAATATTGTAAAACTCCGACCACAGACTACGCTCGACACAGACTATACGCTGGACACACGAAGGGACGGAAGGACGTAATTAATAACTAATGACATTCATTTAAAGTTGTTCTACTTCGATGTCGGTTTAGAGTCCAGCGCGCAGCCCCGCAGTCCCGCAGCTCCTCTTTTTAAGAATAATATATAAATTAATATACATATATCAATCTGGTGTAGTAATGACAGCTTTTCAATTTAATAATTTCTGTTTCCGCGGCTCCGCAGCGTGATTCACAAAATGAAGTCCTATACGGGCGTAAGATATAGGGGTATGGTTTGTAAATTTCGTAAGCTTAATGCGTAAAAATTGTAGGAGATGAAAATTTGAACGAGAATTCCAAAACGCTCGTGTCTAGAGACTTGCAATTTTATTATGCACAAATGGTTAAGTGTTTCACCATTTTTGAAACATTATCTCCTACTTATCTACGACCTTTCCACCAACAATGAGCCAGCTGACGTTTTTATTTATTCAAAATAGCATGTAAACTGACACATATTCAAGTGAGAGGAAATCACTGAATGAAAAACTTTTTTTTGCATGTTCATGTGTCTAGCTGACGTATAATCCACCACGGTACGGCCAGCTGACTTTTTCTGATCTTCGAATAATTGCGTTAACTATCATTTAACAAATTTTCAGTCGGGAGGAAATGATTGAAAACAATTATTTTTTACGTGATTGAGAGGCTGCCGCTGCCCCACCCACCCACGGAGCGACAGCTGACGTTCACCATGCTGCATAATACAACTCTCTGAAGCATTTCACGAGTTATCGCTTGAGAGGAAATGACTGACAAAATATACTATCTGGCTCACGGACTATTTGGTATCACGCTGGTCGAAGGGAGCGTTGGACGCTATATGGGCTGAGACTGCTTCAGAGTCTAGCCCCAAAAGCCCGCAAGAGAGCAGTAATCACTCACTGGACTAAACCATTCGTGGTTTGTATCCCATATTTCGGCCTCGAATTCCTCCAAAGTTTCGCTGCTTACGTATGGTTGTAAGTACTCTAAATGCATGTTTGGTGGCAAAAGAAATTCAAAATCAATACAACTTTGTAATTGTTATATTGTTAGTTTCTTGATAAAATTAATATTATTCTCAATATCTCAAGTTGATATTATTACAATAAGCATAAATACGTATGTATACTTATATTATTATCGCAAAATACAAACATTCCAATAGTATTTTGTTAGATATGATATACTTATTCAAATTAAATATTTTTTTGCGTTAATTTTCAAGTATCAGCGTAGACAATATAGTGACACATACTCGCTACATGTTATCAGATGTCGCGTTTGAAAAAGTAGAAAGTCAAACTCGAAAAATAATGTAAGAAAGAATGGTCACTTACTAATATTATGCATTACTATTATATTACTATATATTAATTTATAAAGAAGTAGTATTTTATACATCTCTCTAAGTATATAGAAGTAATTTTTATGTTGTCAGATGCCTAGTTTCAAGATGTAGAAAAAGTGAGATTTAAAATACTTGTAGATAGTGTCAGAATAATGTATAATAGTCACGAAGTAGTAGTATTTTTATACATATTACTAAGTAAATAGAAGTATGTTGTGTATGTATATTTTGTATATTGTAAATGATATAAACGAAGATACCGACAAATCACGAGTAAAACGAAGAGCAATTTTATTGAGTTGTTTTAGCGAAAGCACCTATAAACTTGCGACAGATCTAGCACTGCCATGCAAAATTGAAGATAAAGGGTTTCAAGACATCGTCGAGCTATTATTGGATAACCACTTTACACCGAAACGTTGTAGTTTTGCTGAACGTTTCCACTTTTACAAGGCGGTACAGCAGCCGGAGGAAACACACGCTCAATGGGCAGCCAGATTGAGAGGATTATCAGCCCATTGTAGTTTTAAGAACCTTGATGAGGTCCTACTTGACAGATTTGTAATGGGCATGATAGCCGGACATGAAAGGGATAAATTGCTCGCACACGAAATAAAGGAGTTGACCCTGAACAAAGCGGTGGAGGTCTCGGAAAGCGTACGCTGTGCCCAGCTCGCCACGTTGTCAGCGCCGGCCCCGACAACGCCCGGATCAAGCGCCGAAGTATTCAACATCGTCCGGAAACAAGATAAAAATATTAAGTGTATTGTTTGTGGATACACAAATCATAAATCGTATCAATGCAAAGGTCATTTAGGCAAAATGTGTTCCGTCAAAATGGTGCATTACGTAGAGCAAGCGTCGATGGATAATGGTGATGACGGTAAGGTTTTGTATAATATTAAATGTGTACCCGGCAAGCCTATGTCTGTCGACATACTTATTGGTGATTTATCTCTCAAGTTTGAGGTGGATACTGGCCGTGCAGTAAGCGTTATCTCAGAAAAGACCTATTTTTTGTATTTTAAAAATGTACCATTGTCATATAGCAATGAAAAACTGATAAATTACATTGGTGGGCTCATAGACACTTTGGGAACTATAACTTTATCTGTAACGTACCAAGGCACAATGCATGACCTCGACCTGTACGTAGTCCACGGAGGCGGTCCTCCTCTTTTAGGCCGTGATTTCATACGATTGTACAACTTGGAATTAGCTCTAACTATAAATTACTGTGATATTGCTAATACCAATATTGTTAATGAAATAGTAAAAAATTTTCCCAAGCTGTTTTCGGGGAAGTTGGGTTGTTTTGATAAATATAAAATTATATTACGTTTAAAACCTGATTAACAACCTATATTTTTTAAGGCCAGACCAGTACCTTTTGCATTACAAGAAAAACTTGACAGTGAAATCGATCGCCTCCTAGATCTAGGCATTCTCAAGCCTGTTGAATATTCAGAGTACGCCTCACCAATAGTACCGGTTCTAAAAAAAGACGGCAGCATTAGGTTATGTGCAGACTATTCTGTAACAATTAATAAACAACTGTTAATTGAGAAATATCCCTTGCCGACAATTAATGACCTATTTTCTAAATAACATTACAAAGCTTGATTTATCAATGGCTTATAACCAACTTGGGTTGTCTGATGATAATGATGGATCCCAAGAATTAACCTGCATAAACACCCACAGGGGAGTTTTTAAATTTACGAGGCTTATTTTTGGTATGGCAAGTTCTTCTGCAATTTTTCAGAGAGCAATGGAAGGTCTTTTGGTAGGTTTAGAAGGTATAGTCTGTTACCAAGATGATATTGTAATCACTGGATCCGACTTTACCCAACATAAACAAAATTTAATGGCAGTTCTAAAAAGATAAGAAGATGCCGGTCTGACTCTCCAAACAAATAAATGTGTTTTTTTCAAAAATGAAATTACATACTTGGGATTTATTATCGACAAAAACGGGATTAGGATATCTCCAGAAAAAGTTACAGCAATTATAAATAAACCAGCGCCAATAAATGAACCTCAATTACAATCATTTTTAGGTTTAATAAACTACTATCGCAACTTTATTCCGAATGCTTTATCATTACTAAGTCCTTTATATAACCTTTTGCAAAAAAATGTTAAATGGGAATGGACAACTGCTCAGCAACAAAGTTTCAAAAAAATTAAATCCATTCTAACTTCGGACTTAGTGTTGACGCATTATGATACACAAGCAAAATTAATATTAACTGTAGACGCGTCACCGACTGGCCTAGGCGCCATTTTATCCCAAATTAGTAGCGATGGTCATGCGATACCTATTTCATTCGCCTCCAGAACACTGAGTTCAGCCGAAAAAAAGTGTTCACAAATACAAAAAGAATCCACAGCGATAATTTTTGGGGTGAGGCGATATCACCAATATCTTTATGGTCGCACAGATCCTTTTATTTTACGTACGGATCACAAACCGCTCATATCAATTTTCGGTCCTCATAAAGGTATACCTACAGTGTCAGCGAATAGGTTGCAACGTTACGCAATATTCCTGGCCGCATACAATTACATAATTGAATATATTCGTAGCGTTGACAACAGTGCCGATTATTTGTCTCGCTCACACAAGGCTATATATGAAAAAAATGCATATGCCGAGTCGCAACTAGAAGATCGAGTTTGTGACGACCGGGCCACGTATATTAATTTTGTTGTAGAAGGTAGTTTGCCTGTAAGACTACAACAATTACAAACTGAAACTAAAGTTGACAAACTATAAGACAAAGTTACATCTTATGTTCAAACTGGGTGCCCGAAAAAAATCAGTGACAAAAACATGTTGCCTTTTTTTAATTGTCGGCCACAAATATCATATGAAAACGGTTGTTTAATGCGCGGTCACAAGATTATAATACCAAGTAGTTTACAATAACCTATTTGTACCGAACTGCACAGTGAGCATTTTGGTATCGTCAAAATAAAAGCGGCAGCGCGCGATCAAATTCAAATTCAATATAATTTATTCAGTTTAGGCTACAATAATTGAGCACTTATGAATGTCACTACGCCATCGGTTCGTAAGTCTACAGGGCGGGAGACCTTGTACTGAGAAGAACCGGCAAGAAACTCAGCAAGGGTATTTCTTTTCTCCCTTTCTCTTACAGCGTCCAATTAAAATATTGGAAAATGCCCTCCCTATCATAAAAGGACACTTTCCATTACAAACATATAAAAACATGAAATATAAAGCACAAACACAACATAAAAAAGTATCTAACATAAACAAAAGACAGTTTATGTATTCATCACTAAGAAATAATCAATGTCTTACAGTATTAATAAACAAAATAAAAAAGTAAGACTAAATACTAAGAATACAAAGAAGTTTGCAATAGCAGACAGCCTCCACAGGCGGCACCCGTTCACGAGTATGACACATGAATCAGCCATCGTTTCGCTCAACCATGTTTTAGGGAACGTAACGACCCGACACACACGCCACCACCGCAGAGACACTTTGAGAGAGCATGACACACTCAAGCAACTCCAATAAAACTTCGATTGTACTAGTTACAATGTGTGTAGTAAAGGAACAAAATATAAGAGGAGAAGATTGGAAGGTTCGTAATGCTTTACTACCGAGAAGCACCGGCAATAAACTCACTAGTTAATCTTTTATACATCATATAAAAATACAATATAGCCTAACACTAGGTAATAACATAATAAACAATGTTTTAATTAAAAAAAAAAAATATTTCAAATGCCCCAATACAAATCAATTAAGTTCTATTTTTTCCAAGCATTTTTATCATTTATGTATTCATCAACTTTGTAATAGCTTTTTTTCATTAAACTATCTTTGACATATATTTTAAATTTATTTGAGGGTAAATTAACCACATGTTCTGGAATTTTATTGTAGAAAAATATACTTTGTATTGCGAAAGAGCTATGTACCTTCTGAAGACGACATTTTGGAACTACCAATTTATCCTTATTCCTTGTATTAACACTGTGGAGGTCACTATTTTTAGCAAATAAGTGACAATTTTGGCGTACATACATTATACAAGCAAAGATATATTGGCAAGGAACAGTTAAAATATCAATTTCCCTAAATAGTTCCCTAAGAGAAATTCGAGGTCCTAATTTATAAATTGACCGTACTGCTCTCTTTTGCAAAATAAAGTCTGTATCAATATCAGCTGCCTTACCCCAAAGCAAAATGCCATAAGACATGACGGAATGGAAATAGCTAAAGTAGACCAAGCGAGCAGTGTCAACATCTGTAAGCAGCCTAACTTTCTTAACTGCATAGGCAGCTGAACTGAGTTTTCCTGCAAGAACTGAAATGTGAGGGTTCCACTGCAGCCTATTGTCTAATGTAATACCTAGAAACACTGTTGAGTCTAATAGTTCTATTTCTTCTCCGTTTAGGGACAATTTTGTACTTATGTTTCTGACATTTGGCATCATAAATTTTAAACATTTAGTCTTTTTCGCATTAAGAAGTAAATTATTTGCCGTAAACCACTGAAGAACCTGAGAAAGCGCACTACTTACGTCGTCAAAATTAGTTTTATTTCTGTCAACTTTAAATAAAAGAGATGTGTCATCAGCAAATAGTACAATCTTGCACAGCTTCTCCAAAAAGAAAGGCAAGTCATTTATGTAAATTAAAAATAGAAAAGGACCTAAAACAGAAGCTTGAGGAACTCCTAATTTTACTTCAGAGCCATTGGATTTTACTTCATTGATTTGAACCTTCTGCATTCTACTACTCAAATATGAGCGGAGAAGCTCAAGAGCCAAATCTGCAATACCATAATGACTCAGTTTCCGTATAAGAGTTTCATGTTGCACGCAGTCGAATGCCTTTGATAGATCACAGAAGATACCAATAGCATTTTGTGATATGCTGTATAAGGGCAACACCTGCGTCAGTTGTGGAACGCCCTTTTGTAAAACCAAACTGTTGAGGATGAAGTAATCCATTTAAGTTAAAATGTTTAAGCATCTGATTGAACATAATTTTTTCAAAAATTGTGCTTAAGGCTGGCAGTATAGAGATAGGTCTAAAATTATTAGAATCATCTTTACTTCCACTTTTAAAAAGTGGTATTATTTTACTATATGTCTATATATATAGTCTGGGAATATCCCTTCGTCAACACACTTATTAAATATTATGGCTAAGTTTGGTGCTATAATATCAATAATTCCGCTAAGGACTTTGACTGATATACCCCATAGGTCACAAGTTTTTTTCTGAGTTAGTAATTTAAATGTCTTTATGATGTCTTCAGAGGTAACATGCTGAAATTTAAATATAGCCTTGCATTTATTTACATTACATTTTAAAAGTAACTCTGACACTAATGGAGAGGAATTTAATGCATTAGTTGTAATTGTAGGCATTTCAGTAAAATATTTCTCAAAAGAGTTAGCGATATCAAGATCTGAATCAATTATTTTTGAATTTACAGTAAGTGAATAATGATTGTTACGCGGTTTAATCGGTTTTGGTTTCCAAGCATAGATACAGAGTTGGAGCGGCTGGCAGCGGCTTGTACGGTATGCGCCCAGCTGCGGCCCGCTCCGCCGCGTGCGCCGCTTTCCCCGTGGCCTTAATGATTACCTCCTCATGCATTTTATAGAATACATGTAGATTTTTTAGGTCCATTCAATAATCAAATGTATTTAGTTATTGTGGACGCTTTCACTAAATGGGTTGAATGTTATTGCATGTCCTCCACTTACAATTCAAAATCAGTAATTGATAAGTTATACGAACTAATGTCCCGCTTTGGGGTTCCTCAAATAATTGTTAGTGACAATGGTACATCTTTCACATATCAGGAATTTAAACATTTTTGCATATTAAATGGCATTAAACACATTTTCAGCCCTGTTTACAGCCCTGCCAGTAATGGGCAAGCTGAAAGATTTAAGATCATAAAAAAGGGATTAAAATCAATTTTATTGTCAAATTTAAACAATGAAGTTACAAATGAGAAAATATCAAAATTTCTATTTGACTATCGAAATTCCAAGAATAGTACGACAGATAAATCGCCATCTGAGTTGTTATACGGCAGGCCCTTACGTTCTCGATTGGATATTTTAAATTCAAAACATACTGAACCGTCACCACCAGCCACCGAACTTGCTCTAACGGTGTTACGAAAACAGTGTTCGCAGATTAGAAATTATAAAAGAATTTCCCGACCACAATTTAAGGTCAATGATAAAGTATGGATTAAGAAATACATAAACAAAAACAAATTTTTTTGGGTAAAAGGCACAATAGATAAAATATTGGAAAAACGTGTCTATACAGTTTTGATTCTAGATTCCAACATTCTAGTTAAAAGACACTCGAACCAAATTAAATGCAGAGAGGGTATAGATTTAACTCAAACTTCACAAAGGGAAATCACATGGGATCCTGAATTATCTGAAACTATACATGAGTCAAAAGAGAGGGAATCTTCAGCCGATCACTCAATACCTCAATATAATGAAGACTTGGAGGCAACACAAACAATCTTGACGTCTGAAGAATCTCATAATGTAAAATCACAGCCTCCAGCAATCTCCTATGGTGAAATCCATGACCGGAGTCTCGAAGATAAAAATCCCGAAAATGTGATGTCATCTGAGGATTTGACACATTCGCTTCACAATTCCCGCCAAAAACGTCAACGTCCTAAAGTTAATTACAAAATATTCTTATAACATTAAAAGGGGGAGATGTTTTGTGTATGTATATTTTCCTATGTGTGCGTGGCTGCGTCCACGCTCAATTTTTCTACTTTTTACTTGTCTCCCTTTCACTTTTACTATCGGATCTAACAAAGTAATTTTCAGGCATCTATAAATTTCATGATCTGTGACGCAGTATATTTTAGTTTGAGTTAAGAACATCATTTCAAAAAAAATATTGACAGATACAAACTCACATTTTTTACTTGTCACTTGTTAAGACTCAATTCCCCAGGGGAAGATAAATGAAAAGATAGGTTCGTTAATACAATTTATTTTTAGTTTTATATACAATCACTGATTCACAAATAAACAATTTGAAAGTCTATAATTCCATAATAAATCCAGTTTCTGAATTTATCTGTTTTGCCGTCTTTTTCCTATTTAGACGATGGTATCGTAATTTTTCCTTCGGGTCGACTGTATTGTCGAAAATATCAATTAATCGTAATATGATGTAATTTTCACCAATTTTCAGCAATCTATGCTTTTAACCTAAAGTAGTTTTACCAAAAATTTTGAACCATTAATCCATTTATCTAAAACAACAAAGTGTAGTTTCAGCTAGCCTCCTAGAAATCTTCTCTCCTTGTTCTTGTCTTCATTTCATGACAAAATAAAATGATTCAGGATTTCAGTGTAACTACCACAAGTCTATGAAGATTTGCGCCTAAAACTTCTCATTACAAATTTTTAAATAAAATAAGCAAACAACGAGAATACACATTAACTGAAAAAGAAAAGTTTTGTTCTTTCGCCATAGAGGAGTCTTGTAGAGGAGTCTTGTAGAGGAGTCTTGTAGAGGAGTCTTGTAGAGGAGTCTTGTAGAGGAGTCTTGTAGAGGAGTCTTGTAGAGGAGTCTTGTAGAGGAGTCTTGTAGAGGAGACTTGTAGAGGAGTCTTGTAGAGGAGTCTTGTAGAGGAGTCTTGTAGTTCCTAATTTTATATAGTACTGTAAATTAAATATTTTTGTGATTTTTGTTCATTTGTTAAAAGTATTCATTAGTATTGTTATACACTTCACTTATAGAAAAAATAAAGCTGAAAATGTACAAATATAGAATTTAAGACTTTTAACACAAATAAAGATGTTTAACCATAAGAACTTAACCATTTCCCGACACGTGTCCCGGGACCGGTTCTGACACGTGTCCCGGGACCGGTTCCGGTTCCGACTGACTCCTGCTCCTTCCTTACAGACCGTCTTAAAATCCTCAAAAACCTTTACCTCGAATTTCCCCTAACCCCTCATACGTACGGGTCTTCTCACAAATCAAATGCCAAATGTAAAATTTATGCATTGAATTGGTTTTATTATTTTGGTTTCGAAACGAGGCAAATGCTTAAAACAGAAAAAAAATAAAACACGACTTTGCTTGACGTAAATTGCGAGTTATTTACGTTTTTCATATGGCGATACTAATATATTAATAGGGTTGTCGTTGTCGTAACTTTTTATGATATGAAATTCAAAATCCAGTTTTTGAATCGATTTCAAAATTCTTCTTTTAAATTTACTCGATTTCAAGAAATTAACCAAATAAAATCAATAACTTGTTGTTTATTTTTTCGTAACATATTTTAAACATTAAATAACTTTATTTTAAAACATTTATCATTTAAAAAAAAAACATTTTTTAAATTTTCATCTAAGAAAAAGCAATAAAACTACAATTTTCTTGAATTCTCTAAAAACATAAATATTTATGTTTCTGAAGTCATCTTGAATTCTCTAAAGACATAAACATTTATGTTTCTGAAGTCATCTTCAAAACTTTTGTTATCCATCAGTTAAAAGAATATAAAATGAAACGTATATTTTATTACCAAGTAAATTTTTTATGATGTTTCATAGTAATTTTTTTGTTAGATACATTTGTTTTGTATTGATCAGTTGCTTGTCTTTGTGATCATAATATAGAAATAAAGTTTGAATTATTTAAAATACTACTTTACCTAAATTCTTACTTGAATACGGATTTCTGACCACATAAAGATTCCCAACTCTGAAAAATGTTAACGCATGAATAACTGTTACTTCTTACACTTAGTTTAACCTGCTCTTCACGTTTTACGAAGCAGTTTCCTAGCTCATAAATATCAAATTATGAATTTTCTGGGCAATCGGTATAGGAATTTTTATGGGGTTAGAAATCTTCATGAGCTTAGAAATCTTCATAGTGAGAAATCAGTATGGGGCTAGGAGGATAGTAGATTGTATAAAAGGTGATTAATTTGTTTGCATTTTATTTTTTAGTTCATACTTGTACATTCAATTATAACTAGGGGATTACCCTTTTTATTGAAAAAGTATGGGGTTCTTCAAGAAAGGGGTGATTTGAGTTTTAAATCGTCTATGCGCGAGTAATACCCCTGAATGGTGTTGCAAGCTGCAAGCGTCCAAAGGCTTAGGTGACCCTTTAACATCGGGCGGATCGTTTGCTTGTTTGTGGTATACAATTGGCTCGTAATCAATGAATATATCAGCTAACATACGCACAATAAGCTGAACCTTTGAATTGCGATGTTAAACTAACGACGTGTTTTTCTTCTGATTACAAATTTTCATTACCTATTTTACTCTTGGAGAATGATGCTGATGAGGATGATTATCTATGAACAGAAAAATATATATTTAACAGTCCATGTTCTGAAAACTACTGAACCGATTTGGATGTAACTTTCCTAGGTTGAAAGGTACCTAATAAAAAAAAAAAACTTTGATTCTGAGTTTCTGAGAAATACATACATACACTTATAAGCTTTGGGACATCTGCATAGAAGTACACATAAACTAACATAATTATAGTACCTATAAAAGTAACGCAATTCTAACAATACATAAGTTCACACGGGGCAAATTAATATCCTCTTGTTTTAGGTTGGTTAATTAAACTGTATTTAAATTATTTCTGGTGAAATGTATCGGCAGCAGCGTTGCCAGACGTCCCGATTTTTAAATCAAAATTAAATGTCCCGCGCGGGACAGGCTCAATCCCGCGGAATGACTCGACCGTGCGTGCAGCGTACTGACTTAACTATTTAACGATAGGGTACCTTAATCTGATTTAAAATACCATATTTTAATTCAAATACATTTTCTATGGATATTTTTACTAGGTACATTCCTAACTATTGTCACGTAAACGTTATTTGAAGTCAAATAAAAAGATATATATTTATAAACTTTTGATTATATACGTTTTTGTACTATGTCCCGCTTTCGACGAAATAATCCCGCTTTTTTCACATAAAAAGTTCCAAAATCCCGACTTGGCAAAAAAAAACTGACAACGCTGATCGGCAAGCGAGACAAAATACTCTGAAGACTGTCATAAGCCGTGTGTAATGAATTATTTTTTTCTTAATATACTTTCAACTTTAAAGTTGAATTCGCAGGATATCAAAATTTGCATTATCTACGTTCGTATCAACTTAAACACAGATTTCAAAGCTCACGGGTGTTTAGGATTTGTTTGAGTTAGTCGGAACACAAAGTTTGTCTTTGTATAACAACTTTGAAATAGAAGGTAAAGTAAAGTAAAGTAAAGTAAAGGTGCTTCGGTGGAAATAATTGATGGAATCCGAAAATAACTGAGAGAATTCACGATTAGGTACGAAGAGGATAAGGTATATACCTCATCTCCTTCACAATATTTAGATGATTTTAACGTAACTATTGGCAGACGTGGAGATGTTTTGCGAGACTGCTAAAAATTAGGTTACCTAAACCACAGACTATATAATACTATACTAGTACTAAACTAAATTTATTTTAGTCTTTATATAACTGCTAAGAATGATATAAGTGTCGAACCGATATTTTAAAATTTATGTTTTTCATATTTAATATATTTTGTGGTTAAATATTGAAACTACTTCTTAAAGAGAATTCTATTTCGATCACTATTTATTTATTTTTATTTTGTCATTAAATAATATTTAATTTAACCTAATTAGATTATTATTTATTTTCATATGTATGAATCCGTTTAAAAATGTTGTAAATCAATTTTTGTGACAAGCATGAATATTTTTATAGATATATAATACTAATCTGTGGAAACTATAAGTGTGTTGTTAAACATTTGATACTACCATATGTTTATAAATATAATACAATGTTCAGTTGAACTACAACGCCATGGAGTCATTAGACGTGTGATTAGCTCCGTCTTGTTGAATCCAATTCCTAGAAGTCTGAAGTCGGACTCTTTCAATTCTTGTGTTAATTGCCGCTTGCTATTAACGTGATAGGTTAAATCAAAGGCAACTTGTATGGGTGCAGTTTTAGGTCTAAGTTAAAAATTGTTGCAAATAGAAGAGTTAGTCGCGAGTGTAAGACAGCCGATCTCTTGCGAGTAGCATTAGTGGATCTTCTCGTACAGACTGCATAAGTCTTTCAATATTGTCATGAGTCATAGATGTTCTTGGACTACCATTTGCTTGTGGTTTAAACGTTGATGCGGTCTTTTCAAAACGTTTAACCCACTCATTCGCCGTAGTCCATATTCAGAATAATTCAGTCGCCCAGTAACAATGTATAAACGAGAGTTCTCGTAAAAGCCTACCCAACGACAGTGGGCTCTCCCCGCTCTCCCCGCTCGCGCGCTTTCTACCCCGCAAAAAGATGATGCAATATGCACGTTCTATTGCGCCACCCTGTATATATATATATACACAACTTAAGGAAAACGGTTAAATATACAGTATCTTCTCTTCCTAAGAAGATACAAATATTTTCAATTAAACTGCCACAGAGTGAGATTTTTGTACTTATAACATTTAATCTGAGCAGAATGTTCCAAGACTGTAGCCTGTTAAACGATATAAATATGACTCTTTCTTCCTTCTTTTATCTTCCTTCAGGCTTCTTTTATTTTCTTAGAAGCTTTTACTAGTCGCGACGTGCAAGAATGACGAAAAAACAATTAATCTCACTTTTGCATTAATAAGATTAGTGCGAATATGGATATTATTAGTTTTTAGGGTTCCGTACCAAAATGTCCAAAAGAGTTTTTATTGTGGAACTTTGGGGTATGTCCGCATGTCACCTGTCTGTCTGCATGTCACCTGTTTGTAGGTCGTCTATTTTTCTCAATAACTACAAACTCTATCGACTTCGGCAGCTGTAAGACTTGCTAGCCTATAATGTAATAGATAAAATATGATTTATTTATTTTAACACCACTAAGGTGGTAAACAAGCTTGCGGTCCACCTGCTGGTAAGCGGTCACCGCAACCTATGGACGCTTGCAACACAAAGGGTATCACTCGCGCGTTCGGCACCCTACAAAAATCTAATAACTTCCATCTTGAAGAACCCCATACTGTTGTCCATAGAGAAAATCATGGCCGGGAGGTCATTCCGCAAATTGTTCGCGGGAAACCGCACTGACGAGACCATTTCCGTTATGGTCCGATGGCGAGCGGTAGAACACACACAGGGAGACAAAGTCTCTCCTCAAACTTAAGGACTCGATACGGCAAGTGAGTTTGGGATCGTCGACAATTCTCTCAGCCTGTCGTTGAACCGAGTCAAAAATACCAAGCTAGTATCCGGGTGCACCCGCCCAGAGATGGCAGCAGTACTCCATATGGGGCCGAACTTGCGACTTGTAAAGCAGCAAACTTGCGGTGTAATCTGAAAGTGCAGTTTAATGAAGTCGCAGACTATATGAGTACAATACTGAAGTGTTCGCTCATTTATAAACTGATTCCCGTTCTTTGTTCCGAAAGTTTTTTTTAATAATTTTGCATATTATTTTTGATTTATAGCCAAAAAATGTATTTGAAATTGGAAAGAAATAACAAATAAAACTAACTATTTGGTATAGATAAGTATATTTTTTTGACGACATTGACATTGACTAACAGATAAAAGAAGAAGAAATGACGCATATTTTTATGCTCCCGACGCATTAGGACCAAAACGCAAAAGGACATTGTATGTTGGCGCATTTACTAGTGTGTTTGTAGTCGATTTGACATAAAGATTTTAAATATTTGATTTAAAATAAAGAAAAACCAAAAAGTTGGTCCGAAAAATATTCTTAAAAATGCAACAAACAACCAGTTACTATATGAACAAGTACACGGAGCCCGTTATTGTTTCTCACTGCAGCTTAGCTTTTACTTTACAACTGATCTTCAAAGTTGGGATTTATTTTGCCTTCAGTAATAAAGTCGCTTTTAATTTATCTTCCAAGCTGTCCGCCGTCCGCCCACCGTCCGCCGCCACCAATGCTTTAGAAGTAGAATGACAGTCAATTAGACGTGTGAGTGGTCCTAACGACGTTCCGTCGGACCTGACAGCCGCTTGTTTTAATTTATGTCAAATGGTTTTAGTCGAGAGAGAAAAGTTATCTTCTCGTAATTTATTTTCAACAAAAAAAGGTTTCAGTATTACAATAATAAAATTATTAAAACGGATTGAAGCAAACGCGAACGTATTGGTTTTTTTACCATGACTGATATTTTAATTGGCTGAGGAAGGATCAATCACGGCCGAATAAAACAAGGTCTGTTACTTCCGCCAATTGACCCGAGCATACGTCATACCAGGGCTAAACAGGTTTTCTCTAAGGACTGCAGTATCGTGTTATTCAAGACAGAAGTTATTAGATTGTTGTCATGTCGGCGCCTTACCATCAGGCTGTAAGCTTGTTTGCCAACTTAGTGGTTTCAAGGTAAATAAATACAGACATTCGAAGAAAAGGAACGGCAGCTGATGGCAAATTTTTTATTGGATTTTATGTTTTTAAAACATCTGCTAAAACAAAGAATTGAAAAATATAAACAATTTGTGGCATTTATTTACTTATTTATTTATTGTTGCGATATCAGATGACAGCTCGTGAAAGATGCAATAATAGCTTTGAAAACTGTTATTGTGTCTTTCTTATAGTTTTAATAAAATTCTTTTGACTTAAAACAATTCCAGTGGGAGACTATTTTCTTTGCGATATTTTTACTAACAATAGTCTTTGCAATAGTATATTAACTAAACTTATTTGCCAACACTAACTTCGTGTTATACCCTTGTTTTCAACATAAAATCGTAAAAACATTTTTCCAAAACAACCGTATTTTTTATTTCAAATCTTCATTTTCACGATGAAAATTTTTAATATGGTATTATTGATATGTAACCTTGATTAAATAAAGTTGTTCGACAGGGTCGGGCCCGTTGCCGGCTGTTTTTCGACAGGGTCGGACCCGTTACTGGCTGTTTTTCGACAGGGTCGGGTCCGTTAACGGCTTTTATTAGCATCAGTATCTGAATTCGTCCGCAGGAACAGATTGATAACTGTCTTCGGGAGGGAGAAGGCAAGCGATGAATACAGTGATTGAGTCAGTAAAAGCTCTTTTAGCCGGCGATCAAATTTCTGATCCGAGGTGCTCATAATAAGCTGGGCCTATGACTCGCGGCTTTTTATCCAGCAGAGCCAGTTGTCGTAGCACACGTTGTAGACGCCCTGTTTGACGAGTCACTCTGCCTGGAACACTGATGCGTTTACAGGTGTTTATGTTGCGTCGAGTGTAAATTATAATATCAAACACATATTGAGAATAAAAATTTATTATAAAAATATAAGTGTCATTATACCATATTTTTTAAATAGTTCTCTGCATGAATGGCGAGGTTTTACACCCGCCAGTGGGCGAAGAGCTCTCTTTTGTATAATGAACACTCGATTGGAGTCTGTCGAGTTGCCCCATAGAATAATGCCATATGACAGAAGGGAATGAAAGTAGGCAAAATATATTTGTAGTAGTGCAACGTCAGACACGAGTGGTTTCAGCTTTCGTAGTGCAAATACTGCACTACTCAGCTTTACACACAACGTAGACACATGGTGTTTCCAGTTTAGTCTATGGTAAACCCGAGAAATCTACAGGACTCGCATTGTGGCATCGGACTCTGTACTTGTGGAGTTAAAGTGGAGTTTCCTGTCGAGAATATCATAACATTGGACTTTGTGACATTGAGGACGAGGCCGTTTGCCGAGAACCACGCGTTGAGCTGAGCGCACGCGTTTGCTATCTTGTTTTCGAGCTGTTCGTACGTGCGTGCACTCACCACCACTGTTGTGTCATCGGCAAACAGCACCGTCAGGCCTTCGGTAACTGAAGATGGGAGGTCATTCATAAAGAGCGAAAATAGAGAGAAATTTCGATATTTTGGGACAACCTGTATATAGCACAAGCAGAAAATTGTTGCAAAGTTCAAAAAACACTTTTTACATGTAAATGAAGAAATTGAAATTGTTTTTAGCTTTCCGGGAATATTTAGCCTACAGATCTATGTGCCTGACCTACGAGTTTAGCCGAGTCTACTGCTCGTGATTCGCCGAAACATTAAACAAAATATGTTTTGTTTAATGCAGGTGTCGTTTCCCGTTTGGTATTGTTGTTTGATGTTTTTAAAATCATTTACTGTTAAAATTACTTCAAATGTAGAACACGTATTTCTAGTTTTAGAAATAATAGATTCAATATCAACAAGAAGATATTTAATTACCACAGACCATATATACGAACGAAATTGATGATTGTGCCCCGCCCTTTGCCCTTTGTTTATTAAGATGTTTTCTGTCGAGCAACTTATTAAATTTCCTTTAAAAAAGCTAAGATATAATATTTATGTATCTCTAATACTTTAGCTGTAATCTGACATTGAAAAAGTTTTTTTTATATTTTTGCTATCGATATATCGTTTTGTTGCTGTTTACTCCTAAATCATTCATATAAATCTTCAAAAAAATATTTCATGGCACTACCTAGAGATAGAAAGACCGACAGAGATAGTAGGAAAGAGAGAGAGAGAGAGAAAGAGAAGAGCAGAGATAATAAAGAGGCAAACCATTATACGACATGATGTGTATAGCAGGGCGGAACGTCTTTCGGATAGCCATCAGCCGATCATCATCGTATCTGATTCGGATAAAAACCACCTACCCTGCGTAGAACCAAGGCAAGGGTCTCGGCAGACTGATAAACTTTATTTGTTTTACTATTACTAGTTCTTAAAATAGACTATTAGCTAGTTCTTAAAATAGAAACCAGTTTAGAGCGATCTTATTCATTGAACGCTTTAGCCATGTCGAAAAATGACGCTCCTGTTGGTATAGAAGTGCTCCGTGAACTCCGTAATCTAGTGCCGCTGTTGCCCAAAAACCGAAATGACTTTAATGAAGAGGTCAGTGTCTATGAAATTACGTATCCGTGTTATTAGTAACCGTTAATAAAATTTACTGAAAGCGTTTAGTTAACTAAATAACCTATATCATGAGAGCACAGAACGTTTTTACCCTTAGCCGCAAAAAAATATAGTTTGACATCGCTCCATTAAAAATACCTATTAATAAAATCATCTGAGGTAACTTTAATTTTGATAGCCTGCAGAACTTTGTCTATAATGACAGGAGGTAGAGAGGCAAGCGGCGGGAGAGCGGATCTCTTTTTGACCTCGCTGTCTACCGCGCGGACATGATTGGTGTCTGCTGGTTTAGGGCTAAGCAAGTATTACGAGTTTTTTCTAAGCAATCTGCTTTAAGTAGTCGTCAAACGCATGGATTAATTTAGACGTTTGAAGCGAGTCGATTTTAATAGCTTTTAGCTCCAGTTTGCCTGGCTAGATTCCTTCCACCAGGTTCTCTTGACTGCTTTGACCAAGTACACCTGTAGATACTTCTGTAGAAGGAGTCTATTCCTCGGTAGAGAGATAATTGTTAGGCTCTCTTATTAGTAACTCTGTGTTCTCGGGCACCCGTGAACGCTTGTTTGGAACACTCGCTGATAGTAGCTTAGCTTAGTGACTGGTAAGAGATTCGATGGATGAGATATCGCTGATGAGATCTAGTTGCTGTAAGCTGATAAGCTTTTAAGGGCTTTCATGAATTTGTCCGAGTTACCAGACTTTTCACATGGCCTTTGTCGGATAGGAGTCACAGGGTTATAATAACGGTAAGAAAGTTAAAACAAAATCCGTCTACCAAGATACAGAAACTTTGGCTTGTGTTCTGTAAAAGCGCTATGCCAAGTATTTCCAGCCTATGGCTGTCATTAAGGTTTAAGAGAGTAGCTGTCTTTTTTTGTCTAAATTTGAGTATATTAATCAGCCTGCAGAGAACTTTGCCATTGGTAGTATTGCAGTACTATAAACGTTGCTTGCTAATTATATACATTTACACACAAAGTCAAGTAAATCGGAATAAGTCTTTATGCGAAGTGAAGCATACCTACGAGACGATGACCAGCTAATGGCTGGTCATGGCTTTTCGGTATTGATAGCCAGTCGCGGCTTTCGTGGTACTTATACCCACCAAGTGGCCCCAAAACACGTTCCGACCCAGCCATACACAATATGTCACATAATGCATTTGCCGCTTTTCTCCTGTTCCTTTTTCTCTCTTTCCCACTCTCTCATCTCTCTCTTTCTCTCTTTATCTCTTGGTAGTTTCGCGAAACAAATCTTAAAAAATATATTTACTTACACTTAACACTCAAATATGTCACAAGACATGTCTTTGACATTGTCAAGAAATAATAATGTTTGTTTATTTACTTTTTTGACGTAGTATATTTGAAATCGCAATCTGTCATAGAATTAAAATTCCATATCCAACCTCCCTGTACTACTCATAATCGCGAATACTAGAAATAAAAATTATAATAGGCGTGGCATTACGGTTTCCGTCTTACGAATTTCCACGATTAGGACACGTGACCTGACGCGAGTTTATCATTTTTTACCCATACCAAAAAAAGTGCACAACGCCGCTAATGAAGTTTTCACTTCAAAAATATTTTTCTCTTTAACGGAGGATTACAGCTAAAATATTAGGGATACAAGTGTATGAGCTTTTTTATAGGATATTTAAAAATCTATAGTTTTTACATACACACTTTTTCAGCAATAATTGCCGAGATATAAGTAAAAAACTTAAAAAGATACCTTTTTTCCAAGATGGCGGCGCGAGCGCAACAGCTATCGATGGGGATTTTTAGTATGTTAAACAGGAGGCCTTTATGAACCTGTACACCAAAATTCAAAACTCTACCAATTAAAGTTTTTTTATCCTAAAAATGTAAATAATACATATATATATATATATACGTGTTTGTCACATTATTTATGGTAAGCAACATAGTTTCGGAGTGGCGCAGCGCGAACAAACTACATATTTATTGTCACTGGTCACCAAAATCCCTGTCAGTGGAATATGCCATTAGGGAAATATCACGATCCGGTGTCAAAAGAACTTGCCAGGGCGGCCCCCTGCCGGACTTAAACCCAGTATAAGTGTTCTAACACAAAATTGTTCGGATTTAACCCCGAGTAACAAAGTTAACACCGTCTAGTGTCAGTACACCAGCCTCGAGCAGGGTTCTTACTGTTTGCTTGTATGGAAAGACACCAGTTATTTTTCGTGTACTTTTGTGGGCACTTTTAGGTGGCGCTGTGAGAGAAATGGTTTTGAGAACTAAACTTCCATACAAAATGAAATTCTAGGCGGTTATAGGTCTCAGTATAAAAACATTAGTTTGGTATGGGTGTGTTTGCATATTAATTACGCTGACAAAGTGGTAAAATGAAATAAAAAAAAAATTGGATTCCCTCCTTTCCTAAGCGTGACGTGGGAATGGATTTTTTTTTCCTGTCTACCCCATAGTGTGGGGTGTCAATGGTAGCTGTTAAAGTCGCTATGTTCCGCATTAGAATTTATTATCACTGGACTAATTTTCTCTTTTCAGTTTTGATTTATAGCACTTAATCTCCCTAGAGTAATACGGGAGTTAATCGTCAGTTCTTAGAGCATTGTCTCTCACAGGAGATAGTACTGTGCTGGTAGAGAGCTTAGCTCCGGAACTGTAAGAACTTTTATAATAATTCTAAGATCATTGTGAAGATTAACTCGGACGTCGGCAGCTTTATCAGCTTTATCAGTTTAATAGGTTAAGAAACTTCTCTTTACAAAGCTACAATAATAATGGACTTTAAAAACAAAGGCAGCTTTTTGTCACAAGCCCACAACACAACACACAACACGTATACTACATAAGATATTTCAAATATTCACCCTGCCCGGCAAAGTAACTGACATTATATAAAACCTTTCGAACACTCACCCTGCACCGCCATGGTACTGACATTATATAAAACCTTTTCAACGCTTACTTTGCACCGCCACGGTACTGACATTACTTAAAACTTGTCGAACACTCACCCTGCACCGCCAGAGTACTGAAATTGTATAAAACCTTTCCAACGCGCATCCTGCACCGCCAAGGCCATTACGTAAAACTTGCCAAAAACTCACCCTGCACCGCCACGGTACTAACATTATATAAAATCCTTTCGAACACTCACCCCACATCGCCACGGTACTGACATTATATAAAACCTTTCGAACACTCACCCTGCACCGCCACGGTACTGACATTATAAAACCCTTTGAACAGGCACCATGCACCGCTACTGTACTGAAATTACATAAAACTTTTGAATACTTACCCCGCTCCGCCACGGTACTGATATTATATAACACCTTTCGGACACTCACCCTGCACCGCCACGGTACTGATATTACTTTAAGTCTTTCGACTTACAATGCATCGACACGGTAGTAACATTACACAAAACAATACAAATTTTTATTCAAATTTCAAAATAAAAGCTGTTACTTAGAATTTAAAAATCACACAAAAAGCTAATCGCAATATTTTGGGGTTAACGTAAACAATGGAGTCACAAATCGACAGGTTTATGTTTACGGTTCCGGATCAACATTAGGGGTATTAAGCCAATCTTATCGCAGTTTACCATCATCTTGAAATTGCGCAGCCGACCATTCTTTTTCTAACGGAGACGCAGATATTCGCCCGGCCGATAAAGCATACCTTCATTAACTTGAGCACAATTTTGTGAGTCATGTATGTATGTTCGTCCAGGAGGATATCTGCTGTCGCCGCTTTCATAGCCTAGACGACAGGGACTTCGATGTTCTGGGTGCGCCTAGATCACGGCGGCCACACTCTATACGTGCCTCTTCAGGTCTCATAGCTGTGACACAAATGCAACTAGTCTCTTCACGCACCTGAGTTTGCCTAGTTATTTTGGTAGACTTTAACGACCATCATTGTGAGTGGCTCAGTTCTGGAACCAATAACTATGCAGGGATATCTGCTCATGAATTAGCTCTGATCTATGGATTCTCTCAGCTGGTATTTTCTTCAACGAAAACACCAGATATAGCGGACCATACAAGCTCCTTATTGGACCTTCTGCTGACTACACGTCCGGACGGATATTCCGTCTCAGTGGATGCGCCTCTTGGATCCAAATGTCATGCAGACAATCCGATCCATCTAGGCCAACAAATTGGCGTCGTGTGTGACACTATAAGTTCCACACCGCGCCATGTCGCACCAACGCCGGTACGCGCGCACCTTCGTCGCCTTGCAAATATATTTACAAGTTCAAACGCATTAATAAATGCTGCCTTGAGGAGTAAGAAAGCAACTGCAGAGCTAAATTCCAATTCATCGGCTAAATAGGCTTGCGAGCTATCCCTCTGGGATCCCTCTTCTGCCAGTCGTCGTAACCACCACTGCGAAAGCCCGCTGGTGACTTGGCCCATAGTGCAAAAGAAGAAAGCCGATCTATTGGGCAGTCTCTTTGCCTACAACCCGAAAATGAACGATGAAGGTACAGTACCACTTACTATTCCATGGTGCGGTAAGACCATGCCGGAAATCTCCATAATACAACTGAGGTCCGGCGGGCGTTGCTTTCTCTAGACGTTCATAAGTCGAGTGGGCCATACGTAATACCAGCAATGGTGATTAAACAGTGTGAGTGCTGAGCTATGTTCCGTACTCACGCGCCTCTTCGCGCTTTTCAACCATACCAGAGAATTTCCGTCTTGATGGAAGACTGCGAATGTGCACCTGGTGCCCAAAAAGGGCGATAGATCAGATCAATCGAATAAAAGGCCTATCGCTATTACCTCTCTCCTCTCCAAGGTGATGGGGCGTGTGATCAACACACAGCTTCTTAGATACCTAGAAACACGACCATGTCAGAGACCGTCAATATGGCTTTCGCCACGGTCGCTCGACTGGCGACCTTCTAGTGTATGACACACACCGATGAGCACTAGCCATTGAGAGTCAGGCATTGGCATGTAGCCTGGACATAGCGAAGGCGCTCGATTGGGTCTGGCGGATCTTACGGAGTGCCCGAGGGTTTGTGCAAATGGGTCGTTAGCTTTTTATCCGGGCATACATGCCGTAGTTGACGGTAGTTGCTCTGATAGCATGGACATTAATGGTGGTGTTCCGCAAGGCTCTGTGCTGTCTCCTACGCTGTTTCTACCGCATATCAATGACATGTTGGACATCAACAGCATACATTGCTATGCAGATGACAGTACTGGAGACGCTTATTACACTCCACATTAGGACTCCTCTGTCCATCCGTCCGTCTGTCCGTCCATCCGTCTCTTTGTCACCAGGCTGTATCTCATGAACCGTGATATTTAGACAGTTAAAATTTTCACAGAAGATATATTTCTGTTGCCGGTATGACAACAAATATTAAAAAACAGAATAAAATAAATATTATAATATAAATAAAATAAAATAAAAATAAAGATTGAACAAACGTGATTTTTTTGCTCGTTTTTGTTCGATATTGATAACGGCAACAGAAAGCCGCTTGAAATATTTACAGAATATTTAGTTATATATTTACTTTAAAAATAAATAATCTAATCAGAATTAAAAAAATATTTAAGGGGTGGTCCCATACAGCAAACGTGATTATTTTTGCCGTTTTTATAGATAATGGTACGGAAGCCCGACTCGCATTTGGCTGCTTTTTTCAAAGGTGCGTTTAGAAAGTTACTCTATGACACTTTTTATAAAAACAAAGCATAATTTTATTGAAATAAACGCTATTAACAATTATTACGTCAATAATAAAAAATGCAAAGTAGTTATGCTTTTTATTAAAATAAATTTGTTTCTAAAAGAACACGCTCGCAGTCAAAAATCGATTTTGCCTATTGTTTTTGAACAGCGTGGTTACCCTTTTGGTGTTGGAGAGGTGAAATAGTTATTTGTTCAACAAGTGGGCAAAGTTGTCTTTTGTGAAGAGTGCTAACTTTAAAGCCCGAGCCACAGATTATATAATAATACTATACTAGTACCCGAGCTAGCGAAGCAGTCTAGAATTGAATAACGAGCGTAGCGATTGATTCTTGTATAGAGCGAGACCTAAAATAATTGCTCTCGTGTGAAACATACAACTTTTCACCTCTACCAGTGCGAAAAAACAGGTATTAGGCAAGGAAAACACTGAAGGCACACACACACACACTTAACCCATATCTGCCCAAGAGCACTAAAACGACCCAAGAGTAAACATTCAGTTCTAAAGGGCCGTTAATAAAAACTGTTAATGTTGTTTAAATTTAACACCATCTATGAGTTGTTCAAAGAGCTACGTTATTTGTATACAGGGTGCAGATAACTCAAAAAAACAATTACTATTGAAAAGTTTGCGTGCAAGTTGGGAAAAGTTATTTTGATCAAAATTAATCGACATTTGGTGACAAAAATGTAAGTATTTATTTATTTGATTGAAATTTCGCAAGTATTGTTGATAAATTAGTAAAATGAATATATTTAGCATGTTAAAAAATAATAACATCTGTTTAGGACTATTGATTTTCGCTGATATTGAAACCAAAATATGTTAGGTTCGGAATTGACGCTTCGGGCAAATATGATACAGAGTGTACGTCGTGTGCTGTCAACGCATGAAATTGTTGATGCCTTGGAAAATTTAGTTGATGATGACGATTTTTGAAGTTTTGACGTATATTTGGAACCGCCGTATGTAGGTACGATATCTGACGGTGACTCAGGGGACGAAGATTGCAATCATGTTGCAAGTTGCAACCGTCAACGATGTATGCAATTTTTACGTGACTACTAAACTAAACAAACAAACAAACAAACAAACAAACAAACAAACAAACAAACAAACAAACAAACAAACTCCCATTCCATATCCAACCTCCCTGTACTACTCATAATCGCGAATACTAAAAATAAAAATTATAATAGGCGTGGCATTACGGTTTCCGTCTTACGCATTCCACGATTAGGACACGTGACCTGACGCGAGTTTATCATTTTTTACCCATACCAAAAAAAGTGCACAACGCCGCTAAAGAAGTTTTCACTTCAAAAAAAAAATAATATATACGTAAATAAAGAATGGGAGTTTTGGCGCGAATCTTAAGAAGGAGTGGTGTTTTTTTCTGTTTAATTTTTCTAAATTCATTTAGTGACTTTCGATGTATATATTTAGCAATGTTTTACGAAAGCGTGTTCAGAATTGTGCAGCGAAGGCTCATGAATAGTGAATTATGAAGAAATAAGCAGGACATGACGCGCAATGTCTGAGGATCCACACCAAATCTCCCGCCCAATCTTGGGATTTGAAAACGAGGACGCGCGGTAACGCCCGCGCCACGATACGATATAATATAATTAACTTTGACTCTGGCAAATGCATAAATGGTCTGCTAAGACCGTGCGAGCCCATTTTAATATTAAAAAAAAAAAAAAAATAAAGAATGTAAGGCAAAATAACTAATAAGTTTCACGGCGTTTCGTTATCTGTAGGTATTATTAATCATAAATATTAAGTGCGTCAACAATGAAAAAATGCAATCCTTTTCATTAAAATAAATTTGTTTCTAAACCAATCATTGCGTTGTTTTTTTTTTCAGTATCGCAAAATTGTTAAAATTTATTTTGGTGTTGGAGAGGTGAAAAATTATTTATCACTGAACTTTGAGACGTCTGTGACACACTAGAGCATAATTAATCACTACTTAGCGTTATAATTTAGCCAAAGACATTAGAGTAGCATAGATCGTCAAAGATGCGGCTATTCCATGTGGCATTTCTCATTCTGCGTTGGACCAAGAATGGTCTCAAGTTTTTAAATAATAAAATGACTTTCTGTAGTATTGTATGGTACAATTCATAATCGCGAATACTAAAAATAAAAATTATAATAGGCGTGGCATTACGGTTTCCGTCTTACGCATTCCACGATTAGGACACGTGACCTGACGCGAGTTTATCATTTTTTACCCATACCAAAAAAAGTGCACAACGCCGCTAAAGAAGTTTTCACTTCAAAAAAAAAATAATATATACGTAAATAAAGAATGGGAGTTTTGGCGCGAATCTTAAGAAGGAGTGGTGTTTTTTTCTGTTTAATTTTTCTAAATTCATTTAGTGACTTTCGATGTATATATTTAGCAATGTTTTACGAAAGCGTGTTCAGAATTGTGCAGCGAAGGCTCATGAATAGTGAATTATGAAGAAATAAGCAGGACATGACGCGCAATGTCTGAGGATCCACACCAAATCTCCCGCCCAATCTTGGGATTTGAAAACGAGGACGCGCGGTAACGCCCGCGCCACGATACGATATAATATAATTGACTTTGACTCTGGCAAATGCATAAATGGTCTGCTAAGACCGTGCGAGCCCATTTTAATATTAAAAAAAAAAAAAAAAAAAAGAATGTAAGGCAAAATAACTAATAAGTTTCACGGCGTTTTGTTTTCTGTAGGTATTATTAATCATAAATATTAAGTGCGTCAACAATGAAAAAATGCAATGCTTTTCATTAAAATAAATTTGTTTCTAAACCAATCATTGCGTTGTTTTTTTTTTCAGTATCGCAAAATTGTTAAAATTTATTTTGGTGTTGGAGAGGTGAAAAATTATTTATCACTCAACTTTGAGACGTCTGTGACACACTAGAGCATAATTAATCACTACTTAGCGTTATAATTTAGCCAAAGACATTAGAGTAGCATAGATCGTCAAAGATGCGGCTATTCCATGTGGCATTTCTCATTCTGCGTTGGACCAAGAATGGTCTCAAGTTTTTAAATAATAAAATGACTTTCTGTAGTATTGTATGGTACAATTTTTTTTCTTGACGACCAAGAAACACAAACATAGGTATGTAATGTTACTGGTAGGTGTTTTTCCATCGTAAAAATCCTAGATCTGTGGTTTTTCCACGAAAAAGTAATTTTATTTTTATTTAGGTACAAACTCCATAATGTTGTGTCTTGATTTCTTCCTATAGGTATGGTTTTTTAGCTATTACGATTTCATTTGCTTTCGCTGTCTCTTAATGTTTGGTTGAAAATCTATTTGTTGACAATGTTGACGTTGCTGTTGTCAGTGTGAGGCGATTGCTAAATTTGCGAAAAGGCAAGCCAAACCCAAGCCAAAGAGTACTAAGTCTGTTTGTTTGTCTGTCTGTCAAGTTCCTTTTTCTGTGGACGCGTGAACGTATGAAGTTGAAAATAATATCTAATACTTAAATCTACGATCCCTTGAAGCTGTACAATATAATCAAGCTTCTAAGTCAACTCAATAAAAAAATGCGGCCATTTTTAGGTTTCCGTACCTGAAAGGTAATTAGGAATAAAAAGGTATTACTAAGGCTTCGCTGTCCGTCCGTCCGTCCGTCCGTCTGTCACCTGGCTGTATCTCATGAACCGTTATAGCTAGACAGTTGAAATTTTCACAGAAGATGTATTTCTGTTGCTGCTATAACAACAAATAAAAAACACAACTAAAAAACAGAAAAAAAAAAATATTTAAGGGTGCTCCCGTACAACATACGTGATTTTTTTGCTCGTTTTTGTAGATAATAGTACGGAACCCTTCGTGCGCGAGTCCGACTCGCACTTGGCCGATTTTGGACCCATATTTTGGCATTCACAAACAAATCAAAACCTATGGGGTACTTTCCGTTGTCCTACAATTATGAAATTTGACACAAAGCATGGTCATACATTACAGATATAGGGGAAAATCCGAAAATTGGTAATTTGAAACACGTTGAAAAAAAAGTTTGTCTGGGTCGTCTGTCAAGACCCTTTTACTCAAGTAAGCGTAGAAGTATCAAGTTGAAATTAATATCAAATTCTAAAGTCTGTAGTCACTTGAAGTTGTAAAAAGTTCAAGCTTTCTAAGTCAATGCAATAAAAAAATATGCCCAAAATACGGTTATCCATGTCGCATATTGTGAAACAAATACGGTTATCCATGTCGCATATTGTGAAACAAATAAATCAAAACCTATGTGGTACTTCCCGCTGATCTAGAATCAAGAAATTTGGCAATGCTATAGTGCACATAAAGGAATAAATCTAAATTTTGTTGATACAACACAATTTTTTTTTTCGATTTTAAACTTATTTACAGTTTGTAAACTAACCTCGACCTATGTTGGTGTATTGAGACAACAGCTGTCAAACCGCCAAGTTATGTCTGTCCCTCAATACAGTTTACCTTTTACTTAACCCTCGGTGCGCGAGTCCGACTCACACTTGACCGGTTTTTTTATTAAAATTTATGGTTGAAAAGTCAGCGTTTCACTTTAGATACCTACGCTATGCTTTCAAAACATAATATTAAAATTATTTGGAATGTGCAAATTAGGATACAAGCTGATATGTATTTTATCGGTTCATAGATTTCTTTTTAAAAAATTGGACTTTTCATACAAGTTTTTTTCTATTTTTTTTTACTTTCTAAGTGTTGATATGTACTGATATAATATTATTGTGATATTCATAGAAATATAGTACTTACAATTTTCCAATTTTTTCTTAATTGATTCTTAAGAGTTCTTTTTGATATAACTTTCAGTGCTCCCCGCCCGCTTCTATGTAAGTGTAAACTGGCTTATTATATGTGGATTTCATACATTTTCCGAATCATTATCAGTCCATGCTACTCTAATGTCTTTGTAATTAGCGTTTCTAAAAGGCAGATATTTGATGTAAATTATTTGTTTATCAAATTAAATGAGATAATATAGTTTATCAGATAAATTATAAAACCTTTTTACTTTACTTATTAAAACTAATTTCATGACACAATAATTTATGCTACGAAACGATTTGTTGCCTTCAGTACTGTAAAGGTACTGTTCTGTAAAGAAGCAAATTAACTTATCTGTAAACTAAACATTTGTTCGCGACGGATAGCGAGGTGTTAGACTTTGATATAGCGAGGTGTTAGACTTCGATATAGAAACAAACAAGGACAACGACCCTTTTTGCGATGAGTCGTATAGAACGGTTGTTAAAGATAAATCAGGGTAGGTCTTGGTGGAAAATCTTTGATGTCAAATTCGTAACTTGTATCAGGTAACATTTAGGTACCTATTTGTGCTGCAAATAAAGCGCATGTAGCATGGCTTTGCGTAGCCAATAGATAGGTCGAGTAACGAGTAACGTAAGACATTCCAATGCCAAAAAGTTAGTATGTTGTACAGATGACTTCTTGCGCAACTAGGGAGTAATATACTCATAATAAAATAAATTGTCGACGGACAATAAGATGCTGTATTTAGAAAGACTACGGTCCCCTCCCGAAACCGGACCTACAGTTATGAGTTGATATTGTTTCAATGTCGAATAGGTATAGGAGTACTTATTAGAAAAAGTCATGTTACATAGTCAAAAAAGAGCTCCATTTTCGTATTAATTGACGAGATCCCGTTAAGTTGGTTTAACAGAAGAGAAAGAAAGAACTGATGTCACTGCCGATTGCCATGGTCAAAGTCCATGGGCCATGAGCTACGCTTCCAGTTGCTACCTCACCCATCATATTAGCTAAATTTAGCACCCTTCGACTATTTTCTGTTCCCGGATAAAAAGAAAATGGCCGGTGGACAAAGATTTACTTCCATTGAGGAGATCATGCAGGAAACCACTGTCTATTTTGATAGATTGCTAAAATCATACTTATAAAGGGATCGAAAAGTTCAGCGTTTCTCTTAAATGAAGTTGAAATCAATATGTAATTTACTCTGTCGTGTGCAATTTACCATTTCCAAAACTAAATCCATCAACCTGCGTGGGATAAGCTTATATAGGTGGGATAAGCTTATATACATAAATAATCCGATAGATACGCTCATAAAACACTATCCTTCTTTTTGGTAGCCTGGTTTAATTAGAAAATTATTGAAATGTTTTTGATGTTCAACTTTGTCTATACATACAGGTTCATATATTAACCCTTGCGTCTTCAAACTTGTATTCATTTGTATTTCAAATGCTTTACAAATATTTTCTTCCTAAAATATGCTTAGATAATGTAAATAAACATAATAACAATATAATATATACGATTTGTATTTGTATTTGTTTAAGCAACACGCGGTCAGTCGTTACAATCCATATAAAAATATTGATATTAAATTTTAATTTAAAAAGCTCGGTTCTTTCATCTCACTATTTTATTTCGGAATCAATCAGCACAATATTACAAACATTTGCGGAACATCCAAATAAATATGTAACTATCCTCACTTTGATGTTACGTTTGTATAATTACGTCACGACAAAAATCATTTCTTTTAATCTTCGGTCGGCTTGACGCGATATGTTTTCAGATTAAGGGAAATTCAATTCAATATACGAAAGTTTGTTAGACAGACTGCAAATATTTAAATAATATGATGTAGTACGACTTACTGCTACCATTAATTGCAAAAGTTAGTCAGACAGACAGAGAATATATGTAGAGTAACTTACTGATGTACAATTTATTTTAAAAATTTGTCAGACAGTCTTCTTGTATTTAAATATTAGTTTTGCCGACCAAGCTGGTTCAGTGTTCGCGTGGAACTTTTCTGTTCTGCAATTGATGATACGCGCTGTTTCTGCAATTGATGGTACGCGCTGTTTCTTCGGCCTTGTTATTACAAATGTTAGGTTTATACAGTACACTTTATACAGTACACTTACTAATATGAGAATATAGGTAACACATGGGACGCAAAGACTTCACATCTTGAATTCAGAACTTATTTCAGTTACAGTCAGAATCTTATTTCTTTTAACTTGAACTACATTTTTTTTAATACCACTAAGGTGGCAAACAAGCACACGGTCCGCCTGATGGTATGCGGTCACCGAGGCCTATGGACGCTTGTAACACGGTATCACTCGCGCGTTGCCGACCCTCCAAAAATTCAATAACTTCTTTTCTTCTTAGAAAAAATATTGGCAGGGAGCTCAATCCACAACCCAAGCGTTCGCGGTTACAAGTTTCTCTGAAACCGCACTGTACGCGACCATTTCGGTTCTAGAGTATGATGGTAGAAAGTAGCTGTGGGCATCATTTCGAACGATTCCTCAGAACACATCCCATTGTACAAGCGGTAGAACACACACAGAGAAGCAAAGTTTCTCCTTAGACTTAAGGGTTAGATACGGTAAATAAGTTTGGGATCGTCGACAATTCTCACAGCCCGTTATTGAACCGAGTCAAAAGGGCCAAACTGGTTTCTGGGTGCACCCGCCCAGAGATGGCAGCAGTACTCCATATGGGGCCGAACTTGCGACTTGTAAAGCAGCAACCTCTGCCCCGAGGTGAAGTATTTTGTCACTTCACTTCACTTCACTTCACCTTGTCTTGCAAATGATCTCGGAACGGTGAATGGGGTTTTCTTAGCGGTGAACGCGCACACTTGTGTCTTTGTAGGGTTGAATCGGACCAAGTTTACCCGTCCCCAGTCAGAGACCTTGGACAGTGTGGTCTCGATTTGAGACACAAGTTCTCCGCAGTTTTTTCACAACGAAACGAGGGATGTTTGCACGATCCGTTTAATCAGCATCTCCAGTACTGTCATCTGCATAGCAATGCATGTTGTAGATGTCCAATATGTCATTAATAAGCAGTAAAAACAGCGTAGGAGACAGCACAGAGCCTTGCGGGACACCAGCATTGGCTAGTGCCCATCAGTGTGTGAGATACATTCGAAGGTGACCAGTCGAGCGACCGTGGCGATATCTGGCAATATTAGAGTAATTATTTTCAACTTAGGCCTTATTTATTTGAAACCTTCTGTAAAGTCTATACACTTACACAGCTTTATTTATTCGAAACAGACTGTTAGGTCTAAACACTTACACAGCTTTATTTATTTGCAACGGACTGTAAAGTCTATACAGTTACACAGCTTTATTTATTTGCAACCGACTTTAAAGTCTTAACTCTAACACAGATTTATTTATTTGAAACGGACTGTAAAGTCTAAACACTTACACAGCTTTATTTATTCGAAACCGACTGCAAAGTCTGAAAACTAACACAGATTTATTTATTTGAAACCGCCTGTGAAGTCTTAACACTAATACAGATTTATTTATTTGAAACTGACTGTAAGGTCTAAACACTTACACAGCTTTATTTATTCGAAACCGACTGAAAAGTCTTAACACTTACACAGATTTATTTATTTGAAACCGACTGGAAAAGCTAAACACTAACACAGTTTTATTTATTCGAAACAGACTGTGAAGTCTTAACACTAACACAGATTTATTTATTTGAAACGGACTGTAAAGTTTAAACACTTACACAGCTTTATTTTTTCGAAACCGACTGTAAGGTCTTAACACTAACACAGCTTTATTTATTCGAAAGAGACTGTAAAGTCTAAATACTAACACAGCTTTATTTATTCGAAACCGACTGTAAAGTCTTAACACTAACACAGATTTATTATTTGAAACCTACTGTAAATTCTCTACACTTACACAGCTTTATTTATTTGAAACCGAATGTAAAGTCTTAACATTTACACATCTTTATTTGTTCGAAACAGACTGTTAAGTCTTAACACTTACACAGCTTTATTTATTCGAATCCGACTGTTAAGTATTAACACTAACTCATATTTACTTATTTGAAACCGACTGTTAAGTCGAAACACTTACACAGCTTTATTTATTTGAAACCGACTGTAAGGTCTTAACACTAACACAGCTTTGTTTATTCGAAACCAACTGTAAAGTCTTAACACTAACACAGATTTTATATTTTGAAACCTACTGTAAAGTCTATACACTTACACAGCTTTATTTATTTGAAACCGACTGTAAGGTCTTAACACTAACACAGCTTTATTTATTCGAATCCGACTGTAAAGTATTAACACTAACACATATTTATTATTTGAAACCTACTGTAAAGTCTCTACACTTACACAGCTTTATTTATTTGAAACCGAATCTAAAGTCTTAACACTAACACATCTTTATTTATTCGAAACAGACTGTTAAGTCTTTACACTTACACAGCTTTATTTATTCGAATCCGACTGTAAAGTATTAACACTAACTCATATTTACTTATTTGAAACCGACTGTTAAGTCGAAACACTTACACAGCTTTATTTATTTGAAACCGACTGTAAGGTCTTAACACTAACACAGCTTTATTTATTCGAAAGAGACTGTAAAGTCTAAATACTAACACAGCTTTATTTATTCGAAACCGACTGTAAAGTCTTAACACTAACACAGCTTTATTTATTCGAAAGAGACTGTAAAGTCTAAATACTAACACAGCTTTATTTATTCGAAACCGACTGTAAAGTATTAACACTAACACAGATTTATTATTTGAAACCTACTGTAAAGTCTCTAAACTTACACAGCTTTATTTATTTGAAACCGAATCTAAAGTCTTAACACTTACACATCTTTATTTATTCGAAACAGACTGTTAAGTCTTAACACTTACACAGCTTTATTTATTCGAATCCGACTGTAAAGTATTGACACTAACTCATATTTAATTATTTGAAACCGACTGTTAAGGCGAAACACTTACACAGCTTTATTTATTTGAAACTGACTGCAAAGTCTTATCACTAACTCAGATTTAGTTATTTGAAACCGACTGTAAAGTCTAAACACTTACACAGCTTTATTTGTTCGAAACCGACTGTAAAGTCTGAACACTAACACAGATTTTATCATTTGAAACCTACTGTAAAGTCTATACACTTACACAGTGTTACGTTGAGCTAAGGTGACATATTAAATAATAAAAAATGAGTTTAGAAAGAAATAATTATATTAATAAAGGTAAGTTGAGGTAAGTAATAATGACTATATCGAATTAGAGGGGTCGGGGTTCTTTACTCTGACTACCAATGGTCTTTGAATTGCATCGCGGATTTTCTTCTTAAGTGTAGGATGATAGGCTTCCTTGCGGGTCGAAGTTCACCAAGGCGGCGGCAGCAGGGTAAGACAGAAGTCGCCTGCCGGTAGACTGCAGGCGTCAAGAGGGAGTTCTAGTGGTTGTATTCACCGGCTTCGTTAGAAGAATTGAAAAAACCCCTGGAATAAGTATTTTGGCCATTTAGTCCAATGTCCAGTTTTTCACCATGACTGCAACATGATGATCCTTTCGACTAAAAGCAGGAATGAAGCGTCTACCTGCAGAAGCTAGACTTTGTGCTCTAATTAGTGATCGAGATGAGGCAGTCAAGGTTTATGGCAAACAAGCAGAAGGACCACAGGAGAAGTTTCAAGATAATTTTAATTTAGCTAATAGCAATGAGCAACAATAATAATGAAAGTGATGATGAAAGATGAGTTAAATACTTTTTATACTAGGTACTTTAATTACATAATAGTTTAAAAATCAAATCTACGTTTAAACTCACTTTTCTAAAGTATATCGTGTCACTTTGCACGGTTAGAGGTCATGGCAATGCCATGTCAAAACAACACGAGGCTAGTCACATTTACAACTTACAAAATATAGCTAATCACACTTATAATATAATTAAACAACTTACCCTATAGTTTTGGGGTCTTTCACTAGTAAGTATTTAGAACTACTTTTAAAAGAAATTTAGTATAAGGTAGAAAATCTTATCTTTAGTACAAAATGTAAGTCGCATATCTTGCCGATAGCTGGTAAGGTGTGAGTGTGGTCGAGGAAGCTAGACCGAGCGGCGCGCGCACAAAACTCGCCAAACCGGTTCAGCGGTAGCCGGGCGATGACGATTAGGTGATTAGATATCTACTAATATGATTTATTTATTTGTCTTTTATAAGTTTTGAAAGATTTATTCTATGTTTAATGTGTATTATTTATTTGTTAGTGAGTATTATTAAATTTATTTTTGTATTTTAGCATAAATTGTTATATTGTTTAGATATAGGAAATATAAACTAGATTTAAGTGTTCAGAACTAATTAGCTTAAGTTTTAATATTATTAAGGGTTTATAAAAAAATTTATTAAGTTTTATTTTTAATAAATATTTTATATACTCCGAAGTTTTAACGTAAGCGTTACAACAGCTTTATTTATTTAAAACCGACTGTAAAGTCTTAACACTAACACAGCTTTATTTATTCGGAACAGACTGTTAAGTCTTAACACTTACACAGCTTTATTTATTTGAAACCGACTGTAAAGTCTTAACACTTACAAAGCTTTATTTATTCGAAACCGACTTTAAAGTCTTAACACTTACACAGATTTATTTATTTGCAACCTACTGTAAAGTCTAAACACTAACTCAGATTTAGTTATTTGAAACCGACTGTAAAGTCTAAACACTTACACAGCTTTATTTATTCGAAACCGACTGTAAAGTCTTAACACTAACACAGATTTATTTATTCGAAACCGACTGTAAAGTCTTAACTCTAACACAAATTTATTTATTTGAAACCGACTGTAAAGTATAAACACTTACACAACTTTATTTATTCGAAACCGACTGCAAAGTCTTAACACTTACAAAGCTTTATTTATTCGAAACCGACTTTAAAGTCTTAATACTAACACAGATTTATTATTTGAAACCTTCTGTAAAGTCTCTACACTTACACAGCTTTATTTATTCGAAAGAGACTGTTAAGTCTAAACACTTACACAGCTTTATTTATTCGAAACCGACTGTAAAGTATTAACACTCACTCATATTTATTTATTTGAAACTGACTACAAAGTCTTATCACTAACTCAGATTTAGTTATTTGAAACCAACTGTAAAGTCTAAACACTAACACAGCTTTATTTATTCGAAAACGACTGTAAAGTCTTAACACTAACACAGGTTCATTTATTTGAAACCGATTGTAAAGTCTTAACACTAACACAGATTTATTAATTTTAAAACCGACTGTAAAGTCTTAACACTTACACAGATTTATTTATTCGAAACCGACTGTAAAGTCTTAACACTTACACAGCTTTATTTATTCGAAACAGACTGTTAAGTCTTAACACTTAGACAGCTTTATTTATTGGAAACCGACTGTAAAGTATCAACACTAACTCATATTTATTTATTTGAAACCGACTGTAAGGTCTTAACACTAACACAGATTTATTTATTTGCAACGTACTGTAAAGTCTAAACACTTACACATATTTATTTGTTTGAAACCGACTGTAAAGTCTAAACACTTACACAGATTTGTTTATTTGAAACCAACTGTAAAGTCTATACACTTACACAGCTTTATTTATTCGAAACCGACTGTAAAGTCTTTACACCAACACAGATTTATTTATTTGAAACCGACTGTAAAGTTTAAACACTTACACAACTTTATTTATTCAAAACCAACTGCAAAGTCTTAACACTTACACAGATTTATATATTTGAAACCGACTGTAAAGTCTTAACACTAACACAGATTTATTTATTCGAAACCGACTGTAAAGTCTTAACTCTAACACAGATTTATTTATTTGAAACCGACTGTAAAGTTTAAACACTTACACAACTTTATTTATTCGAAACCGACTGCAAAGTCTTAACACTTACAAAGCTTTATTTATTCGAAACCGACTTTAAAGTCTTAATACTAACACAGATTTATTATTTGAAACCTTCTGTAAAGTCTCTACACTTACACAGCTTTATTTATTCGAAAGAGACTGTTAAGTCTAAACACTTACACAGCTTTATTTATTCGAAACCGACTGTAAAGTATTAACACTCACTCATATTTATTTATTTGAAACTGACTGCAAAGTCTTATCACTAACTCAGATTTAGTTATTTGAAACCAACTGTAAAGTCTAAACACTAACACAGCTTTATTTATTCGAAAACGACTGTAAAGTCTTAACACTAACACAGGTTCATTTATTTGAAACCGATTGTAAAGTCTTAACACTAACACAGATTTATTAATTTTAAAACCGACTGTAAAGTCTTAACACTTACACAGATTTATTTATTCGAAACCGACTGTAAAGTCTTAACACTTACACAGCTTTATTTATTCGAAACAGACTGTTAAGTCTTAACACTTAGACAGCTTTATTTATTGGAAACCGACTGTAAAGTATCAACACTAACTCATATTTATTTATTTGAAACCGACTGTAAGGTCTTAACACTAACACAGATTTATTTATTTGCAACGTACTGTAAAGTCTAAACACTTACACATATTTATTTGTTTGAAACCGACTGTAAAGTCTAAACACTTACACAGATTTGTTTATTTGAAACCAACTGTAAAGTCTATACACTTACACAGCTTTATTTATTCGAAACCGACTGTAAAGTCTTTACACCAACACAGATTTATTTATTTGAAACCGACTGTAAAGTTTAAACACTTACACAACTTTATTTATTCGAAACCGACTGCAAAGTCTTAACACTTACACAGATTTATATATTTGAAACCGACTGTAAAGTCTAAACACTTACACAGCTTTATTTATTCGAAACCGACTGTAAAGTCTTAACACTAACACAGATTTATTTATTCGAAACCGACTGTAAAGTCTTAACTCTAACACAGATTAATTTATTTGAAACCGACTGTAAAGTTTAAACACTTACACAACTTTATTTATTCCAAACCGGCTGCAAAGTCTTAACACCAACACAGATTTATTTATTCGAAACCGACTGCAAAGTCTTAACACTAACTCAGATTTAGTTATTTGAAACCGACTGTAAAGTCTAAACACTTACACAGATTTATTTATTCGAAACCGACTGTAAAGTCTTAACTCTAACACAGATTTATTTATTTGAAACCGACTGTAAAGTTTAAACACTTACACAACTTTATTCATTCGAAACCGACTGCAAAGTCTTAACACTAACTCAGATTTTTTTATTTGAAACCGACTGTAAAGTCTAAACACTTACACAGATTTATTTATTTGAAACCAACTGAAAAGTCTATACACTTACATAGCTTTATTTATTCGAAACCGACTGTAAAGTCTTTACACCAACACAGATTTATTTATTCGAAACCGACTGCAAAGTCTTAACACTAACTCAGATTTAGTTATTTGAAACCGACTGTAAAGTCTAAACACTTACACAGATTTATTTATTCGAAACCGACTGTAAAGTCTTTACACCAACACAGATTTATTTTTTTGAAACCGACTGTAAAGTCTTAACACTTAAACAGTTTCGCCTCAGCTGTCATTTCTACTAAAGTTTGTAAGTCTGTTTGTAACTTCTCTATGCATGTCACAAAAATTGAACCGCTTTTGATTAAATATAGAAAAGAGATTCCACACTTAATCAATACAAATAAATATAACCGCGTATTCTTCACACACATACAAACATATTTTAGTATATTGTTACTCCTAAGATTATTAAATGAATAAATATTCCCGAAAACCCCAAATACCAAGGGTATATAGGTAGGGTAATAACTAGGGTTCCGTAGTAAGTAGTAATAAAAGGATATCTGGAAAACTTGATAACAAGTATTTTGTTTAGACGTATTTAGAGAACTTCCGTAGTTTTTTTATGATTCATTCACACACACACACACACACACACACACACACACACACACACACACACACACACACACACACACACACAATAACCCTGTACACATTGAAAAATTTTTAGCAGTAATACATTCATATTTATAAAAATAATAAATTTTATATTAGGAGCAAACAATTTACTTAAAAAAAAAAAGTCTAACGATATTTATAATCTGTACATATGATATATTCAAAGAGGAAGTGTTCCACTAAATGTATATGTGTCACGGAGAGACGACACAAATTTATGCGAAAAATGTAAATTAATTAAATACATAATGAAATTTGGCTAACATTTTGTTTCATTACATAACGTTTGTTTCATTTAGACGCCTTAACATAGCAAAAAAGCTTTCCTTTATTTTTAAAAAAGTGTATTAGTTGTCTTCTTATATATTTAATCTTAATATTGTATTATTATAATGTGGTTTTTTTCTTTTATTACTTATGATAATGGTATTTTATTATTAATCCTTATTTAAATAAGAAACAGAAAATTGAAGTATTTTATAGTCGTCATCAGTCAAAATATTATGATGTCAAATTTATTTATGATGTGTTGTCATAAGTAACGTAATTACGTATTAACCTATATAAATAATCTATGATTAATTAATACATGTCACTAAAACATAAAATTTATTAACAACCTTTCTAAAAATACATTTAATCATAGATCATATATGTAGGTTAGTGTAAGTAGTTACGTTACTAGTGACAATTTTGTTTATTTTAACGTTAAATTTTAAATTAAATAAACATATTTTTTAAATAAGTTTATTATATTTTACATTGCGGCAAAAAACAACTGACATTATAGCAGCCTCAAAGAGCAGAACAAGTGGAAAAGAGGACTTGGATAAAAGGTTAGTCGATGTTATTTCAAATTTAGAGGACAATATAAAAGTAATTAGAGAGAAGTTAAACAGCTACAATGACCTTATTGTAACGCAACAACGTCAAAATTCAATTATAAAAACAGTACTTTACTATTGTGAAAAATTCAGCTGCAGGAATACGTAAATCGATCACCTTACACGGTATAACAACACCACACATTTTCCGTGGCCTTTACGTCATCTAGGCCCCCCTCCAGGACCTCGGTCATCTCACAGTCGTCAGTTTATTCGGACTCGGACACTGGCGACGAAATTTTTAGGGATGAGGACCTCCCAACCCTTCCAACAATGCTCTCTCTCATCGAGGACACCCCGCCCCACCAAAGGCAAAAATCGCCATCACCTGACCAGGCCTCTAACTCGGTTGTAACCCCACTTTCAGTTCCACCAAATGCAAACCCGCCATCCATTCCACTGCCACGGAGGGATCCCAGAATCCGCAATAGAGAGGTGAAACCCTTTTCCCTTAGCCCGGCTAAAAACCCCGTGCTCGTCAGGAGGAAAGGGACGCTATGGCCCACTGGCCTATGATGCCGGCTACGGCCGCGGTAGCCACAATTGCTCAAACAAACCCACAGAGATGGAGATAACTCCCCCTTTGCCGTCAGCGCCTTTAACGTCGGCAATATCCATATCGTACGCACAAGCCACTAATTCGCCGCAGGCGGCCTTTCAGCCAGCAGGCACCCAACCTTCGAGCAACTCTAACGCTGACGCCCAGCCAGCCCCTAACGATCCCGCGGGTAACAACAAAAAAAGGGAAAAATACAGCCACCCCCCGATTATTGTGGAATCCCAGCCAAATTGGACGTTACACTTAAAAAAATTAAACTCCATTTTAGGCCACGCCCCCAACGCCCGCCCATTCGGCAAGGGGGTGCGGTTTTTTCCCTAAATCAACCGCCGAATATAGAATTATAACAGCCTACGTAAACGACCTGTCTAAACTGGACAACACAGTATCTTGGTACTGTTACATTTTGGACAGCGAACGTCCACAGAAAATTGCTATAAAGGGACTACCGCAAGACACGTAGAAGAAGGAATTGCGGAGGAGCTCTACTTAAACTTCCCTTGTCTCATACTCGCCAGATCCCAGCGGTCAGGGGCCGCCCCAACTGTATATATTACGCGCAGTTGGAAAATAGGCACTCAATAGCTGACCTCCAAAACCTATACGCAGTCACTGAGCTGCTAAGCATGCCAGGCATTACTATAGAAGCCTGGCGCACACGGCCTGGACCAGCGCAGTGTCACAGGTGTCAGGGTTTCAGACATGCGTCAGCTAACTGCCACCGGCCCATCAAATGTGTTCGTTGCGGCGGCGAACACCCTGCCTCCGAATGCAACCGCAATACAGTGGCACTTAAATGCGCTAACTGTAAGCGGCCGCACACGGCAAATGACCGTTCGTGCCCCGTATTTAGACGGGAAGCAAGGAGGAGAGGGTTGGCAATAGCTCCCCCGCTGCCACGCAGTGTCCCCCAACGGGCCACAAACCAACCCCCCCTCAAACTACCCCCCTACAGCAATTAGGACCTCAAAAGTATGACCTTACGGCAGGGCCCAGCCTAATACCCCCGGCAAATCCCCTAACTGAAAGATCCCAGGCTCTCCGGAGGAGGAAAAGAAACCGAAAAAAAGACGCAAGTTTCTAACACGGAACCAGTATCTGTCATACCGGTATCTTCCACCTCCCAACCACCAATCATCGCATATATACCCCCACCACAATTTGCAGAACCCCCGTAGTCCCCTAAACTCAAGCCAACCTAGCGGTAATCAAAATATGCAGGGAAACCCACCAAATTAACCCAGTGCACTAAACACAGCCAGGGCCGCTATAGCGGCACTAAATTTGGCTATAGAAGCCATTGCAGCTGGGCACAACCCCTTGCCAGCCTTATTTAATGGGCTAGCACAACTCACCACAATTCTCTCGTGGGAATTTAATGGGGCCTCACAGGGGCCTTAAATTGAGAATTGTGTATTGGAACCCTGGGGGCATTAAAGGCAAGACAGCCGCCTTCAGAACGTTAGTCCAAGAGCACGATGTACACATTGTGTTACTGGGCGAAACGAAACTACGAGTACGAGCTCCGCATTCCAAATTTCTTCACCTATAGGCGTCACGAAATTTCTTCCGCTAATATAAGGCCGTTGTGACCTTGTTCACGAACTATTACCCCTTCCCCCTTTTTAAATCTTCTCGGTCTATAGGTATAAAACTTAAAACCGGCAATACTGAGCTTAAAGTCTTCGCCGCATATAAGCAACCAACAACCCGCTTCGTTCCAATCGACATTGAAAACATCTTCTGCGATTCAATTCAATTCAATATAATTTTATTCAGATTAGGCTACAATAATTGAGCACTTATGAATGTCACTACGCCATCGGTTCGTAAGTCTACAGGGCGGGAGACCTTGTACTGAGAAGAACCGGCAAGAAACTCAGCAAGGGCATTTCTTTTCTCCCTTTCTTTTACAGCGTCCAATTAAAATATTGGAAAATGCCCTCCCTATCATAAAAGGACACTTTCCATTACAAACATAAAAAAACATGAAATATAAAGCACAAGTATAACATAAAAAAGTATCTAATATGATGATGATGACACGCCCACTTTAATTTTAGGCGATCTCAACGCCAAACACCAACAATGGGGTTCACGAATTTCATCCAAATCGGGTCGCGAACTAAAAGCAGATGCTGAAAACAAAAACTATTTAATCATCGGTCCAGGTGCGCCTACTCACTACCCCGTGTTAGATAACCAAAATCCTGACGTACTTGACATCACGCTAGCATACAAAGTCAATTGGCCAATAGCATTAGAAGTCCTCCACGAAACTCAGCATCTGCCAATCCTTTCGGTCCTCGGAGTATCGGCTAGTGGAAAATCAGCCCCGAGCCCAACGAAAACAATTGACTGGGCCAAATTCCATAAGTCCATGCTTTACTATAGACTGCCGGCTGGTGGTATCTCAACTTCCTTAGAGGTTGAGGAGGCCGTCGCTTTCTTCACGACTGCAACAACGCAGGCACTAAGGGAGTCCACGAGAATCTCAGCCACAGCCTCTGGTAAGCAATTACTTCCCGCGTACCTTCGCGCCAAACTTTCTAAAATAAGAGAGCTTCGTAAACTCTGGTGCCAAACGCGTTGCCAAGTAGTTAAAAGCAAGCTAAATAAACTCAGCCACAATATATCAAGTGAAATTGCCCAGTCTCGCAAACTTGCGTGGGACAATACAATTTTTAAGGCTTGCGATGATGACGCCGCCTTATTCTGTTTGACCCGCCAAGTCTCTTCCGTTTCATCCGCTTTTATCACGCTGCCGAACGCGCGGAACTACTGGCCGACCATTTCAAGGACCAATTTAAGCCGAACCCCATTACCGACACATCTCACACGCTAGGAGTAATAGATCACGTAGAGCAATTTCTCGCGGTCCCAGCCCCACCACTCAGAGGTGATTACTTTATCTCGCCCAAAGAGGTGAGAAAGGAGGCCACCAAACTTAACAAACGTAAATCTCCCGGCCCCGACGAGATCCCAAGTACGGCGATTATTATGCTGCCAAGGATGGGTCTGGTGGCACTCACCCGGATCTTTAATGGGATATTGAGCATTGGACATTTCTCATCTACCCGGAAGACCGGAAAAGTCATTATTATCCCGAAACCGTCACCGCCCAGAACATTACCGGCCGATCACTTTGCTTGTTTGTACCACAAGGCAGCTGCCTATCGCCACTGCTCTACGCGCTCTTCACCAACGACATCCCCACTCTCAGTGATTCCGGTTTAGCTGAAGGTGTTGAAGACGTCCACCTAGCGCTTTAAGCTGACGACAGCGCATTCATGTCCTCCTACCGCAAAGCAAAATTAGCAGCCAAGAAAATGCAGCGACTATTGGACACTTTGCCCGGCTGGCTTCTATCTTCTACACAGCAAACATAAGCTCCAGGTTGTCCAAATTAAGTCGCTGAGAATAATAACCGGCGCCGGCCGCTACGTCCGCAACTCCACCATCACTAGAGACACCAAAACCGAATCACTCCACTCTAACTATCATCTCTTTTTAATTTTGTTTTTATTTCGCTTTAATTTTTATTTCGTTTTGGTTTCGTTTTATTTTTATTTTTGTTTTACTTCGTTTTTGTTGCGCTTTATCTCGTTTTATTTCGTTCTTGTTTTGTTTGGTTTGTTTTGTTTTATTTCGTTTTGCTTTGTTTTACTTTCGTTTTACTTTTATTTTTATTCTTCATTACGCCCCAGGCGATATTATGCACTGACCGCACGGGGGCCTGAAAAGGAGGCTCCCTCAAAATTTCACCGGGGGTGGTCAGCACCCCTGAGCTTCTGCCCGGGTCATGGTGGGAGGCAAATTCCCCTCCACCGACACCCGCACCTAAACACCCAATAGGGTGACAGAGAAGAAACCCCCGCACCAGCGAAGCTTGCAAAGAGAAACTTCAGTACGGAATCAGATCAGCAGTGTTCTAACGTCATCGGCGACATCGGTAGGGGTGCCGGCGGCCGCAGCTACCGTGGACAAGCCGTACCGAGGCCAACCACCGCGCCGGGTTGCTCCTTCAGTCGCCAGCTGGGATGCAGGCGCCAGCAACCAGCGCAGAGTTGTCGTCGAATCAACAGCCGATTAAACCGTGACGCCAGTCAACTTGAAGCCGCGTCATTCATGAAATGTGTCTGCTCCAACCTGGCCTCGGAGCCACCGCGCCATGCCCCGTCAGCCTTCACGTGTTCAACCTGAGCACGGACCCCTCATCGCAGGCCGTTCTCCACCACGTCTGCACCGAGCTAGGTGTCGAGAATGCGCAGTGCGAGTAGTTGGTGTTCACCAGGGGAATGCGAAGCACTGGGTAGACGATGTATCAATTAGGCGATTTAATGTTGTTTGCTCAAAAACCTACGTGTAGTTTTGACGTTGACGGAAACGGTTTCGAAACGAATCGCAAATTATAACGATTTGACTAAAATAAAACTACAATACCCAGAAAATTTAGCCTTAACGGTATCAATTACCCAGTACAGTAATTATATTAAAAATGAGAATGTAATTGCAAAAATTAAACGGAGAGCCGTCTCCAAAGCAGTAAAAACCCGTCAAAAGCAAATGTGGCGCATAGTTGAAAATGAAGTGTCTACCAAACCACATAGACACACTATTTCGTTAAAAGGTCACGATGGAACGAAGAACGAACCCGAACTCCGTGCCTGAATAACTAAAAAGGCACTTCCTTACAGTCAAAATATAAGGTACAAGTAGACAAACATGAATCTATGTTATTTGTTAATAATTTCCACGCTGCGTTCCACGGTAAAGACCCGCACCACTCGCGATATTTATGCCATTTCGGTAGACCTACTCTTGTTCCTTTGGCCGGTTCTATCCCTTATACTGGTAGAACTTATAAACAGCAGGTTCTCATCTGGTATATAACTGAAGGTACTTAAAAGCACACGAGTATGTCCAGTCTATAAAAGAAAATGCTAAGGGTGCTCCGTAGATTACCTTTGACCGATAACTATAATAGTGCCCAAATCTCAAAAATTATTAAATCAATTCTATTCATATAAATAAATGACTTCATCGCAACAGCTTTAGACGATAGGTACAAACTGGCAGGAATATTCTGCGACCTGTCAAAACCGTTCGATGTGGTCAATTTTGAGTTACTTTTAAAAAAAATTAAGCTTTATGACATCAACAATCGTGCACAGAAACTGTTTTGGTATTTTCTAACAGCAACACACCAAACAATTCAATTAGAAATTAAGGGGGATAAAGAAGGCTTTTTCACGCAGATTTAATCAGATTTTAAACGACAAAGTGAGCCTTTCCGAGCCAGTGAGATTAAATAGTACATTGTTCACCAAGGGGTGAAAGTGACTGATTACCGACAAGGGTGTAGTTTGAGTTCTTAAAACACACGAGGTGGGAATCGTCTTTATCCCGAGTGATACATAGTGCTTTACACTACAAATGCGAGGATAATAAAATATAATTAATTAAAGTTTTAATTTACTTAACAAATATTAATTCACTTTTATAAACATAGATGGCGCTGTACCGAATAATTACAAACTATGGTTTTGTTTTCTGTTGTTTATAAATAGTGAGTTATTTTTAAAGTGAAATTGGTTCGTTTATAATCACAGATGGCTTTTTGGTACAAATAAAAAGAAGCTATTTTATTGTTTCGTCAGCTTTTAAATAGAAAGTGCTTTTTTATTTTTAGTTCTTCCCTCTAAACGAGCAACAAAGTAATAATCTCTGCAAACACTTACTTTCAACCCTATTTTTGACTATTCATGAAGGTTCTTTCAGAGCATGAGTAGTGTAAAGCATTTTACATTGTAATGCCTCAGTAACAAATACCAGTGTACAATGTACATGTTTGTAGGTATATCCACAATGTTTTGAATTTTTTGGGATAAAAAGTAGTAGCTTATGTGTTAATCCAGGGTGACAGCTACCTCCATACCAATTTTCGTCAAAAAAAACAAACCTACACACCCACAAACTTTCGCCTTTATGGCATTAGTTTGATATATTGATGAAGCTATATTGTGTGGTTTCAGATTTTTCTTAGGAAGTTAGTGCTTCTATTAAAACGCTCACCACTGTACGAGTATATATTACTACTAATTAGAAAAAAAAAAAATAAAAGTTTATTCAGTTTCAATTTTCTATCCCAAGCTACACTGAACGTTAAGTACCTCGACGTCATTAATAATAATTCAGCTGTTTATCCAAGCTTCGGCAAAGTTTGTCTCCATTTTGAAAAAAATGTGATTTTATGATAAAATTGATTAATTTACGTGACGTTAGTGTTTTTTCTGTGGCCGTTCGGTGAGCATAGACAAGATAAACCGCTAAGATGTCCGTTCAACTTTTGATGTGATTCAATATTGATAAAGTAATATCGCTTGCCCTATTTATAATTATTTGTACTGTTCGCTAAATACAAATCATTTTGGTTTATTTATAGACTTAATCGATTTGTTGATCAGTGTAATGCTTTGTTTCGTGGCGTTGTTTAAAGTATATTCGCAAAAAGAAGAAATGATGTACAGGTATGTCCTTTAAAGCCTTATAGAGTAGAGTTAGCCCTATAACAATAATAATAATTGTCCCCGAGCCTTGTGATCTGTATTATACTTAAACCACAAATCACGATGTTATCGAGCAATTTCTTACAATATTGTACACTCCATCTTGTGACATTTAAAATCTAGCAAAATTATATCGACAGATCTCTCAACGTCAAAGAAAAGTGAACGCATGTAGCCAGTATCCGCCACATTTCTTGCCTCCCCTTGCAGTATTAGGTTTAAGAAGGGTCTTCTAATTAGATTTCACAGTTTTAAGTATTACAAGTTTTCGAGTGGGACGCCAAAAAACTCCTCCTTGTGTTTTTACATCAACAACTCGGACTACGCCGTCATGACCAGGATATGTTGCCGTTATTATACCACGAGGCCAAGTCGCTCGTGGAAGATTGCCATCTACTATGAAGACAAGATCACCGATATTTAAATGTTGTACTGGGTCATTAGGTTTTCTGCGTAGTAAAAATTCTTTTAGCCACGTTGGTAAATATTCTTTTAGCCACCTTCGACAAAAATCTCTGCTAAACAGGTAGCTCTCTTCCACATTACCCTAGCATCTAAATATCCAGTGTTGACATTAACAAGAGTAGCTGTTGATGAAGTTTCTATTAGAAAGAGGTTGGTTGTAATGATTCTTCCTCGCCGCAACTTACTGATGCAAATGTTAGTGGACAAGGGTAATCAATACTTTCTACTTCAATGAGAAAAAAACATATAACACTTCTTCTCGAGGCATTTTTCTGTTAATGTGACTATAACTTTTTGACTTTTTACTGTCTTTGTGAAACGCTCCCAAGCACCTGCCATCAAAGGTCCAAGTCTTCTTATTGCTTGGCTGCCGAAACAAAAGCCTTCCCATTGTCAGACATGAAGGACATCCTCTTTTAGAAAAAAATCTTTATATTCTCTATATTATCGAATCAGCTCTCATACTTGCAATGGTTTCAAGGTGTATAGCGCGAGTTGTCAGACATGTCAGTAAGGCGACCTAACGTTTCCCTCGCCTTCTACCAATAGTCACCTCTAATGGCCCAAAGTGGTCAATACCAGTGAATGTAAAAGGCCGCATATTGTATCCTATACGGTGCAGTGGTAGATCTCCTGTAGGAGAAATAACCGGCTTCTCTCTGAGAAGTTTACATGACTGGCATTGCCTCGCTACACTGCGCACTGTGTTGCGTACCGGCATGATCCAGTACCTCTGGCGTAGTTCATTAATAACTGTTTCATTGTTACTAGGTGCCATATTCTGGTGTTAATGATGAACTTACAACTGGGTAGCTAGATTGTGGCCATCTAATATGATTGGGAATTTAGAATCGTTACTAATAAATTTTACCAGTCCAGTACGACTTTAAATTCTCATTAGCTCATCCTGGTCCAAAACTGAGATAAGACTGGAGGCACTTCCATTCTTCAAAAAAGAAAGTAACTGGCTTTTATGTAGCACGATGGTTTCAGCATACCTCATATCAAGCAGTAATCAGTAGTCAAGGGAGGGGGCCCTACGTCCCTACTTTCCCTATCACTACACAAAATAAGTTTTGAATTCCTAATTGGTAACAAAGATACATTTTTTGTCTGTACACTACTTATAGGGAAACCAGAATCTGGAACAATGTGTTATTTTTAACATATTTTTATATTTATATTTATTTATATTTTTGTATATTTTTAATTTAACAATTACATTTTTTAAATTTTGCGATTGTTACTACTAACAAATCGCCGATTGATTCATGAATTTTGGATATCTCACTGTTTACTTTGACCTTTTGTCTAAATTATTTAATTCTTCATTTTCTTCCATATATACTATGTGGGAAGTGTTGGCGGGAAGACTTTCTTTAAATTCTTTTGGTTTTAATTTAGCCCTTTCGACGCTTTTTTTTACGTTCTATGTAATGTCCTGTTTCCAAGCCTCAAAATTTACAATGTGGTAAATAATAGCAATGGAATCGCATTAAAGGCCGCGAATGTTGCAATCATTCTAGTACATTCAATCTTTGCCGTTTAGGAGAAGATCAATGACACACCGACTGCAGCGCCACCTACCGGGTCCATTTGTAAATTTAAACCTTGCAGGGACGCATTCGAACGTACACAAAAATTATTATTAAAATCTTCCCTGCCGTTTAGGAGAAGATCAGAAGAAAGAAGAAGAAGAAAATACTTTTATTTAGCAAATAAGCAACACATTATAGGTACAACAAAACATTCAAACTACAAGTTTTTTGTGTTGCATAATGCCAAATAAGGTATCCACTCAGCATAAGCTGTGGCCAAAGCCACAACACTGATTTTCAGTGGAGCCCTTTATTCGCCGTCAGATCTCCAAAAAACATACATGCTCGCTGAATTGGCTAAATAAACATATCCTATCAGATCAGTGACTCACCAACTGCAGCGCCACCTACCGGGTCCAGTTGTGAATTGAAATCTTGCAGGAATATACTCGAATGTACACAAAAAATGACATTAAAAGCTTCCCTGCCATTTAGGGAAAGATCCGTGACACACCAACTGCAGCGCCACCTACCGGGTCTAAGTGTGTTATCAAACCATGCGGAGACCCATTTGAACGAACACAAAAAATATCATTAAAATCGTCCCCGGCTTGCTGCTTAGTAGAAGATCAATGACAAACCGACTGTAGCGTCATCTACCGGGTCCAATTGTATTTTCAAACCATTCAGGAACCCATTGAAATATTCAGACAAAATTTCACCCAAATCGTTCCAGCCGTTTAGGAGTTAAATGACAAACAGACGTACAGAAGAATTATACCTAGGAAAAAAACCCGACTCACACTTAACGCTTTCAAGTAGCCTATATTCTTTCTCGGGACTCGGACTATCTCCATGCTAAATTTTATCTTAATCCGTACAGTTAAGTCCGTAAGCGTGAAGAGGTAACAGCCAGTTAAACAGACGGAGTTACTTTCACATTTAGAATATTAGTATGGATTATATTCATGAATAGTTTCAATATTGTGCAAGAATATTAATTATGATGGCGCTGATGCCGCTGGTACTATTAAATATCGGAGAACTCTTAAATATCTGTATTCCTTCAGACGATAGACGATATTTGACGCTCAAAAAATTGGAATAAAATTAATAATTGACATGTGTTTTACTTTGTTTTTAGTAGCTTACTAACTTATTTATTAGGATTCCGTACCTGAAAGGTAATTCGTTTCTTCGCTGTCCGTCCGTCCGTCCGTCCGTCTGTCACCAGGCTGTATCTCATGAAACGTTATAGTTAGACGGTTGAAATTTTCACAGAAGATGTATTTCTATTGCTGCTATAACAAGAAATACTAAAAAACAGAAAAAAAAATATTTAAGGGGCTCCCATACAACATTTTTTTGCTCGTTTTTGTAGATAATGGTACGTAACCCTTCGTGTGCAAGTTCGACTCGCACTTGGCCGATTTTATTACCTACTAAGTGTTTCAATACACATTGTATACTTGTTAGCTAATTATCAAAGTATTGTATAATAACTTTAAATAGAAATTCTTGCCAGCTCTTTTTGGCAGAAATTGAAATTTGTTTTTTTTTTTTTAAAAACTACTAAGGTGGCAAACAAGCCTACAGTCCGCTTGATGGTAAGCGGTCACCGTAGCCTATGGACGCTAGCAACACCAGGGGTATCACTTGCGCGTTGCCGACCCTTCAGAAATTTAATAACATCTTTCTTGAAGAACCCCATACTGTAGTCCTTGGAGAAAACCTGGGCAAGGAGCTCATTTCACAACCACAGCGTTCGCGGGAGGAAGTTTCTCTGAAACCACACTGTACACGACCATTTCGGTTCTAAAGTGTGAAAATGAATTCCCTGCCGATGGCGAGCGGTGCAATGGTAGAAAGTAGCCGTGGGCATAATTTCGAACAATTCCTCAGAATACAACCCATTGTACAAGCGGTAGAACACACACAGGGAGGCAAAGTCTCTCCTCAGACTTAAGGGCTCGATACCGCAAGTGAGTTTGCGATCGTCGACAATTCTCACAGCCCGTCATTGAACCGAATCAAAAGGGCCAATCTGGCATCCGGGTGCACCCACCCCAGAGATGGCAGCAGTAATCCATATGGGGCCGAACTTGCGACTTGTAAAGCAGCAACCTTTTTTTTGGTCTGTTGAGTACACCAAGTTTTTTGGACGCCAGCTTCACCTTGTCTAGAAAATGACTGCGGAACTGAACATCGCTGGAGATGTCAACACCAAGGATCCCAATGCTCTTGGAGATGGAGAGGAGAGTGTTCTGGAATTGTGGGACCACAGTGAATGGGGTTTTCTTAGCGGTGAACGCGCAGACTTGTATCTTTCTAGGGTTGAATCGGAACAAGTTTTCCCGTCCCCAGTCAGAGACCTTGGACAGACTGATCTCGATTTGAGACACAAGTTCTTCACATTCTTCCTCCACAACGGAACGAGGGATGCTTGCACGACCCGTGTAATAAGCGTCCTGTCAAGTACTGTCATCTGCATAGCAATGTATGTTGCTGATGTCCAACATATCACTGATGTGCAGTAGACACATCGTAGGAGACAGCACAGAGCCTTGCATTAATATCCATGCTATCAGAGCAACTACCGTCAACTACGGCTCGTATGCGTCTGCCGGACAAAAAGCTAGCAACCCAATTGCACCAACCCTCGGGCACTCCGTAAGGTGGCAACTTCGATAGAAGAACCCGGTGCCAGACCCGATCGAACGCCTTCGCTATGTCCAGGCTTCATGCCAATGCCTCCCCCTGACTCTCAATGGCTAGTGGCCATCAGTGTGTGAGATACACTAGAAGGTCACAAGTCGAGCGACCGTGGCGAAAGCCATATTGACGGTCGCTGATCAGTTCGTGTTTTTCTTGGTATCTCAGAAGCTGTGTGTTGATCACACGTTCCATCACCTTGAAGAGGAGAGAATCTCTTCCATGAAGACGGAAATTGCCTAGTGTGGCAGGAAAGCGGAAGTGGCGCGTGAGTACAGGACTTGACTCGGGAGCACACTGACTAAGCACCACTGCTGTGTACCGTCTAGCCCAATCGACTTATGAATGTCTAGGGAAAGTAACGAAGGACATCCTGCTGTGTTATAGAGATTTCCGGCATGGTCTTACCGCACCACGGTATAGTAGGTGGTACAGCGCCTTCATCGTTCATATTCGAGTTGGAGGCAAAGAGACTGCCTAATAGATTTCTCTTCGGCAGCTTTGGCAAGCGACCAGAAAGCACGATTCCCAGAAGGATAGCTCGCAAGTCGCCTACCTATTTTGCTGATGAATTGGAATTTCGCTCTGGCAGTTGCTTTTTCACTGAACCTCGAGGCAGCATTTAATTTGCGTTTTTACTCAGAAATATTCGGATCCTTTTTATTACGAGCCGTGGTCCAAGCCTCATACGCAGTTTGCAAGACTTATTAAACCACGGTCGTTTTTTGACGCCGGCAGCTACTTGCATGTTAGGAATGAAATGTTCCATGCCAGCGAGGATTGTCTCAGTGACTGCGTCTGCGCAGACGTCGGGATCTTCTGAGCTAAAGCAGAGCTGCCTCCACGGGTACGATGCATAAAATTCTCGCAATCCATCCCAGACAGAATCTATATTGTTTTGACGATTCAAAAGAGTTCGCGGAAACCTATTTGAATAAATATTTTTTGCTCTGATTGATTTGATAAAGACGAAGTGAGGGTAGCTCAACAAGACGCCTCCACTCGAAGTCGAAGACGCCGCGCCCCGCCAGTCTAACCAAGACCAAGGCTGGTGTAACTATGTAACCCAGCCGAAACGGCAGGAAAAAGGTATTTTGCCAAATAACGACGCGTTTAATCCCGTTTTATTATTAAATCAGAACTATGTTTATGATGTACAGGTATGTGTAGCGACATGTGTAGTGTTAGAAGTATGTTTATGATGTACAGGTATGTGTAGCGACATGTGTAGTGTTAGCAATATATTTATGATGTACAAGTATGTGTAGCGACTTGTGTAGTGTTAGAAGTATGTTTATGATGTACAGGTACGTGTAGCGACATGTGTAGTGTTAGCAATATATTTATGATTTACAAGTATGTGTAGCGACATGTGTAGTGTTAAAAGTAGGTTTATGATGTAAAGGTATGTGTACCGACTTGTGTAGTGTTAGAAGTATGTTTTAATGTACAGGTATGTGTAGCGACATGTGTTGTGTTAGAAGTATGTTTATGATGTACAGGTATGTGTAGCGACATATGTAGCATTAGAAGTATGTTAATGATGTACAGGTATGTGAAGCAACATGTGTAGTGTTAAAAGTATGTTTATTATGTACAGGTAGGTGTAGCGTCTTGTGTAGTGTTAAAAGTATGTTTATGATGTTCAGGTATGTGTAGCGACATGTGTTGTGTTAGAAATATTTTTATGGTGTACTGGTACGTGTAGCGACATGTGTAGCATTAGAAGTATGTTTACGATGTAAAGGTATGTGTAGCGACATGTGTGGTGTTAAAAGTATGTTTATGATGTTCAGGTATGTGTATCGACATGTGTTGTGTTAAAAGTATGTTTATGATGTGCAGGTATGTGTAGCGACATGTGCTGTGTTAGAAATATGTTTATGATGTACAGGTATGTGTAGCGACATGTGTAGCTTTAGAAGTATGTTTATGATGTACAGGTATGTGTAGCGACATGTGTAGTGTTAAAAGTATGTTTATGATGTACAGGTAGGTGTAACGTCTTGTGTAGTGTTACAAGTATGTTTATGATGTACAGGTATGTGTAGCGACATGTGTAGCGTAAGAAGTATGTTAATGATGTACAGGTAGGTGTAGCGTCTTGTGTAGTGTTAAAAGTATGTTTATGATGTTCAGGTAGGTGCAGCGTCTTGTGTAGTGTTAGAAGTATGTTTATGATGTACAGGTAGGTGTAGCGTCTTGTGTAGTGTTAAAAGTATGTTTATGATGTACAGGTATGTGTAGCGACATGTGTAGTGTTAGAAGTATGTTTATGATGTACAGGTATGTGTAGCGACATGTGTAGTGTAAGAAGTATGTTTATGATGTACAGGTATGTGTATCGACATGTGTAGTGTTAGAAGTATGTTTATGATGTCCAGGTATGTGTAACGACATGTGTTGTGTTAGAAGTATGTTTATGATGTACAGGTATGTGTAGCGACATGTGTAGTGTTAAAAGTAAGTTTAAGATGTACAGGTATGTGTAGCGACATGTGTAGTGTTAGAAGTATGTTTATGATGTACAGGTATGTGTAGCGACATGTGTAGCATTAGAAGTATTTTTTAATGTACAGGTATGTGTAGCGACATGTGTAGTATTAGAAGTATGTTTATGATGTACAGGTATGTGTAGCGACATGTGTAGTGTTACAACTATGTTTATGATGTACAGGTATGTGAAGCAACATGTGTAGTGTTAAAAGTATGTTTATTATGTACAGGTAGGTGTAGCGTCTTGTGTAGTGTTAAAAGTATGTTTATGATGTTCAGGTATGTGTAGCGACATGTGTTGTGTTAGAAATATTTTTATGGTGTACTGGTACGTGTAGCGATATGTGTAGCATTAGAAGTATGTTTACGATGTAAAGGTATGTGTAGCGACATGTGTGGTGTTAAAAGTATGTTTATGATGTTCAGGTATGTGTATCGACATGTGTTGTGTTAAAAGTATGTTTATGATGTGCAGGTATGTGTAGCCACATGTGCTGTGTTAGAAATATGTTTATGATGTACAGGTATGTGTAGCGACATGTGTAGCTTTAGAAGTATGTTTATGATGTACAGGTATGTGTAGCGACATGTGTAGTGTTAAAAGTATGTTTATGATGTACAGGTAGGTGTAACGTCTTGTGTAGTGTTACAAGTATGTTTATGATGTACAGGTATGTGTAGCGACATGTGTAGCGTAAGAAGTATGTTAATGATGTACAGGTAGGTGTAGCGTCTTGTGTAGTGTTAAAAGTATGTTTATGATGTTCAGGTAGGTGCAGCGTCTTGTGTAGTGTTAAAAGTATGTTTATGATGTACAGGTATGTGTAGCGACATGTGTAGTATTAGAAGTATGTTTATGATGTACAGGTATGTGTAGCAACATGTGTAGTGTTAAAAGTATGTTTATGATGTACAGGTATGTGTAGCGACTTGTGTAGTGTAAGAAGTATGTTTATGATATACAGTTATGTGTGCTAACCGTAAGGCTTCATTGTATTCTAATATGAAGTTGAAATAATATAAATATATGTTCTCGGTAGTAAATAATTCCGAACCAGTGGTATTTTTTAAAATTTATAAATTAACTGACGATTCAAAATTGCTGTTTAACAGTCTATTTGAATAAAAAAGAGTTTGACACAGGCAGTGTTACAACTATGTTTATGATGTACAGGTATGTGTAGCGACATGTGTAGTGTTACAACTATGTTTATGATGTACAGGTATGTGTAGCGACATGTGTAGTGTTACAACTATGTTTATGATGTACAGGTATGTGTAGCAACATGTGTAGTGTTAAAAGTATGTTTATGATGTACAGGTATGTGTAGCGACTTGTGTAGTGTAAGAAGTATGTTTATGATATACAGTTATGTGTGCTCACCGTAAGGCTTCATTGTATTCTAATATGAAGTTGAAATAATATAAATATATGTTCTCGGTAGTAAATAATTCCGAACCAGTGGTATTTTTTAAAATTTATAAATTAACTGACGATTCAAAATTGCTGTTTGACAGTCTATTTGAATAAAAAAGAGTTTGACACAGGCAGTGTTACAACTATGTTTATGATGTACAGGTATGTGTAGCGACATGTGTAGTGTTAGATCTATAGTTATGTGTAATGTTTCGCCTAGATACTGTAGCAGTTCATTAATAAAATACCTTTGTAGACATTTTGAATATGTTTTAGTCTAAATTAAATAACTTATGTAGTAATGATTTGCTGATAGGTAATTTGTAACCTAGACCTGATCACAGGGTGTTTATTTTTATCTCAGTTTAAAGTTCCCGTAGGAGAAGAAAAAAAAGTGTGTTCAGAATCCCAGAAAGAGGATGCCGCAGACATAAAATAGTAAAAAGTACGTCCTTTTTTTATTGATAGGCAAATAACGGATAATCAAATCTGCAATCAGCAATTAATGTTTTGTTATTACAAGCAGGTACTTACCTATGATGAACTCTGCTCTCTTTTATAGTGTCTCAAGAATGGCAAAGGTGGTATATTATTATGTCCCAGAGCGCCGAAGAAATACTCTCGCTCGAATAGCTGTCTCATTTTGCCACAAAACTCTTTACTTTACCTGAGTTCATATCCACAACATCAGATGCAGTGTAACGGCAATCGGTGCACTTCCTGTGACACAGAACTGAAGTGGGGTGGTTGACAGGTTATGAAGTGGATCTCTATCTAGACACTGAAGAGGGTCACCCCAACACCCCTGGTCCCTATGTGTTGATCTCTATTTAGACACTGCAGAGGGTCACCCCGACACCCTTAGTCCCTATGTGTGATTAAAAACGTGACGTTGTACATATTTACATTCTTCAATTGTATATTTTAGGATCCCTTTGACTCGCATATTTTTTAAATGTTCATTTACTTTGTCATAACGATTGAGACTTACATACAATTTGTATGCCGATGATCATTTAAGCTTTCTTCATATTATGTTTCAAAATCGGTATACTATAGTAAAACGTTAACGGGTGTTATAGTAGAGCTAATGAACGAATGAACTAATGCCTAAACATTTACGCAGACTTGATATTACGCGTAACGATTATTAGAATAAATAAAAGTATGCCAGCCAATGGAAAGTATGACAATGAAATTTTATACGAATCAATTAATACGATAGGTATATTATATATTTCATTCAAGAATCATAGCTACGCTCGGGTGCATGAGTAGGTATGGCGTATACATATATGAATATGTACTATATGTATAGCTCAGTTACGCTATCAGAGGTTGAAATAAAGCCGACTGTTCCCGAAATACCCCGACTTGAACTCGGGCGGCATAATAAAACCGTACTGACACGCGGCGCGGGTCGCCCTCTCCGTCGCACGCGCACTAATATTAGACTAGACAAGCCAAAGATTAGACATTACTCGAAGATATGACTGTCTTGTTAATATTTCCCAGTCGACTCATGGTCATCACTATGAGTTCTTCAATAACGTTAGGTTTTTTCTCATTTGTGTGTCCCAACCGGTGTCTTTATGCCTTTGGCCCTGCCCGAGATGATTTGGGCATCCTCTCATGCTGCTACGTAATAAATTTACAATTATATAAAAATTTATAAGAGAATATGAGTGCACAAAATGAAATGAAAATACTATTTAATAATTACAAAATTTAGGAAAATTCGCGATCGCGAAAAAAGGAGACTGGTCAGTCATCCTTCCTGGACATAAAGATATCTGTGTTCGGAGTCCGTAGTGTGCCATTTTTTTTCATACCACGAAGGTGGCATACAAGCTTATGGTCCGCCTAATGGTAAGCGATCTCCGTAGCCTTTGGACGCTTGCAACACCAGGGATATCACTTGTGAGTTGCCGACCTTTCAAAAATCTAATAACTTCTTTCTTAAAGAACCCCATACTGTAGTCCTTAGAGAAAAGCTTCGCAGAGAGCTCATTTTACATCCCAAGCATGTGCTGGAGAAAGTTTCTCTAAAACCGCACTGTACGCGACCATTTCGGTTCTAAAGTTTGAGAATGAATTCCCTGTCGATGGCGAGCGGTGCGATGATAGAAAATACCCGTGGGCATCTTTTTGAACAATTCCTCAGAACACATCCCATTATACAAGCGGTAGAACACAAACAGGGAGGCAAAGTCTCTCCTCAGACTTAAGGGCTCGACAGGCAAGTGAGTTTGGGATCGTTAACTATTATCACAGCCCGTCGTTGAACCGAGTCAAAAGGGCCAAGCTGGTATCCGGGGTTGCTTGGGCTTTGTCCAGTCAAAAAAATATATCAATTCTTGATATAGTTTGGAGTCTGTCCCGCTTTGCGATTTGTCCTTAGGTAGATCTGGAAATCTGTCCTTTGGTGGTAAACTGGATAACTGAAGCTTCGCCCGGTAGGTGGATCTGGTAACCTGGAACTTCGTCCAGTAGGTGGATCTGGTAACCTGTAATATAATAAATAATATTTTTCTTTAACTATAGTTTACAGGACAATCTGTGAGAAGTCTATGTCTTAGTCGAAGTCTAATTCAAAATTATTGTGACTTACCAAAATAAAGGACTTATTGTGAGGGTCTCAAGTATATTTTCTGTATAATTTTAAAATAAGTAGTTAAATTTATTTTAGAAAATAGATGAATACTGATCATTCTTCGAAACTTCTGAGCCTAAAAAAAAAAAACACAAGTGTGTGCATTTATCCCAAAAAAAAAACAAATTTACACCGTGTGGTTCTACAGTCCACAGTTGTTACACAATTTTAGAACGCAACAAAAGTTAATTTGCAAAACCAGCCTTCGTGTTTAGAATTTCCCTAGGGACTACACATAATGTATCTTTAGTTCATGAAGAAGGGAGAACCTAAAATTTTAAAAGGTAGACAACACCCAAGTTATGTCCTTACTGTTACAAACGTCTGTATAGGCTTCAGCGACCGCTCATTCTCAGGCGGGCCTTAAGTCTATTTCCAACTTAGGCATCAGTATCGCGTCTGCAAAATAAACTTTGATGTCTTACAAACCGAATAAGCCGACGGAATTTTCAGTGAGTCTGCTGACGAGCAACTTCCGCGCGTTACGTTCCCACCACTCTGATTTTTAAGTTTTGACGCCGAATGCTTAGAATTGAGCCAGTTTTAATTTGTGTGTGTATTTGCCTTAAATGTTTTTACACTGAATTCAGAATAATTTGATTTAGTACTAACATATAAGTGAAGAGTAATGCTCTGCGTAATATAATTGAAAAATTCTGTACGGAATTGTTTTAGCATAGATGCGATGAAAGTGCACTTTTCAGCGTGTTGATATTGATGGTATACCAGAGTCAGTTGGTAAGTGCTAAGTTTTAAGTGATTGTAGTTACCTATAGGTGAGGAGCGATATCTTGTATATTTTGAAAATGGTGAATATTATTTTTATATAACAATTCTTTTATTATATAAAGAATTAACAAAAAATTCTGTATGTTGCTGCCCGACATATTTCACTAGCAAGTAGCAATAAAATATAGGATATCCTAAAATTTACACAAGATTTGGCTTTTTAATTTCAATTAATTTATTGAAACGAAAGTATGTACATAAGAAACGGTTATGTCTGGAAAGCAGAAAATGGTCTCTTCAGCTTTGCTGGCACATTGACACATGAACTGTTTCGTCAATTTTTTTATACATTCTATAGTAAATATTTTGTATAAATGTGGCTAAATTTCGTTGATGCAGCGATGAATCTCCTCCTTTAATGCAAAAGTGGTTGTGGCTTCTTGGAATATAGTTTTTTATTTAGATAACCCCAAAGAAGAAAACCAGTAAAGTTAAGTCACATGTACTAGAGGGGCAATTCTTATCCTGCAAACGAAAGAGTGCACGACCAGGAATTATTGAAATGCTTCAGGGGCTCTATATTGGTCTAGTGTTTTTTCTCCTTCCTTGCCAGCCCAATACGTAATCACTGTTGGGTCACGGCCTACCCTCACTTTAGGCAAGGCTGACTTAGGCCATAGAACATCAGGCGGGCTGAGTGCATAGTGTGGACTTCACATACAGTTTTTTCACTCTTCAAAATAAACTTTCAAAAACCTAACAACTAGTTTTAATAAAACTACTTTTTTTTTTTTTTTTTTTGATACTACTAAGGTGGCAAACAAGCTCACGGTCCGCCTCATGGTATGCGGTCACCGTAGCCTGTGGCTGGACGCTTGTAACACCAGGGGTATCACTCGCGCGTAGCCGACCCTTCAGAAATGTAATAACTTCTTTCTTGAAGAACCCCATACTGTAGTCCTTGGAGAAAACCTTAGCAGGGAACTCATTCCACAACTCAAGCGTTCGCGGGAGGAAGTTTCTCTGAAACCGCACTGTACGCGACCATTTCGGTTCTAAAGTGTGAGAATGAATTCCCTGCCGATGGCGAGCGGTGCGATGGTAGACAGTAGCCGTGGGCATCATTTCGATCAATTCCTCAGAACACAACCCATAAAAGTCACACGGCTTCTGTGGAGCCACCAACGTGGGTTTCTTCTCTTTCACCCTATGGGTGTTGAGGTGCGGGTGTCAGGGAAGGGGATTTACCTTCGTCCTTAAAATTCAAAAGTTCCTGCAGAAATAACTATAACAGAGTTAAACGAACTATTGCTGCACCTATAGCATGCTATAGCAATTCCTTGGTATAACTTAATATTAAATTAATTGGAGTTAATTATGGAGTTCCACGCCAATAACCGAATTAAGGGCAGGCGGAGCCACTGGCAAAGTCTAGTAAAGAATATATTACAGAGCTACAAAAGCGACAGAAATGGCGTAAGCAGGAAGAACAACTGAAAATTGGAGAAACGGTACAAGTCAAAAACAACCAACTGCCTCCCAATCGATGTCTGTTGGGGCGTTTTACCTTTTTTCATCGCAGCTCCGACGGTGTGACCCGCGTAGCTGACGTACTCACCACTTCAGGGACTTTACAAAGAGCTTTTAATCGATTATGCCCGTTACCAGTGATGGATCAGAACTTCGTTCCTGGGGCGGCAATATGTTGACGCGTGGCATGTATGCGTTTTGTCAAAGCGCGCACACACACACACACACACACACGACGACGCACCTCCAAGCATTTTTTGGAATTTTGAAATCAAGAATAAATGACTGAAGGTCACAAAAATGCTTTATTGAAGCATTTTCACAGTTTTCCTGAAATTACAACTAAAGGTTGTTATAACTTCTTACAAGAATGCTTAAAAGGAAAGCTAAGACAATGAATATATTTAACGCAAAGCACAGAGAGAGGTAGGGCACTGCAAGTACTCGCTCGAATAAGCTGCCCGATCAAATATAGCGGGGCATAGCGAGTACTTGCTCGAATGAGGGGCCCGAACTGGGAAAGTACCTCAACCTTACAGAAAACCGCGGCCACAATAACACTAACATTGAGTAGTGTTGTATTCCTGGCGGTGAGTATGGTTGCCAGAGCTCTCTTTGAGGATTCGCTGCGCGGAGAGCGGAGGACCGACGGTGCTTGTTGCTGTCATTGATCGGCGTAGACGCGGCGTGCTGGTTCGGCGGTCAGGGAGTCCTGATGAAACGTCTGACCGCTGGCCGCCCGCAGGTTGAACGGGTTTCCGAACCCAGGGATCACTTAATCTCCGCCCTGGGAGGCTGATCCGCCAACCTGTGTAAAGTCTCTGAAGTAGTAGTCGTGCCGGAGAAGGAGACCGGAGTGGACCCGGCTACTACAACAGAGGTGGATCAGTGGCCCTTCCGCCCGCCGTGCCAGCAACCGTATCATCTGTGTTGAGCTTCGGCAGTCTTAGTACCGCAACTTTTTGTCTTCTAAGCTGTCTGTGCAGTGAATCCTCATCCTTAGTCTAAGTAACTTCATACAAAATGGCCAGAAATAGAAAAAAGAAAAGAGTTTTTACAGCGGCTACTCCATCCACATATAATGTGGATTTTTGCAACATAAGGGGTAGTCACGCAAATCTTAACGCAGTCCATCACCATCTCGAGACTGCGCAGCCAACCATTCTTTTTCTAACGGAGACGCAGATATCCTGCCCGGCCGACACATCATACCTTCGTTATCCCGGCTACAAACTCGAGCACAATTTTTTGAGTCGTGCCGGTGTATGTATGTTCGTCCGGAAGGATATCTGCTGTCGCCGAATTCATAGCCTTGAAGACAGGGACCTGTCGATATTGTGGGTGCGCGTAGATCATGGCGGTCACACTCGTATCTATGCGTGCCTATACAGGTCTCATAGCGGTGACACGGACGTAACTCGACTCTTCACGCATCTGAGTTTGACGACTGACAAAGTTCTAGAGCAATATCCCACAGCAGAATTAGTTATTTTGGGAGACTTTAAAGCCCACCATCGTGAGTGGCTCAGTTCTCGAACCAATAACTATGCAGGAATATCTGCTCATGAATTTGCTCTGACCTATGGATTCTCTCAGCTGGTACTTTCTCCAACGAGAATACCAGATATAGAGGACCATACGAGCTCCTTACTGGACCTTCTGCTGACTACACGTCCGGATAGATACTCCGTCTCAGTGGATGCGCCTCTTGGCTCCTCGGACCACTGTCTCGTCCGGACTCAAATGTCATGCACACAACCCGATCCTTCTGGGACAACTAATTGGCATCGTGGCATTATAAGTCGGCAGACTGGGATGGATTGCGAGAATTTTAAGCATCGTACCCGTGGAGGCAGATCTGCTATAGCTCAGAAGATCCTGACGTCTGCGCAGCCGCAGTCACTGAGACATTCCTCGCTGGTATGGAATGTTTCATTCCTAACCTGCGAGTAGCTGCCGGCGTCAAAAAACGACCGTGGTTTAATAGGTCTTGCAAACTGCGTATGAGGCTTGGACCACGGCTCGTAATAAAAAGGATCCGAATATTTCTGAGTAAAAACGCAAATTAAATGCTGCCTCGAGGTTCAGTAAGAAAGCAACTGCCAGAGCAAAATTCCAATTCATCGGCAAAATAGGTGGGCGACTTGCGAGCTATCCTTCTGGGAGTCGTGCTTTCTGGTCGCTTGCTAAAGCTGCCGAGGGGAACTTCTGCCAGTCGTCGTTACCACCACTGCGAAAGACCGATGGTTACTTGGCCCACAGTGCAAAAGAGAAAGCCGCATTGGGCAGTCTCTTTGCCTCTAACTCGAATGTGTACGACGAAGGCGCTGTACCACCTACTTTACCGTGGTGCGGTAAGACCATGCCGGAAATCTCTATAACACAGCGCGAGGTCCGGCAGGTCCCTAGACGTTCATAAGTCGAGTGGGCCAGACGGCATACCAGCAGTGGTGCTTAAGCAGTGTGCTCCTGAGTTATGTCCTGTACTCACGCGCCTCTTCACGCTTTCCTACCACACTAGGCAATTTCCGTCTTCATGGAAGACTGCGAATGTGCACCCGGTGCCCAAAAAGGGCGATAGATCAGATCCATCGAATTACAGGCCTATCGCTATAACCTCTCTCCTCTCCAAGGTGATGGAGCGTTTGATCAACACGCAGCTTTTGAGATACCTAGAAAAACACGACCTGATCAGTGACCGTCAATATGGCTTTCCCCTCGGTCGCTCAACTGGTGACCTTCTAGTGTATCTCACACACCGATGGGCACTAGCCATTGAGAGTCAGGGGGAGGCATTGGCATGTAGCCTAGACATAGCGAAGGCGTTCGATCGGGTCTGGCACCGGGGTCTTCTATCGAATTTGCCATCTTACGGGGTGCCCGAGATTTTATGCAAATGGGTGGCTAGCTTTTTGTCCGGCAGACGCTTACGAGCCGTAGTTGACTGTAGTTGCTCTGATAGCATGGACATTAATGCTGGTGTCCCGCAAGGCTCTTTGCTGTCTCCTACGCTGTTTCTACTGCACATCAATGATATGTTGGACATCAACAACATACATTGATATGCAGATGACAGTACTGGAGACGCTTATTACACGGGCCGTGCAAGCATCCCACGTTCCGTTGTGGAGGAAAAGCGTGAAGAACTTGTGTCTCAAATCGGGATCGGTCTGTCCAAGGTCTCTGACTGGGGGCGGGAAAACTTGGTCCGATTCAACCCTTCAAAGACACAAGTCTGCGCGTTCACCGCTAAGAAAACCCCATTCACTGTAGTCCCACAATTCCAGAACACTCCCTTCTCCATCTCCAAGAACATTGGTATCCTTGGCGTGGACATCTCCAGCGATGTTCAGTTCCGAGATCATTTGCTAGACAAGGTTAAGCTGGCGTCCAAAAAACTTGGTGTACTCAACAGAGCGAAGCAATACTTCACGTCGGGGCAAAGGTTAAACGCTTGGGTTGTGGAATGAGCTCCATGCCAAGGTTTTCTCAAAGGAGTACAGTATGGGGTTCCTTAAAAAAGAAGTTATTAGATTTCTGAAGGGTCGGCAACGCGCGAGTGATGCTCCTGGTGTTGCAAGCGTCCATAGGCTACGGTGACCGCTTACCATCAGGCGGACCGTAGGCTAGTTTGCCACCTTAGTGGTATAAAAAAAAAAACGGGTTGCACTCTGGGAGTGCCGGCAGAAGTGAAAACATACTCGCTATTTACTTCCCATCACTTCTTATCCATATTTATTTATTAAAAACGTTGTTTATTTGACAGCTCAATCTGTCATAGAATTAAAATCCCATATCCAACCTCCCTGTACTAATCATACGAACGAACGAATAAGAATAATAACATTGTTTAATATTTTTATGACATAGCGTAGAAAATTGCCCAATTTTGAATTCATTAAACTCAAATACGAAATACATATCACAAATTCAGTTGTTATTCATAGACCACAAATGTTAAATGAGTGCGTGGAGTACAAAAGCTACACGTCACATAAATCGTGCCGACCGCGATCGGCTGACACCAACTATTTTAGAAACAATATTTCTTATTATTTTATTTAAAAAAGTTAAACTTACGTTTAATAAATAAAATTTTGAAAGATTAATTTAATTATTTATCATTACTACAACAAAATTTAATGTATAAGTACATGGAGGACCGAGTATGCTCGGTTTTTTTTAAACAGCGCCATCTATTGTCAAGTACCTTAAGCGTGGTTTAATTACGCCACCTATGGTCAAATAGCTTTAGTGTTGCTTATTACTACTCGCCAATAGATGTCAGGAAGAGTCATACTTTTCAGCTTATCATTGCCTGAAAACACGTATAAAACGACGTTTTCTAAAAATGAAACCTAGCTAGATCGATTTATCGCCCCCGAAAACCCCTACATACTAAATTTCATGAAAATCGTCGGAGCCGTTTCCGAGATTCAGATTATGTATATATACATATATACAAGAATTGCTCGTTTAAAGGTATTAGATATAATATTAATATGTATTTAATTCTTGACGACACAATCGATTTAGAATAAAAAAATAAGCATTTGCAGGTGACAGCCATCCCCTCAAAATAGAACAAGTTTTCGTCGTTTTTCTTTTCCTTTTAAATAAATGGTAGAAAATCCTAAATAAATATAGTCAGACCTTAGGTCTTGATGTATATTTCGTTGATTCTAATTTAGAAAAGCTCGTTCACAATGTGTCAGTGAACAATATGGGCTCGTTTATAATATGTGAGTGAATGCATCAGTGAGCAAAATGAGCTCATTCACATTGCGTTGGTAAATAGCATAAGCTAATTCTTAATGTGTCAATGAACAACATTGCCTTTGAAAATGTGTCAATAACAAATGTTTACTTAAACGAATAGGCTCGTTTATAATGTGATTATAAACAAGACGGACTGGACACGTCACGATGCGATTAAAAATTAACAGCATTGGCTAGTGCATAATTATATTTTATTTAATTACCTGTATGTACTGTTTTTTTCTTTCAGTACAGTTTTTTCATCACACTTACTCGTAATCAGTGTCATTACGTGTAGGCAAAGCAGGTGCTAAGACCTTAATTACTCCTCCTGGCCTACCTCAATGACTTCTTCTTTGTCAATTTTAATTTAATTCTGAAAGCAAACCACAATTTTTTTTAACCTCAATCAAAACCTTTAAAATCATAAATTCTCTAGATATCTAGCTGTGACACTCACCTGACAGTAGCGTTGTTTTCTCTACTTCTATTCCCGCTGTTATTTTAATTGTGTTTTGGTGAGTTTAGTTATTTACTCGCAAATTTGATGAAAAACATTGTGTGTAACACAAGCGGTACGGATATTACAAACTCGAGCCATTAAAGCTTTCAGCCTTAGGCATTATTTACATTTTCCGTTGCTATAAGAAACGTCATCACATTTACGAGTTATTAAAATTTTATTAAATTACATAAATACCACACCAAAAAATAAGTTATAAGACGGATTATATCTTATAAGGTTAACCTTCTATTTGCACTTAACAATTTAAAATTTCAGTCGTGTATTTTAAATAAACAACAGTACTTTATAAATTATTGTGACAAAAAAATCGGTTCACAAGTTTTTTGTTAACCGCAATTATTATTATTCAAATGAGTTTCTAAGAACACTTTCGGGTCGTCATTGAATTAACTACAATTAGCTTTACAAACTAATTACAATACTGTTTTATTGCCTGCTTCCAATAGGTACTCTTTGTAAAATCACAAACGAAACATAATATTATAGTGAATGAACTAAAAAAAACATGTTTTGTATTGAAACACTTAATAAACAAGATTTACAATGTAAATAGTTTGATTTAAAAAAAAAAAACAAAATTCAGGTAATGTTTCAATTGCCTATTGTTTTTCAGACTGCATAGGGGGGTACCATATGATACGTTAAAACTCTCCAATTATTATGCATTTAAAGTAACTCCCGAGAAAAATATATTCCTGCATCATATATCACTACACAGCAGACGTCCATTTATATACATTTACATTTTACAAACATGTGAATAAATAGGTATTCATATACATATAAAAAATACACATACAAGCACATATTCATATATACACACAGACATACGATATATATACTTGGCCCACAGTGCAAAAGAGAAAGCCGATCTATTGGGCAGTCGCTTTGCCTCTAACTCGAATGTGAACGACGAAGGCGCTGTACCCCCTACTTTCCCGTGGTGCAGTAAGACCATGCCGGAAATCTCTATAACACAGCGCGAGGTCCGGCGGGCGTTGCTTTCCCTAGACGTTCATAAGTCGAGTGGGCCAGACGGCATACCAGCAGTGGTGCTTAAGCAGTGTGCTCCTGAGTTATGTCCTGTACTCACGCGCCTCTTCACGCTTTCCTACCACACTAGGCAATTTCCGTCTTCATGGAAGACTGCGAATGTGCACCCGGTGCCCAAAAAGGGCGATAGATCAGATCCATCGAATTACAGGCCTATCGCTATAACCTCTCTCCTCTCCAAGGTGATGGAGCGTGTGATCAACACGCAGCTTTTGAGATACCTAGAAAAACACGACCTGATCAGTGACCGTCAATATGGCTTTCGCCTCGGTCGTTCAACTGGTGACCTTCTAGTGTATCTCACACACCGATGGGCACTAGCCATTGAGAGTCAGGGGGAGGCATTGGCATGTAGCCTAGACATAGCGAAGGCGTTCGATCGGGATTCAACCCTTCAAAGACACAAGCTTCCTGCCAAGGTTTTCTCTAAGGACTACAGTATGGGGTTCTCAAAAAAGAAGTTCTTAGATTTCTGAAGGGTCGGCAACGCGCGAGTGATGCCCCTGGTGTTGCAAGCGTCCATAGGCTACGGTGACCGCTTAACATCCGGCGGACCGTAGGCTTGTTTGCCACCTTAGGAATATAAAAAAAAAAAAAAAAAAATATATATATATAAATAAACAAATACATATAAGATATATATAAAATAAAACTATGCGTAAATTAACTTAGATAGGTCCTATCTTACGCAATCCTCGTTCGGCCGCCCGCCAGCGGCAGGGCTCTGAACGCGAGCTGGTGCATCACACAAACACGCACATATACATACATGCACACACACATTTAAACAGACATCGCACACCCGAAAGTCTCCAGACAGCATGGCAACAAATGCATATCATTTAAACTACCATCAGTTCGGAAACTAGCGTAAAGGGGAAAGAGAGATTTACACCTGTTACCATTCAGCCATGCTGGAACCAAGCCATCAATTACTCATCATCTATCCAAATATGTATATATACACACACGTACGTACTCGGGGGCCACACCCCCACACATCTAAAATCCAACCAAAACCAGACAACCAAAGGCGGATTGCACATGGTGCATCCGCTGGTAACTCGCCACCAACCACTATAAAGTTTAGAACAAAGTCATAACATTACTGTTAATTATTTTGGTTTGAATAGAAAATCTAATATTTATTTTGTATGATACTAGGCCATACAATTTTGTCATTATAATATGCTTTCTTACATAGCAGATATAAAATTGAAACTGTTTGTCACCTAAGTTAAAAAATTACACCGCTTCCCATAAATAATTTGTTTGCTTTGGTAAGACTAAAACTTTGGCATAGCAAGTTAATGTTTATTTCTAGAACCTAGTGCTTATATCACTGTGCGTCGGAAATTGGGATATTTTTTTTATGGACAAACATAATATTTTTGATAGAATATTTATTTCTTTATTTCTTTAAAAACATCCCTAAGAGAATCTCGGTTACCTAGCTTATAAATGCTTCGTACAGCTCTTTTTGTATTATAAATATGGTTTCAATATCAGCAGCAGAACCCCATAGCTAAATACCATAAGACATGATACTGTGGAAATAAGCAAAGTAAACAAATCTTGCTGCGGTTTAACTCTAATTTAATGCGCGCTGGACGGACGTCGCGTACTTGGCCAGTTTTTAACAAAAATATTAAGTATTAGGCTCTAAAATATTATTAAAATGGTCCTAAATTTAGATCTGTCCTAAGCCAGTACTTCATATAGGACAGATTAAAAGATAAGAGCTCGGCTCCTGACACTTCTGAGGGAAACTTTTTTAATATTTGCAGGAGTTTTTATCGGGATTAAATGAAAGCTCCGCGGCTCAGACGTCGGAGCTTTGCGGGAAATCGGTGTTAGTTTTTCATTTTGTTCTACATTTCTAAGAGACGTGGAATAATTAAATGTAAACAACAACGGCACATTATATTACACGGACGGTAAATTTAATGTTTTGATACTCTTTGGTATGTTGATTCGTGTTAAACCTGATTCGTGTTAAGCCCGCGAAAACATTGTCAAATTACTTATTTAAGGATTTTTTAAAGTAGGGTAAAGAAAAACAAAACCACGACTACAAAGCAAGTCTTTTTGCACTACAAATACTGTATAAAACATCGGTCAAGTGCAAGTTGGACTCACAAACTGTGGGTTCCGTACCACCATTTACGTAATTTACGAAAACAAATAAAAAGAAAGTGTGTGGCTAAGCGGTCACCCAGCCAATTACTGACTAAGCCCGACGTTGCTTAGCTTTGAATACCGTGTCTAACAAACAAATGTTTAACTGGTTCTCTTAGTAATCGCTAGATGGCGCTGATACGGGAATTTAAGATGGTAATGGCTCAGTTCAATCTCACACTTTGCCAGTTTTTATTATTTTTTGCTATAATTTAGAGCTTATACTATAATCACGGCAAACTGGAAGTTTGAATGTAGGTATTATTGTTTTTCTGATAGGTCATAAACAACGAAAACGTGTTTATTGTTTGGTGACCCCCATAAATGTGTCCATATTTAACTTTTTCTTATTTGTTATATAATACACCATTATAACTCATATTCGGTAAAAAGTTTAGGCTTTTACCTATTTTAGTATAAAAAAGTGTTTTTTCTCAAACATGCGTGTAAAATAACTAATCGTATTGACAACTGTATTGACAATAATAAAATTAGTTGAGGTAATTTTGCCGCTAATTCGCCGCGTTCAAATGTCGATTTCTTTTTTTACTTTTTTAAATTAATTTAATGGCGTATTCTTTTTGTTGTGCCAGTGCGAAATTTAAATAAAACTTGATGAGTTATTTAGTTACAATGTCCGGGCTTAAAAAAGTTCATTCTATTATTAAATTACATAGTTGACCGTTCCAGCGCTCCAGCAGTCAAATATGAAACATTGCGAGTCGCTCTCTGATACTGTACAAAACTAAATAAATAAATAAATAAAAATAAATCGTACTTGCAGTACTGTATCAGAAATCGACCCGCGATGTTTTATATTTGACCGATCGAGCGCTCGAGCAGTCAAATATGTCAGGTCGTTTGTAATTTTGTAGTGATTAACAATTTATATTTTAACCTCGTCTTACAAACCGTTTGCTAAAGTAAAAAACCATCGTCAGGTAACATCCTTCGGAACGCAAGGGCCAAATATACCTACCCTAGTAGTACATCTTCGAATAAACATAATATATTAGGTTTTAATTTAGTACTTAACTACGTAGAGGTCGGCGGCGCGATAGAAAACTCCCCAAGAGCCACCTGCCACAGGTGCAAGGACGGACTGTACGTCGGCCCCGTTGGTAGGACTGTTTAGGGCTGCGTTAATGAAATCAGTAATATCCTTACCGGATTTAATAATTTATTTATTCTAAAACACACGCCTATCATATACATATTTTAAGTTATGAACATAATGTTACAGTTTATGGTTATAAAGATAAATAAAATAGACAAATAAATAAAAAAGCTTTTTATTTCACACTAATTTGTAAGTAGTAAGTACAATTTGTAAGTAGTAAGTACAATTTGTAAGTAGTAAGTACAATTTGTAAGTAGTAAGTACAATTTGTAAATAGTAAGTACAATTTGTAAGTAGTAAGTACAATTTTAGGAATCCAAATTTCTGACACGATGATAGATATTACTATAGATATAAAATAATATGTTTAAGTTAATTAGATCGTAAGAAAATTTTTTTGGAGTAAATTGTAAATAAAATATTTGCTGTTGTGAGTAAACTCTCAGTCGAGGGTGAAGGCCTGGGTATAAATAAAATATTAAATGTAAAAACAGTCGTGGTACTAGCCTAACGGACTACACTCTAGACTACGGTGTAATTGTAATATTCTCACTGAATATTGTAGTGGAGTATATATTGCGGGTCGTTATAGCCTTCCAGACAACACTCAGTGCACAGAGGTTTAAAATATTTGAATTTCGCAAATCCTCCTGCAAATTATTTTCGTCCTTATACTGGTCGTCATATTCCACATACTCGTGATATCCTGATTTTGAAGACATACACGAAACTCCACAGTAACTCTGATGAAGGCGCTTGCGAACAAATCTTGATATTTTCCCATTTTGGTTTTTTGATTTTTCTTTCTATATATTCCTCCTTATACGCATCGTATTGTTTAAGTTTTCCAATATTGTTACAACACAAAAAAACTAATATATATCTCCAATTAGTCTAATTATTTCACACATAAAATAAAAATAAGTGCACGATGACCGCTACACAAAATGTGCACGAAATATTTATTGTTTTCAAATAGTGTACGATGGCTTCACTTAGCACCTGTTAAAGTTAAAGTGTAAAACGAAGGGCGAATCTCTGAAGTTTAATCTATATTGTACGCCAAAACACAAAAAAGTGACGTCATAACAATGATTGAAAATACAATAGTTTAAGAGAGGTAGGGCACTGCAAGTACTTGCTCGAATAAGCCATCCGAACAACTAAAGCAGGGCATAGCGAGTACTTGCTCGAATGAGCGGCCCGAACTGGGGAAGTACCTCCACCTTACAGAAAACCGCGGCCATAATAACACTAACATTGAGTAGTGTTGTGTTCCTGGCGGTGAGTAAGGTTGCCAGAGCTCTTTGAGGATTCGCTGCGCGGACAGCGGAGGACCGGCGGTGCTTGTTGCTGTCATGCTCGGCGTAGACGCGGCGTGCTGGTTCGGCGGTCAGGGAGACCTGATGAAACGGCTGACCGCTGGCCGCCCGCAGGTTGAACGGGATCCCGAACCCAGGGATCACTTAATCTCCGCCCTGGGAGGCTGATTCGCTAGCCTGTGTAAAGTATCTGAAGTGGTAGTCGTGCCGGAGAAGGAGACCGGAGTGGACCCGGCTACTACAACAGAGGGGGATCAGGGGCCCTTCCGCCCGCCGTGCCAGCAACCGTATCATCTGTGGCGAGCTTCGGCAGTCTTAGAACCGCACCTTTTGTCCTCTAAGCTGTCTGTGCAGTTAATCCTCATCCTTAGTCTTAGTAACTTTTTTTTATATATATAATGGCCAGAAGACAGAAAAAGAAAAGAGTTTGCACAGCGGCTACTCCATCCACATATAATGTGGATTTTTGCAACATCAGGGGTATTCACGCAAATCTTAACGCAGTCCACCACCATCTCGAAACTGCGCAGCCGACCATTCTTTTTCTAACGGAGACGCAGATATCCTGCCCGGCCGACACATCATACCTTCACTATCCCGGCTACAAACTCGAACACAATTTTATGAGTCGTGCCGGTGTATGTATGTTCGTCCGGGAGGATATCTGCTGTCGCCGCCTTCATAGCCTTGAAGACAGGGACCTGTCGATATTGTGGGTGCGCGTAGATTACGGCGGCCACACTCGTATCTATGCGTGCCTATACAGGTCTCATAGCGGTGACACGGACGTAACTCGACTCTTCACGCACCTGAGTTTGACGACTGACAAAGTTCTAGAGCAATATCCCACAGCAGAACTAGTTAATTTGGGAGACTTTAACGCCCACCATCGCAAGTGGCTCAGTTCTCGAACCAATAACTATGCTGGGATATCTGCTCATGAATTTGCTCTGACCTATGGATTCTCTCAGCTGGTACTTTCTCCAACGAGAATACCAGATATAGAGGAACATACGAGCTCCTTACTGGACCTTCTGCTGACTACTCGTCCGGACGGGTACTCCGTCTCAGTGGATGCGCCTCTTGGCTCCTCGGACCACTGTCTCGTTCGGACTCAAGTGTCATGCACACAACCTGATCCTTCTGGGCCAACTAATTGGCGTCGTGTGTGGCACTATAAGTCGGCAGACTGGGATGGATTGCGAGAATTTTACGCATCGTACCCGTGGAGGCAGATCTGCTTTAACTCAGAAGATCCTGACGTCTGCGCAGCCGCAGTCACTGAGACAATCCTTGCTGGTATGGAATGCTATATTCCTAACCCGCGAGTAGCTGCCGGCGTCAAAAAACGACCGTGGTTTAATAGGTCTTGCAGAAAAGCTAAAATTCTTAAGCAAAATGCATATCAGGCTTGGACCACGGCGCGTTTTAATAAGGATCCGAATATTTCTGAGTTAAAACGCAAATTAAATGCTGCCTTGAGGTTCAGTAAGAAAGCAACTGCCAAAGCAAAATTCCAATTCATCGGCAAAATAGGTGGGCGACTTGCGAGCTATCCTTCTGGGAGTCGTGCTTTCTGGTCGCTTGCCAAAGCTGCCGAAGGGAACTTCTGCCAGTCGTCGTTACCACCACTGCGAAAGACCGATGGTGACTTGGCCCATAGTGCTAAAGAGAAAGCCGATCTACTGGGCAGTCTCTTTGCCTCGAACTCGAATATGAACGATGAAGGCGCTGTACCACCTACTATACCGTGGTGCGGTAAGACCATGCCGGAAATCTCCATAACGCAGCGGGAGGTCAGGCGGGCGTTGCTTTCTCTAGACGTTCATAAGTCGAGTGGGCCAGACGGTATACCAGCAGTGGTGCTTAAGCAGTGTGCTCCTGAGTTATGTCCTGTACTCACGCGCCTCTTCGCGCTTTCCTACCATACTAGGCAATTTCCGTCTTCATGGAAGACTGCGAATGTGCACCCGGTGCCCAAAAAGGGCGATAGATCAGATCCATCGAATTACAGGCCTATCGCTATTACCTCTCTCCTCTCTAAGGTGATGGAGCGTGTGATCAACACACAGCTTCTAAGATACCTAGAAGTACACGATCTGGTCAGTGACCGTCAATATGGCTTTCGCTACGGTCGCTCGACTGGTGACCTTCTAGTGTATCTCACACACCGATGGGCACTAGCCATTGAGAGTCAGGGGGAGGCATTGGCATGTAGCCTGGACATAGCGAAGGCGTTCGATCGGGTCTGGCACCGCGGTCTTCTATCGAAGTTGCCATCTTACGGAGTGCCCGAGGGTTTGTGCAAATGGGTGGCTAGCTTTTTGTCCGGCAGACGCATACGAACCGTAGTTGACGGTAGTTGCTCTGATAGCATGGACATTAATGCTAGTGTCCCGCAAGGCTCTGTGCTGTCTCCTACGCTGTTTCTACTGCATATCAATGACATGTTGGACATCAACAACATACATTGCTATGCAGATGACAGTACTGGAGACGCTTTTTACACGGGTCGTGCAAACATCCCTCGTTCCGTTGTGGAGGAAAACCGCGGAGAACTTGTATCATACTGTCCCAGGTCTCTGACTGGGGACGGGTAAACTTGGTCCGATTCAACCCTACAAAGACACAAGTGTGCGCGTTCACCGCTAAGAAAACTCCATTCACTGTGGTCCCACAATTCCAGAACACTCCCCTCTCCATCTCCAAGAGCATTGGGATCCTTGGTGTCGACATCTCCAGCGACGTTCAGTTCCGAGATCATTTACAAGATAAGGTGAAGCTGGCGTCCAAAAAACTTGGTGTACTCAACAGAGCGAAGCAGTGCTTCACGTCGGGGCAAAGGTTGTTACTCTACAAGTCGCAAGTTCGGCCCCATATGGAGTACTGCTGCCATCTCTGGGCAGGTGCACCCGGATACCAGCTTGGCCCTTTTGACTCGGTTCAGCGACGGGCTGTGAGAATTGTCGACGATTCCAAACTCACTTGCGGTATCGAGCCCTTAAGTCTGAGGAGAGACTTTGCCTCACTGTGTGTGTTCTACCGCTTGTACAATGGGTTGTGTTCTGAGGAATTGTTCGAAATGATGCCCACGGCTACTTTCTACCATCGCACCGCTCGCCATCGGCAGGGAATTCATTCTCACACTTTAGAACCTAAATGGTCGCGTACAGTGCGGTTTCAGAGAAACTTCCTCCCGCGAACGCTTAAGTTGTGGAATGAGCTCCCTGCCAAGGTTTTCTGCAAGGACTACAGTATGGAGTTCTTCAAGAAAGAAGTTATTTGATTTCTGAAGGGTCGCCAACGCGCAAGTGATACCCCTGGTGTTGCAAGCGTCCATAGGCTACGGTGACCGCTTACCATCAGGCGGGCCGTAAGCTTGTTTGCCACCCTAGTGGTATAAAAAAAAAAAAAAAAACTCGAAATAAAAGTCCAAGATAGCTTTTCTCTAAAAGAGAAACGCATTCTAACTTTCATTCTTATTCGTTATATATATAATTACCCTACGGCAAAAGTTCGGAGCACAGAGCTACATGGGGGGTAGCTCTATGCTCTATGGTTCTAAGATACATATTTTATAGAACACAGGTGAATAGAGCTGGTCATAAGAGTGATGGCAACAGTTTCGGTCAAATATTGAAATCTTTGAGCAAGTCAAAGTCAAAAGTATTCGAAGTTATCAACCTACGTACTTATCGTTATTAAATCAATTTAAATATTTAACATATTTTTAACATTCAGAATAGAATTTACAAATTTGTTACTTAAAATTGTTATGTATATCGCTAGTCTGCAATATATTAGATTACAAATTAAATTAAGCAAATAAATGCTAATATTTAATTTTTTACTTTAAGAAAATAATTTATATATATGTTTTTTTTTTTCTTCAATTTTTAAAAAAAATAAATTATTCTGTAATTACGTTTTTAATATACAAGTAAGTAAGGAAACACATTTTATTATAACTATAGTTTAATAATTTTTATCAAAATAAGGCATGTATATAAATTTTAGTTCTTTAGGTATTTATGCTGTTATGTTATATACCATCCTGAATATTCAGTAAGAGACATAGATTCCTGGTCTCCCCAAACGATCCTGTCCCCAAACCAATTGGTGTTATGGTCTAACCGCAATCCTTGGTTGAAGTGATTATTGACGATTGTAAATAGCAGATCATCATTTACTTTTACAGCTTCCAATATCCAAAGATATTTGCTTTCTTCAGAAGATTTCGTTGCTTTAACTTTTCTGTTGCCTTTTTCATCTGGAATTTCATCCAGTTCTAAATAAATATTGTGTTTATTACTCATTATTTTAAAGTATAGCTTATTGTTTAACAAAATTGGAATGAAATTCCAGTAAGAATTTATTTCTCTTTTATCACTTCCATCGCCCCAAGCGAAACTAATACCTTCAGAATTTATGTCAAAAGACAATTTTAGAGGTAAAAAATATTTCCTATTTATTATTTCAACTTTTTCACCATTAAATATTTTTTTGATTTGTGAAGAAAAGTTATTTATTACTATTTCTTTGCTGTCACTGTTCCACAGTTTATAAGAAAATTCTAAAATACAGTTTGTTTTGTCTTTAAGCAGCATATTAAACACATTTACTATAACATAGTTTTTGTTATTCAAAAATAAGTTTTTAGTGACATTTAAGGCATTTTCATGTTCACCAGCTCTTATAAAATGTAACAAATTTTGATGTATATCCGTCTCATTCAAGTAGGTTCTACTGGTGTCAAACAAGGTTACGTGTTTTAGTGATTCTGACAAGCTGTTGCCTTGGCAATAAAGTATTCCTTTCTTTTCAAGTTCTTTCTCAAGATTTTTTATGTCTTGGCTGTTGGGATTAAAACCGAATACAACTACTTGACCAACAGTCTCATTGATCATTCGACCGATATCTTTCGCGCAACTCTTGTTGATTGGAGCTCCCATTAGCGTTACTGTTTTAACGGAATTGTCTTTGATATAGCTGCTGGTGTCACAATTAGTATAACTTATAACTGGAACTCTGTTTGGTATTTTCTTGTCAGTGTCCGGACCGTTGCTAACCAGTTGGTAATGATGGTTTACATTATAGCAGTCTGAAAATCCACTTGCTCCAGCGGTCGTCACTATTTTGCCTTCACCCCAGTAGTCCACGAGTTCTATAAAACTTTCACTTGTGGACGGTATCTTCACTAATTTATATTGGCCTATATACGGAACTTCTGAATAAGGATAAACTTTGTCCACATTTGTCACATAATTTGGTGATTTTGCAAAATTCCATGTCGTTATTGAATGCATTTAATAACGTTCAAACAGTAATTTGCAAATTGTTATTAAAGGAAGTTAAACAATAAATAAGTTGCAAGTCAACAGTACTATATATTTGTACATTTATCAAGTTCTAAAACAGAATGACACTCCACATAAATATTTTTAGCCACATTGTAGTTATCAGTTCTTTCAAAACCACAAAATATCAAACTCAACAAAGTTATCTCGGTGTTGGCCAGTGTCGACGTGCGCGGTGATACTGGTCACTCATGCAATACTAGTTAGTGTCCATTGCTTGGCATGCCATAACTTTGTGGACGAACATTTCTAATTTGTTTCATCAAACAAGTTAAAAACTTTAACTTAACCAGAAAAACACTCTTGGGAGTTGATTTCATTAAACGACATTTAATGAAAACCAATTTTGAATTATCAGAATGTCAGTATCGTACCGTACGGTCGTACCTACCATAACTTATTCTGGCTAGCGATTGGAGTTGGCTCGAAACGAATCTTAATAAATGTCTTATTGGCTTTAATAGATACATATTACCAAAGCAAAAAGACGATAGAAGAACAAACAGCCTGAATCATCGGTACAGATTTTCACTTTAGTATTTGTGTCGAGTTCTCATGAGACGAGTAAATCACAGTTCGCGTGATAGATATTTTCGAGCGGGATCGCTACTCGCTAGAGACAGAGGGCTTTATTGCCCGCTCCTCCGATAAAAGCTCTATTCGTGTCACATAAATCACGTCTACTAAGGTTTTAGTGTTGTTCGTTTTACGTTTATTGAAGAATACAAAACGGAAACTGACGTTATGAAACTGAGGCGGTCATTCGTTAATATGATTGAAAACTCAAGTATTTGTTTACTTAAAGATAGCTGCATAAGCTATTACTATAGTTTCACATTTTATTGACAATCATCATACACATTTATGCACAGCTAATATTTGCTCGTAATTCTTTTATTTGGTTTTGCCCAAGAAAAATGACAAAATAGCTTCCCAATATATGTTGACAAAAAAGTAAATCGCAATTTACTTTACTGTAGGTGGCGCTGTGGTCAAGTTATGTCACACGTCATGCCAGTTACCTAACGGATGCTCTTCCAAAACGGATGGACCGATTTCGATGATATTTTTTTTGTGTGTTTGAGCGGATGGCTGGATGGGTTTGATCCACAATTAGACTCGATAGGTGGCATTGCGATCGGGTTCTAGGATTTTTTATTATTTTGCGAAATTTATTTTCTTAATTTTGAGATCATTCGTCAACAACGCATATCGAAAAAAATGCTTTTATTTCTCATACTCGGAAAGTACGCTCGAAGTTATCTAAACAGAGGAACGAAGATAGCACTTTACGTCCCTGTGAAACGATTTTCCATGGATAACAATTATCTTTGCTGTTAAATTATTACATTTTTTAATTTCCATAGATTTGAGCTAAATATTTACCATCTTCAACGAAGAACGAGAATAATAGCCACAAAAAAAGATACATAAAAAGGCGGAAAAGCGGCTATTCAATCTTCAGTGGTTTCGTCGAATACTAAGGCCGAATATAAACGTATAACAGAGATTTTAGGCAAAATGAGTTCATCACATTCAAATATAAATTTAACGCCTGATCTCATTAGAGAAGAGGCTAAAATAATAAATAATTTCACAATAGCAGATATTTTCACAATATTGTTCATTTATATTTTGATAAAATCTTTTTATTTACTTCCTTATATTATATTAGAAATGAAAAAAAACAGAGTGTTTATATCGAGTTAAAGATATTATGTAGGCAAGCCATCGTTAATGCAAGATAACAAAATAAAGTGTAAATATGTTCCATATAAAAAAAATATTTATACTTGCAAATTGCCACTGTTCAGTTTTTGTCACGTAAACGTCTCTGTAGCAGCAATATCATGTTTTTGTTACGTGAACGTCTCTGTAGTAGCAATATCATGTTTTTGTTACGTGAACGTCTCTGTAGCAGCAATATCATGTTTTTGTTACGTGAACGTCTCTGTAGCAGCAATATCATGTTTTTGTTACGTGAACGTCTCTGTAGCAGCAATATCCAGTTTTTGTCACGTGAACGTCACTGTAGCAGCAATATCATGTTTTTGTTACGTGAACGTCTCTGTAGCAGCAATATCCAGTTTTTGTCACGTGAACGTCTCCGTAGCAGCAATATCCAGTTGTTGTCACGTGAACGTCTCTGTAGCAGCAATATAATGTTTTTGTTAAGTGAACGTCTCCGTAGCAGCAATATCCAGTTGTTGTCACGTGAACGTCTCTGTAGCAGCAATATCATGTTTTTGTTACGTGAACGTCTCCGTAGCAGCAATATCCAGTTGTTGTCACGTGAACGTCTCTGTAGCAGCAATATAATGTTTTTGTTAAGTGAACGTCTCTGTAGCAGCAATATCCAGTTTTTGTCACGTGAACATCTCTGTAGCAGCAATATCATGTTTTTGTCACGTGAACGTCTCCGTAGCAGCAATATCCAGTTGTTGTCACGTGAACGTCTCTGTAGCAGCAATATAATGTTTTTGTTAAGTGAACGTCTCTGTAGCAGCAATATCCAGTTTTTGTCACGTGAACATCTCTGTAGTAGCAATATCCAGTTTTTGTCACGTGAACATCTCTGTAGCAGCAATATCATGTTTTTGTTACGTGAACGTCTCCGTAGCAGCAATATCCAGTTGTTGTCACGTGAACGTCTCTGTAGCAGCAATATCATGTTTTTGTTACGTGAACGTCTCTGTAGCAGCAATATAATGTTTTTGTTAAGTGAACGTCTCTGTAGCAGCAATATCCAGTTTTTGTCACGTGAACGTCTCTGTAGCAGCAATATCATGTTTTTGTTATGTGAACGTCTTTGTAGCAGCAATATCACGTCTTTGATACGCGAACGTCTCTGTAGCAGCAATATCCAGTTTTTGTCACGTGAACGTCTCTGTAGCAGCAATATCATATTTTTATTACGTGAACGTCTCTGTAGTAGCAATATCCAGTTTTTGTCACGTGAACATCTCTGTAGCAGCAATATCCAGTTTTTGTCACGTGAACATCTCTGTAGCAGCAATATCATGTTTTTGTTACGTGAACGTCTCCGTAGCAGCAATATCCAGTTGTTGTCACGTGAACGTCTCTGTAGCAGCAATATAATGTTTTTGTTAAGTGAACGTCTCTGTAGCAGCAATATCCAGTTTTTGTCACGTGAACGTCTCTGTAGCAGCAATATCATGTTTTTGTTACGTGAACGTCTCTGTAGCAGCAATATCATGTTTTTGTTACGTGAACGTCTCCGTAGCAGCAATATCCAGTTGTTGTCACGTGAACGTCTCTGTAGCAGCAATATAATGTTTTTGTTAAGTGAACGTCTCTGTAGCAGCAATATCCAGTTTTTGTCACGTGAACGTCTCTGTAGCAGCAATATCATGTTTTTGTTACGTGAATGTCTCTGTAGTAGCAATATCACGTCTTTTATACGTGAACGTCTCTATAGCAGGAATATCACGTCTTTGATACGAGAACGTCTCGTTAACAGCAATATCACGTGTTTGTTACGTGAACGTATCTAAAGCAGCAATATTAAGATAAATTACAGATTAAAATATCTAGTGAAGTTTTGACTCACGTTAAAACTTGTAATTGCATGCTTGTAGTGTGCGTACACGCTCATATTTTGAACAGACAGCTTTCATACAAACTTGAATAGGCGCGACATTACCGCCCATGAGTTCTTTAAACGGTCGCTTTGCTTTGAAAAAAGTAAAATTTAGATAGAAAAAGCCTGTGGGAATAATTAAGGTCATAGCACCCGCTTTATAAGCACGTAATGTCACTGTTTACGAGTAAATTTTGGTGTTTTAGAAAAGTTAATATCGCGATTTAATAAATGTATTAAGCTCAAGGGAGAATATAATTTTATCGTTTTATTTAATTTACAACACTTTTTTCGCGGATTTTTGGACCTCCTTTCGTGCATTAGCTGGACATAAGCTATATGTTTATGTACCTAACGGTTTATAACACACCTCACTTGTATGACACCAACTTCAAACTCTTATTCAGATCAGATTTTTTAGAAATAAGTAATTATTTTTACATTTGTAGTGCATCTTTTTGAATCCGGTTGTTTTTTTGTGAAAAAGTTTTAGTGACGAATTGCTTTTCTTCTCGTACACTTAAACATCTATACTTGTCACCAAAATTTTATACAATCATCAACACAAAAGGCGTGTTTCACCAGTTATAAATTAACATCAAATATTTAATTATTTTTATTAATATGGGACCACCTCTGGAGCATACTCTTTTGAATAAGAGTCTTTAGAATTTTTGAAATCGGTTCACAATTAACGGAGAAATCGGTGGACATACGTAAAAAAAATATCCTATCGAATATAGAACCTCCTTCTTTTTTAAAAAAACTCTAGCAGCTAACTAGCGCCGTCAGTTGTTATCCTCTAGCAGCTAACTAGCGCCGTCATTAGATATCCTCTAGCAGCTAACTAGCGCCGTCATTAGATATCCTCTAGCAGCTAACTAGCGCCGTCATTAGATATCCTCTAGCAGCTAACTAGCGCCGTCATTAGATATCCTCTAGCAGCTAACTAGCGCCGGCATTAGATATCCTCAATCAACAAACGGCTACTTTTAGCAGAAATGCCAACTACTAACAGCTTTTACTTAAAAACGATATAAAACCTTCTAAAAATAGCTTATGACTAATTTGAAACCATTTTGACTTTGACTTTTTTTGACTTTGAAATATATTTACTGAAAAATGCCTATAATGTGATTATTATTTTGACAACCTTCTTTGAGCAAAGTCGACCTGGCCGCGCTACCCGACTATAGCTGCCAGCAAAGTTGTATGAAATATAATTACCGGTGAGTTTTAGCCACCACTAATTTAATTTAAAAATGCATTAAATGAAAAATATTGTAAAGCCTTATTAAAAAGACGCGGGAAAACAATTAAAGCGCAGTACTGTAAAAATTTGAGCAAGTTCAATTGTGAAAATGTTCTCTTCATCCGACGAATCCCCCAATCAGACCTTCAAGAGGAAGTCAAATTAGTAATTGAATATCAATTGGCACAAAAGTCAAAGGAAAAAATACCAACTTGCCTATGAAAAGTTTACACACTGGAAAATTGATAGAAAGTCAAAGTCGTTATCGGAGAATGCTTACAATAGTTACATAAGTATTTATAAGTTACAGAATATAAGACTCGTAAACCTTCAGTTATTACATTATTTTCATATTTTTCAATCTTATTCTAAAGAAAACACATAAACTCGGATCTGATACATTCATATAATTTATGTTTAAAATAAAATTTTATTTTAAATTATAATAACGTTTCTATCTTTCCGCTAGGTTTCCGTTAGGCCGGTCACACAACGAACATTCGGGCACGATCTGTCACAGAAAGCGGGTCGCTTATGACATTTTTAATTAGATCCGTCACATAATAAACAGCCGGCGCTTCCGGACATTTGAGTGATATATTTACGGATGTATAAATTTTATTAATTTCACCACATAGGTATCTGTGTCGCACGTAACGTAAACAGATTATTGATTTATCGCAATTAACCTAGAAACACAGCACAGGAAGCAATATGCATACATGTAGGTACCTACAGGTTGGTGCATAAAATATGTAGAGCGATTAGACAAAGGAAATTTCAGAGTTACGTGTCAAACCTGAAACAAAGGGATCAAGTATTGCAAAACCAAACTATTATACTCTAAAAACCGGCCAAGTGTGAGTAGTACACGCATTAAGTTAGGATTCCGTAGAATGAGAATTATTGCGGATATCTAAAAAACGTATGAAGCAATTTTGTCCAACGAAATTTTGTTTGGTAGTATTTATAAAAGCCTTGTAATAATATTTTTTTGTCATTTGGTCACGCTTACCAGTATTTAATAAATATTGTTTGTGTTAAATACTTGTAAGCGTGACCAAAACCAATAAGCTACTTTAGCACTTCGTTATTGTTTTCTAAACTTACTAGCTGTCCCGGCGAACGTTGTTCCGCTGCCGTCCCTCTGTACCCGGCGAAAGTTGGTTTTTACCTATAGTGCCCGAGTCCGGCTCGCACTTGACATATCGAGATAAAAACTATCCTATCTTTTAAGTTGGATCAAATAACAGATATTTACGAAGTTTGATCAAAATCGGTTCAGTAGTTTAGGAGTCCATTGAGGACAAACATTGTGACACGAGATTTATATATATTAAGATATAATGACCAATGAATTGGAATTCGACTTCACGTCATGTTCAATAACGTGAAGCCAAAAGATCCTGTAACTGCTATGATAAAATAAAAGTTACATTAGACGATACAATCTGACGCGAGATTGAACCTTGGTATCACTAAACAGTTTTATGCTACGTAATGACGTGGACGTCATTGCTACTATGGATAGTCGGACGCGTGGCCATAGTTACAGCGGTTTAAGGGCCCTCTTACACCCCACTAGCGCCGCAATTAGATATCCTCAATTTTCTCTTCGTAGAAAACGAATTTCTTAAATCCAATTGTCGCAAATATTAAAGCTAGATACAACAATAGAAGAAAAGAAACAGAAAAAAAAAAACGAGTTGCACTCCGGGAGTGCCGGCAGAATTGAAAACCTTTACACACGATTCGCGCTTAACACTCAAATTTGTCACAAGACATGTCTTTGACATTGTCAAGAAATAATAATGTTTGTTTATTTACTTTTTTGACGTAGTATATTTGACATCGCAATCTGTCATAGAATTAAAATTCCATATCCAACCTCCTCGCGAAAATAATCGCGAATACTAAAAATAAAAATTATAATAGGCGTGGCATTACGGTTTCCGTCTTACGAATTTCCACGATTAGGACAAGTGACCTGACGCGAGTTTATCATTTTTTACCCATACCAAAAAAAGTGCACAACGCCGCTAAAAAAGTTTTCACTTCAAATAGGAAGCAAAAATAGGAGCAAATTATACTGGCCCACATTATATCAATTTGCAATGCTTTATGTATGTCTTGACACATAATACATTCTGACCGCTGTGGTACGATGGTAAGTTGTAGAAACAATCAGCTTGTTAACAGACGCACCGATGCGGCTGTGATTCTAATTGATTCAATAAAAATGAGGCAGGTAAAAATATTCAAATAATAGGTCTAGCTTTAGTAGGTAAGTAATTCTTGTAGTTGCGCGCGATGGAAGGTCAATACACACACATTGCAAACACAACAAAAGTTACTAAATCTATACCATACAGCTCAAAAGTTTGTTCTTGTGAACGTTTAACAACATCTTTGCTTTTGAATTTATTTAATTGTTAACGCGTAGATATTAACGATCCCACACGAATTGTTTTTACTCTTAAGAATGCACTTAAATACAATTATCCGGAATGTTTGACATTGATTAATGTTTTTTTAGCCAATGCTTAGTTAGGATAATACATCAACAATCCTGGATTCCTAAAAATAATTCAATTTGTAATTCTTAGCCGCCTGGCTAAGAATATTTCAAAGCAAAATGTCTGTCGGCTTAATAGCCTTTACAATACGTAAACTATGGGACTTGTCCGTTGTCTTGTGTTTTAGTTTAATTCGGTTACTGATCACTTGAGCGGTCACTAGTACTCATATTAGCACTATAACAAATATACTAATATGTAATTGGTCTAAATACTAATTGGTGTCTGGTGTCTGGTGGAAAGGTGTAACTTTTAATATATACACTATCAATGGTGAAAGGTTGAAATGCGACTGAAAAATGCTGATGCTATTTCGATTAGATAATAATAATAGTAATCATAAAAACTCTTTATTGCACAAAATCAAACACAAAAATAGTTTTTACTATACAGGTACAAATTGCGAAGTTATCGCTATAAAGCGATATCTCCCAGATAACCTTTGGGTGAAGGAATTTAAAAAAACGTTAAAAGTTTCATGATAGTGGGTGCGTTGAGATAAATTAATAAACAAATTAATTATTAAACAATGTAATGTTATAAATATTATATTATATAATAATATACATTAATATTCAATAACTATATATACCTACATATACATATTTATATAAATAAATGTAAAATATATACGTGGGACACTCAGAAAGTTTTGAGAAACTAAAAAACTAACTTCTATGGATAAATTTTTTAATTTAATCTTTTCAAAGAACTCTTCACCAGCCTGTGTACAAAGTTTCATGCATCTGAAAAAAATTTCGAATCATTTTTTCCAGTCCGCCGCAAACACCTCGTCCACGGCCTTCTTGAACGGTGCTAGCGCATCTTTCGGCGACGAAAACTGTATGCGGGCGCGTTGTCATGGTGAAGCAGTACCCCGCGGAGCCCAGTGTTCGATCGCTTGTTGCTCATTGCAGACAGACTTCTGGGCGGCATTTTGTGGAATACCAAAGTGTCAAAGTGAGGAAACTAGCCATCTAAATTTTCCCTGCGCTTCTCGATCGCTTCACTTTCGTAGGCGTTGGTTCATTTTGAAACAGCTAAATTGTCTACTGACGCTTTGTTTCTGGATCTTTTTGATAACTCCAGGATTCGCCACCTGTCATAATGTCGTAAACGCGCTGAGACGAGCCTACTTCAAATTTTTGAATCATATCACGGCACCACTCCACACGGGCCTGCTGAGCTTCGGTGAGGTTGTGCTATCCCCCTCACGCAAAGGTGCTCATGTAGAATCTTGTGAACGCTCCCCGAAACAATCTGCTATGTATGCTGAATCTCGTCGTATGTAATTCGCCTGTTTTCTTGAAGTAATTTTTTTACTGCCAGCACACTTTCTTCCGTGACAGCCTTCGTAGGAAGACCACTCCTTTGTTCATCGCCCAAAGTAAGGCTACCGCGCCTAAACTCGCTATGCCAACGGTAGATGGTTGATTTTAAAGGTCCTTCATACATTAAGGCATTTGAAGTCGGTCAAATGAATTATCATGTTTTAAGCCACATTTAAAATCGTAGAAAATCATCGCACGAAAATGTTCTCGATGCAGAGTTTTTAAATAAGACACGATAATTTAAAAAACACGTGGAGGGAAGTTCGAAGTTCGAACAATGGTTTTTTACTTTTAAACAACCATTTTTTTCAAAATAATTACTAGTTGCCAGTGCCTTATACATAACAACTTTTTTTTCGCATAGCTATCTGCGTGGCCTGGTATCTATATAAGGATAGAAATTATACTAGCGATTATAATATACTAGTTTTTTATTTATTTATTTGCTCAAGTGGTCAATTATCGGTTTTTTGAATGTTTTCCAGGACTGCGTTCGTTTTAAGTTCAAAGGTAATGTATTCCACAACTTGATCGCTTTTACAGTAAATGAGTGATCATACATTTGTGAATTGTGCGTTGTTTGGAGTTTTTAACAACAAGCTTGTGGAGTCACGAAGTAAACAAGAACCAATGAAATTGAAGCATTTTTTAAATATACCGGTGATCAAGGATTGAACAGGACGCTATAAAGAAGACTAGGACATGAGTATTTCTGCGAACACGAATTGGGAGCCACTTGAGCTTTGTTCGGAATTCGGATGTGTGGTCATACTCTCGCAGACCAAATCTGATGCATAAGTTTTAAAGTCAGTCAACCTTATCAAGCTGCTCCTCAGTGAGGTCAAGATAGCTAGCATCTGTATAGTCGAGAACAGGAAGAAGTGACTGAGCAAGAGCAATTTTGGTGAGAGTATGTAGAAAATTGCGTAGTCTACTTAAAGACTTCGCGCTAGCAAATATTTTCTTACTCACTTTCTTAATCTGTGGACCCCATGATAGAGTTTCATCGATAAGAATACCTAAGCTTTTTACAGTATCACTGTATGGAACAGGGACTTTATTTACACAGACTGGTGGAATTTGTTGTCGATCAATCTTGGAAATTAGTTTTTTACTACTAATGATTGTAATAGCATTTGACGACTCAATAATAGAAGCTTGCGTGTATATTTGAAGATTGTCTGCATAGAGATGGTAGAGAGAAGATATGTGAGATGTAATTAGATTGATGAAAATTGCAAAGAGAAGTGGTAACAACACATCACCTTGCGAAATGCCAGCAAAAGTGTCACAGTATGTAGAGAATAAATCATCGACCGAAATGCGTTGCCGGCGTTCCTGCAAGTAACTATAAAACCAATCGATAACTGTTGGAGATATGTTAACAGAACAAAGTTCATGTAGCAAAATATCGAAGTCAACTGTATTAAAAGCATTGCTAAAGTCTTATAATGTTAATACTATGACTTGCTTATTTTCCATGCCTAGACGAATATCTTCTGTAACTTTAACAAGTGCAGTAGCCGTACTATGGACAGGACGGAAACCAGATTGGAGTAGATTTAATAACGTGTTTTTTGTCAAAAAACAAGATAATTGTTGCTGAACAAGACGTTTAAGTATCTTTGACAGGGTAGGATAGATATAGGTCTAAAATCGGAGTAGGAATGTAGCATTAGATTTCTTTGGTATAGGAATAATAATGGCATTTTTCAATGATTCAGGAATGGTACAGGTGGATATTGAGTGATGAAGGTTATTTGTTATAACAGGAACAACAGCATTGGAAGAAATAGACAATATTTTTTTTCTTAACATCACAATCAGAAAAATCGACTAAGAATAAAACGAGAAAAAGTTTTAGAACTCTAAGAATAATCTATTGAAATGTTTATTTATAATCGCCATTTAAATTCTTCGTGGGGAGATATATAGTACCGTTAAAGTTACCACAAGCGAACTCATGTGGCGCGTACTTACTCTAATTGTGCAAGAAACATCAAAAATTTCAAAAGACATAAAAATATTCTATGCCAAAAGAAAAAAAACCCACACTGGACTACAACTGGCTGTGGCAAAGCAAAACTGTTTTACTTGCATAGTTGTGAGTTGTAACGTAGCAAAATAAGGTGAACATTTTTTCAGCTTAGCTGGCGAAGCAAAACTGTTTTACTTGCATAGTTGTGAGTTGTGATGTACCAAAATAAGGTGGACATTTTTCAGCTTAGCTGTAGTGATTATATTCTCTTTAGCTTAGCTGGTGAAGCAAAACTGTTTTACTTGCATAGTTGTGAGTTGTGATGTAGCAAAATAAGGTGGACATTTTTTCAGCTAAGCTGTAGTGATTATATTCTCTTTAGCTTAGCTCTCATTCAAGTAAAGAGTATCGTGCTATAAGTAACTTCGTTTCATTAATCATTAAGTATGTGCAAGGTCAACATTACACATAGTACACACACTACACATATTACACTTTTCTTGATTTTTGTCAAATTTGTACATAGTGCAAAAATAAATTACTTTTAGAAAATTATAACGTGATAAAATATTATTACCTTGCAAATCCGCTAAAAACAACTCAGTAGCACTCACGTGCAGAAGTACACCATCCACATGTAGGAGTGCACCTCCCTCCCTCCCTCCTTCACCAAAAACTTTTGCACACACGAACAACTTGCGTCTCCTGAAGATGCCTTGTGTTGAGGCGAAACACGTATCGAGTTTTGTTATCAATTTAGTGGTGTAGTGTTATAGTGAAGTTATTGTTTACATTGTGTTGTCCACATACGGAGGGAGGGAGGGAAGTGCACTCCTACATGTGGATGGTGTACTTCTACACGTGAGTGCTACTGAATTGTTTTTAGCGGATTTGCAAGGTAATAATATTTTATCATAATAATGAATTTCCGGAAAGTAACGCCTGATTCTATCAATAAGTAATTATAACGGTATATCGCTTATGTGTAGTTTAGTTTAGTGGCCCCACGCGTCACGTCCGTGGGCGCCGTGCGAGCGTGACGTCACGACTCCCGACCGATAAACGTGGTATTTGAGCGCGGGACTTAGCATCACTTCCAATTCAACCAGCCGTCATTATTATGTGTTGGTATATATATATATATATGGTATTGTTTAAAAGTGTTAAAAATTCAAACAATACTTAGATTTTGTTGGACACAATGTCTGATTTGTGTATGGCTCAATAAACAAAACTTCAGCCCAAGAGATAGTCAGATGTGCTCACTATACGTTTTTTTACCAGTTTTGCTAATTTTTAAGTTTTTTTCGACCAAATAAATCAGGAAAAAATAGATAAATGTATTCATTTGTGACTTTGTGACTTGTCTGTATGACTCTCAAACAACTCAAAACCTACAAGGCACTAAGGTGCTGACAGTATTACTTTTGACCTCTTAAAAGCTATCGGAGAACTGAGAAAGAAAATAGGGATACGAGCCTTCCGATTTCCCGCCAAGCAATAATTACAAGCATTCAATGGTTGTAGAAATTTGTATGAAGGACCCCCTCGGGTTGGCTCATCATTACCCATTAATAAAATAAAATATGACATACTATTTTTTTTAGTGGTGAACATTTATTCATTTACATGTAATTATTACCCTAAATAAATTTAATGAAATAATTAACTTAAAGTTTTTTTTTTTTTTTTTAAAAATACCACTAAGGTGGCAAACAAGCACACGGTCCGCCTGATGGAAAGAGGTCACCGTGGCCTATGGACGCTTGCAACACAAGAGTATCACTCGCGCGTTGCCGACCCTTCAAAAATCCAATTACTTCTTTCTTGAAGAACCCCATACAGTAGTCTTTAGAGAAAACCTTGGCAGGGAGCTCATTCCACAACCCAAGCGTTCGCGGGAGGAAGTTTCTCTGAAACCGCACTGTACGCCACCACTACTGACCATTTCGATTCTAAAGTGTGAGAATGAATTCCCTGCCGATGGCAAGCGGTGCGATGGTAGTGGGCATCATTTCGAACAATTCCTCAGAACACATCCCAACTAAACTAAACGGTAGAACACACATAGGGAGGCAAACTCTAGTGTCATTACAAATCTTATAGCCGGTCGCCGGTCGCGACAGATTATACAAAAGAAAGAGGAATATAATCGGCCTTTATGTTTAGCATTTGCAGGCGTCCACTCGGTTGGCACTTGGGGGGGGGTTTACGACGCTAACAATGTCTGTCTGAAAACAAAAATAGACAAGATGAAAGTCATTTCTAATGTCCAAGACTGCCTTTAAAGTTGTTAACGAATCGATAAGTTAATAGTTAGGTAGGTTCCATGAAGAAGTGAACCGATAAATGAAGATATCTCGGATAAATAGAGTTCGGGGAACTACCCGATATCTTCTCAACCAATATACAGCACTTAAGATGAAAAAGTCTTATGGTACTGAGATATAGTTTTTGAAGAGGATTTTTTCCCAAGATAGTAGGTATTCCATAACTATTTCAATTTACATGTAATATATAAGTTCCTGAAAATAAATATCATTTCGAGGCATTTGTTTATATTTCGTCTCGTTTTCATTTCTATAAGTGTTAAAAAATTAATTATTAAAAAAGTGATATCTAAAATATTTACGTACAAATTTTAATATAAATTAATCTTATACTATACAAACTACAAAGATGTAACAAAACAATATGGATTTCGCTTTTTTACGACTAAAATGGGACTTGGCAAATCTAATTTATTTTTAATACCTTTTGGGCTGCAGACAAGTAGACTAGTTTATTTTTAAGGCGTTTTGGGTTGCGGCCAAGCAGTCGAGTTTATGTTTAAGGCTTTTTAGGCTGCTGGCAAGCAGTCAAGTTTATTTTTAAGGCCTTTTGGGCTGCGGGCAAGCAGTCAAGGTCATATTTACTCCTTTTTGATTAATAAATAAAGTACAATTAACTAAACATGTCATTCTAAAACTAATAGTAATTTAACACTTGACCTCATTCATACCACATTGTAGATCTAGCTAGATTGATTTGTTAAGACACGACCTTAAGATTTAGTAGATCATGCTATGTAACAAACTTTAGCCAAACAAGGCGAGAGGATTTTTCATTTGGGCCATTTTCCCGTAGGACAGAATAATATACCCCCTGTGCCAATATACCCCCTGTGCCAATATACCCCCTGTGCCAATCCTCGTTGAACTGTAAGTCGTATATAACAAACGTTATAGTTATTCCCGCGGGTTTCTCCGTGTCATTTTTTTATCTTTATATTCGTTCTGCCGTTCTGGCATGATTCAGCAATAAACATCCATCCATCGACACATCCGCATTAACAATATTATTTTAGATACAAATAAATTAATAATCATAAAAAAATGCAAATTACGGTATGGAATCAAATAAAATAGATTTGATATCAAAAATATACTCTACTGACCATATAGTCAATAGTTCTAAACGCGGCTGTTCATTTATGGTTTGAGTCTAAAGTAACTGAAGGTCTTTGTCTTACGTCAATAAGCCAATAAGACACGTATGTTGCGTAATATGTACACTCAAACCCCTGCACCTGGGGTAAAGGGTTTACGAGGCCACAATTTGCTGGCCTTGCTTTACGTCCCTCTACGTGCCTGAACACAGAGTTGGTAGCTCTGTGGTTCCACATTCACGATTACCTCTCTGGTTTACGGTTTTATGGCTAATGAGATGGCGTGTTCGTTCGCTGTCGCTTATTAGCTCGGTTCTGATTGGTCGTGTTTATTACACGGTCATAAGTTCTATTTGTGTATGTGTTTTATATCAAAGTAGTATTCTCAAATCGGTTTAGTTTTTTTTTTATAAATTACTTTTACGAATAAATAGTTTTTAAGTTCAGATTTCTTTGTATAACATTAAAAATCCATATTATTAGTAATCTAAATGAATAAAAAATCTCAATAATGGAAGTGATATCACAGAATAAACAGATAAGACGTACCGTAAGAAATAAGTTCATTAGGAATTGAAATAGTAGATTATACAACAAGTGAAAAAAGAAATAATTTAATTCGAGGAATACAAGGATCGAGAATTTTTTTTTTCACGAGTTGAGTACTGTACTTTTTATCATTGCCTGCGATATAGTATTAATAGCTACCATTTTATATTATAATTAGTAATATAAGAACAAAGGATTAGATATTTTATAACATTAAATATTTATAGTGAAATTAGAACAGTTTTCAAAATTTAATGTTACATTTTGTTTGGTTGGTAACTGTCTTATTTGATAAACTTGGGTATTTGGCAAATTTTCTGTATTTTGTGGTTGATGTGGCTGAGATTACTGGAAAATTGTCGTTTCACAAGGGTGTTCTTTTGATGTTAAAGGGCGCGCCGGAGAGAGTATCGCCCCAGGGTCAACAGTAGACGGTTTCAGATTTATGCTTTCAAGTATTCGGTTGCATCTTTTGGATTTATTTTCAATCGAATCGTCAATATTTATTTCCGCTACTGTGCTGGACCTCCGCCCTCCGTAGCGTTTTAGTTCTATAAGATCAGCACCTGGATTTGCTAAAAGGGTGACAGAACTTCTACGGAAGCAATGTTCTGTGTTTATAGTTATCTATAACAATTCATTACTTCGCAAGGCCCCATTTGCGACAAAAATTAGCACAACCTATAAACAATAATTTAATTTGTATTTACAATAAAACCTTTGAAAATACAGTAGATTTGGAGATATATAGTTACTAAGTAGATACTTACTTTCACGGCCCGAAAATTGTAATCAGGTGCATCATTTATAGCACTCAATGTTTTGAGAGGTTAACACTCTAGATTTCTTTGGCTTATTACCCTCGGACAGCCGTTTTAAATATGTCAATAGCTTTGAGTAGATTGCAATTTCAGTTGTGTTTGATTCTCACTGTAGCATTTAGCATAGAGTCAGGGTTGCCACCTTTAGGGAAAAAAAATCGGGACGATCGGGCATCCATCAGAGAGAGAGATACTTACATAATGTTGTTAAAAGCATGTAAGTATAGTTTAAACTCAACGAATGTAATGTTTTTCACTGAACTCAACGAAGAAAGAAAAAACAATTATTATGTATGTGTGTGTGTGGCACATATTTGTGCTGCGCCACAGATTACTTAATAGGCTGCGGTCAAAAAGAGAAGACACAAGCGATAGGCCGTCGGGACGTGGGACAATGTCTTCGAAATCGGGACTGTCATTGCAAAATTAGGACGGGTGGCAACTCTGCATAGAGTATATACTCCACAGTGAAGATAGCTTCTTATGTTTAGCTAATTTGTTGAAATAGTTAAGAAAAACATTTACTGGGATGATTTGGCGCCTTTTACGTTTTTCCATTCACAGAACAAATTGTATGGTTTTAGGTAAATATCTCAAGTTTTTGGGGTAACAAATTATCTCTTATAAACGCTGCTTCAGTACGAAATGATTCCGGAGTTAGTATCTCATTCTCATCACAGGAAGAACTCATTTTGTTTTAATTAATGTAATATATAATTCACATAAAATAGTGGTTATTTTAACAGATAGAAAAGAACTAAAATTGGCGGGAGTTTTTTTTTTAAATTTAGCCAGCCAGTATAGTTAGGTACTTTCAGTGCGTTTTATTCACCTTTTCACAAAATTCTTGCTTGTTCCAAATTCAAAATCATTTTATTCACTCAGGGAATAAAAGAGCAATTTATACTCTGTTGTCGATGAAAAAAGTGCCCCTTTTAGAGTAGCAATGGTAAAATTATATTACCGACAACGGTTTAACTTTCTTTATATAATTCTTTAAAATATAAAAGATAAAAAACAGATATTAATTTTTTATAGATAAATCCAGACAAAACTTTTTTTTTATCTTTCAAAACTTTCATAGCAAAAGTACACGAAAATAAATTAGATAAAAAATTGAACAAAATATTTTATATTATAAGATTGGTCAGCCAGACAATCTCAAACCTCTGATGTAGAAATTAAGGGGTTTTATATGTTTAAGCTTCAGTTTGGGAGTGTATCAGTCAGTAACTCTGTGGCATCGTAGTGGCCAAACGGATTAACCGATTTTGATGCAGTTTTAGTTTTAAATGATGCTCTAGAGTATAGAATAGAGTTGGTTTTTACCTATGTCTGTTGGAAATTCAGCAGTTGCTAATGATAATAAGCTATTTTAACAGTGGGTCTATCTATAAGTAACATCTATTCCTTAAGTCGTACATCACTTTCACTGATAATATTTATAGCAAATGACTAAGGACAGAATAATATGCCCCCTGTGCCAATTGTCGTTGAACTGTTAGTCGTATATAGTCAGGCCTGTACTCTATTTCAGATTTCTATCAGAGCTGTCATCAGAACAAAAGTATTTCATGAACAAAACAACAAGTTATCCCGTTGCTATGTTGCGCGTTGCGTATGACGACAAGGAATATTACCCCGCGGTATCACCCGCAAATAAAAATATTCCCGCGGGAACTCTTGATGAGGATAAAAAAGCATCGTAAATCTTTTATTCCTCTAACTATCTCTGAAACAAAAAGCAGGTCAATCGGGTGCTCCACTGTCACGTTAATCAATAAACAAACTTTGCCATCAGTGAAATAATATATCAAATAGTTATATTAGTTAGTTAGGATGTGAATTTAAAATGTAAATTAACTTGTTTTTCTTATGTATATCTAGAAAGGTATGTCTGCTATGCAATATATTTTCGAAACAAGTACACAGAGCAAACTCAAACAGACAAACTCCAGATAAACTGCAGCGCTTGTACAAATATTATTGCTGCGGAGATTAGAGCAATCGACAACACTCGCTGTTTGGATAAGCTGAACGATTTGATATAATCCACGCTCTTAATATTGGAACTGGTTGTTAATGTATTACATTTATATAATGATTCAAGTGTAAACACTGTTGTGTTAGTATTTTATTGAAATTGTGTGCAGCAAGGGCAAAGGGGTATATACATTAATAGACTTTTCAAAAGTACTTGTAAAATCTTGTGAGAAATTATTTTCGTGCTGCTCAGTGATGCGTTTTCATAAACGTTTACAAAATTTTAAACATACATATAGTTGATACAATGCTTTGTTTAAAATTGGTTATTCTAATAGCTTTTAATCTATTTTTAATTTCATGTGAATATTGATTTGATTTACATTAGGTCAGTCAGAAAACACATTTTAGTATTCGATGCATTTTTGAAAATAGACCACGATTTACTATGATAAATAATTTAAATAAAATTTTGTTCTTTATTCTTCTAAGATGAATTTGTTCCAATAAGTTTTCTAACAGAAAATTAATCAACGCCAGTTTCATAGTATCTTTCAAAATCTTGTTTATCTATTTGTGTTGCGCAGCATTTATCACTAGGTTCAACATTTCACGTTTAAGACAGGTTTGACAGTTAACACGTTATAAATGTATATGTAATATGTAGTCATGTCTAATTTTGATGTCTTAGGATGTCGTCAACATTTTTTTAATATATCAATACCAAGCAGACGGACAGAGTTGTTACTATCAACATTAATTAAATTTATTGATGTCTTTAATGACGCGCACTTTTGTAGTTGATGTGGAATATGTAGGCTTATATCTGTCAATAGCGGCATTTGCTGTTTGAGTAACGATATCAGGATCATCAAAGGAGAGTATTTTTGTCTCTTTTCTACAAATCATCTTCTGCTTTCTTCAGATCTCAGACTATGACTATGAATTAAAACGTTATTCGTTATTATTATTTTTACGCTTGATTTTTACATGGTCATTCACTTTCTTCTAAGATCTGATTCCAAAAATGGCGTGAGGATAGAGTCTAGAAAAAGTTCAATAAAAATCACTCGTAGATTTTTATTACTGTTTATACAGTATGGGGTTCTTCAAATAATTTATTAGATTTGTGAAAGGTCGGCAACGCGCGAGTGATACCCCTGGTGTTGCAAGTGTCAATAGGCTACGGTGACCCGCTTACCATCAGGCGGACCGAAAGCATGTTTCCCACCTTAGTGGTAAGAAAAACCATTAAAATAGTTTCTATATGATATCACCCATATTAGATTCTGATTAACATTATATTACCGTCAATTACATTTTTAGGTGACAGAGATTCTTAATACAAGTGAGCTAGGCTGCTCATTAAAGACGAGGTTGTGGGTTGCAGCCCTAGCCGAAGTCGAGGGCCTAATTCAGCCGAGTGTGTATTGACCAGAGCATACGTGTGTCATACAACTGTTTCCAACACACTTAAAGGACAGTAAATACTTATAATAAAATGTTGAAAATGTTAATATTTAATGGAATCTAATAGTTTTAATATGTTTTAAACAAACACGTCAAAAACATTTTTCAAAAAATAAGAAATAGTTCATAGGCCTCCTAGTTAAAAATTAAAAAAAAAAAAACTGTGAAGTAAATGGCACTTGCGCAGTTATCGTTATTACCGCAAAAGTGCATTATAGGCGCTATAAAAAGCTGAAAAATAGTTAAAATGTGCAATGAAGTTGTTTGAACTTCTACGTTTTTGTGCCATTAAAGCACTTAGCAAATAATTGTTTTTGACATGTCAGAGTGCAAAGAGTATGACCTCGTTTCAGACAACGCCAAAGTTGGACGTTCGATTTCACGACAAAAAATAGTTTGACATAGTAGATATATGTATATCTTATAATTCATACTAAATAAAGAAATATTTTTTGTAAAAAAATACATAACATACATACATAGCAAGTACCCCTTGTGTCAAATATAAATAAATAAATATTTTTGGACATTACACACAGCGCCGTCTGGCCCCAAAGTAAGCAAAGCTTATGTTATGGATACCAGACAACGGATACATACATATGAATTACTCTTTATGTAAAAATATACATATATTTGACATGTGATATTATTGTTCTTTTTGAATGTTGGTTAAGTAAAATTATAAATTCAGTCCCAACACTCGACGGTTACGTTTCTTATTCTTCTCAACCAGCCAATTTAGAATGATGGTGTCATAACCTACGCCAAATCGGAAATTGAGATTGAAATTGAAGAGCCTGACTTTCATGGCTTAAACTGCCTCTTTGCAAAACATGGCCAGGAGCTTGCCCTAGTTGCCATTTATCGTTCCCCCTCTGTAGGGGTCCAAACCACCACCAACCACCAACTTCTTAAATAGCTTAAATGAAATTTTGTCAATATTAAAAACCTTCAGCACCCTAGCTGAGATAGGAGACATTAATATAAATATTCTACTACAGGGAAACGACACAAACTGTGAAGAATATTTAAATCTTACAGCTTATCACGAGAGCGAGACCTACTTGCCCATCTATTTCCAACCAGAGTAAATGCATGTTTTAAACTCAGCAACAATAGTTCTTGACTGTCCTTTTACAGATCAAAACTAAGTGCACAAAACCTAAAACATCCAAATAATATAAAGATGTACTCAATATTGTTATAGACATCAACAATTTGGATTTTACTAATATCTTAAATAATAATGACCCAAATTAAGTGTCCGAGCAGCTAATAAATTCCTTAGAAACTATTATAAAAAATCACGCTAAAATAATTCCTATTCCTCACAAAACCAGAGCGCTTAAACCGTGAATTACAACTGTACTGAAATTTGAAATGTATTCGGCATCGCGATTAACTACATAAGCAAACCAACAAGGCACCCGAGAATATATATAATCTTAAAAATCACGTACACTAGGTATCGTAACTACTGCAATAATCTCGTAAAAAGCCTAAAGCTAAAACACTTTCAGACCAAACTCGAAAAGGTTCAGCGTAATCCAAAAGAAACTTGGAACATAATTAAACATATGACACACATAGACAAAAATCTACCCCACCGTCCAATTTATTAAAAATAAGTGGCGACCCAGTATCATCTGTAAATACTAAATACTTGGCCTCTAACGTACAAAACGACAAAGACACTCACAAACGTCATTTTATACCTCAAATAATCGTGAAAATTCAATGGCCTTATTTAACGTTGATGAATCGGAGTTAAACTCAATTATTTTGTGCCTTAAATCCTACTCAGCTTAAGGTTGGGATAATATACCTACTGTAATTTTAAAATCTGCTCGCCCAGCCCCTGTATCAATAATAATTAAGCACTTGTGCAATACTTGCTTTTCAAAAGGTATTTTTCCAACGGTACTCGAAAAGGCCCAAGTCCACCCTATATTTAAGGGCGAAAACATAGATAGCTATCTATATAACTTTAGAAAAATACAGACCTATTTCAGTTTTAACAGCTCTGTCAAAGGTCTTGGAAAAGTCCTCAATAACAGACTGATTAGCTTTTTTTGGAGAAATAGCCTACTTTCTAGCAACCAATACAGATTTAGAAAACATAAATCGACTAAAGATGCTGTTCTACACATAACGGAGTGTGTAATCAGTAATACTAAGAAAATTCTCAAAACTATAGGAGTGTTTCTGGATCTTTCCAAGGCTTGCGACACAAATTCTGTCCCATTACTCTTACAAAAAATGGAAGCAGTCTACTTATCTAGTCCTAAGTATTTTGTAAATTACCTGAAAGATAGGAGCCAGCGTGTTAAAATCAATTCAGTTATCAGTAAAGATGAATCAATAAACAACTTTGGCGTTTCTCAGGGCACTGTTCTTGGCCCGACACTCTTTTTCATATACATTGACAGCCTTTGTAAACTTAATATAGACTATTGTCAAATATCAGCATATGCTCATGATACAGCACTATTACTCCAAGGTAAAACTTGGCAGTCCGCACGACAAAATGCTGAAATAGTGCTTCAACACACTATGAATTGGCTTCAAACGAATTTACTAACAATTAAGATTAAAAAAACAAAATTTATTACATTTTCACCGCATACATCAGCTCACAATTGTCCACTTCTTACGGAACATTGTCAATGTCCTAATGTCGAACGTGTTTACTTTATATTTAGGCATCTACGTAAATATCACTCTGAACTGGCACAAGCACATAGAAGTACTCTAGAGTTAGAAGACTTATTTATACTTTCAAAAAAACATTTGCTTGTCGCCAATACATCGTACTGTCCCCTAGGTTATACAATTACTTAAATAAAGATTTAAAATAAACAAAACGCAAAAGTAAAACTACCGATTAAAGTAAAACCGAGCACGTCACGCGTGTATGCTTTCATGTCATTTTTTTTGTTACCCTTTGTCTTTATTTTAAGTTGAATTATTAAAATATTTTAGCACTGTTTCATCACAATAATCACATTTTATTTTTCTGTAGTAACTTATTATACAAAAAACTAACTATTTATGTAGTTATGTACTTATTTAATTTGATAATTAAATACTCGCGCGCACGAATAAAACATTTGTTGTGATAAGAGCGGCAATAGCGCACCGCACCGCCCGGCACCCGCTGGCACCAGTATTTTTCTTCATAGCCCAGGAGCGGCGCTCCACATTTTGCTATTTTTTAATACAAAATCTTCTGTTTTATGTGTGAGACTGTGTTGAAGTATCTCTTTCACACTCGTTGATTTTAGCTCTAAGTCTCTGTACTCAAATTCGTTTCATAGGAGCGCAATTGCTAGCGCTCCACCTAGTGACACAGACTCCTCAGTGCAATTCCATACTAAATCTTGAGTTAGCTGTGGGTGTACAGAATATTTTTAGTTAAATTCTAATTTAACATAAATATTAATCGAAGCATAATAATTATTTTTTTGAAGTAAAATCGAAAACATATTGTTTCTTAGGTAGATAATTGATTATGGGAGTGCGCTCCTTAGTACGAGCCGCATCTGGTCAGGTCAGGTGCAGGCATTAAATAAACAAGTTTTTGAGCTTAGATTTGCGAATTCAAAGATATGTTAGATAGAGAGTCGTGTTTAGATATTTTTTTTATAGCACGCTGACTTTAATTTTGGTGGCCTTGGAATAGGATTATTTTTGTCTTATTCGAAGTGACTAGTTTTTCGCATTAATCATTTTATCAATAATAATTCAAGGCGAACAATATGGTTCTAGTATTCAGACTGCAACCTTTATCTCACCTATTCATTTTAAATTCATAAAACGTTACTAATTTACAAATTTTATTTCAGCACCACGAATATTACTTACTCAAATGATGAGTGATATTTAATTGGCTGCATAGTCAGGTGTTTCCTGATGACGTCACAGAAATGGCGGCTGAAGCCAAGCGTCGGACCTGGAGGATGAGCGAGGATGCCGCGACGCAGGCGGCGGCTGGCGTCGCGCGTGCGCCGCACTCTGCGACAACTGCTCGCGTTCCTATTCAGTAACGTTGGAGTTATCGTACTAGTACTCGCTTACACTATTGCAGGTGAGATCTTTTATTTCAAAGTTTCAGAAATATAATTACAGCAGGGAAATGCCACAATGCCAATTATCTATATATTTTAAAATATAAAAACAGCTTTGTTTCCAATGTTTTAAATCAAATAAAATAATGTCTTTTTAAAGGTGTTTTGTTCCGCTGGCGCTAGCTCTTCAACCCTGTCGCAGTACAATTTGCATCCGTCTCGCCCCTAAATTCATAAATTTCGCGCATTTTGTAGCTTAAAAAGATCCTTGGCAAATATTGTACGCTCTATTCATCAGAAATACTCTTGAAACTGGTTGGAATAGAACTAGTCCCATATCGACAGCACCGTAGTCGATAAGCTCTGTGCTTGTCTAGGTAGGACCTGTTTTGCGATGCATCGATAAAAATCTGTATATGTAATCATTGGATTGGGCCAAGTGCGACTCGCGCACGAAAGGTTCAGTACCATTATCCATAAAAACGGCAAAAAATCACGTTTGTTGTATGAGAGCCCCTCTTAAATATTTGTTTAATTTTAATTATTTATTTTTAAAGTGAACATATAACTAAATATTCTGTGAATATTTTAAGCGTGATGCCGTTATCAATATCGAGCAAAAACAACCAAAAAAAATCACGTTTGTTGTATGGGAGCCCCCTTAAATATTTATTTTATTCTGTTTTATAGTATTTGTTGTTATAGCAGCAACAGAAACACATTTTATGTGAAAATTTTAACTATCTAACTATCACGGTTCATGAGATATAGCCAGGTTAGTAAAAGGGTCCCGTTTCTACATCCTTTGGGTACGGAACCCTAAAAAGTTTTTAGTGTTGGCACTAATAATAATAATAATAATAAAGCCTGTTAATGAAAAAGATACAAATAAAGTTTGTAAGATTAAATCGCATATTTGGTGTCTGTTCCATTTTTGTATGACCCTCTGCTAGCCGGGTTAGGTCTTTTCACCTTCTCCATTACAGTTTCTATATATAGTTATCATTACCTATGTTGTTTTAGCCACCTTGTGTCCCTTATTTTTGTTCTACTTCGGTTTTTGGCTTTATCTTGGGTACAATTCAGTTACTATTTTATTCCATTTGACCTTTCCTCTTATGATGTAGCCTGTCTGTTTTCATTACAGTTTCAAAATTTTGATCTGATCTTGGTCTCGTGCCTGATGCTGCTGTTCCTTATTATGTTGGTTAGTTTTGGCTCTTAACATGCTTTTTCCATCTAGCGTAGGTAGATCACCTAACACTGAACAGGTAGGTGACTGAAAGACGTTTGACATCTCTTGTTATATCGTAAGTTTATAAAGGTGAGGTTCTTGAAGTATGTTTAGACCTACAGAAAGCTTTTCATACTGTTTCCATCCTAATCATATTGAAACATTAAAAAAACCTTGGTATCAGAGGATTTGTAAATAAATGGTTCGGGGATTATCTACCTCTCATATAACTATGTGCACGAGTGGATAATCACTTAAGTTGTGATAACGCCGGCGTTTATGGAGTTACACAAGGGAGTACCCTAGGACCTACACTTTTCTTAATTTATGTGAACTAAACGGTGGTTATCTAATTACGTTTGAAGACTGTACAGTATTTTTATTTCATGAATTTACCTGGAATGAAGTTTTTAACCTAACTGAAGAAAGATTAAACAGGTGGCTAGAAAATCATCTATTGCTTTTAAATGAGAAAAACGGGATTTATTTATGTGAAAGTATTTATTTATATAGATACTATAGCCATAGATATGACATGTATTATATATTTTCTTCTGAGACTCTAACCTTCAGGGAGTCATAAACAAAGAGAAATTATTTCTATGTATGTATATATTATATATATTGTATTTCTTACTTCTTTGAAGATTTTGTGTGTTTATAACATTGATGTACTAGGACTTTATAAGTCACTAGGAGTTGTGTGTGACGCTTGTTACGAGCGTATTTCCAGAGCAAAGATTTGTTTAGCAAAACATCTGCATTTATTTTGATCAATAATTTTAAAACCTAAAATACTTATTTTTTTGCAACCTTGATAGCAATGCTCAAGAAACTCAAACTCAAACTTTTTTATTCAAATAGACTTTTAAACAGCTCTTTTGAATCGTAAGTTTAATTTATAATTAAAAAATTACCACCGGTTCGGAATGATTTACTACCGAGAAGAACCGGCAAGAAACTCAGCAGATAATCTCTTATATTATTCAACATCACATTAAAATACAATAAAGCCTTACACTACATACATTACATACAATGTTTTAATTTAAAAAATATTACAAATGCCTGAATACAAATCAATTAATTTTTAATTTTTCCAAGCATTTTTATCATTTTAAGCTTTTTTTCACTAAACTATCTTTGACATATATTTTAAATTTATTTGTGGGTAAATTAACCACATTTACAGGATTTTTATAGTAGAAAAATATACTTTTTATTGCGAAAGAGCTATTTTTACCTAGTCCAGGATTCAGGGACTTCACAATTAATCTATATAACAATGTTTTGTCAGTAAAAAAAATGTAGGAAGCTGGTTTATTAGGTTTTAGTGTCTTTGTTTGAGTCCGAGTTTGTTTTGTGTGGTAATATTATGGTTTTTATCTTTCATCTTCAAGTGTCTTTTTCAGCTGTTTGCTATTTTTTAATTTCCTTATTAATGGCCATTAGATACCGAATATATGTATATTATTCCATATAGATGATCCTAGTTTAGTAAAGGTTTATTTACAAAGGTAATAAACCGTTTTCTTCACTTGTTTATCAGAATTCAATTTTCTAACCCTGTACACTTTTCGATAATCATTTATCATCCTTCTTCTGGAATTTTCGCAAATAGCACAATGCCAACAGCAAAAAAAGGAGAGCAATATGAAAGAATGGAAAACTACCGGTCTATCAACTTGATATTTAATACATATTTATAAAATATTTGCAATGATTATAAATTAAGAAGATAAATTTCAGTAAATAGAACAAGCTGGCTTTCGCAAAGACTTTATTAATTGACTTATTTTTTTACGGCGAAACAAGCATACGGCCCAACTGAAATGAAGCGATCATCACAGCCTATGGTCACTGGCAACACCGGGCCCATTACTCGTTAATAGTTGAACCTTTAAAAATCTAATTACTTCTTCCTTGAAGCATAAAGTCCCTAGACAAAAACTGAAGGAGAGAGCGTTTCCGAGAGGAAATTCCTAATACAGCTACACGCGGCGGAACACAGGAAGTCAAACTCTCTCTTATAGTCGAAGATTGATAGTTTGTCGATAATTTAATCAAAATAATTTTCGTATATACAATAACAAAAGCGATAATATGTTGAGTTTTTGCCTGGTTGCCTATTAAAATGTGCCCGCTAGTATTAATTAAATTAATATTAATTATTTTGACGTTTTGGAAATGAATGAATATGAATGAATATTCACTAGTTATTAAAATAAACTATACTATACTCCACAGATATATATATATATATATATATATATTCAATTCAATTCAATATAATTTTATTCAGATTAGGCTACAATAATTGAGCACTTATGAATGTCACTACGCCATCGGTTCGTAAGTCTACAGGGCGGGAGACCTTGTACTGAGAAGAACCGGTAAGAAACTCAGCAAGGGCATTTCTTTTCTCCCTTTCTTTTACAGCGTCCAATTAAAATATTGGAAAATGCCCTCCCTATCATAAAAGGACACTTTCCATTACAAACATAAAAACACATGAAATATAAAGCACAAGCAAAACATAAAAAAGTATCTAATATAAACAAAAGACAGTTTATGTATTCATCACTAAGAAATAATCAATGTCTTACAGTATTAATAAACAAAACAAAAAAGTAAGACTAAATACTAAGAATACAAAGAAGTTTGCAAGAGCAGACCAGCCTCCACAGGCGGCACCCGTTCACGAGTATGACACATGAATCAGCCAACGCTTCGCTCAACCATGTTTTAGGGAACTTAACGACCCGACACACACGCCACCGCCGCAGAGACACTTTGAGAGAGCATGACACACTCAAGCAACTCCAATAAAACTTCGATTGTACTAGTTACAATGTGTGTAGTAAAGGAACAAAATATAAGAGGAGAAGATTGGAAGGTTCATAATGCTTTACTACCGAGAAGCAAATAAACTCACTAGTTAATCTTTTATACATCATATAAAAATACAATATAGCCTTACACTAGGTAATAACATAATATACATACTATATGTTTTAAATAAAAAAAAATAATATTTCAAATGCCCCAATACAAATCAATTAAGTTCTATTTTTTCCAAGCATTTTTATCATTTATGTATTCATCAACTTTGTAATAGCTTTTTTTCATTAAAATATCTGTGACATATATTTTAAATTTATTTGAGGGTAAATTAACCACATGTTCTGGAATTTTATTGTAGAAAAATATACTTTGTATTGCGAAAGAGCTATGTACCTTCTGAAGACGACATTTTGGAACTACCAATTTATCCTTATTCCTTGTATTAACACTGTGGAGGTCACTATTTTTTGCAAATAAGTGACAATTTTGGCGTACATACATTATACAAGCAAAGATATATTGGCAAGGAACAGTTAAAATATCAATTTCCCTAAATAGTTCCCTAAGAGAAATTCGAGGTCCTAATTTATAAATTGACCGTACTGCTCTCTTTTGCAAAATAAAGACTGTATTAATATCAGCTGCCTTACCCCAAAGCAAAATGCCATAAGTCATGACGGAATGGAAATAGCTAAAGTAGACCAAGCGAGCAGTGTCAACATCTGTAAGCTGCCTAACTTTCCTAACTGCATAGGCAGCTGAACTGAGTTTTCCTGCAAGAACTGAAATATGAGGGTTCCACTGCCGCCTATTGTCTAATGTAATACCTAGAAACACTGTTGAGTCTAATAGTTCTATTTCTTCTCCGTTTAGGGATAATTTTGTACTTATGTTTCTGACATTTGGCATCATAAATTTTAAACACTCAGTCTTTTTCGCATTAAGAAGTAAATTATTTGCCGTAAACCACTGAAGAACCTGAGAAAGCGCACTACTTACGTCGTCAAAATTAGTTTTATTTCTGTCAACTTTAAATAAAAGAGATGTGTCATCAGCAAATAGTACAATCTTGCACAGCTTCTCCACAAAGAAAGGCAAGTCATTTATGTAAATTAAAAATAGAAAAGGACCTAAAATAGAACCTTGAGGAACTCCTAATTTTACTTCAGAGCCATTGGATTTTACTTCATTGATTTGAACCTTCTGCATTCTACTACTCAAATATGAGCGGATAAGCTCAAGAGCCAAATCTGCAATACCATAATGACTCAGTTTCCTTATAAGAGTTTCATGTTGCACGCAGTCGAATGCCTTTGATAGATCACAGAAGATACCAATAGCATTTTGTGACTGTTCCCAAGCAGCAAATATATGCTGTATAAGGGCAACACCTGCGTCAGTTGTGGAACGCCCTTTTGTAAAACCAAACTGTTGAGGATGAAGTAATCCATTGAAGTTAAAATGTTTAAGCATCTGATTGAACATAATTTTTTCAAAAATTTTGCTTAAGGCAGGCAGTATAGAGATAGGTCTAAAATTATTAGGATCATCTTTACTTCCACTTTTAAAAAGTGGTATTATTTTACTATATTTCATTAAGTCTGGGAATATCCCTTCGTCAACACACTTATTAAATATTATGGCTAAGATTGGTGCTATAATATCAATAATTCCGCTAAGGACTTTGACTAATATACCCCATAGGTCACAAGTTTTTTTCTGAGTTAGTAATTTAAATGTCTTTATGATGTCTTCAGAGGTAACATGCTCAAATTTAAATATAGCCTTGCATTTATTTACATTACATTTTAAAAGTAACTCTGATTCTAATGGAGAGGAATTTAATGCATTAGTTGTAATTGTAGGCATTTCAGTAAAATATTTCTCAAAAGAGTTAGCGACATCAAGATCTGAATCAATTATTTTTGAATTTACAGTAAGTGAATAATGATTGTCACGCAGTTTTATTTTTCCTGTTTCACTATTTATTACATTCCATGTGGCCTTTATTTTATTATCAGAATTTTTAATTTTATTACTTAAATGTATTGATTTTGCAACCCTGCATACTTTTTTAAATATTTTTGAATAAATTTTGACATAGTTGGTGAATGTGGGACTGTGGTTATATTGTTTCATTTCATACAACTCATACAACCTAGTTCGACTTCGGTGTATTCCGACAGTAGCCCAGTCCTTGAATTTCATTTTATTATTTGGCCTAAAAGTTTTTACTTTAAACACTTGCTCGAACTCATTACTTAAGAAATCAAAAAAAATATTATAAAGATTATTAGCATTATATTATATCATTCATGAAATGTAAATATGGAATTTTCTTTTCAATATTAACTTTAAAATTGTTTAATCGAGCAGTGGTCACAGGTCTACAAGTTACTAGTTGAGATTTCTTTTTATAGTTGTGTAGAATTTTTATTATTTGACCACAGTGATCGGACGGCAAATTGTTAATAATAGATTTATCTTTTACTTCAACGTTACAGAAAATATTATCTAAACATGTAGCTGAAGTCGATGTAATTCTAGTTGGTTCCAGAAACAAGTAATTTAAGTCAAAACTTGTAAATAAGTTAATAAATCTATCTCTTGTTTGGGAACTCTCTAAAAGATCAATATTAAAATCACCACAAACAATAACTGACTTTTTAGAATAACAAATTTTTTTCAGAACTTATTCCATTACAGGCTCAAAAGAATTATAATTTGCAGAAGGGGGGCGATATATATATATATATATATATATATTTTATACCACTAAGGTGGCAAACAAGCACACGGTCCGCCTGATGGTAAGCGGTCACTGTGGCCTATGGACGCTTGCAACACCAGGGGTATCACTCGCGCGTTGCCAACCCTTCAAAAATCCAATAACTTCTTTCTTGAAGAACCCCATACTGAAGTCCTTAGAGAAAACCTTGGCAGGGAGCGCATTCCACAACCCAAGCGTTCGCGGGAGAAAGTTTCTCTGAAACTGCACTGTACACGATCATTTCGGTTCTAAAGTATGAGAATGAATTCCCTGCCTATGGGGAGCGGTGCGATGGTAGAAAGTAGCCGTGGGCATCATTTCGAACAATTCCTCAGAAACACATCTCATTGTACAAGCGGTGTAACACACACAGGAAGGCAAAATCTCTCCTCAGACTTAAGGGCTCGATACGGCAAGTGAGTTTGTGATCGTCGACAATTCTCACAGCCCGTCGTTGAACCGAGTCAAAAGGTCCAAGCTGGTATCCGGGTGCAGCCGCCCAGAGATGGCAACAGTACTCCATATGGGGCCGAACCTGCAACTTATAAAGCAGTAACCTCTGCCCCGACTTGAAGTACTGCCTCGCTCCGTTGAGTACACCTAGGACGCCAGCTTCACCAGCACTATATATATATGTTACGTTGTATGCAGATTTCATTTGGCTTTTTGCCCCTTCTTCAATGCACTTGCGTAGAGAAGACAGCAGTACTCCAAGAGGGACTGGAATTATAACAACAACCTTGATATCCACAATGAAAGATAAATTTAGAGAAGCATGCCCTCAGATTAAATACAATAAGTATGCATCGATTACAGCAAAGCATTTAACTTCCTGATCCACACAAAGATCTGAAAGCCCATAAAACACAGAGGATCAAACGTAAAATATATAAAAATAATTAGAATTATTTAGGAACACAATTACTGTTTAACATCCAAAAAAATGTTGCTTGTGGCTGTACTAAAAAATTACATTCAGAAACCTGTAATAGAAAAACCTTGAACTTGATGGTAGTATTCTACACTTATCGCTGATAGTCATTCAAATTATTTATTTCCCGGTTTAGACCAAATAATTAAAATTGAATAAAAACTAATGCGAATAAAATATTAAGTGGCTACTAGAGCCTTCTGTGTGATTTATGGGGTAACTCACAAACCGTCGACAGATAATCCAGAAAATCCAACCTCCTTATGTGCTTTCCTTTTGATCGAATCTATTCCCAAGCACAGGTTCTTATATATGGTCCACGCCGATAAAGTTGCACCAGGTAAAATAATAAATTATCTGTCTCTATTTAAAATTTCTAATTTTTATATCTAACTTTGAGAAAATCTCAACCAGACTGACTTTGAATATTTTTCCATCTGTCATCTTTTTAAAAATCAGATTTAAAAGACTGTTGACGTAAATGAGTATGGCATTCCATGCCTGATGGATATAGAATTTTACAATGATTTTGACATAACACGCAAAAGGGTAATTTAAAGCTATTTACACACTACATATACAAAATAAAATACTTCACTCGCTACAAACTCAACAAATTGCATTTAAGTAAACCTAAGTATAACTATATTGCTTTTAAGTATAGATATTCAATATACAACATTAAATTAATTAATCATCCGTTAAAAATTTAAAAATAAAATAAAAATTATCCGTGATCTTGGTATACTTTTAGAATTTAAGCTAAGTCTTGACTCGCAAGTAGAACATGCCATTAACAAATCTTCTCAGGTACTTGGCTTTGTTTTAAGGCTTTGTTTGAAGAACTTGTAAGGACTTTAAGCGTCCACAGACGAATATTCATTTATTTAATGCACTCATTCGCCCACATCTTGAATACGGAGCACAAATCTGGATTCCACTTTCTATCTCTACAGGCAATATTTGTACTGCAGAAGAGGTCCATTCGAGCAATATATAATTTATCTAACAGATACTCTTTAAGGGATAAATTTAAAGAGATCAATATACTAACTTTACCTGGTCAATATATATTTGATAATTTAATGTATGTTCATAAGAATATTAATCTTTTTAAAAAAAATAGTGATGTTCATAATTGAAATACAAGAAATAGACACAAACTGGCTCTAATCCACACAAGGCTTGAAACAATTGATAAATCATTTAAAGGACAATGTGTCCGTTTTTATAACAAAATCCCTGCAGAAGTATGTGAATTGAATTTAAAAAAGGTTAAAATTTTTGTTAAACAGAAACTTTTCAAAAAGCATACTATTCAACTAAAGACTATCTTATAGATAAAAACGCATGGGATTTACTAAAATTTTGTTATCATAGTACATTATTTTATATGGAAATGTACCAATCGTTATACAATTAAAATTGAAAAGAGCGAAAGCTGGAGAGTTTCTTTCGCCGTTTCTTCTCTCCAGAACGCCATCTTGGTTCCGAAACAGTTGTAGTTTATGAATTCCTTGTATATTATACTTACGTCAAAAAAGTGATATTGTATCCTATTTTTGAGAAATAAACTATTTGAATTTGAGTTTAAATTTATCAAATATGTTGATAAAATTGAGTTCGTTCAACGTAAATTTCTACGTATTATGCAGTACAAGTGCTAGCGTACCCATCTATCTTATACCCATTTACTGGAAAAGTATTGTTTATTAACTCCTCAAAAAACCTATTTTAATTAATGCAATGATGCTTTTTAATATTTGTAATAATAAGTTTGATTGCATCGATCTAACAAGTTCTACTAGACCGAAACGTAAGGTGCGTTCACATCGTACGTTTGCGGTTGGTCGTTGTCGCACTAACGCGGGTGTGCGCTCAACTTGACGTTGCTTGACTGATAGCTATAACAACTTTTTTACAGTAACTCATATATTCTTACCTTCTTACAAAAGATATAGGTGCACAGTAATTGAAAATCTTAAAATTTCTGTAAGTCAATTCTTCCTTAAACTTTCCTATCCTTTTGTTTTAAAATATCTAGAATACATAAATAATAAATATTACCAACCATTGTCATTATACATACCATATGCGGATAACGGTGTGAATTGTACATATAATAATACCTTATTTTAAATATCATATATTAGAGCTGTTTGTAAAATTGTTTGTTATCCTAAATAACAAAAAAACGTAAGAAAATTACTTTTTTTTCTTAAATATTATGATACAAAGAAGCTAAAATAACGGAAATTTGCGTGACTTATGACATGGATGGCCCTGGACATAGTTTTGCATAAATTCCGAATCAGACACCAAACAAATTTTGATAGCTTCTTCATTGTAAGAGAGATCTGAAGCTAACAACTTATCCACTTCTTCTTCAAAAGATCGTCTGCTGTTAGTAAAATTTTGCTTGCCTGCTTAGGATTTCTGGATTGTCACTTTCTATTTTAACAATGCATTTTACTACTTTCTGCTATTTTACATAACAAAAGCTAAATCAAGCGTAATCACTTTCATAAAATATTTTGTATAGTAACAATGGAAGTGTAGACTCACACACTCCGGTCAATATTTTGTTGGATATTACTTGCGTATTAAGCATCGAAAGACGCAATCTCCTTCTTCTTCGCTCGTTTCGCAACTAAAACTACTGAGCTGCTCAATCGCGGGAAGCGGGGGGAAGTTTGTAAAACAATGAGAAACCTATAAGGAGTCAGTGAGACTCCACGTCCATACTTAAAAGTTAAAAAAAGACATTTCTGTAGTTTTCATCAAACTAGCTAGTTTTTATTGAAGTGAAAACTTCTTTAGCGGCGTTGTGCACTTTTTTTGGTATGGGTAAAAAATGATAAACTCGCGTCAGGTCACGTGTCCTAATCGTGGAAATTCGTAAGACGGAAACCGTAATGCCACGCCTATTATAATTTTTATTTTTAGTATTCGCGATTATGAGTAGTACAGGGAGGTTGGATATGGAATTTTAATGTCAAATATACTACGTCAAAAAAGTAAATAAACAAACATTACTATTTCTTGACAATGTCAAAGACATGTCTTGTGACATATTTGAGTGTTAAGCGCGAATCGTGTGTAAAGGTTTTCACTTCTGCCGGCACTCCCGGAGTGCAACTCGTTTTTTTCTGTTCTAAATAACGTCCTCCTTATTGAGTAATTACCAAGAATTACTTCTAGAGTGTGTAGCCTGATGTTTGACTTGTGTTTATCTAGACTTCTAGGTGAGCCTAGATATAGTTCAGTCAGCCGTGAGATAAGCAGCAATATGCCCCAATCGTTCTCGAAGTCCTATCCAGAACTGACATTATCTTAGGTTTGTGTTTAAACTAGTGTTAAAACATGTGCTTTTAGTAATCTTGAAGGAAGTTATTATAATAGGTCCGAAAAACGAAATTGCTAAATTTGGGTTTTCTTTACGTTTTGAGACCTCGAGAATTGTTTGCCATCATTTTACAATTGATGTTATGTGTGTATGTGAGTGTGTTAGAGCGCGCGCATGTGTGTGTGTGTGTGTTTGTTGAATATATCACTCGATACGCCACGTCATGACTTAGATCTAAAAAAAAAAATTGAGCAAAATCGGTATAATGGATTTTTTTTTTAAAGACAAAAATATTCTCAAGAGAAGTTGCTAGTGCGGTATATGATGTCTGATGTATATTATACAAATTACGTTACTTAAGAGACTACAGTCTGCGTTTGTAGTATTTTATCTTCAATTTGAATAATTATTGTACGTTGCCAGAGCTCTTTGAGGAATCGCTGCGCGGGCAGCAGAGGACCGGCGGTGCCTGTTGCTGTCATTGCTTGGCGTAAACGTGGCGTGCTGGTACGGCGGTCAGGGAGAACTGTTGAAACGGCTGACCTCTGGCCGCCCGCAGGTTGAACGGGTTCCCGAACCCAGGGATCACTAAATCTCCGCCCTGGGAGGCTGATCCGCCAACCTGTGTAAAGTCTATGAAGTAGTAGTCGTGCCAGAGAAGGAGACCGAAGTGGACCCGGCTACTACAACAGAGGGGGATCAGGGGCCCTTCCGCCCGCCGCGCTAGCAACCGTATTATCTGTGCCGAGCTTTGGCAGTTCTAGTACCGCACCTTTTGTCTTCTAAGCTGTCTGTGCAGTGAATCCTCTTAATAATTTTTTTAAAAAATAATGGCAAGTAGTAAAAAGAAAAGAGATTTTTTCCATCCATCTACATTTAATGTCACATGTCGCAGTCTACTACCATCTGGAGACTGCGCAGGCGACCATTCTTTTTCTAATGGAGACGCAGATATCCAGCCGATACTTTATACCTTCACTATCCCGGCTACAAACTCGAGCACAATTTTATGAGTCTTGCCGGTGTATGTATATTCGTCCGGAAGGATATCTGCTGCTTCATAGCCTTGAAGACCCGTCGATATTGTGGGTGCGCGTAGACCACGGCGGCCACACTCGTGTCTATGCGTGCCTATACAGGTCTCATAGCGGTGACACGGACGTAACTCGACTCTTCACGCACCTGAGTTTGACGACTGATAAAGTCCTAGAGCAATATCCCACAGCAGAAGTAGTTACTTTATGAGACTTTAACTCGGTCAGTTCTCGAACCAATAACTATGCAGGGATATCTGCTTATGATTTTGCTCTGACCTATGGATACTCTCAGCTGGTATGTTCTCCAACGAGAATACTAAATATAGAGGACCGTACAAGCTCCTTACTGGACCCTCTGCTGACTACACGTCCGGACGGATATTCGGTCTCAGCGAATTCGCCTCTAGGCTCCTCGGACCACTGTCGCGTTCGGACTCAAGTGTCATGCACACAACCCGATACATCAGGGCCAACTAATTGGCGTCGTGTGTGGCATTACAAGTCGGCAAACTGGGATAGATTGCGAGAATTTTATGCATCGTACCCGTGGAGGTAGATCTGCTTTAGCTCAGAAGATCCTGACGTCAGCGCAGCCGCAGTCACTAAGACAATCCTCGCTGGTAAGGAATTTTATATTCCTAACCCGCGAGTACCTGCCGGCGTCAAAAAAAGACCGTGGTTTGATAGCTCTTGCAGAGACGCTAATATTTTCAAGCAAACTGCATATGAGGCTTGGACCACGGCTCGTTATAATAAGAGCCTCGAGGTTCAGTAAGAAAGCAACTGCCAGAGCAAAATTCCAATTCAGCGGCAAAATAGGTCGGACATTTATGCTGGTGTCCCGCAAGGCTCTGTGCTGTCTCCTACGCTGTTTCTACTGCATATCAATGACATATTGGACATTAAGAACATGCATTGCTATGCAGATGACAGTACTGCAGACACTTATTACACTGGTCGTGTAAAAATCCCTCGTTCCGTTGTGGAGGAAAAATTCGGAGGACTTGTGTCTCAAATCGAGATCGGTCTGTCCAAGGTCTCTGACTGGAGACGGGTAAACTTGGTCCGATTCAACCGTACAAAGACACAAGTGTGCGCGTTCACCGCTAAGAAAACCCCATTCACTGTAATCCCACAATTCCAAATAACTCCCCTCTCCATCTCCAAGAGCATTGTGATCCTTGGTGTTGACATCTCTAACGATGTTCAGTTCCGAGATCATGTGCAAGACAAGGTGAAGCTGGCGTCCAAAAAACTAGGTATACTCAACAGAACTAGGTATACCTCTTATAGATAAGGAGTAGGGTATGGACCTTTTAGTGTGTGGTGGATGACAGCTGTTGTAGTGTAGATATTGAAGTTTATTTGTGACCTTCTAACATCTAAGAAAGTAATTTTCTTAGCAGATATTATATGCGTGAATTTTACTGAAGAAAATTCATTGAGGTCATTAATAAACGTATTTAAATTTGAAAGAGTATTAGTCAAAATAACAAAGATGTTATCTATAAATCGAAGCCAAATTAGAGGTTTGTAAGTACATTGAGACAAGAAATTTGTTTCTATCTGTCCCATAAACAAGTTAGCATATGATGGTACCATTCTGGTTCCTATAGTAGTACCTTTAATTTGATTATAATATTGGAAATCGTAAATAAAGTAAATATTGGTTAGTATAATGTTAGCTAAATCAATTAGAAATTTAGTACTTGGGCGTTGGGGCAAGGCACGTTTATTAAAGAAATAGATTAGAGAATTTAAACCTTCATTATTAGGTATATTTGTGTAAAGAGAGACAGCATCTATAGTCGTTAAAAATATTTTATGTGGTGAAGGCAAATTGAGATTATTTATAATGTCAATAAAATGGTTAGTGTCTGAAATATGAGAAGGTAGGTTTTTAGTAAGTGGTGACTTCCACCTAGTCAACAAATGCAAAAATTCTTTCGGTGGGACAGTCATAAGAGGCAACAATTGGCCTCCCAGGATTACCTTGCTTATGTATTTTTGGTAATAAATAGAAATGGGGAATTCTGGGATTTTCTGGTAGTAAGGCTTTTATGTCAATATCGGTAAGTCCTTCAGTAGGTCCAACTCTCTCAATAATATTCGAAACTATTCTACTAATTTTTTCGCAAGGATTACTAGTTATAGGTTTATAAAAATTACCGTCGTGAATTTGTTTTAAAATTTCTTCTTTGTAATCAGTAGTATTCATTACAACAGTAGATGACCCTTTATCAGCTGGTAAGATAATAATGTTAGAATCATTTTGAAGGTGTTTTAATGCTCTTTTTTCACTATGGTTTAGATTTTCGTAAGGTTTTTTAAGTTTTTGTGTGTAATTGAGGTTTGATAATTTGGTTAGTAGACAAATAGTAAATATTTCTAAAGGATGATTGGAAGGTAAATGAGGTTGGAGGCTCATATTTAGAAGGTTGCTTGAATTTTAACAATGATTTGTGTAGTTTGTTGTAATTGTCATTGTTCTGTAATGGGTAATTATTCCAAAAGTATTTCCAAATCAGATCTTTTTGTCTAGATTTCAGACTTGCGCCAGTAATGATTTATGGCAGTGTTTGAAAAGATTATTAAGATACCTAAAGCAGACTTCAGTTAATTAATCGTAAGGACAAAAATGATTGTATATTAACAGGCTATGCTGATGCAGACTGGGAAAGTAACTCAAGTGATATAAAGTCGACAACTGGTTTTAGTTTTCAAGTTTATGGTAATCTAGTTTCATGGTTTTCAAAGAAACAGTCGACAGTTGCTTTATCATCCTGTGAGCAGAATATATTTCTCTAAGCAGCTGCGTCAGTGAAGCGTGTTGGTTCCGTAATTTGTTTTTAGGGCTAGAACTAGCAGAAATCATTAAGGTTGTCATCTTTGAAGATAACCAGTCAGATATTCGCAGCAGTAATTCTTTATAACAATTAAAACGAATGAAGCATTTGGACATAGCTTTGATTTGTTACCCAAGTTTATACTTACATATCAACGATATACTATTGCGAGCAAAACAAACTTAACAAATTAAAATATAACTATTATCAAAAAGGCTTCGCAGTACCTTTTAATTTAAGTTTCTCTCGAAACACAAATAACTTCAACCTGAAACCTACAACTTTAACACAACTCTTTTCTATGCCGCTACCCCCACAAACAAACAATATACTTCAAGACAATAATAAAGATATTCATATAAATAGTGTTGTGAATCTGTCAACTAAAATCTTAACACAACCAGAAGTATCAGTATTGTCAAAAGGACTTTCATTTTGTCCTACCACTCACATTAATGAAATCCAATTAATACATGATGCCATTAAATATACAAGAAATCTGATTTGGAAATACTTTTGGAATAATTACCCATTACAGAACAATGACAATTACAACAAACTACACAAATCATTGTTAAAATTCAAGCAACCTTCTAAATATGAGCCTCCAACCTCATTTACCTTCCAATCATCCTTTAGAAATATTTACTATTTGTCTACTAACCAAATTATCAAACCTCAATTACACACAAAAACTTAAAAAACCTTACGAAAATCTAAACCATAGTGAAAAAAGAGCATTAAAACACCTTCAAAATGATTCTAACATTATTATCTTACCAGCTGATAAAGGGTCATCTACTGTTGTAATGAATACTACTGATTACAAAGAAGAAATTTTAAAACAAATTCACGACGGTAATTTTTATAAACCTATAACTAGTAATCCTTGCGAAAAAATTAGTAGAATAGTTTCAAATATTATTGAGAGAGTTGGACCTACTGAAGGACTTACCGATATTGACATAAAAGCCTTACTACCAGAAAATCCCAGAATTCCCCATTTCTATTTATTACCAAAAATACATAAGCAAGGTAACCCTGGGAGGCCAATTGTTGCCTCTTATGACTGTCCCACCGAAAGAATTTTTGCGTTTGTTGACTAGGTGGAAGTCACCACTTACTAAAAACCTACCTTCTCATATTTCAGACACTAACCATTTTATTGACATTATAAATAATCTCAATTTGCCTTCACCACATAAAATATTTTTAACGACTATAGATGCTGTCTCTCTTTACACAAATAAACCTAATAATGAAGGTTTAAATTCTCTAAGCTATTTCTTTAATAAACGTGCCTTGCCCCAACGCCCAAGTACTAAATTTCTAATTGATTTAGCTAACATTATACTAACCAATAATTACTTTATTTACGATTTCCAATATTATAATCAAATTAAAGGTACTGCTATAGGAACCAGAATGGTACCATCATATGCTAACTTGTTTATGGGACAGATAGAAACAAATTTCTTGTCTCAATGTACTTACAAACCTCTAATTTGGCTTCGATTTATAGATAACATCTTTGTTATTTTGACTAATACTCTTTCAAATTTAAATACATTTATTAATGATCTCAATGAATTTTCTTCAGTAAAATTCACGCATATAATATCTGCTAAGAAAATTACTTTCTTAGATGTTAGAAGGTCACAAATAAACTTCAATATCTACACTACAACAGCTGTCATCCACCACACACTAAAAGGTCCATACTCTACTCCTTATCAATAAGAGGTAAAAGAATTTGCAACAACACTAATTCCTTAAACACTTACCATAACAAAATTTTTGATGCCTTACAAGATAGAAATTACCCACCCACACATCTTAATAAACAAATACACAAACCATCGCCATTTCACCAAATAGTACATAACAAAGAAGACAAGAATGTTCAATTTGTTACCAAATATTTTCACGGGGCACACAAACTCCGAACACTTCTCAAAGATCTCGCCCCTATTTTAAAAAACAATAATGACAACAAAGATCTCATACCTTCAAATCCTAATATTACTTATAAACAAAATAAAAATTTAAAACGAATATTACCTAACACTAAACATCTCCAAACAGCACAGTCAACCGACATCCAAGGTACTGTAACATGCAATCAAACTCGATGCAAAAGTTGCCCAATAATAAATACTGACCCTATTATTTATACAGCAAATACCACAAAATACTACATAACTCAAAAAAACATTAATTATAAAAGCAAGTGCTGTATATATATACTAGAATGTAAACACTGTCCTTGCTTTTACATTGGTGAAACTACAACCCCTCTACACATACGTATGAACAACCACAGATTTACTACAAACTCAATAACCTCATAATCACTTCCGATCCCTACACACGCTGCCACACATAACAAAAAATTCAATGAATGCTATAGTGTACGTATAGTGAAACATTTCAATCCCCCTATAACTTCAATTGAACTTAAAACCTGGGAATTTTCATATATCTGGTGTCTTGGAGCATTTTACCACCCTGGTCTCAACATATGCCATTAAAATTTTTTTTTGACTTTTCTACATAATTGTCAAAACACAGACTTTACAACTGTCAACTTTATGATTATTGTTCTGAAGCTAGGATAAGTTGTATATACATTTTATTTAATATTATTTGTAATAATTGCATTGAAAACGGCTTAATTCGCCGAAATATATGCAAATTGTTTGATTTTTTTGTGTTTTATTAATAGATTCTGATAATTAGTAATAAAATAGAGTTGTAGACTTTAATGTTTTGTAAAACTCAGATGCCAAATTACCTGTTTAATTTATTAATTATGTTTGTTATTTGTTAATTTATGGATCTCACCAGGGCTTTTGAATTTGTAGATCATAATATTCTATTGCAAAAGTTACACAACTGCGGAATAAGAGGTGTGCGTTAAAACTTATCAAATCATATTTAAGTGATAGGAGTCAAGTTACTCGAATAAATAATATATCTTCTACCTTAAAGGAGCAAATAACATTTGAATCTACTTTGCGTCGAATTAGAACTGGTTTTCCGCAAGGCAGTGTTCTCGGGCCTCTTTTATAAATGATTTTCCAAGTGGCACAAGTTTACCAATGATTTAATTTGCGTACGATAGTACAGTAATTTATAGCAATAGTAGCAAAAATACCATAGAAACTGAAATCAATCACAGTTTGAAACTAATAATAGAATGGTTACAATTAAATAGTCTTACAATTAACTTGGAAAAAACACAAATCTTACATTTTACAATAAGACGCGACCATAATAAAGCACTAGACATCACCAATTGCAGTACTAAGATTAATGAGACTGACACAAAAAAGTTTTTAGGAATGCAAATTGATAACAAACTTACGTGGAAACAGCATGTTGATTCTGTGTGTAAAAAAGTAAATAAATTCTGTTATGCTTTGTATATGCTTAGTAAAGTTGTAGATAAATCGGTAGTTATTACAGCATATTATGCATATGTAGCATTTAGTCTCAGGTGTGGTGTTATATCTTGGGGAAATTCTACAGACAAAGAATTAGTATTTAAATCTCAAAAACGATGTGTACGAGCAATCTGCGGTACTAAGCAAACTAAAAGTTGCAAACCACATTTTAAAGAACTCGGTATACTAACTGTTCCATCACTATATATTTTTGAAATTTCTGTATTTGTAAAAACGAGTCCGCATCTATTCAAGTCTGGTACAAATAATCGATTTCCGGGTAAATTGAAATTACCGCAAGCTACAACTAGTGTTGTTTATATGGCTCCAATGATCTATTATAAGCTGCCAAAAAGTATTCGTGACGTAGGTAATGTTTAAAAATAGATTGCGAAATTTCCTAGTAGGGAAAACTTACTACACAATCAGAGAGTACTTGAATGATAAGTTGTAAAAAAATGTGTGAACCTAATAATATATAATTAGTTAATTCATTATATAATTAGTTATTTCATTATATTGTAAATTGTATTTGTACGCCTTCTATGAGGTAGGATATGGTGATTCCTTATATGCTTAATGTTAACATCTTTTATGTACCCATATTCACAAATAAATGTTTTTGTATTTGTATTTGTATATATAAGATAAATAAAAATGTATCTTCAGTATTAAAATGCATGTATCGAATATTTAAGTATCATAAATCCTGTAGTTCCAAAATTTCATTACAATTTGACGTTCTAAACAAAAAAAATTACAAGTAATACTTTTAATATACATTTTCGTAAATTCCAAATTTCATTCAGTATTTGCTAAAAAGCAAAGATGATTTTCGAAGACAAATTTTAAAGGAAGTGTCTTGTTTCACACCTGTATAGAAAAGAAGAACCCCTACAAGAGATTTTTATAAAATTATCATACACTAAGAAAGAATTTCAGGAACAGAAAGAGCACTTCACTTCACGTACACTTGACAGCAAGCAGCACTTCACAAACACTTGACAGCAAGCAGCACTTCACAAACACTTGACGGCAAGCAGCACTTCACAAACACTTGACAGCTAGTTATTATTTTGCCTACTGAAAAAAACTTAAAAAATAAAGACATAAAAAACCGAAGCAAAATTCCAACGCTAAGGCTGTTCTAAGAATCATGTACTGTGTTAGTCATATACTCAATATGTTTTACGATGTCACTAACACCCTGTATACAGATAGATAATAATTATATTTCTTTAGTATATTTAACAGTAAATTTAAGACATTGCCAAAAATGTTCAGACAACCAAACTCCTTAACATGTAATTTTTTTTTTCACTAATGAAATTTTAAAAAAGGATACACGTCATCTTCGTCAATGATAATATCCATTTCTCTAGCGGCTTTTTCTCTCCATCCAACTGCCTGAGCGCCCCTTTTCTGCTTTAGCATTAACACTTCAATATCCCGAGCCACCGACAAAAGGTCTTTCAGGGGCACTAGGCTAGAAGGGGGAACGGGGAACGTGGGTAGTTCAGATGCTGTGAAAAAAAATATAATTATATTTAAATGTCAGATCCTGACTTTAATAAACAGGAATTAATTGAAGGTAATAAACCTAGTCCTAACTTACTAATTATAGTTAAACCGATAACCAAAAGAAGGTCGGATGTGCCTGGATGTGAAAGGAAGAGGATCGAGTGTGGTGGCTTCATTCGGAAAGACCTATGAGCAACAGTTGAATGGTATAGGCTGAATGATGAATGGTGAAAAACTGGCAAAGGCGGTATATTATTCTGTGTCAGGACTTTTATTTTACCACATATAACGCACATAAAAGTGGTTGGTGAAGATGTTGTCTCGTCCCACACATTACGATATGGGTGTTTATCGAGCCACATGTTTGTTTGTTTGTATGTTGTATACACTTTGATGTATAAAAATTTTAAATACAGAAGTTCACTTAAATAAACTATACTACTACTTTTATACAAAGGCGGACTTATCCCTAAAAGGGATTTCATTCAGTCAACCTTAAATATTTAAAAACAATAGTGATTCATCGGGCTAAGGCGTCGAATATCTGTAAAATGTTAAGCCTTCCTAAGTCTCGATAAGCTTTTTTGCAGATTTTTATTATGAGACTATGAAATGTTATTTCTGTATTTAAAAATAAAACAATATATATTTTAAATGTCTTTTTGACCGGACGGTATACCTATTCTTATAATTGCCACCCGGTAATGATTATTTAACATCTTTTGGTTGATTTGCTAGTGTTGCCATCTTTATTTTGTAATGTTTATTATTTGAATAGTTTATAATATAAAAATTATTATTACAAATTTGAAATGTCTCTAATAGTTAGTTGGACATTGATATGTACTTTAACCCATTAAGTGTAGGTGATGTAATAACTAGTTATAATGCCCTTATTTTACTGTTGGGACACATACCATTAAATCAAACAGTAAAAATAAAATGAAAATGTTTTTTGAAAATTACCTTTCTATGGAATTTTCCAGGCTTTATAACCATTGTTTTTTGTTTATATGTTTCGAGCTTACCGAAATATCGAGAACTCAATAAATTTGATCGTGGTAAGCTCGAAACAAATAAATGTATAAAATATTGTCATAACGATTATTTTTATATGAGATATTTTTTACTTGCAATAGTGTTTTGAGTTGATCCTGTGTTGCAGATAAACTATGGATTCAGTCTGATACTGAAGTTATTCTGTAAATAAAAAAAAATCCTTATTCATTGCTTTAACTATTTATAAAAACAGTCGTCTTGGTTCGATCACAGGCGCATTCATGTTCCAGTCCATAGAGGGCGCCAGCGAGATGGCGCGAGTTACTTACATGGCTCAAAAGAGAACCGAGTTTGCTCAGCACCTCTGGCAGAACGTCACTCTGCCGCTCAACTTATTTAATGAAACGGAGTATCAACATAGGTTAGTTTTCAATTATATTTCTTCGCTTTTGCACGTAATTTAAACAGAGTAAATCGACTTAAATATCCACCCTTGTGCTTCGTCATTTTATAACCTCATTCCTTTTTCTTGTGAGGCAACGTCAACACGTGTGAGAGCAAATTAAAGTGCTCATACTAAAAAATATTGAAAGTGATATTCCAGATGACATTAAAAGCAATAGGTACCATCATCATCACAAGTGAGAATCAAATATATTATAAAAGAAAATGGCAAAGATGCATACATATATTATACTAATCTGATAACAGCAAGATTAGGTTGTTTAGATACTTCTCGGATAACAGCTAGATTTAGTAGTATAGATGCTACACGGATAACAACCAGATTGAGTATTTTAGAAACTACACGAATAACAGATACATTTAGTTGTTTAGATACTACACAGATAACAGCTAGATTTACTAGTTTAGATACTACACGGATAACAGTTAGATTTTGTAGTTTAGATACTACACGAATAACAGCTAGATTTACTAGTTTAGATACTACTCGGATAACAGTAGTCAAAAAAGACATATAGAATTGACCATCATAGTAAACATACTTATCAAGCCCATTCTACTTATAAAATCTACGAGATACGAGAAATGGTCACGTACAGTGCGGTTTCAGAGAAACTTCCTCCAGCGAACGCTTGGGTTGTGGAATGAGCTCCCTGCCAAGGTTTTCTCTAAGGACTACAGAGTGGGGTTCTTCAAGAAAGAAGTTATTGGATTTTTGAAGGATCGGCAACGCGTGAGTGATACCTCTGGTGTTACAAGCGTCCATAGGCCACGTTGGCCGCTTACCATCAAGCAGACCGTGTGCTTGTTTGCCACCTTAGTGATATATAAATCTATGTGTAAAGTTGTATCTTAACTACTATATCTAGCTGTTATCCGTGTAGTGTCTAAACTAACAAAGATTTATATAGTTTAAAAGGCATCTTCCCAGCGCTACTGCAGTGGGGACTAAACCGTATTGCCGAGGCCTTGGTGCATATCTTCAGAGCTTGCCTCGCACCCAAATACATTCCTGAGGCATGGAGGGAAGACAAGGTAATAATACTACCTAAACCTGACAGGAGCGATTACAAAATCCCGAAGGCATACCAACCAATATAAACCTCACCTCCGTTAAAGACACTGGAAAGGCTCTGCGACCGACATACTAGGGACGTGTTGCCAACAAACATATCACTTAATATTAATCAACACTGGAACTGCGTTGGAAAATCTATAGAAACAGCGCTTCATTGAGTTGTGGAAAAGATAGAAATGGCGCTGGCAGATAAGCAAATAACACTTGATGCATTTATCGACATTGAGGGTGCAAAAGCATAAACCCAGCCCTCATCAAAATGATCAGCGAAGGGAATCCTGCCTTAGTCAGTTGGATAACCAATATGCTAAAACTAAGAGAAATCACCGTGAACAGAAATACGTCCAAGTGCATAGTAGCAAAAGGATTCCCGTAAGGAGGTGTGCTGTCACCGTTACTATGGAATCTAATCGTAGATGACCTGATTGCCGAACTAAACGAAAGCGGCTACCACACAGTGGGCTATGCTGACGACCTGTCCATACTTATCAGTGGCAGAGACGAGGGCCTACTAAAACACCTCATGGAAGAAGCATTGGTAAAAGTGGAAATTTGGTATAATAAATATCAACTGGCGGTGAACTCCAACAAAACAGAACTAATAATTTTTACTAACAGAATAAAAACCAGTTCATTCTATTCAAATTAGGTTTTTGCAAAAACTTTTGAATCGTGAAAGTTATGACATACTATTTTTTAACTGATTACTTTTCTAAATACCTGGGGTAGCTCAGTCACTTAAACTAAAGTGACTAGAAATAAGTTTCTTCTTTGCACTAAATATTTGATTAAATGTGTTAAGAACAGTATTGTACATATCATTTGGGTTGCCATTATAAAGTAAACCGGAAGTTTATGCACTAAGTTAGATTTACATGATTCAATCCGTTCAGTTGTAATTGGTATGATTCTTTTAAGTAATATTATTCTTTCTTTCTAAAACCAGTAACTGTCTACAATTATCTGACTCAAGATTGCTTATAATTGACTTTTGAATTGGTTTTATGTCAGTTAATATACTGTCGATGCAAGTGGCACTAGATACAGCAATTTATGTTGGTTCATAAAACAAATTATTTAAATTAAAAGACTATAAGGCAAGCAATCTGGAGCTTAATAAGCTATTTTCTAAAATGTTTATATTAAAGTCTCCATGGAAAACTAAATTTAACTCACACCTAAGGTTGTTTTCCTCCAGTGGCAAACCCTTACGATAGGAAGATGTAAACATTATAATTATATTTAATACCTTTTAATCTATATCCTTAAATAAGTATATATATAATCTGAACCTCGCAAACGGCTCAAACGATTTTCATGAAATTTAGTACGCAGGTAGTTTTGGGGGCGATAAATCGTGACACACCAGTTCAATGAGAACTGTTGACAGCATATGATTGTTGCTCGGTTTTCAAACTGACACACATTGATGACTGCGGTGTTGTAAAGGCTGCACAATCCGGCTGTAAATCGCTAAGGCGTTTACAAGCACACAACGCTCTGCAATATATTTACTTAATTCTATGAGCACATTCATAGCATTTGTGTGCTCTTTCAGAGACTGTTTATACTTGCAGGTTTTTTTTTTTTTTTTTTATACCACTAAGGTGGCAAACAAGCTTACGGCCCGCCTGATGGTAAGCGGTCACCGTAGCCTATGGACGCTTGCAACACCAGGGGTATCACTTGCGCGTTGCCGACCCTTCAGAAATCTAATAACTTCTTTCTTGAAGAACTCCATACTGTAGTCCTTGCAGAAAACCTTGGCAGGGAGCTCGTTCCACAACTTAAGCGTTCGCGGGAGGAAGTTTCTCTGAAACCGCACTGTACGCGACCATTTAGGTTCTAAAGTGTGAGAATGAATTCCCTGCCGATGGCGAGCGGTGCGATGGTAGAAAGTAGCCGTGGGCATCATTTCGAACAATTCCTCAGAACACAACCCATTGTACAAGCGGTAGAACACACACAGTGAGGCAAAGTCTCTCCTCAGACTTAAGGGCTCGATACCGCAAGTGAGTTTGGGATCGTCGACAATTCTCACAGCCCGTCGTTGAACCGAGTCAAAAGGGTCAAGCTGGTATCCGGGTGCACCTGCCCAGAGATGGCAGCAGTACTCCATATGGGGCCGAACTTGCGACTTGTAAAGTAACAACCTTTGCCCCGACGTGAAGTACTGCTTCGCTCTGTTGAGTACACCAAGTTTTTTGGACGCCAGCTTTACCTTATCTTGTAAATGATCTCGGAACTGAACATCGCTGGAGATGTCGACACCAAGGATCCCAATGCTCTTGGAGATGGAGAGGGGAGTGTTCTGGAATTGTGGGACCACAGTGAATGGAGTTTTCTTAGCGGTGAACGCGCACACTTGTGTCTTTGTAGGGTTGAATCGGACCAAGTTTACCCGTCCCCAGTCAGAGACCTGGGACAGTGTGGTCTCGATTTGAGACACAAGTTCTCCGCGGTTTTCCTCCACAACGGAACGAGGGATGTTTGCACGACCCGTGTAAAAAGTGTCTCCAGTACTGTCATCTGCATAGCAATGTATGTTGTTGATGTCCAACATGTCATTGATATGCAGTAGAAACAGCGTAGGAGACAGCACAGAGCCTTGCGGGACACCAGCATTAATGTCCATGCTATCAGAGCAACTACCGTCAACTACAGTTCGTATGCGTCTGCCGGACAAAAAGCTAGCCACCCATTTGCACAAACCCTCGGGCACTCCGTAAGATGGCAACTTCGATAGAAGACCGCGGTGCCAGACCCGATCGAACGCCTTCGCTATGTCCAGGCTACATGCCAATGCCTCCCCCTGACTCTCAATGGCTAGTGCCCATCGGTGTGTGAGATACACTAGAAGGTCACCAGTCGAGCGACCGTGGCGAAAGCCATATTGACGGTCACTGACCAGATCGTGTACTTCTAGGTATCTTAGAAGCTGTGTGTTGATCACACGCTCCATCACCTTAGAGAGGAGAGAGGTAATAGCGATAGGCCTGTAATTCGATGGATCTGATCTATCGCCCTTTTTGGGCACCGGGTGCACATTCGCAGTCTTCCATGCAAGGATGTCTGAAACTCTTTTATTTGCAAGTCGAGTAAATGTGTATCAGTTTTATGTTGTAGCCTACTGTTTTCTAATTGCAACTAACATATTTCCAGATTGTCCACTAACTGTATTTTTTCTTTGCAATAGTTAACATTTTTAGTAAATATTTTTTGCTTTTTGACAATATTTTCAGTTTTTTTATAAATCTGTTGATTTTAATGTATTTTTATCTGGTTTCAACTGTAGTTAGCAAGCTTCACTGATTTAGAAAAGTTAATAGTGTCATGACTTGTAATATCTATAGTGGTGGTATTGCTAGTTGCAGCAGAAACAAGGGTTGTGGCTTTATTACATAATTCGTCAAATAGATTTTGAGTTTGATTCTGTGTGAAAGTATGGGCGGCCTCTTCCATGTTCCAGTTGTGAAATGCGTTGATGGGCCTCCCGTAGTTCCTCTTTCAGATACGAGGTCTTGTTTAGGGCTTCCACATACTTTTCACTACAGCTGTCAAACCTTTCTATAAGTTTCTTAAAATCCCGCTCCTCTAGAACAGTATCATATTGAGCGTGCAACACTGACAATTAATTGCGGAGGCTACTATTTTTGTTTAATATTTCTAAGAGTTCTTTTTTTATCGTCCCTTTCACTGTATTTTATAAGTAGATCACACTTTTCCTTGGAAATCTTAAGTTCCTGCAAAGTGAATTGAAGTTAGGGCTCGTCCTGGCGAGCAGATGCCTTTCGAGCCATCATTTAAAAAAACACTTAAAAAACGTTATTTAGCAAATTTTTATGTACATTTAAATCACTATCCATACTAATATTATAAATGGGAAACTGTATGTGTGTGTCTGTTTGTTTGTCCGTCTTTCACGGCAAAACGGAGCGACGAATTGACGTGATTTTTTAGGTCGGGATAGTTGAAGGGGTAGAGAGTGACATAGGCTACTTTTTGTCTCTTTTTAACCCCCCCCCCCCACTTTCCTAAAATGGGGGGTGGAAGTTTGTATGGAGCATTCCGAAAATTTGAAGGTAGAAAGCTAAAACTTGGTATGCGAAATATTTGTGACAAACAAAAAATCGTACATTTTTTTTTTAGAAATCTGCCTACAACCCCTTAAAAGAGGGTCTTTGTTATCAACGAAATATAGCTGCCTAAAACATTAAATCTCATCATAAATCAATCAGCTTTTGAGGAAAAATCAACATTCGAAACATAAATAAGTTTTACTCATGGATTCCGATTAATGGTGCTGAGAAGTTTATGCAACACGCTAACGTTGTGTGCTCTCTATCGGTACTTAAGTGCGGGCATCGGCCTGCGCTTTATACAACAGTGCATACGGTACCTTTGCTGTGTTATTTGTCATTCGTATTTGGCTTTGCGATTTGGTATTGTTGTGTAGGGTTTTGTTTTCCGATTGCCGAAAACAAACTTAGTTTATTACTCTATGGGCCACCGTAAGAAACTTCAGTTTGACTACGAATATGAGAGTGCATCTATATGATGACACAAATGCTGGCAACTATGCCGAAACACTATGGAAAATAGAAGATGGTCGGTTAGAAACTTATGTCGAGGGCTGTGTGACACTGACGGGAGATTTTTGTCAATTAGTACACAGTGATTCAGAATTTGTTGCAAGTGTTTACCCAGATTTACAACTCAAAATACACGAAAATCAATATTTATGTGAAAGAGCAATTTTAGCACCTAAAAATGATGTCAGAAAAATAAATTCAGCCATATTGAGTAAAGTACCAGGAGATACAACAGAGTATTTATCAGTAAACACAGTTGTGGATACAGAACAGAGCACATCATATCCCGTAGTTTCTAAATTCGTTTGAGCTGTCAGATGTACTCTCACACAAGCTTTAATTAAAACTAGGCGTCCCAGTCATGCTTATGCGAAATTTGGATGCCCCGAGATTATTTAATGGGAAGAGACTTCGTGTCACACAACTTGGCCGCAATATCATTAGCGCCACTATATTAACCGGCGTAGAAAAGGGTGAAAATGTAATGATCCCACGAATCCCAATAATTCCCACAGATCTCCCGTTCCGGTTTAAAAGATTACAATTTCCTATTAAGCTTTGTTTCGCTATGATCAATAACAAAGCGCAAGGACAAACATTAAAGATGGCTGGGGTGAACTTAGAAAAGCCGTGCTTTTCCCATGGACAAACATTGTATGTAGCATGTTCGCGTGTGTCCAATGCCCAGAATCTTTACATCATATCCCCAAATAGAAAGATATATAATATCGTCTACAGTAGCGTGTTAAAATAATATTCTGTTCCGAGTTCTCTTCTGTGTTCTAAATCAGGAAAGGGGAACCGTGTTACCCCGATTTTACGCGAGTGAAGCCGCGGGTAAAAGTTAGGTAGTAATTTAATGAAAAACACTTAAATAAAATTACGTCGACTTTTGGTCAGCTGTCACTTCATGGGTTGCCACAGGAAAAAATGATTCACCTCACAGGCAGTGTAAAAGGCTGGTAGACAAGAATTGGGGCCTAAATGCCCAGACAACTCAGTGGCTATTAACAGCAGTAATCAGATCGGCGATAACCTACGGAGCCATCGTCTGGTGGCTATGGACAACGCTAAAAACAGAGCAACGCAACCTAAAAAGTTTCCAGAGATTAGCATGTGTGGCAATAACTGGATGAATGAGAACAACTCCCCAGGCAGCCTTAGAAATTCTCCTAGGGCTCCTACCGCTTCACCTATATATTCAACAGTAGGCGGCGATGGTGGCCCTGAGATTGAGCAGGCAGGCCTATGGAGAGGTAATACGACCAAGCACACCAGATTTTAAAAATCAGAACTCTGTCCTGTCCTGAGTGCTCTGGATGGCAACACGATCAACTCAGGACTACTATTTGAATGTCACCAACCATAACAGGTAATATCACTTAGTAACACTGTGCGAGTTGGATAGATACAGGGCCACAATGGATCATTGTGCAATGATGCGGCTGATGATCTAGCCAAAATCGGCTCAAGCTCGATGCCGATGGGGCCGAAGCCAATCATACCCATACCGTTCAACCAGCTGCGGTCCTGGCTTAGGCAGCAACTAGATCAATCCGAATGGGTGGGTGTTACAGCTTGCCGACAGGCCAAGGACTCAACACCCAATCCAAACCCCAGACTAACAAAGACACTGCTCTGGATGAACACGGATAACCTGAGAACGGTAGTAGGGATCTTAATAGGCCACTGCTCGCTTAACCGACATCTATATTTTTTAGGTGCCACCGATAGCATCCGCAGAGCATGCATGTAGGCCGAAGAATCGCCATCTCACATAATGCTTAGTTGTGAAGAGTTGGAAGTCCACAGGGCAAAACACATAGGAACCTGAGAGATACTCCAGGAGGCCTGCAGCAATTTTGGTTACATGTTGAGATTCTTGAAGGAACTAGGCTGGCTACAAAAGCTGGCCATTTACGAGTGGTAAGTGCGGAAATCAGCACGCCACAAGAAGACAAGAAGAAGCATCTTGTTAACACAAAGTCATGCAAATTGTCAATTTTTTTGTAATATTTTAAGAGGGCCTCCCATACTGTTAAAAGGGGTGGGTTTTTTCGAACTTGTTGAGTAGATAAGTACAATATTTTTTTATATTGGAAAAAAAAGGAATCCACCAAAGTAAACTATATTTTCAAATTTTTTTTTTTATTTTTTAAAACTTTATTATAATGGTTGTGAATGAAAAACAATTTTATTTAATTTCTATACCACCGGCATAGTATTTTTAAACGATTACAATGTTTGTATGCATGTGTATAAGTTCAGGACAAATCTTGCAATTGAATTTTAAAGAAGTTATCCTGAACCGATTGAAATGAATTTTTTCATAAACGTTTAGTTTAGATGACAATGCATCCGTTAGCTAGGTGCTCCAAGATGGCTGGCTTGTTATCTTTTGTGCATTCCCATGATATGGGAAACGAAACGGTTTGTCGAGAAAAATATGAAAAATAATATGACTTCATTCTAAATCCAATATGGCGAAACGCCCAGAATGGCGGACTATTTATTTTTTAGCCCCCCTTAGTATGCGTGTCAAATGAAAGAGTTTGCTGAGAAGAATACGAATAAACTGACGTCTGCGTTCAACCTTTCAAGGGGATGGTGTGGTGTGCTACTGCCCCGGTAACTGCTAAACAGTAAGACTTAGCGGGGTCTTGTCTTAACTAATATCAACCTATACCCTAGGCAAATACTAGCGGTGGTAAAAAAATCGAAATGATAGAAAAAAAGATAATAACAAAAGAGTTAAAACTTGGCATAGGTTAGGAAACGTTTAGTGGTGCTCAAACAAATGTTGTCGGAATCGAGAGGGGCCAACTGTTGGCGATAAAATTTTGCTTAAAGTAATCTAAAAAAAAAACGGGTTGCACTCCGGAAGTGCCGGCAGAAGTGAAAACATACTCGCTATTTACTTCCCATCACTTCTTATCCATATTTATTTATAAAAAATAATAACTTTTGTTTATTTACTTTTTTGACTTTGTATATTTGACAGCTCAATCTGTCAATTAAAATCCCATATCCAACCTCCCTGTACTACTCAAAATCGCCATATACTAAAAATAAAAACTAACCTAATGTAAATAAAGGTCACGTGTCCTAACGCGAGTGACATCTTACGAATTTTCGATCAGGACACGTGACCTGACGCGAGTTTAACAGCGAGCGACCGACCGACCGACCGACCGACCGACCGACGCATTCCACGATTAGGACACGTGACCTGACGCGAGTTTATCATTTTTTACCCATACCAAAAAAAGTGCACAACGCCGCTAAAGAAGTTTTCACTTCAAAAATTATAAAAAAATATTTTTAAAACATTCATTCCACCTCTTCTGTTATTTCTGCACTCTACCATCTTTATGCTAAGATTTGCAGCTTTACCGACACTGTCACGTCTCTAATATCTCTATTGCTGTAAATCTATTAAATAATGATATGCAAAACATATTTAATTGGGCTAATTCATTTGGTCTGCTTGTCAATCCTACAAAATCTAAGTGTATGATTATTGACAGTTGATACATGTCTAATTTAGTCTCTATGCCAATCCCTCCAACAATGTATAATGATAAAGTTATCTCAATAGTCGACACAGCTAAAAATCTTGGCCTTACTATGGACTACAACTTATCTTGGAATGCAGATGTAGCTAATTTATCTAAAAGAGTCCATTTTATTCTACACTCATTAAGCTTGCAGAACTTTATCCCCATTTCTACTAAAATTACACTAACTCAAACTCTAATACTTCCTTTTTAGACAACGCCGATGTATGTTACTTGGACGCTAATGAGGAGCTATTAAACAACCTCGAGCGTCTTCAAAACCTGTACATTCGCTATACATACGGTTTACGTAAATATGACCATATCTCCAATTTCAGAACTGAACTCAAGTGGCTCCCAATTTGCTTCGGAACGGAATACTTATACTTTATCCCTTCTTTATAACATTCTCTATGAGCCTTGCAGTCCTTTATATTTACGTGAAAAATTTAATTTCATGACTTCTTTAAATCAACTTGTGAGACCAGTTCCTTCACAATTATTGAAAATACCACGCAACTTTACTAGCTTTTTAAAAATTCATTTTCTGTTCAGGCAGCTATTCTGTGGAATTCTCTTCCGCTCACGCTTAGAGATAGTTCATCGACTGAAATTTAAAAAAAACGCTTAAAATAGCACTATCACTATTTGAGGAACACTCGAAAATATAAAAATTGATTTTAATACCATCGTACGCTATGTCAGTTATTTTATACCTAATTATTTTAATAATAATTTATTCTTTATAAAGTATAATTATGTATTTATTTTATTTGTATTTGAATGTATGTGTATATGTTATAAAATTTCATATGTTATTCATTTAGTATTCTGTAGATAACTTTGTTGTTCAAGCCCTTATCACCTTTTTTGTAAATTTATTATTTCTCTGGGTTTGTGGGGAGAAATCTCTGGTAGGGATACGTACGCCCTTTATACTGTGGGGCGGCGGCAAAGAGGAGATCTCCTGCAAGGCGAGGTGTTAGGCCTGGGGACCGCGGTTTTCCACTTAAATTCCGCTTCGATTACTATTTATACTGAACTGGGAAGGAAACTTCGATAGCGCGATGTAGGACGCATGACGTCAGCCTTGCTTGTAGCGGTAAGATTTGGTTCGCTACACCACTCCCTTACCAGACCGAAGGTCGATAATTCTTGCAGTGATGCTCGCGTACGAACTTGAAAATGCGCCGTCCACAGAGAGTCGGGAGGGCGTGTAGTGCATGCCGAATATCAGCAGTCTGCGGTGGATTGAGACTGGTACGTTGCTGGCTGTGTGTCTGCAGTGGGTCGAGACACTGGCGAGTGCTGGCATGGTGGTTGCGTATGGCCACAGTGAGTCGGGCCATAGAATGGTTGGCTGTGTTTCCCTTTGAATCGAGACACTCAGGCTTGAGTTAGCGGCAGAAGCGACGAGCAGAGAATGCCACGCTGGAGTGAGAGTACTCGACAGGGTGGTGTGATGCTGTACAGAGGAAGTGCCACACTGGAGTGTGAGTCCTCAACAGGAAGTGGTGAAAATGCTGTTCAGTTGCGTCGCCGGAGAGGAGCTGCAGGAACTAGGAAGCGCTGAAGTGCTGCGTTAGGTCCTGATGAAAGCTCTGAGATGCGAAGCGTACGGTTGAAAACTGGTCCGCGTACCTGGTAGGAAGGAGTAGGCTGCTGCCGCGGAAGGTGCGTCAATGTTTAGCTCGGGGTCACCAAATGTGGGGCGGCGGCAAAGAGGAGATCTCCTGCCAGGCGAGGTGTTATGCCTGGGGACCGCCGTGGTCAACTTAACTTGCGCTTCGATTACTATATATACTGAACTGCGAAGGAAACTTCGATAGCGCGATGTAGGACGCATGACGTCAGCCTGGCTTGTAGCGGTACGATATGGTTCGCTACAATACTATTTTTAAAGAATTATAATTTGTTGTACTGTTTTTTTTGGTCAATAATGAATTAGAATAAATAATAGGTCCGAGAATCGAAATCGCTAAATTTGCGTTTTCTTTACGTTTTGGGACCTGGATAATTCCAACATCACAACTTTCGCATTTATAATATTAATGGGATAGGGTTATTAATGAATTCTGTCAGTGGCAATACGAAAATAAAAAAAAAATAATTTATAATTGCTTAAAAATTAATAGCATAGGTTTTCATAAGTATATGTACATATACTGTATTACATTGTATGGTGTTTGAGACAAATACGTTTAATTGTTTTAGAAAAATCCCAGCTCAAAAACAGATTTCTATACACCCTGTTACATACAATAGATGCAATAAGTATACAATAAAAAAAGTAAGTCAACTTTTTCTATTTGTCCTGATACAAGCCCCGTCTCTCCAAAAAAGATATTTCGAACAATGTCGATCACAATTTATTCCTCACCTACTTTTTGCCAAACTTTATTCAACCATATTTGAACACGCCGACCTGACCCAGTTAGAAAGACTTCAGTACATTGTTACCGATTATCGACGTGGGAGTAGTTTGAAGCCTAAAGCAAAGCCGAAAGCCCTGAATACATACGAGGTTGAAACCGTATTTCCTCCCAAATTAGAATGAAAAAGATAATTTATTTAACTGAACTGAACTTGCCAGCGGCTCCGCCCGCCCTAAATTCGGTTATCAGCGTGGGACTCAGTTACTCCTTAATAAGCCCGCCCAAAATTCGGTTATCGGTGTGGGACTCCTTTATTTAATCACAGTATTAATTTTTCATCTCGATCCGTCCAGTGGCTGAAGCTTTATTGAGTAACAAACATCCATACTTACAACTTTCGCGTTTATAATATTAGTAGGATTTAAGAAAATTGTTACTGAACGTAATTTCTAAGAACTTTTCAGTATCACTAGTATAAAGTGCGCTATACTAAGTAGTAGTAATACGTGCCAATTAAGTATGTTTATAGATTAGTTAACTTAGTCAACATATACACTTATCTATACTAATATAACAAACTTGAGGAATTTGTTTGTTTTTTGTTTAAACTTTGTATGTACCAAATTATTGAGGAAGTTTATAGCTATTTAACATCACGCAACAAAAAACAAAGAACCATAAGCAAAAACGAAATAGCATCGCTCGCCCGCAGCAGCAGCTGAAAGAGCAGAACAACATCTGCCAGATCAGTACACTCATAATTAAATTGTGAGAAAGTGATAATATAGACTAAAATTTAAAGATATTTAATATTAAAGGTGTATCCCACACGCAAATTTCACGAATTCCTGTTCAATTCCTTTTTTAAATAATTTACCATATATTGCACTAGCTTTAACATTTATCTTAAATATTATTTAAAAAAAAATCAAGTGGCCGGTAACATTTTAGGGAGACCTTTAAGTTATAAAAGAAAAAAACCGGCCAAGTGCGAGTCGGACTCCCGCACGAAGGGTTCCGTACCACTATCTATAAAAACAGGAAAAATATTATAATCACTTAAATATTTATTTCATTGTTAAAGCGGCAACAGAAATACATCATCTGTGAAATTTTGTTCTTACTTTTCGGATAGTTTTGATAAAATATATTGCTCAATTCGAAATTATATCCATAAAGGGTAATGGTAACTAAAGAGTGCGCAATATGTGCCAGTATTGCACATTATCTATTTGAGTATAACCTGTTGTGGTAAGAACACGAGGAAGTTTTGACTTTAAACCAATATGGTCAAAATATTTTTTTACAGGTGCAATCTCATTAGATTCCAGTAAATCTACATTAAAATCCCTGCACAATATAGTCGAAGGAAACGGGAGTATTCTGCCATTAAATATGACATTATTCATTGCATCTAAAAAAATGTTTCAGTTACTTCGAGGGGAACTATAAATGCCAATAATCCGTACTCCTTTTAAATCAAAATAAATGATGCCTTCCCACACGATGTTTGAAATACTATTGCATTGAATTCCGGGATATGCATATTTTTTAATGCAATCATACCCATTCCGCGGTTTGCTGTATTTCGATTTGAGCCGTGAGTCTTTGAGACAATATCCAAATTATTAATTTTATAGGAATCCAATGAACTAGCCTATGTTACTGCTAAAAAAACTATATCAGAATTGCTTAAAATTGGATCGATAGTTAGATCATCTATGTGTTTTCTTAAAGATTTTACGTTGTGATATACTATTTGAATGTAGATGAGTGACCTTTGTACGCGAATATGTCTGAAAACAGGCACCAACGGATTTTGGCGTAAGCGACACATTTCTATAGCGACTGGACTTGTTTCCGATGGAGGAGAAGGATTTGAGAATTCTGTACCACTTACAGGGATTATAAACAATTCTTTTGAAGTTTTTGCTCTAGAAAATGCCACGTAAAGCATGGATCTTTTGAAGTTAGAACTGAGCCGATTGATACGGTTCTCCTAAAACTTCATCCTAGGCAATTTAAGTCGTTTCTTTGCCGCATTATAATTTTTAATTCGAAAAATTGCCTGCTAGTGATGCAATGGTTTTACCAGTTTAATTTTGAAAAATCCAGTTATCTCCGGCTGGAGGTAATTGACGCATATCATCAACAGCAATAATTGATATACCTCCAAACAAAGATGTTGTTTGGATTTTTACTGTAAACGGCGGTTGATTTGATTAAATAGTTTTGAACCAACCATAAAAATTTCATCAATTATGATTAGTTTTAGATGAGCTAATTTGCATGCGAGTGTATTTGACATCGAAGCTGATAATTCAGGCATAGTGTGGCCAACTTGATTTTTAGGTAAAGAAAAAGCACTATGTAATGTTTGACCGCCAATTCCGAATGCCGCCTTTCCTAATGGTGCAGTTAAAAGTATTTTGATATCCTCTGGGTTCGACTTAGGAGATGAATTGAAAACTCTTGTCAAGCATTGGAATAAGCTGGTTATGAGTAAGCTTTTTCCTTCTTCTGCTCCACCACATTAAAATATATAAACTGGCTGCCATTCAGGATCGTGATTATTATTAAATTACTGTAAGACATTAATCAAAAAGTCACGTTGGTCTACATTTAATTTTCGAGTTAGTTCCAAAAACGCTTCCTCAGGCATAAGGACCGGTGCAACAAATGTAGCAGGGTCACCTTGGTTTGGTCCATTTCATCCAGGCAAAATATCATCTGCAATTTGATCTCCGTACTCGTAACCCTCTAGAAGCCTTCTGTTTCCCTGACCCATAGTCACCTTATCACTTTCTACCTTAGCATGCCTTATTGCATCTGTGGGGTCACCTGGAAACTAACATAAATAGAATAAGTCAAATAAAAATAAATAAATATTAATATAAAATCGCTTACCCATACGTGTCGTTGCTGTGTCGTAAGAAGCGTCGAAATCGTGCACTGGAAACGGGCAACGTGCTTGCAGTTGTACGCACCCTGCTACCGCGGCCACGGTGAACCGGTCGCCAGTCGAGTCTACGCAGCTCCGACGCGCGGTGCATAGCTTGCTACTTAACGCTTATCGCTTACCTTGCATATCATTTCGCGTTGTGAAAACATCTTAGACTTTCTATTTTCTATTTCGGCTTGTGTCTACTTGTACTTTATTCTTTTACTATTTGTGTTTTGCTAGTAGCTAATATAAACAGCTGTGAAGTGTTAGTTTGTGTTTTCATTACAAATCCAGTGGATATACTTCTGACATTCCAATCGGATCGGATAAGTAGAACATTTTATAACTACAGTGGTGACCCTTTTTGACCACTATAACTATATCAGTAGTAAAAACCATGAACAAAACCGACGTCCCGTTCGGATCAACGCAAGATGGCGAATGCACAGTGCGCGATTTCACTGACCATTCTCAAGAATTGTTTAGAGTCGGTGTGCGCATACCACCGTTCTGGCCGGAAGAACCTGGGGTTTGGTTCGCACAAATTAAAGGTCAATTTATAATATCCAACATCACTTCGGACGTCACAAAATTTTATTATGTGATTAGCCAACTTGACCAAAAATATGCTGCCGAAGTTAAAGATATTATTACCGCACCGCCCGCTAATAACAAATATGACAAATTGAAAAAGCTTCGAGGGAAAGAGAAGTCAAACAACTTCTCATGCATGAAGAACTCGGCGATCGAAAGGCTTCACAGTTTTTTCGGTATCTTCAACATCTAGCTGGCCCAGGGGTTCCTCAGGAATTTTTAAAAACCATATGGACTTTTCGCTTACCTACTGGTACTCAAACTGTTATAGCTTCTCAGGCACATTCTTCTCTGGAATTGTTGGCTGACCTAGCGGACAAAATACATGACATTGTACCAACATCTCCTCAGGTAGCAAGCACATCAGCCCCTGCAAATACAACGCTGGAAATGATGGCTAAACAAATAACTGAATTATCCAAACAGGTACAAGCTCTTTCTATGTATGAACACAGAGGCAGATCTCGTTCCAGAGCAAGATCTAAAGAACGAAACCACGACGAAACCAGATCGCAATCCAGTTACCGCAGACATCCCAAATGCTTTTTCCATTATAAGTACGGGAACAAAGCTAAAAGATGCATAAAACCCTGCGATTTTACATCGGAAAACATGCAGGGCAGTCGTTAATGGCGAATAATGATTGCCCAAACTCATTAGGTCGCTTGTTTGTTGTTAGCTGCGTCACTAAAATGCAATTTTTAATCGATACAGGTAGTGACCTTAGTGTTTTTCCACGGACTGCACTAAGGGAACGTCGGTCCAGAACAAGCTACCACCTTTATGCAGCCAATGGTTCGTCAATAGCCACTAATGGTTGTGCTCATCTGGAACTGAATCTCGGTCTTTGACGGGCATTCAGCTGGCGATTCATAGTAGCCGACATCACCAAGGCAATCATAGGTATCGATTTTTTATCCTTTTATAACCTTGTCGTCGATTGCCGTAACCAACGCCTTTTGGACAATACAACAGCACTCAGTTCAGCAGTGGCCCGAGCTCATTCATCAGATAACATCTCATCAGTCAAGACAGTCCTTGGCAATTCAAGGTATCATGACTTATAAAGAAGTTTTCCTGAAATAACCCGACCCGGTGGAACCAATCAAAAGGTGAACCATAGTACAGTTTACTATATTAAAACAACACCAGGACCCCCAGTTTCATGCACACCACGACGTTTGGCTCCAGATAAATTAAAGATTGCCAAAAAAGAATTTGAGTCAATGTTAAAGAGCAGAATCATCAGACCTTCAAAAAGTCCTTGGTCGTCGCCTCTTCACCTTACTCCAAAAATGAATAGCGGATGGCGTCCCTGTGGTGACTACAGGCAACTCAATGCTCGCACAATCCCTGACAGCTACCCGATTCGCCACATTCAAGACTTTGCGCATTGCATTTCTGGATGTAAGGTATTCCCAACGCTTGACCTTGAGAAGGCGTACCATCAAATTTCTGTCAGTGCTGAGGATATACCGAAGACCGCAATTACAACCTTTTTCGAGCATTTTTTTATGTCGTTTGGTCTCCGTGACGCTGGACAGACATTTCAGCGATTTGTCGATGAAATCACAAGAGGTTTGGAGTTTTGTTACCCTTACCTCGACGATTTTTTAATATTTTCGGAGGATGAAACCACCCACGAAGACCAGCTCCGCCAAATTTTCACAAGGCTTAAAAAATACGATGTGGTCATTAATACTAAAAAATGCATTTTTTGTGTTCCTGAAGTAGGTTTCATAGGCTATCACATCTCGTCGCAAGGAGCTAGACCTTTGACCTCAAACATCGAGGCAATAAAGAATTTTCCTGTCAAGGAGCTCAGGAGGTTTCTCGGTATGATAAATTTTTACCGAAGGTTTATTCCGAAGGCGGCTGAAACTCAAGCTTCTCTTACCGGCCTCTTGATCGGTGTTGTTACAAATTCACATGCAGTTGATATTACTGGAGACTTGCTGAAAGCCTTTAACGACTGTAAGGAAAGCTTATGTAATGCTACGATGATAGCCCTGACTGCCAAGCAAAACTAGCCGTAGTAACAGATGCCTCAGATATTGCAATAGGCTCAGCTCTTCAGCAATTCAAAGAAGGTGCATGGCAACCCCTTTCATTCTTTTCTCGAAAGTTGAGTACGTCTCAAAAAAACTATTCGCCCTACGATCGAGAACTCCTCGCAATATACGAGGCCATAAAATATTTAAGGTTTATGTTAGAAGCCAGAAATTTTACAATTTATACTGACCATAAACCTATCAGTTACGCTTTTCATGTAAAAAAAGATAAATGTTCTCCTAAGCAATATAGATACCTAAATTACATATCTCAATTCGGAAGCTTCGAATTACCTCGAGCTAGATTTAAATTTATACATATATATACATAGATCTTATAGGACCACTACCATTGTGTCAAGGGTATCAGTATTGCCTCACTGCTGTCGACCGTTTCACAAGATGGCCTGAGGTGATACCAATTCAAAATATTAAAGCAGAAACTGTCGCAAAGGCTCTATTATCAGGGTGGATAGCACGATTTGGCTGCCTTTCAGATATTGTTACAGATCGCAGGCGACAGTTCGAATCAGCCATTTTCAAATATCTGTCAAATATTTTAGGCTTTCATCACCGAAAAACTACAGATTACGACCCGCAATCAAATGGATCAGTCGAGAGTTCTATTTCTACTTGTAGACACAACTGTTGTACTTTATTTTTTTTACTATGTGTGTTTTGCTAGTAGCTAATATAAACAGCTGTGAAGTGTAAGTTTGTTTTTTCATTACAAATCCAGTGGACATACTTCTGACAGTCCAATCGGATCGGATAAGAAGAACATTTCATAACTACACATCTATAGGGCTACAAACTCTTCTGTAGTAAAAATTATCTATTTTAAATATACCGAAAGGACCTGACGTACAAGACCATGCTTTTTTTAAAGCTTGCATTCGAGTTTCAAAATACGTAGCGCATATTATATAGGGGTCGCTGTGGATAAGGCGAGCTTTATCAACATTAGACAGCTGTTATGCTTGCTCTTTAGTTATTTCATCTCCATCCGCAGTCTTTTTCAACAATTTAATTAGTTCAAGCCACTTTGTTTCTGCTACCGAAAGAGTTACAAAAAGTGTTGGAACACCAAATTGCTTAACCATAGCAAGTAATTTTTTTTGTTTCCCAGTGAGCCAGCAAATTTTTTATTCCTTTTAAAACTCGACATCGTTAGCAAAATCTAGCATATTCTCAACCAAAATAGGTTCCCTAGTTCGATTTTTCTTTGAAGACACATCGCAATACTATTTCGCACTCTGATAGTTTGTTGTTTTTTCAAAGCAGTAAATAGATAATCAGGACGGACGGCACGATGATCTTCTAGAGATATTTCTGATTTGTAATGTCCATATGACTTAGTTTTACCTTAAATCCTCTTTTTTTACCACAGTGAATTTTTACAAAACCTAATTCTTCCATGTGTTCGACGAAAATGAGAGATAGCGGCCATTTTCCTTCACCAGGTGCAATTATCAAAGTGAAATCCTGATCTAATAGGGTTTTATTACGACCAGGATAAACATCTTCGTCTTCATTAGTATTCTAATTTTCGTTATTCAGCTCATGACACGTACACACATCTTCATTACTCTCATCATCAAATGACCAGTTCTCATCCATTTGAATATTTAGATCTTTATAAATATTACATTGAACTAAGTACTGAACAACTTCACTTACTTTTTTGGGTCTAATGCGCTCGTTGCGTCCGTGTTTGTAGTAAATTTTGCATTTCAGTTCTACTGTTATAACACGCGTATTTGATACTGACCTAGATAATGAAGTAACCATAGTGTTTACTTTAATTACAATTCTTGTAAGTCCATACTGATATCCTAAGCCATTTTCCGTTTGAACAATGTTTAAGAAAGTATGTCGAGCACATACTAGGCGTTCTTCGAGAGGAGTAAGATCTTTAAAGACGTCAGGTATTTCAGAAAATATCAACCCATTTGTTCTGGCTAATCGAGGAACTTTACTTTTTATACTCTGTTTATGCCACAAACGTCCACAACAGTGACATGGGTTAGAATGCCCTTCTTGTACTGTTGAAATATATTCTTGACAAACTGCTTCCCAGTTGGACATAAACATTTGTTTTCGGGACTTGGCTGCATTTTTTTCATTAATTCGATAATCTGCATCTTGACGAACATCACGATGCGCTAGAGTATTTCGTGATTTTTCTGTTTCGCGGTAATCAGGCTCGAGTCGAGCAGCATGATGAGCTGCTGTATTTTTTTGCTGTGATGATTTTGACCGTTTTTAAACAAAGACCTATCTTTTTGAGTTTGCAATCTGTCCTTTTCCATTTCCTTCAATCTTATTTCCGGTTTGTTTCTCGCACCCTTTTTTGTTCGGCTTTAGTTATTTACTTTTTTTGTAGATTTTTTACCACAAAAATGTCACGCTGAGGATTACCCCGTGGCTTCCTCGGAATAGATGTAAACTGTTTCAGTTCGCTACTTTCTAGAATGCGTAACAAATGGGTACGCATTTCTGCAATGATAAAAGTTTCGAACGCCGGGTTTCGTTTCAATGCGAGTGATGTGGCATAGGCAATAGCAGAGACGCCGCAGTCATAATTATTCGACTGCTTCTGTACATCGGGGAAAGAAGTTGATGGCTTGTGTGGGAATAGAGCAGTCACAAACGCCTGCTGTAAAGGCGGCAAAAATTGGCCCTTAAGGCCATCATATATGCGCAATAAGTCGCCAGTTAGAACAGATTAGTCATATCGCTAGCGCGACAAAGTCAACTTTTGCTTGACTGTCGACTGTATACAGATAACAGCGTATCAAATATAACAGATGTACCTACCACGAATAAAAGTCCCAGTGCTGTCGAATATACCTTTGATTTTAATTTTAAATTAAATATTTCAAGGTTCTACCTTTTTTTTGTTATTAAGACCGAGAACAAAATTGGAAAAAAATCACGTTTGTTATATGGGAGCCCCCCTTAAATTATTGTTTTATTTTAATAAAATTATTTATTTTTAAAGTGAATATAATATAACTAAATATGTTATCAATATCAAGCAAAATCGAGCAAAAAAGTACGTTTGTTGTATGGGATATTTAAAATTTAAATATTTATTTTATTTTATTTTTTAATATTTGTTATACCGGCAACAGAAATACATCTGTGAAAATTTCAACTGTCTATCGCGGTTCATGAGATACAGTCTGGTGACAGACGGATGGACAGACGGACGGACAGCGGAGTCTTAGTAATAGGGTTTGGGTACGGAACCCTAAAGTGTGTAATATACTTACGCTTAGGTTGTTTGAAGGGTTAGCCACGCGTGAGTGATGTTCCAGGTGCTGCAAGCGTCCGTAGGCTGCGGTGACCGCTTAACGTCAGGCGGGCTGTGAGCTTGGTTGTCACCTTAGTGGTATATAAAACAAAAGGTGGCGCTGGCATCAAATTTCGTATAAAGTAGAACACGCTATACAGGTTTTTTTCTTCTGTCGTATATATTAGAAATATTTTTCACATTTCACATAGACAAGCCATATACCAAGTTTACTAGGTACACACATATACACTATACATTTAGTTTTTAGTGGAATAAAACTTCAGGGTTTTATTAACTTCTTAAATGATTTTTAATTTTCATAGGTCTTCATAGTACATTATAAAGAAACTTAGAACTTTCTTACATTTTTCTCCAGAACCCTAAATTAGTCAAGTGGACTAATCGATAGACATTAAGATAGTTCCTTTTTTACCTTGGATAAATGTAATGAAACCAGATAAGGTGTGGTATTGCCTACGTTTTTTTACCGAAAAGTTCACAAATAGACGAATCCTTTTTTGCCGTTTGACTACAAAACCGTAATGACTAACAAATGGATGCACATATAAAACAAATAGACTTACTAAATAAAGTTCAGTTTCTGTGGAACCCTACAAATTAAAAAGTTAAAATCAGTATTTTATTCCGCTTAGACTGAGAATGTCATAACAGTCATTGGATTTGTTAGACTTAGCGTGCACTTCCGTAAAATTCCGTGTGTTATTTTCGCAAAATCGGTAAGGTATGGCGAAAGTAATCTCCAAGAAAAAATCGCATGCTGATTTAAATTCTTTAGTTTACGACAAATTTGTTACAGAGCATTTCGCGATATGGACACGCGATAGAGAAATGTTAACTTGTGTAACGGCGTTGTGCATTTTTTTGTGATGGGTAAAAAATGTTAAACTCGCGTCAGGACACGTTACCTAATTGAAAATTCGTAACACGGAACTAGTTTTTATTTTTAGTATATGGCTATTATGAGTAATATGTAGTACAAGTAGGTTGGATATGGGGTTTTAATTATATGACAGATTGAGATGTCAAATATACTACGTCAAAAAAGCTGACTAAACAAACATTAATATTTATAATGAATAAATATGTGTACGATGTGATAGGAAGTAAATTGAATAAATAGTTAATATTCAAGTTTGCACTTCTGCCAGCACTCCCGGAGTGCCGTGCAAAAAAAAGGTTATTTTTTGAAGTCGGTTCGAAGTGATTTTGAGTTTACAGGTTCAATAGCTGTTTTACTAGTTCTTATTTTAACCTACATTTTTAAAATATCTACAATAACTCGTCACAAAACTCTTTTTTTTTTCTGTTCCTTATCAGCCTCATATGTCTCCGTTACCGAGGGTGAATTGGGCCATAGTCCACACGCAGGCCAAGTGCAGATTGTAGACTTCACGACATATGCAGGTTTCCTCACGATTTTCCTTTACTGTTAAACCAGTAGAGATGTGAACAATCAATTTTGTACTTAAAGAACTAAGAAAATTACTCATTGCTACACCCAAGGCTCGAACCTCCGCCACTCAGGACATTTTCTATATAAAGTCTCATCATAAAATTAGTACATAATAATAACTGATGACGTGATGAGCACGTCAGATATGATTTAGGAATGACGATTTTAAGTTGTTTGTGGTGTTGCAGGCTGCAGAAGGAGCTGTGCGTGTACCAGCGGCACGTGGTGTCGGCGGTTCGGCGCGGCTGGGACGGCGGCCGGTCCTCACGGCAGTGGAGCTTCTCCGCTGCCTTCCTCTATGCCCTCACCGTCATCACCACCATAGGTTAGACTCATTGCATCTTTATTCCGTTTCTGTTGAGCTTGTCGTTATAACTCAATTAAGAAGTCTGGACGTCTCGGTCTCGTTCTCGAGCTCTGCGGAAGCTGGAGCTGGCTCCGTAGTTTAAAAGCTGAAAAAGAAAAGTAATGATTTCATCATGGAGTCCACCACTTTGCACTATGCTGACATGATGAGCTGTATTCTAGAAAGGGGAAGGGTTTTCCGTTTTCAAAAAAGCGATGTCAAAAGGGTAAATTTAAGGTATTAAATCAGTGAAAAAACCAAATGAAAAGTATGATGTGTGAGGCGGGGCCTAAAGTATTGATAAAAATAGAATATATTTGCTTTGTAAAAGTAATATATGTTATTTTTCCCAGGTTATGGTCATCTGTCTCCGCGAACGAGTTGGGGGAAAATCACAACCATATTCTACGCTCTACTCGGGATGCCCCTGTTTCTGTTGTATTTGGCAAATGTCGGTGAGTTTTTGTAATATCTCTTAACGTGTTTAAAACACATCATCGGAAAAACATTTAACCAAAAAGTAACTTTCGGGATAAATAAAGTTAAATGAGTAAATTAAGGTGAATTCGCATGCTCTTTTTTATTTCAGTTTTCCATGGTTCAATTACAAAATTTTAGTATTATTACTTTAAGGTACCTATTTAAAAACCTTGAAATAACATATCTTAAGGACATTTAGGATAAGTTTTTTAAGGATGTGATTTCAGATGTTTTATAAAAGAAATTAATTAGTTATTAAGGTTTATTATTGAATATAAACGATATGTGTACACTTACGTTATAATAACCCCTGAATTAACTTTTTTCAAAATGATCGCCCAAGTAATCAATAGCTTAACCTGTCAGTAAAGTCAGGCTGATTTTTTTCTGTGTTTTTGCCTTTGTGGGGTCAAACTATGTTTAAAATATTCAGGATTAGCAGCATTTGTGTCAGGCGTCAATGATATAAACTTGAGGTTTTTCAATCAGCTGCAAATTTTAATATTGTTTGATCATTTTGATTTTGTAACTAGAAGGTACTTGCTTAAACTTGCACCGGCATAAATTGATGGCATAAGTTTAGAATCTACATAATTGATGTAGGGTGATTGGTGGGCATTTTTTTAAAGTATTTCATTATTTACAATTTTTTTCCGTCTCAGGTGAACTACTTGCGCGATGGTTCAAATGCCTGTACGCGCTGATTTGTCTGTGTCGCGGGTGTCCCGGGTTCACAAGGAGACGAGTGGCCAGGCTACGTACTCAGGTAATCCTATCATTAAATGTATAAATCAAATAAAATCGTTTTTAGCGTTGTGTGTATTTTGAAAAGAATCATAAATAGATTAGTTAAATAGACACTAGATAAATAGTTTTTGAAGTTTAATTTATGTAAATATAAAGCTTTCCGGACTAGAAAAAGATTCGGTACTAAAAAGTAAAAACCGTAACCTAAACTTAATCTAGTACTCTTTGTTAGTTCTGTATTTAGTGATGAATCGTTTCAGGTAGATTTTAGTGAAGTGGAAAGTATCGAGGGTCCAGAAGGTTGGAAGACGCGGTATGGAGAGTCGGATGTAACTCCAGAAATAGAGTTAGCACCGTATCAGAATCACAATCACAGGTATTTACATATTTTTATTAACTCAGGTAACATTTTTGAATAAGTTATGAAAAATTATTAAATTTGACTATTTTTAGGAGAGCAGAATACTGCAGGAGCACATCGATGCCTCAGCAGTGGACAGGCGGCAGGCACCCGGAGTACGACGAGCCAGGAGCGAGAGGCTGGTCCATGCCGGTTGGGTACAGGGTCGATGAGAGTGATCAGTCCAGTGACTTTACTTATGTGACTTTCGATGCTCAAACTATTACAGTGCCAATCAGTATTTGTGTCTCTATAATGGTTGGGTAAGTACAAGTAGCTATCGTAAATGAAATAACGATTTCATCGATTTGTAATGAAATATGTAATGTTCTAAATCTTTTTCAGTTATATTTTCTTTGGCTCAATGATATTCGGGTTGTGGGAGAATTGGGATCAGCTCGACGGCGCTTACTTTTGTTTCATATCATTAACCAGGTACTTTTTCATTGCAAACAATCAATTAGCATGTTTTCAATTAAGGCAACTGTGCAATCCCATTAATATTATAAAGGCGAAAGTTTGTGAGTGTGTGAGTGTGTATGTTTGTTACTCCTTCACGCTTCAACCACTGGACGGATCGGGATGAAACTTGGCATACATATAGGTTAGGTCCTGGAATAGCATATAGGCTATAATATAAAATTTCAGAAAAAAATACTAAATTTTAATATTTTCCAATATATTTATTATTTCCGATATATAGCCATTATATAATCTGTGACTTCGCATTGTTTCTTGATTTTTGCTTTTGCGGTGATTTTGTGTAAAAGAAAGTTTCGTGTATTGATTTTTTTTAGAACAATTGTACAATGATTTCTTAAAATCAAGTGTAAGCAGTGCCAAATGATGATTTCTCATGGTGGGCAGGGAAAAACAGAAAATACTAATATACTAAAAACAGGTGATCTATGATTAAATGTTTGACCTAGCCATGGGCTTTGTAACTCCGGACAAAGATTGGATATGTCACATATCATTCCGATCAAAGATATATATCCGCTTTGCATATCCATAACCGCTTAACATATCCGCGGAAATATGCAATTTTCTAGCACACCACGGTTAAGCGAATCCTTGGATCGATTTCGTAGCTTTCAATAGGCTATATTATCCCGAAATTCCCGCGGGAATTACTATAAACGAGCTTAAGTAAGCAGTCAGTCAGAAAAAAAAACGACTTAAGTGGTCGGTAAAAGAGGCCGTCCCCTACATTATATTGTTTGTGCCTAAACGGGAAAAACTACTGTTTGTGTGTCCACGCCTTATGATTCTGGTTTCTTTCCCTAGATTCTGGTAAAAGGGGTAAAACATTTAATTATTTTTAACATTAATGTTATATGACATTTTTTCCTATAGTGTCACGTTTCTGCGAAAACCCATGTAGTCTGTAAAATGACAAATTCAATAGCAAAGCCCTGTACTAGACCAAATTGAAAGCTACCAATGCTTAGATTACATGTTTATAGATTTTTGACTTAAATTAATTTTATTAGTATTGGTTTTTAAAATTACCACAATTTGAAGAAAATCAAACCGAAATTTAAAAAATCGGTTGGACCTAAAATCTAGGCTAAAAACTTTTTATAGTTGCAGACATTTTGTAATAAAAAAATTTTGTTTAACATAGTTTAGCAAAACTCTTTCGTATTCTCAGTTGCAATAATTACTTCGGAATCTGTTAATGATAATGTTTTCAAGCCGAACAGAAGTACCAGGATTTAACAATATTGTAAATCAACTAAAGAATAAACAATAAACAATCTGTTTTGAAACACTCAACATTTTAGTAACAAAGTTGTTTTTAATAAATGATAAAAATATTATTTTTATCAAACTATAATAGTCAAGTTGGTAAAAATTTATGAAAACAGGGGCTTAGGTAGGGCTTAGGGGAGTTTACGAAAGAGTTAGATTTTGTAATAGTAAAGTTGACGATTTGTAGTAGTAACAATGTGTACACACGGAAACTAATTGTCTAAACCGTTATTAGTAATATAATGTAATAATGTAATAAATTCTTTATTGCACAAAAAATAAAGTACTATATACAGTTGATTGATGGAATACAATTGAGGCGGTCTTATCGCTATTTAGCGATTTCTTCCAGACAACCTTTGGGTAGAGAAAATCTAGTAGAATAAGATACTAGAGTATGTGCCTTTAATTAGGTTTAACAACAATAAAAACAAACAAGTGTGTTATTATTTATATATTTCTATATACTTACACAAAACCTACTACATAGAAATATACAAAATAAGCAAAATAACATGTCTTATTCGATCATTCCGATAGTATTTTTTAACCTGCTTTTTGAAGCAGTGTAAGCTTTAGGCTTGTCTGATAGTGAGGGGTAAAGTATTCCATAGTATTATAGATTTAACTGCAAAGGAATCGTTATAAAACTGAGTGGAATGTGACGGAAACTTTACAGTAACTGTTGCCAATCTATTTTATTAATGAGTCTTGAGCTTCCTATTATGATAGCCTGTGTTTTGTTCGGGTTTATTTTTAAACTATGATTCACTCCAGGCTACAATCTGTGCAATATCTGCATGAATAGTGTTTACTGTTAGGTTTTCATTTCCTCAAAGGAGGATCGCGAGTAGATTTGTAGATCATCTGCATACATATGGGAGAAAAAAAATTAAAATTTTATGAAAATAGTAATAAGAAGTGGAGACAATACGCCTCCTTGTGGGATATCGGCAAAAGTATCACATCAGGAAGATGTGAATCATCAACTTGAATGCGTTGTCGACGTCCACCTAAGAAACTGTGCAATTAGTCAATTGCCGTTGGAGATATATTAAGTAAGCGTAAGTGTGCTTACAGTATATCAAAATCAACAGTATTAAAAGCATTGCTAAAATCAAGTAATGCGATTACTGTCAGCTGCTTGATTTTCATCCCCAATCGAATGATATGAGTTATTTTAACTAGTGGAGTAGCCTTACTATGACTTGGACGGAAGTTAGATTGATATGGGTCTAGTAAGTCATTATGGTTCAGAAAACTGTTGATTTTTTTCTGAACAACACGTTTTAAAACTTTGGATGGGAAAGGAAGAATGGAAACGGGTATATTGTCAGAAAAGGAGGAAGGATTAGTTTTTTTAGCACAGATATAATTTGAGCTTCTTTCTACACTTAAGGAAATTTTCCATTTGTAATAGAATTATTTATGATATGGGTAATGACAGGAATGATAAAATTAAGTATGTGTAAGATCATTTTACGGCTAATGCTGTATTTACCGGCCGCATTTGATGGAACTAAAAGACTGCTCTTCTTAATATCATGTAAAACCTCCCGCAGTTTATTAGGTTATATAAGTATATGGTTTTTTTTATACCACTAAGGTGGCCAACAAGCTTACGGTCCGCCTGATGGTAAGCGGTCACCGTAGCCTATGGACGCTTGCAATACCAGGGGTATGACTTGCGCGTTGCCGACCCGTCAGAAATCTAATAACTTCTTTCTTTAAGAACTCCATACTGTAGTCCTTGCAGAAAACCTTGGCAGGGAGCTCATTCCACAACTTAGGCGTTCGCGGGAGGAAGTTTGAAACCGCACTGTACGCGACCATTTAGGTTCTAAAGTGTGAGAATGAATTCCCTGCCGATGGCGAGCGGTGCGATGGTAGAAAATAGCCGTGGGCATCATTTCGAACAATTCCTCACAACACAACCCATTGTACAAGCGGTAGAACCCCCAGTCAGAGACCTTAGACAGTGCGGTCTCGATTTAAGACACAAGTTCTTCGCGGTTTTCCTCCACAACGGAACTAGGGATGTTTGCACGACCCGTGTAATAAGTGTCTCCAGTACTGCCATCTGCATAGCAATGCATGCTGTTGATGTCCAACATGTCATTGATATGCAGTAGAAACAGCAAAGGAGACAGCACAGAGCCTTGCGGGACACCAGCACTAATTTCCATGCTATCAGAGCAACTACCGTTAACTACAATTCGTATGCGTCTGCCGGACAAAAAGCTAGCTGTACGGTGAAACTGCACATTATGCTAAATGTACAATTCAGCAATATTGTCAACTTATAGATTTATGTACATTTTACCTCAGTCCATATTATAGTAGGCTCCGCGACGCGTGTGCTCAGATAACATTTAAATATCATTTTTTTTTGTATTAATAATTAATCAAATATATTTTACTGTGAATTATCAAAGTTTATCATTATTTTGTTTATCATAACAGAAATATCAGTCAAAGGAGGAGAGTAGGCCGGGAACTCCGCTGTTAAAACCTAACACCGTTGGCTGAGTCAAGAGGCACTCAGCAATTATCTTTTCAATTATCAGAGTCGGTTTCTCGAGGTTCAAACAGCAGAACTCAGGATATGCTTAAGAAACAAGCGAGCAACTTTGTGCTTTTAAATGTACTGTAGAAAGCATCAATTTAGAGTCAGTGGGTCAAAAATGGGTGTTTGACGATATATTGCGCACTATCCAATCACGTTGGTCAGTTATTGATTCCCTACACTGGGAACTAGATAGCGAATTAGAGGGGTCGAACAAGGAATATGAGAGTATGTTTTCTAAATTTGAAAAAATTTACAATGATTTTAAAATAGCAGTTAATAGTAGCTTATGGGGCGTATCGTACAAGGAAAAGGTAACACCACAAATGGAGATCCCAATATTTAAAAATGCAATTTCTGAAAGCTAAGGTGGAAGGGGATGCGGAGCGATTGATACAACATCTTTTAATTAGCTCCGATAATTATTGTGTTTGTTGGGATATTTTAAATAATAGATTCAAAAACTAATATTTACATCACATGCTACTATTTTGATGGGTATACCAGCGAGCCAAAAACTATCATCTTATCATATTAGAAGTATGTATGACACAGTGGTAGAGACTTTAAGTGCCATCAAAAACTTAGGAGTCGATGTGAGTTCATGGGACCCGTTGATTGTTCATATCTTATCACAGAAATTAGATCCAGAAACTTACAACGACTATTCTCAAACCCTGATGCAACCAAGGGAATAACCAGTTTTACAAGAATTCCTGGATTTCTTGGAAAGCAAGTTTACCACTATAGAAACATTTGGCAGGAAATCAGAGTATTAAGCCTATAGGGGAAATAATCAAAAGCGAAACGTAAACAAATATCAGAAGCCAAATTTTTCTAAAGTCGCATATCAGTCAAATCGAGTCCAGCAATCATTAAATCAAAATAAAATTGTATCTTTTGAGAAATTTAAATGTCCTCTTTGCGAAACTAATGAACATGCCTTTTTCTACTGCCAAAAGTTTTTAGATATAACACCAATAAGCAAAAAACGTACTGTGTCAAGATTGAATTTATGCAATAATTGCCTTTATAACCATTATGGTAAGTTGTGCATTTCTGAAAATCATTGCCGCACATGCAACGATCGCCACAACACACTCTTACACGACGCATACGGGCAAGCTAGCAATCGGACACCTACAACTGGACCAGCAAATTGTAACAATTACGACATGCAGTCGAGGTCTCAATCATCGCCGCCTGCTCAAAGGAATACTCACGTGTCATTACAAGGTGACATTCCAGAAGTTTTATTGGCAACAGCTATGGCAAAGGTTCAAGTTCGGGATGGTTCATATTTTAATATGCGAGCCCTTCTTGATCAAGGGTCACAGGCATGTCTAATATCTGAAAATGCAGCTCAGTTGTTGGGGCTACCTCGGCAAAATATCAAGGGAGTAGTTTCAGGGATAGGAGAAAAGCCAAATAGCTGTAAAGGAGCTATCACAATCAATTGTTCTTCAACACATAATGATCACTCTTTTCAAACCGATGTTCTTATAATGAAAACCCTTATAAAAAAAATTACCTACCACAACATTTTCTTCTTATTTGGATGGCATACAATTAGCTGACCCGGACTTCAATGTCAGACGCCCTATCGACTTATTGTTAGGGGCTGACATTTATTCTGAAATACTTTTGGAAGGCATTTGTAAATCACACAATGCATTGCCTATAGCATATCAAACCCGTCTGGGATAGATCCTGAGTGGGATCATAAATAATCATAAATAATAAATAGTATTGACGATATTAGGAAATTTTGGGAGATAGAAGACGTAGTTGAGGAATCAAACCTATCAAGAGAGGATCAAAGGTGCATAGACTTTTACAAAGCTTCTACAAAAAGGCGTAAAAGTAGCCACTATGAAGTTCGACTACCATTAAAATCAAATTTTGAGCAAAATTTAGGAGATTCTAATCCAGAAGCAATTGCACAATTTAAACAATAAGAACGAAAATTTACCTATCAACCAAACCTTGCGAAAGAATATAAATTGTTTATTAATGAACACTTGCCGCTTGGACACATGATACCGGCCGGAAGAAACATGAAACTCAATTGTTTCTTACCACATCACGAAGTTCATAAAATTGATTGCACAACTACACAACTTTGCGTCGTATTCAACGCGTCATCAAAAACGTCTTCCGGACAAAGTCTCAACGATATAATGGAAAAGGGGCCAAATTTACAGCAAAACTTACAAACACTTATCATTAAATGGCGCCAATATGAAATTGGTCTTATTGCTGACCTGGAAAAAATGTTTCGACAGATTTGGCTGCATGAATCAGACCAAAATTTACAGCAGATAGTATGGAGGGAAAATCCTAACAAACTGCTACAAGAATACTAATTAGCCACCGTTACGTATGGAACAAAGGCTGCCCCCTTCCTTGCGATGATGACGCTGCGTCAACTCGCTCAAGATGAAAAATCAAACTATCAAGAAAGTTCGGCTATCAGTGTCCTTGAAAATTTGTTGTATATGGACGATCTGGTTCACGGATGTCTCGCAATCGAGTCCGCAAGAAAACTACAGAAAGATTTCTTTTTTTTTATTTTGCTGAAATCAGGAGGTTTTAACCTAAGGAAATGGAAGTCAAATTCTCCTAAACTATTAGAAAACGTGAATTGTGATCAAAACAGACATTTGAATTCCAAGAACCAGAATCATCAAAAACTTTAGGACTTAGTTGGAACCCACGTGAAGATACATTAATTCTTCAATTTAAGGTTGATGAACCAAATACTGCTGTAAAAATGATTAAACGGTCATTGCTATCCGCCATCTCTAAATTATTCGACCCTTTAGGGTGGCTTGCAGCGCTGACTATAAAGTTGAAAATTTTGTTTCAAAAGGTTTGGTCACTAAACATTCAATGGAATGATACATTACCGAAAACTATTTACAATGAATGGTTACACATAATATTAAATATATTAACAGTTTTAAAATTCAAAGATGGTTTAATACGACGAAACAAAACGACTGTATCGAATTGCATGGATTTTGTGACGCGTCAACAAAAGCGTACGCATGCATTGCAAAATTGAGAGCTCTGTGGTACTAATAGCTGGCAAAACAAAATTGGTACCATGCGATAATAATATTTCAGTACCGCGACTAGAGTTATGAGGAGCATTATTATTATCAAAATTAATGTCAGAAATTCAAAAATGCTTATCAAATCACACAATCTAAACGGTCTGTTGGGTAGACTCTGTGGTGGTTTTAGGTTGGCTAAATGGCGACGTGAATCGTTGGAAATATTTCGTCGCCAACAGCGTAGATCAAATCACTCAAGTTATACCTACTAAATGTTGGCGATATGTTAAATCAGAGGAAAATCCATCAGACCGCGCCAGCAAAGGATTAACAGCATCCCAACTTCGCGATCATCCACTATGGTGTCAGGGGCCACCTTGGCGACCAGAATACAAAGACGCCAGCAACTTTGAAACCTTAAACTATCAAACAGATCAGGAAGAGAAAAAAAAGGCAAAAAAATCAACACTGTCCTAAAATCAGACGGCAAAGAGACGATTATTCAGCAATTAATCAAAAGATGTAGTACACTTAACAAGACTACAAGAATATTAACATGGATCTTAAGATTTATAACAAAAAAGCAAAATAAGCAAAAAATCAATCATACCTTAGTTTCGAAGAACTAAAAAGGGCTAATACATTATTATTGCGACATGTACAGGAGGAAGAATTCTCAGCAGAAATATGCGATCTACAAAAGTGAAACAAAATTAAATCACCAAGCAAAATTATACAATTAAATCCTTACCTTGATACTGAGCAAAATGCTTACATAACTGAAAGTTCTAAGCATCCCATCATTTTACCGAAAAATCATAAATTAACAGATATAATCATAGATAACTTTCATATACTTACTTTCCACGGCGGACCTAAGTTGACATCAGCAGTATTGAGACAAAGTTTTGGATACTCAGACGAAATCAAGCTGTAAAAAAACGCTTACGTTCGTGTATCATTTGTAGAAAAATTTGTTCAAATAAGCAGAATCAGTTGATGGGAGAATTACCGGAATCTAGGTGTCAACCTACTAGACCGTTTTACCATACAGGCGTTGATTTCACTGGCCACATTGTAGTAATGGCCAGCAAAGGTTGTGGCATTAAAACATCAAAGGGCTATTTGGCAGTTTTTGTTTGCATGGCAACAAAGGCCGTGCTCCTGGAGCTAGTCTCCGACCTATCAACATCAGCCTTTTTGACCGCACTTCGAAGGATGGTAGCTAGAAGGGGAACCCCAGGTCACATCTATAGTGACAATGGAAGGAATTTCGTTGGAGGGAATCGGATTTTTTTTTTTAAATAAATATTTTTGGACATTACACACAGCGCCGTCTGGCCCCAAAGTAAGCAAAGCTTGTGTTATGGGTGTCAGACAAAGGATACAGATACATATATATTTCTTTTTTTTTTGTCAATACATACATATTATACATAGATACACCCAGACTCAACACAAACACAAATGTTATTAATCACATAAATGTTTGTCCAATGCGGGAATCGAACCCACACCCTCTGCGCAGCAGTCGGCAACACTACCAACTAGGCTGCGAGGGAGAGATTCAACAAGCATGTATGATAGACATAACTGAAATGCAGATAAAATGGCATTTCAATGCTTCATCATAGCCATCAGCTGGAGGCCTCTGGGAAGCGGCGGTCAAAAGTTTCAAATATCATTTTAAAAGAGTAGTTGCCGAACAGAAGTTAACATATGAAGAGTTGAGCAGCATTCTAGCACAGATCGAAGCATGCTTTAACTGTAGGCCTTTGTGCGCAATATCAGAAAATCCCGATGACTTAGACTATCTAACACCAGCTCATTTTTTGGCCAGTGGACCGAATTTAACCATTTATAACACCGAGACGGACCTTAGCTTAAGATGGCAGTTAACTCAAAAATATATAACGACATCTGGAAAAGGTGGCAGTTGGAATACCTAACTCAATGAAATTCCCAAAATGGCAGCAGGCGCAAAATAACATTAAAATTAATGACGTGGTGTTAATACACGAACAAAACTTACTTACAGAAAAATGGTCCTTGGGTTGAATGGTGCACGTCCACCCGGGCCATGATGGTTTCGTTCGAGTAGTCACAATTAAGACTAAAAACGGATTCCTGAAACGTCCAGTCAATAAATTGACAGTCTTTCCGACAAATAAACAAGATGATAATACGGAGAAAATAATGCAAACACCTATCAATCAATTACCAATCAATGACTCTCCTATCAATCAGCTTCAAGCTCCATCAAGATTGCACAAAAAATCCACAAGAAAAAGATTTAATTTCATATCTATGGCTACTACATTTTTGTTATTTTTCATGACGCTCATATCATCTTCGCAAGGGCCTAACAATGTAAAACCCCTATCAGAAACCAGTCGCTATACTTTGATAAAATAAACAACATGCATTTGATTAGAGACGAATGGAATCTCATTGTCTATTTTGATATGAATCCATATTGGGAAGGAAGTGCAGCGTTAACAAAATACATGACATATTTACAAAACATATGTTCAGCGATAACAGCGAAGCGCGTGATCACATTGTGAGGGAATCCTCTCTCAATTACGTCATAGTTACAGAGAAATGGAGCACTATAACGACATGTTACTTACTCATCAGCAAGATGACGCGCGCACGTGACAAAAGCGTGGTCTCATCAATGGAGTCGGGTATGTGGCTAATGCCCTATGCGGAGTATTGGACGCAAGTTTCGCTGAAAAATATTAGAAAGAGATTAAATTAATAAAACAAAATCAAAATCATCTAGTCATGCTGTGGAAAAATCAAACTTCTATAGTAGAAGCAGAGTTCAACTTCCTTAAGAATATAGAAGATGAGATGGAAAAAGAACACAAAAGAATACATTAAAATTATTGGATCTGGGTGACTCTTTATCAAATTTAGAAAACGAAGTTCAAAACATATCAATTATTGCTGACTTCTCCTTGTCAGCCGATGGCAAACAATTTGTTGAATCAATTAAAAAGCACTCAGGACAAGTCGATCGATACTATTACTAATGTTTACAGCGGTCAGTTCAGCTTACATCTCATAACACCACAACAGCTAAAACATGAACTTCTCTTCACAGCGGAACTCTTACCTAAAGATTTATCACTGTCCCTAAACTCCATCGAGTAAAATATATATCATTTATTGCAAAGGCCAGAATTTCAATACCCTTCTTTATAGTCGAAATTAAAATTCCCATCATCACGAGAGACACCTATGATATCATGAAAATTATACCTATTTAACATAGAATAGTCAACAAAATGATAAGCATAATTCCTATATCCCCATATGTCGCTATCCACCTAAACAAAGATACCTTATTACCACTGACCAAAAATGAAATTAATTTATGTATGCAACAAAGTGCCGAGACTGTACTATGTTTAAACAAAAAACCAATTTTTCACATTAAAAATGACGAAAGTTTTTACCTAACCGACGAGAAAACTGCAATGTGTAAAACAATAGTACGCTCGTGTTCTAACGAGTGGTTCGAGATAAACAAACAGAATTATTATATCTACTTTTGTTGTGAAGTGTGTAGACTTCGGTTGCTATGCCGGGATCAGATTACCGCGCTGCACCTGAGGCGTGCCGGCGTGTTGACTGTAGCTCAGGGATGCGATATCAAGTCTACAGATTATACTATATATACTCTTAGGCAGATAACGAGTGCCATCAAAATTAGACCTGTTATTGAGTCACTAGACATGGGTCCCATAAACCATATCATTAACATATCAATACCTCAATTATCAGTCGTAAATACCTCTGAGTTCGAGTTAAATTACAAGGATTTATCAGACATTCAAAGTCAACTCGATATTGTCAAAAACAGCACAGCACTATCAGAGGATATTTCTTACCACGACATTCACTATTAAACCGCTATATACGGTATCATGGTTGTCATAGGGATAATTGGAGCAGTCTTTGCGTGTCGGCGGTTTAGAGAGCATAAATCGAGTGAGGCGATGACGTCATCCAAGATGGAGGCTGCCCCACAGCCTGCAGCAAGGTCTTTGAGTGACAGTGTGCAGTGTGAACGTGCAAATAATCAATTAATTTTTAAAAAAGTGCCGCGAGTGAGTTATTAGCGTGCCCTCTCAGTGCCCGTAACCAAAACAAAGCCACTTCGCCAGTGTTTAAATCAGTTTTTAGTATAGTCAATAATAATTGAGGACCCTAAGTGGACATTATATATTTTATTATACATCCTTTCTTTCTAATATACATTATGTTTTATTATTTTATATTCCGCATTTCTATACATACTCTTTTACTATAAATGTTTTATTGTACAATTAAAGTTTTAAAGTTGATTGTTTTGTTTCGTGTAACGAACGCATTTTATATTGTATCATGTTAGGTAGGTATAATTTAGCATTTTCACAATTTTTCCTTAATTCATTTTTGTTTTCTCATCCTCTTGTTGTCGTCCGGGAGCATGTACGGTGAAAACGCACATTATGCTAAATGTGCAATTCAGCAATATTGTCAACTAATAGATTTATGTACATTTTACCTCAGTCCATATTAAAGTAGGCTCCGCGACGCGTGTGCTCAGATAGCATTTAAATATCATTTTTTTTTGTATTAATAATTAAGCAAATATATTTTACTGTGAATTATTAAAGTTTATCATTATCAACCACATCAAAGATCATAGACAGTACCACCCATTTGCATAAATCGTCGGGCACTTCGTAAGATGGCAACTTCGATTGCCCCCCGGTGCCGGACCCGATCGAACGTCTTCGCTATGTCCAGCTACATGCCAATGCCTCCCCCTGATTCTCAATGGCTAGTGCCCATCGGTGTGTGAGATACACTAGAAGGTAAAGGAAAGGCATATTGGCGGTTACTGACTGGTGTTGATCACCGTCACTTTGTATACACATTTATTTATTAAAAATAATAATTTTTGTTTATTTACTTTTTTGACGTAGTATATTTGACAACTCAATCTGCCATAGAATTAAAATCCCATATCCAACCTCCCTGTACTACTCATAGTCGCCATATCCAAAAAATAAAAACTAGTTCCGCCTAACGAATTTTCGATCAGGTCACGTGTCTTGACGCGAGTTCCGTCTAACGAATTTTCGATCAGGTCACGTGTCTTGACGCGAGTTTCGTCTTACGAATTTTCGATCAGGTCACGTGTCTTGACGCGAGTTCCGTCTTACGAATTTTCGATCAGGTCACGTGTCTTGACGCGAGTTCCGTCTTACGAATTTTCGATCAGGTCACGTGTCCTGACGCGAGTTTAACTAAAGAAGTTTTCGCTTCAAAAAAGGTTTTTTCAAAACCTCAATTCCATTTTTGAATCCCTATTCAACAGGTTCTCATACATTCATTTCAATGTGCTGCAAAAAATTAAGATCTTGGTGAGATATATAACTTCTGTAAAGAAACTACTAGACTATGATCAAAAGTTACAAAGATAAAGCCGTTTCTAGTTTGACAGCTGTCTATCACTTCTGAAACGAATTTACTAGTCTACAATTAATAGTTTCGGATATAAAGCCGTTTCTAGTTTGACAGCTGTCATCCTTAATGAAGATCTTGATGAGTTCTATCACTTCTGTAAAAAAACTACTAGTCTACGATCATAAGCTACGGAGATAAAGCCGTTTGTAGTTCGACATAAAGTTAGACCTGTACCATTTTTTGGAAGGAATTTAAAATTTCACCATTTTATGGTAACATTTTTTGTTTTTTTTATGCATTAAATTTTTTGAAATTCACACATCCTTATGATTTTGCACAAATCCATATTTAGTTTTATATTTAATATATCAAATTGCTATAGTTTTGCACTAAAACTGACACAATTGAATAAAAGATAAATCCAGCCGGCCGCAGGTTAAGGGTAATCATATATTTGGTATTTATTAATTGAACTAAGGTACCTGATATAAATAAGGCCTATGTAATTTCAAATTAATTTATTTAACTAATTATTTAATAATTTCAAACTATATTACAATTTTAATATGTTTATGATAGAAATATAGGTTCTCAGAGAAAAAACATATTTTAACTGGTAATTTTAAATTTCTAGATGAATTCAAAAATATTAAGACAGGAGCGGGACATGGCTTCGGTTTGCATAAAGCCTATGTTTCAATAAATAACAGAATAACTTAATTAAACTTAATTTGATCCAGTGATAACTCTTGCAATTATGTTTAGTTATTCAAAGTGAAAGTGCCCGGCGCAGAACATATGTTTTGGTTAAGAAATAAACAATCTTGTAAAAGATGTAAAAACAGTAACAACTTGCTGCACCGAGGCTGTACCAGCCGCAGTATGTGAAATCATTTTATCACTTAAAAACAAATATAATATTTAAATTTTTCTTTCTCGTTTCTTAGACTAAATAATATTTTATTTTGTTTTCCATATTGTTATATTTTTTGCACTTTCCTCATATTGAAATTTAGGGTGTAGGCCTTATTAGCCGACAGGCCTTACTGCTCGCAATCACCTACAACGTACAATTAACTCAGAGATGACTCTTATCTATTTAAACTGCGAAAGTAAAAAATACTATCATAATACAACATTTCATCTAAATAATTAGAGCCGTGTCCGTTAATAGGAAGTGTATAGAGTGCTTACGGCACTGTATAGGTATCGGGTAAAGAACGTTAATTAAGTCGGTTAATTTGCCCTAAAGTGTAAGAATGCTATCTTACCCTTGGGAGATAAGATTTTACTTCCCCATGAGTTGAACTTAAGTTCAGAGACGATCATCATCTCTCGTACTGTAATTTGCACTCTATACACTCTATACACTTCCAAAATAATTACTATAAGTATATACAATAATATATATAGTATAGAATGTGAAAAGCGTCTCTGGTTCATAAACATTGCACATATGTACTGTAAGCTGTAAGAGTATGTTATTTGTGTACAAAGTGTGTGTTGTGTTCTTGTTTGTCCACAGTATCGGTTTCGGCGACTTCGTCCCCGGCGAGCGCGTGTACTCTGCGCGGATCCAGACCTCGTTCATCGTTTGCTCGCTCTACTTGATGCTGGGGATGGCCCTCGTCGCGATGTGCTTCAACCTCATGCAGGTTACCTCACCACGCTCCAATATATACGATTGTGTACATTTATATATTTATATATATATATCTGACACAATATTTTAGGAAGAAAATACATTCTTGTAATTCCGTCAAGAAATCACGCACTCTATTAAGCACTACTCGTAGCATAAGAATAATAGATACATTTGTGCCTTGAGAACTTACTGCAGATGCATTCTGTAAAGGTTCAGCATCACATAGACAAATTAAGTGTTAACGTTGAGCAATATATAAGCTGATCATACTTTATTTTTGTGTCCAGTAACAATTTGGTATCTGTGTTTTAATTAAATTATCTGTATTTTGTTGCGTAACAGAATAAAATAGACATCGGCCCTGGCTGTTGCGATACAGCAGAATCTAATGGCAGATGTCCACTAGTGTACCTACTATGCGGCCATAGTCTTTTTTCCAGGGAGAGACCTGAGCCTGAGATGTAGTGGACGTACAACTGCTGAGGCAATGTTATTTTTCATTAAAAAACTTAAAAAAAAACAAAACTTGAACAATACATTTAAATTGTAAAAAGTTGTGCAATGTAGGTGTGTGCAAAGGCAACTTTTGTTAAAAGTAGAACGCTATTTTTTTTTTTTAATTTGGCATATCGTCCCACTGGGCTGAGATTAATTCGGCAAATCATATCATATATATATATATGAGAAATAGCTAAAAAAGCAAAAACTGCAAAGAATTATAATGAGTTTGAGTTTGACACATTTTGAATTCGGAATTTTCTGATTCAATTTTTAATGCAACATATTTAAAGTATACACTCATTTAAAAAAGAGTTTTATAAAAGTAATAAAATTATAAAATCTATTACCTACATATGGTATAAATAAAACAAACTAAAAAAGTTTTTACCACAACTACCTACATCTGCCGTCACAGGGAACATTCTGTGCCAAGTGTCAACATATATTTAAAAATTATCTCCAAAAATTTTAATGAACGTCAAAATGATAATAATATCTGACAGGTATCTCGCAAACGTCGTCGATCTAACTTGAAGTCACTCTCCCAATATGAGGCGTTTTATTTTATCAGGTTATTACTTGACAGTTTGAGATATTGGATTTTCGTATAAAGTTGGATAAAAAATGATATATATTTTTGTGTAACAGGAACAGGTGATACATTACTTCTCGGGGCTGAAGCGCGCGCTCGCCAGGGTCTGTCGGTGTCGGCGCGCCAGATGATAACTAACTTTATTTATTAGTGTTAAGTGTACAAAGTTATATTGGTAAGGTGACGTCTGGTCAAGTGTATACGGGAACTCTTTCATTATATTTACTTACAACTACAGGTGTTTTTATTTATTTAGTAGTATAATGTCTATGAAATACCGACTTCGCAAAATGTAAATACGTATTGGAATCATCATCGATTGGAATTCATTAATTTATCAATGTTACAGAATATTGCTTCAATAGACATCACGCTTGTGTTTATTATGCCGGGCTCGTGTTTTTCCGAAACACTACACAAAAACATCTACACAAAACATGTTTGTTTATGCACATGTTGTCTCCTACTTTGGTAATGTTGTCTTATGTTTTTAAAACTGTCAAAATGACTTCAAACGTAGAAGACGCATTTTCAGTTTTAGAATTAGATGTAGTAGATTCAGTATCAACAATGCACTGATGTCGAGTCAGACCGTATTTACTGTCTCAAAACTTTGTTTTTTTTTTTTTTTTTTTTTTTTTAATACCACTAAGGTGGCAAACAAGCTTACGGCCCGCCTGATGGTAAGCGGTCACCGTAGCCTATGGACGCTTGCAACACCAGGGGTATCACTTGCGCGTTGCCGACCCTTCAGAAATCTAATAACTTCTTTCTTGAAGAACTCCATACTGTAGTCCTTGCAGAAAACCTTGGCAGGGAGCTCATTCCACAACTTAAGCGTTCGCGGGAGGAAGTTTCTCTGAAACCGCACTGTACGCGACCATTTAGGTTCTAAAGTGTGAGAATGAATTCCCTGCCGATGGCGAGCGGTGCGATGGTAGAAAGTAGCCGTGGGCATCATTTCGAACAATTCCTCAGAACACAACCCATTGTACAAGCGGTAGAACACACACAGTGAGGCAAAGTCTCTCCTCAGACTTAAGGGCTCGATACCGCAAGTGAGTTTGGGATCGTCGACAATTCTCACAGCCCGTCGTTGAACCGAGTCAAAAGGGTCAAGCTGGTATCCGGGTGCACCTGCCCAGAGATGGCAGCAGTACTCCATATGGGGCCGAACTTGCGACTTGTAAAGTAACAACCTTTGCCCCGACGTGAAGTACTGCTTCGCTCTGTTGAGTACACCAAGTTTTTTGGACGCCAGCTTTACCTTATCTTGTAAATGATCTCGGAACTGAACATCGCTGGAGATGTCGACACCAAGGATCCCAATGCTCTTGGAGATGGAGAGGGGAGTGTTCTGGAATTGTGGGACCACAGTGAATGGAGTTTTCTTAGCGGTGAACGCGCACACTTGTGTCTTTGTAGGGTTGAATCGGACCAAGTTTACCCGTCCCCAGTCAGAGACCTGGGACAGTGTGGTCTCGATTTGAGACACAAGTTCTCCGCGGTTTTCCTCCACAACGGAACGAGGGATGTTTGCACGACCCGTGTAAAAAGTGTCTCCAGTACTGTCATCTGCATAGCAATGTATGTTGTTGATGTCCAACATGTCATTGATATGCAGTAGAAACAGCGTAGGAGACAGCACAGAGCCTTGCGGGACACCAGCATTAATGTCCATGCTATCAGAGCAACTACCGTCAACTACAGTTCGTATGCGTCTGCCGGACAAAAAGCTAGCCACCCATTTGCACAAACCCTCGGGCACTCCGTAAGATGGCAACTTCGATAGAAGACCGCGGTGCCAGACCCGATCGAACGCCTTCGCTATGTCCAGGCTACATGCCAATGCCTCCCCCTGACTCTCAATGGCTAGTGCCCATCGGTGTGTGAGATACACTAGAAGGTCACCAGTCGAGCGACCGTGGCGAAAGCCATATTGACGGTCACTGACCAGATCGTGTACTTCTAGGTATCTTAGAAGCTGTGTGTTGATCACACGCTCCATCACCTTAGAGAGGAGAGAGGTAATAGCGATAGGCCTGTAATTCGATGGATCTGATCTATCGCCCTTTTTGGGCACCGGGTGCACATTCGCAGTCTTCCATGTAGACGGAAATTGCCTAGTGTGGTAGGAAAGCGCGAAGAGGCGCGTGAGTACAGGACATAACTCAGGAGCACACTGCTTAAGCACCACTGCTGGTATACCGTCTGGCCCACTCGACTTATGAACGTCTAGAGAAAGCAACGCCCGCCTGACCTCCCGCTGCGTTATGGAGATTTCCGGCATTTTTTTGATATTTAAAAATACCTATTTAAATATTGTTGTTGATTTTTTTTTTAATTGTCCAGGCTTTATCGGAAGCTCTGGAAGGCTGTTGGAAATTTAATCCATATTGCCTAGCTTAAACGCGTTATGACACCAAGGAGTAAATGTTTATTTCCGTCGAGCGTGGAAAGCAAACACATTGTTTCCATGAACAAAAACTAGACGGTGGCGGGGCACAATCATCAATTTCGATCGTATATATGCTCGTAGTAATCAAATCTCTTCTCCTGGGGGCCGTTCAAAAACCCACTGAGTCGGATTGAGTTTTGACTCGAACCGTTCAAAAACTAATTGAGTTCCAACCCGGGTGCCTTTCAAAAACGTGTAAACTGAACTCGACGAGGGTTCAACGGAGTTGGCGTCCATATTTGATTAGGAATGTCAAACCAATGTTTCAGAATAAAGGAAATTTATATATTACTCAGTTTATATGTATAGATGTATAGATTTTGTTAGTCAAAACTCAAAATAAAATAAAATAATTAAATTAAAAGCGATTTTAGGTTTTAGAATGGAGACATATAATGTAACAACTACAAAAATGTTATGAATGATAATAAATAAGAGGATAATAATAGTGATACAAAGTTATTTTAGAATATAAATATTACAAATGAATTTACCAAGTACTAGCTATTACTACTACCAAATTTTCGGCTGGGTTACACCAAGTAACTTTGACGTTAACCAGTCGCCGAAAATCCGATTGTATAGAAATTTCAATCGTCAGGTATTTTTAAAGTTAATTGACTAGTGGTTTTGTTGAACATTGACGGGTCGGTAAAGATTAAAAATAACTGACTATGTAAATTTTGGTATAATCTCCCATTTTTGCGGGCTGAGCAACGTTAATAGATGCAACCCAGACTTAGTGTATCCTAGCCCTTACATAGGTCCTGGTACATCAAATTAAAATATGGCCCTTCAAAAGGGTAAAATTTCTAAAGATGGAAACATTGATTCAACTTGACTGATGTAACTCGGTTAGCTGTTCGAAAACTTAAGGGTAGAGTTAGGAACCAGGTGACGTCATTTTTTACTCAAGTTATAGTCGTTCTTGAACGCAACCCAGTTTGATACTGAATCCACTATTTCGAAAAATTGCAAATACGTCTTTTACGTTTGAAGTCATTTTGAGCGCGTCCGTTTTGGGATAAAAAATTTAGGATTTAGTTAGGTAATGGTCCACCGGAATTAGACGAACAATCTCGAAAATATTCAAATTAATTACAATTAAATGTAACATATCTCAATATATTATGTGTTTTAATAGGTTTTTATTTGCCACTTGAAAGGGTCCACTTGGGGTATATGTTATATATACACATATGTATTTTTAGCATTTTACTCTAAAACTAGACATTTAAGGGAAAAAATAGAAAAGTTAAAATTTGAAGGCCAGAAAATTTCCAATAGAAATGCGCTTTTTAATATCCCTAACAATGTCTAGCTTTCCCACTAAAGCGAGCGTTAGTTTATACTTATGTATCCGAAATACATCATTTTCAAGTAAAACGTGAATTGTATATTTATATACAATTGTATATTTAATTACAAATAAGTTTTGTATATAAATATACAATTCACGTTTTACTTGAAAATGATGTATTTCAGAAGAAAGTATTTAAAAAGAAACAATGTTTTTCATCACATTTGCAAGTAAATAAATAAAAATATATGGCGAAAAGACTTACATTCTTATAAATTTACTTTACAATTTTAAAAAACATAATTAAAGTTTTTTAAGTTACCTTAGTGCGTAAATATTTATCGTAAGGAGCTTAATTAATATTTTTTTTTTACATTTTCTCCCGTAAGTAAGTAAGTTCCTTGGATTTTTACTCACATACTTACATCTGACATCTTTTTCAAAAATGCTGTTAATTTGTATATACTTACTGTTCAATATTGATGTAATTTTTGGACTTGATAGTGCTCTATAATGTAGAGTAAATTGCCCAAAGGGAAGACGATTTGTATTTTTTGGCAATTTCCCTAAAGTAAGCTAATAGGACATTCTCTGAAAACGAACTCGTTTTCTTTTTGTTTCTCCAGGTAATAAAACTGGCGTATGCGGTTAAATTTCTACTTGTCTTTAGACTTCGGTGGTAATAGGTTCATAATTATTTATTGAGCCCCATTAACCATATCTGGCAGTGTCGCATTTATATTAAACTCGTGTGACGACAAAGATTTTTTATTTTTTTTATAAGTTGTAAATAAAGAAACTCACTAGAATAAAAATGGTGGGAACAGAAGTGTAGCCATCTAGCGATATATAGAGAATGTATGAAATAAAATATTTTTCATCTCTCATACTCTGAAAGCATATATTATATAAAAAGCGGGTGGGAGGAAGCAAATGTCGGCCCCAGGGGCGAAAAGTAAACAAGGAAAAATTCAGTCACATTGGGCAAAGTCAATCACTTATACAGCCGCATTAATACTAGATATATTTATTTATTTTTAACTTGGTTGCAGATTTTTTGTTTGTGATGTTATTTAAGATACCTGGTTATATTAGATAATATGTGGTTTAATACTACCGGAAAACCGCGTTTAAATTAATACTACCGGAAAACCGCGTTTAAATTAATACTACCGGGAAAACGCGGGGAAAAAAAATAAAGGTAGATTATGAAAAATTAAAAATAATTTGTAATAATAAGTTTTGTTCAACAACTAGCAATAAATACAATTCAAAAATATTTTCTGGCTGGTATGGCGCTGGAGAAATGTTACGTGTAAAAAAAAGGCGGGAAAGCGTGATCAGTGCAAGTTCTTAGGAAGATGAAGCGAATTAAATTTTTTATACTTAATAAAATGAGTTCTTCAAGTCATTATGAAATGAATTTACATTTACTGATTTAATTAAAGAAGAGGGTCAAGCTGTTATGTTACCTTTTTCATAATTTTGTCATGTGTTTACTTACTAACTTACTCGCCTCATATTTTGTCATGTGTTTACTTACTAACTTACTCGCCTCATATTTTGTCATGTGTTTACTTACTAACTTACTCGCCTCATATTTTGTCATGTGTTTACTTACTAACTTACTCGCCTCATATTTTGTCATGTGTTTACTTACTAACTTACTCGCCTCATATTTTGTCATGTGTTTACTTACTAACTTACTCGCCTCATATTCGCAATGAAAAGTAGAATAATTGTAAGTTCATTTTCATATTTGACTTGTTTTTACTTTCTTCATATTCTAAATGAAAAGTAGAGGGTTTAATTCGGGTGAAAGGCCCATTTCAGCCTCGAACTATTGGCGCTCGAACGAAGTGAGTAGGTACGTAAAGTCTACGTACTATTTTATTGTTTAAGAAGAGTGAACGATATCGCCCGTGGGTTTTATAAGCACCCGCTTTACCTGGAGGAAACATAAAATTACAAAGAAAAAGCCCGTGGGAGTAATTAAGGTCTTAGCACCCACTTTACCAGCACGTAATGACACTGATTACGAGTAAGTGTGATGAAAAGAAATGTTATATAACAGTTATTAATATTATTTGCGTATTAAATCTAAATCTACCGTCTCGCAGCCTAGTTGGTAGTGTGGCCGGCTGCTGTGCAGAGGTTGTTGGTTCGATTCCCACACTGGACAAACATTTATGTGTTTAACATTTGTGTTTGTCTTGAGTCTGGGTGTATTTATGTATGATATTTATGTTTTTACAAAAAAATATTTATGTATTTGTATCCGTTGTCTGTTATCCATAACACAAGCTTTGCTTACTTTGGGGCCAGACGGCGCGGTGTGTATTGTCCAAACATATTTATTATTATTTATTTATTTAATAATAATTTCACTTTCATATACGTCTGCGTGCTTTAGCGGAAATACCTAACATTTTCAACGAAATAAAATGTTTCGACAGGAAATTGTTTGCTCTACAATTTTGTATTTTTTTAGGTATTGAAATTAAATGCAAAATATGGAAAATATATGCACATTTTATTATAACAATACATACTTCACCTCCCTCTTTCAAGTAGCAAGTAGAAAAGTTACGTTCTGCAACTTTAAATCTACAATTTGAGATATGTTCCATTTCATTGAAATCCAGTTATACGTTTTTACCTGATTCCGGTGGACTGTAAAGACATTTCTGCTCAGATGAGGAATTTAGTGTTACCTTATTGTACTATAACACATTGGAATTAATTAATTAGCATGCTCTGTTTCAGTATAAACATTTGTGATTGTTATTTAATTAAATAATATTATTATTTAGATTGGTATATTTGGTAAGCTTTGCCACGTCGCCCATATCGCAAAGGCTGAAGATGAAAGTTTTTGGCCAGTGCGTCCTGCCTGCGTAGGGACTTACCCTGCCAACACGTGGACACTTACAATGGGGCTGGTCTACAAGTTGAAAGTCGCACAACGCGCGATGGATGGAGCGAGCTATGCTTGGAGTGTCACTGAGGGATCCAACCCGAAATGAGGAAACCCGAAAGAGACCTGAAGTCACCAACAAAGCTCGCAGAATTAGCAAATTGAAGTGGCAGTGGGCTGGCCATCTCTGCCGAAGGACTGACTGATGGCTGATGGAGCAGACGTGTCCTAGAGTGAAGACCGCGTATGAGAAGGCGAAGCGTGGGACGCCCTCCAGCCCGCTGGACTGATGACTTTATAAAGGTGGTAGCTGGATGCGAAAGACAGAGGACCGATAGAAATGGTGCGTCGTAGAGGAGGCTTATGTCCAGCAGTTGATATGATGACGATCATTTAAAATTATATTTCTACAACTTTTACTATTTAATGCTGGTGTGTGCTGTCTCCTACGCTATTTCTACTGCATATCAATGATATGTGGGACATCAACAACATACATTGCTATGCAGATGACAGTACTGAAGACGCTTATTACACGGGCCGTGCAAGCATCCCTCGTTTCATTGTGGAGGAAAAACGTGAAGAACTTATGTCTCAAATCGCGATCGGTCTGTCCAAGGTCTCTGACTGGGGGCGGGAAAACTTGGTTCGATTCCACCCTTCAAAGACACAAGTCTGCGCTTTCACCGCTAAGAAAACCCCTTTCACTGTGGTCCTACAATTCCAGAACACTCCCCTCTCCATCTCCAAGAGCATTAGGATCCTTGGTGTTGACATCTCCAGCGATGTTCAGATCCGAGATCATTTCCTAGACAAGGTAAAGCTGGCGTCCAAAAAATTTGGTGTACTCAACAGAACGAAGCAGTACTACACACGTCGAGGCAAAGGTTGCTGCTTTACCAGTCGCAAATTTGGCCCCATATGGAGTGCTGCTGCCATCTCTGGGCGGGTGCACCCGAATACCAGCTTGGCCCTTTTGACTCGGTTCAACGACGGGCTGTGAGAATTGTCGACGATCCCAAACTCACTTGCGGTATCGAGCCCTTAAGTCTGAGGAGATACTTTGCCTCCCTGTGTGTGTTCTACCGCTTGTACAATGGGTTGTGTTCCGAAGAATTGTTCGAAATGATGCCTACGGCTACTTTCTACCGTTGCACCGCTCGCCATCGGCAGGGAATTCATTCTTACACTTTCGAACCGAAATGGGCGCGTACAGTGCGGTTTCAGAGAAAATTCCTCCCGCGAACGCTTGGGTTGTGGAATGAGCTCCCTGCCAAGGTTTTCTCTAAGGACTACAGTATGGGGTTCTTCAAAAAAGAAGTTATTAGATTTCTGAAGGGTCGGCAACGCGCGAGTGATGCCCCTGGTGTTGCAAGCGTCCATAGGCTACGGTGACCGCTTACCATCAGGCGGACCGTAGACTTGTTTGTCACCTTAGTGGTATAAAAAAAAACTGTTTGTAAATAATGAAGTATATTTGACGGAGAAACAATTACTAAAAAAATTTTAAATTATGAATTGATATACCAACTTAGAAAAGACATTTACGAGCTCAAGGTACTGTAGAAATAATACAGGGCAGGGAGAGTACCTTTTTACCAAAAAGTCGTTATGTAGTTAGACGGTATTGAATTATCTCGGGGGAAACATTCGGTATAGGTAGTGCTGAGCCGCGCCGCGTTCCAGTTTAGGGGATCTGCTAAATGAGAAGAAAACAAAGATGCGGAACGAGCGATTATACTATGACTTAATCTTATTATTGTTATCTTTGGATTATAATGGATTGCGAAACGTATTATTATTTAGTTGTAGACACTGAGTAATTTCAGACGAATCTATGTTACCTACGCTATTTTATAAAGAAGAGTATTCGGTAGAGTTGGATTTTTTTCTCTTTTGAAAATTACTGTTACCCAAGTGCATAACATGCTTTAGATTTTAAACGTAGCATTCGGAACAACAAGTGGTATGTTCATTTTAAACTCACCTGTTGGAAAACTCTACCAAGTTCTCCGAGTGTTCAGATCCTCCAGTATTTCTGCCAGTGGGTAATTTCCTTTTTATTTATATTAACGCCATGTTTGTACTTTCCATTCCAGAAACTTGAAAACCACACAATCTACTCGTTTCTGAAGTCAAATTATGCTGAATAAAAAACCTTTTACTATAGGTATTTTAAGGAGATTGTGTTTTCATACTTTGCATAATGATCCAAAGACATTAAATCACCTCCGGAATTAACTTAGCCGAATGCTGACTCAGCTGGAAGGCATAATTAAGCTATTTCCAAAACCTTTTCACTACTTATTGAGTTTTTAGTGAACAAAGCGCTGTTGAATATTCTTTCTCACAATTATTTGTATATTAATTTTTATTTTGTTGCGTTGCAACGACTTTGTACTTTGTGGCAAAAACGAAACCAGTATGGTTTCTGTCTGTCCTTCTGTATATTCGTACGGCCTATATCAATATTATAAATTGTGCTATCTCTCCATCGATCTTCATAAAATCGTATAGGCGGCTCACACTCGTACATATATATGTCGAAATGTCTAATGAAAAAAGTTATTAACGCGGACCACGTTTTGTGTATTGTTGTTGGATAGGTAACTTTGTAAAAAAATCTCAGGTGTTTTTTTGCAAGTTATTTGCGTCCGGAATCAAATCTTGTAAGTTGAATTGACCCATTTCCCGGTGTTCTATTAAGTCTAAATTTTGCTTTTTGGTTAAAAACTTAGGATGAATATGTTTCACTGTTTTTGGAAAGTAATAAATTCGTTCGTATGTGTATAAGAGTTTCGATGTTTTAGTAAGCAAAACCACAAAACAGTTAAACATTTTTTTTTTCACTAGTTAGTTAGGTATATATAAAATCATGGTGGAAACGATAAGTAACTTCACGATTATTCCTAAAGTGCATTACGAGCTCTATCCAATGGTATCAATAATGGTGTATAAAATAAACTGGGTGTATACGAAAATTTGATGTTTACAGCTTCCATCTTCAGCTCTTCAACATTAGAACGTCCAACTTTATAAAGATTATTAACAATTAATTTACTTTGCTATAATCGTATTTAACATAAGCTTATAAATTATTAAATAACTAGGGTTTTGATAAACCCATTCACTTAATTTAACAAAACTAAAGTAAACAACACATTTACTGACTTGAACAAGGTACGACATACTACATTCATTTAATAAAACTAAAGTACTCAACACATTTACTGACTTGAACAAGGTATGACATACCACATTCATTTAATAAAACTAAAGTATTCAACACATTTACTGACTTGAACAAGGTATGATATACCAAATTCATTCAAGAATGGATATGCTTTTCTGTAAAAGTTAAGTTTATATCAGTTTTCCTTGAACTTAAATTAATTTATTGATATTCGTTAGTAGTTACTGTTACGTATGATTTTCGTGCTTATTGTTCATAACAATATAAGGATATAAACGCGTTTTCAATAACGTAATATTTAAGATAACCCTGCAATTTATCTTTAATAACTTCTATTTTTTCCACACGATTGAGTTTGGGTTGTGTGTCACGAGACAGCCTTATAAATCTTTAGGTGTTACTGTTATTGGAGCTTTAAATTTATTAAAACAAGGGTGTGCGGTAAATGTGTCACTGACAAGTATTTATGAGTGTTGAGGCTTGTGAGCGGTTTGTTCGAACCTACGGAACCCGAGCTTACCTACGGTACCGCAAGGCCGTGAGGTCGATGCTGAGAAAGGGTGTTCAAGGATGTAAATAACACTGTTAGCATTAGTATAAGGAATGATACACAGACCTCTCCGTAAGGTATGTACATCATTATTATAGAGGTCATAAGCTACTTGTGTGTCGGTTTTTTAGACTCAGATTTATGAAAATATGTATATTGAATGTACCTACCTATCTATTCATACAAATTTGAGAATATCTTTTTCTGCTCCACATGCAGTATTTCAAATGTTTGTATAGGCTAAGCGGTTTAATACTTAATGTGTCCACCGATTTTACTGGCATAAAAACTTTTTATAACATTCAGGCATTCTTTCTCCTTTGAAGAAAAAAAAATATTGTACGAATTTTAAAACCTGTTTATTAAAATGCGTTAATACTAAATTGTTTTAACTATATTCTATATTATTTATATTCAACATTTTTTTTCTGAAAATTACTAAACAAGGTTAATTTAAGTATATTTTATTAATTTCATAAAATAACAACACAGAGTTTTATTCTTTTTCGTAAATAATAATTTGTACTTCGGATGACAGAATTTTACTAATCCTATCAAAACTTTTCTCGAATTTATAAGCAGGGTAATTAATATCAACAAATAAAGGTTCCTTAAGATAACAAAAAGTTTTATTTATGTGGGAAGATAAAACACTACTTTTTATTACAATGTAGGATAAATAACGTTTAGAAACACCCTTCTCAGAATAAGTGAAGTTTACTAATAACAAACATCATATCGTACCGCTACGAATCAAGGTCGACATCGCGCTATCGAAATTTCATCGGTAGTTTGCATATATACCAACATGAAAGTAAAGTGCAGCAAGGCTTTCTGTAGGCAAAGCTCATCACCTAGCGAGGGATTCCCCTTTACCGCCGCTCTATAAGTTCCACAATTGATGACCCTGAGCTGAACAAATTTGACGCACCTTCCGCCGCAGCCCTTCATCTACCAGGTACACGGACCAGTTATATCAACCGTACGCTCCGCATCACAGAGCTTCATCAGGACTTATCGTTTAACTTAATTTGCATTCCAATACATTTTGCTTGTTTTTAGTAAACAACACTGTTTCTCCCCAATTCCAACAAGACTAGTTTTATTCCTGTTAGTAAATACGATAAGTAAAAGTCATTGGTAACCGTCAGTGTAATTCACTTGTCCTCGGAATTACTAATATTTTAGTGATTACTAGTATTATTTACTTGTAGCTACTAAAGTTTTTTCTCCGTGTATCTCAGTTACAAAAATCAAGTTAATTTCATGCAATATGACAAGTAGCGCCCGCAGAAAAATTTGTTCTTGTAAGAACTCATAAGCAAAAATAATTAAATAAATAAAAACCCAACTGCAAAAACATTAAAAACTAAAAAGCAATAAAAAGTTTTTTTTTATACCACTAAGGTCGCAAACAAGCACACGGTCCGCCTGATGGTAAGCGGTCACCGTGGCCTATGGACGCTTGAACCACCGGAAACACTCGCGCGTTGCTGACCCTTAAAAAATCCAATAACTTCTTTCTTGAAGAACCCCATACTGCAGTCCTTCGAGAAAACGATGGCCGGTACACCTGAACAAACTAAGTATTTAATAATAAGTAGACAAAACTCATTTTAGGTTAAATACTATACAATCAATCTGTACTACGATTTGAAGCACTGAAGTGAAGTGAGCCCCTATTTAAAGTTGTAGTTTCAAATTTAGTGCTTGTTTTCTTGCTTGAACAAATGATTTTTAACTTTACCTTACTTTTTCGTAAAAACAAGTACTTAAGCAAAAAAAAAACCATTCTTGTCAATATCACTATGAAAATCACGTCGCTCTGAACCCACACTCAAGAAAACTAACAACTCAGAGTTACTTGCGCACTCACCAAGATGCAAACTATATTTGTACACTAAATCCGTACATGAAATGATGTAAGTAGTTGTGAAGAAGTTTAGGGATTGACAAAATGATGTCGGTATCGATTTTTGTGATAGGTAAGTATATAGGTACGGTTAGAGTACCTAATTAAAAGTAGGTGCCTAATTGAATGTAGAAAGAAACAGACATATTAATTTATATTGTTCTAGATTTTTCCGGCGGCACTGCCCGCGCTTAATTTGTTTATCAGTATGGGATCCCTAAGCCTCCTTGATTATAGTAAAACAAAGACCGATACTTGAAGGTTTTTAAGGAGTCTTAGGCGCTGTTAGCCCAATTCAATGCTACTTCGCGACTATCGCAAGTTCGCACGACTTTTGGTCTTATTCATGTTTGTTCTGCGAAATGATATTTAAAGATAAAATTATAATTGAAGGGTGAGCTCGGTCAACTCTCTGGGATAAACGTCAAAAGTTGCAAAAAATCTAAATAAACTGAGTATATATACTCAAACATTAGCTTCGAATCCGATTTTTACATAAAGTCAAATAAAACGTAATTTTTTTAAATTTAAAAAATACGTCTCAAAAATGTAATGTGTTAAAAACCTGAATGGATGACGCTTTGAAGTACGTTTGTCTCAGCTCCTCCGTGCTTCGGAAAGCACGTTAAACAGCCAACAGTATCCTGGCTGTTGTCATATGACAGTTGAATGGCCACTAGCTTGAAAACGTCAACGCTTGACCAACGCAGCTCGTTGAAATATGGCCCAAAATTAAGGAGGCATGTTCCGCTTAGGCCATACTCGTATAATGATCAATTTAGGATTATCACGTTTAGGACAAACGATTTCTTAACAGGGGCGTCCATTTATTTCGTAGGTACCTAAATCTAACGCAATTCGAGGCCCCGCAGTTCTTGATAACATATTTTTTTCAAAGTATGTCCCTTCTTGTATAGTGTATGCAAATAAATGATGTCCGCGCCGCGCATACTGCGACCATAGGTACTATTAGGACACCCGAATCTTGTTAATTTATAAATTTATTTTATAAGAAAAATATTACGGTATTTTTCCGTTACATAATAAAAAAAGATCAACAAAAAGTAAAAATTATAATGCACCCTAAATACTAAAGCCATTCGTCCATTTGGTCGACTTGACTGCGACTTTGGTATCATACTCATATATGGCACGAAATGCCACTCGCGTGTGACAAGACGATATTATTTAAGTCACGCGGCTTCAGTATGATGCGAATCGCGTCAAGTGTCATTGCGGCCAAACAAAACAAGTGAAAAAAGGTTAAATGACTACAAATACTAAATGCTAAAATTGAACATAAACAGGAGTAGGTATATTTTTCTTAAACTTCTAAGTTTTTATTTGAAAAAAAAAACAATGAATGATTCACAGTAAAAACAACTGAGAAATCCACAGGTTGAAAACACCTTACATTTACTATGAATTTCAGAAAAGGGGTAATAATAATAAGATGAAAAGTTTGATATTTTCGTCTTAACCCCGACAAAATTAGCGGTGTAAGATGAAACACCACAAGAACTCGTAAAATACCAATTTACTTCACTTTCACGCAGTGTCGTTTTATTTTAATTTTTATATCACCACAAATATAAGTCAAAATAAATTCTATCTAACCTGCTTACAAAGTTAAGATAAAAAAAACACAATATTAAGACGAAAATGCCATGTTTTCAAAAATCGCTCACAGTTACACAACCACACTTAGAAACTGACTAGCAGGCGCAGTTACCATCTGTCCCCCAAATCAGATAGTAATTTATTTACTAGTATACAATTTAATTTTATATAAATTTAGCAGATGGCGCTATATACAGTCATAATTCGAAGTTTTCTAGAATTGACAGTTTAATACATTGTTTAGTAGAATCCACTCATCATAATTATTATAGTATAAGAACAGAAGCATATCCATGTTTGTGCATGCAACATACATTTATATTAATAAGATACTAAGGGACTGGATACAACAGACCACGATATGATAGAGTCGTGTGTTCGGATGATATTTTATATGATAACTTTCAAAATGTCTGCTAAAAAATATCAAGATAATAATTGGTCCGGTAACGACTTTTTTATGATCGCTATCGTTACTGTGCACACTTGTCTATGAGTTCTGATGTTCAAAAAATCAAAATCCAGCCGTCATAGTGTCCACAGTCCAGTGTCCAAAGTCCATCACACTCGGAGCTATTATATTTATATTAGTATACCAAAATATATCCATACAAAAATGAAATATATTTATAGCTATGCCTACCCAAAGATTTCTATAGAAAATATATCGTAATATTCTTTTTGATGTATGATCCATCTGTGATGGTAATTCCATCATCATAGAAACGTTATTACCTGACAAAATAAAGAGGAATATTTATTCCGTTCAACCTTAGCAATTTAATCTACAACCTGTCTCTTTGGTCGAGTATTAACGTTTTTACGGAATCTACCGTCGGTCGGGTCAGAAAGTTTGTTTCATTTTCATTCAATTATAAGGGATAAGGAGCAAAACACTCTACGGTTTCCCAAGTCTAGTTAATCTCAATGATAACGTTGAATATAACTGAAACATTTATTGAAAAAAGCTTTTTAATATATCAATTATCGTATTTTGATGTACAATAATTAAATTAAGACAATTATATGTCGTACGTACCTAATAACAAATAATAATAATAGGTACACTTTATTACAGATAAGAAAATGCCTAACAAGATTTATTAAAATAAGTGTATTAGGTTATAGTAACTATAATGTCAACAATCAAAGGTAAAACTAGAATTTTATTGTAGCTATAGCGCTGCTGTTGACAGTATAACCAAGCGGAATCAATAGATATAACCTTATTAATGGTAGCTTTTTTTTTCATTGAAGTGGCAACACCGAAAAAGAATGACGGAAATCTGTAACAAACAATAATGGTGTGCGGCTGCGGTTGATTTTAAAAGTTTATTGCAATTTTTCGTAATAAATTGAGAATTTCTATTACGTTGAGTTGAAGCTGCCTCTTCGTTCTTCAGATTTTGAGTTGAAGCGTTCTCGGCGGAGTGCGTTACATGGAAAATTGAGTAATTGTTCGATTTGAGACTGGTTCCTGTGTCAAGTTTTGGAAAAAGAGGCTCGTTGTTAGTTGTGTGCTGATAGTGATTAATTAGTTAAATATATACTTAAATTACGGGTTGGGGTGTACAAAAGTCGGCGCTAAGAAAAAAATACTTAGAATTTTTTCCTTTGCAAAAGAGGGGGCCCTTTCAGTTACTCTGACCAAATAACGTTGTATTTCTGGTGTTTTTAATAAATAGTTACAAATTCTTTTTGATTTTAATTTAAGTACCTAGGAAGGTATCATAGTTACACCCAATGTGTTGTTTGCTGTGTGATTTTTTTTTTTTATTATTTATTCATTATATTTCCACAAAGGGCCTTTGTGGAAATGATGTTACAAAAATAAAACAATTAAAATTCACACAAAATATCAAAAACCAAGAGAAGGTAGGTTACCCATACCTAGAAATGAACCTAAAATTAGTGCCATGTTTTAAAAACTAGATGGCGTTAGTACGATATGAATGAATTATGCGTTAAGATGTTGATCTATTTCCAGTATACATATTACACATATACTAATCTATGAACTGAATGACGGGACGCAATAAAAGGCCGATCAAAACAATGTTGCCAACAACCAAATTTAGGTACAAAATTCATCGCTTTTGTTAGTTTTCTAACTTACATCGTTTTTCATCTTCTTCCCACTCACCTTCCTTAATTTAATTATTTAGCTAGAATTTGGCATGTAGATTTATACGGGATGCAGACTTAGAAATAATTTTACGTCAGGGACGGATATAGGGAGTTGAACATATATATATGTCCTATGTCTATAATGTAATGGGCATCATTTTGGTGACAAAGTAAAATGAATAAATACTATTATAACTTTCTTGCGGTAGAAATGTATTAAGGGTGCCTAATGGGAATTAAAAGTTTTTACCTAAATGTATTAAAAATATGTGTAAATAAATAAATATATATAAAAGGCATAAGTAAATATATAGTGTCTCAATTTTCAATTCAGTGTTAATTGAAACTGTGTGTATCTACTATATAGTAACGTGGTCTAGTTTCTATCGGCGGCAATTCTTAAACATAAAAAGTAGTAATAGTTACATAACTATAATGTTTGGAGAAATGGTAAATAATGGTATTATAATATTTATTGATGTGTTCTCTAAAACTGTAGTACATTATTTTATTCTATCATCAATCGTTTAAGTAAGGCATTTTTCAGGTAATTATTTTTCTTTGGGTCACATTATTAGAGTTTTGTTTGGATTCATAATTTTTTTGAAGATAGAATGTAGCTTATATTACTTAGTGCCAATAAAGAATTCTACTAGTTAAAGAATTTTTAAAATTGGCCTAGCAGGTTTTGAGTTTATACATTACAAACAAAAATACAAATTCTCTTTGTAATAATAGTATAGACTAAATCAAATCACACACACATACACACAATCTACAATAAACAATCAATAAAGGCAGTTGACAAATAAACAACAAAACCCCTCTCTGCTCGGTGTCATTGGTCGGTGCTAGAAGTGACTAAAATTATAAAAGTAAGTTTAATAAGTCTTGCTTCTTACGTTTCTTGATTGGATGCGACATCTTATCAGAATGTAGTTTTCGTTCGTCGTTATTAGAATGTCATAAAACTTTGAGTTCATAAACTCCTGTTCGGTAAATATTCTCACTGCAACAAGAGCGGCAGATTTTAAATGATGCGTACCCACGGCAATAAAAAATTGATCTTTGTGTGTTAATCAGTATATCGAGAAAATTTTAGCTCTTTACAATATTACTATAGTGGGTAAGTAATAAATCACCAGTTTTAGTGTAATAAGCGGTAAAACGGAACGGAAAGAAACAGAATATACCCCTTTTGCCAGTTCTTGATGATTCATAACAAGTAATTCAAGATCAATTAAAACAGTTTTCATTATCATTATACTACTTTTCCAACAATTAGCACACGAAATAGGTTGGGGATTAACAGCAATAATAATCAACGCTAACGAGAAAGCGAGCACGAAATACGAGGCGATTAAAGAGCAGGGAACTTAATAGCGCCTTTTCACTGTAGACCCATTACGTAGTCACGTAATTACGTACACGGAGCGAATTATCTCTCGAAAACATTATTTTATGCCTCTTGAATGAAAAAGCTCCAGATGGAGCAAAAATATAATACGTATTACCTTCACAATAGAGTACGTACCAAGTAGTACTGAAGTATTGTGTAATGATTATACTCTTTCGAATTTTACCAACAAAATGTTCTCCTTTTAATATTGTAGAGAGTAACTTCATTAGCAGTAAAATATGATTGTTTCTGTCGTTGAGAGTAACTTCATAAGCAGTAAAATACGATTGTTTCTGTGGTTGAGAGTAACTTCATTAGCAGTAAAATACGATTGTTTCTGTGGTTGAGAGTAACTTCATTAGGAGTAAAATACGATTGTTTCTGTGGTTGAGAGTAACTTCATTAGCAGTAAAATACGATCGTTACTGTGGTTGAGAGTAATTTCATTAGCAGTAAAATACGATTGTTTCTGTGGTTGAGAGTAACTTCATTAGCAGTAAAATACGATTATTTCTGTGGTTGAGAGTAACTTAATTAGCAGTAAAATACGACTGTTTCTGTGGTTGAGAGTAACTTCATTAGGAGTAAAATACGATTGTTTCTGTGGTTGATAGTAACTTCATTAGCAGTAAAATACGATTGTTTCTGTGGTTGAGAGTAACTTCATTAGCAGTAAAATACGATTGTTTCAGTGGTTGACATTATCATTGATATTATGATACATACTCGCAATCGGAAAGGGTTGTACTAATACAGTAACCTTCCCCGGCGTGTGCATAACAACTTACCAACATTTCATTACAATCGGTTTACCCCTATTGCGCGAGTCCGACTCGCCCTTGACCCTGTCTGACTCGCATTTGACCCTTTTTTCTGTCTCAGAAATATTCCCTGGCGTGTGCATAACAAGTAACCGAAATTTCATTACAATCAGTTAACCCTTATTGCGCAAGTCCGACTCGCACTTGACCCTTTCGGTAAATCCTTTCTTATCGGATGCCTAGTTCATACAAAGAACACACCCTAAAAGTTTCAGGTCTCTACGATCAGCGGCTTAGACTGTGCGTTGATCCGTCAGGACAAAGCATTTTATATGTATAGATAAGATAAAACAATAGTAAATTATGTACATGTTATATAGAACTATTGCAATAGCTATACATATAATAAGATCAAATTGAGTGAGCTACTCCATCGATAAAGGTAAGAAAAAAAACGAGTTGCACTCCGGGAGTGCCGGCAGAAGTGAAAACCTTTACACACGATTCGCGCTTAACACTCAAATATGTCACAAGACATGTCTTTGACATTGTCAAGAAATAATAATTTTTGTTTATTTACGTAGTATATTTGACATCGCAATCTGTCATAGAATTAAAATTCCATATCCAACCTCCCTGTACTACTCATAATCGCGAATACTAAAAAAATCTGTGGCACAAGGTTTTGCCCGAGACAAGAGTTTCTTCTGAGGCGCTTGAGATATAAGGAAAACGCGTATATGCACACAACAGACCGATTTTACTTTTTATTTAACTTATGCTTCTAACTTAATTCTAACACATATTTACAAATATTTCACTTCAAACATTAGCTTCAAGAATTATCCATCAGATACTAATATTATCTGATGGATAATTCTTGAAGCTTCTTGATTGACTGAATGCAAATACAAATTTTGTTCTATATTTATAATAAAATTAAAAAACCCCACCAGAGGGAGAGGTTGCTCCATAGAACCTTCTAGATTTAGTACGCAACTTATTGTACTTACTGTGGTGACTGAAAATCTAGCCCACACAAAAACTTAGTGAAAGACAACATATAGTAGTCGATATAGACATATATCGAAAGTGTAGGTATATCTACATAGCTATAAATCGCTACTGACAGTTGGGGTCTCTATCGGCTATTGTCATCACAGTCACACGATTTGCGGCTTACGTAATATAATAACGTTGTTTTACATTTTTAGGTTTTATAGCCAACGGTAGGAGCTATAATGACGATTTAGGTGTCCTAAGATAGAGCTTTCGGAGGCGGTTCCAACGACGTATAGTGGTATGTTCCATCGTCTACGGTTAGACTGTAGTGAGATAAGAGCTGGAATTCTCTTAGGGCTTTCTGCCTATACTTGATGACTACAGACTTTGTGCTATATGTCAAAAATAGACCTAAAATTCGGACATACCTTTCAGTATTTTTGGTGTCTGTCAGTATGTTAAATAATGAAAATATGTGTGATACAAGTTTTCACGATTTTCCTTGTGCTCCTGTACTTCAGGGCTTAAAGTTACCTGTATGAAACCTATTTATCTTGATAGATGCCTATGAGAGGTATGTAGTGATATATTTATCTTTATTTTATGTAACCCGGTTGCTGAGTTATAAGCTATTGTGTTTCATAAGTTTACATGTGTTTTGCGCCCTAACCATACTACTTACCGTAACGGTGTAGATACCTATGTATAGGGGCAAAGGTGCGCATTCAACCTGTGATACTTATTTTGGGCATAGCCTAAGGACTTAATGACCTTAGCCAGGTAAAGTTTTAGACAGTCTTTCCCTTTTTTACCCATAAACCCATCTCTTTTGTATCCCTATTTCAATTTATTGTTATAGGAGTTAGGGAGAAAGAATGTATAATACTCAACACGCTATTTTCGCCTGTAACATAGTAACCGTACATACGGTCTATATAGAACTTTACATAGTAGTTCTGTACATTTTTGCACAACAAATGGCATTTGTTTTACATACATATATTAAACTAAATTTCCCGCTTTTTTGGGGATAGTCGTGCGTACAAAGTCGACAATATGTCGGTACTCACACAATATTATTTTTGATATCAACAAATAGTAAAGAGGGGAAATGAAACAAACCTGCTCTACTTTTACCTAACTTAATACAATTTTACACTTATTGTTATTACATGTTTTTAAATCTAAACTAGTCCCTATCAGGAAAATAGTTTTTATTATGTAAATATTAACGTGTTATATTGCGAAACATTATGAATTATTGAAATGCAATTATAGATGCAATTTGTGTTACATTCTTGTAGCGGTGATAACACGATGTAGCGTGCGGTGGTAACAATTTTAGTTATTATTTGTCATCCGACCTCAAAACGAGGCATCTTCAGGATCAGGAGACGCAAGTTAGTCGTGCGCTATACCTTCACTGGTGAAACACGTGTCGAGTTTTGTTATCAATTTGGTGGTGTAGCGTTGTAGTGAAGTTGGCATCGTCCACATAAGGAGAGAGGGAGGGAGGTGCACTCCTACATGTGGATGGTGTACTTCTGCACGTGAGTGCTACTGAATTGTTTTTAGCCAATTTGCAACGTTATTATTTTATCATCCTATTAATTAATTACCGAACTTTCCACGGTAACCACGTTGGGACTGGGGGGAATTTATGGATGTGCTGGCGAAACGCGAATGTTCTATTCACTCAAAATACCTATTGTTCACCTGACTAACGACTAGCGATTAGCTAGTTAGATACTTGAGTAAAAAAGTTTAAAATAGGACTGAACAATACAAAAATACTAAGACGGGTTATTTATCCATTCAAACTGTCGTACTAGTCGACATACTGCGACAATTTATTAAAAAAAACCTATTAAAACCCTACGTTCTTTATCATTTATTTCATATTTATTTTTATTATTAGTAAGTACTTTATTTTATTTATTTATGGTCAACCAGTTGTTGTATTTGTTGTTGTTGTTACATCAAACCACACATAGTTTTCTACAATATCCATACTAAAAGTATAACATCTTGTTAACCCGTGAGTAGGCGCGCCCTAAAAAGTTACACAAGTAGGCGCAAGTGAGCAAAATGCTCACTGTCCCTTAAATGACTTTAATTGTGAATAAACAATAAAACAAATTTAATGTATGGTAAAAAAAATACTTACACGAGTAGTCGCGCGACAAGCAAAATGCCGCGCTACGCGATGTGCTGCGCATAAACACTTAACTACGTGATCGCAGCGGCACTGAGCGGCACGTGAGTCCCGTCAGGGGGGAGGGGATGAAAAGTTAGGAAGGTACTGTGAAGCTCGTAGGGCTAGAGCGTCGCTAAAGACGAAATTAACCGCAAAAAAAAATTGCGTGAGCAAAATGCTCATAGCGCGCCTTCTCACGGGTTAAATGCACAACTACTCTATAACACAGCGCGAGGTCCGGCGGGCGTTGCTTTCCCTAGACGTTCATAAGTCGAGTGGTCCAGACGGCATACCAGCAGTTGTGCTTAAGCAGTGTGCTCCTGAGTTATGTCCTGTACTCACGCGCCTCTTCACGCTTTCCTACCAGACTAGGCAATTTCCGTCTTCATGGAAGACTGCGAGTGTGCACCCGGTGCCCAAAACGGGCGATAGATCAGATCCATCGAATTACAGGCCTATCGCCATAACCTCTCTCCTCTCCAAGGTGATGGAGCGTGTGATCAACACACAGCTTTTGAGATACCTAGAAAAACACGACCTGATCAGTGACCGTCAATATGGCTTTCGCCACGGTCGCTCAACTGGTGACCTTCTAGTGTATCTCACACACCGATGGGCACTAGGCATTGAGAGTCAGGGGGAGGGGGGATTGGCATGTAGCCTAGACATAGCGAAGGCGTTCGATCGGGTCTGGCACCGGGGGTCTTCTATCGAAGTTGCCATCTTACTGAGTGCCCGAGGGTTTGTGCAAATAGGTGGCTAGCTTTTTGTCCGGCAGACGCATACGAGCCGTAGTTGACGGTAGTTGCTCTGGTAGCATGGACATTAATGCTGGTGTCCCGCAAGGCTAAGTGCTGTCTCCTACGCTGTTTCTACTGCAAATCAATGATATGTTGGACATCAACAACATTCATTGCTATGCAGATGACAGTACTGAAGACGCTTATTACACGGGCCGTGCAAGCATCCCACGTTCCGTTGTGGAGGAAAAGCGTGAAGAACTTGTGTCTCAAATCGAGATCGGTCTGTCCAAGGTCTCTGACTGGGGGCGGGAAAACTTGGTCCGATTCAACCCTTCAAAGACACAAGTCTGCGCGTTCACCGCTAAGAAAACCCCATTCACTGTAGTCCGACAATTCCAGAACACTCCCCTATCCATCTCCAAGAGCATTGGGATCCTTGGCGTTGACATCTCCAGCGATGTTCAGTTCCGAGATCATTTGCTAGACAAGGTAAAGCTATCGTCCAAAAAACTTGGTGTACTCAACAGAGCGAAGCAGTACTTCACGTCGGGCAAAGGTTGCTACTTTACAAAGTCCGGCCCCATATGGAGTACTGCTGCCATCTCTGGGCGGGTGCACCCGGATACCAGCTTGGCCCTTTTGACTCGGTTCAACGACGGGCTGTGAGAATTGTCGACGATCCCAAACTCACTAGCGGTATCGAGCCCTTAAGTCTGAGGAGATACTTTGCCTCCCTGTGTGTGTTCTACCGCTTGTACAATGGATTGTGTTCTGAGGAATTGTTCGAAATGATGCCCACGGCTACTTTCTACCATCGCACCGCTCGCCATCGACAGGGAATTCATTCTCACACTTTGGAACCATAAATCGCGTACAGTGCGGTTTCAGAGAAGTTTCCTCCCTTGGGTTGTGGAATGAGCTCCCTGCCAAGGTTTTCTCTAAGCACTACAGTATGGGGTTCTTCAAAAAAGAGGTTATTAGATTTCTGAAGGGTCGGCAACGCGTGAGTGATGCCCCTGGTGTTGCAAGCGTCCATAGGCTACGGTGACCGCTTACCATCAGGCGGACCGTAGGCTTGTTTGCCACCTTAGTGGTATAAAAAAAAAAATATTTATGGGTTAATACTACATGCATTGAAACTTAAGTATCTAGGAGTTACATAAGAATAAGTTTAAACTAATATGAGTCAGCTGGTAGACAGTATTAAGGCATTAATTAACAATATAATTTATAAGTAGATAATCCAAAGATTAAACAACAAACTATCTTGGGGTTAAATTTAGAAAAAAGGAACTTCTTATATTAAAGTCAGTAATCTACAGAAAGTCGTAAAAATTAAAAATTGAAATTATAATTTCATCTATTCATGTATGCACACATGTACATGTGTACTCGTACACACATAGATAAGTTTATATATAAAATTAAAAAGCTAAAAACAGTTCTCTCAATTCGGTAAGTTCACTGCCAACAGATGGCGGAACTTATTTAAGTTGTCGAAAAAAATATCTGTAAACTTATAGTCGTTTAATGCTCTGCAAAGTCTTGGGACAGGAGAGCTTTGGCCTTATACTGTTGAACGAAACGGTGGAGCAAGCGGAGATATTGGTTGGCGAGGCGCCCTTAAAGGTACTCTGGAATTGAATTTATTTAAAAGTTGGGGACAAGCAATTTTATGGTTTAGTAGTTTGTACAGAAATATGAGATCTAATTGTGTTCTGCGTTTTTGCAAAAAGGATATTTTGAAATAATTTAGCCTTTCATTTGCATATGAAATTTCTCGTTTTATAATATTACTCATATATGATAGGTGCCATAAAAATCGCTTTTGTAGTCGCTCGATTCTCAAAATGTGTGTAGCATAATGTGGTCGCCACACAACAGTGCAATATTCTAAGATGCTTCGGACTAACGCGTTATAAAGGAGTATTTTGGTTTTTGGCTTTTTTAGCATTTTACTATTTCTTATGACAAAACCTAGCATCTTGGACGCTCTTTTGATAATATTATTCATGTGAGGGACAAATGTCAGCTTCCTATCGAGATTTATATCCAGATCCCTAACAGATTCAACTTCACGTATTGACGTACCGTTTATATTATACCCAGAAACAATAACATTGATCTTGCGAGTGAACTTTATAAAATAACATTTTTCAACATTAAGGTTCATTTTGTTTACACAACACCACTCATAGAGGGCATCTATATCGTTTTGCAACAGTTTAACATCCAGTTCAGACTTTACTATGCGGGAAATTTTTAAATCGTCGGGAAATACGAATGGGGATGAGAAAACAACTGGGTATGTCGTTTATACTTCAAAGGTTTTAGAAGTGTAAGTTTGTACATGATAACATCTTCATAGGTTCCTGTACACAAAGTTCTAAATTATACATTGTTATTGATGAGATTTCCAAGATAATAGACAATTTCACGTTTAGGGCCAGAAATAGGAAATTAGAGTTGGCGATCATATTTGATAAGAAAGTTCAAAACAATGTTTCCGAATTAAGAAAATTTAAATTATTGTATTATCAATGACTTGTACTCGGATTGTTTTAAACTTGAAAAATTAAACAAAAGGGATTTAGTGTGTCCATGTATATATGGCCGGTGGTGGCCGAGGGGTTTCGATTTCACTTTGCGTCCTGAGTAGCGTAGGTACGAGACTACATATATTTAGGTTTTAGTTTTGCCTTGGGTTCTTTAGTAAATCATCCTAAATTCCTCAAAATTCAGGACGTTTAGCTGTTTATAAACAAAAACCCATTTTATTATTTATTTTTGTAACCCGACAATAGAGTAAAGAGCGTTAAGAGTATTTAAAAATAGAGCACTCTGTGTTACCACTAGAAAAAAAAAACAATGTTACAAATAATGAATTAAATGAAGAAATAAATAACATAATAATAATAAGAAGTTATATAAAAATAAAAAATTAAACCAATGAATTCAGCAAGTACCCACCTTATTTGTGAAACTTAATTGAAAAAATCAAGATAGTGTTTAATATCTTGTCCATACTGAAAATTGCCAAGAAATAGTTATTTGTACATCAAGTGGTGTTTTTTGTGAAGAGTGCCAACTTTAGATCCCGAGCCAAAGAAGTAGTCAAGAATTGAATCTTATATAGACTACTGAGCACAGCGAGAGACCTAAAATAATTTGATCTCGAGTGAAACATACAACTTTTCACCTCTAAAAGTGCGAAAAAATAGGTCTTAGGCAAGGAAAACGCTGAAGGCCATATTAAGCAATAAGTTTATTCTAATTTACATGTGACTTCTCTGGTAAACATCTTAGTTCAGCATTAAACACTTGTTGTCTTAGCTCTTCTGGTGTTAAAGAAATATCTTCGTAACTCGTGTCACTAATTTAAAAAAAAATACAATACATAGTAAATAAACAATCTAAGATTAAAATAACTGGAAGCGCCATTTCGCTTCCCTTTTTTTTTAGGTTTGCGTTCAGAAGTTTACCTAATGACACTTTAATCGAAAACAAAGCATATTTTTTTTAAAATAAATGCTTTTAATTGTTAGCAGGTATTATTTCTCATAAATATTAACAACGAAAAAATACAATGTAGTTATGCTTTTCATTAAAGTAAATTTGTTTCTAAACTAATCATCGCGTTGTTTTTGATTTCAGTATCGCAAAATTCCAAAAGATAATATTCGAACGTTGCATTACTTTGTCTCACGCTCGCAGCAAAAAAAGGATTTTGGTGCTGGAGAGGTAAAAACATTCTAATCACTTTTTTTTAAGAATCTGATACTCTATTCATTAGACACAACCTAGAGCTCGTTCCACAACCCAAGCGTTCGTGGGAGGAAGTTCCTCTGAAACCACATTGTGCATGACCATTTAGATTCCATGATGTTAGGATGAATTCCTTGCAGATGGTGCGAAAGTAGGAAGTAGCCGTGGGCATCATTTCGAACAATTCCTCAGAACACAGCCCATTATAAAAGCGGTAAAATACACAAGGAGAGGCAAACTCTTACCTCAAACTTAAGGGTCTGCAACGGCTTGAGAGTTTGTGATCCTCAACTATTATCTCAGCTCGTCGTTGAACCGAATAGATATGGCCAAGCTGGTATCCATATAAACAAGACTGTTTTGTTTGTTATGCAGATGACATTACCACTCTAATCAAAGGTGTTTTACAATCCGTGTAACTATTAATTACATAGCTTGTAGCGCAGTGGGTAGGGCGCATCGCGGCGGAACTGGTGGTGTGAAACTAGACGTCAGTCTAAGCTTATGTTATCTACGATGGGGCCTGCTCAAAAGGAAGAAAACTTACTTTAAAACATTAGGAACCTGCTATAAAATAGACAATTAGGGTTTAATCAAAACCTTGAGTGTGTCACCGTGGCGGTTCCTGGTACTGTGCGCAGAGGAAAAGGTGAAGTGTTACCCGGGCGTTGCGACGCTATATCACGTTCCAATCCAACACGGCGAAATCACCTGTCGGAATGTCACTGGTACACTTGCCGTTTAAATCACTCTTCTAAAACACTGTTTCTTACAAACTCGCGTCGACAAAAACGAACCAAACGCGGGATTTAATTTGTACTGACTTTTCCGAAGTCCTCCGAAAATTCAAAAGCAAGCAAACACCACTAACAACGCAATACACACATATAATAGTGTGAGTAAGCGGATGCGTGCGAAGTAGTCCGCGACTGTTCCAGAACTACTTTGCATATAGAGCGCGAGCCGGCACGTAGTCTATCGTACCAAGAGAAAGGGCAATACGTCACCTCTTATCTTTACCGAACAAAAGGTAAGAACATTTAGTTTCCTTAAAACGAGTATTGAACCAAAAACAATTGGCAGAATAAAGATACTACAGACAGCTTAGTTTGCTCTGTCGCATAAACTACTACGAAAAAAAAATCGAAAGAAACTTACGCCACATAACTGGCATAATAACAAGTCATTGCCAAAAAACTAAATATCTTTTACATCAAACGCCCAACTAATTGGACAACACACAGGTTAAGACGCTATCGATTAGTTTGAACATCTTTAATTTTTTGTATGAAAGTTAAGACAACGAGAAATTATTAACATTATTTAACATCTTATCATATGCCAGGGCCACAGGAGGAATTGGTTAAGGTTTTTGAGTACTGGTATAGTAATACTATAAAAATGTCGCTAAACGGGCAACATTTTCTCTGATGTGTATGGGCTGAACTGCGGAGTGAGACAGGACAGACTTACATCCCCTGAGCTATATTACCTCTCTACTCTCCAAGGTGATGGAGCGTGTGATCGACACACACGAAAAACACGACCTGGTCAGCGTCCGTCAATGTGGCTTTCATCGTAGACACCGATGGGCACTAGCCAATGAGAGGAGGCATGGCCTATATCCTGAACATAGCGAAGGCGTTTGATCGGGTCTGGCAGCGGGGTTGTCTATCGAAGTTGCTATCTTACGGAGTGCCCGAGGGTTTGTGCTAATGGGTGGCTAGCTTTTTGTTCGGCAGACGCATACGAGCCATAGTTGACGGTAGTTGTTCTGATAGCTTTGAAATTAATGTTGGTGTCCCACACTCCCATAGTACTGCCTCTGTGTATCTATCACCAACAAAGTTGTTTGATTTAGGTAACGCTGTTATAGTAGCAGGCGACCTGAACTGTAAACATAAGCGGTCCCCTAAGCCATTCAGCACAGGAGCACTCTTCTTCAATGTAGCGAAGGCTTTCCATAAAGTCTGGCATAACAGCTTGATCTATAAGCTGTACAATCTCGGTGTCCCAGACCGTCTCGTGCTCAACTTACGAGACTTCTTTAGGGAACGTAGGTTCCGCTATTGCGTAGAACGAAGTCATTTGTCTCCCCAACCCATTGGTGCAGGTGTCCCCCAGGGCTTCGTACTCTCTCCTCTTCTCTACTCATTATTTACAAATGATATCCCTCGTCCCTCGTACGTCAATGTGGCGCTCTTCGCGGACGACGCGGCGCTCTGTTCAGTGTATGTCACAGAGCTCAAATAGGGTTCCCGCTGAAAATCAGCGCTGTAGCAGGTAACTGAGCACCATAATGCTGAGTGGGAAACCCGTTTTGAAGTATTGAATAACCCTGAGAAAAGTGCAGCAGTGCACTTCACCCGGGGTAAAAAATCGATAAAGGCCACTAAATAACTCACTCCAGTCCATATGGCCAACCCATTCCGTGGGTAAAAACGGTCAAATGCCTAGTCACTTTCGACTCTCGTCGTCATTTCAGAGCCCTCGTTAAAAGAGTAAGAGACCGAGCAGCCTTCGTTCTCGGTCGCCTTAAGCCAATGTTAAACAAGTACAGTAAAATGTCTGTTAGAAATATGGTGACGCTTTACAAAACTTGTATTCGGCTCATAATCACATTTGCGAGCGTAACGTTTGGTCACACAAATATTACTTCCTTGCAACATACAAAATCACTACGCGAGGCGCAGTCGGCGTCCAGTACTATATGCGTAATATCGATCTCCACAGCGATTTCGAACTCCCAACCATTAAAGCCTTCATCAAAGATGCGCCAAAACGCTACTTTAGGTCGGCAACCCTCCACCCCAATCCCCTAATTAGGCAAGCTTGTAGCTACACCCCCAATAGAGGAGCCTTAGAACCGTTTAGATATCCGAGAATCGTTTTGGATAGATTGAGATGATGAAACCACCAGCAGGCTCGCCTTCCGCTTGCGTCCGCGAACACAGCTTACACAAATATATACAGAATAGGTCGCCGCCGGCGGCGACGGAACGCTCGACAGTCACACACACACACACACACACACAGATACACACACACACACACACACACACACACACACACACATTTAAGCGCGACATACTGGGTATACTAGGTTCACATATATACTCGGGCGCTTTGACTAGTTGAACTTAAATAATAATAGACGAGGGCTGAAGTTTCTTGTCGTTTCTTCTCTTCAGTCCACGTGTAGTTGTCAAGGCCATCTGTGGCCAACAACAGTAGCCAGTAGTTAGAAAAAAAAAAAACATAAGTGGACCACGACATAACGCCTGGCCTGGAAGGAGATCTCCTCTTTTCCGCCGCACCACAGGTTTAATACAGTTGAAATTTTTAAAACCTTTGTTATCTAAGTTTTTAACAAATATGGATTCTATAAATAAAATTGAAATTTAATATACCAGCAAGTTAATTAATAATATTTTTGATTAAACTCAGATAAATTCCATCGTTCATTTATCTCTTAAAAAGCTTTTACAGATTGGATGTTAATGATATTGGATGACATTGTTCCACATCGTTTAATTGGAAATTATTAAGGCAGGTTCTACATTAGCAGTATTCCTAATTTTTGAGAGTTTCTTCCGAGAGACATTTAAAACAGAATTTCCATTTGTGTGCAAAGTACTAATTAGCTATGTTTTTTGGAAATATCGAGGAACACCGGACACACAGGAAAAAAACCATAATCAGAGCTATTATTTGACTTTACTCGTAAATTTTATTACTAAACTAAAATAATAAAAAAACCAAAGTATCGAGAAAATAAGTATGTAAGTACGTAGTTCTAGCTTATAAATAATATAAAAAAATAGGCTAATTAAACTAAAAATTCGATGGCTAATGAAATGAGAGTTTGATTTACGTAAGCATTTGCACATCAAGGTTAAAGGTAAAGTTTCAAAAAATAATGCAAGCAAACAATATTAGAACAAAGCCAAGAACAAGTTGCGTGCACAAACGGACAACAATCTATAACAGTATTTATTTGTAGTCAATTGTTCAATTTTTTACTTCAAACAAGAAAGTAAACTATAGAAACCAATTTTGTACTTTTTTGGCGAAACACGAAAAATAAGTAAAATATTCATATTTCTCAGAGATGTTTGCAATTTGTCTCGCGAGTCACGCTGTCGACGAACGACGAACTTCTTAACTGTAATATCTCGTGACAATCTCGCTTCGTGGCACCTACCTATGTACTACAATTTAGAATTAAGACCTCAAGAAGCTTTTACTTATGCCTCGCGTTTATACTTAACTATGTTTCCACTTGCGTTCACTTATGTATTTTCATTTATGGAATGTTTAGTAAAGATCGAAAAAGAAGCTTAAAAGATATCAATTTAATATGGGTAACTATATGTTAAGGACATGTATATGTATATCTATATGTGAATAACACAACATAACGACTTTCACAATAACAGCGATTTTTGGAATAATTTTTTTCTTTTTATCAAAAGCAGTGCCATCAATTGACTAGCGATATTTTTTAATTTAATTTTTAATACAAAAATAATATAATAAAACACAAAACTAACCTCTCACTAACAGAATTGAAGTTCAGTATTTTATTTAGTATACATTAAAACAATCTGGTGTTTCTTGGTGTTTATGATTTATCTCACAAATACACAAAGCTTTAGGATAATAATATTTTCAGACTAGCAGAAGTCTGCATTGTAATGTAATAGTACATTACAATGCAATGTTGTGTATTTAGGGCGGCTATTTAGTAGCTGAAGGCCGAACGTAACTCGAATTTATAATTGCCGCACCACCCGTCATACAGACACTGTTGTTCATCACATTTGCAAGTTAATAAATAAAAATATCTAGAGGTGTCACTACGCGAGCTCTACGTACTTCACCCAAGGTACCGATACAATAATACGGTGGTATTCTGTATCAAAGTATCTAGAGGTGTCACTAATACATAACGTTAGTAATCCTACTAATATTAAAAATGTAAAAGTATGTCTGGATGGATGTTAGTTACTCACTCACCTATCGTATCCTACCAACCACATATTAACTATAACCGAGCTCAAACGAACTATAGCTGCAGCTTATACATTAACTTATTAATCCTACTTCCTACAAATATTATAAATGCAAAAGTTTGGATGTTTATTACTTAATCACGCTTTAACCACTGGTCGGATCGGAATGAAACTTGATACACATATAGGATAGGTCCTGGATGGCTACTTTTCATCCCAGGAAATTCAAAAGTTTCCGCGGGAGTACCTAAATTGAACGAACTATCACTTGCTATAACAAACTTCTTCAGTATAATGAGTTACTGTAAGAATCCTATGCCGATAACCATATTTAGAGAGGGTGGAGCCGCTGGTTATATCTAGTTTGTTAGTATTTTTTTTTTACATTCTGTTTTATATGTAGTTTTATTTATAATGGAGGGCATGCAGGAGCATTTTGGATAATGGGTATATTATTCAAAAAATTGAGGTACACTGAAGTTTACGCCGATTTACCATAATAGTTGCAGGACTTAGGCACAAGTTTATTTCTTAATTGATGTCCTTTTTAAATAGTTCGGGTAACGTTAAATAAAAAAAACGTAGTTATTGAAGGTTCGTAGCAGCGGCAGCGTGGCGCGTGGCGTGGCGTGGGCATTGAGCACAAAACGTGGGACAATGGCAGGGACGGCTCTTCAATTGCGCCTTTTCATTGCAGACTCATTATGGAGTTAGACGGGATTGAATTATCATGAGAAAGCATTTTGTTGTGGCGTTCAATTATAAGATCTGCAAAACGTTTTATCCGTGCTCAGACGTTTTTTATTATTTTAATACAAGCACGATAAAATAGTATGATTAGGTATTTAGTAACTGTTTATCCATACATATTTTATTTCCTAAACAAGTGCTGGCAAAAAATATTATAACAAAGTTACGTTCGGTACCAAGCTCGCTCCACTCTCGTTAGTAATGTTGCGGTACCGAGCTCGGCCCACTCTTGTTAGTAACTTTGCGGTATTGAGGCCACCTCACACTCAAACAACAAACAACAAAGTAACGTTGCGGTACCGAGGTCGATCCACACTTGTTAGTAACTTTGCGGTACTGAGGCCACCCCTCACTCAAACAACAAAGTAACGTTGCGGTTCCAAGCTCGCCCCACACTTGTTACTAACTTTGCGGTACCGAGCTCGCCCCACTCTCGTTAGTAACTTTGCGGTACTGAGGCCACCCCTCACTCAAACAACAAAGTAACGTTGCGGTACCGAGCTCGGTCTACTCGTTAGTAACTTTGCGGTACTAATGCTACTCCACACTCAAACAAAAAACAACAAAGTAACGTTGCAGTACCAAGCTCAACCCACTCTCGTTAGTAACTTTACTGTACTGAGGCCACCCCACACTCAAACAACAAAGAACGGTTGCGGTACCAAGCTCGCCCCACACTTTTTACTAACTTTGCGGTACCGAGCTCGCCCCATTCTCGTTAGTAACGTTCCGGTATCGAACTTGTAGTACTTTCTTTGTGTTGCAAGGTTGATTAGTCCGACGAGAAACCATATACATACGCACGTGTATGTTACGCTGGCAGAATTACATTGACCCTACATCATCGCTGGGCCTGGAAGTTTTAAATTGAGTCTTGCGACTTGAAAAAACTTGGATAATATATAACGTTGGATATAATAAAGTTAAAATGCACGATACGTTTGTTATAAGACAAAGAGGGGTATTTTTGGTAAACTCAGCCAAACCATGAAAACAGCGCATGTTCACATAAACTAACGGAGAACTACATTATTTTTTAAAATATTTCAAAAAAATATAAGTAGCCTTTACTTTAAACTTAATTTTTAATTAATGTGATGAACTTTGTAATTTGTCTCCGAGCTCGAAGCAGAAGTAAAGACGAAGCGAGGTAATTACGGAAAGCTCTTTGCGATTTCAAGCGAGACGAGCGCGCACCTCGACTCGAGACTCAACTAACTTAGATGCATTTTCTCCCCCTTGACAACTTGTCCACTAGCTGTAAATATAATCAAATAAAAGTAGTTCAAACCGTAACTGAGTCACGTCTAATGAGATATTTTAAAAGGAAGTAAGCGGAATTGATGATGGATTCCATAGCCGTTACTATACGTCTAAAAACCGCACTAACTTCGTCAGTTAAAAGTCAGTAGTAGGTGAATTACAATATTTCTGGAAAGGATCTATCTGAATCTGATGAGGGAATTCGACTAAAATAAAAATATAGTATTCTAGAGGACTTGTTGAAACCCTGAAAACACTACTAATGCATTTATACTCGATAAAAAAAAAAGTACATTGACCCCTTTCCAAATGTTTTGACAAACATATCGCTGGCTTGCGAGAACGTAAACTTGTAAACGTAAAATTGTTGATTTTTCAGTACAGCGATTTTAAGTTTTTGTAGAAATATTTTTTTCCATTTATCAAAAACTAATGCTTTTAATGTAAACCTGATTGTATTGATAAATGTAAAATATATTAAAGTATTAAAAAATATTAAAATATTGTAAATATTTCAATTAATAATTATGAATAATCATCACAGAAATGTCCCCCTCAGACTTAAGTTTATGAATATAGTGATGTAGTAGTAAATCAAAAGTGTTAATAATGATTTGATAACTTCTTTACTTACTATCTTAATCGTTAAGCTTTGCAGTATATTAACGTTGTATAACATACAATATTATTGAATTATATTCTCTTTAAAGTAATAATACTTATTAAACATTAACTTAAAAATAATACTCATAAAACAAAAATAAACTATGAAAAATAACATTTCCGTTCAATTTTCGAACAAAACAATTAAAAATCAGATATCAAGTTTATCGTGATATTTAAATTACCACAAGGTTAACAAAAAAAACAGAATTTTCTATTAAAAACAAAGACACTCAGGTACTGTTAAAAACAATCTAGTTTCGAAGTATGTACTGTAAGTTTAATATTTTACCAAAGTATCAACTTTGGAACGGATTTATAGCTGCATGGTCTCGTCTTTGTTTTCAGTTTACCTCTAAGTAAAGATGGAAAAAATCATTTATCGCCTGCGAAAAATCATATGATTTCATATTCATGCCATTGGTGCTATTTCAGGACGCGAGCGCAGCGATTGCTACTCTTGTGATTTGCATTCCCTATCCTAGAGCGGGACGCTAACAGTGCAGCTGGCGTGCGAGCGAGTAGCGCGTCCGATCGTACCATTTTTGCACAGTGGTTCAATCTGTCAATCATATTTCATCGATAATACGTCATGTCAGCTAAAGCTAAAAATAAAGTAATTTATAATAAAAAGTCACAATAAAGAATAAAAAATAATAAGAGAGAAAAAAGTAGTTGTATAATTTATTTAAGTAAACTTCTATATTTTTTTATTCTAATACAATAAAGTGTATACGAAAAAACTAACAAACAATTGTTAAACAACAACAATACATTACAAAAAAAATCTAAACATTGCAGTCCAAATTCGCAGCGAAGATGTGTCTTTGCTACCTTCACCACCGCTTCGAAAATTACGCCCCAAGTAGGATATGCGGGGGGATCTAAAATCCGCTTAATTCCCTTTCGGGATAGGTGGTGACTTATGCCCTGCTCATTTGCAACAAGGAACTGGTGGACTTCTCGTAGATACCGATCGGCACCCATATAATTGGTGCCGCAATCCGAACGGATGATATTGGGCAATCCACGGTGGCTTACGAAGGGAGAAAGACAGGCAATAAAAGCCTCAGTGGAAAGAAAGGAGACTACCTTAAGGTGGTCAGTCTTCGTAACGAGACATACAAATACTCACAAGTATGCCTTGACCACTTTGGCGTTGCGCAAGGTGGAAGTCTTAATGTTAAAGGGACCTGCAAAGGTTCTACTCGATCGGGAGGCAAATCGCCCCGTTGTGGCTAAGTCAAAGTTGCCTTGCACCTAAAACAGGGTATGCACTTAAAGAGCACACTCTTAATAACCCTTCGAGCCGAGACAATCCAAAACTCTCGTTGAAGTATGGCAAGAAGACTGCTAAGTCCTGCATGAGAGTTTCTCAATTCTCAGGTCATGAATCAACAGCAGGGTCAAGTGTTTTTCCTTAGGCAAAAGTAGCGGATGCCCAGCTCCGTAAGGCAAGTTTGTATAACGTAATTGGTCACCTTCACAAATGAGCCCGCAATAGCCGAGAAATGGGTTAGGTCTGGCCAAAGCTCCGTTTGATCCTGGAGCGACCAGCTTAAAGATCCCTTATTAAAGCCAGGACGCGTAAACTTGGAAGCGGATCCACCAACTCTTAACTAGTAGATGACCACTCTCATCCAAAACGCTATTACAATACGCAAAGTAGATGCTTGACCAAAACTGAAGTCATACAGCCACGGGAAATGTTTACTGCTTTCAATTCCCCTGGGACGTGTTGAACGTGTGCAGCGGAAGACCCCAAAATCTTAGAAACCCTATTCGCCAGAAACGTCTATAATTAATGGACAAAAGCTTTAAGCCAGGCGAGCACAATCCGGCTGTCAGTCAACGCGTAGATGTGGGAAATGGGTACAGATTAGTCCAAGGTTGAAACCACGTGATTGAGCAATTGGATCAAAAGAGTAGCCAGACCAGCCAAGCAGACAATTCCACCTTTTTTTTTTCATTTCATTTTTCATCGAAAAACGGGTGCGAATGGGGGACCTTAGTCTTGGTGGTGACCAAATTAAGAAGAACCGAACCATCGGGCTGGACGGCACAAAGATAAATCACAGCCGCATAGCCAGCCTCAGAAGCGTCACAGGAGTCGTGGAGAGTAACACTGTATTGAACCGTTGGTAAAAAGCATCTAGGAATAAGCAAATGATGGAGATCCTGAATGGACGAGACATAACGTATCTAGGATGCCAATAAATCACCAGTAAGAGGGGTGTCTCAAGAGATTTCCTCCAGCCACAGCTTTTGTAAATGGCCCAAAAAACAACAAAAGGAAGCCAACCGCAAGAGTCGAAGATCCGGGCTAAAGAAGACAACACAGAGCGCTTAGTCTAGGTCTTAGGAGCTGAAAGAGCTTCCACATGGAAGGAGAAACAATCCGCAATCGATTGATATTTTACTCCAAGAATTCCTACTGAATCTAGATTGTCGACATTTTAAAAGATCAGACGATCCTGTTGTAACTCCTCGGCGAGACCATCGAGGAGATTGAGAGTCGGAAAGCCATTTCCAAAGCTCATATCCTCCGCCATGAAGGATTCTAATTCGCTCATCGCGGAGAATTAATGCCTTTTCAATATCATCGACGTAGACCTCGCTGGACAAAACAGAAGCAGTGCGAGGGAAATGAACACGTTCCCTATCAGCAAGCTCTAACAGTGTCCGAATAGCGACGAACGGTCCGGAGCGAAGACCGTATGTCGGGGCTGTTATTGACGAACAGCCCAGTTGAGGGTTTCTAAGACTTCAAAAACTCCTGTTTTTATATATTATTTACTTTTATGTGTTGGTATATACAATATGTATCTAATAATAAATTAATAGTGTAGGCGCGTCGTCAGACGCGCGGCCTTCATGCGTTCAACTAAATCGCGTAGTCGTGCTCGCCGTGCTTGCCTCCTCTGCACTCCTCAGACCTCACCCTTCAAGAACTGGTTAGGTCGCGGTGGCGGCGTTAACAACCTGCCCCCTTGAAAGCTCCTGCTTTCAAGCCCTTCATTACTGGGTAGAAGGCACACTCGGTTGAGTACTCGCCTAGTCACACCTTTCTCCGTAGAAAAATCCGCTACTCTGCAGACTCCATCAGTACTCAGATATAGTTGTAGGACTTGTACTCCTCCAAGCCTCCATTTCAACACCACCAAATCTCCTATCTGAAGCTCCTTCTGCCTCTGGCGCCACTAAGTACGTTGTTGCAACTCTGTAAGGTATTCTTTACGCCATCTTTGCCAGAAATGCTGTCTGAGCTGCTCGATTCTCTGATATCTGTCAGGATTTTTGATTAAAATGGGGGTTGACGGCGGCGACGTCATGGGGCGTCCCGCTTGAAAGTGCCCTGGAGTAAGCGGGGAACGATCATTTGGGTCCGATGAGAGAGGAGAGAGGAGTCGGGAGCTTAGAATACCCTCAATTTGTGCAAATAAGGTACTGAACTCCTCAAATGTCAGACTAGCATTAGCCATAATCCGCTTAAGGTGGAATTTGGCTGATTTGACGGCAGCTTCCCAAAGACCGACAAAAGTGGGGAGGAGGAAAGATAAATATAATGTGCTCGTTATTGCCAAATCCATAGATGGCCCCCACAAAGTTTGTACTATTGTCGCAATAAATCGTATGCGGTCCACACCTCCGCTCCACAAAACGGCGTAAGCTTAACATAAAGGCCTTAGTGCTCACATCGCTGACTGCTTCCAAGTATACTGCCTTGGTTGTAAAGCAGACAAATATGTTTAGGTAGCAATTTGCGATATTGTTACCCTTTCCTTTTTTGCTACAAATCATTAAAGGTCCCGCGAAATCAAGGCCGCACACTTGGAAGGGATAAAAGGATGTAACCCTATCTGCAGGTAAATTGTCCATCAGTGGCCCCATAGCCTTACCATGAAGTCGCGTGCATATAACGCTTTTGCGAACGACGATAATTTATGTATGGAGCTAAGAAGTAATTGATTGAAAATCGGGTGCTTCTTGTCGTAATCACAGTCGGCATTCTGAATGCGACCACCTACCCTGATCACGCCGTCGGTGTCAATGAACGGGGATAGCGGCAAAAGGTGCGATTTAGATTTATGTGTTTTTCCTTGTGTAAGTGTCAATAATTCTGTAGGATAAGTTTGATTTTGTGATAATTTTACTAAATAAGTTAATGTCTTATTTATTTCATTTATTTGTAAGTTACCTATTGTTTTAATTTTAGGATTTTTACAATTGTAAATAAAGCGTTAGATATATGCCACAATTCTTTTTAACTTATTTATCTTAGAATAATTTTGGAAGTGAATGATGGGTGGTTGCTCAACATAATCATTGTTAAGATTAAGAAATCACTCTGCTTTTTTATTTCAGGTAAATTAGCGTATATAGCACCTAAATTTTGTGGTCAATTAGACTCATCCTGCAATAAAAAAGAAGGCCCATGCCACCAAAAGCTTAAGTAACTAGCTTTAATTTAGTAGTTTCGCTGCTGCCGCGAATAAATGCGTGGTGAGGAGCGTAATAACCAAAGTCAGGTTTATCAACCTTATTCAAGTGACCTAGTACTTCGTACTCCTTTACAAATTCACAGTACCTATTGTTTTTTAAGAACTGGGATTTACACAAATTATATTTTCAAGATTAAGAAAACGTTTTTTAGCCATGATAAAAGAATCGCCAAATCAAGTTTCGGGTGATTCACTCGAGGGGATTTTAACACAAATTTACCGGTACCTAAAAGTTGTGTAGTTTCTAAAAAGTGTTTTTCACAGATATTGTCATCTGCGTAGTAAGAAAAAATTCGACGATGGAATTTCCTCAAGCTCCCAAAATCGCGTGAGGTCTCTTGATATTTGTTTTGTGAAGTACAGTGTAATATCTAGTCCTCACCATGATCGTAGTTACCTATGGGCCCTGCGGCCTACCTTTGAACTTTGAAGTATAGGTCTGTTAGTACCTAATTTTATTTTGTTTGACGTCAAGATATCAAAGAAAACATCAGCACCAAGTAGCAAGTCGACTTCGGAAGGACGATGAAAACCGGGATCCGCCAGTTGTATATTGCGAGGTAAGTTTGATTCTGAAGCATTGTCGTAGCCGTTCGGCAAGTTGCCCGTAATTTGCGGTACAACTAAACAACTAATGTTGACGGTATATGAACTAGTTAATGAATTTAAAGTGAGTTCACAGCTATCCGAGATATTAAACAGCACATTAGTAATACCTGACTACAAACCGGTTTATTATGATTATTGGTAGAAAAACCTAGCTTATTTTTCATATTTTGGGTTAAGAAGGGAATTTGAGAAACTGCGTCTAAAAGAGCCCGCGCGGTGTAGGTTTTATTATTTTGCGCATTTGTTAATTTTACTAACGCAGTTCATAGCAAGACTTAATTAACTACCGCCGCGGTGTACGCGCTCACTGTGCTAGTGCGAGCGGCAGCGCCCCGGCTGTATTATTAATTTCTGCCTGTGTACCAAATTTTTATGTTATAATGTGTTGTGTCTTGCCTTGCAGATCTGACAGGAGCCGAGACGACATTGCTCAGCGTTATGACCCCGCCTCAAGCAGTTCAAGCAAAGATGTAACTTCAACGCTTCAGTTGATCTTTTTTCGACGTTCGTATCCTTGAACTTCACGCATTCCAAGTTTCGATGAGCACTGTGACACACGGGGCACGTTGGTGTGTTACCCACAAGCCTGCGAGGAGCAGCAGCGACAAATGCTCTTGTAGTTTTATGATATTGAAATTTATTTTCAGTTGGTTTGTCGCTCCTGCCCGCCAGCATCGTTTCGACTACATCAGCGCGATTGCGTAAAAACTTTATAAATTGTGATAAATTGGGCAAAGTCAAAGTCAAAGTCAAAATGCTTTATTCAAATAAGGATTTTACAATCACTTTTGAATCGTCAAAGTTATAAAATATTATTTTTTGAACCCTCCCACCTTCCCGCCGGTTCACAATGTTGTTGATTTCTACCGAGAAGAATCCGGCAAGAAACTCGATAGTTTTACTTTTAAAAACACTATCAATAATACAAATAAACTAAAATACAATTAATGTTTTATATCAAAAATTTTAGTTGTACAATTTTATGTTTTTTCTATTTTAATTTGGTTTACCTATGCATCCTGTAATTGAGCATCATCAGTCCCAAGGATTTTTATCATTGACATAATCTGAAATATTGTAGTATGCCTTTTTACAAAGTACCTGCTTGATAAAAGATTTAAATTTACTTATTGATAGATTTTGAATTTTATTGGGAACTTTGTTGTAAAAGTGTATACATTGCCCCATAAAAGAGTTACTTATTTTGTGTAGACGTGTATCATGCACCAACAGCTTATTTTTACTTCTAGTATTTACTTTGTGAACGTCACTTTTCTTGCTGAAACTATTGATATTTTTATGTACATATAAAAGATTTTCATATATGTACTGCGACACTAAAGTTAAAATTTTTACTTCCCTAAACCTATCCCTCAGAGATATCCTAGATCCTTATTTATAAATAGCATGAATTGCCCTTTTTTGTAACAAAAATATTGTATTTACATCAGCAGCGCTACCCCACAATAGGATACCATATGTCATTAAACTATGGAAATAGCTAAAATATACTATTTTTGCAGTGTCGACATCGGTCAATTGTCTTATTTTCTTGATCGCATACACAGCAGAGCTAAGTTTTTTGGCTAGGTTATGAATATGAGGACCCCATTGAAGTTTGGAGTCCAGCGTTATGCCAAGAAAGACTGTTGAATTAATAAGTTCTAATTGCTCGCCATTAATATTAATACATGTCTGTCTCTGACTAACATTTGGTAATGTAAATTTAACACATTTGGTTTTTTTTTCATTAAGTAATAAATTATTAGCGTTAAACCAATTTACAATTTTAGAAAGGGCATTATTTAATTCATTATAACATGTCTGTCGTCTCTTAAATTTTTAAAAGCAAAGAGGTGTCATCAGCAAATAAAACAATGTCATGGTTTTTTACATTATATGGGAGATCATTAATGTAAATAAGAAATAGAAAAGGACCTAAAATTGAGCCCTGAGGGACTCCTATGATCCTCCCGGAGATCTTTCACCGTTAACATCTATTTTCTGTACTCTCCTACTCATATAGGATGTCAAAAGGTCGAGAGCTTTGTCTCTAATACCATAGTGATGTAGCTTCCTGATGAGATTTTCATGTTGAACACAGTCAAATGCCTTAGATAAATCACAAAACACTCCAAGGGCGTCATGCGAATCCTCCCAGGCGTTATATATATTTTTTAATAGTGCCACTCCTGCATCGGTTGTGGAACGGCCTTTCATAAGGCCAAACTGTTTACTACTAAGTAGCTCATTAATACAGAAATGGCTTAAGATTTGACAAAGTAAGATTTTTTCAAAAACTTTACTGAGTATAGGTAGTATTGAAATAGGCCAAAAATTATTAGGATCTGTTGAACTACCTGATTTAAAAAGAGGTATAACTTTGCTAAGTTTCATCTCATCAGGAAACACACCACTATCAACACAACTATTAAAAATAATGGCTAAGGGTTGTGCTATAACATGAATAATTGAATTTATAGTTTTTACAGAAAGTCCCCAAAGGTCTGTGGTGTTTTTAATTTCTAATGTTTTAAATGTATTTATGATATCCGTAGGACTAATGTTTTTAAATACAAAGGGAACGTTACATTCAGGAACACTAGTTTTTAATAATTTTTCTGCTAAGATTGGACTTGAGTTTAGATGTTCAGTTGTTTTGAATGGGATATTCCTAAAAAACTGTTCAAAGGCAACTGCTACCTCAGAATTTGTTTTAAAACTAGCATCATCTACAATCAACTCAAAGTCCTGACAAGAATTCCTAGCTTTACCAGTTTCATTATTTATTATGTTCCATGTAGTTTTTATTTTATTTGTTGAATTTTTTACTTTATGTCTGAGGTGAATTGCTTTTGCAACAAGACAGACCTTTTTAAAGGTTTTTGAGTATTTTTTTAAATATTCCCTAAATATTTGGCTATTATTATATGTTTTTTCTTTATATAATTCATACAGTTTACGCCTACTTTTGTGAATACCTGGGGTAGCCCATTCACTAAAACTAAAGCGACTGGAAATAAGTTTCTTTTTTGCAGTAAATATTTTATTATACTCTGTAGTTATAGTGTCAAGAACAGTATTGTACATATCATTTGGGTCGCCATTATAAAGCAAATCTGGAAGTTTATGCATTAAGTTAGATTTAAATGATTCAACCCGTTTAGTTGTTATTGGTATAAATTTAATTTCCTTTTTAGTAATACTATTCTTTCTTTCTAAAACCACTAACTGTCCACAATGATCTGACTCTAGATTGCTTATAATTGATTTTTGAATTGGTTTTATGTCAGTAAATATATTGTCGATGCAAGTGGCACTGGATACAGCAATTCTAGTTGGTTCACAAAACAAATTATTTAAATTAAAAGACTGAAATAAGGCAAGCAATCTGGTGCTTAATGAGCTATTTTCCAAAATGTTTATATTGAAGTCTCCACAAACAATGATTTGTTTATTGGAATTGCTGATTTTATTCAGCACTTCTTCCATAACTAATTCAAAATTATCATAAATTGCACAAGGCGGCTTGTATACACTCACAACAATGAGATGCTCAACTTCTATACAGGACAGCTCGGCAGTTCGCTCAACTGAGAGGCTCACAATGTCTTTACGTTCCTTAAACTTTAGCTGTTTATTAACTAAAATTAAAGAGCCACCATGGATAGCATTTACTCGGTTGAACGAACTTCCCACCTGGTGATTAGTGAAATTGAACATAAACTGATGGCTGCGTAGCCAGTGTTCAGTGATACATAAAATGTCAATCTTTTGGCAGTTTATGAACAATTCAATTTCTAGTTCTTTCTGAGACATTCCTTGTATATTCTGATGCACCAGGTTCAATGGAATATTATTTTTAGTATGACAAAGTTTATTTTTTTGTTTTTGTTTGCATAAAACTTGAGTAGACATAGATTGTTTAGTATAATCATTATTAATGTTGGAATTATATAATATGCCAAAGTGGTCCTAAGTTGTCTGAAAATTTAATTTAAATTATTACATGTCAAATTATTATACTGCTCAATAGAAGCAGGTTGTTTAGCCAAATGATTAGCTGAAATGTCAATTACACTATTATAATTGCACTGCTCAAAAGAAGCAGGTTGTTTAGCCAAATACTTGGCTAAAATGTCAATTACACTACTATAATTACACTGCTCAATAAAAGCAGATTGTTTAGCCAAGTTATTGGCTGTGGTATTAATATAAAATGATAGCGACAAGGCTAACACTCTGGTACAATGGTGTGTGAGATAATATTTATGTCTTGTCCTTATATAATTATGTCTAAAAATACTGTTAGTATCTATCACATGAAAGTTATTGTTATTGCTAGACATAGTATGCAAAGCTAAATTTAACTCACATCTAAGGTTGTTTTCCTCCTGTGGCAAACCCTTACAATAGGGAAATGTAAACATTACAATTTTTTTTACTTTAAGTGCGCTTATACTATTATAATATTGTCTTAATTCACTTTTATTTACATTACCCCTGTTACCGATAAATATTACTAATGTAGAGGATGGAGTGATTTTGTCAGACTTAATTAAACTTCTCATTATATTAACATCATTGGCATTTGGCATACAATTATTTAAAACTGGTTGTCCTACACTTGAGCTGAGAAAGTGTCCAAAACCTTTTCCCATTTCATCGCAAAACATTACTATATTGTCATCAACATTACATTTTTGTGAAACACTTTTTGAGTGAGAATTGTTGTGAGCATATGATTGTTGCTCGTATTCCAAACTGACACTCATTGATGACTGAGGTGTTGGTAAAGGTAGAACAAGGATGCACAATCTGGCTGTGAATCGCTGAGGCGTTTACAATTACATATACTGTGATTGAGTTGTAATGACTCAAAACGCTCTGCATTATATTTACTCAATTCAATTAGCTCATTCATAGCCAGTGTGTGCTCCTCCATCTCTCTCCGAGACTCTTCATACTTGCAGGTCATCATCTGCAAGGATGTATGTAAATCTTTTATTTGCAAGTCGAGTAAATGTGTGTCAGTTTTATGTTGTAGCCTACTGTTTTCTAATTGCAACTTACATACTTCCAGATGTTCCACTAACTGTAATTTTTCTTTGCAGTAATTTACATTTCTACTAAATATTTTTTGCTTTTTGATTATTTTTTCATTTTTTTTTATAAATCTGTTGATTTTTATGTATTTTTTATCTGGTTTCTACTGCACTTAGCAAGCCTCACTGGTTTAGAAGAATTAATGGTGTCATCACCTGTAAGATCTATAGTGGTGGTATTGCTAGTTGCAGCAGAAACAAGATTAGGGGCCTTACTACATAATTCGTCAAAAAGATTTTGAGTTTGATGCTGTGTGTAAGTATGGGTGGCCTCTTCAAGTTGTGAGATGTGTTGATGGGCCTCGCGTAGTTCCTCTTCAAGATATGAGATCTTATTAAGGGCCACCACATACTCCTCACTACAGTCAAACGTTTCTATAATTTTCTGAAATTGGTCCCGCTCTTCTAGGACAATACCATATTGAGTGTGCAACACTGACAACTCATTGCGGAGGCTACTATTTTTGTTTAATATTTCTAAGAGTTCTCTTACGTTATCATCCCTTTCACTGTATAGCTGATCACACTTTTCCTTGGAAATCTTAAGTTCCTGCAAAGCCAGTTGAAGTTTGGACTCTTCCTGGCGAGCAGATGCCTTGCGAGTCATCATTTTAAGGCTGTTTGAGCGTAATAAATACAAAACAGAGAGGTTAAAACTTACCAAGGAATAGCTTGACAACGTAACGAAAGAGATGGTTTGTTGACAATTTGCTTATTAATTGGTTACTTTGCCTTATAACTGTGTTCTTTTATGAATACAATACTGATAAATAATAGTAAAACTCACAATCACAACTAAATAATATACAAAATATGATTGAATCTGATAAATCAATTTATATTCTACCCACTTCCTACTAGTAGTCGGATCTAGTTCGCTAGCAGCTAAATAAATAATTTAGTCGTCCCAGTAATCTGTCGGACGGCATGTATGGGCTTTTAGATTTTTTGTGACGAGATCAATAAGAAAACGAATTGATTTATCGGATTCCCGAGTCAACGTATCTATGTTAAAAATGCCTTCATGTGATTATTTATAAGAATATTTTTAGTATCAAATCGTTGACACAACAAGTCCCACGCTGTTTCGTAGTTCTAAGAGGTGAATTCGATCAACTTTATTACGACACTGGCACTCCCTTCTAAAGAGGAACGTACGTAATGATATTTATTAATATCGTTCAGTTCATTAGAATGGATTATGGCTTAGAAGGTGTCACGAAATTTTATCCATTTTAGGTAGTTTCCATCAAAAGATGGCGATTAATCATTGGTAACCTTAAGTGATTAAAATTGTAAGATTCTAAATTCGACCGTGCACCTTCGGATCCTTGATTCTCATTGTTGGAGTGAGAGTCAATGATCTCTTGACTCATTGAGATAAGAGAAAAGAATTGCGATTCTACAGCATCCCTTTCATCCATCTGTTGATCAAAGTTTGAACTGGACATTTCTATCCACGTTTGAATCGTGTCAAATTCAGAAAATAAAGATTGCCATTTAGCTAAACGAAGACTAAACTCTTTTACTTGTAATGTGTTTATGATTTTACAATCAATTTTTTGTATAGTAGAAAGATAGTCTTTGTACTTTGTAACGCAACCCTTATAGGTTCCTTTTTATCTTATAAGCTCTTTTAAGTCATCTGCCATTTTAGAATATTAAAAAATAAATAAAATCTATCTACAATTTATAATTCAAGGGCAAATAATGAAATGAGGTAAGTTAACTTGTGCACTCAAACCCAATTGAAGATGGCTTGATACTTGGTTGGACCATCAGCACAGCTCGTAGACCCGAAGCACTCGTGGCATGTTGAGTGAGATGCTTTGCTCGCGCCGAGCACGCCAACAACGCACCACGCGGTTCGGAACCCGTATGCACGGCCCGCGCCAGCTAGCCCGTTATCACTAGAATGCACAGTTACCGATATGTGAATTTATAGAAATAAAATAAATCAAACTAAAATTTGATGCAAGCAGCGTGTAGCTATATAAGAAAATAGATAAATGTATGAGGTGCTAATAAAGCCTTTGTATAATGTAAGAAATATCAAGATTGCTTTAAAACGAAGAGTGCATTGCTTAGTTAGCATAAAGTAAAATACAAATTGTAAGGCAGTTTTATGAGAAGCTGACGCAAAATAAAAATGGACGCTTGCTTATGTGAGACGCCATAGAGATACCATATTGACGGTCACTTACCAGGCCATGTTTTTCTAGGTATCTTAGAAACAGTGTGTTGATCACACGCTCCATCACCTCGGGGAGGAGGGAGGTAGTAGCGATAGGCCTATAATTCGACGGATCTGATCTATCGACCTTTTCAGGCACTGCGTGCACATTCGCAGTCTTCCAATAATGATGGAAATGTCATAATTCTGTACTTTACAAATAATTCTTTGGCAAATACTTCATTTGTGATGCCAGTTATAACCCGAATTGCATAACAAATGCTCTGTGCCTATCCACAGCACGTCCTCATAACTATGTGCCGTATCCAACTATGGAATTCACTGTAGCCTAATAGCACGTTTTAACTACGTCGGTGCACGCTTGGGTCAGTTCTTTATCAGCCACCTTTATTTTAAGTGTAGGAGGAACACTACCACCTATATTAAATTTCATAAAGCAGGTCTTGTTAAGGTTAAGTGCTAAGCCATTTGCGTTAAACCACTCTGTCAGCTTCCTTGCTACTAACACAACTTTTTAGTTTAATTCATTTGGCGAACTTGCTGTAACTAATGCTGCTATGTCATCTGCATACTCGTAAATGTCTGTTTGCTCCTTCTATCGACACCGGTAAGACTAAAAAGTATATTTTACTGGCAGGATCATTGCGGTTCACTTATGGGATTGTGCTTTTCGTTGGATTTGTTACGTCCGTTATCGCCGACAACCACCTGAGTTCTATCGACCATAAAAGACAAGACCAGTGAAAAACAACACAAGCTTAGTAATCACAAACAAACAATATTTCCATAACTCATCTGCATTTTCTACATATATTGAAAAAAGAGTCATTACAAAATGCAATTACACATGTCATGTTAAAACAAATATTTATACTATAATTTACCCTACAAGCTTAATAATCATAAAAAAAAAATATTTTCAGAACTTATTTGCATTTTGTACACGTATTGAAATAATATTCATTAGTAGCTCATACTATTTACCAAAATACTGTTTAGGTGCTTTCGATGAAAGTGTTTGCAATCACACACACACACCATGTCAAAACTAATATGAATACTATTACTTTTCCTACAAGCTAAGTAAATATAAAAAAATATTATTTTCTAAACGCATCTAAACTTGGTACATATATTAAAATATCATTCATTAGTTTATACTATTTTATAAAATATTGTTAAGGTGCCTTCGATAAAAGTGTCCGCAATCCGTCAAAACTAATAACAATTGTATAGAAAGGGTAAAACCTAATAGCAATAATTAGAAAAAAAAAAATTACAAGTTGGACTTTTTAATGCTGGATCACTAGGCTCAAGACAGAATGAGTCTATAGCAAACATACTAAGCCTGTCCCTGGACATAGTGGCTATTAATGAAATCTGGCTCAGGGCAGAGGAGGAAGGCAGAGCTCCAACAGTGCCTGGTTATCCACTATCGTATCGTCTCCCATGGCTGGATATCAATACTTTTCTGAACGCAATAACTAACTCAGTTGTCCTTTTTAGTGCCGCTGATTTTATCATCCTTATCAGGGACTTTAATATAAATGTCTCAATCTGTCTGGATAACAAGACTAAACTGCTCACGGAATTTTTAAACTCCATCAGTCTGACACAACACATAGACAAACCAACTCATTTCACTGATCACAGCGAAACATTAATAGACATAATTTGTTCAAACATCACTATCCGTAGGACTTGTGTCAATTATGTACCAGAACTAGAAAATCATGCTATTGTGTCAGTAGAACTGAACTTCAGGAAAATCAAAGTAAGCCCACAACATGTTACTTACCGACCGCTAAAAGGTATAATTTTGAAAAAAAATTAAACGACTTGAGTCTTATAGATTGACAGAGGATTGAGCAGATTGCGGACTTGAACGAGTTGGTGGCATCTTTTAATGATGCAATACATACCATCTTTGACCTTCACGCTCCCAAGAAGTCAGCCATCGTTAAAAAGCTCTACCATCCATGGATTACTGACACAGTTAAGGACATGATCAGAATTCGCAACAACAGTTATAATAGATACAAACAAAACAAAAACAAAAGTAGAATCACATAAAATATTCTATAAAGATATGGTCTATGGTAATGTCAGATGGTATGGTATGGTACATCAAGAAAATTAAGTATATTTTGAACAGTGCGTAAACGGTCAGTTAAATAATCCAAAGCAGCTTTGGAAAAATTTAAAAAGAAACATAAACCCTAAAAAAAACACTACATTGTTGCCAGGTACTTTCAATAATCCAAATAAGTTAAATAGTAATTTCTTAAATATACCAGGAAAAAGTTCAGCAGACATATCGACCTTGACTTACTTTGGGTTTTCATAAACATAGTTCCTCTACTTTTGTATTACAACCCATGAGCCAAGAGCAATTTATGAAAATAATAAAAGGTTTACACTCCAGTGCCCAGTAAGATGACCAAATTTCATTGAAAATGATTGAGTTGATCCTTCCATAACAGCGATAGTAAATAAGTCAGTAAATAATATAGCCAGCTCGACCTTTCCCGAATTGTGGAACACCACGATAGTGAGGCCAATTCTGAAGATCCCAAATCCTGAAAGTGAAAAGGATCTGCGATTAATGAACACACTGGCTTGCATCTCAAAGGTATTGGAAAATCAGTGTACCTACAACTTTCTGGAATGTGGAGTATAATGACATTTTACCAAAGGCTCAATCTGGGTTTAGGAGTGGACATAGCACATCCACAGCCTTATTGGATGTCTTTGACAATTTATTATCATCTCAAGAAAATGGCATGGGTTCTATACTGGTTCTCCCTAATTTCTCAATTGCCTTCGACTCCATAGATTGTAGACAACGACATTAGCATGGTTTGATAGCTATCTAAAAAATAGGTCACAGTTTGTATCATGCATTCAAATCATCATTACAAGCTGTGGAACGTGATGTCCCGCAGGGATCAATCCTAGGTCCTTTAATTTTTGTCATTTAGAGTGCTGACATCATATCTTGTATTCAAAACTGTCATTATCATCTGTATGCAGATGTTTTGCATAAGTATGTCCCAGTCTCCTGACAGAATGTACCTTATGCAGTAAAAAATCTGAACAGTGACCTGAACAATGTAGCATATTGGTCAGAGAAAAATTGCTTAGTTCTTAACCCAAGCAAGTCAAAGTATATGGTGATTGGCTCAAAAAAACAAGTAAAAGAAATATTAAAAACTCAACCATATATATCTATTTTAGGACAAATAGTGGAATATGTGGACGGAGCACGGAATCTAGGACTTATTTTAGGCAGTCACCTCAAATTCGAGGCACACATACAAGAAGCCGTAATTGTTTTTTTAGACTCAAAGTGTAATACAACGTAAGAGAGTACCTAAGTGTTGGCATGAGAGTTAGTTTGTGTGAATCACTGAATTTGTCAAAACTTAATTAAGCTGACAAAGCATACGGGCCTTGTCTTTTAGCCAAATCACAGCGCCTCATACAACGAGTACAAAACGCATGCGCGCGATTCTATTTTCCCATACCACTTTGGTGTAGTCGAAACAAGAAAACCCGCTTACCTCGCTGAAAAACTGCTGGGCCCAAGATTAAAATAAATATGCAAAACTCGCATCTGTACACAAGTTGCGCTGTTCTAAGCACAAGACAGCAGCCTTTCGTGGCAGCTTTCGATACGAATCGTCCCATTGCTGGAATGATATTCCTCCTCTTTGTCATGTTGCAAAAAACAAAAAATATTTCACTAACATGCTAAAGTCACACGTGTTGCAGAAACAAATACATCCATAAAAAGATATTTATCTTAATTAAAACAACATTAACCTTATAACTGGAATCTTACTCGAATCTATGTCGCATTGCACAAGCTGCAACATAGCGAAATTCAAATATTCATATGAATTGCTTCAATGGCGCTCATCCGGATAGCGAATCTTGTCTCAACGACCTATCTAATAGGGCTTCCCCCCTCGCGCGAACGCACGGACCTACCTCATATACGAAGTATCAAAGAGTGCCAGGGCGCTTCTTGCCCTCACTCAATCGCAATCGCAACCGTAACCGCGTAACGGGGAACTCCCCTCCTTGCGCTGACCCACCTTCGGGTTCGAGGCTCACGCCGGTCGAAGGGACGACCTCAAGAGCGACAACCCACGCCGAGGCTCCCGTCACGGGGAGCCCTTGAGCGTTGAGTTGACTTTAGAGTCTCACCCCAAAAGCCCGGTGGAGCAGTAATGGCTGCATCAGCCAACTGCATTGTCAGTTCAGAAAAAAAACAATAGCGCGCGGCGCGTAAACTCTAAAAACAATACAATTAAGTCTTATACAGTTTGCGAGTATTCATCACGTAATATCGAGAATGTCTCCACTATTGGAGTGGGTCAAAAATAATTGAATCTTTTAGAAACTCACGACCTGATCGATCGCGCGCAGGTATTGATCCAATTAAATTAATTCGATTAATCGTTATCGACACAGGTCTAAAAAATGTGTTTGATTACTATACTTACTTAGTGCATTACCATAGCTTACGCTAGTAGCTAAATATCTTAACATTACATTTAAACTTTTCAGAGTATGGTGCGACCGGCGCCGGTTGCGTTATGGCTATGTAATGGACCCGACGACGTACGAAACGCAATAAACAATGAATATAGATAGTTTGACACATTAGCAACAAAACACACCCAGATATGAGTCTAAAGCTTCATTTTTCGGTGACAAACCTGACAAAAATAACAAAACTATCGGAAACGAACGCCTGATAGTTTGTTGCAGATGATACTAGAATTTTGATATTTTTGACACCATTGCTAAAGGAACGGATGATAAATGACAAAATAAACGAAAATAATGATTACTTATCCCTAAACAAACACACACTTTGAAACGTACTTTAAGCTCGAAACTATAATTTATTTTAAAGTATCCTTTGCTTTATCGATTAGTTTTGAGTCACATACTCAAAATTTCGTAACTTCTTTTATACTGAATATACTTATATAATGAAGGATCATCTTATCAAATTACTTTATATCACTTGCAGCACAGCTTTTAAATGTTACTACCTGGCACAAAACCTTTATTGTAAACATCACTACTAGCTTCCCTGGCTGCTTACATGTTGTAGTCTGGCGCAAGTACAACACCTTTACTGTAAACATCACTACCAGCTTCCCTGGCTGTTTACATGTTACTGCCTGGCGCAAGTACAACACCTTTACTGTAAACATCACTACCAGCTTCCCTGGCTGTTTACATGTTACTGCCTGGCGCAAGTACAACACCTTTACTGTAAACATCATTACCAGTTTCCCTGGCTGTTTACATGTTACTGCCTGGTGCAAGTACAACACCTTTACTGTAAACATCACTATCAGCTTCCCTGGCTGTTTACATGTTACTGCCTGGCGCAAGTACAACACCTTTACTGTAAACATCACTACCAGCTTCCCTGGCTGTTTACATGTTACTGCCTGGCGCAAGTACAACACCTTTACTGTAAATATCACTACCAGCTTCACTGTTGTTTACAATAAACGACACTACCGGTCATTCAAATGTTTACGGTTGCATCGTAAATGAAAAAATATTAATAATACTAATTGTTCCGGGCTCCACCTGTTCTGCTACTATGGTTCTTGCACCTAGTCTGAGTCTTCTGATGGTTAGCTTAGGCAGTTACCGATGATGAATCATACGTCTTGTTTGTAAATCCTCCATCTGGCAGAGACTGTTCCACGCTGCGACTTCCATTTGCGGTAGAGCAATATGATCAATGCTGATTTAAAAATTATAAGTACTTAGTGTGATTACTGTACACTAATTGAAGCACGTAGGAGCAAGGGCAAGAGCTTAATATGAAATAGTAAGTACTTAGTGCAACGATTACTGTACACTAATTGAAGCACGTAAGAGCAAGGGCAAGAGCTTACTATTAAATAGTAAGTACTTAGTACTACGATTACTGTACAGTAATTAAAGCACGTAGGAGCAATGGCAAGGGCTTAATATGAAATAGTAAGTACTTAGTGCAACGATTACTGTACAATAATTGAAGCACGTAGGAGCAAGGGCAAGGGCTTAGAGTGAAATGTCACCTGTTTTGAAATAACGTTTTGCGGAACCTCAAGCGGTTTTTTCTTTATTAATATCTATTCTGTGCTCTAGTGGTATAAGTAACCATTGTCGTGAATCGGTTACCTACGCACAATTGGTTTTGAGGCTAAGTGCGGAAAACATAAGTCCAACTGACTAAGCGCTAAGAAGTTCCTGAGCGACTAGACTTTTAAATGAGATCAACTTTATAATACGTCTCCGAGCGCAAATCTGAAGCACTTGTAGCTTAAAAATACAAAGAGTGTAATTACGGGAAAGCTCTTTGCGTCGTCGGGCTCACCTCTCGTTTGTAACTTGATGCACCCCCCCCCCCTTGCTTCCACACGCGGTAAGCTACGTACTGATCCGTCTGTCACAGGAAAGAAGTTTTCTACTTAATCTTACTTTTCTCGACATTAGTAAAAAAAGTTATGATTGCTTTGCTTTTTAAAATGGTATCTGTCTACTTCGCAGAAACTTGAGTCTGAATTTTAATCCAATAGGATCCAATGTTGCATAGATAGATAGATACAAAACAGAAGTAAAGATTTTTTTGATACTGTTATTTATTGTTAACTGTTTATTTGATATTTTTTTAAATTAAAACAGATCACCGACCTTTATCTTTATCTCACAAATTGTATTTAGATTAGATAAGAATGTATCTGTCCCGTTTACTGTGTATGTAGGTGGTGTGTTTGTGTGAACGTTGTAGCCGTCACATACTGTCGTGATATTTTTCTATGACACTGTACTACACTGACTGACTGATTGACCAAATCACTTTTTAGTCCAAACACATTTAAGGTTGACGTGTGTTACCGTTTTTAAAAGTCTTAGTCAAGTTAAGGTCAAATTTTTTGAAGTGAATACTTCTTTAGCGTCGTTGTGCATTTTTTCTGACCTGATCAAAAATTCGTAAGACGGAGGGATTGTAGTCCGTGCGTAGAAAGTTCTGAAGTGTTAAAGTTTTAATGTTATATAAATTGTCATGTTTGTGTGCGATAGTGCAATATATGAATATTGTATTTTACCACATGAATGATAGTATTTTATACTGATCATTAAAGCAATTCGTGCAAAATTATTTTTAAACCATTTCAAAATATCAAAAATGCACAACGTTAATATTCAAGTTTTCACTTGCCGGAGCACTGCCGAAGTGCAACCCGTTTTTTGAAGAAATCATAAAAAATACAAACACAATCAATGTTTTACACAATTAAAATTTTAAGCCGTACAATTTAATATTATTTCCATTTAAATTAAGATTACCTATTCGTTCTTTTTTTTTTATTTATTCATCACAAATAATTACATATAATCTAAATTCACACAGTCTGCCAATCTGCATTGCAGTTTGTCGGCAGTAGTTCTCGCCTTAATATTGAATTAGCAACTAAATTTGTTTTTAAACTAGTATCATCTACAATCAACTGAAAGTGTTGACTAGAGTTCCTAGCTTTACTAGTTTCATTATTTATTATGTTATATGTAGTTTTTATTTTATTTGATGGTAATTTTTTACTTTATTTCTGAGGTGAATTGATTTTGCAACAAGACAGGCTTTTTTAAAGGTGCTTAAGTATTTTTTTGTACATATTCCCTAAATATTTGGCTATATTATATATATTATATGTTCTTTCTTTATAAAATTTATACATTTTACACCTACTTTTATAAATATCTGGGGTAGCCCATTTACTAAAACTAAGGCAAGTAAAGTAAACTAGTTTCTTTTTTTGCAGTAAAATATTTTATTATACTCTGTAGTAATAGTGTCAAAAACAGTATTGTACATATTATTTGGGTTGCCAGTATAAAGTAAATCCAGAAGTTTAAGCAATAAGTTAGATTTTAATGATTCAATTCGTTTAGTTGTAATTCTTTCTTTCTAAAAGAAAATCAACAACTATATGGCAAATAGTAAATGAAATGTTTTTGCAAGCGTCGATAGACTAAGGCAGGCCGTTTGTCACCTTAGTACATTGTTTCTCTAATTCCCGAGTCCGGAAAGGCTTTTCACAATAAGTTTCCTTGTTTGGTCTCGAGAAGCAGTATGTACGTACTTCCATACATTTTCGTAGGTACAACGCGAGTATTCCAGACTTTTTCGCAATTACCTCCCTGATCCAGCATCCGACAAAAACGTCTTCACCGACATACCTACTTAGCTTTTTGTAAATTTTTAAAGGTTTCAGACCTTTAAATGAGAAAAGGAACCGTTATAGGATCACTTTGTTGTCCGTCTGTCTGTCTGTTTGTGAAGAGCCTTTTGCACAGGAACGCGTGAAGGTATCAAGTTAGAATAAAGATAAAATACTTAGGTCGCTACGTAATACGGTCACTTAAAGCAATAAAAAAATCAAGTTGCTAAGTCAATGCAAAAAAAAATATGCCCAAAATACGGTTCTTTTATTGCATATTGTGAGTATTGTGACATAAATAAATCAGCAAAAACAACGAAAACGTGCATTTTTTTTGTATGAGGAACCCCTCCTCAAATTTTTAATTTTTTATTATTTTTCAAATAATCCGCCATAAAAAAACATATTCTGTTAAAATTTCAAGCTTCTAAGACAGAGCCCTATAACGGTTGGACAGACAGACAGTCAGACAACGTAGGCATAGTACTAGGGCTCCGTTGGCGCCCTGCGGGCAAAGAATCCTAAAGAGCAACACTTTGTGCTCGATACTACACATTGAGTATGAAATGAAATTTCAACCAATATTTCGTACACGGCTGTAAGTCATTTCGCACCGGGGCCGGGGTTCAGATAGTTCTATTTTCTAAACTAATTTCAAGTATGCAATTAAATATCATAAATGTGTTTAGTGATGATAGTGGAAAAAATAATTGTAATGTCTTTTTGCAGATTTTGGCTTTGAATTAACAGTATGTCCGTTTTAGGGGATTATTAGGTGTTATTGAAAATAGATTTTGCCAGCGGCTCCGCCCTTTAACACACACAACAATTTTAAATTTTAATACATCGTTTATGACTAACCTATTATTATCTTACGTGTTAATTAATACGTAAAATCTGTTCCTATTTTCGAACTATTGACGTTCGACAGTGACTGCAGTGATAACAAATACCTATTTTTTTTAATTTGAACCACATAAATAAGTAATTTGAACCTACTATGTTTAAACTGTAGGCAAAAATGAAACTACATAAATGATTCCTTTAAAATATTCGCTTCTGCGGCCCAACTCTTTGAGAGTGCCACAACTCTCATTCACACATACACTCAAAACCAAAGGTTTTATTTATCTCTTTCTTAAATTATAAAGGGTTCTCGATAATCAAAATTATTCTTTATCTTTTTTTGTGTCCTTAAGTTATGTACGTGATTTGGCAATATAATCAAATAGGTTTTTTAAATTATCAAACATTTAAAAAAAATATTCTAACGCCTACTTGCTATTTGTTATTTTTAACTCCTAGATACCTTAATCGAAAACAAACTAATTTTATTATTAGACATAACCATTCCATTAATACTACGAAATTATGTATTTCATTTCTGGACAAGTAACCACTAATTACAACAGACAAACAGTACAATCCTACTTTTATTTATTTAGACGTATACCTAAGTCATCTTTGCCTTCACCCTATTAAGCCAAGCGTAAGCAAACACCCATAAAACTACTCGTGGAGTCAGTTTAAGCTCAAATGTAAAAAAATACCAATTTAATGCAATAAAAAAATAGTGCAGTTTCAGATTATTGTTATTTTATTATGATTTCATGTCATTTTCGTTTTGTAGCATGTCTTTTGCCAGCTTTTGTAATTTTTGTTGATTTTGTAACTAAAAATCATGTAACATAACAGTTAATTGAATCTAGCGTTTAAGAAAAAATCAGTTACTATGTGTTTATTAGTGCGCCCTAAGAAATATCCTGAAAATATTCGGCAAATAAACGCAATACCTACTAGTCGTTTATCGTTATTTTGCATTTAAATTTTATAACAAATTTCAGGGGAATTTTTTATCTGAGTAGTTAGTAGTGGTTTAAAAAAGCTTTTACGTATAGGTATTTTTTAATCCATGTATGTAGTACCTACAAAATAACTAAGTATGGCAACACCTATTTAGCCCGGCACGGCGCTACAGATCTCTTTGAAAATGCCGATAATTTTTAAAGTCAACCATTGCTGCACAGTGACTGTGAACTCCGAATGCAGTTCGGTAGCTGTATTTATAGTCTTTATGTAGTGTAGTGTTGTGTTTAGTGGATATTGCGCTTTTTGTGATCGTCATGAAAATTTTCGTGTGGGGAGTGTGCGTCCAGCAAGAGAAGAAAGAAGACTCTACGTACGTTATTTGTTAGTTTATAACCTTAATAAAATTTAAGTTTACATTTTTACGCCACCCGTGCACGAATACGGAAAGTAATAGGCTCTCATAGATACCGAAGAGATTTTTATGCCGTGGCGCGTAAGTCGTATATGAATAAAGTTAGGGTTGTGCAAAAAATAAAGTGAGGAAAACATTTATTTAGTTTGTATGGAAATTTGTCAATTGACACAGTTCACAATTTCCACCTTCTGACATCGGCATAGTATTCATATGATACATGGTGCACACGTACGTAACGGGAGTATACACCAATTACCAAACACCTTGTATAATAAATTGGGAAGTTATAAGGAAACACTCGTTTTGAAAAAAGGGCACCAAAAGGGGTATTTTTCATCGCTCTTATTTTTAGTCATTAAAATGGGGAATCATATGGACCCCTTTTAAAAAAAAGAGGGGTCGCAGAGGGGTTTTTGTGACCCAAACTTCATCAAAATGGAGAACCCTATGGACCACTTTTTGAAATGAAGAGTGTCAACGGATTGCTATCTTCGTAGCAAAGGTTTACGTATGATTCCCCCTATGAAGGACCCCTTTTTGAAAAGAAGAGTGTCAACGGATTGCTATCTTCGTAGCAAAGGTTTACGTTCTATCTCAATCTCAATATTATGCAATGTGTCACCACAGGGATCATCAAGTCAAAATAAGTTTTAGCACCGAATGAAGTAAGAACTCCCCAATTTGAGGTAATCACTTTAAGATTGGCAACCGAAACTACGCACACAGGTGTAAAAATGATAGTCGTATTAGCTGATTTACACAAACATTGATAGCAAAATGGCTGGCGATACTCCGTGTGATGTTGTTTCGGACACGCTATCTAGACGAATAAGTCATCTTTGGCCTAAAGAGAGGTTCTAAGAATACGAAAAACTATTTGCAAACGATATCCGCCATGATTTTTGAAATATCTTGTTCAAACTAGTCAATCTATCGACTAAAACAGTTACAATTAAACATATCTCTATCAACTGAGAATCAGGCCCCCTAACTTATATGTGTGACAACTTTTATCCCGATCCGTCCAGTAGTTGAACCGTGTTTGAGTAACAAACATCCATCTCTCCATCCACCTATACATACTTTCACATTTATAATATTAGTAGGAGTAGGACAGTAGGACTAGTAGGATTCGTTGAGACTATTACTAAAAAATAGCTGTACCAAAGTATTTAGAGCGCTGTACTGTACACAAATAAAGTACTTAGGGCCCTGTACTATACGCATACAAAGTACTTTGAGCGCTGTACTGTACAGTTGTACACAGACAAAGTATTCTATGCACTTTGACGCAGATGCTCAAAAAACATAGGATTACAGAGCTAAATGATCACAAAGTATGTGTCTATTATCTCTGTGACTAATGGCTATAGTTCTGTTGGACTAATCTCCAGCTTGTTGTGTTTGCATTCGAACTAATCTCTAGTTTGTTGTGTTTGCATTCGGACTAATTTCCAGCTTGTTGTGTTTGCATTCGGACTAATTTCCAGCTTGTTATGTTTGCATTCGAACTAATCTCCAGCTTGTTATGTTTGCATTCGAACTAATCTCCAGCTTGTTGTGTTTGCATTCGGACTAATCTCCAGCTTGTTGTGTTTGCATTCGAACTAATCTCCAGCTTGTAATGTTTGCATTCGGACTAATCTCCAGCTTCTTGTGTTTGCATTCGAACTAATCTCCAGCTTGCTGTGTTTGCATTCGAACTAATCTCCAGCTTCTTGTGTTTGTATTCGAACTAATCTCCAGCTTGTTATGTTTGCATTCGGACTAATCTCCAGCTTGCTATGTTGGCATTCGAACTAATCTCCAGCTTCTTGTGTTTGTATTCGAACTAATCTCCAGCTTGTTATGTTTGCATTCGGACTAATCTCCAGCTTGTTGTGTTTGCATTCGAACTAATTTCCAGCTTGTTGTGTTTGCATTCGAACTAATCTCCAGCTTCTTGTGTTTGTATTCGAACTAATCTCCAGCTTGCTATGTTGGCATTCGGACTAATCTCCAGCTTGTTGTGTTTGCATTCGAATAAATCTCCAGCTTGTTGTGTTTGCATTTGGACTAATCTCCAGCTTCTTGTGTTTGTATTCGAACTAATCTCCAGCTTGTTATGTTTGCATTCGGACTAATCTCCAGCTTGCTATGTTGGCATTCGAACTAATCTCCAGCTTGCTGTGTTTGCATTCGAACTAATCTCCAGCTTGCTATGTTGGCATTCGAACTAATCTCCAGCTTGTTATGTTTGCATTCGGACTAATCTCCAGCTTGTTGTGTTTGCATTCGAACTAATCTCCAGCTTGCTGTGTTTGCATTCGAACTAATCTCCAGCTTCTTGTGTTTGTATTCGAACTAATCTCCAGCTTGTTATGTTTGCATTCGGACTAATCTCCAGCTTGTTGTGTTTGCATTCGAACTAATTTCCAGCTTGTTGTGTTTGCATTCGAACTAATCTCCAGCTTCTTGTGTTTGTATTCGAACTAATCTCCAGCTTGCTATGTTGGCATTCGGACTAATCTCCAGCTTGTTGTGTTTGCATTCGAACTAATCACCAGCTTGCTGTGTTTGCATTCGAACTAATCTCCAGCTTGTTGTGTTTGTATTCGAACTAATCTCCAGCTTGTTATGTTTGCATTCGAACTAATCTCCAGCTTGCTATGTTGGCATTCGAACTAATCTCGAGCTTGTTGTGTTTGCATTCGAACTAATCTCCAGCTTGTTGTGTTTTTATTCGAACTAATCTCCAGCTTGTTATGTTTGCATTCGAACTAATCTCCAGCTTGCTATGTTGGCATTCGAACTAATCTCCAGGTTGTTGTGTTTGCATTCGAACTAATTTCCAGCTTGTTGTGTTTGCATTCGAACTAATCTCCAGCTTGTTGTGTTTGCATTCGAATAAATCTCCAGCTTGTTGTGTTTGCATTTGGACTAATCTCCAGCTTGTTGTGTTTGCATTCAAACTATTCTCCAGCTTGTTGTGTTTGTATTCGAACAAATCTCCAGCTTGTTATGTTTGCATTCGAACTAATCTCCAGCTTCTTGTGTTTGCATTCAAACTATTCTCCAGCTTGTTGTGTTTGTACTCGAACTAATCTCTAGTTTGTTGTGTTTGCATTCGAACTAATTTCCAGCTTGTTGTGTTTGCATTTGGACTTATCTCCAGCTTGTTGTGTTTGCATTCGAACTAATCTCCAGCTTGTTGTGTTTGCATTCGAACTAATCTCCAGCTTGTTGTGTTTGTATTCGAACTAATCTCTAGTTTGTTTTGTTTGCATTCGAACTAATTTCCAGCTTGTTGTGTTTGCATTTGGACTAATCTCCAGCTTGTTGTGTTTGCATTCGAACTAATCTCCAGCTTGTTGTGTTTGCATTCGAACTAATCTCCAGCTTCTCGTGTTTGTATTCGAACTAATCTCCAGCTTGTTATGTTTGCATTCGGACTAATCTCCAGCTTGTTGTGTTTGCATTCGGACTAATCTCCAGCTTGTAATGTTTGCATTCGAACTAATCTCCAGCTTCTTGTGTTTGTATTCGAACTAATCTCCAGCTTGTTATGTTTGCATTCGAACTAATTTCCAGCTTGTTGTGTTTGCATTCGAACTAATCTCCAGCTTCTTGTGTTTGTATTCGAACTAATCTCCAGCTTGCTATGTTTGCATTCGGACTAATCTCCAGCTTGTTGTGTTTGCATTCAAACTATTCTCCAGCTTGTTGTGTTTGTACTCGAACTAATCTCTAGTTTGTTGTGTTTGCATTCGAACTAATCTCCAGCTTGTTGTGTTTGCATTCGAACTAATCTCCAGCTTGTTGTGTTTGTATTCGAACTAATCTCTAGTTTGTTTTGTTTGCATTCGAACTAATTTCCAGCTTGTTGTGTTTGCATTTGGACTAATCTCCAGCTTGTTGTGTTTGCATTCGAACTAATCTCCAGCTTGTTGTGTTTGCATTCGAACTAATCTCCAGCTTCTCGTGTTTGTATTCGAACTAATCTCCAGCTTGTTATGTTTGCATTCGGACTAATCTCCAGCTTGTTGTGTTTGCATTCGGACTAATCTCCAGCTTGTAATGTTTCTATTCGAACTAATCTCCAGCTTCTTGTGTTTGTATTCGAACTAATCTCCAGCTTGTTATGTTTGCATTCGAACTAATTTCCAGCTTGTTGTGTTTGCATTCGAACTAATCTCCAGCTTCTTGTGTTTGTATTCGAACTAATCTCCAGCTTGCTATGTTTGCATTCGGACTAATCTCCAGCTTGTTGTGTTTGCATTCGGACTAATCTCCAGCTTCTTGTGTTTGTATTCGAACTAATCTCCAGCTTGTTATGTTTGCATTCGAACTAATCTCCAGCTTCTTGTGTTTGCATTCGAACTAATCTCCAGCTTGTTATGTTTGCATTTAAACTAATCTCCAGCTCGCTGTGTTTGCATTCGAACTAATCTCCAGCTTCTTGTGTTTGCATTCGAACTAATCTCCAGCTTGTTATGTTTGCATTTAAACTAATCTCCAGCTCGCTGTGTTTGCATTCGAACTAATTTCCAGCTTGTTGTGTTTGCATTCGAACTAATCTCCAGCTCGCTGTGTTTGCATTCGAACTAATTTCCAGCTTGTTGTGTTTGCATTCGAACTAATCTCCAGCTTGCTGTGTTTGCATTCGAACTAATCTCCAGCTTCTTGTGTTTGCATTCGAACTAATCTCCAGCTTGTTGTGTTTGCATTCAAACTATTCTCCAGCTTGTTGTGTTTGTACTCGAACTAATCTCTAGTTTGTTGTGTTTGCATTCGAACTAATTTCCAGCTTGTTGTGTTTGCATTTGGACTTATCTCCAGCTTGTTGTGTTTGCATTCGAACTAATCTCCAGCTTGTTGTGTTTGCATTCGAACTAATCTCCAGCTTGTTGTGTTTGTATTCGAACTAATCTCTAGTTTGTTTTGTTTGCATTCGAACTAATTTCCAGCTTGTTGTGTTTGCATTTGGACTAATCTCCAGCTTGTTGTGTTTGCATTCGAACTAATCTCCAGCTTGTTGTGTTTGCATTCGAACTAATCTCCAGCTTCTCGTGTTTGTATTCGAACTAATCTCCAGCTTGTTATGTTTGCATTCGGACTAATCTCCAGCTTGTTGTGTTTGCATTCGGACTAATCTCCAGCTTGTAATGTTTGCATTCGAACTAATCTCCAGCTTCTTGTGTTTGTATTCGAACTAATCTCCAGCTTGTTATGTTTGCATTCGAACTAATTTCCAGCTTGTTGTGTTTGCATTCGAACTAATCTCCAGCTTCTTGTGTTTGTATTCGAACTAATCTCCAGCTTGCTATGTTTGCATTCGGACTAATCTCCAGCTTGTTGTGTTTGCATTCGGACTAATCTCCAGCTTCTTGTGTTTGTATTCGAACTAATCTCCAGCTTGTTATGTTTGCATTCGAACTAATCTCCAGCTTCTTGTGTTTGCATTCGAACTAATCTCCAGCTTGTTATGTTTGCATTTAAACTAATCTCCAGCTCGCTGTGTTTGCATTCGAACTAATTTCCAGCTAGTTGTGTTTGCATTCGAACTAATCTCCAGCTCGCTGTGTTTGCATTCGAACTAATTTCCAGCTTGTTGTGTTTGCATTCGAACTAATCTCCAGCTTGCTGTGTTTGCATTCGAACTAATCTCCAGCTTCTTGTGTTTGCATTCGAACTAATCTCCAGCTTGTTATGTTTGCATTCGGACTAATCTCCAGCTTGTTGTGTTTGCATTCGAACTAATCTCCAGCTTGTTATGTTTGCATTCGGACTAATCTCCAGCTTGCTATGTTGGCATTCGAACTAATTTCCAGCTTGCTGTGTTTGCATTTGAACTAATCTCCAGCTTGCTATGTTGGCATTCGAACTAATCTCCAGCTTGTTATGTTTGCATTCGGACTAATCTCCAGCTTGTTGTGTTTGCATTCGAACTAATCTCCAGCTTGCTGTGTTTGCATTCGAACTAATCTCTAGTTTGTTTTGTTTGCATTCGAACTAATTTCCAGCTTGTTGTGTTTGCATTTGGACTAATCTCCAGCTTGTTGTGTTTGCATTCGAACTAATCTCCAGCTTGTTGTGTTTGCATTCGAACTAATCTCCAGCTTCTCGTGTTTGTATTCAAACTAATCTCCAGCTTGTTATGTTTGCATTCGGACTAATCTCCAGCTTGTTGTGTTTGCATTCGGACTAATCTCCAGCTTGTAATGTTTGCATTCGAACTAATCTCCAGCTTCTTGTGTTTGTATTCGAACTAATCTCCAGCTTGTTATGTTTGCATTCGAACTAATTTCCAGCTTGTTGTGTTTGCATTCGAACTAATCTCCAGCTTCTTGTGTTTGTATTCGAACTAATCTCCAGCTTGCTATGTTTGCATTCGGACTAATCTCCAGCTTGTTGTGTTTGCATTCGGACTAATCTCCAGCTTCTTGTGTTTGTATTCGAACTAATCTCCAGCTTGTTATGTTTGCATTCGAACTAATCTCCAGCTTCTTGTGTTTGCATTCGAACTAATCTCCAGCTTGTTATGTTTGCATTTAAACTAATCTCCAGCTCGCTGTGTTTGCATTCGAACTAATTTCCAGCTTGTTGTGTTTGCATTCGAACTAATCTCCAGCTCGCTGTGTTTGCATTCGAACTAATTTCCAGCTTGTTGTGTTTGCATTCGAACTAATCTCCAGCTTGCTGTGTTTGCATTCGAACTAATCTCCAGCTTCTTGTGTTTGCATTCGAACTAATCTCCAGCTTGTTGTGTTTGCATTCAAACTATTATCCAGCTTGTTGTGTTTGTACTCGAACTAATCTCTAGTTTGTTGTGTTTGCATTCGAACTAATTTCCAGCTTGTTGTGTTTGCATTTGGACTTATCTCCAGCTTGTTGTGTTTGCATTCGAACTAATCTCCAGCTTGTTGTGTTTGCATTCGAACTAATCTCCAGCTTGTTGTGTTTGTATTCGAACTAATCTCTAGTTTGTTTTGTTTGCATTCGAACTAATTTCCAGCTTGTTGTGTTTGCATTTGGACTAATCTCCAGCTTGTTGTGTTTGCATTCGAACTAATCTCCAGCTTGTTGTGTTTGCATTCGAACTAATCTCCAGCTTCTCGTGTTTGTATTCGAACTAATCTCCAGCTTGTTATGTTTGCATTCGGACTAATCTCCAGCTTGTTGTGTTTGCATTCGGACTAATCTCCAGCTTGTAATGTTTGCATTCGAACTAATCTCCAGCTTCTTGTGTTTGTATTCGAACTAATCTCCAGCTTGTTATGTTTGCATTCGAACTAATCTCCAGCTTGTTATGTTTGCATTCGAACTAATCTCCAGCTTGTTGTGTTTGCATTCGAACTAATCTCCAGCTTGTTGTGTTTGCATTCGAACTAATCTCCAGCTTGTTGTGTTTGTATTCGAACTAATCTCTAGTTTGTTTTGTTTGCATTCGAACTAATTTCCAGCTTGTTGTGTTTGCATTTGGACTAATCTCCAGCTTGTTGTGTTTGCATTCGAACTAATCTCCAGCTTGTTGTGTTTGCATTCGAACTAATCTCCAGCTTCTCGTGTTTGTATTCGAACTAATCTCCAGCTTGTTATGTTTGCATTCGGACTAATCTCCAGCTTGTTGTGTTTGCATTCGGACTAATCTCCAGCTTGTAATGTTTGCATTCGAACTAATCTCCAGCTTCTTGTGTTTGTATTCGAACTAATCTCCAGCTTGTTATGTTTGCATTCGAACTAATTTCCAGCTTGTTGTGTTTGCATTCGAACTAATCTCCAGCTTCTTGTGTTTGTATTCGAACTAATCTCCAGCTTGCTATGTTTGCATTCGGACTAATCTCCAGCTTGTTGTGTTTGCATTCGGACTAATCTCCAGCTTCTTGTGTTTGTATTCGAACTAATCTCCAGCTTGTTATGTTTGCATTCGAACTAATCTCCAGCTTCTTGTGTTTGCATTCGAACTAATCTCCAGCTTGTTATGTTTGCATTTAAACTAATCTCCAGCTCGCTGTGTTTGCATTCGAACTAATTTCCAGCTAGTTGTGTTTGCATTCGAACTAATCTCCAGCTCGCTGTGTTTGCATTCGAACTAATTTCCAGCTTGTTGTGTTTGCATTCGAACTAATCTCCAGCTTGCTGTGTTTGCATTCGAACTAATCTCCAGCTTCTTGTGTTTGCATTCGAACTAATCTCCAGCTTGTTATGTTTGCATTCGGACTAATCTCCAGCTTGTTGTGTTTGCATTCGAACTAATCTCCAGCTTGTTATGTTTGCATTCGGACTAATCTCCAGCTTGCTATGTTGGCATTCGAACTAATTTCCAGCTTGCTGTGTTTGCATTTGAACTAATCTCCAGCTTGCTATGTTGGCATTCGAACTAATCTCCAGCTTGTTATGTTTGCATTCGGACTAATCTCCAGCTTGTTGTGTTTGCATTCGAACTAATCTCCAGCTTGCTGTGTTTGCATTCGAACTAATCTCTAGTTTGTTTTGTTTGCATTCGAACTAATTTCCAGCTTGTTGTGTTTGCATTTGGACTAATCTCCAGCTTGTTGTGTTTGCATTCGAACTAATCTCCAGCTTGTTGTGTTTGCATTCGAACTAATCTCCAGCTTCTCGTGTTTGTATTCAAACTAATCTCCAGCTTGTTATGTTTGCATTCGGACTAATCTCCAGCTTGTTGTGTTTGCATTCGGACTAATCTCCAGCTTGTAATGTTTGCATTCGAACTAATCTCCAGCTTCTTGTGTTTGTATTCGAACTAATCTCCAGCTTGTTATGTTTGCATTCGAACTAATTTCCAGCTTGTTGTGTTTGCATTCGAACTAATCTCCAGCTTCTTGTGTTTGTATTCGAACTAATCTCCAGCTTGCTATGTTTGCATTCGGACTAATCTCCAGCTTGTTGTGTTTGCATTCGGACTAATCTCCAGCTTCTTGTGTTTGTATTCGAACTAATCTCCAGCTTGTTATGTTTGCATTCGAACTAATCTCCAGCTTCTTGTGTTTGCATTCGAACTAATCTCCAGCTTGTTATGTTTGCATTTAAACTAATCTCCAGCTCGCTGTGTTTGCATTCGAACTAATTTCCAGCTTGTTGTGTTTGCATTCGAACTAATCTCCAGCTCGCTGTGTTTGCATTCGAACTAATTTCCAGCTTGTTGTGTTTGCATTCGAACTAATCTCCAGCTTGCTGTGTTTGCATTCGAACTAATCTCCAGCTTCTTGTGTTTGCATTCGAACTAATCTCCAGCTTGTTGTGTTTGCATTCAAACTATTATCCAGCTTGTTGTGTTTGTACTCGAACTAATCTCTAGTTTGTTGTGTTTGCATTCGAACTAATTTCCAGCTTGTTGTGTTTGCATTTGGACTTATCTCCAGCTTGTTGTGTTTGCATTCGAACTAATCTCCAGCTTGTTGTGTTTGCATTCGAACTAATCTCCAGCTTGTTGTGTTTGTATTCGAACTAATCTCTAGTTTGTTTTGTTTGCATTCGAACTAATTTCCAGCTTGTTGTGTTTGCATTTGGACTAATCTCCAGCTTGTTGTGTTTGCATTCGAACTAATCTCCAGCTTGTTGTGTTTGCATTCGAACTAATCTCCAGCTTCTCGTGTTTGTATTCGAACTAATCTCCAGCTTGTTATGTTTGCATTCGGACTAATCTCCAGCTTGTTGTGTTTGCATTCGGACTAATCTCCAGCTTGTAATGTTTGCATTCGAACTAATCTCCAGCTTCTTGTGTTTGTATTCGAACTAATCTCCAGCTTGTTATGTTTGCATTCGAACTAATTTCCAGCTTGTTGTGTTTGCATTCGAACTAATCTCCAGCTTCTTGTGTTTGTATTCGAACTAATCTCCAGCTTGCTATGTTTGCATTCGGACTAAACTCCAGCTTGTTGTGTTTGCATTCGGACTAATCTCCAGCTTCTTGTGTTTGTATTCGAACTAATCTCCAGCTTGTTATGTTTGCATTCGAACTAATCTCCAGCTTCTTGTGTTTGCATTCGAACTAATCTCCAGCTTGTTATGTTTGCATTTAAACTAATCTCCAGCTCGCTGTGTTTGCATTCGAACTAATTTCCAGCTTGTTGTGTTTGCATTCGAACTAATCTCCAGCTCGCTGTGTTTGCATTCGAACTAATTTCCAGCTTGTTGTGTTTGCATTCGAACTAATCTCCAGCTTGCTGTGTTTGCATTCGAACTAATCTCCAGCTTCTTGTGTTTGCATTCGAACTAATCTCCAGCTTGTTATGTTTGCATTTGGACTAATCTCCAGCTTGTTGTGTTTGCATTCGAACTAATCTCCAGCTTGTTATGTTTGCATTCGGACTAATCTCCAGCTTGCTATGTTGGCATTCGAACTAATTTCCAGCTTGTTGTGTTTGCATTCGAACTAATCTCCAGCTTGCTATGTTGGCATTCGAACTAATTTCCAGCTTGCTGTGTTTGCATTTGAACTAATCTCCAGCTTGCTATGTTGGCATTCGAACTAATCTCCAGCTTGTTATGTTTGCATTCGGACTAATCTCCAGCTTGTTGTGTTTGCATTCGAACTAATCTCCAGCTTGCTGTGTTTGCATTCGAACTAATCTCCAGCTTGTTATGTTTGCATTCGGACTAATCTCCAGCTTGCTATGTTGGCATTCGAACTAATTTCCAGCTTGCTGTGTTTGCATTTGAACTAATCTCCAGCTTGCTATGTTGGCATTCGAACTAATCTCCAGCTTGTTATGTTTGCATTCGGACTAATCTCCAGCTTGTTGTGTTTGCATTCGAACTAATCTCCAGCTTGCTGTGTTTGCATTCGAACTAATCTCCAGCTTGTTGTGTTTGCATTTGGACTAATCTCCAGCTTGTTATGTTTGCATTCGGACTAATCTCCAGCTTGTTGTGTTTGCATTCGAACTAATGACCAGCTTGCTGTGTTTGCATTCGAACTAATCTCCAGCTTGTTGTGTTTGTATTCGAACTAATTTCCAGCTTGTTATGTTTGCATTCGAACTAATCTCCAGCTTGCTATGTTGGCATTCGAACTAATCTCGAGCTTGTTGTGTTTGCATTCGAACTAATCTCCAGCTTGTTGTGTTTTTATTCGAATTAATCTCCAGCTTGTTATGTTTGCATTCGAACTAATCTCCAGCTTGCTATGTTGGCATTCAAACTAATCTCCAGGTTGTTGTGTTTGCATTCGAACTAATTTCCAGCTTGTTGTGTTTGCATTCGAACTAATCTCCAGCTTGTTGTGTTTGCATTCGAACTAATTTCCAGCTTGTTGTGTTTGCATTCGAATAAATCTCCAGCTTGTTGTGTTTGCATTTGGACTAATCTCCAGCTTGTTGTGTTTGCATTCAAACTATTCTCCAGCTTGTTGTGTTTGTATTCGAACAAATCTCCAGCTTGTTATGTTTGCATTCGAACTAATCTCCAGCTTCTTGGGTTTGCATTCAAACTATTCTCCAGCTTGTTGTGTTTGTATTCGAACAAATCTCCAGCTTGTTATGTTTGCATTCGAACTAATCTCCAGCTTCTTGTGTTTGCATTCGAACTAATCTCCAGCTTGCTGTGTTTGCATTCGAACTAATCTCCAGCTTCTTGTGTTTGCATTCGAACTAATCTCCAGCTTGCTGTGTTTGCATTTGAACTAATCTCCAGCTTCTTGTGTTTGTATTCGAACTAATCTCCAGCTTGTTATGTTTGCATTCGGACTAATCTCCAGCTTGTTGTGTTTGCATTCGAACTAATTACCAGCTTGTTGTGTTTGCATTCGAACTAATCTCCAGCTTCTTGTGCTTGTATTCGAACTAATCTCCAGCTTGCTATGTCGGCATTCGGACTAATCTCCAGCTTGTTGTGTTTGTATTCGAACTAATCTCCAGCTTGTTATGTTTGCATTCGAACTAATTTCCAGCTTGCTATGTTGGCATTCGAACTAATCTCCAGGTTGTTGTGTTTGCATTCGAACTAATCTCCAGCTTGTTGTGTTTGCATTCGAACTAATTTCCAGCTTGTTGTGTTTGCATTCGAATAAATCTCCAGCTTGTTGTGTTTGCATTTGGACTAATCTCCAGCTTGTTATGTTTGCATTCAAACTATTCTCCAGCTTGTTGTGTTTGTATTCGAACTAATCTCTAGTTTGTTGTGTTTGCATTCGAACTAATTTCCAGCTTGTTGTGTTTGCATTTGGCCTAATCTCCAGCTTGTTGTGTTTGCATTCGAACTAATCTCCAGCTTGTTGTGTTTGCATTCGAACTAATCTCCAGCTTCTCGTGTTTGTATTCGAACTAATCTCCAGTTTGTTATGTTTGCATTCGGACTAATCTCCAGCTTGTTGTGTTTGCATTCGGACTAATCTCCAGCTTGTAATGTTTGCATTCGAACTAATCTCCAGCTTCTTGTGTTTGTATTCGACCTTATCTCCAGCTTGTTATGTTTGCATTCGGACTAATCTCCAGCTGGTTGTATTTGTATTCGAACTAATCTCCAGCTTGCTATGTTGGCATTCGGATTAATCTCCAGCTTGTTGTGTTTGTATTCGAACTAATCTCCAGCTTGTTATGTTTGCATTCGAACTAATCTCCAGCTTGCTGTGTTTGCATTCGAACTAATCTCCAGCTTGCTGTGTTTGTATTCGAACTAATCTCCAGCTTGTTGTGTTTGCATTCAAACTAATCTCCAGCTTATGTTTGCGTTCGGACTAATCTCCAGCTTGTTGTGTTTGCATTTAAACTAATCTCCAGCTCGCTGTGTTTGCATTCGAACTGATTTCCAGCTTGTTGTGTTTGCATTCGAACTAATCTCCAGGTTGTTGTGTTTGCATTCGAATTAATCTCCAGCTTGTTGTGTTTGCATTTGGACTAATCTCCAGCTTGTTGTGTTTGCATTCAAACTATTCTCCAGCTTGTTGTGTTTGTATTCGAACTAATCTCTAGTTTGTTGTGTTTGCATTCGAACTAATTTCCAGCTTGTTGTGTTTGCATTTGGACTAATCTCTAGCTTGTTGTGTTTGCAATCAAACTATTCTCCAGCTTCTTGTGTTTGTATTCGAACTAATCTCCAGCTTGTTGTGTTTGCATTCGGACTAATTTCCAGCTTGTTGTGTTTGCATACGAACTAATCTCCAGCTTGCTGTGTTTGCATTCGAACTAATCTCCAGCTTCTTGTGTTTGTATTCGAACTAATCTCCAGCTTGTTATGTTTGCATTCGGACTAATCTCCAGCTTGTTGTGTTTGCATTCGAACCAATCTCCAGCTTATGTTTGCATTCGGTCTAATCGCCAGCTTTTTGTGTTTGCATTTGAACTAATCTCCAGCTCGCTGTGTTTGCATTCGAACTAATCTCCAGCTTGTTTTGTTTGCATTCGAACTAATCTCCAGCTTGTAATGTTTGCATTCGAACTAATCTCCAGCTTCTTGTGTTTGTATTCGAACTAATCTCCAGCTTGTTATGTTTGCATTCGGACTAATCTCCAGCTTGTTGTGTTTGCATTCGGACTAATCTCCAGCTTCTTGTGTTTGTATTCGAACTAATCTCCAGCTTGTTATGTTTGCATTCGAACTAATCTCCAGCTTCTTGTGTTTGCATTCGAACTAATCTCCAGCTTGTTAGGTTTACATTTAAACTAATCTCCAGCTCGCTGTGTTTGCATTCGAACTAATTTCCAGCTTGTTGTGTTTGCATTCGAACTAATCTCCAGCTCGCTGTGTTTGCATTCGAACTAATTTCCAGCTTGTTGTGTTTGCATTCGAACTAATCTCCAGCTTGCTGTGTTTGCATTCGAACTAATCTCCAGCTTCTTGTGTTTGTATTCGAACTAATCTCCAGCTTGTAATGTTTGCATTCGGACTAATCTCCAGCTTGTTGTGTTTGCATTCGAACTTATCTCCAGCTTGTTATGTTTGCATTCGGACTAATCTCCAGCTTGCTATGTTGGCATTCGAACTAATCTCCAGCTTGCTGTGTTTGCATTCGAACTAATCTCCAGCTTGTTGTGTTTGCATTCGAACTAATTTCCAGCTTGTTGTGTTTGCATTCGAATTAATCTCCAGCTTGCTGTGTTTGCATTTGGACTAATCTCCAGCTTGTTGTTATTGCATTCAAACTATTCTCCAGCTTGTTGTGTTTGCATTCGAACACCAGACTCGAGCAAAGTAAATATAAAAATAAACTCATAAAAATAATAATCACGGCAATAAATTAAAACCAACAAATGATTATTTTTTAAATGAGCCTTCATTTACTTACCCCAGCTTCCAAGTAATTTAATATTTTCGCTTGCTTTGCACGTTTTATAAATTGAAATGTGTTAGGGAGATAATTTACCTGCTTTTTAATTGTGACTCTCCGATGAAGAGCTTTTGTTAACAGTCTTTTTGTCGAAAAGGAATATCTTTTCAGAGATGAATTCCGATCATTCAATATTATATTTGATAGCTTTATATTCTGTAAGAATCACTTATTCATGAAGTAATTTCATTTATATTAATTATTCAACGTATACGTAAATTAATCTATAAAATACTTCCAATATTTAAAGAAGGCTAAAACTCGACAAAAAGCACACGAGATTCAATTCTTATCGATACCAAATATACTTGAGTATTATGTTTTCACAAATGTTTGCTATAGTTCAAGTTAAACTGGTCGAATTTCATATATGAGTAGTTAAGAATTATTCGCGCCCGGCTAAAATATATTTTCTTGTTAGCTGCATTGCAATGGAACTAACTGTACCAACCAAAATTCGAAACCGGTTTCCAAAAATAAAAAATATTTCTTCTACCGAAACCCGGTTTCCAAATAAGAACAATACTTCTTTTTCCGAAACCAGTTACCAATTGCAACGAAACGATCCTGTTTCGAAACAATTTCCGAAAGTCGAAAGTCCTTAATGAAATATGAGAATGATGGTCCATTTTAAATTAAAAAAAACTTATAGAATTTGAATAAAAATACAAATGAAACTTACTAAACTTAAAATCTATTGTAATTAAAACTGATACAAAAAATCAAACTTTTAAAGGTTAAATGAGAATGGCATTTCATGACAGTGTCCAACTGTAATTTTCTTTTGTGTTAAAAGTTGTATGGTAGAATTGATTTCCTCGTCAATCTCCATGTAATTTTTGCTCTTCTTAGATAATCTATCATCCACTCCTATTTCATTTTTAAAAATATCAAGGATATGAGCAAGAGTAGGATGTCTGCGTCCAATATAACGGTTTATTTTAAAGTGATTTATTCTGGAATCACGCTTTCTGAATTCCTCACGAAGTCTAGGCACGAGCTATTCATGGCAGCACGGCAAAAATTTGGAATCTCCAAGTGCTGGACGCAAGGAGGATTGATAATTGCACTTGGCATTGATGGCAAAAGGCATAAGATTGTTAGCCGTAGTGAGCTTAATGCTGCCCCAAACACGACTGCAAATGCCATGCCATTTTCTTCTCTTGACAGTGGTACTTAAAATTCCTCTATAAAACTGGCCGACCCAAGAGAACAGCAGCGAAGAAATTGGTGACATTCAAGTTCAAATTTTAACGAACGATTGAAAGCCGTTATGCATTCTTGTCCTCTCCGGTTATCTTGGAACTATTTTTTTCTACCTTCAATTTTCTCTTTTAACCACTTCAGTTAAGTATAATCACATTTAGATTTTTTATTTGTCACCGTTTATCGCTTAACCTTCAAAAATATTTTAATTTAATTTTTTAAAGAATTTTACGACTCTGAAAATGCGTTTTAGGGTATTTTAATTTGTACGGCTCTGGTTAAAGCGTTTTAGGACAACTTTAATTTGTTATTGTTTTTTTAATGTTTTAAATGATAATGATATTAACTTTTCTATTTTTTTTACCAGAATGTTGCTGTAATTTTCCGTGTAACATGTACCTAAATAATTCTTTTTTTTGTTTCAGTAATACTTTTTTTTGTTGTTTATGTTTTCGATTGTATGTAATTTGTATTTTTTTAAACCAGACTGCTAGCAGGTAGAGCACACATACTTATATATTTCTATTTTATTTTATATCAAACATACAAATAGTCTTAATATTATATTATACGTACATATAAATAAATATTTTATTGTAATATATGAATAGTGACAGCGACAGTAATAATTCTTTTCCTTGTTCTTCAGATGGATTGAACAGTGACGACAGTTCTTTTAATGCTTCTTCATCTCTCAGCGCTACTTTAACTTCCACTTTTTTAGACTCACTGAAACATTTCAATATCGTACATATAAATGCATAGAGTATTCCAACTCATTACTCCAATATGCCTAGCATCTTTTGATAACAAAAACATTCACGCCGTCCTTGTTTCGGAGTCTTGGTTAAAACCTTGCTTACCTTCTACATCCTTTTCATTGCCAGGCTTTCAGTTAGTTCGAAACGACCGTTAAGATCCGTTAAGAGGTGGTGGTGGTGTATATATCTTAGGTCTAACTTTTCCTTGTCTATTATTAACATCTTTAATCAAATTTCCTCTAATAACTCCGAACATATTTTTATTGAGGTAAAACTTGCAAGTTGCAAAACTCTTCTTGGAGTTTTCTTTAGTCCCAATTTACATATTAATTACTTTTCTTCTTTTGAAAGCCCTTTAGAAAATTTAACACCCCTCTACGACCACAAAATTGTTATGGGTGACTTTAATACTTGTTTGTTAAAAAAAGATAGACGTTCTCATCTGCTCAACAGTATTGTAGAGGGCTGCAACCTACAAATATTACTCCTTAAAGCTACACATTTCTTTTCTAATTCTACACCCTCTCTTTTAGGTTTAATTATAGTTTCCTCTCCAAAACATGTGTACAAACATGGTCAGTGCGCTACTGATGCCTTTTATTACCACGATTTGACATATCTATCCTACAAATTACGTCCTCCTAAAGCTAAGTCAAGAATACTTCAGCAACGCAATTTTAGTGGAATGGATGTGAACCAACTGTGCGATGACGCTAGTAAGTTAAATTGGGACGCTGTTATCAAAGCATCTTCAGTTGATGAGAAAATTTTATTATTTAACAAAGTCATTACTGACCTTTATGACACCCATGCCCCAATTTGAATAATTAAAATAAAACATCTAGTCTAGTACCCCTTAATCTAGTATTTTCTAAGTATTTATAAGTCGATTTTCTGATTGTGATGTTAAGAAGAGCATTATCGCTATATCTTCTAACGCTGTGGGGAGTGACCGCAGTAGCCGTAACATGATCCTTCCTTTCCTTGACATTATTATTCCTATCATCACAAATAGCCTTAATCACTCTATTGCCTCTGGCGAATTTTCAGGTTCCTGAAAAGATTCATTAATTATGCCTTCGCCGAAAAAGCAAATCCTGTCTGTTATTCCGATTATCATCCCATATCCATCTTACCATTCCTTTCTAAAGTTCTTGAAAGTCTTGTTCATGAACAGCTGTCTCATTTCCTCACTAAAAATAACTTACTAAATCCCCTTCAATCTGGTTTTGGTCCTGGACATAGTACGGTTACTGCACTTGTCAAAATCTCTGATGACATTCGTCTCGGTATAGAAAACAGAAAAGTCACAGCGCTAACACTATTAGATGTTAGCAACTGTAAAAGTTATTTTAATATAAAGTTGTTTCGATGCTTGCGTGCGTTAAGGTTATTTATAGTTTCTCGTCAAAATAATTTGCTATAAACTATAAGAAAAAAAAAGAACACATACACAAAAAAAAAAAACATAAAAAGACTTATTCTGAAATTAAAAACATCAAGATTAAACTTAATAAATAAACTTAAATTTATTCTTACATGACTAAGTAGTATCCACTTACTGAGACTCGATGTGGTTGTTACCTCCTTCTAAAGAACTGCAGTCCTCCTTCAGCAGGGACCTCGGATACTGTCAGGAATAGACAACTATCGAAATCCTGAATGACAATGTAGCTCTCACACTATTTTATGTCTTTGGTCACTATCACTTTCAAAGTCCATAAAAGTGAATTATAACACTCGCGACGCGTTAAAAAAAAAAATTAAAGGTACCTGTATAGTTTAGGGAAAGAATTGTTATATTTGACATATATAAATATTTTTTAAATTAAGGATATTTAACATAATACGAAGTCAACACGTCGAAACAGAAACCGGCGAACGCCAAAACCATCTTGTGCTCCTCTGATTTTAGACATAAAATAAGATCTAAGCGATTCATATACCAAAGATATATCTAGTTATAACCAGATATAGAAGTTTTAACCCTAACCGAACACACCAGCACTCCATATTACCAAATCTTTTCGGAAGTCAGAAGACAAGACTTCCCCATCAGAACCAGCTAGCAGCACTAAAATAATCTAGACAACCAAACCATCCCTCCATAATGGAAATAAGTCCAAATCTCTCATTTACTTTTCCTTAGGCACATACTAGTCTCAAATCAACTTTCTTACAACCAATCAATCCTGCATGAATCTTAGTTTTAAGATTTATTTTAGGTAATCTATAATTTTTGGTTGTAGATTAAGTGTGTTCTAGAAATTAGGTTGCCTCGATATAATTAGACCTCCTCGTTTAAATAGTCGACGATAAATAAACTACAGGTCCAAAAATACCAAGAACCATTTCCAGAGTATATCCTCAATGTTTGATATGTGTTTATCTAGACTTAGTCCAGATATAGTATGCCGTGAATCTGTAGCGAAAGACCGTTAGCGAAGATCTGGTCTAGATCTCCCTTCCGACTCAAACTCCATTGAGCACTCAGATTTTGGCGTGTGAAATTGATGTTGTGAAGTGTATTTTTAAGAAATTTTATGTACTAAAATTAAAAAAAGAAAAATTAAGTTTAATGTAATTTTCAGTGACAATTATAAATTTCACTCAGATCAGAATTCTACTGTCATAGAGATAGTTGATGAAGACAAGGTATAAAAAAATAGGATGAGCTGTAAATTTAATTGTTTGTGTAACAACTCAGTCAAACTTGCTAAAAGTATTATCTAGCTTATTAAAATCTAGTTCATTTTTGTAGGCTTTCAGTTACGTTAATTTTGAAAATAAAGTGTAACAATAAATAATTTTTTTTAAAACACACACAAAACTCAAACATTTTATGAGTTTATGAAAAATATTGCCCTATCACCCTTGTTCTACAAAATTTTCCCATAAAAATAAAACCCGGCTGAAAAAAAATAAAAGCCAGACTTAGAAAGTCTAGGTTACCTAGTTCTCCTAACAATCTTTTTTTTTTTTTTTTTTTTATACCACTAAGGTGGCAAACAAGCTTACGGCCCGCCTGATGGTAAGCGGTCACCGTAGCCTATGGACTAACACCAGGGGTATCACTTGCGCGTTGCCGACCCTTCAGAAATCTAATAACTTCTTTCTTGAAGAACTCCATACTGTAGTCCTTGCAGAATACCTTGGCAGGGAGCTCATTCCACAACTTAAGCGTTCGCGGGAGGAAGTTTCTCTGAAACCGCACTGTACGCGACCATTTAGGTTCTAAAGTGTGAGAATGAATTCCCTGCCGATGGCGAGCGGTGCGATGGTAGAAAGTAGCCGTAGGCATCATTTCGAACAATTCCTCAGAATACAACCCATTGTACAAGCGGTAGAACACACACAGTGAGGCAAAGTCTCTCCTCAGACTTAAGGGCTCGATACCGCAAGTGAGTTTGGAATCGTTGACAATTCTCACAGCCCGTCGTTGAACCGAGTCAAAAGGGCCAAGCTGGTATCCGGGTGCACCTGCCCAGAGATGGCAGCAGTACTCCATATGGGGCCGAACTTGCGACTTGTAAAGTAACAACCTTTGCCCCGACGTGAAGTACTGCTTTGCTCTGTTGAGTACACCAAGTTTTTTGGACGCCAGCTTCACCTTATCTGATAAATGATCTCGGAACTGAACATCGCTGGAGATGTCGACACCAAGGATCCCAATGCTCTTGGAGATGGAGAGGGGAGTGTTCTGGAATTGTGGGACTACAGTGAATGGAGTTTTCTTAGCGGTGAACGCGCACACTTGTGTCTTTGTAGGGTTGAATCGGACCAAGTTTACCCGTCCCCAGTCAGAGACCTGGGACAGTGTGGTCTCGATTTGAGACACAAGTTCTCCGCGGTTTTCCTCCACAACGGAACGAGGGATGTTTGCACGACCCGTGTAAAAAGCGTCTCCAGTACTGTCATCTGCATAGCAATGTATGTTGTTCATGTCCAACATGTCATTGATATGCAGTAGAAACAGCGTAGAAGACAGCACAGAGCCTTGCGGGACACCAGCATTAATGTCCATGCTATCAGAGCAACTACCGTCAACTACGGCTCGTATGCGTCTGCCCGACAAAAAGCTAGCCACCCATTTGCACAAACCCTCGGGCACTCCGTAAGATGGCATCTTCGATAGAAGACCGCGGTACCAGACCCGATCGAACGCCTTCGCTATGTCCAGGCTACATGCCAATGCCTCCCCCTGACTCTCAATGGCTAGTGCCCATCGGTGTGTGAGATACACTAGAAGGTCACCAGTCGAGCGACCGTGGCGAAAGCCATATTGACGGTCACTGACCAGATCGTGTACTTCTAGGTATCTTAGAAGCTGTGTGTTGATCACACGCTCCATCACCTTAGAGAGGAGAGAGGTAATAGCGATAGGCCTGTAATTCGATGGATCTGATCTATCGCCCTTTTTGGGCACCGGGTGCACATTCGCAGTCCTCCATGAAGACGGAAATTGCCTAGTGTGGTAGGAAAGCGCGAAGAGGCGCGTGAGTACAGGACATAACTCAGGAGCACACTGCTTAAGCACCACTGCTGGTATACCGTCTGGCCCCCTCGACTTATGAACGTCTAGAGAAAGTAACGCCCACCTGACCTCCCGCTGCGTTATGGAGATTTCCGGCATGGTCTTACCGCACCATGGTATAGTAGGTGGTACAGCGCCTTCATCGTTCATATTCGAGTTCGAGGCAAAGAGACTGCCCAGTAGATCGGCTTTCTCTTTAGCACTATGGGCCAAGTCACCATCGGTCTTTCGCAGTGGTGGTAACGACGACTGGCAGAAGTTCCCTTCGGCAGCTTTGGCAAGCGACCAGAAAGCACGACTCCCAGAAGGATAGCTCGCAAGTCGCCCACCTATTTTGCCGATAAATTGGAATTTTGCCCTGGCAGTTGCTTTCTTACTGAACCTCGAGGCAGCATTTAATTTGCGTTTTAACTCAGAAATATTCGGATCCTTATTAAAACTCATATGCATTTTGCTTAAGAATTTTAGCTTTTCTGCAAGACCTATTAAACCACGGTCGTTTTTTGACGCCGGCAGCTACTCGCGGGTTAGGAATATAGCATTCCATACCAGCAAGGATTGTCTCAGTGACTGCGGCTGCGCAGACGTCAGGATCTTCTGAGTTAAAGCAGATCTGCCTCCACGGGTACGATGCGTAAAATTCTCGCAATCCATCCCAGTCTGCCGACTTATAGTGCCACACACGACGCCAATTAGTTGGCCCAGAAGGATCAGGTTGTGTGCATGACACTTGAGTCCGAACGAGACAGTGGTCCGAGGAGCCAAGAGGCGCATCCACTGAGACGGAGTATCCGTCCGGACGAGTAGTCAGCAGAAGGTCCAGTAAGGAGCTCGTATGTTCCTCTATATCTGGTATTCTCGTTGGAGAAAGTACCAGCTGAGAGAATCCATAGGTCAGAGCAAATTCATGAGCAGATATCCCAGCATAGTTATTGGTTCGAGAACTGAGCCACTCGCGATGGTGGGCGTTAAAGTCTCCCAAAATAACTAGTTCTGCTGTGGGATATTGCTCTAGAACTTTGTCAGTCGTCAAACTCAGGTGCGTGAAGAGTCGAGTTACGTCCGTGTCACCGCTATGAGACCTGTATAGGCACGCATAGATACGAGTGTGGCCGCCGTAATCTACGCGCACCCACAATATCGACAGGTCCCTGTCTTCAAGGCTATGAAGGCGGCGACAACAGATATCCTCCCGGACGAACATACATACACCGGCACGACTCACAAAATTGTGCTCAAGTTTGTAACCGGGATAATGAAGGTATGATGTATCGGCCGGGCAGGATATCTGCGTCTCCGTTAGAAAAAGAATGGTCGGCTGCGCAGTCTCCAGGTGGAGGTGGACTGCGTTAAGATTTGCGTGAATACCCCTAATGTTGCAAAAGTCCACATTAAATGTGGATGGAGCGGCCGCTGAATAAACTCTTTTTCTTTTATTTCTTGCCATATTTTTTTTTTTTTTTTGAAAGGGTTATTTAGATTAAAGATGAGGATTCACTGCACTGACAGCTTAGAGGACAAAAGGTGCGGTACTAGAACTGCCCAAGCTCACCACAGATGATACGGTTGCTGGCACGGCGGGCGGAAGGGCCCCTGATCCCCCTCTGTTGTAGTAGCCGGGTCCACTCCGGTCTCCTTCTCCGGCACGACTACCACTTCAGATACTTTACACAGGCTGGCGAATCAGCCTCCCAGGGCGGAGATTAAGTGATCCCTGGGTTCGGGATCCCGTTCAACCTGCGGGCGGCCAGCGGTCAGCCGTTTCATCAGGTCTCCCTGACCGCCGAACCAGCACGCCGCGTCTACGCCAAGCATGACAGCAACAAGAACCGCCGGTCCTCCGCTGTCCGCACAGCGAATCCTCAAAGAGCTCTGGCAACCTTACTCACCGCCAGGAACACAACACTACTCAATGTTAGTGTTATTATGGCCGCGGTTTTCTGTAAGGTGGAGGTACTTCCCCAGTTCGGGCCGCTCATTCGAGCAAGTACTCGCTATGCCCTGCTTTAGTTGTTCGGGTGGCTTATTCGAGCGAGTACTTGCAGTGCCCTACCTCTATTAGACAACAAAATTAAAGAAAAACAGCTAAATTCTTTCGTGTCTGAAGAATTAGACAAAGAAAGACGAAATCCTTGTGTTTCAGAAAATTACCCGGGAAAACAGGGATTTTAGAGCTTTTGTAAATCTAAATCTAAATAAAAAAAGAAAAAATTTCCTACCTCTGAAAAAAAAATTAAACCTTTTTTGAATCTATGTAACTTACACAATTTGTAACGTTTTCACTGTTTTAAAATAAAAAAAATTAAGACACTTTTCAAGCCTTGACGGACAGGCTGATCAAATCGCTCAATGTGCAAGCTCTCCGATAGCTCGACAATTTTCCGTATTATACTAGACGTCTAAACTCAACGATAGTCTGACAATCTCTCCCTGAAGTTCTCTTCTCAATCTTCCACAAAGCCTTGGGAGTCAATCCCCACTGTAATGCCATGGAAAAATACTGAACTTCATACAAGTAAATTCTTTGTTTCCGAGTTCAATATTAAATTCTGGCTGCGATCTTTGTTTATATAAAAGCCGGCCAGAAAATCATGTCACCATGAAAACGTAAGCAAATTTAGTCCTTACAATCACAACATTACAATCCAACACATTTGAAACAGAAGACATATACGTGTGGTAATTCCAACGTTCCCAATTTTACAGCCAGTATAAATTGGTCTATCCGCTGTTACGCCTCACCCCCTTCTCTCCCTTAACTCGTCTACAAACAAAGGAAATATTTTGAGAACAATAAGGCCTTGTTTTAAGCTGCCGCCTAGCTTAAGACACCCCTGTACCCTCCTTTCCTCCGTTCCTCCAAATATAAACAATATTTACCATTGACATGGTCAACACCACCGCACAGAAAAACAACTCTTTTTATATAAGGTTTGAATTTGTAGAAAAGACATAGCTATAACATGGTAAATTCATTACTATGTGTGCTAGCGTAGCGTATGGTTCACACCATTTTGTCATATAAGCGTTATGCAAGTGTGAAATAGAACAGGAACAAATCCCACACGAGGGCACCAATCTTAATATAAACATAAGTTCGTGTACACTTCGTACCTCTGGGACCAATGAGAAATAAACACTCCCGACTCAATTTTTTAAAACAAAGGGTACAATGAGAGTGCTGTCTGTTCAAATTACTGAGAAGTGTTTATTTTAATAAGTATAAAGTTTTGTACTTTAGTTAAAATTGAAGTAAATATTTTAACTATATAGTACAACCATACACTCGTTTTGCGAAATAAACTCTGTAGCAGAAAATCTGTTACACAACGCCTTTAACACTGTTGACTTTGATATACTAGTTTCACTTTTAAGTTCTCTTAACATATCTGAAACAGCAATCGTCTGGTTTCATAGTTACTTGCGTGGGCGCCGGCAGCGGATCAAGGTAGATGATTCCTTCTCTACTTGGTGCTACACCAATGCTGGTGTCCCGCAAGGTGGCGTGTTGTCTCCACTTCTTTTTGCTATTTTCATTAATAATATAACATCTAATTTATCTTCTCTCTACCATCTATATGCAGACGATCTTCAAATATATACTCAGGCTCCGGTTAGTGAACTAAGAAGTGCAATTGCGATTATAAATGACGATCTTGCTCGTATTATGGATTGGAGTACCTCTTACGGTCTAAACGTAAATCCAAATAAAACGCAACTTATCATTATGGGTAGTTCAAGCATGATATCTAAGATTAATTTACAAAATCTTCCTAAAGTAGTATTAATGGAACAGTCATTCCATATAGCAAGGCTGTAAAAAACTTTGGCATCATCACAGAGCAGACATTTTCGTGGGAACCACAAATAAAAACAATTAGCAGAAAAATATTTACTACAGCTAAATCTATTAGCAGATTGCGTAAATTCTTGCCCATTGCCACCAAAATTGCGCTGGCTAAATCATTTCTGCTTCCTGTCCTTGATTATGCGGATGCTAGCTATCTTGACCTTACTGAGGAGCAATTAAATAAGCTTGAGCGACTCCAGAATCTATGTATTAGATACATATAAATACTAGAAGTAAAAATAAGCTGTTGGTGCATGATACACGTCTACACAAAATAAGTAACTCTTTTATGGGACAATGTATACACTTTTACAACAAAGTTCCCAATAAAATTGAAAATCTATCAATAAGTAAATTTAAATCTTTTATCAAGCAGGTACTTTGTAAAAAGGCATACTACAATATTTCAGACTATGTAAATGATAAAAATACTTGGGACTGATGATGCTCAATTACAGGATGCATAAGTAAACCAAATTAAAATGGAAATAACATAAAATTGTACGGCTAAAATTTTTTGATTTAAAACATTAATTGTTTTTTGGTTTATTTGTAATATTGGTAGTGTTTTTAAATGAGTAACTATCGAGTTTCTTGCCGGATTCTTCTCGGTAGAAATCAACAACATTGTGAACCGGCGGGAAGGTGGGAGGGTTTAAAAAATAATATTTTATAACTTTGACGATTCAAAAGTGATTGTAAAATCCTTATTTGAATAAACCATTTTGACTTTGACTTTATATTTGGTTTACGTAAATATGATCATATATCCGAATTTCGCTTAAAACTCAAGTGGCTCCCAATTCGCCTTCGCCGGAGTACTCATTTTCTGTTCCTTCTCTACAACGTTCTGTTCAATCCGTCTACTCCGTTATACTTGAAAGAACGTTTCAATTTTATAGGGTCGACCTGTACAATCATGCCACTACAAACATGATGCTGAAAACCCTAACACATTATTTGCAAGCATATAATGACTTGTTTACTGTCACAGCCATAAGGCTATGGCTATGAAAAAAGTTTCTTGTCACTTCTTCTCCCTTTAGGCTAGTTTCCGAAGTGATGGTAGTTTAAATGATGTGCATTTGTTGCCGGGCTGTTGTGTAGGCGCTGGTCCACTTTCGGGTGTGCAACGTCTGTTTGAATATGTGGGTGCATATATGTATATGTGCGAGTTTGTGTGTAGCACCCGCTCGCTATCGGGCGGCCGAACGAGGATTAAATCAGATAGGACCTATAAGTTCTTTTACGTATAGTTTTTTTTTCTATCTTTTATATATATATGTATATTTATATATATGTATTAATATTTGTCTATATGTGCATGTATGTGTATCTTATATTATCCTTAATATGTTATGAATACATATTTTTTTATTTATTGGCATTTTTGTAAAATGTAAATATGTATGTATGTGTATATATATGTCTGGTCAAGAGGCCGAGATTGTTCTTTATCCGACATCTTTGTATTATTATTAGGATATTAAATTATTTATGCACAAATACAATCACTAAATAATGTTCTTAAGTTATAATTAGCACTAAATAATAGTTTGTAAACACTAGGTATTTATAGTCTAATTAGTCTTTACTATTCTAACACATAACAATATTTTATAACATAAATAGCGGGTAGCGGATATCTGTCTGGCACAGTATTATTATTTAGCTCACGATAATCTATGCACATTCTGTAAGAACCGTCACGCTTCTTAACTAATAAAGCAGGACTTGCGAATGGGGAACAACTAGGTCTAATGATATTTGCGCGTAATAGTTTATCAACTTTACTACGCATAATTTCACGTTCATCTGGACTGAGCCTGTATGGTCGTCTTTGCACTGTTTTGTAAGGATCGATTAATCTTATTTTTAACTCACCTGTGTTTACTCTTGTTTTAGGTAAACCAGTAGTGAAATATTCTGAAAATTCATTAAGCATGGATATCAGTTCACACTTTTTGTGTGATGGTATGTCCGTGTCAATTATTTGAAAATCGTTTGAATTTAACTTATCTGAAACTAAACTACTACTATTGATTGATTTGTAAAAAATTTTTTGTAATTGAAAGCTCCGACGCAGATATATTAATAATAAAGTCCTGGCTCAGAATCTCACGGCCCAACCTAACATTACTGCTTAAATAAACATCCGGCAAAACATGAAATAAAATCTCTATAGTATATCCACATATTTCAAAAATACATAAAATTTGCTCGGTACTGCATATTGTTGACTGGCCAGTACCTGTTAACGAAATAATGTTAAATATTCGTTTTCCATGAAATTTTGAGGCCACACTTTCTTTAATCAATGAACATTCAGCACCTGAGTCAAAATGAAAATTATAGAACACACCTTGGTGACTCATTTCTCCGGAAGGGGGCTTCACTGCACACAAGTCGACTCGCCGCTCAGCCTGTGTTGTGATGACCCGCGAAGCCCCGGCGCCGCTGCTGTGCATCGTGATGCTATGTGTCCCAACACGCCGCATTTGTAGCATCGTAAGGGCCCCGTAGCTGTATATTTCGATCTTTCTCGCATAGCTGGCTTTGAGGAGAATGCAGTCATTTTCATGTTTTTTTCTGCTGTCTTGAATCGGCATTCAGTCATTTTGTGTCCTATTTTACCGCAATAGTAGCATTTTACTGCATTAGATAGCGTAAATCGAGGTCTCTTGACGTCTGTATTATTCTTGTTATAGCCTTGGGTTAAATCAGTCTTTCGTTTTATGTATGAAAATGCAAGTATTTCTTGTTGTAAGCTTTGGCGCGTAGTAATTTCTTTAGTAAAGGCGAGACGAGTATCAATTTGAACTAACTTTTCCAATTTGATTCATTAGAAATGAAATTAGGCGACTCGCGTAAGCAGGATAAATCTAGCCTTCACTGGGCTTATCTGTACTGACATTAATTAAAGTAGCAGCTATGGTTTCAGAAGTGGCAAACCTCTCAATAAATAACTCTTTAAAGTGCTCCCATGTTATACCAAGATAAGTAATACGGGATAACCACGTAGATGCCGTTCCCTTTAACGCCCTGCTGAGCGCAACAAATAATTCACTTCCATTAATTGGGTTGTCTGCGAGACATAAATCAGCAGTAGTGCACCAAGATTTCGCATCTGCATCTCTCTTATCGGGGTTGAACTCGGGTAGCATTATATGATTTCTCACATTTGGAGTTTTCAAAGTTTCTATTAACATACGCATTTGTTGGTTTTGCATCTCTAGCATTGTCTGCCACAGTGTTGCATTCTGGTTGTCAGGATTAATTTAATTTTCTCGCTCGTATCCGACTTCTGATGTCGGGTCAAGAGGCCGAGATTGTTCTTTATTCGACATCTTTGTATTATTATTAGGATATTAAATTATTTATGCACAAATACAATCACTAAATAATGTTCTTAAGTTATAATTAGCACTAAATAATAGTTTTTTAACACTAGGTATTTATAGTCTAATAAGTCTTTACTATTCTAACACATAACAATATTTTATAACAAATTAATTTAATTCTACAACTTTATGAATACAATCAAAACGTATGACAGTTCCTCAGTACACGCGCGTCCGCCACTACTCATTACTATAAGTAATCTGCATCTCTTTCTCTTGGAGCACGATACCGAGACTCTGCCGAAGCGCCCTGAAGTTAACTGCAGGTGTCGCTTGCGTTCTGCAGTATCCATCATACGACACAATGGATGATGAGTGCCCCCCCTATGCAATCTGAAAAACAATAGGCAATTGAAATATTACATAAATATTGATTGTTTTTTTTTTTTTAAATCAAACTATTTACATTGCAAATCTTATTTATTTAATGTTTCAATACAAAACATGTATTTATTAGTTGATACACTATAATTTTATGTTCCGTTTGTAATTTTACAAAGATTACCTATTGGACGCACGCAATAAAACAGTATTGTAATTAGTTTGTAAAGCTAGTTGTAGTTAATTTACTTGACGATTCGAAAGTGTTCTTAGTAACTCATTTGAATAAAAAGATTTTGATTTGACATAACACCTCACCTAACTTTCTCCACAGCGTGCGACTCTGTGCCGCCTGTAACCAACGGCTCCCCGCTACCTTTACGAGGTCATCTGTCCATCTAGCGGGGAGCCGTCCCACGCTGCGCTTTCCGGTTCGTGGCCGCCACTCGAGAACCTTCTTACCCCATCGGCCATCGGTTCTTCGAGCTATGTGCCCTGCCCATTGCCACTTCAGCTTTGCGATTCGGTGAGCTATGTCGGCGACTTTAGTTCTCTTACGGAATTCCTCATTACTGATTCGATCAAGTAGGGTAACTCCGAGCATAGCTCTTTCCATCGCCCGCTGAGCGACCTTGAGCTTTCGTATAAGGCCCATAGTTAGCGGCCACGTCTCAATGCCGTAAGTCATCACTGGCAACATACACTGGTTGAAAACTTTTGTCTTCAAGCACTGGGGTATTTGGGACGAGAAAATATTACGCAGTTTCTACTATTTTCTCGTCAGTCCTCAGCGTACGTGCATTGTAGGTTGCCAGGTCTAGTCGTCGGTGTTGGTAGCCGGATCTCTGCCGGGGATTCTTCGCACCCCCTGCCCCGCCGTTACTGAGGCTGCTACCGTAGCTTGGACGACCAGGGCTGCCGGGGACTAGGGGCCGTTTGTTTTTTGTGCCGTTCATTTTCTGTTGGTGGGTTTGCCATACTCGACACGCCTGGCAAGCGGGTTAGCGAGCGAAGTAGTGTTATAAGGGGTCGCTGCTGCCCGACATCCCCTATCGGATAGTAGAAGGGAACAAGGAGTAGGGTTGGGATGAGATTATTTCTTAATGGAAATTGTATAATGAGTGGGATGCGTCGAAGGGGAGGGGGGGATACTACTGTTGGAAGGAAATGGGGAGAATTAGTAGTAGCTCGGGAGGCCGGGGTCGCGTACCCGTGTATTCGGAAATGAATACCCCTGACACACGTTGACGTTGCTTAACTTGGAAAATAAATGTGTAAGGGTCAGCTCGTGTTCAGTCGCGACGCGACGCGGCATTTCAGAGATAGCAACACATTATGGACCTTGTTTACTAGTCAAAAAGATACAAATTATAGTGAGAGCTCAAAAATTGCCGCGCGGCGCTGCTGGAGGTATCGTCTGTAGGTAGCTACACGTATGCTTCACGTCGCGTCGCGCCTCGGTCAGAGATGACCCTAACTGCTTATAGTTGCTTTATTGTGAAAACAGTAACACATACTAGATTCAATCTTGCAGTACAGTGTGTATGAGTGCTAAAGTGCAACAACAAGTAATAACGTTACAGCGCCATTTAGCTTATTATTAGGAGAAACAGTAACATATTTGTTTGTTGGAAACGATATTCAAAGTTAAACAACGTCGGGCTTGGTCAGTACTTGGTTAGGTGTTTGTAAATTACGTAAATGGTACGGAACCCTCGGTGCGCGAGTCTAACTCCAACTTGGCCGGTTTTTTGATAACACTGATGTATAATAAACTATTAATTTATTTTATGTATTCCAATAAAAATCTCATTGAGTTAAGATGTAGCTCGCATCTCACGCACGCTCAGTTACATATCGCATCATCCTTGTTTTTGCACAAGTTTTATGTCACGTAAGTCACGATGAGCCATTTGGTCCCTTAGTGTAAGCCCTTAACTAAAATTAAGTTATACATCGACACGATCTTGGCTGTCTGACTACTTCCTCCAAAAAATCTATACCAAAAAAAGATGTTGCGTGACGGATAGACTTTTCATATTTTCGTCTTTGTTGAGTTTTGTGATCACATGTCGTCCTACATGTATTTAGGTAAATACAGTTTATTTCTCAACAACGTTTTGCAATAAAAAGTACATTAGTTCGAGCAAAGTAGGAATAAATTTCAAATCTAATCTGGCCCAATTTCCATAAAGTTGACAAAACCTTGTGCTAATGGCGAGAGACGGAACTTTCTAAGCGAGTCGACACTCGACACGCGACATTCGACAACTTGCGCGACCGATTGTTGCGAAACTTTACTTAACTACGATAACTTTAACCGATGTTACATCGAACAAAAACAACGATTGTGGCACTAGTTATGTTTCCGGTAAAGTATTACTTTATTATTATAGATAGCTGAATAATTATATATACAGGGTGGAAACGCTAAGTGATTATTTCTAAACCAAACACGATATCGCAATACTGATTATTAATCCTGGAGTTGCTTCACGACCTCTATCCAATGGTAACAATAATGATTTATAAAAAACTTGGTGTACTTAACAGAGTCAAGCAGTACTTCACGTCGGGGCAAAGTTTGCTGCTTTACAAGTCGTAAGTTCGGCCCCCTATGAAGTACTGCTGCCATCTCTGGTTGGGAGCACCCGGATACCAGCTTGGCCCTTTTGACTTGGTTCAACGACGGGCTGTGAGAATTGTCGACGATCTCAAACTCACTTGCTGTATCGAGCCCTTAAGTCTGAGGAGAGACTGTCTCCCTGCGTGTGTTCTATCGCTTGTACAATGGGATGTGTTCTGAGGCATTGTTCGAAATTATGCCCACGGCTACCTTCTACCATCGCACCGCTCGCCATCAGCAGAGAATTCATTCTCACACTTTAGAAAAAATAATAATTACGCAATGGTTGCTACAGTGTGGTATCGGAGAAACTCCCTGCCAAGGTTCTTATTCATTTGAATCATTCATGAGTCAACGTTTATTTATTTAGTGATACCCCTGGTGTTACAAGTGTCCATAGGCTACGGTAACCGCTTACTATCTGGCGGATCGTAAGCTTGTTTTCCACTTTAGCGGTTTTAAAAAAAACGGCCAAGTGCGAGTCGGACTCGCACACGATTATTTCCGTAGCATTATCTATAAAAACGGCAGAAAAATGACGTTTGTTGTATGGGAGCCCCTCTTAATTATTTGTTGTTAAAGCGGCAACCGAAATACATCTTCTGTTAAAATTTCAACTGCCTAACTATCACGGTTCATGAGATACAGTCTGGTGACAGACGGATGGACGGACCGACGGACGGACAGCGGAGTCTTAATAAAAGGATACCATTAATTACCCCTGGGTACGGAACCCTAAAAATAAATAAATGGGATCTATCCGAAATTTTTTCGAAGTTTTCAACTTTTATGTGTTTAGTATGGCGACATAAAGTGAGATTTTTTATCACTTAGGTACCTACTTAAAAAGTTATTATGAACTTATTCATATCTGTATCAATAATTAATGCGAAAGTTGGATTTTTGTTACTGAATCACGCTGGATCGATCGGGATGAAACTTGGCACACATATAGGGTAGGTCCTGGAATAGCACATAGGCTATTTTTCATCCCGGAAAATTCAAAAGTTCTCGTGGGAATAACTATAACATTTGTTACTTAACCCTGCCGCAACGGAGTATCCAGTTGAGCTAAAATTTTGCAGAGAGATAGTTGAAGATACGGAGACGGACATAGGACTTTTCATTTATTTTATTTATTTATTGATATACCAACAGTTGTAACAATAATAATGGTTAGGTACATAATTTAAAACTAACTGTACAACTACTTATAGGTAAATTCAGCTTGCACTAAAATGAGGTTTGGCATATTTATTTTACAGCGATAAAACGAATTACAATATTACAATAATAATATTGTAAATAATTAAGAGTTAAATAATTAATTTAAAAATATTAGTTAAAAATATGAAATATATGAAGAATAAGAATAATATAATATTTGAATTGAAAAATAAAAGTAATTTGTGTAAAATGGGAATTAAAAGTTATACAATACTATTAACAGCTCTACGAAATTCTGCTATTGTGTCATGATTAAGATCTAAGACATTGCTATTCTGGTTAAAAAGTTTGCTAAGTCTTGCTACGAGTGAATTTGCGCCAAGAGACGTTCTACATCGACCTTGCGAGAATAAAGTCAAAGGCTTCCTTGAATAGTTAATTGGATTTTTAAAATTGAATTTTTGTAGAATTTGTGGGCAATCTATTTTGTGTCTAATGATTTTGTACAAGAATATTAGGAACAAATTTTTAAGCCTATGCATTTAGGTGTTGCTTTTCTTCGCTTCACCGTTATCAAGATGCCACACAAATCTCTTTTGCAATCTTTCCAATCGCAAAGCACGTACAAAATAATGTGGCCTCCAAACACTCCCTTTTTCAAGGATACTACGTACAAGACTATTGTAAAGTATAATTTTAGTTGAGGGTTGGCGGAAACATTGACAGGTTCTTATTCTTATTACAAATCCGAGCATCGACGAAGCTGTGTATTACGATATAACATTTAACAGAACCGAGCGCAGTGCGGTGCAGCGACTGCGTATTAATTGTGCATAAAGGAGGCGGATCAACCCCGGAGACCTAATAAAGATTTTTTTTTAATAAGTTAAAAACCGAGACCTGGCTTAAAAAAGCGGGACCCAACTTACAAAGTATAGGCAGGCGAAATATAAATAGGAAGTTACATTTTACCCACTTTTAGCTTTTGACTGACGATAAAATGTGCCAGATTTAGTTATAATTCTAATTCTAATTCTTTAATGAACCGGAATAAAAACGATTTTCCGACTTGACAGCTAGCACGTTGGTCGCTCCGTTGCTCAGTTGCTACGTAATAAGAAGTTGCATGCAGTTTCACCCACGGGCAATCTATTCCTAATCACAATCAACATACATAGTAAACTTATTTCCAAGAACTTTCCGACTGTAATATCTGTACTGCAGGTAGTTTTTATATAGATTATGTTCGCTGTCAGAGACCTACCTACGTTTGTATAGATAATCAAAAGGTTGAGTATTAAATATGTCTCCTGGCCGTACAGTCGAGTTTTATTGATTTATCCTTATTAATTAAGTAAATCACGGTCATTACATTGGCGACGAGGACAATTAGTGAAAATTGTTCACTGTAAAGTGTTGTGCCATTGTTGTACGCATTGTACGCATAAGTAAACGCGAAGTGTCCGTTTTCGGAAGCGTACCGGTTTTTGATTGTAAGTCGGACGAATGGCTGGTGCACAAAGCCCAACTAAGTAGTTTCTTTATAGCTAATGGAATTTGTGACGAAAATGACAAAGATGGAGTTAAGAAACGTGCCATATTACTTAATTGCAAGTCACAGGACTCATATCGCTTGACACGCGATTTGCTATTTCCCAGTTCACCGGAGACTACGTTGTACGCCGCCATTGTTTGTACGTTGGGCAGCCATTTTGAACCCAAGAAATGTCTGTATGCGGAAAGGCAACAGTTCTACGCAGCAAAAAAAATAAGGTCACGAGTCAATGACAGAGTTTGCCCAGCCTTGGAGATGTGCCTCACGGATCGTTTCTTTCTGGGAATAGATTCCTCCAGCGTCCGCGAAAGTCTCTTTCGAGAAGACGCCACCAAGCTGAAGATTACGAGTGCATTGGAGATAGCTGTCGCAGCTGACACCGCGCTGCGCATCGGCAACAACGAGCCCAACATGAGCGTGTCTTGCGTCAAGGTCGAGCCCGTGCTGTACGCGAGCGCGCGCCGTCCTGCGCCAGCCGGAGTCGGCAGCGGCGCGGGCACGTCCTGCGGTGGCGCTCGGTCCAGCGCGCCCGGATCGGAACCCAGATGCTCCTGTGGAGCGGCGGCAAAGAGCAGATCTCCTGCCAGGCGAGGTGTTATCCCTGGGGACTGCCGTGGTCCACGTAACTTGTACTTCGGTATCTTTATATGCTGAACTGTGAAGGTAACTTCGATAGAAGTCTGGGTAAAGGTTTGTCGGTGGTATGTAGAAAACAAACTACAAAAATTTTCTTCAACTCACCGTTGTAATTTAAACATATAAGCAACAATCACATAAGAAACCGCAGCAAAGAAAACAGTTCAGTTCACAAGGTAAATAGTAAGAAGGTCTGAAGGCGAAAGAAGTAGAAATAAGAAAAAACAAAGCGTAAGCGTGAACAAATGTGCAATTAAAAGTGGATTTAAACGAGAGAAGTCAAGAGTTATTAGAGACTGATATTGAAATTTAAAATATCCCAGAACAGAGTGTAGAAAACCCGCTTTATTTAGCCAGGGCGATCGCCACGAAGTTAGGAATGAACATAGAGGAGCGGGACATCGTGTTTGTGGAGCGCGTAGGGGCGCGTCGGGGGCGAGTGGAGGGCGAGCCTGCGCCGCGACCGCGCCCGCTCGTCGTGCGGCTCTCGCGCCGCACCCAGCGCGACGACCTGTTGCGCAGCGCCCGTGTGCTCCGCGGGGCCACCACCGGCGATCTCGGCGTGCCCGGGGACCCGCGACCGTTCTACGTCAACGAGAGACCGACGCGGACCAACCGGCAATTATTCTTCTCGGCACGAAAAGGTGCTCGCCGACTTCAGTGGAAGTTTGTCTGGACCAGGCGAGGCCGAATCTATGCTAGGCAGGAACCGGGAAAAGCGGCAATTTGGTTACGATCTGAGCAGGATATTCACCGGGTTTTTAGTACCAACACAGTTAGAGATGCATGATTATGTAAATGATCATAGGTTACTCGTATTTTTACAGAACAATATTACTAAAAAAATCTTTATGTTTCTTTGTTCAACTATAGTCCTAATAGTTAGTACAGCAAGGTTCATAAGTAGTCTTTTTATTTACTGTTATTTTTATATTATTACTAACCTAGGAAAGTATTGGAGGCTCAGTCATACTACTGCGAATTTCAAATTTAAGAAAATTAAAAATATAATTTATGTATGTTTAGGTATTAATTTTAGTTTATGGAATAAGGTATGGAATGTCAGTTATGTGCATCTTACAATTTTCAATTCTTTTTTAAATATAATTACTATTTACCACGGATTTAAAACTTGTGTCTCTGTATGCAAATAAAAAATTACGTTGTGTTTCATGCACTATTGGAACATTAAATATAGATATGTTTTTTATGTAAGTTCTATGAAGTTAAGTTCATTTTTGAAAATTATTTATAAATATAAAACTTTTGTCAAGGTATGCAATTTTATAAACATTATCAATTTTTTTTTGTATTTGTATTTTTATATAATAAGTTACAAATCTTATAAGTTGTTGAAAAGGACTCTGTGCATGGCTACCGGTTTTAGTATGACTAATTATTCAAGATGTCAAAAAAATAAAAGTTGGTCTCTTTAATGCTGGATCGCTAGGAACCGGACAAGACGAATTTATCACTGCTATGGACCAGCACGGGGTTGATTTGTTAGCTGTAAACGAGACCTGGCTCCGCGAAGGTGAAGAAGGGCGCGCCCCCGTTGTACCCGGCTTAACGTTACGTCACACGCCGCGGCCCAGTAGTAAACGCCAACGTGGTGGTGGAGTAGGATTCTATATTCGTAAAAACTTGAAGGTGCGAGTCTGCGACCATCCTCCTGCTCCATCAATTGAACAAATGTGGTTCAGTTTAAAAATTAATTTTATTATTGGAACTGCATACCGTCCACCATGGCAGGACGTGGCCACATTTCTCGATTCTATAACTGACTCTGAAACCCCTTTTAAAAAGTGTGATGAAATTATTATATTAGGTGACTTTAATATTAATATGAAAAATGATGACAATAAGAGCAATATGTTTAAAACGTTTCTGACTTATCCTAATCTAAACCAAATAATCACGGAGCCGACCCACTTCACAGATAGCAGTGAAACACTGATCGATTTAGTGTGTACCGACACTCGAGTGCACAGTGTGAATGTGAATCATGTGCCGACGCTAGGTAAACACGCATTTATTACGGTTGAGTGTAATTTCAAACTAATAAAGCCTACCTCATGTCGATTAACGTTCAAACCATTAAAAGACATACAATTAAATTACTTTAATCAAGACCTAAATAGCATTAATTGGGAATGTATAAAATCTTTAAATAACGTTAATGATATGGTTAACACTTTTAATTATTTTATGAATTTGTTATTTGACCTCCACGCCCCTGAAAAAACGAGTACCATTCGCGAAAAATGGATATCCATAAAAAATACTACAAAGATTTAAAAGTCATAGGAAATACATCTATTTTTAATGAAAAACGAGCTTATTTTGAACAATATATCAACAAAAATAAAAATGACTCGAAAACGCTCTGGAAAAATCTTAAGTCGATTCGTAAACACTCTTCCTTGCCTGTAGATTTTGACAATCCAGACGACTTGAATAGGCATTTTCTTAATGTACCAGGTAGAGGCAACGTCGAGATATCCAATCTAACCTATTATAAATTTCACAGATTTGGATGTTCTTATTTTAGCCTAAAACCAGTGACGATAAAAGGGCTACATTCAAATGCTCAGGGAGTAGATCGAATAAGTTTATCAATGTTGTTGCTGACACTATCGCAAACTCTAGCCTAGTCTAGTCATTACCCACATAGTTAATGAGTCGCTTACTTCCTCTTTGTTTCCAGATCTATGAAAGTTAGCTATTATAAGACCTATACCCAAAAATAAAATCCAGTCCTTATATCAGAACTTCGACCAATTAACCTTTTATCCAGCATTTCGAAGATTTAAGAAAAGCTTGTTTCTGAACAGGTCACTTTGTACCTGGAGGAAAACAATGTTTCACCATCTCATCAGACTGGTTTTCGGAAAGGAAACAGCACAGCCTCTGCACTGCTAGATGTAGTCGACAACATATTAAATGCTCAAGACAAAGGCATGGGCACAATACTTGCTCTACTAGATTTTTCCCGTGCTTTTGACTCTATAAATATTTCATTACTTTTATCTAAACTAACATATTACGGCTTTGGTATCTCAACAAGGCAATGGTTTAACAGTTATCTGAGTCATAGAGCACAAAAAGTTGAATTAAATTATTTAATTCAACTATTTGTGCCTACGGAGACAAAATTTCCTCTGCAGCATACCCGGTGCCGAGAGGGGTTCCCCAAGGCTCAATTTTAGGACCAATTTTGTTTATCCTATACAGTGCGGATGTCACTAACTGCATACAAAATTGCAATTACCACATGTATGCGGATGACATTCAAATTTATATTTCATTTCAATTTATAATTAAATCGTACATCAGAGGTTAAATTAAATGAAAGTCTAGAACGAATCTAAAAATGGTCAAATTCTAATAGTTAAGTGCTTAATCCATCAAAATCAAAATATATGATAATAGGTTCAACAAAGCAAACACATGATATCACTAGTCAAAATCCTGTAATTCAAATCGATGGTACTAATCTTTTATTAGCAAGCGATCCCGTAATCTAGGTTTACTCTTCGATAACAATTTGCGGTTTGAGAGACACCTAATACAAAAAGTGAAAAACTGTTTCTACAGGTTAAAGGTTCTTTACAAAATCTGCGATTATCTTAGTACCGATTTAAGAATAAATTTGTGTGAGTCCCGAGTTCTATCGGTTCTTAATTACGGTGATGTTGTTTATGGCCCGTGTCTGCTAGCCAAATCACAACGTCTTTTGCAATGCGTTCAAAATGCATGTGCGCGTTACTGTTTTGAAATACCACCTCGAACACACGTAACACCCTTCCTTAATAACTCCGACCTCCTAAAACTAACTAAACTGCACTTGGCTGCTCTTATGTATACCTGTATGAAAAACTATGTTGGTCTCATGAACGGAGCAAATATAGAACTAGAGCATCCACTTATTTGCTCATAGTACCCCAGCATAGAATGCAGATATGCAGCCACTAAATGCTGTAATAATTTGCCTCCTCCGTCTTGTATTGCTAAGTCACTACACAGTTTTAAAACAAAAATTAAGAAATATTTGCTTTGTGTATATATATATATATATATGTTGTATGTTTAAATTTTGTTAAAAAGATTCGTGGTGCTGCAAGCGTCCATAGGCCACGGTGACCGCTTACCATCAGGCGGACCGTGTGCTTGTTTGCCACCTTGGTGGTATATAAAAAAGTTACAGTACATTTTTTTTATTCTTGTTTTTCATACAATTAAAAAAAAATATACAATTATTTATACATAAGGTATTACCGTAATATAAAATACTTAATATATATAGGTAGTATGTAAGTATTAAATTTTTGTACGAACTTTATTAAATATTTTTTAAAACATTTCTGTGGTCAAATGGATTATGTGTTTGCTTTTTTTCAGTAAAACTTTCATATGCAGCAGCACCACGAGCGTCTGACCGTGAATAACAACCCACAAGGGCCAACTGAAAATCAGCGCCGTGACCCTTAGGTACAAGTCGCAGCATAATTATGCTGAGTTGGCACCATTTTGACTAAACTGAATTGTATTTGCATTTTGTTTTTGTTTTTATGGTTTTTTTTTGTTTACGTCAAATAAAGTTTTTCTTTTCTTTTCTTTACCTTAGATACAATATTTCTTCTTTAGGCTAGTGGTGGAGGGATGTAATATCTGTACTGCAAGTAGTTTTTATATAGATTATGTTCGCTGTCAGAGACCTACCTACGTTTGTATAGATAATCAAAAAGTTGAGTATTAAATATGTCTCCTGGCCGTACAGTCGAGTTTTATTGATTTATCCTTATTAATTAAGTAAATCACGGTCATTACACCGACTCTTAAACATTTCCTGTGCAACAAAACTAAGTCACTTTCGTGCTTCGTTTGGGGACAAAGAATGTGCCTCGCGGTTTCGCCCGCGGAATCATCTATTTGCGTGGCGGTAAATGTTGATCGAAATAAAATGTATACAACCTCCTTCTCGTTCTTTCAGCTACCCCTGTTACATGCAGATTAAACACAAAACTATAAAAGGTTAACCAGGTGCCGCGTTGCGATATTGCTCCGTGGTTCAATCTATAAAAAATCTATGGCTGTGGAAACTCTGGATTCGAATAAAAAGTATTTTATATCTCTTTAGTTTTCATAATGCATGTTTGTTATACGTTGGAACACAACGGTATTAGTTCTTTTTCTAGTTTTGATTGTATTGCACTTGCAACACTGAGCACGGGCCGTAGATCGGTAGCAACTCGGCAAGTTGATTTTAGAGATAAATTAAATAATATATGTTTCTGCAAAGTTGGAGGCGGAGATAGGTGTAGCGGTTGCAGATCGGATGGCGGTGTCGGGTTTTCTTTCGGAGATAAGTCCAGATGATGCTAAGACACAAGTAACTAAAAACAGCGGATTGCGTAGCGGTATTTAATGTTTAAAACTCAGTAGCGGTATCGTATATATTATAAAATAATACGCGCAGCGTCGCGGTGCGCAGAGCGGTTGTCTTCTTTGGCGGGCTTTTGGCGCCAATATATATTGTAGTCGTTGAGCGCGGTGTGTGCGGCTATTTTTAGGAAATGGAAGAACTTCCCACACATCATCAGTTTAATCCATTAGATAAAAAGTGTGATTTGTTTTACAAGACTAACATAGTTCGGTTATGATTAAACTACCATCTGTTCCTTCTCGGCCATGTTTAGGAGATTCTAAATGTATTGCAGAAAAACGTTTTATCGCACTCGAGCATAGACTCTTAAAAAATCCAGTTTTACGTAACAAATATGTGAAATTTATGCGGGAATATTTGCACCTTAGGCACTTGACAGTCAGTTACTTTAATTTTAACTCAGGTCTGGAGTATTATGTAATATCACATCACGCAGTTGAGAAAAGTTTAAATAATGCGGTGAAAATAAAAGTCGCATTCGATGGAAGTTGTCCTACGGATACTGAAGTTTTTTTAAATGACTGTCTTCATCGGGGTCGTAAAAGGATATCACTAAAATAATCATTAATTTTCGGCGGCATTAAGTAGTCTTTGTCACAGATATAAAAATGATGTTTCGGCAAACATGAATTGCACCCTCGGATAGATGATAGCAACTTATTCTCTGGCGTGAGTCTCCTGACGCACCCTCGCTCACTTGAGAGCTCACTACGAACACGTAGTTCCGCAGCGGCTACGATATTGGAACAAGATGTTGACGTGAATAATATTTTGACTGGCGCCGAAAGTCGACCTGAAGCAGTTAAGTTTCAACAAGAATTAATTGAACTAATGCGCACACCTGGTTACGATCTATGAAAATGGATTTTAAATGACCCATTTTTCTCACGATCCAACGATCACTTACAAATGCCTCATTTGTTGGACGTCGCCGAGTAAGAAAGTGTTTCGGTTTAAGGTATTCAGTACAATCATGTTAATGATGAATTCTCTTACAAAACAAACCTAGACTAGATTGAACCAGTTACTAAACATAAAATTCTTTCGTCGATTGCTAGAATGTAAAATTCCAGTGGTTGGATTTGCCCAGTTATTTTTTTGGCAAAATGTTTATTGCGGCGCATTTGGTTGCAAGATATCTCGTGGGATGATGATCTTGATTGCGGCTAGGGCATGCACCCGGGTATAACCGGTTCCTTAATAACTCGGGTATACCCGGTTCTGGAGTACATTTAATGGAACTGGTTCCGAATGTAACGATACCCGGTTCCCCCAGTTCTCTAAAAAAGGAAAAATTAAATATGTACGCATGTAAAACAGTTCGGTTTGTCAATGCGTTTACGCAACGTTGCCGGCTCGCCAGCGACAGCCACCGCCCGCCCTGCTCAGCTCTGTAACTCGTTGTGCGAGCGTGGCTCAATCTGTTAGTTGTAAGGCGATAAGTATAACGTGCGTGTGTATCGGTGACTAAAAATAATTGTAAAACAATAACAGTTATCTCCAGCTATTGTGCAAGTTCTTTTTTATCATTTTTATTTTCATATTGTACTCTCTTTTTTTATTACCAGCACTAATGCTTCTTGTCACCTATATTATGGGAAAAGAGAGTTGTATATTTAATGAACCTATTTTACATCAGGTAGAGTCCACGCGCGAGTTTGAGGCATTTTAAAGAATGTTTAAGTGCAGTCTTTATGTCTATAATATTTTATATTAATAGTACACACAGTGTATTATTTAATAGGTTAATTATAAAACTCAAAACTGTAAAGCAAATTAAATTCTGTTATTGGGCCTGAAACCTACTATCCCGGACTCCGAAAGTTAAAATATATTCTAAGGCAGTATCTATTTACCTAAAAATGAATCCTTGTTTTCCTTTATCACGCTATTACTTAAGAACGGCTGCACAAAAATTTATTAAGTTTTAATTATAAGAACTTTGTTCAAAGTCAAAGTCAAAGTCAAAATGGTTTATTCAAATAAGGATTTTACAATCACTTTTGAATCGTCAAAGTTATAAAATATTATTTTTTGAACCCTCCCACCTTCCCGCCGGTTCACAATGTTGTTGATTTCTACAGAGACGAATCCGGCAAGAAACTCGATAGTTACTCTTTTAAAAACACTATCAGTAATACAAATAAACTAAAATACAATTAATGTTTTATATAAAAAAATTTAGTCGTACAATTTTATGTTTTTTCCATTTTAATTTGGTTTACCTATGCATCCGGTAATTGAGCATCATCAGTCCCAAGGATTTTTATCATTTACATAATCTGAAATATTGTAGTATGCCTTTTTACAAAGTACCTGCTTGATAAAAGATTTAAATTTACTTATTGATAGATTTAGAATTTTATTGGGAACTTTGTTGTAAAAGTGTATACATTGCCCCATAACAGAGTTACTTATTTTGTGTAGACGTGTATCATGCACCAACAGCTTATTTTTACTTCTAGTATTTACTTTGTGAACGTCACTTTTCTTGCTGAAACTATTGATATTTTTATGTACATATAAAAGATTTTCATATATGTACTGCGACACTAAAGTTAAAATTTTTACTTCCCTAAACCTATCCCTCAGAGATATTCTAGATCCTAATTTATAAATAGCACGAATTGCCCTTTTTTGTAACAAAAATATTGTATTTACATCAGCAGCGCTACCCCACAATAGGATACCATATGTCATTAAACTATGGAAATAGCTAAAATATACTATTTTTGCAGTGTCGACATCGGTCAATTGTCTTATTTTCTTGATCACACACAGCAGACATACACAGCAGAGCTAAGTTTTTTGGCTAGGTTATGAATATGAGGACCCCATTGAAGTTTGGAGTCCAGCGTTATGCCAAGAAAGACTGTTGAATTAACAAGTTGTAATTGCTCGCCATTAATATTAATACATGTCTGTCTCTGACTAACATTTGGTAATGTAAATTTAACACATTTGGTTTTTTTTTCATTAAGTAACAAATTATTAGCGTTAAACCAATTTACAATTTTAGAAAGGGCATTACTTAATTCATTATAATACGTCTGTCGTCTCTTAACTTTAAAAAGCAAAGAGGTGTCATCAGCAAATAAGACAATGTCATGGTTTTTTACATTATATGGGAGATCATTAATATAAATAAGAAATAGAAAAGGACCTAAAATTGAGCCCTGAGGGACTCCCATAGTGACTGCTGATCCCGGAGATCTTTCACCGTTGACATCTATTTTCTGTACTCTCCTACTCATATAGGATGTCAAAAGGTCGAGAGCTTTGTCTCTAATACCATAGTGATGTAGCTTCCTGATGAGATTTTCATGTTGAACACAGTCAAATGCCTTAGATAAATCACAAAACACTCCAAGGGCGTCATGCGAATCCTCCCAGGCGTAATATATATTTTTTAATAGTGCCACTCCTGCATCGGTTGTGGAACGGCCTTTCATAAAGCCAAACTGTTTACTACTAAGTAGCTCATTAATACAGAAATGGCTTAACATTTGACAAAGTATGATTTTTTCAAAAACTTTACTGAGTATAGGCAGTATTGAAATAGGCCGAAAATTATTAGGATCTGTTGAACTACCTGATTTAAAAAGAGGTATAACTTTGCTAAGTTTCATCTCATCAGGAAACACACCACTATCAACACAACTATTAAAAATAATGGCTAAGGGTTGTGCTATAAACATGAATAATTGAATTTATAGTTTTTACAGAAAGTCCCCAAAGGTCTGTGGTGTTTTTAATTTCTAATGTTTTAAATGTATTAATGATATCCGTAGGACTAATGTTTTTAAATACAAAGGGAACGTTACATTCAGGAACACTAGTTTTTAATAATTTTTCTGCTAAGATTGGACTTGAGTTTAGATGTTCAGTTGTTTTGAATGGAATATTCTTAAAAAACTGTTCAAAGGCAACTGCTACCTCAGAATTTGTTTTAAAATTAGCATCATCTACAATCAACTTAAAGTCCTGACAAGAGTTCCTAGCTTAACCAGTTTCATTATTTATTATGTTCCATGTAGTTTTTATTTTATTTGTTGAATTTTTTACTTTATGTCTGAGGTGAATTGCTTTTGCAACAAGACAGACCTTTTTAAAGGTTTTTAAGTATTTTTTTAAATATTCCCTAAATATTTGGCTATTATTATATGTTTTTTCTTTATATAATTCATACAGTTTACGCCTACTTTTACGAATACCTGGGGTTGCCCATTCGCTAAAACTAAAGCGACTGGAAATAAGTTTCGTTTTTGAAGTAAATATTTTATTATACTCTGTAGTAATAGTGTCAAGAACAGTATTGTACATATCATTTGGGTCGCCATTATAAAGCAAATCTGGAAGTTTATGCATTAAGTTAGATTTCAAATAATAACGTTAGGACAAGGTTCTTACAATAACTGAAAAAACCGGTCAAGTGCGAGGCTAGCTCGCGCACCGAGGGTTCCGTACAAATATAGTAGTCTTAGTAATAGGATCCCGTTTTTACCCTTTGGGTACGGATCCCTAATAAAAAGGGGGAAAGCGCGAGGCGAACGGTATTATAGTGAAATTTGGTAAGTGGCCGTGCATACGCCGGGGAAGGTAAGACGCCAGTAGAAACAAATTTCGCAGGGTCTGAGAGGAACTTGAGCGAAACAACGTTCGCTGGGACATGGCTGGGACCCCTAGTATTTTATATTATTGAGGTTAAATTTTTATTTTACAGTACCTGAGGTACTTTTGGTTTAAGAACCTACTTGATTATTAGATATTTTTAATACTACATTTCATTACTTTGGAGTAATATCAAATATCCTTCGACAAATATGGAGTTTGAAAATATACAGTCCGAAGATAAATCATCGGTTTGGCGCCCTTTTTTTTCGATCTAAAGATAAAAGCAGTGCCAATGTAAAGAATGTAATACCATATTAATATGTGCCGGGGGAAGCACTGGTTCATTACAGAAACATTTAAAAAAGGTACACAGCTCTACTTTGGATGTTCGTAATCGTGTTGAAACAGTAGATGCTCAGCAGCCTATAATTCCGTTTACGAGCAAGAGAAGTAAGTTTGTTTCTGACAAAAATCCTTCGACGGAAACAATGGTTTCTCGCATGGTGGCATTATATGAGATGTCATTTCGAATTCTTGCAAATCCTAATGATTTGAGATACCTCTTTGAAAAAGCTGGTCATAAAATTCCAAACTCTGCGCTCTTCAGCTCTTCTCTGTGGTCAGAAAAAAAAAGAACTTATAAAAGAATTAGAGAAACTTAAGGCCGACAATGTAAAGTTCGCAGTTTATTTTGATGAGTAGACTTCTAATAGAAACCGTCGATATTTAACTTTAATTTTGCACTCGCAAAGTTTCAGTGGAACTGTAAAATTTCAAAATTTAGGCCTTGTTAGAGTTTACGGTTCCGGCAGCAAAATGTATTGAGCAGATAAACGAAAAGCTACAGTTTTACCGAATCTCCTTAGAAAGAGATGTAGTAACAGAAACTACTGATGGTTGTCGCCTTATGGTGAAAATAGGAAAACTGTTAAAATCTTTACATCAAAAATGCATAGTGCACGCTATACAGTTGGCAATATCGGATGTTTTTTACAATAAATCTTTAGATGAAACAGTTAGTGATACTGATATTGTCATCCAAGACCCAATTAATATAACGATTGATGAAGATGATTTGCCACTAGCTGAATTGGTTCCGAGCCTTGGTCAAAATCAAAATATTGATTCAACGGAGGAAAATTGTAATGAAGCTAATGGAGTGGTTTTCCAGGAGGAGACAAGAAATATTAGAACTGAAGAGCTGAGTTTTAGTTATTATGATCTGATGGCGAAAGTGAGAAATGTCGTAAAACTCTTCGTTCTTCTTCGTCTTCGTCAATAATCCCCGACCAAGAATGATGACAAATTGCAAAAATTTGTAATAGAGGAATTCGGAAAGAATATCCTTTAGTACTGGACGTAAAAACAAGGTGGAGTAGCATAGCGGATATGCTACATCATTATTTAAAGCTGAAATTAAGTGTTATTAAAGCTTTGGTGGATCTTAAATCGGATATTAATTTCAGTGCGAAAGAGTGGAATACAATACACGATATTCATGACGTTTTGGAAATAATGAAAACTGTAGTAGAAAGCCTATGCAGTCGTGATGCGACTTTAGTAACAGCTGAGGTGGCAGTTAAATACGCACTTAGAAAATTGAAAGCAATAAACACTTAGAAAATTGAAAGCATAAAACTATTTAAGTATTAAAATGGCAACGCATCTTAAAAAAAAATACTCAGACTGACGCCTTATGGAAGTGACATTATTGAATTATTTGACTAATCCAAAAAGATATTTCGATTATGTTTACAGTAGCGCTGATGACTTGTCTACTTTTTCACGACCTACTAGTGAAGAAATGCGTAATATGATTATTAAAATTTTGAAACAAACATCAAATGTTATTATTCAAGGTGAATCTAATCGAAATCATTAGTACATAGATCTATTTATCATTAGTATATAGATATTTGGTGTCTATTCCTCCAAGCGTGGAGCCAGAAAAGATTTTTTCATCTGCCGGTTACATCTGTAATCGCCTAAGATCATCTTTAAGTGACCGAAGTTTAGACGATTAATTTTTTTTACGCTCGTATTAAACTGAAAAGAAAAAAAATATTATTACATATGTTGAGAGAAATCTAAGTAATAATGTAACGGAACGACCGTTTCCGGTGGTCCGTCTCCGGTAAAGGACCGGATGATGTAGGAAACGATAGAAGTTTCTGGGCATTCGCTCTTAGGTCCATTACCACTGTGGTAATTTAAATTTAGAGATCAAAGAATCTCTAGATGTTTGACATCGGTAAGTCAAAAACAGTTGACTTTTCGTAGTTACTTGACGTAGTCGTGAAAAAATTCTATTTTTAATTATTTTCACGGATTCTATTATTAAGTTACAAATTGCTGCATATCTACTTCTATGCTATAAAAGAAAACCGTCCTCGGTAATTTTATATATTTATTTTTTCTCTTTCTGTGTTTTGTGAGTTATTGGTAAGTCGCTAATCCATTTATCTTTCTCCTTGACAGTACGGTTCTTAGTATATATATACTACGTATATATATACTAATATACGTAGTATATATATACTAAGAACCGTACCGTACTTCACTATGGCTCTACGCCTAAACTGAGGTCCGTGAGAAGAAGTCTTTGTATGCGGGTGCACGTTTGTTGTCTGACGACGGCGCACGACAGCTGCTTTGCTGTTCTTTTACTGGGGAAGGACGGAGTCTACTAAACTCCAAATCCTCGGCCCGCCCGGAGTCTCCTTGACTCCAAACCTTCGGCCTGTGCATAAGGGTGCTATCTTGAACACCGCTACACACGAAGGTTACGGGGCGACCTGCTCTACGCCGAAGCTACTGGCGAGCTACGTTCACGTGCGGTCTTGCACTTTGCTAGCCACGTGCGGCCTTACCTTGTGCCTGCCACGGGCGGCATATTCACTACACACCACGCGCTGTTAGGCCACGTAACATCAGTCCCATCCGCGTCTTCTTTCTACGGCGGTGCTGACCTGAGGGGTGCCTACAGCGAGCAAGACATCGAATCGGGCTCTAGGCCTAAGAGATCTGAGTGTACTAGTTCCTTAATAAAAGCTTTAAAAACTACACTTAAAATCTGTGTAGGCAGGCTTGCGTTTGGCTATCTTTCTATTTATTTAGGTAGTCCTATATGATTGTGAATTAGGTAGCTGTGATCTAGATATTTAAGTGTTAAGAATCACCCTATGTGATTAGGATATTGTGCATTAAAAGCTGTTACTATATAATAAAAGAGTATACAAATATAACCTGCCTTTCCCTTGAAAAGTGTTTCTTTACTCGCCTTTGAACTCCCTCTATCTTTTCTCCTCCTTCTGAGCACCTAGCCGGTGCATTCAGTAACAGGGCACTACTGCTTTAACCTGTCCTGTTATAATAATAATGAAGACTGATTTGTTGATTTTTTTTTTTTAGAATAATTTTTGAAAGAAAGTGTGTTAGTTATATACTATAAAGATTGAAATATATAATTGTGTTTCTTTTGTTTTGTAAGACTGATTATTATTATTTCCAACGGCACATAAGTATTAATAATGAAGACTGATTTGTTTATTATTTTTTTAAGTAGAATAATTTTTAGTTATATACAACATAGATATATAATTTTGTTTGTTCTATTTTATAAGACTGATTATTATTATTTTAAATGGTACATAAGACATAAATATTATTAATGAAGACTGATTTGGTGATTTATCTCTGATTAAAAATTATTTAAATGATCGAACTGAAAATCAAGGGTTATTTGCTAATTTTTTAATTAATTTATATGATTGTTATTGAAAAACAATGTTTAGTTAGTACTTATTAAAACTGATATGTTGCTTTCCTTTAATTGTAAATAGTATTTTTCTTAAATTGTAAACGATACTGAAATAAAAAACAAAGTAATTATAAAGACTGACTTGAACTGATTAAAATGATTGTTAATGGAAAACAATTTCATTTCATTTCTATTACATTCACATAATATATTTTTATTAAAATTTGAACCGTATTTAAAAAACATGCGATGGAACTGAGTATACCTGGGTTACCCGGTTCCGTTCCTGAATGGAACCGGGTATCAGAAATCATGGAACCGGTACCGGTTCTGCATGCCCTAATTGAGGCGTCGAACGAGATTGGTTAAAATTCAAAAGGGACCCAAAAAACTGATATGTGATCTGCTGGCCTGATATCAAGCTAGCAGAGCATAATCATTTTCTCGGAACCTATGAACCCTACAAAATTAATCTACAAATATCTACGAAATAAGCAATAAAGCAGTAGCTGGTCAAAAAATTACCTAAGAAACTGATATGTGATTGATCTCTGAAAAACTATGGGCTTTACAAAATTATACTTTTACCTTAAATTTATTAAAAAACACCTACAATTTCTACAACCATCTAGCATACGGGGTCAGATATGTGATCTACTGGCTTGACATTCGTCATTTGATTAGTATATTACCAAAAGTTTATGATTCAATTATAGGCGATTCTACCTTGTAGAGTAAAAATTTATTAATAACTACGTTATTCCTTGAACAACGATGTTTTTAAAGTTTTGTATTTCCAATTCTTCTGTATCAGCGGAACAGATGGTTATTCAGTTTCAGAACTCACTGTAGTATTTAGAACCTTTGATATTTTCTCCTTTCATGTTTGTATTTCACAAGAAAATCTTTGAAGCTCACTTAACTTTTCTACTTTGTAGCACAAAGTTATTTTTATTTTGTTATACAATGACTTCCGTTCTCAAACATAATTTGATATTTACAATAAATAAAAACGAATAATATATTCTCATAGTTTGACTTTTCGGCATCATGTTGGGTTTGTATTTGTTGCCATACTTTATACGTATTGTATGATTTATATGAATGTATCTTTCATCTGATACAAAGTTACTACATTAAAATATGTCCTATATTCTGTAAGAGTCGTCTTAACATCTTTACATCACATTCTGTCTGTAGGTACAGGCTTTGAGACATTGTGACCCGTAAACAAAGCGACTTCAGTAAACAATTCACCTTTTGTTCCGGCAACAAAGGTCAGAGGTACGAGAACAAAGGCTACAACAAATATCTTTTATGTCGCAACGCAACACAACAGCCCGCACGCGTCGTTGGTACGGAACGTAACGTACGCCTCAACAACAGCACAACATCAAAGCTTAATAATCACTTAAAATATCTTTTATCACAGTCTAATAATTTTATACTAAATAACAGGTTAAGTGACAGTTGGACTTGCATACCGAGGATCCCGTTTGTATACATAAGCTGATAAAATAGACATAGGCAAGCAAGGTCTCCAACTGTCCCAAACTGTAAGTTGATTAAGTCAATTGATAAGAAAATAGCAGTGACATAGAGTCAATTGGACAGACATAGAAATTGCACAGTAAAAGTTAATTTTTAACCGGATTCAAAAAAAGAGGTTCTCAATTGGTCAGAATCTTTTTTTTATGTGCAAGTATGTAAGAACACAAAGACGGCTGGGTTGATAAGAGAAATTCTTTTTTTACTTAAAAGGGTATACTTCCCAGGTGGTCCCATATTAATGTAATGAATTTTAAACCTAAACTTTTTGAGAAAAAATATAATATTTTATGTTAATTTGGATTTGGAACTGGTTTTATGTTGATGATTGTATAATTTTTTTTTAACGAGTGTGGATGTTTTTAGTGTTAGAGGAAAAAAATCGTCACTTATCAGTAAAAAAATACAATGAACAAAAAAAAAACAAGCGGCTTCCAGAAGATGCACTAAAAAGGTAAAACTAATTACTTATTTCGAAAAATCTGATCTGAATTACAATTTGAAGTTGGTGTCAATTTGTAGAGTGGGGCACACGCTAAAATACACCAGTTGGACTTTAAACCCTTTGAAGATGAACAAATATTTTGTCTGATTGGGATAGATATAAATTTCTCGCTTAATTTCTCGCTTATTGCATTGTAATATAATTTACACATTAGTTTGTTATTATTGCATTTCTGTAATGGAGTTTAGTATTTACCTGTTCGGAAGATCCTTAATGTGTTGCTGTGTCAAAAAAGCTGCTGAGAGAAGTGTTCTGGAATTGTGGGACCACAGTAAATAGTTTTCTCAGCGGTGAACGCGCAGATTTGTGACTCTGTAGGATTGAATCGGACCAAGTTTTCCCAACCCCAGTCAGGACAAAGTGGTCTCAATTTGAAACACAAGTTCTTCACGTTTTTCCTCCACAATGGAACGAGGGATGCTTGCACTATAAGTGTAATAAGCGTCTCCAGTACTGTCATCTGCATAGCAATGCATGTTGTTGACGTCCAATAGCACAGAGCCTTTCGGGACACCTGATGGAGAGGGGATTGTTCTGGAATTGTGGTACTACAGTGAATGGGGTTTTCTTAGCGGTGAACGCGCAGACTTGTGTCTGTGTAGAATTGAATCTGACCAAGTTCTCTGCGGTTTTCCTCCACAAAGGAACGAGGTATGTTTGCACGACCCGTGTAATAGGCATCTTAAGTGCTGTCATCTGCATAGCAATGCATGTTGTTGATGTCCAACATGTCATTGATATGCAGTAGAAACAGCGCAGGAGACAGCACAGAGCCATGCTATCAGAGAAACTACCGTCAACTACGGTTCGTATGCGTCTGCCTGACAAAAAGCTAGCCACCCACTTGGTAGCAGACCCCGGTGCCCGACCAGATCGAATGCCTTTGCTATGTTTAGGCTACATTCCAATGCCTACCCCTGATTCTCAGTGGCTAGTGCCTATCGGTGTGTGATATATACTACAAGGTCACCAGTCAAGCGACCATGTGAAAGCCATATTGACGATCACTGACCAGGTCGTGTATTTCTGGGTATCCTAGAAGCTGTGTTATCTCTAATTACAATCGGTTAGTGGCTACCTAAAAAAGAAAATATAAATTTCGCCACAAACAAATAAAGTCCCCGGTCTGTCCGTTTATAGCAGGTTTGTACGCAATTACTATATAAATATTTAATACTATGTCTACCTGTTTAATGATTATTTTGTGTTTCTATGTGTTCTTTATTTTCTAATCAGATAATTTAAACATTATAGGTCAATTCATAACATAATTTAGTGCAAATTCTATATAATTAATATCTATTAATTAATAAATTACTCATCTAAGTAGGTATGGTATGTAATGTATACATAATTTCACTGTCGAGTAAATACATATAATATATATTATACTAGCTTTTGCCCGCGGTTTCATTAGTAGGATTTCAACGGTAACTCCTCAATTCTATAAAAAAAAAATCTACTCACGCTTAACGTTTTCAAGTAGCCTATGTCTCTTCTTGGGACTCAAACTAATTGTAGTACAGAACCAACAGTGCGCTAGTCCGACATGCATTTAAACGATTTTGATGACACGCATGTAAATTTACATCCAAAAAAAAGTATGCCCCTCAGCGGTCACCCCTTTAATTACTGACCTAGCCCGACGTTGCTTAACTTTGAAAAAAGTTCCTAATAAACAAATATGTTACCGATTTTCTTAATAGCTAACTAGATGGCGGTGTAACGGTAATTGTAAACGGTAAGATGCTAATGGCTTGGGTCCGTCTTACTTCTGGTATTATACTTTAGAGTTTACATTATTTTCACTGCTAGGTTAAAGTTTGTATGTATAACTGTTTTTACGATATAGAAAAAACAACAAAAATGTGTTTTTTGTATACCCCCCTTAAATTTTTACATTTTAACTTTTTATTATTTGTTAGGCAATTCCCTGTTATAAGGAATATTCTGTAAAAATTTCAGGCTCCTATCTATTTTGGCCTAAAAGATAGAGGCTCTTAATGGTTTGGGTACGGAACCCTTAAAATAAATAAACCGGATTTTTTACCTGAGTTTTATTCACTTGCTTCGGTTCGTGGTGAGGAACATATAAACTCACGAAGGTAATATTTCATTAGAACTGACTAATTAATGTAGGCATATACATACACATGCATTAATTTAAACATACTTTTGAATCAGTAATAACATTACTTACTTGAATTATTTTTTGTGACAACCCTGACTCATTTTCAGTGTCTAGCCGCTTGTCGACATTTTGCGCCGAGACAATGAAGTTCGTTCACTGTAGTAATTATTATGCCCTGGTGGTGCCTCTCCCGGAAAAAAACTCTATAATGAAAATAAATAACAAACACTGACAGGCGAATTTTGCTCTAAGCAGGTGACAGAATGTCAGATGTGACATAAAGCGATCTGGTTGCAGCGTATGCAGCGTTTTGAGATATTGACCTAAGTCAAGTTGCCAAATAAAAAAATTATATACAATCGCATTGAGAACCTCCTCCTTTTTCTTTCGTCGGTTAAAAAGCATTGTAAAGTCGCTTCATGCAGTAGAGATCGATTAGGCTGCGGAGCACACTTTGCCAAAACTGATAGCCAATTACCACACGATTACACATCCATTGGTTAAAATACCGTTTCTAATTTAAAGTAATTGTGTTTTGTCAGTGATGAGTTGATGACAGGTACAATTAAACCCTAAATTAAAGGAACAGTTTACTTACCTCAATAGTTGTTGTTGTACATAAATGGACCTTGTCTGTCTGTCCTATGTCTTCTCAGAGGACGTAATGGAGCCCTAAATTATAACTTAAACTTATAAAGGACATATAAGGTAGGGTAACCTAAAGTAATATAATACAAATAGAAAAAATAATACAACCTAATGTTTGTGGCCTGGGATCCTCACTGAACAATGGCACATCAGTTTTACACTAAACACCTTTTTATATAATTAACAAAACACTTTTTAGCTACAAAGTAGAGTGTTGCCAGAAACACAAAAACCAGGTTCGTCTCGTGCGTAAGGTGCGGCCCCGATAGCAGCGGTACTAAATAAATTGGTTGGATATTAAGAGAGCCCTATGTACAGCCTAACAAACTTCAATTGCATGACACCAACTTCAAACTGTAATTTCAAAAGTTTTGGAAATAAGTAATTTTTTTTAACTAACTTTCAAAAAATGGAGAGGATTCTCAATTCTTCTGTATGTTCTTTTTTTTATTTTTGTGTATGTGTGTTACACGAAATCTTTGCGGATTAAGAACAGAGTGTAACAATATTTACATATATAAATGGGTTAACCCGCGGATTGGTCCCATTTTAATTAGGTAAAGATGACCCAAAGAAACCATAGTTAGATAAGAAGATGTCTGAAATTGTATCATTTTAGACGTCCTTACTGCCATGTACACGTCCCGTAAGTTGCTGCGTAGCAGAGGCATAAGAGAGACAAGAGACACCACAGTTTTACTTCGTGTCTGTCACACTTTTGCTACTATTTTTTTTATATCTGGCTAGGAAATTCGCAGTTCTCTGGCTCTCTATGGCTGGCACCGATTTCAAAAATAACAGATTAGATATTGATACTACTTAAATATTAGTAATTTTGTGTTAAGTCATTAAATCTTCTTTCCTTTGAACTAATTTAAAAAAAGTTATTTTTAACTTTTTAGTTTGTTTGTCAAAATCTGAAATCTGTTTTTATTTTTTTTGTAAAAAATTATTTATTCTTTTTGTCTTTCTTTTTGAAGCCGCTTATTTTTTTTATTGATAAGAAGTTTTTTACCATTTTGGTACAGATCTTTAAATCTCGATAGAAAAATCTTTACTTTATTCGTTGTTTACTTTTATTACGAGATTTAAGAGATCATAGATATACTCTAAGAACAGCCTGCCACCATATTATGTTGACGCGGAATTCAATTTCATACGTCATACTATGAAAGTACAAGAAGAACTTTTTTACTCAAAAACTTATTCCATACAATTCATAGTTGATCTCCCGAACAGAATTCTGATAAAAAGTTTTTCATCTATAAAAGCTTCGTGCAACGCGTACGTGTATCCTATTGTGTATCCTATTGTGCGATATTAACTTCGGGCCTTTTCGCCTCTCCGCAGGGACTTATCACCTTTCTGAAGAGAGTTCTTCATACCCTTCCCTTTCATTATAACTATAGTGTTATTATTTCAATGTGTTTCAGATAGATCAAATATAAAACAATAGCAATATAAGAATTTAACTTTAAATTTTTAATTTAATTTAATTGAATAAATCCGTCTTCATAAAACTAAACTTTCTACAAAATCTTTGCATTTTATCATTCATATCTACCTTGTTTTCTTTTTTATTTTAATTTTTTTTTAATATTTATTATGTCAAAATTTTTACCCAACACCTATAAACTTCATGCACCGATCTTCGAGTAATGCAACTGAATAGTGTCCTTAATTTTACATTTTGTAAAATAAAGGACACTATTCAGTTGCATTATAATATTATAAACCTACTTACTAACAATTGAGGCTAAGGCGAACTAACAAGTATTGCAACAAATAACTTAAAATAAATTATTATTTAAATCTTTTCTTGGCTCTGCAGCTGGATTTATATTTCAGAAGCAAGTCAAAAGTTCGCAACCAAAAATCTGTGATCATACACCATGATCTACCGAAAGAACATTCAGATCACACACCGTGATCTACCAAAAGAAGATTCAGATCACACACTGTGATCTACCAAAAGAACATTCAGATCACACACTGTGATCTACCAAAAGAACATTCAGATCACACACTGTGATCTACCAAAAGAACATTCAGATCACACACTGTGATCTACCAAAAGAACATTCAGATCACACACTGTGATCTACCAAAAGAACATTCAGATCACACACCGTGATCTACCAAAAGAACATTCAGATCACACACCGTGATCTACCAAAAGAACATTCAGATCACACACCGTGATCTACCAAAAGAACATTCAGATCACACACCGTGATCTACCAAAAGAACATTCAGATCACACACTGTGATCTACCAAAAGAACATTCAGATCACACACTGTGATCTACCAAAAGAACATTCAGATCACACACTGTGATCTACCAAAAGAACATTCAGATCACACACCGTGATCTACCAAAAGAACATTCAGATCACACACCGTGATCTACCAAAAGAACATTCAGATCACACACTGTGATCTACCAAAAGAACATTCAGATCACACACTGTGATCTACCAAAAGAACATTCAGATCGCACACTGTGATCTACCAAAAGAACATTCAGATCACACACCGTGATCTACCAAAAGAACATTCAGATCACATACTGTGATCTACCAAAAGAACATTCAGATCACACACTGTGATCTACCAAAAGAACATTTAGATCACACACTGTGATCTACCAAAAGAACATTCAGATCACACACTGTGATCTACCAAAAGAACATTCAGATCACACACTGCGATCTACCAAAAGAACATTCAGATCACACACCGTGATCTACCAAAAGAACATTCAGATCACACACCGTGATCTACCAAAAGAACATTCAGATGACACACTGTGATCTACCAAAAGAACATTCAGATCGCACACTGTGATCTACCAAAAGAACATTCAGATCACACACCGTGATCTACCAAAAGAACATTCAGATCACATACTGTGATCTACCAAAAGAACATTCAGATCACACACTGTGATCTACCAAAAGAACATTCAGATCACACACTGTGATCTACCAAAAGAACATTCAGATCACACACTGTGATCTACCAAAAGAACATTCAGATCACACACTGTGATCTACCAAAAGAACATTCAGATCACACACTGTGATCTACCAAAAGAACATTCAGATCGCACACTGTGATCTACCAAAAGAACATTCAGATCACACACTGTGATCTACCAAAAGAACATTCAGATCACACACCGTGATCTACCAAAAGAACATTCTGATGTCTAACTTTATCGGTATTCATTCTGAGTTAAAGCGTGATTTCAACTGGAAATATTTTCCTTAATCAAAATAAAATCAGTCATAAGGTTCAAAGTCTCTATATTGAAAATTATATCCAAATCTAGTCTAGACATTTTTGTTAATAATGTCATATCCACAGCTCTGTGATGAACTAACAAGGTTTCGCTAAAATGATTACGTATTATAACAAATTAAGCGAAACGCCACAGAGACACAGAGACAAAGCAGATCAGTTTCAGAACTTCTAACTCAGACACTAAACTTACTAATTGACAAAATGAATTAACGATTACTGATAACTGATGCGACAAGCCACGACTCTACAAGACTAGGTTATAAATAAATCAGAATTGACCTGACGCTTGTTTCTGTTTAATTTAACAGCGGCTAACTATATAGCGCTAACACAAAACTAGTTTGTATTAGAGGCTAACAGCGGCTAACTAGCGCTAAAACAAAGCTAGTTTGTGTTAGGGTCTAACAGCGGCTAACTAGCGCTAAAACAAAGCTAGTTTGTATTAGGGGCTAACAGCGGCTACCTATCGCCGCCACTTGATATTTTTTAATTACTCTTCATAAAAAGCATATTTCAAAAATGTGCTAAATAGAAATTGTTTAACCAATCATAAGCTATTTTTAGAACGTTTCCTATTATGTCTAGAATTCGTCATTAAGTTTGCAATATAATTTTTACTAAAAGTTACCGCTTTTAACAAATATTATATTTAGTTGGCCCACTGACGTATTCTAGCCACAATATGATATATAAAATATAAAATCTAAAATGCAAAATTGTAGAGTGAATGATCCCCAACCGCTACAGTCCTATTACTTATAACGGTTTGTTTTTCTGCGACCGCGCGTTGCCGCGTTGGAAACTATTTTAAAGTTTTGCTATTTCTGCAAGCGCGCGTTGCCGCGGGAACTATTTAGTTTTTTTGTATAAATTTTGTAAGCAGCGATTTTATTTTATATAAATGATATAGATTTTAGAAGACATTAATGAAATTTAATCATAAAAATAATATCTTTGCTAAAATAATTTTCATGGTCTATCAGACACCGAAAACAATTCAGTTTCATTACCATTCTCGTTTTAAGAAGGATACGTTCAGTAATATATTGCCCCGTAAGCCTCCGCGGTGCGACGCGCGTGGCGGGGCGAGGCGGATGCTTTTCCTTTATTGCCCCATATAGCGTCAAATTTCCAAATATTGCCATTTTATTATTGTGAAAAAAATTTATCATCTGTTCTGTAGTTAGCTTCCATAATATAATAATATCCCAAAACGATCTTCATTGTCTTACTTGATATAAGCACAGTGCGATCCTGCGGGTCAATCATGTTTCACTCTTTCCAACAGTGCCTTACATCAATCTTTTTTTTTTTTTAATACCATTAAGGTGGCAAACAAGCTTACGGTCCGCCTGATGGTAAGCGGTCACCGTAGCCTATGGACGCTTGCAACACCAGAGGTATCACTTGCGCGTTACCGACCCTTCAGAAATCCAATAACTTGTTTTTTGAAGAGCTTCATGCTGTAGTCCTTGCAGAAAACTTGGCAGGGAGCTCATTCCTCAACTTTCATTCGCGGGAGGAAGTTTCTCTGAAACCGCACTGTACGCGACCATTTAGGTTCTAAAGTGTGATCTAAATGAATCCCCTGCCGATGGCGAGCGGTGCGATGGTAGAAAGTAGCCATGGGCATCATTTCGAACAATTCCTCAGAACACAACCTGTTCGGTGTATGCAACCGAACACCCTTATGACGTACTCGTATGTCAAAACTACTGAACTGATGCCGCTCGTGCGGGCGCCGGGCGGCTCTTCAGTGCACTATTCGGCAGCGTGGCATTCCTAACATTTTAACAATTTTACAATAACATTTTATCTATATATTCTTAGTAATTAACATTTTTAACATTTTCTACTCTTATTTCATTTGGAACTATTTTGTACACCTATTTTAAAAATAAATTAATAAACTATTATTTTTGTGAACTTTAATTTTTATTTGAACATCCTGCTTCGCCCCGAACATATTGGTCCTTTGAGCATTTGATCTAGCGCGCGGTTTGGTCAAAAGCAGGACCTGTCGCGGGTTGGGCGAACTAGTGAACATTGAACATTTAAGTGAGTGTAATGTCGTGGTGATAAACATTGTCAGAAAGCAACATTAAAATACGAGGTAACATTATCGAAGATACAACAGTTTCAAAAACAACAACGCAGTCGGAGTCGGAGCAGGAGACAACAACGGCTATCAAGAATCGAAGTAAGATCTTTCTAATTTTTTAAATACATTTTTAAACAATTAAACACAATGTCTGGACTCTACGAATCGCAGATTGAGATTTATGAAAAGATAGTGAGAATAGCTACCAACTTTAAAAAAGGCAGCGCTGAAAGGAAAACTGTAGATTATTTCAAAACACGTTTAGAGACTTTGGAACAGCTGTGGGCTGATTACCAGTACAATCATGACCGTCTGGCTACAGAAGAAAGTAGAAGCCATGTATATTTCACAGGGGGAGAATATCAAAAAACTAAAGATTACTACAAAAATGTAAAATCCGTCATTTATGGTCAATACCAAGAATTACTAGCTAAACTGAAAAATCCGTCGCTAGGCATACAAGACGAAGCGTCTGAGCAGTTAAGTACAGCCAAGGAACGTGAACTAACAGGCAGAAGTGAGTCAGTAAATCGACATCAAACATTAGTCCTGAGTCAAGGAACTAGTAGTAAATTGGATTAAATGCTACGAAAACAACAAGTTAACTTTAAAGCATTCTTAAGAACAGTCAAAAGTGTTGAATTAGAGTCCATTTCCGACAAATGGGAATTCGAAGATGTCCTGAAAACATTGGAAAATAGATGGTCTGCCATTGATTATCTTCATTGGGAAATAGACAATGACCTCGACGGGGAAAACGAAGAGTATCCAAAATACTTTCACCCGACACGAAAAAACATATAAAGAACTTAAAAAATCTATAAATACCAAGATGTGGTCCGTAGCACACAGAGAAAAATCTACTCCACAGCTGGATATACCTACATTTGGTGGCAACTACAACCAATGGGTGTCCTTCAAGGACTTATTTACGGAAGCAGTTCATAATAATACTTCTTTATCTAATGCCCAAAAAATGCAATTTCTTAAAAGAAAAGTTAGAGGAGAGCCGGAAAGGCTAATCCAACATTTGCAAATTAGTTCCGAAAATTATACCATAGGCTGGGAAATACTCAATCACCGTTTCAATAACAAAAAACTTATTTTTTTTATCCCACATGAACATTTTATTGGGTTTACCTAACATGCAACAACAGTCTGTTATAATGATCAAAAAAATTCATGACACCACCTTAGAAAGCCTTAATGCAGTTAAAAATATGGGTGTCGATATAAGCACCTGGGACCCTATTTTAGTGCACCTTTTATCTCAGAAATTGGACACTGAATCGTTCGCAGATTATATAGAATCCTTAAAAAATCCTCGAGATCTTCTCATATTAAAAGATTTTTTGAATTTTCTAGAAAGCAAATTTACATCTTTAGAATCATCTCGCAGAAGACAAGACTCCACAATTCCAAAGCAAGTTCCACCAAATCAAACATCATTTAATATAAAAAAGCAATTTATTCATAATCAGTTTAACAAAAGTCAGAATCCCGCTAATAAACCGATTGCGAAAACGTTCCACGTGCTAAATATCAACTGTCCACTTTGCAAGAATGAGCACGGAATATACAATTGCAAAGAGTTTTTAGAATTACCGAACGAGGAAAAATTGAAGACAGTAAATAAATTACACTTATGTATAAATTGTTTATTTAGCCACAATGGAAACCGCTGTAATTCTACTAAAAGATGCCGCAAATGCTTAGGTCAACATAATACAATCATACATGACGTTTGTGTAAAAACAATGTCGCAACCGTCAACGTTCGGCGTAGGTATGGGAGAGAGCCGTAATGAAATGACAAATGTATCACAGAATAATACTTCCGAAATTTTATTAGCCACAGCACTAGTCCAAGTTCGGGCCTTGGATGGATCCTATTATCAAATGAAAGCTTTAATTGATCAAGGTTCGCAAATCTGTCTTTTAAGCGATAATGCAGCTCAATTATTGGGACTTAAGAGACAAAAATGTCGGGGTATAATTTATGGTGTCGGTCAACAAGAAAACAGCTGTAAAGGAAAAGCGAATATCACGTGTAAATCAAATTACAATGATTTCACATTCCAAACTGAAGTTTTGATAATGAATAACTTAATTAAAAATCTTCCGAACAAATCTTTCTCCAAGCCGAACTGGCCTTTTATAGAGAATATTACATTAGCAGTCCCAGAGTTTCATAAGAGTGGCCCGGTAGACTTACTTCTAGGTGCTGAAATTTACTCCCTGATTATGTTAAGCGGCATTATAAAGGGTGAACATGCGAGTCAACCGGTAGCACAGCAAACACAACTAGGGTGGATACTTTGCGGAAACGTAAAAACGTTTCAATGCAATGTCGTAATAAACAACTTAGATGAAATAAGACAGTTCTGGGAATTGGAAGAAATTAGTGAACAATCTCCTTTATCAGTAGAAGATCAAAGTTGTGTCGACTTCTACAACACAACGACTACGCGCAAAGAAGACGGTCGCTACGAAGTACGTTTACCTATGAAAGATAATTATGAGGCCAAATTGGGGACATCTAAACATTTGGCCTTGGCCCAGTTTCACAACCTAGAACGTAGGTTTCAAAAACAAGAACATTTTGCTAAACTTTACAAAGATTTCATGAATGAATATATTGAATTAGGTCACATGACACCATCTGACATCAAAAACACAAAACTTGAATGTTATCTGCCACATCACGGCGTCGAACGCCAAGACTCTACTACGACTAAACTGCGTGTAGTTTTCAACGGGTCAGCAAAAACATCTTCTGGCTACAGTCTTAACGATCTCATGAATAAAGGTAGGACCTACAGCAAGATTTACAAACCTTGTTAGTAAAGCAAAAATCTAAATAAACATAGTAAAGTACATTCAAAAAGCAAACTAATAAATTTAAATCCTTTCATTGACCAAGCAGGCGTTCTCAGAGTGGGTGGAAGATTAAAAAACGCACATTTACATCCTGAAATGAAACATCCCAACATCAGTTGACATATCATGGTGGGCCACGTCTGACGTTAGCCAATCTACGACAACAGTACTGGATAACAAGCGGACACAATACAGTAAAAAAGGTTTTACAAAAATGTTTAACTTGTAAAAAACAAACTCTGACTAAACAACAACAGCTCATGGTAAATTTACCCGAGTGTCGCACAAACCCTGCTCCTCCATTTTACCACTGCGGGGTAGATTACACAGGATTTATTGAAATCAAGGTCAACAAAGGACGAGGAGTAAAAACAACCAAAGGTTACATAGCAGTTTTCACCTGTATGGTAACCAAAGCCGTACATTTAGAGCTAGTGTCCGATCTGACTAGTTCAGCATTTTTAGCTGCCCTAAGGAGAATGGCAGCGAGAAGGGGTGCGCCACGTCACATATATAGCGATGATGGATCAAATTTCATCGGGGCTAACAGATTACTTGAAGAAGAATTTTTGAGTTTTCAACAGATTTTTGGTAATAACTTATTAACAAATTTTTAAAATTTAACAGAGATGAACATTGAGTGGCACCTACATGGGCTAGCGCTGGAGGACTGTGGGAACAAGCAGTCCGGAGCCTTAAGTTTCATATGAAACGAGTAATCGGGGAACAAAAATTAACTTTTGAAGAATTTTCAACAATTTTAACTCAGCTGGAAGCATGCTTAAACTCAAGGCCTTTATGTGCTTTGACAGAAAACATCGACGACCTTGAGATTTTAACCCCCGCTCACTTCTTAACAGGAAGATCTGGATTGACCGTAATACAAACAAAAGAAGATGCTAGAAGTAGATGGCACTTAACAAGAAAAATAGTTCAGGACATTTGGAAAAGATGGAAAACTGAATACCTTAGCCAACAAACAACAAGAAGTAAGTGGTTCAAACCACAAAGAAACATCCAGATTGGTGATTTAGTCATCATTCACGACGAGAATCTACCAATAGGGAAGTGGGCTAAGGGTCGTGTCATCGAACTTCATCCCGAAAGTGATGGTTTAGTGAGAGTAGTCACTCTCAAAACAATAAAAGGTAACTTCAAAAGACCAATCACCAAATTATCAATTTTACCACTAGATTTCCCAGAACAATCAAACAGTAATCGTCAGCAGAATGAACAGAAAAAATCAGTTGTGGCTATTTATCTCAACCTAAGAAAACAAAATTTTTATCAATGGCTATGGCCTTAATCTTCTTCCTGACATTAGTGACGTCATCAACATGTACTTATAACGTTACAAAATTAAACCCAAACAAATCTATTTACTTTGACCCAATATCGGACATGTACATAATCCGGAATAAATGGACCCTAGTAGTATACTATGATATGTCACTCTACTGAGAAGGTACCAAATCATTTCAAAAGCTGGCCGAATACCTAGAAAAAACTAGTAATAATATTCCGGAAGGAGTCCTTGGCAACATGATAATCTCACAATTACGGCACGAGTACTCGGAACTGCAATATTACAATAGCTTACTGCTCAGTCAGCATTTTAACGCACGCTCCAGACAGCGTCGGGGGCTTATCAATGGGATCGGTTACGTAGCGATCACTTTGTTCGGAGTATTGGACGAGCGTTTGGCAGAACGGTATACTAAAGATATCGAACTCGTGAGAAGTAACCAAGATCACTTAGCAAAATTGTGGAAAAATCAAACATCGATCATAGAATCGGAACATAATTTATTAAAGAGAACGGAAGATATCATATCTAAACAACACAAAGTAATTAACAAGCATTTGCACTATTTGGACAAATCTACAAATATTATACAAAAAGAAATCAACAACATTATAGCATCGCAAGAATTCAAGCTTTGTTCATTGGCTGCTAGTAATTTATTACAACATCTAAAATCAACTCAAGACACATTATTAGACACCATCACGGACATTTACCATGGGCAATTCAGCATACACTTATTGACTCCAGAGCAACTACGTAATGAACTTAGCATCATATTTTTTTTTTTTTTTTTTTTTATACCACTAAGGTGGCAAACAAGCTTACGGCCCGCCTGATGGTAAGCGGTCACCGTAGCCTATGGACGCTTGCAACACCAGGGGTATCACTTGCGCGTTGCCGACCCTTCAGAAATCTAAAAACTTCTTTCTTAAAGAACTCCATACTGTAGTCCTTGCAAAAAACCTTGGCAGGGAGCTCATTCCACAACTTAAGCGTTCGCGGGAGGAAGTTTCTCTGAAACCGCACTGTACGCGACCATTTAGGTTCTAAAGTGTGAGAATGAATTCCCTGCCGATGGCGAGCGGTGCGATGGTAGAAAGTAGCCGTGGGCATCATTTCGAACAATTCCTCAGAACACAACCCATTGTACAAGCGGTAGAACACACACAGTGAGGCAAAGTCTCTCCTCAGACTTAAGGGCTCGATACCGCAAGTGAGTTTGGAATCGTCGACAATTCTCACAGCCCGTCGTTGAACCGAGTCAAAAGGGTCAAGCTGGTATCCGGGTGCACCCGCCCAGAGATGGCAACAGTACTCCATATGGGGCCGAACTTGCGACTTGTAAAGTAACAACCTTTGCCCCGACGTGAAGTACTGCTTCGCTCTGTTGAGTACACCAAGTTTTTTGGACGCCAGCTTCACCTTATCTTGTAAATGATCTCGGAACTGAACATCGCTGGAGATGTCGAGACCAAGGATCCCAATGCTCTTGGAGATGGAGAGGGGAGTGTTCTGGAATTGTGGGACATCAGTGAATGGAGTTTTCTTAGCGGTGAACGCGCACACTTGTGTCTTTGTAGGGTTGAATCGGACCAAGTTTACCCGTCCCCAGTCAGAGACCTTGGACAGTGTGGTCTCGATTTGAGACACAAGTTCTCCGCGGTTTCCTCCACAACGGAACGAGGGATGTTTGCACGACCCGTGTAAAAAGCGTCTCCAGTACTGTCATCTGCATAGCAATGTATGTTGTTGATATCCAACATGTCATTGATATGTAGTAGAAACAGCGTAGGAGACAGCACAGAGCCTTGCGGGACACCAGCATTAATGTCCATGCTATCAGAGCAACTACCGTCAACTATGGTTCGTATGCGTCTGCCGGACAAAAAGCTAGCCACCCATTTGCACAAACCCTCGGGCACTCCGTAAGATGGCAACATCGATAGAAGACCCCGGTGCCAAACCCGATCGAACGCCTTCGCTATGCCCATGCTACATGTCAATGCGTCCCCCTGACTCTCAATGGCTAGTGCCCATCGGTGCGTGGGATACACTAGAAGGTCACCAGTCGAGCGACCGTGGCGAAAGCCATATTGACGGTCACTGACCAGGTCGTGGACTTCTAGGTATCTTAGAAGCTGTGTGTTGATCACACGCTCCATCACCTTGGAGAGGAGAGAGGCAATAGCGATAGGCCTGTAATTCGATGGATCTGATCTATCGCCATTTTTGGGCACCGGGTGCACATTCGCAGTCTTCCATGAAGACGGAAATTACCTAGTGTGTTAGGAAAGCGCGAAGACATGGTCTTCCGACATGGTCTTACTGCACCACGGTATAGTAGGTGGTACAGCGCCTTCATCGTTCATGTTCGCTTTCGAGGCAAAGATACTGCCCAGTAGATCGGCTTTCTCTTTAGCACTATGGGCCAAGTCACCATCGGTCTTTCGCAGTGGTGGTAACGACGACTGGCAAAAGTTCCCTTCGGCAGCTTTGGCAAGCGACCAGAAAGCACGATTCCCAGAAGGATAGCTCGCAAGTCTTTGAGTGTTGGAACTTGGACTCGCAAGTTGGAATTTTGCTCTGGCAGTTGTTTTCTTACTGAACCTCGAGTCAGTATTTAATTTGCGTTTTAACTCAGAAATATTCGGATCCTCATTATTACGAGCCGTGGTCCAAGCCTCATATGCAGTTTGCTTAAGAATTTTAGCTCTTCTGCAAGACCTATTAAACCACGGTCGTTTTTTGACGCCGGCAGCTACTCTCGGGTTAGGAATATAGAATTCCATACCAGCAAGGATTGTCTCAGTGACTGCGGCTGCGCAGACGTCAGGATCTTCTGAGTTAAACCAGATCTGCCACCACGGGTACGAAGCGTAAAATCCTCGCAATCCATCCCAGTCTGCCGTCTCATAGTGCCACACACGACGCCAATTAATTGGCCCAGATGGATCGGGTTGTGAGCATGACATTTGAGTCCGAACGAGACAGTGGTCCGAGGGGCCAAGAGGCGCATCCACTGAAACGGAGTATCCGTCCGGACGAGCAGTCAGCAGAAGGTCCAGTAAGGAGCTCGTATGTTCCTCTATATCTGGTATTCTCGTTGAAGAAAGTACCAGCTGAGAGAATCCATAGGTGAGAGCAAATTTATGAGAAAATATCCCAGCATAGTTATTGGTTCGAGAACTGAGCCACTCACGATGGTGGGCGTTAAAGTCTCCCAAAATAACTAGTTCTGCTGTGGGATATTGCTCTAGTACTTTGTTAGTCGTCAAACTCAGGCGCGTGAAGAGTCGTGTTACGTCCGTGTCACCGCTATGAGACCTGTCTAGGCACGCATAGATACGAGTGTGGCCGCCTTTATCTACGCGCACCCACAATATCGACAGGTCCCTACATACGTACACCGGCACGACTCACTAAATTGTGCTCGAGTTAGTAGCAGGGATAATGACGCAGATATTCTGCCCGGCCGATCCGGATATCTGCGTCACCGTTAGAAAAAGAATGGTCGGCTGCGCAGTCGCCAGATGGGGTAGGACTGCGTTAAGATTTGCGTGATTAACCCTAATGTTACAAAAATCCACATTAAATGTGGATGGAGCGGCCGCTGAAAAAACTCTTTGCTTTATTTTTCTTGCTATTTTTTCTAAAAAGTTACTTAGAATAAAAGAGCCAAGCGATTATATGGAGTATCTGATAATAGATACTCGGTTAAAGCCGTCAAGGGTCTATCCACCAATACGTAACACCTCCGAATCATTCAGGTCCGGAGAAATCGTACAGAGGGGCCTCGAGTTGAGCACCGCCTTAATTTTACTGAAGACTGTAGAAAGTTCCTTAAAGATGAGAACAGTCTCGCTGACGACGCGGTGAAGTTGAGTCTTTGCTACCTTCGCTACCGCTTCGAAAATTCCGCCTCAAAGGTGTAGGGGGTTTACGATGGGATATAGTCGTGGGAACGGTCTCGTTTTCCTTTTCCTCCTTACCCCATCCTGGCATACGATATCAACTAGGAGCTGTTGTCCTGAGGGATATTCTGGGTCATCACCCTCAGGTGCCCGAATCGACGGACGACCTGGATCTCTCGTCCGGAATGCAGTTGGCTGATGAAAGGTTCCACCTATCTGGTCCTGTGGAGCTTCTGCTTAGCACTGATGTCCTTGGGTTGCTCGGATTGGACAAGGCCATGTTACTCCATCCAGGGGTGTTGGTCGCTGTTCCGACTGATCTCGGATCTGTCATAATGGGCCCAGCACATTCTCTCGCCACTCAGGCGTTTACGGATTCGTCGGTGCAGGTGGAACTCTCGCTCGCTGACTCCTTAGAGAATTTCTGGGAAATCGAAGAGCTCCCCCCGGCGTCACGGACTGGACCAGTCGATGACGAGTGAGAGTCGTATTTTACCGCCAATACGGGTTGTCTAAATTCTGGTTGGTTTTCTTGTCGACTGCTATTCCTAGCCCCTCGTCCGCACCTGGGTGACTCCTGGAAAACAGCCGAAAAAAGGTTATTACACCGGATGCGTCGTGATAGGAAATTCCGCACAAAAACGTGGATTTTATGCGCGAATACGAATCCCTACGTCACATGTCGGTTTCGCAGTTCGAGTGGGAAGGCAACGAACATTATTTTGTTCCACATCACGCCGTTTTTAAAAATGGTAAGATACAGGTGGTGTTCGATGGGTCGGCGCCGACATCTTCGGGTGTATCCTTGAACGACGGCCTGATGTCGGGACCAAAGCTTCAGGTAGACATCTCGGAAATCTTAACTGGGTTCCGTCGCCACCAGGTTGTATTTGTGGCTGACATTGAGATAATGATCCATTAGGTCATCATCATGATACATGAAGATAGGCGGTTTCAGCTCATTTTGTGGAGAGAGGATCCGGCCTCTCCACTGGTGGTTTATGAGCTCAACACCAATACCTACGGGCTAAAGTCGATCCCGCTTATAGCAGGTCGCTTGTTTCTACAATTGGCTGATCGTGAGCGTCTGAATTTCCCGCACGCAGCTGCTGTCTTCTCTTCTGAAGCCTATTTAGACGATATTTGTACGGGTACTTCGTCTGTGGAAGAGGTGTTAGTCCTGAGGGATGAGCTAATCGGCTTGTTACGGGCAGGTGGTTATGACCTGAGGAAATGGATTTCCAATTCCTCTGCCGTCTTGGAAGACTTGCCGTCAGAACATCAGCAGGAGCCCCACCTCTTCCAGAATCCTGAAAATCCTGACTCTATCGCGTTCCTTGGAGTTCAGTATTGGTTGAACCGTCAGACACAATGAAGAAATGAAGAGGTGAACTAAGAGGCTGGTTCTGTCCACAGTAGCGCGCTTCTTTGATTTCAATGGTGGGTGGCCCCTGTAATCTTTTGGGCCAAATGTTGCCTATAGGAGCTCTGGATTATTGGTCTCGACTGGGTTACCCCGTTGACTGGAGACTTGTTGTCTTATTGGCTATAGTTTTATGCGACACTTTCGGACCTTCAACATATCTCCGTGCCTCATTCGATCTTGCCCCAGGTCGTTATTAGGCCAGTCTTTAGGGTTTCTCTGATGCGTTGGAATTCAGGTATGCGGATGTAGTTAATCTCTGCACCGTTGACGGCAATGGTCATGTCCCCGTCAGTCTGGTGGTCGCAAAGAGTAAGTTTGCACCTTTACGGACAAAGTTAACAATCTCCAAGCTGGAGTTGTCAGGAGCTGCATTGTTGATTCGACTCCTGAACCATGTCTTCTCCACCTTGGGATGATGGGTCCAATTTGACTCCGTCACGGCATTGACTGAGAGCCAAATCGTTTTTTCTTGGCTTAAGGCGTCCCTTTATGCCCTCCGTGGCTAATCTTGTCTCCCAAATCCAGTCGTCTGTGGTGTCTCTGGATTGACGTCACGTGCCAGGTTCCTTGAATCTCTTGAATTGCGCTTCACAAGGCCTGATTGCCTCGCAAATCATTAATCACCCGCTCTGGTGGGGTACTGACTAGCTGGCCTCTCCTGAAGACACTTGGCCTCCTACAGTTGTGGAGTTTGTTGTGTGTTGTTAGATATATATTAAGGACCCTCTCCTACCCTCTTCCGGGGTTAAAGGTCTTTGCTGTGGAGCAGACTTTGGATCACCGAATTTCCTGCTTAATTGGTTCAGCTCTCTCAACAAGCTCGTTGGTGTCGCCAGTTGGATTAAGAGGTTTCTCCACAACTCACGGAACAGGTCACAGCCAAGGACGATTTCAGTCTTTTCTCTGTTACAGGCCCAGTCGTTTGGAAAAGCAATCGGTCTTCTCCGTTCAGAGAACGGGAAATAGCAGGGAAGCCTTGCTCCACTAATTTTTTTCTTGACGAGTCGGAGTTTTTGCGAGTGGGTGGTAGGCTTCGCAACTCAGAATTGCCCTATGGGGCTCGGCATGCTCTCTCATTCTTTTTCAGTCATTTTGTTGAGTTGCTGATCAGGGACCGCCATGTTAGGAACTGTCATGCCGGTCTCAACGCATTGCTGACTTGTCTGCAGCGAGATTTTTGGATTTTGTCCGCCAGACGAGCAGCTCGGAGCGTTATCTTTAAATGTATCCCTTGTTACAGGTTAAAGGGAACCTTGACCCAGCCACAAATGGGTCAAAATCAAAATCAAAATCAAAATTATTTATTCAGTTTAGGCTACAATAATTTAGCACTACGCCATCAGTTCGTAAGTCTATAGGGCGGGAGACCTTGTACTGAGTAGAACCGGCACGAAACTCAGCAAGGGCATTTCTTTTCTCCCTTTCTCTTACAGCGTCCACTTAAAAATATTGGAAAATCCTCTTCCTATCATAGAAGGACACTTTCCATTACAAACATAAAATACATAAAATGCACAAGCACAGAAAAAAAAAGTATCTAATTGCAAAATTAAAAAAAAAAACAAAAAGACAGTTTATGTACCTATTCATCACTTGGAAATAATCAATGTCTTACAGTATTGATAAATAAAACAAGAAAGTAAGACTAAATACAAGGATACAAAGAAGTTTGCAAGAGCAGACCAGTCTCCACAGTCGGCACCCGTTCACGAGTATGACACATGAATCAGCCATCGCTTCGCTCAACCATGTTTTAGGGAACATAACGACCCGAGGTCGGAAACGTAACACACGGGTGACTTGCCGTCCGAGCGTGTCCGGCCCGCTCGACCTTTCGCTAAAGTTGGGTTGGATTTCGCGAATGTTATTGGTGAACACGTCAAGTGTTCGCAATGCCCGACAGGTTAAGGCCTATTAAATAATAATAATAATAATAATTTTTATTGGTCAAAATAATTTTTGCAGTGCTTTTAGTTACAATATGTTAAATTAATAAAAATATAATAAATTAAAAAGCAAAATTTATGCGTCTTCGTTTGTTTGTTTTCCATGGCTGAGGCCTTTGTCGCATGAATGTCGCGGTTTGTCAATCGGCGTGGACTCCCTCACTTGATTCGCTCGGACTGTGGTACCAACTTTATGGGTGCAGATAGTTGTCTGAAGGAGGTCCTTCAGTTTTTGTCCGACAATCACATTCATATCGATTTGGAGTTGTCCAAACGGGGCGTGACTTGGATTTTTGATCCTCCCGGCTATCCTTCGTGGGGCGGTATTTTTGAAGCAGTTGTCAAGGTCAAGGTCGCCAAAACTCACCTCCGTCGTGTGATTGGTGAACAGAAGCACTGTAAACAGAACTTTGTCACCAGCTGTAAACAATAAATCGCCCGCCCAAACAGTGTCATACGAGTGATAGTATTACTGATGTTGGAGCGGCTTCATCCCCAAAATCAAGAAAGTGTCTTTTTCTGAGGAACTTCAACAAGAAGGCGAATGGACAGAGCCTAGAAGGAGCGAAGAATGGGTGCTTTACCAGAAAAAAACGTCTGAGAAACCGTTTTATTAATCAGAAAGGCATTGCATCTGTTGAAACTCAACATAAATGTCCATTTAAAGCAGCAGAAACCAAAGTGCCTTTATTTATCTCAAACTATAGTTTTTTTTATATGTATAGATGTAGATGCATACAAGCGTCTCTGAACAAGATATTATAAAATATATATATGACAAAACTGGAGAAACGGTTGTGTGTGAGTGAGTGAGTGTTGTGAGTGATTGTAAAAATTAAAATGAAACAGCAAAGAGTCTACAACGCCGACAAACTTTTTGTCACTAAATATAAAATTGACACATTTCTAGATAACAAGCTGTGGCCAATGGGTATATCGTTTAAACGATTTGTAAACTGCCAAAGCACGGAGAGGCAACCATACAACAAGACACATAAAATTAAATTAAAAAAAAATTAAATTAATTAAAATAAAATATAATATTATTACATAAAATATTTAAAACTTTAATAACTACTTATTGAATATACCGTCTTAATGGATATATACAGCAATCTGGTCAGTTTTAACTGTAAATCTTTAAAAAGATCAATCAAAATGGAAGGAGTTAGGATGTTGTGCCAATCAGCTGATGTGGTAACTCTCCAGGAGACATGGTTACTGCCACAGGATCTATTACTACTCAGCACTATTGATGACCAGTTCGGGTGCACAGGGACGTCTGCAGTCGACACGATGGCGGGCCCTTTGAGCGGTAGGCCCTATGGTGGTGTTGCGCTGCTATGGCGCAAAAGTGCCTTCGACACAGTGTCGCTTATACAGTGTGATAACGTGCGAGTATGTGGAATTAAAATAACTGTAAGTAATAGCTCAATAATCATATTCAGTGTTTATATGCCTGTAAACTCTTATGATAACACTGTGGAGTTTACTGAATGTCTCAGTGTTATTCATTCTATAGTCGAAGTAGAGGAGAATAAAGGTGTTCGGGCTGTTTATATATCAGGAGACTTTAATGCGCATCCAAACGAATTATTTCACAAAGAAATGATAGAGTTTTGTCAAGATTATGATTTGTTATGTGTAGATATTGATATGTGTGCTAGCAATACATATACATATCATAGTGACACTCAGTCTGCTCGAGATACAGTCGTTGACGTGACAGTTCAATATGACGTGTACTGGTCTGATCACTATCCACTCGTACTTCAGTGTAACCTTAACAAACTAAAGCCTAAAGTCACTGAATTCAAATTGAATAAACAAGCCAATAAGGTTATATGGGGCGAAAGACATGTAAAACAAATCAATCAATATCATGACATTTGTAATTCTAAATTAAAGCTAATAGATTATCCAAAAGAACTTAGTGAATGTAGTGCTAACATGTGTAAAAACAAGGAACATTGTACTGTCCTCAATAACATGTATTTTAACACTGTAGATATTCTTTCACAGGCAGCTATTGTTACATATAGGACTAAATGCCGTAAGAAGGGGGGGTACATAACTGGTTGGACAAATTTGGACCCACACCGTGAGGCGCTTCTTAAATATAAAATGTGGATTTTAGCTGGTCGTCCGGATAATGGCAAAGTGTTTAATGAAATGAGAGAGGCAAGAAAACACTTTAAAGCTAAATTAAAGTGGTGGCAGGATAGGCAGAACCAACTTAAGATGGATCAACTTGCCTCTAACCATTCAGCCAGGTATTTCAAGACTTTTTGGAAAAACACCAAAACTATGAATGATGGTTCGAACCTTCCGACGTGTGTGGGTGGCGCAAATGAACATAAGGATATTGCTGAAGCTTTAAGAGAGTATTTTTCAGAACGATCGTCGACTTCGAGCTCCGTGATGACGACAAAGGTGTATGATGGTGAGACCAGAATAACTGAAAGTAATATAAAAATACCAGCTAAGAGTGTGTCTAAAATTATCAATAACATGCAGCGTGGAAAGTCTCCAGTGGTCATGATGGTCTCAGCATCGAACACTTTAAATATGCAGGAATACATCTTCCTCGGGTTCTTTCATTATTTTTCACCATGTGTGTTGCGGACAGAGCTAGTGGACTGTAGGTTTATAGAAATGTGGGCTCTGAAAAAGCCCACTGTAAAATTGAAAAAATGAAACAAATTGGATTCTGCTTGCAACAGCTTATAATTGCCTTAAACGCAATTAACACTTATATGGACAACTCATTTAACATTTTTCAAAATAATAATTTACAAACACTTATCTATAAATTACAAACACTTTCTTTAAAATCGTGATTTTAATTAACGCTTCACTGATTTTACTTAACTTCTACGAATTTTCTTGATTTATAAAAATGTTACTTCTTTCTTGAAGTAATCTTGAGTTATAAAAATGTTGGTTCTTTCTTGACATATATATATTACTTTGTTCTTTCTTCAGTTGGTTTCTTCACTTATTTTCCTGGAACTGTTGAACTTTCACTGCATACTGTATGGAAATTGCGTCTCCTTTTACACTTTTTGGTCTAGGAGGAAATGTTCAAATCATTTATTTTAGACCAATCAGAGAACGTTGTTTTTATTTTGGAAACCCAATAACCAGTTCAAACCGTTATTTTCCAGATTTTTACCTCGAACTTTCTAATTTAATATTTTTCAATGGTGTTTTTGTTCCGAGCCATTCTCCCACTTTCGTCTGTGCTCTGATTGGCTGCTCATTTTCATATAAATATGAGGCTTCAAAATTTGTTTTTAGTAAAAATTTTGACTTTTTACATTTTTTATTTTACTACTACGTCAGTTGTGTTTTGCATAGTATAAAAAATTAATTGGCATACATTTATGTCTAGAAATGAATGCGTGAGAACCAAAAAACACATGTGGTTCACTTTACAGTATTGCTAAAAAATCGAAAAGTCACGTTCTGACAGTAGCTCCACAGAAGCCGTGACATTTTCAGGAACTAGCAACTTTGAGTTTTGATAAAACTAGTTGTGTAGTTTTTTGCAAGTTCATTTTTTGCGCGTATGTCGACGGTGCAACGTTACTGTTGCTGTCCATCCGTAACACTCCCCTCGGCGCAGCTTGTCGAAGCCTCCTTGGTACACTGCAGGACGGCTAGGCGACTTGCGGGGCGGCGTCTTAAGACGCCTCCTTTTATGCGTACGTCTGTGTAATGTACCTCCCATTTTTTCCGGAGGGCGACCAGACGGTTGCTGTCGTGGTTCATTCAGCCACGTGCCCTTCTTCCTTTTCTTAAGGCACTGTATTTCTTCACAAAAAACTTCTTCATATGCCTTTTGAATGGCAACTGGTTTAGCCTCTTCAAAATGGCTAACATTTTTACTGTCGGCGACGCTTCGTTCTGAGAGGTCGTGCGGACTGCCATCTTCATTGGCGTTATAAAATTCATGCAGCTCTTTTTTCTTTAAAGAGCGTGCATCTAAATTGCTATTGCGCGGGAGTTGTGAAGTCTTCACGTTCAATTTTTTCAGCCTTAGGCTTTGGTTCAACTGAAGCTTTCCATTGATAACTTCTCTTTTGGTTGGCGTACGCCGTTGTTGGCGTACCGCTTGTGGTGCGCGAACAAGTTCTTTATTCTGGCACTCGCTTTTTATTTCGCCTTGGCGCTCGGCCTTTGCTGGTTCAAAACATGCGAGCTGCTCTCTTTTCTTAATAGAGCGCGTCTTCAAACTAAAACTGTGTGTGACACGTGTTGTTGTCACGCTGTTCGATATCTTGGGCCATCTCACGAAGTCATTCGTTTTATTTTCTGATGGACTTTTGTTTAAATGAAGCTTTCCTTTGAGAGCTTCGCTTTTGGTTGGCGTACGCCGTTGTTGGCGTACCTCTTGTGGTACGCGAACAAGTTGCAGCTTGAAGCCCAATTCATCAGTGTGGGCATTGTTCAGCAGACTCAATGTTTTTTCAATGTGCTGCCCACTGACTTCAAGTCGTACGTCAGAACACGACATGTCAATTTTTGACGTCATGTTTGCTGGTTCACAGCTTAGTGGCATCTTCATTTTACCTTGCCACTGGATCATATTTTGTATCTCGTCCATCACTGGTTCAGTGTACCTTCTATCAAAGGCGTGATGTCGATCCTTTAGCTTGACAGCGAAGTCGTTGAGTTCTGTCAATGACGGCCTGGGGCGTTGTAAGTGCCGGAGGTCGCTCAGAAATCCATTGACTAAGATCTCAGGTCTTCCATATATTTGTTCAAGCGTCTTCAAAATTTGGTCGGGGTCGGCAGCGGTATAAAGCAACGCCGACACCGATTCACGCGCTTTATGGCGTAGGCAAGAACGAAGTCTTGCTAGGTTCTCTGCAGGCGAAAATTTGTAAAGCCAGGCAGAGTCCCTAACTGCTGCCATGAAAGGCAGCCATTCGTGACGAGCGCCACTGTAAAGTGGAAGCTCAAGGACTTGTCTTTGTGGCGACCTTGATGTCGCTAAGTCCTTCAATGCATCTGCTTGATCACATCTTCTTCTCGAGAAGGAGCGGTCACGTCGCTCCCCCCCTTTCATCCCTCCGTCGTGACCTCTTCTTTTTTGATAGGCAGGTGTCCCAAAGGAGAAGCGGTTACGTCGCTCCCCCTCCTCCATCTCATTATGGTACGGCTCAAGATTGCCGCAGTCCCTGTCAGCAGACGCATGCCGAAGAGGATATGGTAATTGCAGTAACGCAGCATGTCCCTCTTCCTTGTTCGGCGATACACCCCCTTCCGGGTGTCGTTGACTGATGTCATCCTCAGCCTGTGTCGTACGTGGGAGCAGAGGACATTCCAGGTCCCCGCCGGCATCCACGCGACGTGCAAAAGTGATGCCGAGGTCATCCTCAGCCTGTGACGTACGTGGGAGCCGAGGACGTTCCAGGTCCCCGCGGACTTCCACGCGACGCCGGTGTGGGGGGCCTTGGACCTCCCTGTGTGGGTTGCTAGGGTGCCAGCGTGGGGGGCTCAGTAGCGCCCCTCGCTTGGCGGTGTGGTGTGAGCGCAGGGTGCTCATATAAGACCCACGCTCCTCTTCAATACGGCGTAGGCGGCAGGTGGTACCACTTTTATCTGCGACGCCTGGCGTAGAGAGCTCCATCGACGCTTTACTTTGGCGCCTCGAGCTCCCCTCCCCCCGTATGGGAGAGACGTTGCGTACCACCGACCTGGCCGTGGCGACGCTATCGTGAGCGTCGTTATGTGTGTCTAGTTCAACCCGTGATGCAGTGAGAGTTGACCTAGCTTTAGTTCCCAGTGAAGAATCGTCATTTCTTATTTCTAAAATTTGAAGCTCAAGCCGTTTTTTAATAATGTTTTCTTGAGCTTCCATACTTTCTTTTGCCGGTTTCATACGTTTATTTTCCGATTCTATACGTCTTTTTTCTACCGCTCTTTCGTACTGCAAACGTTCCGTACGGAGCTCCGCAATTTTTTGCAACGCTTCGAGTTCCGCACTCTGTATACGCACGCTGGCCGACGAGCATCCTGTCCTCGTCGACACAGCACCGACAGCGCTAGACGCCGTCGTGGGGCGTACCGACTCGGGTACGTTAATCCCCCGTTCATCGTGGCCAGCCTTTGACGCGGCTTTTTGGCTACGTGTGTTAGGCATTGCACTTTTTATTTTTTTAAATAAGCACAACAAAATTGAATCCCAACACGAACACAAATGCACATACACAGTAAAATTTAAACGAGCACAAATATCAAATATGAGAACAGATAGTTGTATGGAGTTACACCTTAGTACTAACACATAAGCAAAATATTTCAGAACAAGAGAAAGAACCCAAATATTTAAAATTAAAAATAAGTGTTACGGAGCTTGTCACGTATACACATATATTTAAAAATTAGGTGTACGTAGTTACACAGATTAAATAATTTAAAATTATTTAAACAATTAAGAAGGCGTGGCTTGTACAATTTACGTACATACACTTATTCAAAAATAGCCACACCAAAATACTAAATACACTTATGCACACAGTATTCAAAATTAAAACAAGTACTCGAAATTTTACAGAGTACAAGTTATTCAAAAATTATTATTCAAATCGTTGGAATAATAATAGTAAGTACACGAATGTACAAAATAGGCGTACGCGTATCAATTAAAATAAACACACGGAAATAGGTACGCGTAGACAATAAATTCAAAAATATTGTTTTTCAAAGAATATTGAAAAAACAATCGTTAGTAGGTACTCGAGTTGTACCAAACACATATACGCACATCAATTAAATAACCACACGGAAATGCGCGTATAGACATACAATTTTAAAATATTTTTGAGTCTTCAAAACTATTGAAGTACTCTTTGTACTCGAACAACTTTGTGGTGAACTCGCACAAAGCACGCGTAGCTATGTACACATTAATTGAAAATAGCTACACGAAAATACACGTATACATAAATTCAAATTTTATCACTCAAAAAAGTATCGAAGTGATAAGAAGTACATAAATTGCACAACGTATGTATACGCACATCAATTTATATAAGTGCCTACAAGAAACGTATACATAGATTCAAAAATGTTATCACCTCAAAGAAAGTTAAAGTGATAAGATAAAAGTACATAAGTTGTACAACATATGTATACGTACAAAATTTAAAATAGGCACGCGGAAGTACTTGTATACATAGATGTGAGAATATTATTACTCAAAAGAATGTTTAAGTAATAATAACAAGTACGCAAAGGCGTACCACATATGTACATACGTACAATAATTTTAAAATAGACGCTCGAAAGTACGTACGTGCACACGGAAATGCGCGTGTGTAGGTACATAAGTTTTAAAAATTATTCACTTTACAGTATTGCTAAAAAATCGAAAAGTCACGTTCTGACAGTAGCTCCACAACACACATACATCACCACGTCATCATATCATTCTCCATAGTGCATAATCCTTCCAAAGTTCAAAAAAGTGTATGTGCTTCAAGAGAATATTTTCTGTAGACGGCGGACGTGCGTGCACAGACGAGACTAGGTGTTGTTCGTGTTCTGCGTGTTTGCGCCTACGAGTAAAGCGCTTGAAGTTAGACGGTTGCCGCTTTTTCAGCGGCTTTTTCGGCGACTTTGGTAAGCGCTTTTATTTCCTTTTTGCTCGGCAATTTTACTTGCCGCGGATCGTTAGGTCGTCAGTTTCTCAAGGGCGGCCCCTCCGGGGCCCCCCCGCACTTCTGCCTGTCGACGTAGAGGTATGTTTTGTGTAGTTTCATAACTTTTAAATAATGCCGCCCCCCGTAGCAGCTCCCCCACCGGTGCGCAGAGGAGGCGTACGCAAACGTAGCGTATGGCTACGTTCTCAGCCCTCCGCCGCCGTTGTGGCGCGTAACCTTTTCACCGGCGAAATATCAGCCGCGGACTGGCCCTTTTCGGTCGCGTTCCCACCCTCTCGGCCCCCGTCGAGGACCTCTATGGCCTCGGCCATATCACAGTCGTCGGTATATTCGGCTTCTGAGTCCGGCGACGAAATCTTTAGGGATGAGGACCTCCCTACCCTGCCGTCAATGCTATCTCCTATTGAGGACACCCCGCCCCGGCCTGAACCACAATCATCATCGCCCAAACAAGGCAACAACATAAGCCAGATAAGTAAGGTAACGCCCCCAATGACAATACAGCGGAATTTGAACCCGCCCTCAATTCCCCTGCCGCAGCGAGACCCTAGGGTACGTGGCAGAGATGTTAGGCCGAGACCCTTCTCACTCAGCCCATCCAAGGACCCCGCCGAACGTGCCCGACTTGAGGCAAGAGAAGCCATTGCCGATCGGCAAAAGGCTCTCGCCAATCAGCCATCGACTTCAAAAACCGCTGTAGAGGTGCCCCATGACCCCCCCCCCCCTGTTGAAGGGATGGAAATTGCTGAAGTCACCCCCCCTCAGCCTGCCGCACCCCATGCGCCAGCGCCGCCAAGCGGTCGATCCTATGCCCAGGCAATAAGCGCCCAAACCGCTATAGCCCCGCCATCGCAATCTGTCGCTCAGCCGGCTAGCGTTGATGCCAGTGCCAACGACAAAAAAGTCAAAAAAAGTCACCCCCCATAGTCGTAGAGTCCCTCCCCCAGTGGTCGACGCATCTAAAAAAGATGCACTCTATATTAGGCCACGCACCCAACGCCCGGCCGTTTGGCAAAGGGGTACGATTTTTCCCTAAATCGCCCCTAGAGTATCGCACGGTAGTGGCCTATATAGACGAGCTGTCTAAGCTGGACCACGCAGTATCTTGGTACTGCTACAGCTTAGACAGCGACCGACCACATAAAATTGCCATCAAGGGGCTCCCTCAGGATACCTCGCTTGCCGAGCTTGCTGAGGACCTCGCCTTCGCCGGCTTCCCAGTGTCGCACGTGCGGCAAATTCCTGCAGTTAGGGGTCGACCCAACTGCATATATTATGCCCAGCTACAGCTCAGGCACACTTCTGCGGAGCTGCAACAGCTGTACGCAGTTAACGAGCTGCTCAGCATGCCTGGCATAACGATCGAGGCTTGGCGTACTCGCCCCGGTCCGGCACAATGCCATAGATGCCAGGCATTTGGCCATGTCTCCTCTAACTGTCACCGGCCAATCAAATGTGTGCGCTGCGGCGGCGAGCACCCGGCGTCCGACTGCGATCGGCAATCGGTTGCAGTCAAATGCGTAAACTGCAGGCAAGCGCACACAGCCAACAGCCGCTCGTGTCACGTTTTCCGGCGCGAGGCGAGACGTAGGGGGGTGACCATTAACCCTCCGTTGCCCCGTAACAAAGCCCAACGGGCTACAAATTTGCCCCCGCCTTCACCCACTCCCCTGCAACAATTGCAGCCGCAGGAGTATGACTTATCCTCGGGCGCAAATTTAATGCCCCCCGCCAACCCCCCCACCGACAGATCCCAAGCTCTCGGGAGAAAAAAGAGGCCACGCCGGAAAAAATCCGCCCCGCAACCCACAACAACGGTTCCGACTAACACTGCGGTAGCGCCGGACACACAATTTGCCCCCTATATTCTTATGCCCCCCCCCCAATTTGCGGACCCCCCGCAACCCCCCAATACGTCTCAACCACCCACCACCAACCAACCGCCAAAATCAAAATCACGCACCGTCGCTGCCCAGCAGCATCAACCCCCCGCGCAAATTCGGCCTAGCGGCACACAATACACACAGGGCCCACCCCGCATGCAAGCTGGTGCCCTAAACGTGGCTAGAGCCGCAATAGCGGCACTAAACGCGGCCATAGAGGCCATCGCAGCCGGCCAAAATCCGTTGCCAGCCCTTTTTAATGGATTGGCACAACTCACCACAATTCTCACGTGGGAATTTAATGGGGCCTCATCGGGGCCTTAAATTGAGAATTGTGTACTGGAACCCTGGGGGCATAACTGGCAAGACAGCCGCCCTCAGAACGTTAGTCCAGGAACACGATGTTCACATTGTGTTACTGGGCGAAACGAAACTCCGAGGTGAGAATGAGCTCCGCATTCCAAATTTCTTCACCTATAGGCGAGACGAAATTTCTCCCGCTAATATGGCCTTCAGGGGTACGGCTGTATTAATTAGACGTGACCTTATTCACGAATTATTACCCCTTCCCCTTTTTACATACATTCGGTCTATAGGTGTAAAACTAAAGGTCGGCAATGCGGAGCTTAAAGTCTTCGCCGCATATAAGCCACCATCAACCCCCTTCGATCCAAGTGACATCGACAATATCTTTTGCGATGCCACCCCCACACTAATTTTAGGTGACCTCAACACCAAACATCAACACTGGGGTTCACGAATTTCATCCAAATCGGGTCGTGAACTAAAAGCAGATGCTGAGAGCAAAAACTATTTAGTCATCGGTCCAGGATCACCAACGCACTACCCCTCTACTGACAATCACGCACCGGACGTATTGGACATCGCATTAGCCCACAATATTAATAGCTGGTCAATGTCGTTAGAGGTCCTCCACGACACTGACACTCAGCATCTGCCAATCTTATTGGTCCTTGGAGTGTCCGCAACTGGTAAACCGCTCCCCAACCCCCGCAGAATAACAGACTGGGCCACTTTCCACCGCGCCATGCTGGACTATAAACTCCCGGCTGGTGGCATTACCACTCCCTTACAAGTCGAAGAGGCAGTTAGTACCTTCACAACTGCCATTGCACAGGCTCTAAGGGAGTCCACCAGTGTCTCAGCCACAGCCTCTGGTAAGCAGTTGCTACCGGCGCACCTGCGCGCTAAACTTAAGACTAAGAGGGACCTCCGAAAGCTCTGGTGCGACACTCGTTGCCCAGTGGTGAAGAGGGACCTCAACAAGATTAGTGCGGAACTGACAGCTGAAATCAGTAACTTCAGACAACACTCATGGGACCAGGTTATATTCAAAGCCAGTGAGGACGACACGGCACTGTATCGCTTGGCCCGTCAAATAACCAAAACCCCCGCCCCAATTTGCCCTCTCATCGATACCGCTGGCATTCGCCGTTACCACGCAGTGGAACGCGCGGAACTTTTTGCGGACCACTTTGAGGACCAATTTCAACCGAACCCCATTATCGACCCTGTCCACACGTTAGGAGTTACAGAACGCGTAAAGCAGTTTCTCGCGGCCCCAGCCCCACCACTCAGAGGTGATTACTTTATCTCGCCTAAAGAGGTTAGGAAGGAGGCCTCTAAGCTTAACAAGCGCAAATCACCCGGTCCCGACGAGATTCCAAACACAGCGATTATTATGCTGCCTAGGAAGGGTCTGGTGGCACTCACCCGTATCTTTAATGGGATATTGCGCACTGGACATTTCCCATCTCCGTGGAAGATCGGCAAAATCATTGTTCTCCCGAAACCAGGGAAAGATCGTCATCGCCCAGAACATTACCGACCGATTACACTGCTGTCCAACTTAGCCAAGTTGTTCGAACGCCTACTTTTACTTAGGATATCCCCGCATATCCAGCTTAGGCCTGAACAGTTTGGTTTTAGAGACAGCCACAGTACCACTCTTCAGCTTGTACGAGTGCTCCATCACATGGCCTTCGAGCTAAACAAGGGCAGGCGCACTGTCGGAGTCTTTCTCGATATGGAGAAGGCTTTCGATCGAGTTTGGCACGAAGGCTTAATACACAAGCTGTTAGAGATGGACATCCCTCCGATGCTCGGGCGAGTAATAGCCTCGTTTCTGGACAAACGAAGCTTCTATGTCTCGGTCGAGAACAACCAGTCAGCATGTAAACCCATTAGAGCAGGGGTACCTCAAGGCAGCTGCCTATCGCCACTGCTATACGCGTTATACACCAACGACATCCCCACTCTCAGTGACTCCGGTCTAGCTGAAGGTGTTGAAGACGTCATCCTAGCCCTTTACGCGGACGACAGCGCCTATATGTCCTCCTCCCGCAAAGCTAGTTTAGCAGCCAAAAAAATGCAACGACTATTGGACACTTTGCCTGGCTGGCTGGACAAGTGGAGAATAGCCGTTAATGCCAGCAAGACATCAGCACTATTGACCGGCCTGCAAAAGTTTCTCCCACCGAAACTTGTGTTTCGAGGTCAAGTCATTGAGTGGCAACCCAGCGTAAAGTACCTAGGTTGTATTATAGACCGCCCCTTACGCATGCGCAAAATGCTAGACCATGTGTCAGCAGGCGCGGTCTGTCTCTCAGCCGCCGTCGTGGCGCGTAATTTGTTTACCGGCGAAATTTCTGCCTCGGACCGGCCCTTTTCGGTCGCGTTCCCACCCTCTCGCCCTCCGTCTAGGACTTCTATGGCCTCGGCCATATCACAGTCGTCGGTGTACTCGGCCTCTGAGTCCGGCGACGAAGTATTTCGAGATGAGGACCTCCCCACCATGCCTTCAATGCTCTCTCCTATTGAGGACACCCCGCCCCGGCCAGACCCGAACTCATCCACCTCAAATAAAGACAGTCGTACTAGCCAGACCAGTAAAACAACTCCCCCAATCTCGGCCCCAATAAGTACTAACCCGCCATCAATCCCACTGCCGCGGAGAGACCCAAAGGTTCGCAATAGGGACGTTAGGCCTAGACCTTTCTCACTCAGCCCTACGAAGGATCCTGCTGAGCGAGCACGCCTCGAGGCAAGAGTGGCCATCGCCGATAGGCAAAAGTCATTGACAATCCAGGAGCTCCCCCCCCCACCTGAGGGTATGGAAATCTCTGAGATCTCCCCCCCCCCAACCCGCTGCGCCAACTGCACCTTCAATTTCAGCGCCATCGAACGGTCGCTCTTATGCGCAGGCAATTAGTTCGCCTAAAACCGTTTCGCAGACCGAAAAAGCTCAGCCGCCACAACCAGTAAGTGCCCAATCAGCCCCTAAAGACAAAAACAGTCACCCCCCCATAATCGTAGAGTCCCTCCCCCAGTGGTCGACGCATCTAAAAAAGATGCACTCAATATTAGGCCACGCACCCAACGCCCGGCCGTTTGGCAAAGGGGTACGATTTTTCCCAAAGTCGCCCTCGGAATATCGTACGGTAGTGGCCTATATTGACGAGCTGTCTAAGCTGGATACAGCAGTATCTTGGTACTGCTACAGCTTAGACAGCGAGCGGCCGCAAAAAATCGCACTAAAGGGACTCCCTCAAGACACCTCGCTCAATGAGATAGCTGAGGACCTCGCCTTCGCCGGCTTCCCAGTGTCGCACGTGCGGCAAATTCCGGCAGTTAGGGGTCGACCCAACTGCATATATTATGCCCAGCTACAGCTCAGGCACACTTCTGCGGAGCTGCAACAGCTGTACGCAGTTAACGAGCTGCTCAGCATGCCTGGCATAACGATCGAGGCTCGGCGTACTCGCCCCGGTCCGGCGCAATGCCATAGATGCCAGGCATTTGTTTATTTATTTATTTATTTATTTATTTATTTATTCGGAAGACCAAAGGCTTAAGCTAATTCAAAAAAAAACAAAAATAAGTATTGGACGCCAAGGTAGGTCCTCACAATTAGTATCTGCATAACTATAAATTAAGTACGAACATAAAAAAGACAATACCTACTTAAAATATTTCAAAAACTATATAATTACATGTAAGATTATACGGAAATCCAAAAAATACAATAACCAAAAATTCTAAAATGCAAATTTAAAAACAAAAAACAAAAAAAAAAGATTATATTAAGAGTTAAGTTTAAAAAACTGATCAGTGAGTATACGCCTTACGCTCTCCACGCTCATGTCAAATAGATCTAAGTTTAAGGTTTTGCATAAATTATTAAATTTATTGCAGACGCGCCACATGAAGGAATTTTGTCTATAATTCGTAGTTGCAAAGGGAATAAATAGAAGAGGGTTAGATCTTATAATCACCTTAGGAACATTGAGGTGAATTTTGGCTAAGAGATACGAACAATCTACCACGCCAGAGGTTATTTTTAACAAATAAACAATATCGGCAATTTCACGACGTTTATAGAGGGGCAAAAAATGATGACGCCGACATGTGTCAAGGTAAAATTCAGATTTGAAGTCAAGTTTCAGGCGGTAGCACATATATCTAATGAATTTTTTTTTGAATATTTTCTATGCGTGAGATGTAGATGTTATATTTGGGGCTCCAAATTTGAGACGCATATTCAAGATTGCTGCGGACAAAAGTGCAATACAAGATTTTAAAAGTCTTCGCTTTTCTGAAATTATTAGAATTCCGCATCACGAATCCAAGTGCCTTAGAGGCTTTAGATACAATACCGTTAATATGTCCTTCAAAAAGTAACTTAGTGTCATGCTGAACTCCTAAATCACGCACAGTTGATGTGCGCACTAAGATTTTTCCCTTTAGTTTGTAATCAGTAACAAGAGGATTGACCTTACGACTGAATGTGACAGTTGAACATTTAAAAGGATTTAAGTCTAAGCAATTGGCAGTACAGTAGTCTTCAAGCCGAGCTAGGTCAGAGTGAAGGCTAGTTGCATCAGAGACTGACTTAATAGTTTTAAAAATTTTCATATCATCAGCGAAGCACAGTATTAGTGACGAGGACAAACATTTCTCTATGTCATTTATGAATATTATAAAAAGTAATGGACCCAACAAAGAACCTTGAGGGACGCCGCTAGGAATTGTTACCCAGCTTGAAATGTAATTGCTGATTACAACTGCTTGCGACCTATTGTCAAGATACGATGAAAACCATCTTAGAAGATCGCCCCTGATGCCTATGAGCATAAGCTTATATAATAACAATTTGTGGTCAATGCGATCAAAACATTTTGAGTAATCCGTATAGATTACATCTACTTGATAGCCTTGATCCATATTTTTAGTTAAATAGTCATTAAACAATACTAAATTTGATACTGTAGACCGGCCCTTGAGGAAACCATGTTGGGAAGAGCTGAAGGAGTTATTAAGCGCCGCATATAGTTGATTGTAAACTATTCTTTCAAAAATTTTTGCTATAATGCATAATTTTGATATCGGTCTGTAATTAGTTACGTTTGACCTAGATCCTTTCTTATGAACAGGTGTAATAAATGCCGACTTCCAGATAGTAGGAACTTTACATTCCGCAAGGGATTTTTTAAAAAGTAAGGAAATAGGAAGTGATATAGAGTTTGCAGTGGAAATGAGGAACTGAGCGGGTAAATAGTCCGGTCCAGCTGATTTTGAAGGATCTAGCTTTAAAAGCAATGTTTTCACACTGTCAGCTGTTACTTCAATACGATGTATATCTGAAATTGAATATTCGTTAGCGGTGGAACTAAATTGTTGTGATTGGGAGCTAGCGGAATGGAGAAAAGTGGAATGAAAATATTCAGAAAAGGTATTACAAATGTCAGGACCTGTATTGACTTGTTTGTTGCCATATTCCAGACAACTTGGAATTGATTGCGATTTAGATCTCTCTTTAATATAGGACCAAAATTTTTTAGGATTATTTTCGATAGAATTTTCAATAGATGTGATATAGGCATGATAACAGGCTGTTTCTAACGATTTCACCCTATCACGTAAAAGTTTATAAGATTCAAGGTCGGAACGGCTTCCGTAAGTCTTGAATTTCTTAAAAAATTTACGTTTCTCTCTTATTGATTTGATAAGTGCTGCTGAGTACCATTTCGGATATGAACTGCTAATAACCTTTACGGAGGGTACGTGTTTATTCCTTAGTTCCTCATATACGTTATAAAAATATGTAACAGCGTCATCTAGCGACCTAATCGAAATTTCGTAATTCCAGTCAATATCTAAAATACATTTGTTAATTAAGTTATACTTGGCCTTATTAAATATAAAATGAGTGAATGGGATTGGTTTTAGGTATACATGATCAGGGAATTCTAAATTAATAACGATGGCGCTGTGATGGGGGTCAGTAGGGACCAAAGGGTCAATGCATCGATGAACAATGGTATTATCGTTATTAGATAGCACTAGGTCTAAAAAACGTCCATATTTGTTACGCACACCATTAAATTGTCGCAAATTGTTTGAATTAATCTCATCTACAAGTAGGTACTCGTCACGAGATTGAACCTTAGTGGGCAGAAAAACAGAATTGCTACTTGATACCCACTCAATACCGCTCAAATTAAAATCCCCAGCAATAAAGAACATGTCGGATGGATTATCAGCTATAGTGATACTAAGTTTATCAAGATAATTAGATAATTGTTCCGAAAAAGAGTGAGCCACGCCTCCTCTAACTGCCACCGGCCAATCAAATGTGTGCGCTGCGGCGGCGAGCACCCGGCGTCCGACTGCGATCGGCAATCGGTTGCAGTCAAATGCGTAAACTGCAGGCAAGCGCACACAGCCAACAGCCGCTCGTGTCCCGTTTTCCGGCGCGAGGCGAGACGTAGGGGGGTGACCATTAACCCCCCGTTGCCCCGTAACAAAGCCCAACGGGCTACAAATTTGCCCCCGCCTTCACCCACTCCCCTGCAACAATTGCAGCCGCAGGAGTATGACTTATCCTCGGGCGCAAATTTAATGCCCCCCGCCAACCCCCCCACCGACAGATCCCAAGCTCTCGGGAGAAAAAAGAGGCAACGTCGGAAAAAATCCGCCCCCCAACCCACAACAACGGTTCCGACCAATACTGCGGTAGCGCCGGACACACAATTTGCCCCCTACATTTTTATGCCCCCCCCCCAATTTGCGGACCCCCCGCAACCCCCCAATACGTCTCAACCACCCACCACCAACCAACCACCAAAACTAAAAACTCGAACTGTCGCTGCGCAGCAGCATCCACCCCCCGCGCAAATTCGGCCTAGCGGCACACAACACACTCAGGGCCCACCCCATATGCAAGCTGGTGCCCTAAACGTAGCCAGAGCCGCAATAGCGGCACTAAACGCGGCCATAGAGGCCATCGCAGCCGGCCAAAATCCGTTGCCAGCCCTTTTTAATGGATTGGCACAACTCACCACAATTCTCACGTGGGAATTTAATGGGGCCTCATCGGGGCCTTAAATTGAGAATTGTGTACTGGAACCCTGGGGGCATAATAGGCAAGACAGCCGCCCTCAGAACGTTAGTCCAGGAACACGATGTTCACATTGTGTTACTGGGCGAAACGAAACTCCGAGGTGAGAATGAGCTCCGCATTCCAAATTTCTTCACCTATAGACGAGACGAAATTTCTCCCGCTAATATGGCCTTCAGGGGTACGGCTGTATTAATTAGACGTGACCTTATTCACGAATTACTACCCCTTCCCCATTTTACATACATTCGGTCTATAGGTGTAAAACTAAAGGTCGGCAATGCGGAGCTTAAAGTCTTCGCCGCATATAAGCCACCATCAACCCCCTTCGATCCAAGTGACATCGACAATATCTTTTGCGATGCCACCCCCACACTAATTTTAGGTGACCTCAATGCCAAACACCAACATTGGGGTTCACGAATTTCATCCAAATCGGGTCGTGAACTAAAAGCAGATGCTGAGAGCAAAAACTATTTAGTCGTCGGTCCAGGATCCCCAACGCACTACCCCTCTACGCACAATCACGCACCAGACTTACTGGACATCGCCTTAGCCCACAAGATTAGCTGGTCAATGTCGTTAGAGGTCCTCCACGACACTGACACTCAGCATCTGCCAATCTTATTGGTCCTTGGAGTGTCTGCAACTGGTAAACCGCTCCCCAACCCCCGTAGAACAACAGACTGGGCCACCTTCCACCGCGCCATGCTGGACTATCAACTCCCGGCTGGTGGCATTTCAACTCCCTTAGAAGTCGAAGAGGCAGTTAATACTTTCACAACTGCCATTGCACAGGCTCTAAGGGAGTCTACCAAAATTTCAGCCACAGCTTCTGGAAAGCAAATTTTACCGGCGCACCTCCGCGCCAAAATTCAACAAAAGAGGGCCCTACGTAAATACTGGTGCCAAACACGATGCCCAGCTGCAAAGAGGGACCTAAACAAACTTAGCGCCGAACTGCGGGCAGAAATCGCCAATTACAGGCAGCATTCGTGGGACCAATTGATTTTTAAAGCTAGTGAGGATGACACGGCTTTGTATCGCTTGGCCCGACAAATCACTAAAACCCCCGCCCCAATTTGCCCTCTTATCGACACCGCTGGCATTCGCCACGCACGCACGCCACGCAGCGGAACGTGCGGAACTTTTTGCGGATCACTTTGAGGACCAATTCAAGCCGAACCCCATTATCGACCCTGGCCACACGTTAGGAGTAATAGAACGCGTAGAGCAGTTTCTCGCGGCCCCAGCCCCACCACTCAGAGGTGATTATTTTATCTCGCCTAAAGAGGTCAGGAAGGAGGCCTCTAAGCTTAACAAGCGCAAATCACCCGGTCCCGACGAGATTCCAAACACAGCGATTATTATGCTGCCTAGGAAGGGTCTGGTGGCACTCACCCGTATCTTTAATGGGATACTTCGCACTGGACATTTCCCATCTTCGTGGAAGATCGGCAAAATTATTGTTCTCCCGAACATTACCGACCGATTACACTGCTGTCCAATTTAGCCAAGTTGTTCGAACGCCTACTATTACTTAGGATATCCCTGCATATCTAGCTTAGACCTGAACAGTTTGGTTTTAGAGACAGCCACAGTACCACTCTCCAGCTTGTACGAGTGCTCCACCACATGGCCTTCGAGCTAAACAAGGGCAGGCGCACAGTCGGAGTCTTTCTCGATATGGAGAAGGCTTTCGATCGAGTTTGGCACGAAGGCTTAATACACAAGCTGTTAGAGACGGACATCCCCCCGATGCTCGGGCGAGTAATAGCCTCGTTTCTGGACAAACGAAGCTTCTATGTCTCGGTCGAGAACAACCAGTCAGCATGTAAACCCATTAGAGCAGGGGTACCTCAAGGCAGCTGCCTATCGCCACTGCTATACGCGTTATACACCAACGACATCCCCACTCTCAGTGACTCCGGTCTAGCTGAAGGTGTTGAAGACGTCATCCTAGCCCTTTACGCGGACGACAGCGCCTATATGTCCTCCTCCCGCAAAGCTAGTTTAGCAGCCAAAAAAATGCAACGACTATTGGACACTTTGCCTGGCTGGCTGGACAAGTGGAGAATAGCCGTTAATGCCAGCAAGACATCAGCACTATTGACCGGCCTGCAAAAGTTTCTCCCACCGAAACTTGTGTTTCGAGGTCAAGTCATTGAGTGGCAACCCAGCGTAAAGTACCTAGGTTGTATTATAGACCGCCCCTTACGCATGCGCAAAATGCTAGACCATGTGTCAGCAGGCGCGGTCGCGTCACGGGCGTGCCTTAGACCGGTGCTTTCCTCTGACTTGCCACTCAGAACCAAAATTCGCCTGTACAAATTGTACATACGGTCGAGACTGACCTATGCAGCCCCTGCTTGGTACGGTCTTCTATCTTCTACCAACAAACTTAAGCTCCAGGGAGTCCAAAATAAGTCGCTGAGATTTATCACCGGCGCGGGACGCTACGTCCGCAACTCCACCATTGCTAGAGACACCAAAACCGAGCCACTCGCAGAGTTCATATCTGGTTTGTCGAAACGATTATTCACCCGCGCTGACAACAGTCATCATACACATCTCAGGGGCATAGCACCCCTACACGCCCGCCCGCCGGAAGGCAGGGCTCTCCCCCGAGAGCTTATTCCTGTGGGTGAATAAGTTTACTTATTCACCCTCCTACCTCCTTACCCTCCTCCCTTCACTTCATTTCATCTCATTTCATTTTTATTGCCCATCTCGCCTCTATTTTATTTCTGCTTTTATTTCTGTTTTTATTTCGCTTTTATTTTATTTTATTTTTCATTTTTTTTTTTTTGGTTCTGTTTTTTGCTTCGTTTTTATTTTATTTTAATTTCGCTCTTTTTCTTTTCTTTTGCTTTGTTTTTATTTTGTTTTTATTTGTTTTATTTTTCTGTTTTTATTCTGGCGCCTACCTAACATCTACTGTTTTCTTATCGCCTCTGGCGACAAAATTATTACCCACAAGGGGGCCTGAAAAGTAGGCCTCCTTTCTAATATTTCACCGGGGGTGTTCAGCACCCTCGAGCTTCTGCCCGGGTCATGGTGGGAGGTAAATTCCCCTCCCCCGACACCCGCACCTCAACACCCAGTAGGGTGTAAGAGAAGATACCCGCAAGTAGCTCCACAGAAGCCGTGACATTTTCAGGAACTAGCAACTTTGAGTTTTGATAAAACTAGTTGCGTAGTTTTTTGCAAGTTCATTTTTTGCGCGTATGTCGACGGTGCAACGTTACTGTTGCTGTCCGTCCGTAACAATGTGCATTGCTGACTCTTATTTACCAGAAGCATTAATACGAACCACAGTCGTTCCAATAGCAAAAAAATAAGACAGGTGACACCTCTGACCTGAGTAACTATCGGCCTATCTCACTAGCTACCACTACAGCGAAAGTGCTTGACAGTATTTTAAATAGCGGTCTCTCGGAATACGTCAGTGCAATGATGCCCAGTCCGGCTTTAAAGCAGGTGTCTCGACTGAGAGTGCAATTTTGACTTTAAAACATACTGTCCAGTACTATACTAACAGAAGTACACCGGTTTATATGTGTTTCCTCGCCTTGTCAAAAGCTTTTGATATGGTTGTCTACGATTTACTATGGGACAAGTTTGGAGACGCGGGTGTGCCGGCAAAGTATATAGCTCTGGTAAAATACTGGTACTCACAGCAGAAAAATCAGATAAGGTGGGCTGATGCTCTGTCGGAGGAGTACAGGTTGGAATGCGGTGTCAGACAAGGGGGCCTAAGCTCTCCTCTCCTGTTTAATTTGTATATTAACCAGATTGTTGAGAGGCTGAGCATGCATGTTGGTTGCCATATTGATGACACTTGTGTAAACAACATCAACTACGCGGACGACATGGTGTTGCCCAGTCCTTCAATAGGTGGTCTGAGGAAGCTTCTTTCGGCCTGCGAGACATACGCAGCGGCACATGGTCTTATATACAACAAAAACAAAAGTAACCTTATGGTTTTTCGTTCACCGAAGCATAAGCCACGCTTTGTGCCACCCGTGTGTCTAAAGGGTTTGCCATTTAAAGTGGTTGATAGGTTTAAATATTTAGGGCATGTCATCACGGAAGATCTGAAGGACGACGCAGATATAGAGAGGGAGCGTAGAGCTTTGACGGTGAGGAGCAATATGCTTGCCTGCAGGTTTGCTCGTTGTACAGCAGACGTTAAAATGACTCTGTTCAAAGCGTTCTGTCAGTCATTTTATTCATGCCACAGCGGACTGTGGGTGAGCTTTACGCGCCGAGCCTACAATGTGCTACGAGTACAGTACAATACTCATAGTGGTTCATAAAAAATACAAAATTTTAGTAGAATCCAGCCAAAAACATAGTTATAAGGCTGTGACATACGGACGGACTGACATGGCGAATTTATAAGGGTTATTTCGCTACGGAACCCTGTAAATTTTTTGGTCCTCGACTCGCCCCTTCTAACTTTAAAAATAAATCCGAAAAAAAACACGATAGATCTTTATAAATACTTAAAAAGCTACAATTGTTATAGAAAAAATCGGTTTAAAGGTTTATTTTGTAAGGGTGGGTCCCATACGTTGAACTGAGGGTTGCATTTTTCGGTCACCCATCTATGAATAGGGCTTTTTTTTAATAATGCATTTCAGGCTTTTCTTTTTTCAAAGATGTGTATTTTAAGAGTTATTTGCAACGAAAGTTAAAGAATTTGTGTCCCACTAACTTTTAAACTGCGTGCTCTAAAATCTAAAAAAATTACGATTGTAGGTCATTTTTAATAATTTCAACAAAAATCTATACTTATATTATAAAGAGGAAAGATTTGATTGTTTATTTGTTTGTATTGAATAGGCTCCGAAACTACTGGAGCGATTTGAAAAATTCTTTTACCATTAGAAGCCGACATTATCCCTGATGAACATAGGCTACTTTTTACCGCGAGAAAATGCTTCATTCCTACGGGAAAACGGGTAATAGGACAACGGGAAGTAAGAATTATCCTTCCGCACTTATCTTCACATAACTACTAACGGCTGGACCGATTGGGTCGAAATTTTAAATGTGTATTTCGATTGTTTCCTGAATGATTTAAAAATACAATTGATAGGCTGCTGTCGGTATGTCAACTACTAAACGGCTTGACCGATTGGGTTGAAATGTTGTATGTGTATTTTCATGGTTTCACAGAGACGAAAGTATTATGCCATTTAAGAGGAAAGATTGGATTGTTTGTTTTTTTCTATAATTGAAAAGTTGCCGTAAGAACCTATTCGAAAAACAAAATTTGGGCTGGCAGAAGCTAATTAGTTAATAATTGGATGAAAGTTTTCAGAAATCCGTAGTAATTTACTTTATACAGAACCCTAATTTAATGCGTCTTACAACAGTCACTTGGCCGGTTTTTTTATTGCATCTACTGTACCTTGTAACGATAACAACGTGTACTAACTTAGATTTTATCTTTTGTCAGAAAACTACGTAAGTTGTTTGTTAGAGCAAACTGGGAAAAGGGTAATATGTAAAACGGTCTCAAGTTAAATTGTACGAGATCTGATCTCTCCGCTCCGCTCGCAGATGGGTTCGTTCCCTCGACGGCTCCCGAGGGACTCACGGTACGAGTTCTCTCCGCCGCATTTATCTAAATCGAATGAAGTTGTTTCACTCATTCACGCAAAAAATATAATTCACGTTGATAATGTAATAAGATATTTTTACCAATCCCTTTTTTTTAGTATAAGATATTTTTATATTTTTACCAATCGTTTTATTTACAAAGTTAAAGGATTAGTGTGAGTAAGTAATTTTCCCTCTCCCCACGCTTATTCCTCCCTCACTCCTCTCCCTCTAACTTTAAAACTGTTTAAAAAATTGTACAAGCTGTAAAAGTGTTATAAAAATCTATCGTTATAAACATGATAGCTTTAAAAAAAAATTAAATGATAATAATATGAGTAAAAGTTACTAACTGAAAAGTACAATATATTAATTAAATAAAATCAAAAATAAATTATAATTATAAGCTACAAAACTCGATAACAAACAAAAAAACGCAACAAAAAGAAACCATGTTCTCAGAACATACAAAACTGTTATAAATACTTTGATGGAAAAATAAGTCGACAAGTTCTCCAGTTGTCCTCATTCTACGGCTCGCACTTGGCGGGTTTTTTCTTTCGATAAACTTCGTAATAAGGTATTGTTATGATCCAAAATAATAATGTTTATATTCTAATTTATTTTTATCTTAGTAAATTTTTTAAATTTTGTATATATCTGGCATGTTCCAGCCTAGCGTATTGAAATATCTAAATTTCATATTATATTACTTAATTTTTTTTATCGTCGGAATCATCCAGCAGCAGCAGCAGTCCATCCAAGCAACCAAGCATCCAACTTGCTACCTACATAATTAAAATATTTTGAAGATTATAGCCCCTACTGTATAATAATAACTTCAGTTTTAAAAGGAAAATTTAGAATAAAAAAACTATCGATCCAAAATCATCAAATCATGTTTCTGAGCTGACAAAGTCAAAAAGAAGATCTAGAAATACATGATGTTCTGTTTAAGATCCGTAGCTCTTATTGCTGTTGTGTATTTGTATGTTTAAATGACAACGTATCCTTTTTATATTCATAATACACGTATTTGCATAAATTTTGTGTATTAGGTGGCCTGGTTCTTGCTTTATTGATGGTAACTAACAGGTGTACACCCAGGAAGTGTCTTGTCAATTCTTTTTCCATTTGGCTTGTTTCCGAAGTGACAGTGCGTTAAATGGTGTGCATTTCTTGCCGGACTGTCGTGTGGGAGCTGGGCTACTTCATTATATACAACGTCTGTGGGTATGTGTATGCATATGGGCATGTGTGCGCATTTGTGTGATGCGCCCTCTAGCGTTTTCTCTCTAGCGCCGGGCGGCCGACAGTGGATTGCAGCGGGTTGTCAATACAATATTTATTATATTATTATACTGGAACTTACGTAATTTTATACATGTATGTATATATTTTCTAGTAATATAAATTTTTGATACACTGTTTGTGTTTTATGTATATTTATGAGTGTCTTTGTGTATCTATTTATATATGTACTAGTTGTTGCCAACGGCTCCGCCCGCGCTAGATTGTCGTAGGATTAATACGAACACTCCCGAAATTAAGTAAGAAAGTTGCAATAGCATGCTCTACCTGTGGCTATAGTTCACGCTCGTGGAATCTGGTAATTCCTGCATAAACTTCTATATTTACAGACTATAGGTCTAGCATTCGTCCTTCTTAGTCTCTTCAATTATCCCGGCGCGAATTTTTTAGCTCAATTGGATGCTCCTTTGTGAAGTGTTTCAAGGATAAACGAACAGACATATTATTACATTTATAATATATTAGCTTTGGTCCGCGGTTCCACCCGCCCTAAATTCGGTCTTGGTGTAGAATTTCAACGGCAAATCCTTAATTATGGAAAAAAACACTAACACTTGTCGTTTTCAAGTAGCTTATGTCCTTTCCCGGGACACAAACTATCTCCATGAAAAATTTCATCTTGATCGGTACAACGGTTTGAGAGTGAAAAGGTAATAGACACAGTTACTTTCGTATTTATAATTGCTGGCCGTGGTTAAAATTCTTAAGCAAACTGCATATGAGGCTTGGCCGGACCACAGCTCGTGTTGATAAGGATCCGAATAGTTAACTAAGAGATAATTATATAAAAAATTATATTATATGAATAAAGTACAATCGAAGTTTTATTGGAACTGCTTGAGTGTGTCATGCTCTCCCAAAGTGTCTCTGCGGTGGTGGCATGTGCGTCGGGTCGTTACGTTCCCTAAAACATGGTTGAGCGAAGCGATGGCTGATTCATGTGTCATATTTAACTTATGAATGGGTGCCGCCTGTAGAAGCTGGTCTGCTCTTGCAAACTTCTTTGTATTCTAAGTATATATATAAATATATGAACGTCTGCTGTGTAATATTATATGTTATAAGAATTTATTTTCTCGGGAGTTACTTTTAATCCTGTCACAAAATAAGAGAGACTTTTAACGTATCACATAGTGCCCCCCTATGCAATCAAAAAAACAATAGGCAATTGAAATATTACCTAAAATTTGAATGTTTTTTTTAAATCAAACTATTTACATTGTAAATCTTGATTATAAAGTGTTTCAATACAAAACATGTATTTATTAGTTGATACACTATAATATTATGTTTCGTTTGTGATTTTACAAAGATTACCTATTGGACGCACGCAATAAAACAGTATTGTGATTAGTTTGTAAAGCTAGTTGTAATTAATTTACTTGACAATTCGAAAGTGTTCTTAGTAACCCATTTGAATAAAAAGATTTCAATTGATTTTTTTTAAAAAATGTTCATTAAGGAAGCAAATTAAGCCAATGCCATAAAAGCCAGGTCGCTCTACTGGTGAACTTCTAATGTATCTGAAACACCGATGGGTTCTAGCTATTGAGAGTTGGGGAGAGGCATTGGCCTGTAGCCTGGTCATAGCGAAGGCGTTCAATCGGGTCTGGCACCGGGGTCTTTTATCGAAGTTGCCATCTTACGGAGTGTCCGAGGATTTGTGCAAATGTGTGGCTAGCTTTTTGTCCGGCAGACACATACGAGCCGTAGTTGACGGTAGTTGCTCTGATAGCGTGGACATTGCTGGTGTCCCGCAAGGCTCTGTGCTGTGTCTCATGCTGTTTCTACTGCATATCATTGACATTGTAGACATCAACAACATACACTGCAATGCGGATAACAGTACCTTTCCGTTGTGGAGGAAAAGCATGGAGAACTTGTGTCTCAAATCGAGACCACTCTGTCCAAGGTGTCTCACTGAAGACGGGAAAACTGGGTCCTATTCAACCCTACAAAGACACAAGTCTGCGTGTACACCCCTAAGAAAACCCCATTCACTGTGGTCCTACAATTCCAGAATATACCCTCTCCATCGCTGCTCTTGGCATTGGGATCCTTGGTTTTGAAATCTCCAGCGATGTCCAGCGGTGGAACTGCTGAGATCATTAGCTGGTGACTAAAGTATGGGGTTCTTTAAGACAAAAGTGTTTTTTTTTTTAAGTTATTAGAAGGGTCGGCAACGTGCGAATGATACCCCTGGTGTTGCAAGCGTTCATAGGCTATGTTGACCTCTTACCATCAGGCTGAAAAAAAAAGTGTTAACCGTAAGCTTGTTTGCTATCTTAGTGACAATAAAAAAAATGAGTTTCAACTGTCTAATAGAACATGAAATCGAAAAGGCTATTTAACGTAACTGTGCAGAATTTGATATTTCAGGCGGAAATTTGTGACGTTACATACTATTTATTGCCATTAAAGTATGGATAAAAAGAAGTAAGTTTCATTTTTTTAAAAAAAGTCGGATTTCGTAACAGTTACATCAAATGGGTTTAAAAACTGCAAAAAAAATATAGCGTTTTATGTGGTCGTATAATTCTTATTTACGAGTGACGTAACCTAGATAGATCGACGCAGTTTATTTTTTTGAGTAGGTAAGCACCAAAAAGTAAAAATACCTATTCTTGTTGGTTACGTCAATTAGCCTTTCTGCCATCTCGAATAATGTCGAATGGTCCAGTCGGTCGGTCTTGTAGCTATGCAAGCAACAAAACCCCTCACCTCATTTATTCCCCGCTTTCACATTTCTAGCTATCGACATGCTATGTGCAGGCAAAAATATTCCTTCATTAGCTTGCACTGAGCAACATGTACGGTACGCGCCCAGGTAGAGCAAATTAGTTATACAAATAAAACGTTGTAACAATAATACACACATAAATAACAAAAAAAAACAAACTGAACAAGATAGAAATTAATGGAAACTTAGGTATATTAAATTAGTCTATCAATGTTGGCAACAGGTTGGTCAGTCCACGCGAGTTGTCTATCACACACTCTGCGACTTAATAATACCTAATTTATACCTATTATTACACATATAAATTTACGCTAACTTATACTTAAAGATCACGTCGTCGTCGGCTAGTAGAGTTGTAAACAATTATGTATCAGAAAACATAAACAAGACGGGATAATATTATGTGTCAAAAACTATAAACAAACCAGGGTAATATTATAAATCAGAAAACATAAGCTAGACAAGAAAATATAATGCATCAGAGAGATAATATTATGTATCAGAAAACAAACAAACCAGGATAATATTATAAATCAGAAAACATAACAACACAGGATAATATTTTGTATTAAAAAACGTAAACAATTAACAAACATAGGCTGCGGTAACCGCTTACCAGGCGGGCCGCAAGCTTTTTGCCACCAGGATAATATTTTGTGTTAGAAAACATAAACAAAAGATAATAATATTAACTAGCATATAAACTGCACTGACTGAACGGAAGTATAATTCCAGATATGTATTATGCGTTTAAATACGACTCGGCCTATTGATTGCCGATTGCGTTTTAGTCGCGTACTAATGAGATACATCGCAAACACATTTTGTCAATGGCTAAAACAACATAGCACACCCAAAGTGGGAACGATCGATCTCACTCAGCGCGACGGCCGCCTTGTTGAACTGACGCATGACGCACTTTTGCAGGCGACACTGCAATATACACTTTATACTCTCGAGATAAGACTCAAAAGTAGATTACAAATTACAACACTAATGTGTTTTGATTGAACTGTTTATATTCTGACTAGATACTTGATAAGGTAGATAATATAATATTATTACCCGTATACATTCATATACATATACTAACATAATATTGCACGTGTTTCCAAAATATCCACTTGCATCAATGCTTTTATATTAGTTCAACGGTTTAGAGTACTCATAACCTCACATATTGAGAACGGACTCAATTACTCATATGTTAAAGGAGCTTTGCTGTTATTCTTAAAATCTCTTTGGTCCAGTATTTGTTCATTATTAGCATTTTTTGATTATATTTTAAGCAAAACATAAATAATACCGCACCAAACTTACAACAAGTGTTTGATATGTTTGTAAAAACGAGATTTCGGGCCTATATCCCTCTGAAATATGTATTATAAAAAGGTAAATCCGTAATAAGTATATGTCTAACTTTTTTTATTTTCCTCATAACTCCTAACATAAAAATAATACGCATATGTTTTTCATAAGTGTTCTAACTTTGGTCCTTCATGTAATTACATCGTACTGCTTTTTATGCACTATTTAATTAATAAACTTGGTATTTGAGTTAAAACATCATAACGGGATAGATGCCGATATGATGATGACATATGCGCTACATATGCTTCAGACCAAACCAAATCTTTTTAACAGATAACTCTATAATCACCATTATTATTTATTTATTAATGATGATCATGATAATTAATTAGATGGTTTTACTAGTTTACTGTAAATAGACATAAAATTACATTTTTTATCAAAACAATAACGGGCATTTGAATCATATAAACAAATAAAGCATACATTGAATTGTTTAAATGTAATAAATAAATTATCTTTTTTACATTAAATCTATAAATAATAAAATACATTCAACTACAGCAAGGGACAGCCCTTAGGGGCAACTATCCCGAAGCATATAAGGGCATAAATTCCTTTTGAATTAAACGACGATCTACGCCGATTTCATAAAAAAAAATTTTAGATTATTTTACGTACTTGTATCTACAAGTTATTTGGACTCTGACCAGTATTTGAGTATAGTGCTTATTAAAAACATTGATAGGATTTAGTCGTAACCTTTTCATAAAAAACTACTTAATGGGGATAACAAGATACCCATAAACTATCTTTGTGCAAAAAATCTCGTCAATTCCTAGCTCCCATGCTGAGTTATGGAAGAGCAAACCAACAAACGTAAAAACACGTAAATAGATAAAAGAACAAGCGCAGGAGAATTTTTACTAGCTTCGCTGAAACGAGCAAGGTCGTTGGCGTGTACACCAGTTTTAAGGATAAATGCCTTGGAAAAAAATATTAAATACGTTACAAACACTACTCATTATTAAAAAGTAAAAATATAATGAACTTACCTATTGACTTTGATTGGTTTTACTCTCAAAGTATAATAACAACTATTTTACTCATCACTGTCACTGTCAATCCTTTGCGTAAATGCACGTGCTAATGGTTTGTGGCAGACTAAAGTCAAGGAGGAAAACGTTTTCTCAAGCAATTATAATTATACTTACTCACGCTACGCTTTCACACAATTGTACAGAGGCATCTTGTCCGCCGGGGCTACATCCATGACCGTTTTTCAAGAAAATTCCAAATAATAATTAGAAATTTAAGAAATCCCTAACTAGTAAGCAACTGCATTTATTCAAAGGAAGGCTTCAGACCAAACGACATGTATCAGACGACTGGGAGAAGAAGTCTTCATTCCACACTAAATGTATCAAACGAGTGAGAGAAGAAAGCTTCAGTCCAAACTACTTGTATCATACGAGTAAGTGCAGAAGGTATCAGTCAAACTGCGTGTATCATACGAGTAAGAGAAGAAGGCTTTTATCCAAACAATATGTATCATACGAGTACAAGCTACATGTATGAGCTTCTCTTACACATACGTGTTGCGAGAAAAACTTGACAATTACCTCTCAGACGGATAATATGTTTATTTTCTATGGGTATTTCGTAAGCCAGAATAATACTTTTGGGTACTATCCCTTCCACACTAATATTATAAATGCCAAAGTGATTTTTTGTTTATTTGACCTACCTTCACAGGAATATAATTAAACAAATAAACAAATTTGTGTGAAATAAAGAGATAAACAAATTTGTGTGAAACAAAGAGATTAACAAATTTGTGTGAAACAAAAACATAAAGAAATAAACAAATTTGTGTGAAATTAACAGATAAACAAAATTGTGTGAAACAAAGAGCCTACAGTTAAATATAATTATAAAATCCTTCAGTCGAGGTACGAGTATGCCTTCGTTATACTGTATTTGTGATACAAATATTAAGTTAACATTTTTAAAAGTCTTAAGAAACTTGCGCACAATTTCCTACCTACGAGTATACAAGCGTCTGTTACTTTAAGCTTCACCTTTTCGCTCGGGTCATTGCTCCCAGTCTTTTAGCCCACGTAAATTAAGTCGTTAACCTTTGATGTGCCAACTTTGCAAATGCGAACAAAAATGCTAAATTGTAGCGTTTTTAATTAAGAAAATTTCTCACGCGTCTTTTAAAAGTAAGGTTTTTTTAGGGTTCTATAACTCAAAAGGAAAAAAATCGGCCAAGTGCGAGTCGGACTCGCGCACAAAGGGTTTCGTAACATTATCTATAATAAGGACCAGGTTGTAGTAGTATTGAAATTAAAGTTTTTAAAATGATAATCAAATTATTAAAAACTGAACTTTCAAAGCGAAAATTGCAAACTTATCTAGGCGTTCTTTATCTTTGAGACATCCAAACAACTTGCGCGCTTAATTGTCATTCGCTCGATTTGATGTTGTGCCAAGCGCGCCGGCTAGTCCAATGCGTCATTTGAACGTAACTATTGTTATTAATTTAAGAAGAATAGTCTTTAGAATGTTATAATTTTATTTCTCTATAATTATACATCGTTCATTTTATACCTGTTTTACAGTTGTACCTACTTCATAGAAGTAACTTTTAATGGATTTTTTACGAAAATGACACTTTTCCAAGGACATTTTATAACTTGGTCGACTATTACTCGTTAGCCTGTAAAGTGTACTTACCCGTGATAGTTTTCCTTTTAAATTCATTATATGCACTACCACCGTAATTTTATTTACATTTCCAAATACTATACTTTCACTGGTAGAGGGGGGGGGGGGGGACACTTGACTCTAACAAGTTCTCAACTCAGTTTATTCTACCACGTTGTCGGCTTGATCAATGTGTATATCCCTGCAAAATTGCAACTTTCCCGTATTAGTAATTTTTGAACTAAGCCGCGGACACACAGACAGACAGAAATGGCGAAACTATAAGGGTTTCTTGTTGGCTACGGAACCCTAAAAAGGACCCTTAAAGGATTACTTTGTGGCCCTTGTCAAGACTCTTATTTTACAAAACGCGTAGAAGTATCAAGTTGAACCTAATATTGCTAACCTATTAAGGCTGCGCGTCGCGGTTTTGGACGTCGCTTCACGATACCTATCGGACTGCAGCAGTAGTACGCGTCATTTTTTTGCTCATTTATCTCCGAGCTACACAGGAAGATGGGTGACAGTGATGAGGATTCTGTTACCATTAAATATATGATATGCACATAAATAATTACAGGTTAAAATATATTGTATAATAATATCTTTGTTCTACTAATTACATCAATCCCTTTTTCAATCCCTTTTTCTACCCATATATTATATGTTTTGCTGGTTAATGTAAAGATCGTGAAAATAATCAATTCCTCTTCGTTTTTCCTATACCACACTCATAGATATGCAAGTTCAGTACTATATACATATAGTACAGATAGGCAACGGCCCATACATTTACTGGAACACTAAGATTAGTTCTGTAATACGAGTGCGTGGCGCTAGTGCGCAAAACGGAAAGGATTTTTTTTTCTTAAATTCAATTATTACTAGCCAGCTTATAAATTACTTTTCTAATGTGGCTTTATAGATACCAAGTTCCATCCCAGACTAATATTTATATTGTTGTTCATCTACGAAGAATATAACAAAAGACGTAAAATCAAACAACGTTCTCAAAGTTGACATTGTTTATTCATAAATATTCGTGAAATGTACATTTATTTTCGATTTTCTTAAATTCTTAAGCTAATTACTTAGGCTGCAATTAATAATTATTAGACCATTTACGAAAGTTTTTGTTTAGTTTTGAACCAAAACTACAATGTAATATATAGTATAGTTTGAACTTTCATTAATGTTTTAAAAAAATATTCGTGTAAGATTATTGAAATGATAAAGATTGTTAAACAATACCTTCTAATACAAAATATCTGTAGATATTATTTTTTTGAGTATCATCATACCTAGGCACAGGCTTATATTTTTGTTTCCTCTTCGTACAAAAGACATTTCTAAAATGTTAATAAACAATTATTTATTAATAGCTACTAAGAGACTAGCTATTTTTGTTTCCTCTTCGTACTAAAAACATTTCTAAAATGTTAATAAACAATTATTTATTAATAGCTACTAAGAGACTAGCTATTTTTAAAATGTTGTGTATTTTCTGTATAATATACCTAAATTGATAATATGATAATTCATATTGGCAAATTCACCTAAATAAGGTTTGTACTATTACTTATGTTTTTTTCACGTCAAAAAGTGTACTCAGGACTGTAACAAAATTAATTAAATTCTTACAAACTTATCTCTCCTAATAATCTTAAAAAGTTCTCTATCGTAAATTACCATACAAGATTCAACCTTGCAATGATTATAGCGACACCTTCAAGGCAAAACTTCGTAAATCATTTGTCGTAAGTACAGCAGAGCGCGTCGAAGTTTCAAAAAATTCTTAATGACGTCTGTTACGTTCTAATGCCATTCAAACTAAAAAAAATGTTCAAAAAGGAATAGTTTATATTTCTATATGATTAATGTGATATTTTTAGTACTTTCATCTTATTACATTTTATGAGTTACAATGAGTTTGCACGGCATAAACTTTATAAAGTGACATTGTAACTCGGGACATACAATTAAATTTTGTGTATCAATATTTGCCTCATAGAGAAAAAATGCAACATGTATTTTAATCTGTTAAAAAGTTACCATAACAATAAAACATAGTTGAATACTTCAAAAAAATCTATAATAAGATATAAAAGAAAACACAATAGGAAAGTGCACGAAAGGAAAAAAGCAATTTCTAACATATAATAATAATACTTATAATATTAAGTTTGGTAATGCTATGGTTTTAGTATTTATGAAGCTTAATTATTTGTTTAAGGTAGTTGCTTACTTTAATACTTTATTTATCTAGCATCCATAAAATATCATCCTAATTAACAAATATCCTCCAAATTAAGAAATATTTATAAAGGAAACATTACAAAAAGCAATAGAAAATATTTCAGTTATTTCTCTACAAACTAGAGTATAGAGTACTTTTTCTTCTCAAAGTTTTCTCTCATTTTGATTAGTATGAAAATTAACGACTTCTGTTTCTATTTTATCACTATGTAAAGGTAGAACCAACATATCACTCGAATTCACTTCTTTATCTGTAATTACTGAAAATATTTAAGAAAAAACAAAATTAAGGTTAAATAAATATAAATATAGATATAATGCCTACCCCTTCATAACCTTATAAATACCTATTTCACACCTCCTTTAATACGTACATAACTAACTAGTAATAATGATGAACATGATGAAATTATACAATAATTTGAACTGGAAATCTCAAAACAACCGTTTTGTATTAGCGTTCAAACCTAAGGCAAACAATATCACTAGATGCAGCCATACGGCCTTATAGTATGGGGCAACTCTGTCGACAATATAAGAGCATACCTGAGGGTACAAAGTATACGAGAGCGCGTATTAATGTAACACATGCATGGACAGCTGCAACCCATTTTTTTTGCCATTACTATATTTTTCTTTGAAATTAAAGACATTTGTTTTTTTAAATATTGCGTATTATCGTATCATCTGTATTAAAAAAATAGCTGTTTTATCGTGGGTTTTTTATTTTAAACAAGCAGTGTAGTGCAGCGGTTCGAGAAAAGACAGAACTGTCAACTTTGAAATAGAAAAATTACAAAATATGCATCTCAGAATTACAAATAAACCAAATGATAATGAATCTTTTATTATTTTTTAAATTATTCAAATTAAATTAAAAGACCCATATCCCACACACCCATACCCACACACAACGGGGTGCTCGAAATTTTATTTTCTTACCCCTCATTTTAATGTGAGATTTTCAATTAAAAACTTTCCTATATCTAAGCCTAAATTTTGTGAAGCTCAAAATAAAATATCTCAAGTCGTGTTATGACAATGCATAATTTTTTTTGTGCCTGTTGTGTTGAAGTTTTGATGAAGTTTTTTTTCAGACTTATCAATAGAATTATTAATATTAATTCTATAATAACTGAAATATATAAGTGTCAGTCCGTTTGGTTGTTTGTTATTGATAGGCGTTGCTGCGGAGCAACCAACTGTGCTGATTTTTGGTGCAGATATTGTTGATTCGATTTCGATTCATGCAAAAATTTCGTTAAAATGTTCATTTGCATCGGTATCGTAATAAATTATACGTCCCACAGCTCATCTTATTATGTATTACTAACAGTTTATCATAACGCTGGCCCTGTTCCTGTATATTATCTAGTTTGTCATAAAGTTTTGATGCCTTTAAAGTTTAAATAATTATACCTTGTACCGTTAATGATCGGCAAACTTTTATGATGACGTCTTGACAATTCACTCTTACGTACTGATATTTCAAAACGTTATCCCATATTATTTTAATGGAGGCTAGAAACAATAATTAGTATGTCTTCTTCGGATGAAATTTGTTGACAGAACATGAATATCGTATATTTAACTAGATAATGTAGTTACAAAGTATCATGAAGCGATATTAACAAGTAGTTTCCTTAAAAAATAAGGTGCCGTGTCGTACTGTTGTACGTTCTTAAGAATTATACGTAAGACACCCCTCCATTTTATATATAGTGTCCTTAACAATTTTCAGGAACAGTTGTGATGAAGTGTTTTCGGCAACTTTCTATTAAACTTGTTGGCTTAGCGGTTAAATATGGTATGTATAACGCCAGACGTCCTGCGATAGATTCCCGCATGAATTATCAAAAAGAAAAGTCTGCCTCTATTATAAAAACACTATTTCCTGATAATTCTTCAATTCGCATGACACAATTACATGCAATACTTTAACGGTATCTGACAGTACTTAAGTATTTACATGACTTTATATAAGTTTCCTGTTGATATATAGGTTTGGACGCCTAGTCGTTATTTATGAGGAAAACCTGAATAATAGTTTAGGATTCCTAATAAAACTAATGGGTCCATTTTTTTCCGTGTAAGCGAATTTTAGGTGGACTATAACTATAGCTACAGCTTCAGCTTGCTATAACAAACTCTCTTACTTTAGAGAGAACTTACTTTGAAGACTTTACGTAGAAATCTCACGCTGATAACCAAATTTAACGCGAGCGGATATTTGGCTATGTAACTATGTAAAACACATCGACAAAAAGAAAAAGTACAAATTTATATAACTTTAATACACACAAAATTTGTTCTTACCTGCAGTATGTACTTGTGGACAATTTGTTGGAATAAAATAATTGTGTTTCCATAAATGTTTTGGCATATTTACTACGTTGTACGGAGGGGAGCCTAGAGTAAAAAAAATATCGTCAAAATTCGTGTCTTTTATTTTCTAGAAGGGTATGAGAATTTTACAAATACATATCTAAAAATTTGGTTGAAATAATTTTAAACGGACGGACATGATGAACTAACTGGGAGGATTGCAATTTTGATATTCGGGTATGTAACCCTAAAAATCGATTTAATTAATTCTCTGTTTGTAGTACTAAACATTATTTAAGTTACATTCAAGTAAAATAAATCTTAGAACGACACTTTAAATACTTTAGTTTTCTTGAAGATCAACCCATCCTAGACACAAAAACCGGTCGATAGCATGTCCGGCCATTCTTTGTATAGGCACAATGTAACGTGTAGGGTTTAATAGTTGTACTACGTTGTTTTGACGTGAATTCGATTAATGCCTTAGTTTAGTTCGGGTTGGTTGTAAGATCAAATTTACAGACAAAAATTATGTACCTACTTTCATTTGTACGGCTTAGCTACAAAAAAATGTCTGTTTTGGGAATAATTATAACCGAGCCTAAACGAACTTTAGCTTGGTATAGCAAACTTCATTCGTAGGTATAATTAAGAAGTTGGCGTGAAAATCTAATGCCGATGTCCAAATTTAGGGCGGGTGGAGCCCATAATTATTATATATGGGAAAGTTAAAGAGATAACCTAAGAGCTTTAAAAGTGTCCTCAAGAATGACTAAAACATTTGTTACTCAATTCTGCCGCAATGGAGCAGACGTACTTGAAGATATGGAGAAGAAAAAAGGCTACTTTTTAAGCTACTTAAATTTAAAAAAATCCGCGGAGTAACTATAACCGAATTTCACGAACAAACTATAGCTGCATCTATAGCTTGCTATAACAAACTTCTTTAGTTTCCGTAAAAAATAGTAACCTATTGGATAATATTAGGTAGGTAACTTACTTTCTGGTTGATTTTTTGGATATCCTAATTTAATTTCTTGTGGTGTAAATAAAGTAAGTCTTGCATAAACATAATTAAGTTTTTCATTTTCGTAGAATTTCCCTTCAAAATGTTTGCTACATACTTTTTTATTATGTAGTTGTTTTGCATTATATGAATATAAATTATTATCACCTATGTTTTTTAACCAAAGAATTCGTTTATATCCCACCGAAGCAAAAGCATGAAGATAAATATTTTTAGTTTGACCATTGGAGTCACAGTTTTTTATACAACACTTAATTCTACTCATAGTTATCAATTATATGTTCCAAATCTATGACAAACAATAACAAAAAACAAATTATTCATGCTTTATCGCTTTGTCAACGTTAATAATATCAAATTTATAGTTAATATTAAAAAACTTACGCAAATCTAATTTACGAAACCGCGCCAACGTTTTTTTTTTATAATGGCGCCTTTTTTTTTTTAATCTTGAGAACTTCCGCCAATACTAGCGCCACAGTGTCGTATTACATAACTAAACTATTATACCTTAATTGTAAAGCGACCTTATTTGTATACCAATAAAGTCTAAAATCAAATAAAGTTTTTTAGTGTTCCCAGCTGTTGTTCCTGCGAGAACACACGGTGACCACACTAGCCTCGCGACACAGCGCGTCGTATCGCTGCGCTTCATAATATTCTTTCGGAGGCAACTATGACGCGACGCGCAGTAACTTTTGAAAAAGTGCGGTGTGCTCGTTTCGCATTGTACTGACGCGTCTGTGGTGAAGCGCCACGACGCGACGCGCAACGCTGCTGTAGTGCTTTCGACCTTGAGACCTGTGAAAAACCCACCTTCAAAGTACATTTATTCCGTATATTTTGAAATCAGCAAATAATTTAAAATCTATATAAGACTACTTCTATACTTCCCGTTGGTATTCTGACATGTTTTATTATATTCCAGGCAAACAAAAAGATTTGTACAATGAGGTCAAATAATAAATCATTTTCATATTATTATCGAATGTCGTTTGAAAACAAATAATGTACGTATATTTAGCAATTTCAAGGCAGATGGAAAAATAAACGAGAATTTTCTATCTCATTGAGCTGCGGAAGCTTAAACGAAAATTTATTACAGAGCCGGAGAAGGGACGGACTGCGTAAAACAGGAATGGAAATTGTTATTGCTTTTTAATTGACCGTACCAATTGTGTTTGACAAAGATCGTTATCAATAATCGCGTTTTTTGTAATACAATGAGAGTTAATGAACTAAGAGAGGAAAGAGGAAAAAGGGGGCGGATTAATTATTTTAATCTTGATTAAAGTGCTAATGTTTAAATGAAACGAAGGAAACGGTATACTTTACATTTCATAATAGAAAGAGAAAGTATCTGTCAAAACTATCTGTGACTCATAAATAAATGTTTTCGTTTGCTGTTTGTTATGTAAGAAGCATTCCTACCTAGGAAACGTACTACTTTTTACAGTTTGAATATATAGTTTAATAATAGATTGAAAAATACGTACAAAATTTACAGTTACTTACACTAAATATAATATAATATAATATAATAGTTACTTAATAAATGTATGTTTTAATCCCCAGAAGAAAGTAACCAGTGGCTAAAAACACCCCTACATCATGCTGTGGGGACAGCCTTTTTTCACCAACCACTTAAGTATTGCGTTACAGGGACAGGGAGTGACAGGGGTGCCAGGAAGTGACAGCGGGTGACAGGAAGTGACAGGGGATGACAGTGAGTGACAGGCAGTGAGCCCATCGCCGCAACACTGCTTCTGGTGAAGTGCATCTGTAGAATGATGACTTTTCCATACGTCGTAAATTGACAGCTCTAAAGTAACAAGAGGTAAAATAATAGACCTAGGACAGAATAATATAACCCTATTGCCAATTCCTGGTGAACTACCTGAGGAGTCAGGATTGGGCAGAGGGAAATATTCTGTAAAAAGGTTTTTGTATATTATACAAATCGAGACCAATATTATATTTATATTTCATCATACAGTGTGTGTGTGTGTGTGTCCACTGTGCGTGTACATGCATGATGTAATAAAAACACAAGGAAGTTACTAATAAAGGTAAGATAGGTAGTAAACATAACAGCCTTTATGAGCAATTTCTGAGTTACATCGGAAATTAAATGCTGCCTCGAGGTTCAGTAAGAAAGCACTTGCCAGAGCAAAATTCCAATTCATCGGAAAAATAGGTGGGCGACTTGCGAGCTATCCTTCTGGCAGTCGTGCTTTCTGGTCGCTTACCAAAGCTGCCCATGGGAACTTTAGCCAGTTGTCGTTACCACCACTGCGAAAGACCGATGGTGACTTGGCCCATAGTGCTAAAGAGAAAGCCGATCTACTGAGCAGTCTCTTTGCTTCAAACTCGAATATGAACGATGAAGGCGCTGTACCACCTACTATACCGTGGTGCGATAAAATAATATAATTATATAATAAAATAAAATTTCCATAACACAGCGGGAGGTCCAGTGGGCGTTGCTTTCTCTAGATGTTCATAAGTCGAGTGGGCCAGAAAGTATACCAGCAGTGGAGCTTAAACAGTGTGCTCCTGAGTTATGTCCTGTACTCAAGCGCCTCTTTGCGCTTTCCTACCATACTAGGCAATTTCCGTCTTCATGGAAGACTGTGAAAGTGCCCGAGAGTTTGTGCGAATTGGTGGCTAGCTTTTTGTCCAGCAGACGCATACGAGCCGTAATTGACGGTAGTTGCTCTAATAGCATGGACATTAATACTGGTGTCACGCAAGGCTCTGTGCTGTCTCCTGCGCTGTTTCTACTGCATATCAATTATATGTTGGACATCAACAACATACATTGCTATGCAGATGACAGTACTGAAGACGCTTATTATTCGAGTCGAGCAAGTATCCCTCGTTCCGTTGTGGAGGAAAAACGTAAAGAACTGTGTCTCAAATCGAGATCACTCTGTCCAAGGTCTCTGACTGAGGAAGGGAAAACTTGGTACTATTCAACCCTACAAAGACACAAGTCTGTGCGTTTACCGTTAAGAAATCCCCATTCACTGTGGTCCCACAATTCCAGAACACTCCCCTTTCCATCTGCAAGAGCATTGGGATCCTTGGTGTTGACATCTTCGGCGATGTTCAGATCATCTGCAGGAAAAGGTGAAGCTGGCGTCCAAAAAACTGGGTGTACTCAACAGAGCAAAGTAGTACTTCACGTCGTCAAAGGTTGCTACTTTACACGTCGCAGGTACTGCTGCCATCACTGGGCGGCTGCACCCGGATACCAGATTGGCCCTTTTGACTCGGTTCAACGACGGGCTGTGAGAATTTTCGACGATTCTGAACTCACTCGCGGTATCGAGCCCTTAAGTCTAAGGAGAGACTGTGCCTCCCTGTGTGTGTACACTCATTTACCGCTCGTACACTCATTTGCAAAATTGCATACAGAGTTTCAAAACGAAATAGAATGACAAGGCGTAGTCACTCACACACTTCAAGAAATAAAGTAATATGTCTTGTAGGACTTGAGTAATATCAGTTTCATTTAATATTAGATATAATAATTTCACAACAAAAGTATCGTATCCGTAGCCTAGTGGATAGACGTATCAGATCTCAATACGTGTTTTGAGAGCAATGGAGGTTGTGGATTCGAATCTCACCTTATGCCTTTCTTTTTGTTTTTGTTACATTTTACGAATTATGAATATTGTGTTCAGTTAAACAGCTTAGACCAATTTTCTAATAGCTATTAAGTTAGATGCGGATGCTACGTAGGTAGACATATTATTTTTGTCGTTCGTTGCCGATTTGTTTCTGGGGGTATGTGCTAACAATGTTGTTTGGTGTTTTTATTCAGCTATTAAGTTAGATGCGGTTATTACTTAGGTAGTCATTTTTTTGTCGTGTGTTACTGTAGGTGCTTGTGTTGATATGGTTGTTTAATGTTTTTATTAAATTTCTTTGCTACAAATAATATGCAGGCCAATATTAATATTCAAGAGTGGATGCGTATTATAGAACTATATAATATGGGTTACAATATATCTCAAATTTGCAATGAGACTGGTTTTACCGTTAGTATTTTGTTTGATGTTAATGTAATATCATATTTTTTTAATACCACACTTTTTTGTAAGTAAATATCTTAAAAAAAATTAAAATATAATTCAGTAGTTTGAAAAATGTTTATTTTAATCAGGCACTTTGGTTTTTAGTGGATTATCGCAAAGCGTTAGGTCTCACGCAACCAAGAGGAGGGGAATTTATCAACTCGACCTCGAAGTGGACTCTCGCGGCACATTGATGCGACTCAAAGAAGATTTATGGTGGAACAATGGTTTCATACCGACTGCTGTGTTTGGGAACATGTTTAACACACTCTATTCGTCGACCTCTGCATATTGAAGGATTGCATCATAGAAAGCCAGCTAAAAAACCGTTTTTTACTAATATCCATAAACAAAATAGATTGTTGTTTGCAAGTGACTGGGAGCACACTTTATTCACCGATGAGAAGTCGTTTGAATCATCTGAAAACGGGAGGGTTTATTTGTGGCGCAAAAATGGAACCCGTTATGCAGAACAAAATGTTGTCCCAAATATGGAATCTAGAAGGATATCACTTAAGATGTGGGGGTGGATGACTGCGGCTGGTCCATAGAAAACCTATGGGGTTTGATGGTGCAAAGATGGGACATGCGTAATGAAAGAACTACTGAGTTATTAGGGCTCACTGTGTAGAAATTTGTGACAATATTAGAGGTACAGATCTGTTCTAATATAGTCGGATCTATGCGGCGGTGCTTGCTTTCTGTAATTGAAAATAATGGAGGTTATATTAAATAGGCGAGTTGGACTCGGAAAAAAATCACGTATGTTGTATCGGAGCCCCCCTTAGATTTTTGTTTTATTTCAATTTAATTATTTATTTATAAATTTACTATATAACTAAATATTCTGTAAATATTTTAAGCGTCTACCTGTTGCCGTTATCAATATCAAGCAAAATCGAGCAAAAAAATCACGTTTGTTGTATGGGAGCCCCCTTAAATATTTATTTTATTCTGTTTTTTAGTATTTGTTGTTATAGCGGCAACAGAAATATATCTTCTGTGAAAATTTCAACTGTCTATCTATCACGGTTCATGAGATACAGCCGGAGTCTTAGTAACAGGGTTACGCTAATTACCCTTTGGGTACGGAACCCTAAAAATAAAGTACTATTTTTCTTACAGATATTTTTTACATTTCAATATATCTTAGACATAACATTTTTTTTTACTTTGTTATTTTTATAGCAGCGTTACCGAATTAATGGTGACTTGAATTTTTTTTATTCTTATGGTTTAGTTTCAATTTTCTTTTCATAACGCAAATGAATACTTAAGCTATAACCATAGAAAATATATATTTAGAAAAAAGAGACATTTATTAAAAACATTATTTATGATTTAATTTTTTTTAACAAAAACCATTTTTATTTGATTGCATGTTTTTTAATTCTTGCTGACTAACTGGTCCTTTTCAGAGAGAACTAGATGTCAAAACATAAAAAAAAAGTTATTCCTAACAAAAATACTCAAAACGGAAATAGCGTGATTTGAACCATAGGCTCGCCGGTTTAAGTCGCAACGCCTACCTACACTACCACTACACCACCGGGCAGATAACATCTAATGCGAAATAAACAATACGTAGGTAGAACAACACTTCAGTTTACACCTAATTAATTTGTGAGGTTAAGAAAGATAGAAGAACGGTTTAAATAAACTGGTTAGTATAAAGAAAACTAAACCTAATTTTGTCGATTTAAGGTTAATATTATTGACAGTTCTGATAATGTTAATGTGTGAGTGCGAGATTCACAGAATGGCTTCACGCAATTTTAACCTTAACACTATGAATGGATTATTGCAAATGACCGTACAATGGGTTGTGTTCTAAGGAATTGTTCGAAATGATGCCCACGGCTACTTTCTACCATCGGCAGGGAATCCATTCTCACATTTTAGAATCGAAATGTTCGCGAACAGAGCGGTTTCAGAGAAACTGCTTCCCGCGAACGCTTGAGTTGTGGAATGAGCTCCCTGCTAAGTTTTTCTGCAATGACTACAGTATGGGGTTCTTCAAAAAAGAAGTTACCATCAGATTCTCAACTCGTCAGATTCTCAACTCACAAGAACTATAATGAGATTATCAGGTTCTTTACCTAGTAGAATTACCTAGTACATAAAAAAGTTGATTTTCATTTTGGATGACAGCTCTCAAACTAGAAAGAGCTGTATCTCTGTAACTATTGATGGTAGACTAGTAGTTTCTGTAATGAATTATGGTGGTGACATGGTGGTGTTATCCTTCAAGCATTTTAGCACCACGATATACCGATGATCAATACAGCATCTCTGTAGAGCCTGTAGCACTGCTCATGTTTACACCGAATCGAAGGCTTTCTCATAGTCCACAAACGCTAAGCAAAGGGGCCGATTATACTCTTCTGACTTCTGAATAAATCTGCCGCAGCGTATGTATGTGGTCTACGGTACTATAAACTCTTCGGAAACCGGCTTGTTCGGGAGGCTGGAAATCGTCAAACTTGCGAGCGAGACGGTTTGTATTCTTGAAACAGCTTATAAACATGACTCAAAAGCGTGATGGGTCTGTAATTCTTAAGATACATATTGTCACCTTTTTGAAGAAAAGCACCACCACGCCTCTGTGCCATGCTTGTGGCGAAGTACCTTCGAGTATGACGATGTTAAAGAGCTTCTGAAGGACTTTTAGTACCGGTTTTTACCCGCTTTCAGAAGCTCAGTCGTAACTCCATCATCACCCGGTGCCTTAATGTTTTTAAGCTGTTTGAGAGCCATACTAATCTCGTACAAGCTGACGTCCGTGAAGTCCTCGGTATAGTGTCGAGTCAGTCTAGCTCTAGGGTTTTTAGCTGGACTGCCAACTGGTTTCGATGTCGACGTGTATAACTGTCCATAGAATTCCTCGATCACCTCCAAGACCTCTGGTCCAGACGAAACAATGCTACCGCATTGCAGACGACTTCGCTGAATAGCCAGATCTCTCGCGAACACTTTAAAACCTTTGTTCCGTTCTATTTCCTCTTCAATACGCATATGTGGCGTTTGTCGCGTGCAAGTGATTTTGAGATCTGTCTTTTAAGCCGCCGATATGACAATGCATCATCCGAAGACTGCATCCTAAGGTTTCGTCTCTCGTCCATAAGTCTTAGAGTCTGGTCCGAGAGTCCTTTTGTTCTGTTTGTACGGTGGGTTTTAAAGAACTTAGACCGTTTGACACACCTGTATATAACCGTATAGACAGTATTCACAAATATGTCGTTGGTATCGTCCACTGATGCGTCTTCCTTAAAGCATTCAAAGCGATTTTTGAGTTGGAGCTAAAAGTTTTCTGGGTTTTGGATTTGGATGGTTGTGGGTCGGAGCGTGGACTTTATCAGTCGAGACCTACCAAGCCTTATGTTGAGGTTCAATGTGCCTCTTACCATATGGTGATCACTCCCGGTTTTGACCGTGTGAATCACAGATACATCATTAAATACTTGCTTTTCCGTTGACATGATGAAGTCAATCTCATTCTTCGTGCAACCAACCGGACTCATCCAGGTCCGCTTTCAGTGGGGGCGCTTCCTGAAAAAGGAATTCATCATAAAGAGGCCTTCTTTTTCCATGAAGTCGACCAGCATCTGCCCTCTGGAGTTCCGTTGTCCATATCCAAATTGCCCCACTCTCAGCTCATTACCACTTCGTTTGCCTAGTTTCGCGTTGAAGTCCTCCATCACGACGTTATAGTGTCTTTTGGAGGAGTGTATAGCTTTAGGAATATCCTCATACATCTCCTCTACTACGTCGTCTGGGTGTGTCGTAGTCGGCACGTGAACCTGTTTGGCCTTCAGCGAATATCGTTTTGATATTGTGAGTATCAGGCACGCTATCCTGTTCGACACACTGTCAACTTTGATGATATTGTTGACGAGGGACTTAATACCCAACATCACCTTGTGATAACTGGTCACCTCCCCGGTAGTACAGCAAGTTACCTGAGTTGTGAACTATCGTGTCCTGTCCCTATCTTCGGACTTCCGATAGCCCTATAACGTCCCAGCGTAACTTGCTTGTAGCTTTTTCCATTTCTACTATTTTCTCGTTGGCCCTAAGCGTACGTGTATTGTAGGTTGCAAGGTCCAGTCGTCGGTGTTGGTAGCCGGATCTCTGCCGGGGATTATTTGCACCCTCTGCCCCGCCGTTACCAAGGCCGCTATCGTAGCCTGGACTAGCAGGGCTGCCGGAGACTAGGGGCCGTTTATTCTTTGTGCAGTTCATGTGGGTGGCTTTGCTGTACTCGCCACGCCTGGCAAGCGGGACCAGTAGTGTTATAGGGGGGCGCTGCTACCCGACATCCCCTATCGGATAGTAGAGGGGTACAAGGAGTAGGGTTGGGATGTGATGATTTTTAAAGGAAATTGCATAGTGAGTGGGATACTTCAAAGAGGGGGGATACTACTGTTGGAAGGAAATGGGGAGAATTAATAGTATTTCGAGAGGCCGGGGTCGCGTACCCGTGTATTCGGAAATGAATAACCTGACACCTGACCTTATGAAAGCTATCACGTTTGTAAACGAACAACTAGCCTATGATCAATATTTTCGGAGATATAGCTCTTTATAGTTTGACAGCTATCATTTCTGTAAAAAACTACTAGTCCGCGATCAATAGTTACAGAGATATAGCCCTTCATCGTTTGACAGTTGTATCCTGAAATAAAGATCATCATAAGATCTTTCATTTCTGTAAAGAAACTACAAGTCTACGATTAATATTTTAAGAGATATCTATTTTGATATATTATCTTTACCCTCTATGAAACCTAAACCAAACTGTTGAATTTTCTACTGTCATCGGGTAAATTTAAAGAATGAGTCACTGTAATCAGCTAATAAGAAAACTTAAAAAAAAAAATTTGCAAACAAAATTACCGAATTTTGCGAAAGCGGAGCAGCGGGTAAAAGCAAGTTTCCCTTTCCACTATCTGACAATAACTGTACAATATCTGGTAAGTTGCGAATCTATCGAATTGAGAATCTGGCAAGTTGCTCATATAGGCATAACAGTACGTCACTGCGTACTTACACACTCCTATATTTGTTACCACATAACTGTACGACACTGCGTACTTACATACTCATAAATTTGTTACACAATAACAGTTCCTCACTGCGTACTTACACACTCCTATATTTGTTACAACGTAACTGTCCGACACTGCGTACTTATATACTCATATATTTGTTACATAATAACAGAAGGTTCCTGCGTACTTACACGCTCCTATATTTGTTACAACATAACTGTACGAAACTGCGTACTTACGTACTCGTATATATGTTACAAAATTACAGTACGCCACTGGATACTAACATATTGTTATATTGGTTACAACATAACAGTACGACACTGCGTGCTTATATACTCGTATATTTGTTACAAAATAACAGTACGCCACTGCATACTTACAAACTCTTATATTGGTTACAACATAACAGTACTGCACTGTGTACTTACACACACGGATATTTGTAACAACAGTACGAAAAAGCGTACTTTCGTATTCGTATATTTGTTACCACGAAACTATACGACACTACCTGCTTACCTACTTGTACATTTGTTATAACATAACAGTAAAACAGTGCGTGCTTATGTACTCATATATTTATAACAACATAACAGTACGACGCTGCTTACTTTGTAAGTACAATAATCATCCTATTGGAAACCTGATTGGAAAGGATTAAAGCGGCCATTTTTCGTAAGAAACTTATTAATCATCATGTTAACTAATATAACAAAAAAATAGTTTAAAAAACTGTTACCCGATCACAAAAATAGAAAAGGGATCTAAAAAGTACGAAATAAGAAAATAATTCAAATACAAATCAAGAAATGCATAGATACAAAAATGGTCGAGGCAAAGTCAAAGCATACTTTAATACCAAGTGGGTGTCTGGAACACCTACTAAATTACAATGGTCAATTTCTAAATAAAATTTCACAAGTACAATCAAGTGTGCCACGTATGTAAGCTAATGAACACTTATTACCGGAGGAATGTCTGATTGTAGATGTTCCTGGCATCCACTTGGAATACAGGCATGAGACTACAGCTTTACCTTGACTATGTTTGTACCTATGCATTTCGTTCTGTAGTCGGATTACAGTTTTTCAGCCTTTTTTATTTTATACTTTTCTGTTTTATTATATAAATTTTTGATGTATAAATCAATGTAAATTAACACATTTAAAATCTTTTTACATAATTAACCATACTAGAAAAACTTTTTGGGTTTTTATTAAAGTACGAGTACTTAAAACAGTATTAGTAATAAATAAATAATTGACACAAAAACAATTAATAATTAAGAATTAGACCAATTTACGTGTAATTAACATTTTGACAAAACTGAAATTAATTTCTTTGAAAGATTATTATTGAAATAAAAATCCATTCAAATGAAAAATCAAAGTTAATTTAGAGCTAATGAGTCGTTCACTCACAAAATTAAACCACTTCGTAATTCAATGAAATAACTCTTATTCAAAAGTTAATCGATTTCGTATTATGACTCTGCCTTTTATGATATCGGTAAATTTTAATTCTTTAGTCTATCTTAGGGATGAGCAAATGAAAATTTCATTTGAACGGATCAAATAAGAAAAAAGGAATATATCCATAAAATATTTCAAAACGTTAAAATAAAAATTTAAATTTGGTGAAAAATATTTCTATACTACTAAATATCAAAATCGTATACTTTTATTCATTTTATTCACGAATATTGTATAAAACCATTATTTGCACTAAATAAATTTGTTTTTTATTATTTACGTACCTACTGATTGTTATTCTTCATTGCATCTTTTAAAATGATTGAGTGGATGAGATTAAAAAGGCTTAGTTTATATTCTCAACTGTTGGTTTTCCATTCTTTGTGCCACTAAGGTGCAAATATGCATATGGCCCGCCTTGTGTTGAGTTATAATGTAGCCTATGAACGCGTGCAATACCAAGGGTATTGTTTACATGACGCTGACCTTTGAAAATAGAGTAGCTTCCTTCTTGTAGAATCCCCTAGTAGTAGCCGAGGAAAAACTCGATAGGAAGGTAATTCTACAACCTAAAAATTCGTAAAAAAAAAACTTCTGAAACTGCACTGTGTGTGACCATTTAGTTTCTAACGTGTGATCATTAATACCCTGCCGATGGCAAGCAGACCGATAGTAGACAGTAGCCGTGGCCATGGGCGTACGAAGGGGTAGGTAGGGGCACCCTCTAGACTTGCCAAACTACCTATTACTTTGAAAAAGATTATAAAGATTAAGGCTAGATTACTACAGACTAACAGTCGAGATTTTCCGTTCCCTAAAAATTGCTCAAAACCTATACCATCATACAAATGGTAGAACACGCACAGGAAAGCAAACTCTCTACTCAGACCTTAACGTTCGATACCACTTTGTGTTTGAGTTCGTCGACAATTAGACTCGTTGAAACAAGTCAAAAGTCTGAAAGATAGCAGCAGTATTTCAAGTGGGGCGGCCCCTAGGTAAAGTACCGCTTCGCTTTGTTGAGCACGCCGAGTTTCTTAAGTGCCAGATCGATCTTACCTTCTAAATGATTTTCATACTGAAAGTCGCTAAATATGTCGATTTCAAGCACCTTTATACTTTAAGAGATGGTAAGGGGTGTGTCTTTAACTGTGAAACCAGTAAATGGTGTTATCATTGCGCTAAAACTCAAACTCAAAGCGCATACCTGTTGGTTGGTTCTTGAAATAGGACAGAATCTCTTTAGACACAAGTTGCCCGTGACTTTCTTCCTCAAAGGAATATAGTATATGTTGTAGGTTTCTGGTACTGTCACTCGCATAGTTTTATATATTATATGTATGTCATCGTTGTTAAAAAAGGTCTTATACTATTTTCTTATTACTCATTTTATTCATTCGATGTGAAATGTCACCTGCCTGTTCTATTTTAATTTTTTATGCATTTTGTCAATATATTTTTCTTATGATTTTACTTTACTAATTATTTACGTTCCTTTACATGGAAGCAGATCGTAAAATAAACATCAGATTTTAGTCAAGTTGTGAGAGTGTTACAATAAACACCAAGTGTTTTATAAAAATGCAGTCTTCTTTCGCGAGATGTAAAGTTGACATCGGGCAACTAGAAGGAAAGAAAAACTGGTCAACTTAGAAATATAAGGTGTCTTTACTTCTTAGAGGTACACTGGGTGGCTTAGATGCTATTGAAGGTAAACTTTTAAAGACTATACCTCCCGGGTTTAAGGCTTCTGTAGATTAAGTTACTAAATAAAAATATACTACTTTATTATTGTTGACAGCGAATATCTCTGATGAAACTCTTCAGAAAAATATGGGATGTTAAACCTCTAAGAAAGTATAGTACGAGCTTCATTATTTGTATGATTGCTAATCAGTTTAAAAAGTCACACAGTTTTCTTAGATTCATCAGTCATTGGAAAGACCCAGTACATGGCATGACTTGAAAACAGAAGTTCAAAGGGAAGTTGCTTGTAACCAGATATTTTGGATACACTGCCTTATTTCTCGTTTAAGTGGAGTTGGCTGCTAATGTCTAAAACGGATCGCAATATTGAAAATTTGATAGATTTGCACTTACGAACGTTCCCTGATTGCAAATAATGAAGGATTATGAGGTACTCGCGTTAAAAATAATAAGAAGCACAAATACATGATTAAAAAAACGTGTGGCTATTGTCAAAAACTTGGACACTAAAAGCTATAAGATGTTATAAGTGGATTTCAGATGAAAAACCACCTAAAACATTATCAAATGAAATGAATACCAAACTCAACCTAACTTTAATGGAGATAAATACAAACCAAGAAGCAGAATTTGTAGCAGAAGCAGATAAAGAATGTTGGTATGTGGACAAAGGTGCTACCACCCACGTTACTTATCTTAGTGATCGCTATAATTGAATATTTTTGTGTTGATTATAATGTTATAACCTCAGATGGATTTCTTTATACCACTAATGTGGCAAGCAAGCTTATGGTCCGCCTGATGGTAAAAGTCACCGTAGACTATGCAATGGAAACAGCGTAGGAGACAGCACAGAGCCTTGCCACCAGCATTAATGTCCATGCTATCAGAATATTTACCGTCAACTACGGCTCGTATGCGTCTGCCGGACAAAAAGCTAGCCACCCATTTGCACAAATCCTCGGGCTCTCAGCAAGATGTCAACTTCAATAGAAGACCCCGGTGCCAGTCCTGATCGAACGCCTTCGCTATGTCCAGGCTACATGACAATGCTTTCCCCTGACTTTCAATGGCTAGTGCCCATCGGTGTGTGAGAAACACTAAAAGGTCACCAGTCGATAGTCCGTGGCAAAAACCATATTTACGGTCGCTGATCACTTCGTGTTTTTCTAGGTATCTTGGATGCTGTGTGTTGATCACACGCCCCATCTCCTTGGAGAGGAGAGAGGTAATAGCGGTAGGCCTGTAATTTGATGGATCCGACCTATCACCCTGTTTGGGCACCGGGTGCACTTTCACAGTCTTTCATGAAGACGGAAATGGCCTAGTATAGTAGGTAAGCGCGAAGAGGCGCGTAAGTACAGGACATAACTCAGAAGCACACTGCTTAAGCACCACTACTGGTGTACCGTCTGGACCACTCAACTTATGAACGTCTAGAGAAAGCAACGCCCGCCGGACCTCCCGTTGTGTAATAGGGCGTGTTAATATTAAAACAATACAAAGATTATGATAAACATTCGAAAATTTCATATCATTTAAATTTTATAATATTAGAAAGTGAAGTGAGTTTCAAAAAGTGAGTAGGTAGATACGTAACCTACCCACGATAAGTCATTACGCTCATCACAGTTGATAATAAAACTGTTGAAAACTCATACAGAGCCTATTTTATTCAGTGAAATACTAAATTAAAACATGGAATCTGAAAATGTTACTAGAAGGCGACACAAAACAATTCAAAACGAATCAATGAACCTGTCTTTTACATCCATACAATCAAGTCCGAGAAGACAAAGTTTACCGGACTTGTCATGACTTAAAGATGTAAAGGAGGAAATCAAATATCTCACAATGCAACTGGAATCTGCTCATGCAGAAGTGGATAATCTTCTTATTGAGAATACAAGTTTGGAAAATATTATCAAAAATCAAGAGAAACAAATAAATCAACTAAAAAAAAATTCCACTGCACCTGTTAGTACACCAAAAATATCATTAAATAAAAAAACAAAAAAACCATCCGTAAAAGTAAACAACAGGAATTATTTATAGAAAATAATGATTTGAGCATAATAGATTTGGGTTAAGTCCAACAAGCACAATGCAGCCACTTGATGGAAGGCGCTATGAGTCCTCCGCAAACTATGATTTTGAGTTTAGCTCAAACAAATAACTACTCGACAACGGATGTCACTGATACCCCAAAAACTAGCTGCAAATCTAAAACACACATTGAAAACGCGACTCTTCCCTACTTATCCACAGAGGGTACTGGTCACGAAACAGAACAGCAAATAAACAATACAGGTACAAAAATGGAACATAAACGAGAATTTTTTTATCTTCAGTAGCCAACAATGTATCGCAACTGATCACATCAATATGGAATACAGATTATGAAGATTTTAAGGGCTCTGCATTCGTACAACCATATGCGAAAACTGAAGACATTCGAAAACCGTGTTATAACATCAACCTCAACCCCAACAACTAAATGATATTAAATGGGGGAGAAAATGACTCAAATCCTACAAAACTCAGGATAGAACTATCCGAAGTATTGCAACATTTACAAAATCTCAACGTAATTGTACTTAATGTAGACGGTAATGAATATTTAAATAAGAATATGCTGAACCACACGCTGAAAATAATCTGTCATAATTTTAATAACTGTACATGTATAAGCTTATATAAGATATTACATAATAATAAACGCTATATGTTTGACTTATGTAAAAAAATTAATCTATTAATTGACTACCAATACTATTATTAAAAATTCTTAAAATTCAACAAACATGTCAAAAATGCTCAATTATATACAGCCGTAAAAAAAACCATTCTCCTTTACTTTCCTGTATCAAAAATGCCTAGTAACCAACACTCTGGAATGCTATCACCCGTTGAGAAAAAAGCTTTTTTTCCGAACGAAAAAATCCAAAAAAAATTAAAATAAAATTATTACATCAAAATATTGCAGGTCTTTTAAATAAACAATGTATGATAGAGTTATGCATAAACGAATTTTCTAACAACAACATCCTACTAGACATTATTTATTTCTTAGAAACTGTGACTAATTAAATATTAAAATAAATGGTTTCAGACTTGCTACTTATTACTCCAGAAAAACGTGGTGGTATTTGTATACTACTTCGTGAAGATCTAGAATTCAAAAATATACTTTTATGTGAAAGAATGCTGAGGGATAAAAATCCCTGAACATCACTGTATAGTTATTTGCCTCTTAGAACGCCCGATGCCGACATATCATCTTTTTTCGGGAAACTATAAACACTTTTGCTTAACATATGCCCAAAGTAAAACAAAAAAATTGTATTAGCTGGTCATTTGAATATTGATACTTGCAAAATGACAAAATCTTCTTCTGACCTTAACGATATACTCCTTAACTACAATTTAGAAGCTCATATGAAGTCCACAACGAGGATAAACTCTTGCATAGACCACATTATAAATAATATTTCAGATGCTGTTGGTACAACTCATGAGCTGCAACTCTCAGATCACAACACTGCCCAACTATTAGAATTCAATATTATAACAGATTCCCAAAAAATAAAACATTTGTACACTTTTAAAAGAAATTTTAGTTTAGAAAATGTAGAAAATTTTAAGAAATGGTGTAATGTGGTAAATGATAGCGATCTCAATTCAGCTTTTAAGGGATTCATGATTTGTTTTATTTTATAATTTGTGTTTCCCCTTGCATAAAATAAAAATCAAGACACAGCGGAAAACGTCCATGTGGATTAGCAAAGAAATAAAAAAATCTTGTGTGACCAAAAGAAAGCTAAAGCTTCAGTACTATAAAAACAAATCAACAAATAACAAAGTCGCTCTTAAAAAAACGTAAAAAATAAATTCGTGCAAAGATCTAAAAATAAATTCAAGGCTACGTGGAATATAATAAGCAGTCAATGTAATTATAGTGAAATACATAAAGCCATAAAAATCATAAAGACTAATAATGGAAATTCTGTAAAAAAACCTGGTTGAAATTGCGAATAAATTTAATGAACATTTTATAAATTTAGAAAATTCATTTAAGCAGTCAACCACTCCTACTGAAAGCAATAAAACAAAACAAAAAATAAAAATTAAAAACACATGCAACAGTCTATTTTTGAGGCTCTGCACAGAAAACGAAGTACTGAAAACTATAGCATCGCTCAACAACACTAAGTCTGTAGGTTTTTATGGCATCTCTGCTCATATTTTGAAAATATGCGCCAAAGAAATAGTACATGTCCTAACATACCTTGTTAATCTTTCTCTCTACAACAGTGAGTTTCCAGAAATACTAAAAAAGTCAATTGTTAAACCTCTTTTTAAAAAGGAGACAGACTAGATATAAGTAATTATAGACCAGTAACATTAATTTCAATATTTTCTAAAATCTTTGAAAAAATTATGTATGACCGTACTTACGATACGGCGAACGGTGAAAGAGTTTTTAATAATAAATATATTTAATAAATTGGAGAATAATGAAGTACAGTGCAAGAGTGGTCCAGATAGGAGTAGCTATGGTCCTGTTTCCAGTTGGACTGTGTTTCTTCTTTTATTTCCTCTGCTTTTTCTAGAAGTTGATGGATACTGTCTAGTGAGATGTCTTCTATTGGGAGCTCGTACTTGAAGTCCAGCTGTCTGTATTCTTGATAGACTCTTGTTTAGGCAGTGGGATAATATCATCGATGTAGACTGTACTAACGTGGGTTTCCAAAGTTCTGTTCATAAGGGGCACTTGGCAGTCCTTTGAGATTGATATGAGGTGCACTTCTGATATCCTTTTGAATTCTGATTTTTGTCCGCATCTTGTCCTTACAATTTCGTCTCCTTTTGTTATTACTGCTGCCAGCTGCCAGCTGTTGTCCCTGATTTTTTGAATTTTCCCCATCGTCCATGTCATCTTCGCACGAGCGCAGCTTGGTTTTTTTATGTTTAATTATTGAGATGACACAGTCTTCGGTGTTCTTGATTGGTTTTGTTTCAAGAAACTTGCAGAGATGTACGTCGTCGGTGATGTGTCGACATTCTTCTTCTAAGTAGGTGTACTCGTTACTCCCAAGCGCTACGTATTTGGTTTTGGGAATAATGGTTAGGTTTTGTTCGTCAGGAATGGAGTAAAGGTGGATAACGTCATATGCAGTAGCGTTGTAGTTGATGGAATTTCTAGGATGAAAGTGAGTGAGTGTTCAGTACTATAGGCTTTAACATTGATTGATCTTTCAATTATGTGTATGTTACTGAGGCTAACTTCTGCTATAGGTCTCAGTGAGTACTGTCGTTTTACATTACTTATTTCAACTAATAGATTTTGTGGACTAATAATGCTAGGGTGCATCACGCCAAGTTGCGAGAATGTCATAGCATCCTCCAATATCATTAATTTATCTAAAATAATCAGTAAACTAAAATCTATCTGAGCATATATATCAAAGATATGCAATACTGCGGCTAGTTTCTTTTGGTTTTCGTTTATTTTTGTTAATTGACTACTAAATTCTTTAATCGTATTTTCTGCCAAAATTAAGGAGTTTTTCTGGGTGCCTTTGATATTTTTTATTTGGTTGCGTATATCTACTATGTTGCTTTCAAATTTGATTGCGTCATCGTGGTCAAGGTTACCGGTTATTGCTTTGACTACCGTACCTAGGTATTAGACCACGCCTAACCCCTGTTAGGGCGAGGAAAAATAAATGCAATATTTTTATCGATTAGGTTTAAAGTATGCTCTATCTGGTCTCTATATGTTTTATGTAGGTCCTTTGAGTGTAGGTTGGTATTAGCGTTTTTCGTACAAGAGTATAGCGCTGTAAGTTTAATTGAAGTAAGTTTTAGTTCTGTTATATTATAAATGCTAGTTAAATTAAAATAATCTATTTGTTTAAGGATTACTCCTTGCTTAAGGAGAAGGATACCATTGTTATTCTCTATAGGGCTAAGGATCATGTTGGCGCTTGTGCAGAGCTTGAAGGCTCCTGCGATGAGCATCCTGCAACAAGATGAGGTCTTCGTAGGAGTTTATAATAAACTCTAATAGATTTGGAATTCGGATGACTGCCTATTATTTCGGCCACACTGTTTGGGTGGAGGTGGATGACTTTATATGGTCCTTTAAAGACTGGTTTTGTTTTATAGTTTCGCGCGGTTTTGGCTACTTGTTTGTAAACGATATCACCTATCTTAAAAGTTAAATTCTCAGATTCATGGTTTCGTTTGGTGATTACATGTTCTTTATTCTTTATAACGTTAGTCACCACGCATTCCTGTACTGCTTCTGCGTTCATACGGTGTTTGATGACATAATCTTGATAAAACTTCTTAGGGAAATATAGCTCAAGAGGGTTTGGATGCTGTATGACCAAATAGAAGTTCAAGGGGTGTGTAGTCAGTAGTAGAATGGATTGCATTATTATATGCTATGATGGCGTATTTCATTATAACTTGAATGGGGTCGTCTTCGTATTCTAATAATCTCAGCAATGGTTGAGTGGAATCTTTCTATTGGGGAGTTTGAATTTGGATTGTATGGGATTGTGAAGTGGATATTTATATCATGCAAAGCACATATTTCTTGGATAACTTCATTGTCAAATTTTGTATCGGAATCTGTGGTTATGTTTTGGGGCAGTCCCAGTACTGGGAATACTTGTAGCAGTGCTTCTGCTAAGTGTACGCTGCTACATGCAGACAGTGGTATAGTCTGGGCGTATTTTGAGAAATTATCAATTATTGTAAGAAAGGTTGCGCCTCCAGTAGAAAAGAGGTCCATGAAAAGGTGTTGTAAAGGTTTGGTGGGTGTTTCAGAAAGAGACAGTGTGGTTTTTAGTAGATTTCGTTCGTACTTAGCTTTGAAGCAACTATCGCATTGATGAATAACCCGTTGGATGGTTAAGAGCATGTGAGGCCAATGGTAGTTCCTGTGGAGTTGTTTATAGGTTTCCTGGATACCTCTATGCACTGTTTTTCCTTCGTAATATTTTTAATGAGTTCTAATTATTCGGTTTTGTTTTCGACAATTGTAACTCGTGAAGTACATTTAAAGAGCTTAGGACCTCTGTCGTTAAAAACTGTTGTATATACCCTTGAAAATGCTTGATATAGTTCTTCATTATGAAAGTAGCAATGGAAAACGCGACCCGCAATGGTGAGCTCTTTTAAGAATCTAGTTATTTCTTTTTCAGTCTCATTAATTGGAATAAACACGTCTTTGAGTACCGTTCTCGAGTTGGTTGACCTATCTTCAACTCTGTAGGTGGAACCGGGGGTTGACCTGATGTTTTATGTCCGGCAGACGCATACGAACCGTAGTTGACGGTAGTTGCTCTGATAGCATGGACATTAATGCTGGTGTCCCACAAGGCTCTGTGCTGTCTCCTACGCTGTTTCTACTGCATATCAATGACATGTTGGACATCAACAACATACATTGCTATGCAGATGACAGTACTGGAGACGCTTTTTACATGGGTCGTGCAAAAATCCCTCGTTCCGGTGTGGAAGAAAACCGCGGAGAACCTGTGTCTCAAATCGAGACCACACTGTCCCAGGTCTCTGACTAGGGACGGGTAAACTTGGTCCGATTCAACCCTACAAAGACACAAGTGTGCGCGTTCACCGCTAAGAAAACTCCATTCACTGTAGTCCCACAATTTCAGAACACTCCCCTCTCCATCTCCAAGATCCTTGGTGTCGACATTTCCAGCGATGTTCAGTTCCGAGATCATTTACAAGATAAGGTGAAGCTTGCGTCCAAAAAACTTGGTGTACTCAACAGAGCGAAGCAGAACTTCACGTCGGGGCAAAGGTTGTTACTTTACAAGTCGCAAGTTCGGCCCCACATGGAGTACTGTTGCCATCTCTGGGCAGGTGCACCCGGATACCAGCTTGGCCCTTTTGACTCGGTTCAACGACGGGCTGAGAGAATTGTCGACGATTCCAAACACACTTGCGGTATCGAGCCCTTAAGTCTGAGGAGAGAATTTGCCTCACTGTGTGTGTTCTACCGCTTGTACAATGGGTTGTGTTCTGAGGAATTGTTCGAAATGATGCCCACGGCTACTTTCTACCATCGCACAGCTCGCTATTGGCAGGGAATTCATTCTCACACTTTAGAACCTAAATGGTCGCGTACAGTGCGGTTTCAGAGAAACTTCCTCTCGCGAACGCTTAAGTTGTGGAATGAGCTCCCTGCCAAGGTTTTCTGCAAGGACTACAGTATGGAGTTCTTCAAGAAAGAAGTTATTAGATTTCTGAAGAGTCGGCAACGCGCAAGTGATACCCCTGGTGTTGCAAGCGTCCATAGGCTACGGTGACCGCTTACCATCAGGCGGACCGTAAGCTTAGTGGTATAAAAAAAAAAAAGGTTCGTTGATTATTATGCTCATGCTATCGGACTCAGTTGCTACTGACATCGGAATGTCTTCGGGCCTAGTCTCGTTCTGGGTTTGCTGGTTGTCGTCAGTGGTTGATTGGTTTGGTCTATTTTAGTTTTCAGTACTCCTACGGACGTTTTCAAATATTCTGTCGATCACGTGGTCGTTTTCGTTGTCGTCAAAGTTTACTGCAAGGGATTCGATACTATTGTGAAATATTTTTGCGCGGGATAGGGCGTCTGCGTTTGTATTTTGTCGTCCTTTCTTGTATACGATGTTATAGTCGTACTCAGCTAGTTTTAGTCGCCAACGAGTCAGTTTTGAGTTTGCGTCTTTAGGTGACATAAGCCAGGTTAACGGTCGGTGGTCTGTGTAGATGATGAACTTTCTTCCGTAAAGATATGGCCTAAAGTATTTGACAGCGCAAACTATGGCTAAAAGTTCTTTTTCGATAGTCGAGTACCGGGTTTCTGTGTCCTGTAATGTCCTAGATACAAATGCGACGGGTTTGCCAGATCCTACTTGGCCTTGGGACAGTACTGCTCCCAGTGCTATATCAGATGCATCTGTGGTCAGTATGAAGGTTTTGCTAAAGTTTGAGTATTGTAATATTGTGGAGTTTGTCAAAATTTCTTTGCATTTTTCGAAAGCGTCTACGAACTCAGGAGAGTGAATAACTTTGTTGTTCTTTTTAAGACATAAAGTCATTGGTCATCAGCTTAGCAAAGTCTTTAATGAATTTTCGATAGTAACCCACTAAGCCAAGGAAAGCTTTTATATCTTTTTGGTTTTCAGGAAGGGGAAAGCTTAGGACAGCTCTAATCTTGTCTTTGTTTGGTCTAATGCCTTGATCAGTCAGTTCGTGTCCAAGAAAGTTAACTTGTTTCTGTAGGAATTGTGATTTTTCAAGTTGTATTTTTAGATTATGTGTTTTGAATCTGTCAAAGACTTTTTTAATTTTGTAATGTGATCCTGTAATGACGTACTGGCTATTATAACGTCATCGAGGTACGTAAATACGTTGTCTAGACCTCTTAAGATGTGATCCATCAATCTCTGGAACGTACTTATGAATTTTTGAGCCCGAATGTACTCATACTGCCCGCGTTCGGTCGAGAAAGCTGTTCTCTACATCATCAGGGTCCATTTTTACCTGGTGGTAGCCACTAGCTAAGTCCAAGGTCGTGAATTATTGGGCCCTAGTCTGTCTAAAATGTCATAAATATTTGGCAAAGGGTATTTGTCTTCTATTAGTCGGTCGTTAAGTCGTCTATAGTCTATAACTAGACGCCATTTAACGTTACCAGCAGCGTCTGGTTTTTTAGGCACGATGTGCACAGGGCAAGACCAGGGGGAAATACTTTCTCTTATAATTCCTTGTTTGAGCAAAGAGTCAACTTGGTTTTTTATCTCTTTGCGTTGTTGTGGTGGCTCGTCAGTGTTTCGTCAGTGAGTCTCAGCTGATGCTTGATAGTATGGGTTAAAGTGAGTGAGATATTTTCTGAGTAGAAAAGATCTCTATACTGAAAGCAAATTTTAGTAATTTCTCGTTTTTCTTCCTCATGCATGTGATCGGTCTTAATTTTTGTCAAGTTATTACGTAATATGTCGTCTATTTCAGGGTTTACTTCGAGTGTATTCACGTGTACTTGTGCAGTTGTGTCGTAGAAAGGGTCTAACTCTATTTTTGTGGTGTTGGTCACAATTCTTTTTTCGCTATATGTGTTAATGATAGAGGTGGTAAACTTTCCATCCTTAACAACCACTTTGGCAGCTGGTGAGGTAAGGCCTCTATCCCAGTGATATGTGTCATGAAGATATTGACCATCCATGTAGTTGGATTTTATTTTGATCATTTGTTGACACTTTGGGTCTATACTGACCTTTTTTACGGGATAATCGAAACGGATAGGAATATCTGCGGTTGTTGTGTGCAGTAATTTATTTTTAAAGTCGATTTTACTGAAAAGACCTCTAAGTAAGTCGAGACCTATAAGACCCTAGTATTTTGGGTCAAAGTCAAAAAGCAGAAATTTATGAATAGTGTCACTGTGGAAAGCTGGTGGTAGTGGTAGGTATACTACGTGGTTATGACGTGTGACTGCGTGGGCAGATTTTACTTCGAATGATTTGTTTTCTACTAATTGTTCGAATACTGTTCCCTTGATAGAGTCTGGGGAGATCATGGATCTAGACGCACCAGAATCTATAAAAAATTTACCCTTAAATTCTGGTATGTTAATATATGGTAGATGGTCTTTTTCTTGGTAATTATTAAGTTTTACTAAGTGAGTTTGTCTGTGTCTCTGTCCAAGGTAAAATCCTGCTAAGGTCTGTTACGTCATTTGGGTCACGAAATTCGTCTTGTGCTAAGTTTTGGTCATAAGCATAATAACTGTTGTTTACGTCATAGTCTTCCTTGTTTTGTGCATAGAATATTTCTTCGACCGCGTATGCTGGTCTAAGTGGCTTATTTACTGAGCGCATTGTTACGTCAGAGTTATGTGGTGGAGGGTGGGGTTGATGTTGGGGTACAATGGGCTGTGTTATAAAGTTATTTTGATTCCTATAGTTGCCTGAACCACTTGGCCTGAGGTTACTACTTGGTGTCCTATTTTTCCATTGGAGCATGGACTGTGCCCACTGTTTCCTTTGTTCCTGTGTCATGCTATTTTGTTGAGGAACAAAGTTGGGAGTTGCTAAGCGTCGATTAATAAAAGGTCTAGATGGTGGGCAAAACTGGTTCATATTGGGTCTATACGAAATTTCTTCCGGTTTTTGCGTAGAAGTTGATGGTAGGCTATATGACGAGTTTCTGTTATACACGAGCCTTGATTCCTTCTGACGTGCTGACGTGATAGCTTATTCTAAAGTATCAGGACGAGTAATTCGTGCGCCTATGGACACGTTAAAGCTCAGCTGGTTAATGAACTGGTCTAAAACCATTTTTTTGTAGTACGTCTTGTCGGTATGTTTACCAGTTGAATAAACGGTGCCTGGGATTTTGCGAAGACGGTTACCGAAAGTATCAGCATCTTCCATTTTTTCGCGTCGCGTGCGTGTTAGTTCCTGCATTATTTGGAGTTAATCTCTTTGCTCCCCTAGCCGCCTTATTAATGCATTTTTTAAGGGCTCCGATGAGTCTAAACTACTTTCAAAAGCGACAGCATCTATAACCTCGCCGCTTAGCCTTGTTTTAATAAGTGTTAGTAGGGTTGTGCTAGGTTCGATAGGAGTAATTAGTGATTCCACTCCCCTTATATAGTTTTTCAAAGTGCGACGGTTGCCATCATAACGAGGCATAAGGTCTGCTATAGTTTTGAACTCCATTTTATGAATTAAAGATTTACCTACTTAATTTTAACTCTTATACGTATGTTTATTCGTAAAAAGAAAAAAATAAAAAAAATAAAAAAAAATATACAGTTGGTCTAATGGCTATAAAGTAAGTTCCTTACACTGTTTTCAGACTGTTGTATAATCCTACTATATTATTATGCACGAGCTAGAATAAATCTACAAGCACTGTACTGTACGGTACAGTATAACAGTACAAGCAACGTAAAAAAAAAAATCTTTTCAGATATAAAAGACCTTAAAAGTATTATCAATACCTATGGATAGGCTACGACAAAAACTTGTCGTCCGATCCAGCATTGACGTAAAACGATAGTACTCGCTATATTCAGTAGCTAGTATCTATTTTTAGTTAAAAAAAAATTACCAATCATTTAATGGTGATCTATATATTTACGTTATATTCCTTTAAGTGAACACACAACTCTATAAGATAAATGAAACAAAAGAGAAAAAACAATATACACAGAGTGCAAAAGGAACAACCGAGGATATAGCAAGGAGACTTGGCAGTGAGCAAGTACTTACCACAATGTTCTATGCATCTTCGATCGGTATGAGCCCTGTCACGCCACGAGTCTTCCAATATTCAAGAAGTCTCGCCAGATGTGTTGACTGTCGCCGCGAGTAGATTTGAGGGTCGCGAAATACCGATCAAAATTGATTACGGTTGAATCTAAGTTTGAAGACTTCAACACGCCGCGACCAAGACCGACTGCGCCACTTACGATACGGCGAACGGTCAAAGAGTTTTTAAAAATAAATATATTTAATAAATTGGAGAATAAGTTTATTTGCTAACAGCTATGACAAGAGTAACTAATTATAAAACAGTATTAAAAATTGCGTTGCTTCCTATGCTGACACCGCAATCTGATGCCATGCGATTGACGTCAGCCTGCAGGCCGGCCGCTGCTATGGATGGCTAACTCCGTATAAACACATTTCTTACAAAAAATAATATTATAATTCCCGAACAATATGGATTCCAAAAAAGAAAATGCACAACACTAGCTAATTATATGTTACTCAAAAAAATAACTGAAAATGTTGACTTTAAAAGATAGAGAACAAAGCGTTGAAATATCAAGAACAAACAGCAAACTGGAAACATTAAACTACAAATCATCTTACAAATACAGAAATTTAGGAGTGCCACAGGGCAGTATATGGGTCCTTTCAAAGTCAAAGTCAAAGTCAAAATGGTTTATTCAAATAAGGATTTTACAGCCACTTTTGAATCGTCAAAGTTATAAAATATTATTTTTTGAACACTCCCACCTTCCCGCCGGTTCACAATGTTGTTGATTTCTACCGAGAAGAATCCGGCAAGAAACTCGATAGTTACTCTTTTAAAAACACTATCAATAATACAAATAAACTAAAATACAATTAATGTTATAAATAAAAAAAATGTAGTCGTACACTTTTATGTTATTTCCATTTTAATTTGGTTTTCCTATGCATCCTGTAATTGAGCATCATCAGTCCCAAGGATTTTTATCATTTACATAGTCTGAAATATTATAGTATGCCTTTTTACAAAGTACCTGCTTGATAAAAGATTTAAATTTACTTATTGATAGATTTTGAATTTTATTGGGAACTTTGTTGTAAAAGTGTATACATTGCCCCATAAAAGAGTTACTTATTTTGTGTAGACGTGTATCATGCACCAATAGCTTATTTTTACTTCTAGTATTCACTTTTCTTGCTGAAACTATTGATATTTTTATGTACATATAAAAGATTTTTATATATATATAATGTTTTTTTATAATGCTTTAATGTTCCTTTTATATATTAACTTTACTTTGAAGAAATTCCACAAATATAAAAACTGACACAAAATAATGCATCAGGGCAATATTAGGCACTGGCCCACTTGAATGATGTAAACCATGTTTTAAAAAATTAAAAATTATGACTCTAGTCTCCCTTTACATATTCGAAATTGGTACTTTCCTAAAAAAATATCCCGAGCTATTTAAAAAACTGAAAGACAGCAATGATAAATACTGTTTTACAAGAGACCGTACAAAACTAAAATTTCCAGACTGCAAGACTTCCCAGCTAGAAAAAAATTGCACGGTTATGTGTGTAAAAATATTTAATAGCCTTCCCAGAGATATTAGAGCATTACCGTTGAATAGATTCCAAACAAAACTTCAAAAACTACTTTTAGAAAAATGCTACTATACACTAAATGCTTGAAATAAGGATACAAGATACGAATTCGTATTAAAAAATCTTTGTTTTTTCTCTTTTCTTTGTGCACAACAATAATTTATCAATCCACATCAGAATATTTTTTATGAATTGTGAAATAATTTTAATTATATTATGACATTAGTTTTATTCGTAATTTGCTTGACATTTTTAGTAATATAAAAACTTAAGTCACATTTATTTTTTATCTAATTATATTAACTTAAATTAAAAGGGAAAAAATCACTAATCATAATTATTATTGGAATGCGTTTCCTGAATTTACTACTTTTTTTCATACTGTTTTCTCGTGTAAATTCTTTTTATAACTATAACACCATGATAATTTATTAATATCATACTAAATTTGCATGCTAATTTAAGCAAAATATGTGATCAACTAAATAAATTGTGACATCTTTTATCAACTATATTTTAGCAAATAAATGATTATTGATTGATTGATTGATTAATTGATTTAATGGAAATTTCTGGCACGGTCATACCACACCACGGCACATAGGTGGTACAGCGCCTTCGTCATTCATATTCGAGTTGGAGGCAAAGAAGTTGAAGAAGATCGGCTTTCCCTTTTGCACTATGGGCCAAGTCACCATTGGCCTTTTGTTGTGGTAATAACGTAGGTGTGTGAAGAGTCGAATTACGTCCGTGTCACCGCTATGAGACCTGCATAGGCACGCATAGATACGAGTGTAGCCACCGTGATCTACCTGCACCCACAATATCGACAGGTCCCCGTCTTCAAGGCCGTGAAGGTGGTGGCAGCAGATTTTCTTCCGGGCAAACATACATACATCGGCACGACTCACAAAACTCTATTTTGTAGGGATGGTGACGGTATGATGTATCGGCCGGGCAGAATGTCTGCATCTCCGTTAAAAAGGGAATAGTCCGCTGCGCAGTTTCAATGTGATGGTGAACTGCGTTAAGGTTGGCGTAAATACCCCCAATATTGCAGAAGTTCACATTGAATGTGGATGAAGTAGCCTTTGTATAAATTCTTGTCCTTTGCGTTCTTTTGCCCATTTTTAAAAAAAGTTACTTAGACAAAGAAAGAGGATTCACTGCATAAACCGCTTAGAGGACAAAATGTGCGGTACTACAACTTCCGAAGCGGAATACGGTTGCTGGCATGGCGGGTGGAAAGGCCCCTGATCCCACTCTGTTGTAGTAGCCGGGTTCACCGGTCTCCTTCTACAGCACGACATGACAGGGAGGAGATTAAGTTATCCCTGGCGGGCGGCCAGCGGTCAGCCGTTTCATTAGGTCTTCTTGATCGCCGTACCAGCACGCCATGTCTACGCCGAGCAATGACAGCAACGAGCACCGTCTGTCCCTCGTTGTCCGCGCAGCCAATCCTCAAAGCGCTTGCGCTCTGGCGACCTTACTCACCATCAGGAACACAACACTACTCAATGTTAGTGTTATTATGGCTGCTGTTTTCGGTAAGGTGAAGGTACTTCCCCAGTTTAGGCTGTTCATTTGAGCAAGTACTCGCTATGCCCCGCCTTAATTGTTCGGGCGGGTTATTCGAGCGAGTAATCGCTGTGCCCTACCTCTGTTCTGGTATCTGTTATACAAGCCATTGGAAAAGTTACGGTAGATTTAACTACGGATGTAAAAGGCAAACAGGAAAAAATAAGACTTTGTATGTTTTCAATATAAAAAAGTGTCTGTTTTCTGTACTTGCTGCACAAGATGCTTTAGAAAATAGTGTCTTTTTCCTAGACAAGATTCTTGCCTACGAAAAGAAAAAAACAAAATCAAACTGATTGGAAATCGTGTCAAGAATGGTGGTCTTTACAAATTAGAGATAAACTTACTGAACGGACATCAACATACTGAAGTCAATGCAGTGTCAGCTGATAATTTATTACAACTTTATCATGAAAGGCAAGCTCTTATGCCACATATGTCTTGAGTAGAACAGAACCTATTTCGGAAGATGGCAAATCACTATTTGAGTTATGGTTTAGTAAAAACCTGCAATATAACATTTAAGAGTTATTGAAACAGAATTTTATGCTCATGTACCAAAACAAAAGCAAATAAAGATGTCCAAGAAAGCTCAAAAATTCATACTCATAGGATACTAAGGAGATGATGAATACCGTGTACTAAACCCTAAGCTCATCAGATCTAGAAATGCGATTTTTAAAGAAAAGACCTTAAGGTCGATAGGATTAGAGACGGATATAACTGAAAAAAATGAAAGTTTTATCCTAAAATTGAAATCAAACTTCTGAAAATTAGTAAAAAAATAACAAATTTTAGATGCAAGGGAGGATACAGGAATTAGTACAATTGAAGATGATTTCGATTTATTATGCCTGCAATAATGGTTTTTAATAGAAGTCCTGATAAAAGAGATGTATCTGATATAACTTCAAGAAATAGTATGATTCAAACTAAAACTAACAATCTAAAGAATTACAATTTAATAATGATTGTGAACTGGTTGTTCCTGATAACACTGAACTCACTGAAGAATTATCTGATACAGAAATTGAAACTGAAAGTAGAAGAATTCTCAGATACAGAAATCTAATACAACCATCTGCACGATATGATGACTTTGCTATAATTTCTTCAAATGTTAATGCCTTTTTTTGAACCCGTCTCATACAAGAAAGAAAACAAAACTTGGATTTTGGTCCATCCGCCGAAAAACATAAAATCAATATCTTTATCTCTAAATGGGTTTACAAGATTAAAACCAAAGCTGATGGTAGTCTTGATAAATAAAAATGTGCTGATATATTAACAAAACCTGTTTATGAGCCTAGTCTTATAATAACATCTGAGAAAATTAGTAGTAGAGGTCAGTGGAGAAAATTGGATTAATAGAATGAGGTTCTTAAAAAGGGGAGGATATTACAGAAGGTTTTATTCACTCATTTTATTTACTCCATGTGAATGTCTGTTCTATTTTAATTTGTTATGTATTTTGTCAATATATTTTCTTATGATTTTACTTTACTAATTATTTACGTACCTTTACAATCGTAAGACATTATTTCATTGATATGCTGTAGAAGCAGCGTTTGAAAGAGCACAGACAAAGCTTTGCAGGGCACCAGCATGACAAGACATGTTGGACATCAACAACATGCATTGCCATGCAGATGACAGTACTGGAGACGCTTAGTACACGGGTCGTGCAACATCCCTCGTTCCGATGTGGAGGAAAACCGCAGAGAACTTGTGTCTCAAATCGGGACCACCCTGTCCAAGGTCTCTGACAGGGGACGGGTAAACTTGGTCCGATTCAACCCTACAAAGACACAAGTCTGCGCGTTCACCGCTAGGAAAACCCCATTTACTGTAGTCCCACAATTCCAGAACACTCCCCTGTCCAACTCCAAGAGCATTGGGATCCTTGGTGTTGACATCTCCAGCGATTTTCAGTTCCGAGATCATTTAAAAGATAAGGTGAAGCTGGCGTCCAAAAAACCTAAGTGTACTCAACAGAGCGAGGCAGTACTTCACGTCGGGGACAGCATTTGCTGCTTTACATGTCGCAAGTTCGGCCCCATATGGAGTACTGCTGCCATCTCTGGGCAGGTGCACCCGGATACCAGCTTGGACCTTTTGACTCGGTTCAACGACGGACTGTGAGAATTATCGACGATCCCAAACTGACTTGCCGTATGAAACCCTTAAGTTTTTGAAAAGACTTTGACTCCTTGTGTGTGTTCCATCGCTTGCACAATGGGATGTGTTCTGAGAAATTGTTCGAAATGATGCCCACGGCCACTTTCTGCCATCGCATCGCTCGCCATCGGCAGGGAATTCATACTCACACTTTAGAACTGTTCGGTAAAAAATATGCGTTCGGATCGTTCGAGCTAGGCATTCGTTCTTTGCATACTGTGTGCGCTAGTCAGTCGTCATTAATCTGTGCGCAACATCGAGGTAACCAACAGCGATATCGATTTTATTGGGATAATTTATAATTAAGTTCGGTTTGCGTGAAACAACACAACATATACAGACACCACACCACATATTCAGACAAAACATACTAACAACTGACTCCAAACTTGGGTAAGTCCTTATAATTTTCTTTACGGCCTACGTGTGGCCTTTTTAGTAAACAATTTGGTAGGCAGACGTGGTACGGGCCACTTTCGTTTGTTTTTGTTTGGGTCGGTTTACAAATCATTTGGGATTTACGGTTAGTTTGTTTTCGTCGGATTTACAATTAATAAAATTACAATTCGTAACGTTGGGTTACGTCGTCTAGTTTATCGGTCTCATCGCATTGCTCGTCGGACATTAGTGTAGCTAATTAGGTTCTTACCCACCTTTTTGTTATTGCGGTTAAAAATAGATCGGAATAAATAGGTTTTTAATATTGCTGTTTATGACGGATTGTAAGTAAACGTATTTATTTGTGTAATTGTGTAGTCAGTGTTTTGTACATTGTAGTTGGGTTTTTTGGAGTTTATATAGTAACTTGGTTGCTGTAACAAACTGTATATATAACAAACGGAGTCGTTTGTTTGTGTGTCTGATTTAGTTTTGGGATTGTTTTTTTTTTGTGTGGGAATTTAATTATATAACATGACGTCATCAATTAAGGAGTACAAGGCTGTTTTAACCAATCTGACACGATGGTTTTCAGGTGCTTTAGGGATCGTTAAGCGAGAGGATCGGATGTTTGCATTAAAGCAAAGTGCGGGACAGTTACCGACAAGAGTCAGCGAGCTGGATGAGGCATACCAGGGTCTCTTATCGTTAACGGATGACGAAACTATCCTAAAGGCGGCAAATTCTGACTATGACTTACGTTTTGTTTTGTTTCTTTAAAAAGTTATCAATACTTAAAAAAAAAAAAAAAAATTATATATAGGTAGCTAGACTTTTAGTATCCGCTTACTTTTTTCTGTTAGTATCTATCTGTGGTTTATGGTGTAGGTTACATTTATGCTTTTTTGTTGATTGCTATTTTATGTTATAATTTGTGAATGTAATTGTTTATAAACCCCAATAAAATAAAATAAAATAAAAATAAAATAAAATGACTTTTGTATGTCAGTAGTGGACGAGGTTAACGAGGCTGTGTCGACATTAGAGACTAGCCCGCAGATGGCAAGTAAGAAGGAGGTTTCGGAACAAAAATGCAACGAACGGTTGCCAACTTTGGATATTCCTTATTTTAGCGGATCATTTGATAGAGTAGTGTTTTATCACACTTTTTGATAGCATTGTGCACCGACGGACTGACTTATCTGACTCACAAAAATTAAGTTACCTTTTAACGTCTATCAGGGATGAGCCTCTCTGTTTAGTGAAACATTTGACCGTCACAGATGTCAATTATAATATAGCCAGGGAGTTATTAGTGAAGCGGTACCAAAATAACCGTCGCATTGCGGATACTCATGTAGCTGCCATTTTAGGTATTCCTCAACTGTCATCAGTTAACCACCTGCGGTCGGACCTGCTTAACCCTATTTTGGTAGCGACGAATGCGTTAAGAGGCCTAAAATTCCCTATATCAGAGTGGTCATTTTTATTGTTGCATATTGTTTTAAATATATTGCCCAATGACGTCAGGGCTCGTTTTGAACAGTTGCACGGAGGTGACTCGGCGTCACATATTCTTACTTTAGTATCATTTTCGGACGATCAAAGTAGGAAGCTCGAAAATTTACCCGCCGAGCCACAATCGGGACCGTCATGATTTTTAGCCCCGTCTGGACCCTGTCAACAACCCCAGTCTGGACCCCGTCAACAACCTCGTCCCGGGACTGCGCGAGGTACCGGGTCGTTTCGGCCTTGTCTAAAGTGTGGTAGGGGTCACCACCCGGACTTATGTATGCCCACCCGAGAGGATGGTCCTCGGATGACTCATGGAGGTGTGTCTACGGCTCGCACGGGCGGAGGTTCGTCACCGCTGAATCGAACCCAATCGCCCCCGTCCCCAGTGCGACATCAACCTTCCCCTCCCCGCTCACCGCGGGCGAGCCCACGGGATAGTCGTCAGTCAGTACCCTCACGTGCCCCTTCCGCTCAGGTAGGTATTGCGGAACGGGCACATTACGCGGAGTATGAGCCTCTGCCCATCTCTATCGCGCAGCGTCCTCGCGTTAGTCGCGAGTTGAGGGCGGGATCGGGTGGCTATCGCGCGCCGCCGATGGCACGCGCGTCTCGGCAGCCACATATGCCCGCGTGGGACCCGTATGCTTATACGGGTTCAAGCGTGGGGCATTATGAGCCACAGGAGCCCCGGAGCCAAGTACGGCGCTCGGGTCGGGCCAACGCCCGTTGACTCGTGGCAGCCGCTTCACCAGTCTGTCCACCACCTGTCACAACAGTTTTGCCCACTGCGCAGGTTCTAGTTCATTTTTCGCGCGGACTTGGTGTGGTTGTGCGCGCCAATTTAGACTCAGGTGCTCAGGGGTGTCTAATGTCGCTGTGACTGGTGAAGTGTCTCCGCTTACAGGTAAGTTCGCAGAGTCATGGGGTTTCTGGAGTAGGGGGTCTACGAGTGGACAACGTCGTGGGTACAGTCTCGTTTTCCTTTTCCTGCTTGCTCCATAGGATGGAGTATGCGGTATCAACTAGGAGCTGTTGTCCTGAGGGATATTTTAGGACATCACTCTCAGCTGCCCCTGCCGACGGACGTGCTGGATCTCTGGTCCGATGAAAGGTTCCACCTACCTGGTCCTGTGGAACTTCTGCTTGGCGCTGATGTCCTTGGATTGCTCGGACTGGACAAGGCCATGTTACTTCAGCCAGGTTGGTTGTTCGCTGTTCCGACTGATCTCGGATCTGTTATAATGGGCCCAGCACATTCTCTCGCCGCTTAGGCGTCTACGGATTCGTCGGTGCAGGTGGGACTCTCGCTCGCTGACTCCCTTCAGCGCTTTTGGGAAATCGAAGAGCCCCCCCGGCGTCACGGACTCGACCAGTCGATGACGAGTGCGAGTCTTATTTTTTCGCCAGTATGGGTCGTCTAAATCTAGGTCTCAGTCTCAGGTCGCTTTTTCACTCGACTGCCTTTCTTATCCCCTCGTCCGCGCTTGGGTGACTCCTGGCAAATAGCCGAAAAAAAGTTATTATGCATGGAGCGCCGGATGCGTCGTGATAAAGAATTCCGCACAAAATACTTGGATTTTATGCGCGAATATGAATCATTTTGGTCACATGTCGGTCTCGCAGTTCGAGTTGGAAGGCAAAGAACATTATTTTGTTCCACATCACGCCGTCTTTAAAAATGGTAAGATACGGGTGGTGTTCGATGGTTCAGTGCCTACATCTTCGGGTGTATCCTTGAACGACTGCCTGATGTCGGGTCCTGAGCTTCAGGTAGACATTTCGAACATCTTGACTGGTTTTCGTCGCCACCAGGTTGTATTTATGGCTGACATTAAGATGATGTTCCGTCAGGTCATGATAAACCCTGAAGATAGGCGGTTTCAGCTCATTTGTGGAGAGAGGATCCGGCCTCTCCATTGGTTGTTTATGAGCTCAACACCAATACCTACGGACTAAAGTCGAGCCCGTTTATAGCAATTCGCTGGTTGCTACATTTGGCTGATCGTGAGCGTCTGAATTTCCCACGCGCAGCTGCTGTCTTCCCTTCTGACGCTTACGTAGACGATATTTGCACGGGCGCTTCGTCTGTGGTGAAAGCGTTAGTCCTGAGCGATGAGCTAATCGGCTTGTTATGAATTGAGGAAATGCATTTCCAATTCACCTGATGCCTTGGAAGACTTACCGTCAGAACATCAGCAGGAGCCCACCTCTTCCAGAATCCTGAGAATCCTGACTCCATCGCGGTCCTCGGAGTTCAATATCGGCCAGTTAGGATATCTTCACCTACTCGGTTGAACCGTCAGACACAATGAAGAGGTGGACTAAAAGGCTGGTTCTGTCCACAGTAGCGCGGGTCTTTGATCCTAATGGTTGGGTGGCTCCTGTAGTCTTTTGGGACAAATGTTTTCTACAGGAGCTCTGGATTTCTGGTCTCGACTGGGATACCCCGTTGACCCCGAAGACTTGTTGTCTTATTGGCTACGTTTTTATGAGACACTTTCGGACCTTCAACATGTCTCCGTGCCTCGGTCAATCTTACCCCCAGGTCGTTATCGGGCCAATCTTCACGGTTTCTCTGACCCGTCGGAATCCGGTTATGCGGCTGTCGTTTATCTCCGCACCGTTGACAGCAATGGTCATGTACGCGTCAGTCTAGTGGTTGCAAAGAGCAAGGTTGCACCTTTGCGGACCAAATTGCTGTTGAGCAGACTGTGGACACTTCACCGAACTTCTTACTTAATCGGTTCAGTTCTCTCAACAAGCGGATGAAGAGGTTTCTCCACAACTTACGGAACAGGTCACAGCCAAGGACGTCTTCAGTCTTGTGTCCTGAAGAGCGTCAGGATGCCCTTCTCACCTGTGTTCGACTGGTACAGGGCGAGTCGTTTGAAAAGGAAATTCGTCTTCTCCGTTCAGAGAACGGGAAATTGCGGGGAAGCCTTGCTCGTCTTAATTTGTTTCAGGACGAGTCGCAGTTTTTGCGAGTGGGTGGTAGGCTTCGTAACTCAGAATTGCCCTATGGGGCTCAGCATCCTCTCTTGTTGCCCAAGAGCGGTCATTTTGTTAAGTTGCTGATCAGGAACCGCCATGTTAGGAACTGTCATGCCGGTCTTAACGTATTGCTGGCTTGTCTGCAGCGAGAGTTCTGGATTTTGTCAGCCAGAGGAGCAGCTCGGAGCGTCATTTTTTAATGTATCCCTTGTTATAGGTTAAAGGGAACCTTGACTCAGCCACAAATGGGTGACTTGCTGTCCGATCGTATCCGGCCCGCTCGACCTTTCGCTAAGGTTGGGTTGGATTTGGCGGGTCCGTTTTTGGTGAAGACGTTAAGTATTCGCAATGCCAGACAGGTTAAAGCCTATTTATGCGTCTTCGTTTGTTTGTTTTCCAAGGCTGTGCATCTGGAGCTCGTTTCAGCCTTGTCTACGGAGGCCTTTATCGCATGTCTGTCGCGGTTTGTCAGTCAGCGTGGTCTCCCTCATTTTATTCGTTCGGACTGTGGCACATCGCTATCTGAAGGAAGTCCTTCAGTTTTTGTCGGACAATCACACGTATATTGGTTCGGAGTTGTCCAAACGGGGCGTGACTTGAATTTTTGATCCTCCCGGCTATCCTTCGTGGGGCGGTATTTTCGAAGCAGCTGTCAAGGTCACCAAAACTCACCTTCGCCGTATGATTGGTGAAACGGTCCTTACTTTTGAGGAATTACAAACGGTATTTTGCAACGTCGAAGCAGTATTAAACTCACGACCGCTTTGTCCGATCTCGTCGGATCCTAATGAACTGGAAGCGCTTACTCTAGGCCATTTCTTGATCGGTAGTCCTTTAACCTCCTTGCCTGAATACCCTTTCATCGATGTGTCAGTTAATAGGTTATAGCGTTTTCAGTTGCTTCATCAAATTACGCAATTGTTCCACCGTCGGTGGTCTTCGGAATATTTACATTTGTTATAGCAACAGGTTCGGTGGACGGATAAAACCAACCCCACGCGTCGGAGACCTCGTCCTCTTAAAGGACTCAAATTGACCGCCCTTGCAACGGCGTTTAGGTCGCATCGTGCAATTATTCCCCGGTTCGGACGGTATCCCGCGGGTCGCAGAGGTCATTGTAGGGGATTCAGTGCTGAAGCGTGCCTTTGCGACGCTTTCTCGATTACCAGTAGATTAATGGCTCTGGCTCGGTTTATCCTCATCCAGACACGGTCTGGCTGGGGCGGGGGTTTGTTCGGTAAAATATATACGTAAAACGTTATACAAACAACTGACTCCATAATTGGGTAAGTCCTTATAATTTTCCTTACCTTTTTAGTAAACGAGAACCGAAATGGTCGCGTACAGTGCGGTTTCAGAGAAACTTCCTCCCGCGAACGCTGAGGTTGTGGAATGAGCTCCCTGCCAAGACTTTCTCTAAGGACTACAGTATGGGGTTCTTCAAGAAAGAAGTTATTGGCTTTTTGAAGGGTCGGCAACTCGCGAGTGATTCTTCTGGTGTTGCAAACGTCCATAGGCCACGGTGACCGCTTTCCATCAGGCGGACCGTGTGCTTGTTTGCCACCTTAGTGGTATAAAAAAGGTATATGCTTTCGAAAAAACCACCATTAGCTAAACGTTTAAAGTAACTGCCAGATAGAAAACTAGCCACCAATTTTTACAAACCTTCAGCCAGTTCGTAAGACAGCAACTTTGATAGTAAAACCCGGTGCCAAATCCTATCGAAAGCCTTTGCTATATCTAGGCTACATGCTAATTCCTCTCCCCGACTCTAATGGCTAGTACTCATCAGATCGAAAGTACACTAGAAGATCACCGATTGATCGAGTAGCGCGAAAATCGTATTGGAGGTCGCTGGCCAAATCGAGTTTTCGAGATACCTATCTTAGGAGTTATGTTTGAGCGTCCCTGCTGGTTTGCTCCTTGCCGGATGGCTCACTCAATTTGTATACATTTGGAGGAAGCATCTACAATTCTAATCTAAATCTAAATATTTCAGGTATGGAATTACCGCACTACGAGAACGCTTTCGAGAGGAAGTCAAGTTCGAGACAAAGAGAGAGAGTCCCTAGTAGATTTTCTTTCTCATTAGTGTTATGGGTTTTATCACCATCGACTTTTGACTGTAGTGTTAAAGACGATACTGGAAAAAGTTCCACTCGGTAGCTTTAGCAGTCTTGACCAAAATGCACGATTCCCAGAAGGGAAGCTTCATAGAGGAAGCTACTCTTGCCAGACTTGCCTCTGTATTATCAAAATTTCCGGCATGGACTTACCGAGATAGAGGGCCTCGTCGCTTAGACTAATATTTTGTGAGCGAAGGTTTAAAAATTGTGACCCTCTTACTATTCAACCCAGTGTTCTAAAAATCTAAAAATTATTTTTGTATATTTTTATACGTACATTCATTTATGCACTAAAATGTAGAAAATATATACAATAATATATAATAACATTAATAGTAGTAAAAATAGCAAACGTGGGGCGCTTGTATTACACTTTTTGGTTTTGGTGATGATGAGATATACAATTTCTAATGACTAATAAAAAATCGCTAATATAATAAGACTTAAAACGAAATTAGCTCCTTTTTTATTCGACTATTTTTATATATAAAAATAGGCTGTGCTTTCATTCAAAATATATATACGATACAGTTTAATGTTAATTAGCAACTTAGATCTGACAAGATTAAAACTGTAAACTAAAAATAGAAATCATTTGAATAACAGAAGATAAGTATCTCATTTTACTTTCCTGAGATAAAACTCAAGCAATGTATTGTGCTGGTCTAGAATTAGGTATGGGAGTAGTTTTAGAAAGTTTTCGTTACCAACTCCCGATGTCGGGATGTAAAGTAACTTCACAACGCTCGCCGAAGCGATCGAACTCGGTCAACTACTTGCACGGTACGAGAAGAGTTTCTCATGAACTCCATCTTTGAGCGGGTTCACATTCATTTTAACACTTTGGTGTGGGAAAAACAGAATCTTTCTTTTATTTATATGAACTGACAAATCGAAAATGTATCTAGTTATTAGTTTTATAGAAATCTGGGAACTGAGTTAAAAATGTAATCACTTGTTTCTTGATATGTTTAGACTTCTTATACTGTAGTCATAAGAAAAAACCTTAGCAGGGAGCTCATTAGCAGGGAGCTCATTAGAAGGGAGCTCATTAGCAGGGAGCTCATTAGCAGGGAGCTCATTAGCAGGGAGCTCATTAGCAGGGAGCTCATTCCACAACCCAAGCGTTCGCGAGAGGAAGTTTCTATCTAACAGCAAGCAATATCTGCATCAGAGCAAATATTTATCAAAGTATTAATTTTCCTATACATAAAGCTGACTGTTGTTATTTTATTGGTGTATGATGTATGATGTATGATGTATGATGGTTGACAAGTGGGCACGCTTTTTTGCTCTGTGATGTGGAGCGGCTTGTTTTCTACTTTTTAGTTAATTTTTATAAGCGTGGTGTTTTAATGTTTTTAACAATATATGTTTTTTAAGCTCCTCAAAGTAGGTTAATAATTAGTGTTATTATCTACATATATTACAATCAAAATATGTAATAAACAATATATTAATTTGAATTTGTTAAACTTTTGAAAGGACTGTTTAGTAAAAATCGACTCTTAACTATAAATATAATCCAACACCGCTCGAGCTTCTGAACGCCTCTACTGATTGTGGTCAAAGTAATTTATAGATGATCAATATTTTTTAATTAATTTTATATCATCATTTAAATGGACAGTATGGTTACCTCACATATAAGAAAATATTTAATGCTCTACGTAATAATAATAATAAACACGAGTGAATGTCTTTGAGGGTAGCCTTTTTACGAGATTGCTTGGAATCGATTTCACGACTTAATTTCATAAAATCGAGTACCTAATTATTTAAAAAATAGTAAAACCGTAATATGTACTAATGATAAAAACAAATAAAATCTAAAAGGTACGAGTATTATGTCAATTCGTTGTCAATATTGTTAACATGGTCGGTGGTAGCCGAGGGGATTAAATTTTACTTCACGTCCTAAGTGGCGGAGGTTCGAACCCCAGGGTCGGCGTGTACCAATGAGTCTTTTCTTAAATTCTTCTGAAACCTGCATATGTTAAGAAAAAAAAAGACGTACCTATCTAAAGTCCACAATTCGCAGCGGGACCGCGTGTGGACTATCGCCCAAATCGCCCTCGCTTATGAGGGTAGGCCGTGCCCCAACAGTGGGCGAGAGATGTCAATATCGCATAATACTAGAAGATGCTCGTGTGTAAGAGAAGTGGGGGAAAGTGTACCGAACACGCGAAGAAAGCCGTAATAGGGTAATAGGAATAAATATCTTATAAAAAAATAATAAAGAAAAGAGTAATAAAAGAAGTTATTAGATTTTTGAAGAGTCGGCAACGCGTGAGTGATACTCCTGGTGTTACAAGCGTCCATAGGCTACTGTGACCGCTTACCATCAGGTGGACTGTAAGCTTGTTTGCCACCTTAGTGGCATAAAATAATAATAATTGGAGGACGCCGCTCATAAATTAAACCTGACGCAAAATCTATTTGCAATTCGTGTAAACAAAAATGACCTTGACCCGCGTCTTTCGCTTTGTAGTCTATGCATTGCCATGGGCTAAGTAACTCCGGACAAAGATTGGATATGTCACATATCATTCCGATTAAAGATATATATCCGCTTCGCATATCCATATCCGCTTAATATATCCCTCGTTTGTTATAGATAGATACTATTTGATATTTTTTTAACAGAAATTCACGCGCCCGTCACAAAGTAGAAGTGATACTAAAAACTTCATGTTTATTTCACGCAAAGTGAAGGAGTTGTAACATATCCGGCCTCGGATATATATCCAAAGATATAGTTATGTCCGGAGTTACCTAAGGCAACTATACAACCCAACAATGTACTCTGTGATGCAACATATATGTTACGTTAATTTGGAATTTTGTTAAATTTAGGTTTAATTAGTATCGTGATTTGAAAAACAGTTAAAGAATGTGACAATTAAGGTAATCATGCAAGTATTTTAATGATTTATGATTAAATTATCAGAAAAAGTGAACATTAAGTAAAGTTAGATTATGTTTACACGAATTGCAAATAGATTCTGATTCAGGATTACACGTATGGCACACTTACAAAACCAACTACGGCATAACTTAGTTGCGATGTGTGTACTTACAAGCTTTTGCCCATGGCTCTGTTCGAGCTAAATTTAGTTATCAGCGTGGGATTCCTTCATTATAGTAATTAAAGTCAATTAAAATTCATTAAAGTCTCTGCGCTAATCCAACTCGCATTTTACGTTTCTGTAAGTGAGTAGCTATGTCCTTCCCCTCATAAAATTTCAATAAATATCGGTTCAGCACAAATCCTTTTAACGCTCTGTACGCTTATCTGACTCACACTTGATATTTTCCATCACAAAGTCGAATTTCATCGAAATTAGTTCAGCGGTTTAGTCATGAAAAGCACATAAACGGACAGACAGAGAGACGTTTTATAATATATTATGTATAGATGTTTATTTATTAGAAAATTTATTCCGCGCCGGATATTGAGTGCCACAATACTATTTAATGCCACTTTACCATTGGAATTCAATGAAATTAATGATGCGCTACAACATTTTTTATAAACCTTTTAAATTTATCTTAGCTTTGAGACTTTTGCTTTTTTATCAAGACTAAAGTCTTCCAGATTCCATTAGCTTATTCGGCTGGAAAATATTTGACCTAAAAATAAAAAATAGAAAGGCACAGTGACATTTGCCATGTCGACATGTTGCGGCGTCAGCAAACAAGTTGCGAAGAAGCTTTGTCAAGGAAAATAGAACAAACTTTTCAGCAAAATCGTTGTTTGCTTCATGTATTGAGCTTAAAGAAAGTTTCCCTCGATCGAGTAACGTATCATTACTTACGATTAAAGCTTTATATTTACTAATTCTTTTTCGTTAACGAAATAATTTTATTCTTCAATAATATTCGTTTTGAGCCTGAAGAGGTAACAGACAGACAGAGTTACTTTCGAATTTATAATATTTATTATATACATGGATAGTATTGTCATTTTTAAGTGAATATAAGTGTAGAATATAATTATAATGGTAATGATCCTACGAGCACTAGGTCTTGTCTTCAATATTGCCTGCGGCCGGCGTACATTTTAGTTTATACTCTACTAACTATTTACTACTCGTCGAGTTTGGACTAGCACGCTGGGACTTCTGAATTGACCAGGAAAGTTGACGCGACTACTTGATAATAATATACATCTACTTATTGTGATCAGCAGTATGCGTACCAGGCCGGCCGCTCGACAGTTGTAGTTGCTCGCATGGTTCTTCGAAGGGTGCTGGCCCATCTAGACTTTAAGAAAAAGGTAGTCGTAATCTTATTTGACCTGTCCTGAGCCTTCGATTTAGTAGACCACCAGTTCATTGTTGCTTAATTAGAACATTTTAGAGTGAAAGGTATTTCACTACAATTAAATACATTCTCCTTGTCTAACAGAAGCCAAGTTACAATGATTAATAGTAACGCATCGAGGACGGGACAGGTTGGAGCTAGATCTGTGCCCCAGGGTTTTAACGTAGGAAACAGCTTGTTCATTCTGCTAATGAATGATCTACCGTGCAAATGTGAATTTACTGATTTTTTTATGAACGCCGACGATATCTCTGCTGTCATAAATGCTGATTTCAAAGACCAGCTTCAGGAAAGAGCTTATACCACAGTAATTAAATTATCATAATGGTTTACTGCTAACGAAATACAGTTAAACATTGACAAGACCAAATTGCTGGAATTCTCTATGAAGCAAGAGAGCAACCGTAGTCCTATATCGGTTCAGGTAGATGGCACCATAATGCCGGTTTAAAGGTTCACCAGCTTTGCAGGTTTCACATTTGATGACAGTCTACAATGGCACAATTACATTGATAGCCTTTGTACGACATTGACCTCAGCTTACTATGTAATCTTTTGACTTTCTAACACGCTGTCGTTAAATAACCTCATCAAACCCTACTACGGCTACTTCTAAGCTATTCTTTTCTACGGTGTTGACTTGCTACTTGCTATGGAACGTGATAAGCCTTTTTGCTTCTAATAAAAGGTAATACGAAGAACTAGCTATTTTATGTGCCCCAAACGCGCCAGCACGTGAGTTCTTTGTTCAGTTTCGCATACTCACACTACCATCCATCTATATACTAGCTAGCTATATGGTAGCGAAATACATCAGCAAGAACCTCACTGCAATTTGAAGAACGAAACTGGGTTAGCAAGAGACGCACGCTATAGCGTGAGCCAAAAATTCAAGCATTGGTTTCTTGCCGGATTCTTCTCGGTAGAAATCAACACCCGGATTTCAAAAAATAGTAATTCATAACTTTGACGATTCAAAGTGTTTGTATAATCCTAATTTGAATAAAAAATGTTGACTTTGACTATCTTTGCAAAATAAAACAATAAATTTCATTTCAATAATACATTTTTTTTTTAATTTTTGTAAAATCGCAAACAAACAATAGGTTTTACTAACTGAGTGCAATACATTTAGTGCATAAAAAATATATAAGTGTATTTAAGTCAATTTATTAAAGTGAACTCAGCCGAAGACCCCAATAGTTTTTGATTAAAAAAGACCTCGATCAATACCATTTAATAAACAAATTTATTTTTCAACATCAGACTGTGACATGCGACATGTGAGCTCGCTCGACTCTTCGAACTGCACGTCAATTGATATTTGTTTTTAAGAGGAAAAATTTAAAAGTTAACAAAAAATATAAATAAGAAAAAGCTCTTACAACTTGTATTTGAGGAAATTGCGACAAGAATTAAAAAGAAGCAAATTTCGATTTACAAAGAGTGCTGAAAACGTAACTATTGAGTTTCATTAATACAGGACCTTAGCTCGCACTGATTTCGGTCATTATCGTGGGATTCTGAAAAGTTTTTTTTTTTTTTTTTTAATTTATTTTGGTCAACAAACAGTTTTCACAATAAGTCTTATAAAGTAAACAGTTATACAATGTTTGCGAAACACACACGAATATGAATAGTAATTGTAATACGATCATAAATGCAAACATGAGTTCGAATACAAATATAAATAGGAATAAAACATGAATATGAACGTATATAAAGATTAATTTATTGTTTTTAACATGAACAAGATAACGAATCCAAACATAAAACACAAAAAAAAATCATCAATTTGAATCTGAAAATATTCTTAATCACGAGCATAAACAAAGAAACAAATACGATTTACGACTACAGATGAGATCGAACACTGACACAACCACGAACGAGAACAGGACAAAGAGCAACAATTTTACCCGAACGCGAACTCAAAAATGAACACTAAAACTAATCCAAACATAAACACAAAAAATCTTAATATAACTACGAATCCGAAAACAAACTTGATCACGAGCATAAATATAGAAACAAATACGATTTACGACCACGGATACGAGTATGAGACCGAACACTAATACAACCACGAACAAGAACAGGACAACGAATAACAATTTTATCCGAACGCAGTACACGAAAACAAATCCAAACACAGCCACAAAAAAAAAATCATTCATATAAATAGGAATCCGAAAACAAACTTGATCACGAGCATAAGGAAGATGAGACTCAATACTGACCCAACCACGAACAAGAACAGGACAACGAACAACAATTTTACCCAATGCGAACTTGAAAATGGGGATAATATCCATAGCGGACGTGTAAATGAACGCGTGCAAAAACATATGAGGGATCGACAACAATATAATACTAACATACTGCGTAAGCGAATAAAGTAGAACAATTCCAAATCCGAACCTAAATGCAAAGGCAAATACATGGACACTGACATGGAAAATTGATTTATAGACCCCTAAATATTTAGTAATTAGTAATATATTATAAGATTAATGGATAATAATAAAGAAATAATAATCTACAATTCTTTAATAATAATATTATTAGTTTTATCAGCATATTAAGAAAAAAACTACGCTAGCTTGGCAAACCTACACAGAAAAGTAGTCACGATAATACAAACTATTACGAATACAGTTTACATTCACCATACCAACTGTCACCTTGGTATTGCTAATGTTCACCGTGCGAATAACTTCAGACACACAACATGACTAATAGACCAATACAATCCCAGTAATCCAACACTTTAGAAGATCGCATCTGCCTTACAAGCTCCAATCAAGTATTGCAGATGCTGATGTTTGGTGGCTTACTCTACTCGGTACTTGAACTATGACAATCGCTCAAATATAGAGTCTCCAAGAGTACTACAAATCAACTGTGTGATTGGTTCTTTGATAGGAAGTCTACTACCCCCTCACCAAAGCTCATGTATGGGTGTAAGTTCCCTTTAGACCGCATTTAAAAAAATCGTATTTTTTGAAATCGGTTAAATTTAATATAGAATAATAAATTTAAAGATAGAATTTTGAAAAGAACTATGTTCTCCCCAAAATAATTCCCTAATTGTTGGACTACCAGAAATAACGACCAGACCAATCATGTGTGTTCCTACTTCACTATTTTCAAAACAAAAAAAAATTATAACCGATATTGCAAAAATAATTTCTCTGGGGTATAGACCCTAAGTTAACACAAGACTAGGTTTACGCTAAACGCCGCTACATTTTAAGTGTTTATTTTCATGTTTTGACTATAAATTACAAAAAAAACCATCATGAATAAAGTTCACACTCTCCATGCCAGTTTCTCGCACTGATATAGCTAGTGCTCACCAAAAGTTCGCATCTGCCTTACAAGCTCCAATCAAGTATTGCAGATGCGAATGAGATCTGTTGGAGGCTTACTCTACTCGATACAATAAACTATAACATTCGCTCAAAGATCGAGCTCCAAGAGTACTACAAATTCAACTGCGTGTGATTTGCTCTTTGATAGGAAGTCTACTACCCCCTCACCAAAGCTCGTGTATGGGTGTAAGTTCCCTTCAGACCGCATTTCATGACGTGTTAAATTATGTCCCTACTTCACTATTGACAAACCAAGAAAATATGCACTCGTTACGCACTATTGCAAAATTATTTACTCTAATTGTAAGTATTATCTAAATCTAGGTTTATTGCAGATTATTTACTCCTAATGTCACTAAAAAAATTTAATTTAAGTTTACGCCAAAAGCTCACGAACAAAACTATTTGAACGCAAATACAATATAAAGCTAATACAAAAGTAACCTAAATTAAAATTTTAGAAAAAAAATGACCAACATAAAAGTTACTGTAATTCTAAATAGGTTGTATTGATTAATTTTATGTGTAATTAAGTTAGGAATAAGGCACCTATGTTGATTAAATTTATTAAACCAAGAGTCAAATCTGGAGATAACCATGCAACCACGACAAAACTAAGCAACGTAATATTAATTTCCTTGACAATATCTACTCAATTAAGAGTCAAAACTAAATAAATAACTCCAAAATACTTTTTAATGTAAAATAAATTCGCGCGCCTTAATCTATTGAAATCTTGGTAATTAATTTAGGTTTATAACATTATCATGAATAAACTCAAAAAAATTGGGAAATAAAGTGTCCGCTTTAATTCTGTAAAATTGTATTTCACTTAAAGTAATAGAATTGGATATTTAAATTTAGGACCTGACTACCTAAGTGGTTCCTTAACCGAAAAGTCTTTATAATTTTGCGCGGTAAAATTAACCTATAAAATATATATAAGAATTTTATCATTAAGACCTGTCATTCGGTACTAACTTGACACTTTTATCGTAAATTTTTTTTTTTTTTTTTGTGTTGAATCTATTTCCAAATTTGCTATACTGAATTTATTTAATTCATATACCTCACAAAACCCGTGCATTTTTGAAACTCATCGAAGGAAACCCTATTAAAAATTTAAGCCCAATAAAGAGAACAAAAAGTTTGAAAAAACCCTCATAAATTTTGATGCTGCTTTCTTGCCCCCGTCAGAAATAGAACTTTATCAACAGATGCTTCGGGCTAAATATGTGGCAAATATCTGGATTAATTCCACCGAAGATCCACTAAGCAAGCTATTGCCAACTAGTCACGGGTGGAAGGAAGAAAATGGGAAATATCTTCCTCTCTGGTATGAAGGGAACCGATTACCAGATAGAGTATCTGATATAACTATACCAGAAAACGAAAACATTACGGGTGAATTCAGCGGTAAGTCTTAACATATAGATTATAATCTTTAGGTCACCAATGTTTGCATGTAGATTAATAGCATATTTATATAAAATTAAAAATATTGTCTTCTCGGCCTTTAACTCTAGGAGGGTTGGTCGAAGATGTTTCGATTATTTTTCTACCTAAATAGTCTGATATTCGAAAAAAATATTTAAAAATATCAAAATATTTATCACTAGCTTAGTTTTTATTCTGCCCCAATCTGATAGGTAGCAATATCAATATATAGTTTTATTTTAGTAATTTCTAAATGCAAGTGTTGATTTTGGTTTTTGCATATACCATCACCGCTATTGTTATTTTATCACACAATACAGTTATTCTGGTGTTTTACAGATTCCTCGTCTACGTGCCTAAGCAGTGAGGATCCTTCCTCCGATACAGAAGATGACGATTTTTGAAAAAAAAAAAAACCATTTATACAATTATGATAATTTTCCATTATTGATAAATATTTCCTTTCTAACCTTCTTAGCACTATTTTTTATTTTCTCATTCATATTTAAAGTACCTAATTAATATCTTATTTGTGATTGATTCCAAAGATGATTAGATAATGTAAGTTTAGTAAAGAAAATTTTATCAGGTTGATTTAATTCTTATTGTTTCATTAAATTGTATGTATTACAATTTGTCGTTTTGATTATTTCCTAGTACGTCCCAAATTAATATGAAACCTAGCATTGTGCAGAAGCTTCACAAAAACTAAAAAGTAGGTAACTAAAACGGGCCAATTCTTCTTCCAAATAAGTAAATGCTCATGATCACTCTCAAAATCTTAATCGTCTTAGAAACATTTTTAATTATCTATGCTCCGCGGTTTTACCTGCATACATAACAAAAATTAGCGATTCTTGTTTTTCGGTTCCGTTGCCAGGATAGAAAGTAGCCTATGTCCATATCCAGTGTATAAACTATTTAAATTCATGGGTAAAGAAGACTAAGATTGACAATTTCCCTTTTTGACAATTTTTTCAAACAATGAAGTCTCATGCGGCTTTTCTCATTTTCTCAAATATGCAACTACTGAAAACCGGCAGACCGACTCCTTACACTTGCGGATATGTCATACTTTGAGTATATACTAAATCTGACCATTTCCGTTATCGTTTTTTTTTCTAAACAATGAAGCCTCTTTCATGCACTATTTCTCGAAAACGCAACCACTGAAAGTCGGCAGACCAACTTGTTTCACTTATCGTGATGCCATACTTTGAATATGTCCCAAAACTGACCATTTCCGTTATCGTTTTTTTTTCTGAACAACGAAGCCTCTTTTTTGCGCTGTATCTCTAAGAAGCAACCACTAAGAGCAGGCAGACCGATATAATTCACATCAGGGGAACGCTCTACAACTCAAAATAATAAATCTATCCATGATCGTTCTGAAAATTCCTGTCACCTCTTAGACTATTACGATAGGCAACTACTACTTTTCCCAGAAGAAAATAATATTCTAAATACAACGATAACAATAAAAGGTGGCAACCTATGTATACTTATATATTTAACTACGAAATAACGTAACCATTATTCTATATACCAAATTAAATAATTACAAATTTGTGAACTCGAGTTCTGTCTGAATATTAAACTAGTTTTTCTTAGACAAAAACATCGCAAGTTGCACCGCTAATAGTCATAATGCGCATTATATACAGCGGTTACGTAATAACCTACGGGACCTTACGTGGTAGGTACTGAAAGAACGCCACATATTTTTGTATAAACTTTGAGGTTAAAACTACCAAACCATAATAATTTAAAATGGAATAAAAGAACGAAACGGAAATTGAAAACTGATAAGTCTTGCATCAAAAGGAAATACCCGAGTTTGACACTTGACAAAGTTAACATGGAACGAACATCTACAACATATAAAAATTAAACTCTCGTAAAACCTAAGCGAGTGTAAACTAACCTGATAGAATTTTGGATAGCATGGCAAAATCCAAACAAATGCTCGAAAACAAAATAATAAATATCCTATACTATTATGATTACTTAAAGTCTTCCAAAACACTACAAGATACTAAACTCATGAACATTCCACAACTACACACCTAGAACATCTGCATATCTACAAACAATTCACAAACTTATTCAAATACACGGACCTGAAAAAAAGACGGACGTAACATTACACTGAAACGATGTGAAGCATGCAAGGTCCTACAATTTCGTTTGTTATATACGAGCTACACTCACACAGATACACCAGGTCAGACAACTCGCCTTCATTATACGTACCGCGTGACAGCGCCTCTGACATGTATTTTGCGTCGACGAAAATTGTTAAAAATGCCGTCTTGTGCAGTGAAATCATGTAAAAACTACATGAGAAAACTTAAAAAGTCACGCGTACGTTATGATGATTTTGGTTTTTTTTTTATAATTATATTTTATTTACTTAGATGTAAATTTTAAACAAAAATATAAGAGTGTTGTCAGTTTTATAATAGGAAATTTTCCCTAAAAGTTAGGAAATTTGTATTTGCTTGCATTTGTGACTCAGTCAGATCAGGTTTTGTAAGTTTTTAGGATTCTGTATTTAAAAAAAAAAGAATGGAACCCATATAAAGTCACTCTTGCGTCCTCTTCTTAATGTCCGAGGTTTTCTGGGCTAAAATTTAGATTTAATTAGAGTTGGTAGGTATTGATTCATAGATTTCGGCAAAATTACCCTCATAATGCGAGTCAGTCTTAATTTTGACCGTTTTTTTTTTCTTCATTTTTATTAGGTTTCCTAGAAATAAAAATCGCAAAGATGATTGGTTCCTAATTATACGAAACTGTAGAGAAGAACATAATTGGAACCCATCATCTTCTAGTACCGTCTGCAGTGCACATTTTGATGACGTCGTTGCTTGGTTCCGTATGCTATTCCAAAAAGTAAGCAAACGAGGATTGCAACAGATAAATTATCTTTCTTATTTATAAAGTATATATATATTTCTGTGTCTATAAATATATGAATTTGTGTATGTATGTGTACTTTAATATTTCTTTAATATGTATATGAATCCCTTTTTACTTATTTACTTTTCAGACAACAAAGGACCACTTTGGCATATTATATAATTCCAACATTAATAATGATTATATTAAACAATCTATGTCCACTCAAGTTTTATGCAAACAGAAACAAAAAAATTAACTTTGTCATACTAAAAATAATATTCCATTGAACCTGGTGCATCAGAATATACAAGGAATGTCTCAGAAAGAACTAGAAATTGAATTGTATCACTGAACACTGGCTACGCAGCCATCAGTTTATGTTCAATTTCACTAATCACTAGGTGGGAAGTTCGTTCAGCCGAGTAAATGCTATCCATGGTGGCTCTTTAATTTTAGTTAATAAACAGCTAAAGTTTAAGGAACGTAAAGACATTGTGAGCCTCTCAGTTGAGCGAAATGCCGAGCTGTCCTGTAAAGAAGTTGAGCATCTCATTGCTGTGAGTGTATACAAGCCGCCTTGTGCAATTTATGATAATTTTGAATTAGTTATGGAAGAAGTGCTGAATAAAATCAGCAATTCCAATAAACAAATCATTGTTTGTGGAGAATAGCTCAGTAAGCACCAAATTGCTTGCCTTATTTCAGTCTTTTAATTTAAATAATTTGTTTTGTGAACCAACTAGAATTGCTGTATCCAGTGCCACTGGCATCGACAATATATTTACTGACATAAAACCAATTCAAAAATCAATTATAAGCAATCTAGAGTCAGATCATTGTGGAAAGTTAGTGGTTTTAGAAAGAAAGAATAGTATTACTAAAAAGGAAATTAAATTTATACCAATAACAACTAAACGGGTTGAATCATTTAAATCTAACTTAATGCATAAACTTCCAGATTTGCTTTATATTGGCGTCCCAAATGATATGTACAATACTGTTCTTGACACTATTACTACAGAGTATAATAAAATATTTACTGCAAAAAAGAAACTTATTTCCAGTCGCTTTATTTTTAGTGAATGGGCTACCCCAGGTATTCATAAAGTAGGCGTAAACTGTATGAATTATATAAAGAAAAACATATAATAATAGCCAAATATTTAGGGAATATTTAAAAAAAATACTCAAAAACCTTTAAAAAGGTCTGTCTTGTTGCAAAAGCAATTCACCTCAGACATAAAGTAAAAAATTCAACAAATAAAATAAAAACTACATGGAAAATAATAAATAATGAAACTGGTAAAGCTAGGAATTCTTGTCAGGATTTTGAGTTGATTGTAGATGATGCTAGTTTTAAAAAAAATCTGAGGTAGCAGTTGCCTTTTACAGTTTTTTAGAAATATTCCCTTCAAAACAACTGAACATCTAAACTCAAGTCCAATCTTAGCAATTATTAAAAACTAGTGTTCCTGAATGTAACGTTCCCTTTGTATTTAAAAACATTAGTCCTATAGATTAGATATCATTAATATCATTTAAAACATTAGAAATTAAAAACAGCACAGACCTTTGGGGACTTTTTGTAAAAACTATAAATTCAATAATTCATGTTATAGCACAACCCTTAGCCATAATTTTTAATAGTCGTGTTGATAGTGGTGTGTTTCCTGATGAGATGAAACTTAGCAAAGTTATACCTCTTTTTAAATCAGGTAGTTCAACAGATCCTAAAAATTTTCGGCCTATTTCAATACTACCTATACTCAGTAAAGTTTTTGAAAAAATCATACTTTGTTGAATGTTAAGCCATTTCTGTATTAATGAGCTACTTAGTAGTAAACAGTTTGACTTTATGAAAGGCCGTTCCACAACCGATGCAGGAGTGGCACTATTAAAAAATATATATAACGCCTGGGAGGATTCGCATGACGCCCTTGGAGTGTTTTGTGATTTATCTAAGGCATTTGACTGTGTTCAACATGAAAATCTCATCAGGAAGCTACATCACTATGGTATTAGAGGCAAAGCTCTCGACTTTTTGACATCCTATATGAGTAGGAGAGTACAGAAAATAAATGTCAACGGTGAAAGATCTCCGGGATCAGCAGTCACTATAGGAGTCCCTTAGGGCTCAATTTTAGGTCCTTTTCTATTTCTAATTTACATTAATGATCTCCCATATAATGTAAAAAACCATGACATTGTCTTATTTGCTGATGACACCTCTTTGCTTTTTAAAGTTAAGAGACGACAGACATGCTATAATGAATTAAATAATGCCCTTTCTAAAATTGTAAATTGGTTTAACGCTAATAATTTGTTACTTAATGAAAAAAAAAACCAAATGTGTAAAATTTACATTACCAAATGTTAGTCAGAGACAGACATGTATTAATATTAATGGCGAGCAATTAGAACTTGTTAATTCAACAGTCTTTCTTGGCATAACGCTGGACTCCAAACTTCAATGGGGTCCTCATATTCATAACCTAGCCAAAAAACTTAGCTCTGCTGTGTATGCAATCAAGAAAATAAGACAATTGACCGATGTCGACACTGCAAAAACAGTATATTTTAGCTATTTCCATAGTTTAATGACATATGGTATCCTATTGTGGGGTAGCGCTGCTGATGTAAATACAATATTTCTGTTACAAAAAAGGGCAATTCGTGCTATTGTGCATAAGGGATAGGTTTAGGAAAGTAAAAATTTTAACTTTAGTGTCGCAGTACATATATGAAAATCTTTTATATGTACATAAAAATATCAATAGTTTCAGCAAGAAAAGTGACGTTTACAAAGTAAATACTAGAAGTAAAAATAAGCTGTTGGTGCATGATACACGTCTTCACAAAATAAGTAACTCTTTTATGGGGCAAAGTATACACTTTTACAACAAAGTTCCCAATAAAATTCAAAATCTATCAATAAGTAAATTTAAATCTTTTATCAAGCAGGTACTTTGTAAAAAGGCATACTACAATATTTCAGACTATGTAAATGATAAAAATCCTTGGGACTGATGATGCTTAATTACAGGGTGCATAGGTAAACCAAATTAAAATGGAAATAACATAAAATTGTACGACTAAAATTTTTTTATTTAAAACATTAATTGTATTTTTCGTTTGTTTGTATTATTGATAGTGTTTTTAAAAGAGTAACTATCGAGTTTCTTGCCGGATTCTTCTCGGTAGAAATCAACAAAATTGTGAACCGGCGGGAAGGGTTCAAAAAATAATATTTTATAACTTTGACGATTCAAAAGTGATTGTAAAATCCTTATTTGAATAAACCATTTTGACTTTGACTTTGACTTTACATGTTTGTAAAATGTAAATATTATGTCTGTACATATGTCTATGTACGTCTGCTGTGTAGTGATTTATGATATATGAAAATATTTTTCTCGGGAGTTACTTTAAATTCCGTCACAGAATAATTATGCCGCCCCTCCTATGAAATCTGAAAAACAAAAGACAATTGAAATTTTACTTGAATTTTTTTTTTTTTTTAAATCAAACTATTTAAATTGTAAAGCTTGTTTATTCAGTGTTTTAATACTAAAAATGTATTTATTAGTTGATTTACTATAATATTATGTTTCGTTTGTAATTTTACAAAGAGTATCTACCTACCTATTGGACGCACGGAATAAAGCAGTATTGTAATTCGTTTGTAAAACTAGTTGTAGATAATTCACTTGACGATTTTAAAGTGTTCCTAGAAACCCATCTCAATAAAAAGATTTTTAATTTGAGTTTGAACATATGAAATTTGGCACACATGTTGAATCTGGTAAAGACTAACATACACAAAAAACTTTGCAAATCTAACAATATTACATACACACGCCCTACCGTAAGAGCATAAATTATGGCTCAACCTTGGTGCGTTAGGCGCCTAAGAAATTTTGAGTCACGGAACGCCACTTATCTGTTAATCTGCTTGGTTATCTAGCCCAGCTGACCTGGTTTTTACCTTTCTAAGATGAATAAAACTATGTTTATTTTTTAAGTAGTTTTTGTTAGTTGTAATTACTTTTTGTCATAATTTTTTATATCATTATTTGAATTTAATTTAATAGTATTTAGCGCCAAAAATTTATGTATTAATATCTCAAAAAGTTGCCATTAGAAGAAAATATTTCACCGTCATCGCAACTCTGGTCATTATGACAATTTGTAATATTACATTTAAAAGGTATGAATATTCCCTATTGCCAGCGTCACGCATACTATGACGTTTTTGCACAAGTCAGATTATTTTTTGAAGTATTAATTGAAGTTGAGGTAATAACACAAATATAGTCATAGACAAAAAAATTAAAAAAGTATAAACAAAGAAACGTTTTAATGAAAATAGTTTTATCGAATAAAGGATTTTGTCAAATAACGTCGACTGCGCCTTTTTGTTACTTAAATAACTAAAGAACCGAATTTCGGCGACAATTATATTACTAAATTAGGTTCGCAAATCAATAATAGTATGTTAGAGTACTTCTTTACTTCTACTTTTTTGAAGATTATTTTGAATTTCTGCAAAATTGAAAAGCTTTTCTTTAATTTTATGGGGATGAATTCATGGTAAAGAGCTAGTGTACTGTATTGAAACAATCATCATATCAGCCCATTGACGTCCACTGCTGGACATAGGCCTCACCTAACTTTCTCCACAGCGTGCGACTCTTTGCCACCTGTTACCAACGGCTCCCCGCTACCTTTACGAGGTCATCTGTCCATCTAGCGGAGGGCCGTCCCACGCTGCGCTTTCCGGTTCGTGGCCGCCACTTGAGAACGTTCTTGTCCCATCGGCCATCGGTTCTTCGAGCTATGTGCCCTGCCCATTGCCACTTCAGCTTTGCGATTCGGTGAGATATGTCGGCGACTTTAGTTCTCCTACGGATTTCCTCATTCCTGATTCGATCACGTAGGGAAACTCCGAGCATAGCTCTTTCCATCGCCCGCTGAGCGACCTTGAGCTTTCGTATAAGGCCCATAGTTAGCGACCATGTCTCAGTGCCGTAACTCATCACTGGCAACACACACTGGTTGAAGACTTTTGTCTTCAAGCACTGGGGTATTTGGGACGAGAAAATAGTACGGAGTTTTCCGAACGGACTGACATAGTGGCAACAAGCATTTTAGCACCTCGATATACCGATGATCAATACGGCATCTCTTTAAAGCCAGTAGCACTGCCCATATTTCCACCGCGATTCAGCTTTCTCATAGTCCACAAACGCTAAGCAAAGGGGCCGATTATACTCTTCTGACTTCTGTATAATCTGCCGTAGCGTATGTATGTGGTCTACGGTACTATAGCCTCTTCGGAAACCGGCTTGTTCGGGAGGCTGGAAGTCGTCGAACTTGCGAGCGAGACGGTTCATAATTACTATCATTTTCTGTTAATGGGTTTGCCATACTCGCCACGCCTGGCAAGCGGGTAGTGTTATAACGGGTCGCTGCAGCCCGACATCCCCTATCGGATAGTAGAAGGGAACAAAGAGTAGGGTTGGGATGTGATGATTTCTTAATGGAAATTGTATAATGAGTGGGATACGTCGAAGGGGGGGGTTACTACTGTTGGAAGGAAATGGGTAGAATTAGTAGTAGCTCGGGAGGCCGGAGTCGCGAACCCGTGAATTCGGAAATGAATACCTCTGACACCAATTGTGATCAAAACAATCAATATATGTGAAATCGAGCAAAATTGTTATAATTTCTCTGTAGGGGGGACAGCTATGGCTGAAGAAACAATTATTTATGAAAGTCACTTTTAACTTTGACCAGCTGAAAAACAACCAGCTTACCAAGGGGTCCTTGACTGTAACAAAATTTGCAGTTTTTAATATTTCGCAAACGGATTCCTGAATCGTAAAATGGTTGACGCAAAATTTTCAAGACATATCCAACGACATCCCGCACTATGGGATCACATCATTAGGTTTTCTCTAAGGACTACAGTATGGGATTCTTCAAGAAAGAATTTATTGGATTTTTGAAGGATCGACATCGCGCGTGTGATACCCCTGGTGTAACAAGCGTCCTTAGGCCACTGTGACCGCTTACCATCAGGCGGGCCGTGTGCTTGTTTGCCACCTTAGTGGTATAAAAAAAAAAAAAATAAGAGTGAAATTGATGTAGTGTGAAAAGCACGTAAAATGCATATCCAATATGCCTTAATTTATGTACAATTAAAGGTAGGGCTTACTTCACGCACGTCAATGGAAATTATAAAAAAAAAAATTGGCGCCATTTTATAAATTGTTTTTTCACAATTTTTTGTATTTTTGCTTTACGTACTTAACAAATTTCTAAAAGTGTTTTATTATGCTTATATGTAAATATAAACTCTAAAGATCTTTATTATTTAAACTGACTGTACTAATCGAAATACTTGTTCACTCAGTTTTCTCAACGGAAGTTTTTAGAAAGAGTTGAATCACGGTAAGTTTGAACTTTTCATAACATTAATTAGTGTAGTGTAGTAATAAAACAAATTGATTTGAAGAAAGTACATACATTTTTTAGATACTTACTTAATTTGTAGTAGTTTAGTTACCTTAGGAATGTATGTAGGTGAATGTGTGTGTAGAAAACTACCCACAAACTTTCTACACTAATTAAACATTCTTAAAATTAATTAAGTAGGTATTAAAAGAAAACAAAGGATTTAGAAACTATAAATACCTATTTGTTTTGAGTTATTAGGATAATCACTAATACCATTTTTGTGTAGGCTGTAATATATCGGTAAAGTAGGGGCTCAAAATATCAAAATTGTAAACACAAGAAATAGATACATTTAACAAACCCGCTGACTAAGTGTTGTTAGGGAATAGAATTGTCACTATATATGACAGAAAAACTAGTCGCGACAGACACCAAGTCAGGTGTGTAAGGCCTATTTGAAAATGATTATTATATCACAAAATCCAACTGGCATAAGGTAATTCAGCTTCAAATAGGTATTTAGCAAATAGGACAAAATGTATGGTTATATGTATATACATCCATGTCCGGCTCATCCATTTTCATATCTTTTAACCGCATGTAGCACTGAAGAGTCAACTGGAATTGGCTGTTTTATTGATAGTATACACCAGGCATATAAAACAAATTATGGGCCATATAAATAAAGATCGGAGCACCACCGAACCACAAAGGTCTAAAAAAACTCTTTGGTCCCATCCTAGTACTAAATTACTTATGCAAATGTTTTACTCTTACTTTCCCGTTTGTGTATAAATACAAATAAATGTATGAACAGTGGATGTATTTTAAGCTTTTTTCTCTTAAAGTAATATTATATACACACCGGCACAATTAGCGGAACAGAAAAAAAAGTGAGACTATGAGATAATAACGCATATATTTGACGAAATCATTCAGATTGTTGGGGGGTGGCATTCTGGATTTAACCCTTCTTTTTAGCAATTCCCAGACATGCTCTATCGGATTCATATCGGGGGAATTTGCTGGCCACTGCATCACCGGTATACCTACGTGGCTCAGATATGCCTGCACCGATTGTGCACTATGAGCACGAGCATTATCTTGCATTAGAATAAAGTCGTCACCAATAAATGGGGCAAATGGTACAACATGTTCTTCTAAAATGTCTCTGATGTATCGATCTGCTGTCATGGTCCCTCCTGTGACTATCACTAACTCCCAAACATATCCCTCCCCAAACCATAATCGAGCCGCCACCATAAGCCACTGTGTGTTCAAAATTAGACTGTATGTGGCGTTCTCCTTTGCGTCTCCATATTCGCTGTCTCCCATCGATCTGTTTTAAAAGAACTCTGCACTCATCAGTAAAGAGAACCTGCTGCCATTCGTTCAAATCCTTTTTTTGTGTTCCGCTAATTGTGCCGGTGTGTATATATGGGTACATTTTTAAAATTTGAACTGACCGCAGCCAGATACACGCAGGAATGCGAGTATGTCATACAGGTACACCAAAATTAAATAATTTTTAGATATTTATACAATTTTTATTAGATAAATAAAGTTACATAAATGTTTATAATTTCTTTTTGTTGCTGCAGTACCAAATTTATTGTAAGCCCATCCCTTTATACAAGTCTATAAATGGTTGGGGTGTACAAAGAAAATTTCCTTAGTCCGGTCATTTTTTCCCTTGCGCCCCCTTTTAGTTACTCTGACCCTATAAATTCAGTTAGTCAGACTAAGTAGTTATTTTTTTGTATGCACTAGCCAATGATGACACGAAACATGTCTACAACAATATAATGGTGACAACAGTATTTGGAGTGTTTAAGCATCTTGATATACACAATTTACATTATTGCAATATCCATAATAAAGACCCTAATCTATATCTTCTATATTCACAATATTTTAAAGAACAATTATCTAACTTGCTTATTACATTTCAGATAATTTAAAAAGAAGTCACGGCTGCAAGTATTCTGGTGCTGCTCGGATCGAAGAAGGATACTAATCAACCCGCAACGTTGAAAACTTACTGCTCAATAGACGTTCTATGTACAAATAGATAGTACTATAATTTAATTAATTATACTCACGTGTGCCAAATGTAAAAAAGATCAGACAGTTCAATGAAATGGTTGCGATAACCTTACATGGTTTCCATATTAGATTAATTATTTTTTATAAATTTAATTATGGATAAATTGTCAATTTGTGAATAAGTGTAGACAAGAACAAATTATTACTAAGTCAACCATGGTGGTATTAGGGTATGAATATGTTTTTAATTTTAAAATGTATTTGTTTCAAAAATGCATTCATATATTTTTGGTAAGCACATAAAGTAACCGTGTTAATAATGTAATACATACTTAAGATTTACATGTAGATACTTATCTAAATTTTAGGTATTTTTGCAAAAAAAATACAAATAAAAAGTTCAAGAGTACTTATTTGAGTTTCAATTAATTTATCCGAGAGACTATCAATTAATGAAAAATAAAACTACTTTTTTTTACTACACTAGCGCCACGCACTCATATTACAGAACTAATCTTAGTGTTCCAGTAAATGTATGGGCCGTTGCCTATTTGCACTATATGTATATAGTACTGAACTTGCATATCTATGCTTCACTCGTTCTTTAGACTAGGTTACGTCCGTGTTTTATTCAGGTCCGTGCTCAAATATCACTTTTTTAACAAATGGGGCAACACAGACACACAACACCCGTCGGGATAATCCTCTAGTTCTACCGAAAATAATAAATTTGGGTAAAATGCTTGACATTTGCGGGAGCTTAATCATATAAAAAAATCATAAAAGTAGCGACTACACTTTACATTTTTAAAACCAATAAAATTAAATGATAACACGTTAGTTATAATTACTGCAGTTAGCAAGAAAGTAAACAGTAGCATGGAACTGGAACTATTATGTCACTACCCACACCGGGTATAAAAAATATTAAATCAATCTTTTTCTCATGTAATTGATCTAAATCTAAACGAGAGATATGTATTTTATTGAGTTTTAAATGTACCCGACAGTTACTGTAACTAAATGAATTATTGTACCTACCTTCTATTGAAACATTACCCTTCCTCCATACATTTACTGCATTTCCACAAATATAAATACTATTTAATGAAATTTTACTTTACTATTAGGAAAAGAACCACGCCCCTAATTACTAAATACTAGTAGTACTCTTTAATTACAGTCCCCGCTATGTAAAATGGATAAAATTGAGGACTAGGTAAATTAACTAAATTATTTAGTGCTTAAAAAACAGATGAATAAAAACACAATTACTCATAAAAAATCGCGCCCCCAATACCGTTAATAGCTAGAAAGATCTATACTATTTAATGCTATAAAACTCCAACGTTTTATAACCCCCTTCCATTTCACAAGCAACAAATTGTAGGCCTTTACGCCTACATAAATAAATTGGATATAATCCTGGTCACATTGCATTAAATTGTAACGCCCCCCCCCCCCCTTCTATAGAAATATAAATATAAATATATAATAATATAAATATATTATTAAAATGTTTTAGGAAACTTCGCAGCCTCAACCCCACTCACTTAACGAGTGAGATAAATAAATATTTAATTGAGATGTAGATAATTATCTAATTTGGCCAAGCGTGATCGTCAAAAGTGGTAAGACCCGAAAACCGTTGTGTTAAATAAGTAGTAAACCCAGTTGTTTTAGAGGTACATCAGAGTAATATAGCAAACAATAGTATACAAAACAGTACAAAACCTAAACAACGCAAATACTCGAATATTAAAACTAAAGGACATAGGTACTAAAGAGTTATACGATTTTTCTGTAATCGCTACGCAAAGGAACCCTAATTTTGCTACTTCCACATTCGGAAGTAAAATCCATACGAATGCTAAATCCATTAGTTTTGTAAAGTGGGAACCAGGTAGCTATGTGTTCAGGACTTGGGACCTGAAAGTAGGTTTAAGGGGCGCCCCCTTACAATGTACATTAGCGCTCACCTACACTAGCTAACCAGCCAAAATAGTAAAATCCTACTAACGCCGCTAAGGATGGACATGGATTACACATAGTTATTACTGTATCTCTTGGCAGACCTAGTTATTTAGTGGGTTATATAATTATTATGCCTGGTATAATCTTAGTTCCCACTTCTACTTTTATAGAAGATTTTTCTTTACCTAGCTGAAAATGTCCTAAAAACAAGGTCCGTTAATATATTCCTATCTACTGAGGTGATTGAGATTTCTTTCTACCATAAATTTCTAACCGGCAAAAAAGGCGAACTCGTCATTACGATAATTAACATTAATTTAGGTATTTTTAAAACACAACCTAAAGAATTTCACAACGACCACACAATATTTTCATTGTAACTTCTAATATAAAAGTATTTACGAACCAGGAATGGTGGCACGATATAGTTATAGTTTAACCCCACGTGGTTCCTAGCTTCTAGTGACCCACAAGCGTAGACTATGGATTATTGGTCGGGCAGCGTTTCGACAATTTAAACGACGGCAATTGAATGTTGTGTATGTATGGAACCACGCACTTTTATCACCACTAACCCCTCTCTAACAACCTTCTCACTCCACATTTCAGAACCCCCCATCCTGTTTTTTAAACCGGACGGACGTCCGGCCTTAATTAGTTTTAACAAAGAAAAAAGGATATCTTTAAAGTATAATACTAGCTATGTTGGTTGGGGTACTATTATAGAGTCCTAGATTAAAATGAACGGTCTAGATAAAACGGTCTAATTACCCTTAATTAATAGAATCTTATATAATATTAATGTTATGTTATAAATGTTCGTAAAGTTCTAAAAAACCCCGGGTAATTTCAAAAAAACTAACAAGTCATACCATTATACTGAATACGTGAAAACCAAGACAACTACCTTTTATCATTTTTATTGTACGAGGCTACCCTAATGGTTGTTAAACGACTGACTCAGGTAAATCTCGCGTGCGTTTTCAATATTATAAAAGTTCTAAGTAACTTAAACTGTCGCGGTTACATTCAACATTATAAAACTCCCAATCAGCGCTCTTAAAACTACCACCAATCACAGTACGTTCGAACAAACCAATCAACGCTTGTTTTAAAACATTCTCCAATCACTTTAGTTCCATACAAACACCCAATCACAGTTAGCTTTAAACCATTCATTCTCGCGCCGCAGGGTCAAAGTTGTACGCAACTTTATTTTGTCTAGAGTTCGAATTCATAAATCGGAAGTTAGATTACTACCTACATTTAACAATTATTTCCGTGTTGATGTCTATGATTCGTGAGTTCATAACTTAATATTTTACATTTTAGTCATTTGTACTTATATTTTGTTAGTTTTACCTTTCATAAAATAAATCATAATTTCTCATCTAATGTAAAAAAATACTGACCTTGAATATTTGAACGCGCCATTCTAATTTAAAGATGCATTATGCTATTGGTAGTACGTTCATTGAGAATTGTTTACTAATGAAAATCTTCGCGCTAAAACTTGAATAAACACTTAGTATTACGAAAATGTTAAGGCATGAATATGGTATCGTCACACTGCCCCCTTAGATGTATCAAGCATACGTAGTTCTTTGAGTATTGCATCTCTAGTAATTGTTATACTACTAATATTTAGATCAGAAGTATAGTTAGTTTCACTTATATCATTTATGTCTAAATCATCACTTACATTAGAGGGTTCAAAAATTGATTGGAAGAAATTAGAGAAGAGGTTACATATGTCAATAGGATTATTAGCAGCAATATTTTTATAAAAGACACAATCTGGTATGTTTTTTTCAGTTTTACGATTTTTGATTTATTTCCAGAAGTATTTAATATTGTTACATATACTTTCTTCGTTGGACATGTATTCCTTATAACATTTTTTAGACAGCCTTTTAAATCTCTCCCTGTAAATGCAAAATAGATTATATTCGGATTTAGTTTTATAATTTTTCCATTTAATCCAACTTTTACTTTTATTTTTTAAAAATATGTATTAGGGCAGGAGAGAAGCATTGGGGACAATTAGAACTATTTGTAATTTTGGTGGGGATGTGCTTTTTAATTAGAGAGAAAATTACTTGATATAAGACTGTTACAGCATCTTCGGCAGATTTTTTCTGGAAAAGCATGTCCCAATTAGTGTTATTTAGTTCTGTGTTAATCGATGAGTAGTTAGCCTTTTTAAAATTATATATTATTCGTGATTTATACTGAATAGGCTTGAGGACTTTACTAACAGGTAGAAGTACATAAAAGGGTGGGTGATGCTCGTCTGCAGACACGAGGGAAATCGGCGCAAGCGCTGCGTCACAATATTTGATATCAGTAATAAAAACGTCGAGTAAACGATTTTTTTCTATATATAATAAATTTATGAAGTACCTATTGGAAAGGCTGTAAGAGGTGCAAGGGACTGGCTCACATTCAAGCCACTCGATTGTAGGTAGATTGTAGTCTCGTACTACAATTACGTTATTCACGTCCGATGTTAATAGGTTAAAGGAAAGAGTTAAATAGTGATTCATAAACGTCGGGACTTAAGTAGCATATAAGTAGCGTATAACGCAGCAGTAATTGCGCATTCTTATCTCTAATAACATGTGTTCAATGAGGGGAGAGGGGGGCGGCGGCGAGCCGGGTGCGATGCTGCGCGAACCGTCGGACAGCTCGCGCCGCACCGCCACTAGCACGCCGCCTCCGTCCTTCCGCGCACTATGTTCGCGATTCCTATCACATCTAAACACACGGTACCGTGCATCTATGAATTCGCTGTTATTAATATCATAGCCAAGTTTCAGTCAGAATTATTACATCATACGTGTAATTTGGTTTTAAGACCTCTGCAGTTTTGGTAATAAACTGAAATTACGTCATTATCCATGTTTATATAGTTCTATATACCAAGTATTATTATAAAATAGTAGAATATAGTAATAAATGTATGACACAATAATTGTATATGTATATCTTTACTCATAATTATATATATTTGCATCAATTAATACGGCATAAATATTATTTTCTTGTGACCACCTACCAAGAAATATAATCATATATCTGACTTCCTCAATATATACAAATATATACGCGCGCATTATGAAAATCTGAAATTGACTATGGAGAAATTCTATTTGAACTAATTTATTTATAAAATTATTGGTTTTATATACACATACATAGGTCAACATGTAAAAACAAAATACTTCTACGTAATATTCACCCCAAAGCATATCTAAATATCTACACATAGCTATATAAACGCTTACACACACGCACTTCAAACAATACAGTTTTAATAGATTTATGTATTAAGCCACTAAGTATATTAGGACCAAAATATAGTAATTACGGGTGCATTTCAAATTATTTTTATTACTACCTTTTTTGCATTGCTCCCACGAGGATAAATTAAATAAGTAAAAATTAATTAAATGTACAAACTGCCACATTATTCTAATATGTATAATAACTATTATTATTTTCACCCGCGCAGATAATAATGTAGTAAATACGTGTCGTTATTATAGCAGAGATATATAACAATAATAGAAAAACCTCACTTTTTATATTAGTATAGATTAAACTTGCTATAATTAAGAGCTTTACTCGAATGCCTAATTTGCTATAATAAATAAATGTATTATACTGACTATTTAATTTTATTAATATCTTGTAGCGTGCGGATAGCCATAATAGGAGATGTATAATTTTTTCGGACCAAAACTGTACCATACTTGACCCAGGCAAACTTGTAGTCGTTCTTTTTGGTGGCCTCGCGACATTGTCGAAAAAGGTAATTATTTTTCAGGGTAAGGTGCTCATTTCGAAAAATTGTATGCGGAGTCCCAGCAATGTTCAGTGTTGTCGATTCCAAACCCTTTGAAGTGCGATAGGCGGAGATAACATTGTCCCGCAGGACCCTGGACCTTAACTTAACTATCACGTTCTTCGGTCGTGGGCATTTTTGATCTGCGTGAGGCACACGGTGTGCAGATATGATGTCTGATTCCGAGATAGACAATTTGATTGCTTGTCCAAGAACTGTCAAATATGGTTATGAGGTTATCTCCTCGTTTTTCTGGAAGATTGGCTATTACTAAATTGCACTGCCTAGCCTGCTGTTCCATATCATCTATTTTTCTCTCCAGTATGTTGACTTGATTTGTCAGGGCCGAGGACTGGGACTTATACTCCTCAGTTGTTTTCAAGTGGTCTTCAAATGAGTCTTGGCGCTGAGACACAAAACAGAAAGAGTTTTCAACCTCCGAGAGACGCTTTCCAGTTTCTAGTAGTGATTTATTGAGGGCCGTGTTATCAGCACTTAATGTTTTTACACTATTATTTAAGTCTGCAAGAGAACTGTTATTTTAGCTATCTCGCTGGACACGGCTTTATAAACTAATTTCCAAATTTTGAAATTTTCATCAATTTTCTTTTCTATAGATGCAGATAACAGTGAATCATCATTCTCTGGTTCCTTTCTTTTTCTCATACTTACAAATGAAACACAGTCGATAGACGAAGGTATGTCCGGATTTGAATGAAATTGACCTGTCGGTGTGCGCTGCAGTTCCATGACGTATTTCAAGTCTCAACCGGTAAGTGTGAAAGTAATAAAAAATATGTTTTGTACTTTGATCTAGGGGAGGTGAAGGTGGACGCTCCGCAGATACGGATAGATCCAGCTACGCACGAAAGAGATGCATAGTAGTTGTCTTCTTTTTATGACAAACGTATTTAACACTGAATACACACGAATATCACACCACTAGTCTTAAGAATTTAAGTTATTATTGGATGCAAATGAAAATTAAAAATAAGAAAATAGCTGTTACACTACCACTCTCAATGCAATCTTAACGTTGAATGAAATTCATTCTCAATTGTCCCTTCAGCTACATCTTTGCCAAAAGTTAAGAAGTAAAAGAATAGTGTCACATGATTTCACAAAAACTTTTTCCATGGGAACTCTTAATCGGGATAAAAAGTATTTGGTGTTATTCTCGGTCCTTTTAGTTAAATATCTGCCATAAAACAAGGTCTGTTAATTAGTTGTAGCGTAAACCCACTTAAAATTTATTTCCTTGGAAAACTCGATAATCAGTTGGTGCATATCTCTAAAAATCGCGGTCTCTACTCGAGACACCTTTCTACTCCAACGTGGCGTACGGTTCTTTAAGCTGCCTGTCAACTGCCGCTTTAGCTATGTTGGTCATTTAAGTTATTTTACAATTCACCTTATTTTGGATCTTATCACATAGATAAATTCTTAGAATAGCTCTTCTCATAATTTGCCATAATGTGTTTGGGAGATTTCTTTTCATCCGAAATACCTCTGTAATAAAAACAAAAGCTTTCGACCAATGTGTGTTGCTTTTGCAAGTGATGAGTTGTCCTTAGGTTTGAAAAGAAGAGATACGATTATTTGCCCAAAAGTAAATATGATTATGATAATGATGATTACGATGTTGTTGATATGATGATAATGACACTGTAAGTAATTTGACTACGAAACCCTTAAAATGAGATAACATGTACCCAGGTGCCCAGCAGGTAAATTTTTATTTATAAGAATTCAAAATTATGTAGCTAGATGTAGAAGCAATAAAAGTAGTGTTATAAAAAAGCATATTTATAACCAAAGACAAAGTTAAAAATGTTCCTTACGAATCGTATCACGGCAGGGTTCCAAACAGAAAACTTCGCGACGACAGCGGACCAACCGCCGAGCGCCGAGCCGCCGAGCTCAGCGCAGTTTGGTATTAAAACAAAAGTTAGTGAGGTTTGCTGACTAAAGTTTGCAATCGTTTTATTTTTCTTGGCGGCGGTTACGTCCGCCCGCGGGCTGTGTGCTGCTCACAACTTTGTTATGTAAGGTTTTGCAAATAAAAGCAAAGGACAGTTTGTAAACTTGTGTAGGTGCGTCGTTTGCAAACTTGTGTGAGAACGTTGTATGAAAACTCGTGGTTGTACGTCGTGTGCAAATGACTCAATGCATTATATTGTACGGTTGAAACGTGCAGGGGCTCGGTTCAAAGGTTATAGTTATAAAAAGCATTGTAATATCGTTCTTTCACTTACTGGTCATGAATAACGCTGCCAAAATGTGGACACTTGCAGCGGGGTTGGTCCACAAGTTGAAAGTAGCACAGTGCGTGTTGGAATGAGCTATTTTCGGAGTGTTTCTGAGGGATTGCATCCAAAATAAAGACATCTGGAAAAGAACTAAAGTCATCGAAATAGCTCGCTAAGTCAGCAAGCTAAAATGGCAGTGGGCTGGTCACGTCTCTGGGAGGATCGATGGCGGATGGAGCAGGCATGTCCTAGGGTGAAGATAGCGTACGAGAAGGCGAAGCGTGGGACGCCCTCCAGCCAGTTAACCGATGACCTTAAAAGACCGAGAGAAATGGTGCGCCATAGAGGAGGACTTATTGTAAATATAGGCTGATATGATTAACCGGATAGACGAAGCGGGTGGAGTGGTGGATAGCGTAACGGCCTCACTACTTACTGGCTTATCCTTCGACAACGAAAGCTTAAGCCATAGTCAATCACGCTCTGGCAAAACATAAATTAGTGGACGTTGTCGAGCTAGTGACTACTCGACTGTCATAGTTTTCAAGCCACCTTGGTCTGTTAAGGGCTCTGCCCTGGCATGTTCGCCCAATAAGGACCACTCCCTAATACCTATGGGCCACACATATTGTTTCAGCCCGGCTATGTTAACTGCAACGCGCCTTACGAACGGCGCTTGTTTCTGTACTCTGGGGTCAGTTCATTAGTCTGCAAAAAAGAACCTAAAGAATAACTGTGTGTTTTTAGATAAAATTAAAGGCAATTTTCGCTTACTTATATAATTGCGTGCTGACATTAAAATAACCTTTTATATAAAGTTTTGTACGTGAAGTGCATGTGACATTTAAGGACTTTTAAACAAAGGAAAGAACATAGTTTCTCGTTTCTACTTTTAATTGAACGTTTTATGTCTCTATTTTTATGTCTCCTCAGATTTTTTAAATTAGTTGTAATTTATGGCTCCCTTAGGCCCCTTAGACGACTAGAACATTGGTAGCAGTGCGTGGTTTTCGACCTACATATTGCTTGCCTTTGTAATTGTGTTGTACCTACCTACATTTTAAATTCGTTCACACATGAACTTCCCTGATTTTGTAACTTTTTTAGCACTTCTCCAACCCAAAGTAATATTTTGATATTGTTTTTAAACAAGTCTACTACTACTACTGGGTTGGCAAACATAAAGACATAACACTTTATTTCTGTGTAGATTATAGGTGAAATGAGCTTTTGTTTAAATTTAATAGATATTAATTTTAACTGTTCATTTGTTGATGTGATAAAATTTAGTTTAGTCAAATATTTATTTGATTTCTTTGTATATTTATATAAAATAGCCACACCTCACTTGGCTGGAGGCTTGCGTTGGTTAGCAATGGCTGCAGCCTTGATAACAAAGTCGGCAAAAAACAATGCCCTACTTCATAGGTATAAGTAGCGTTTGAGCAAGCCAGTGTAGGCTTGCAGGAGGAAGATGAGGCCAAGCTTACAGCAGATTTGGACCAGACCTTTCTGAACAAATTGTAGTCACAGATTCATCGGGCTGAGGTTAAGACCATTTCCCCTAAGGACAAATGTAAGGACTCTGTGAGGGTCACTCAGTGGGTTCCTTCTTCCTTGCCAAATTAAGACCTGCCCAAATTTTATGATGATTTAACAGAGTGGCGGTCGTGTATCAACAGGTTCAATACTTAGTTGACAATCGGTCTGATCTACCCTGTTTACAAAAGTTCTCCTATTTGCTGGGATCAAACGCCTAAGAGCCATATGACATGATTAGGCACTTGGCACAAGATGATGCCGGTTATAAAACCGCCCGGGATTTATTGTTTAGACGGTATGACAATATTAGGCAAATTGCTTATACTTTTTTTTATATATTATTAGTAGTAGAAATATTCTAAGGAGTTACACCTGCTTGCAGAATGGAGAAAGTTTATTGACAGTCTTTGGTGTTGTTGATAGCAGCCCAATTAGATCTAGATATGTGCTAGGGCTAGGGTTGGTGCTAACTATTAATAAACGGCTATTTGTTTATGTTATGACGACCGTAGTAAACATCTTAATGTTTTTTTTTTATCAAATTGTACATAAACCTAAAAGAAGATAAATTATTAAGATATTTATATTATTTACTGTTATAGCTTCTACTTTAATAGTAAATATATGATAAAAAAAAAACTATTTTTTTTATTTAAGCTGACCCGGTGAACGTAGTTTCTTTTTTTAAAACATCTGCCAACCTATTGTGAAAGGGTTGTAATAATTCAGAAACTTTCCACGGCATGTGCCTAACAACTTACCAAAATTTCATTAAAATCGGTTTCCCCTTATTGCGCGAGTCCGACTCTTTCTCAGAAACATTTCCCGGCGTGTGCATAATAACTTACCAAAATTTCATTAAAATTGGTTTACCCTTAGTGCGCGAGTCCGACTCGCACTTGACCCTGTCCGACTCGCACCTGACCCTTTTTCTCTTTCTCACAAACCTGCCCCGGCGTGTCTATAACAACTTACCAAAATTTCATTAAAATCGATTTACCCTACTGCGCGAGTCCGACTCGCACTTGACCGTTTTTTTCTGTCATAAAAACCTTGCCCTAACAGTAACAAACACAATAAAAAAAAAATTACCCGAAGTGGTCCAGCTGTCTTCGAGTTTTGCGCTTAGCAACAAATTTTTCGATTCATTTTTATTTATATAGAAGGGAATATACATACATATAATACAGGATGGCGCAACAGAACGTGCTTATTTACAAAATAAATTCAAAAGGTATAGTTAAAATAAAACTAAAGAATTGTAAAGTAATAACTGAAGCTTATCTTTTAAAAATAACATCATCTACATGATGACCCTCTTTACGACGGCAATCCTCTAACCGTAAACGGAAAATATTGAAAACCTTCACTTTACTAACCAATTATTCCCCTGCCAGAGATTGCTGCCCATACCGTCACTTTAGGGCTATGCAGTGGTTCCTGGTGTTTGAGTTTGGGATTCTCACTATTCAAGTAACGACAATTTTGACGGCTTACGAAACTATTGATATAGAAACTGGCCTCATAAGAGAAAAAGATATTGTCAAAATTAGAAAATCGATTAAGCATTTCATTAGCAAATGCGAGCCTTGCTCTGAAGTTGGAGTTTCAATTCTTATGTTCAATTCTTAAAAGTGTAAGACACGTGATCTATTGCGAGTAGACATTAGTTGATCTTCTCGTACAGGCTGCATAACTTTTACAATATTGTCTTCGGTCCTAGATGTTCTTGAACGACCTTTTGCTTGTAGTTTAAACGTTGAACTGGTCTTAATTTTTTTGCTCGATATTAATAAGGGACACAGGTAGACGCTTGCAATATTTACAGAATATTAAGTCATATATTTAATTTAACGTGATTGTTTTGCCGTTTTTATAGATAATGGTACGGAACCCTTCGTGTGTAAATCCGACTCGCACTTGGCCGATTTTTTATTGTAGTCTTTTCAGCTGTATTTTTAGTAACTGACTTTGGTAACAAGTGATATGGGCGAGGATTTATATGTCACACACTAGGCAACTTCCGTCTTCATGGAAGACTGTGAATGTTTATCCGGTGCCCAAAAAGTGCGATACATCGGATCTTTCGCATTACAGGTCTATCGCTATTACCTCACTTCTCTCCAAGATGATGGAGCGTGTGATCAACACGCAGGTCGTGGGACCTGATCAGCAACCGTCAATATGGCTTTCGCCACGGTCGTTCGACTGGTGACCTTCTAGATGGAGTAAATGACTAATAAATTTTTTCAAGCTTTGTGTGGATCAGAGCCAGTTTGTGTCTATTTCTTGTAATTAGATTATGAACATCACTATTTTTTTAAAAAAAGCTTAATATTCTTATGAACATACATTAAATTATCAAATATATATTGATCAGGTAAAGTTAGTATATTAATCTCTTTAAATTTATCCTTCAAAGAGTGTCTGTTAGATAAATTGTATATTGCTCGAATAGACCTCTTCTGCAGTACAAATATGGTCTGTATATCAGCTGCGTGTCCCCATAATAAGATACCATAGGACATCACGCTATGAAAGTAACTAAAATATACTAGCCGGGCTGTGGCTTCGTCTGTAAGTTGACGAATCTTTTTAACCGCAAAAGCTGTAAAACTAAGTCTATTCGCCAATCCAGCTATGTGTGGGCCCCATTGAAGTTTTGCATCTAAAATAATGCCTAAGAATACAGCGCTATCTACGACATCTAATTGCTCCCCCTTTTATAAGTACACAGGTTCTTACTTGACTAACATTTGGCGTTAAGAATTTAATAAATTTAGTTTTCTTACTGTTTAAAAGCAAATTATTCATATTGAACCAGTGGACAACTTTAGACAGACAGTTGTTTACATTATCTAGAACTGTTTCGCGTATTTTAACTCTAAACAAAAGTGATGTGTCATCTGCTACAACACTATCTCGTGATTGTTTTTAACGACCTCCGGCAGATCATTAATGTATATAAGAAATTGGAATGGCCCCAGGAGCCCTGTGGAACGCCCGTTTTAATTTTAGATCCAGGGGCGCGCTTTCCATTTATATCAACTGTCTGAATCCTATTGTCCAGGTACGAGCTAAAGAGTTTAAGTTATTTGTGACTGTTATTTCAAAGATAATTAATTGCAGTTTGTTAAATTATTAAATACAACAAGAATAAATTAGTTTTAAGTATAATTTTTGTTCTAAGAATTTTAAAATTGGCATAGTGCAAATTCGGAACGCACATTAAAAAAAAGAAATAAAAAAAAATTACGTAGTAGGTACATCATTTTGGTTGTTCTTATAAACATATAACTTTAACTAAATAAACTTAAAGTTTAATTAAAAAACTGGCCAAGTGCGAACTCGCGCACGAAGGGTTTCGTACCGTTCGTTTTAGGTAAAAAGAGTCACGTTTGTTGTAAGGGAGCCTCCCTTAAATATCTGTTTTATTTTATTTTAATTATTTATTTTTAAAGTGAATTTATAACTAAATATTATGTGAATATTTCAAGCGTCTACCTGCGGCCGTTATCAATATCGAGCAAAAAAATCATGTTTGCTGTATTGGACTCCCCTTTAAAATTTATTTTATTCAGTTTTTAAAAAATTCGATGTTATAGCGGCAACATAAATACATTATCTGTGAAAACTTCAACTGTCTAACTATCACGGTTTATGAGATACAGCTTAGTAATAGGGTCCCGTTTTTTTCCCTTTGGGTACGAAACCCTAACAAATGAGTAACTCCACCATTGACGTAAAATACCTAAGTTCATCCGCAAAAAATAGGTAAATACCCTTGAGCGTGCAATGTGTTGACTACATGCAGACATACAAAAGGCACTCAACCTATTTCAGAGGCTTATGATGTGGTCATCATGATATAAATATTTAATTAAACTATTTAAATAAGTATACTTGTTCGATTCAGAAATAATTAAACACGAATTATAGTTTTTCTTGTATATATTTTTCTCGCTGTAATGAGAGGAAAAATTGCGTGTTTCGCACGGCTGGAATTTTGGGTTTCATTCCTTAGAATCCTTGGCTAATAATTGGCTTAATATTTCTGTGTCAGCAATATGGCGCAGTTTTTTAAAGGCAAAAAATCAACTTACGAATTCTATTACATAATGCCCCAATATGATGCTTAGATGAAAGATTTTAATCTTTTAATTTGCATTTTATTTTATTTGTGGGTTTGATAACTGAACACCCTCATCGGGTATTAGGGTCTTAACAATAGCGAGCATACAATGTTGTGTTAGTTTTAGGTCAATTTAATTTGCGCATCAAAAACCTTATATATATATATATGTCTTATTTGAATGTAGTGTTAGTAAATTAAGTCAAAAGCCTTGGCGAGGTCTAAAAATATTTCTATTGTATGATTTCTCTTGCTAAATAATCGGTCAGATGATGAAAATTCAGACATTTCCTGTAAATATTTAACCAGCCTATTATTTATAGTATTTTACTATTTAAGCTATAGAAGGCAAAAGGAAGTCCTAAAGTTAAGAATTATTGTGCTTATGGAACTAAAATGTGGCTAAATTGTTTTATAATTTCACTAGATATGTTGTCCCACCTAACTGCACAGTCATCTTTTAAATTCATTGTAATACTTTCTACCTCAGCTTCGTCAGTATCTAGCAACACCAAGGATGATGTTGGGGTGTTACACGTGAAAGGAGTATCTCTACTTGAAAGGCACTGTGACTGCGTCTGTGCTTTTTCTGCAACTCTCTTACCCACATTAACAAAAAACTATTTGCAAGGTTTGCGGATGTAAAATGCGAAGTGTGTGCTTGTAATAAACATTAAGATGACTCATTTTATTTCGTGATATATACTGTGGACAGAAATATAGTTCCTTAATTGAAATGGGAGGAAGTATGAAGAATATTAATTAAAAAATAATGAAATTTCATGGTTCTGATTCACCTAAATAAAAAAATTAATTGACTTATTAAAAAACCTACTCCTATGTCTTTTTACTGTGACTTGATACTACTGTAGTGTAGTAGTAATATACTTTTCATTCGTTTATGAATGAATTAGGATGACGTGTGACATCTTACTCAGAGTCAGCTGATTACCTACCTTGCTTGCTTATAACCATTCCTTTTTCTGTGGTTTAATATAACGCGACATATGGAACACATACAACTTTATTAAACATTGTGCAAATGTGCAAATGGGTGACTAGCTTTTTGTCCGGCAGACGCATACGAGCCATAGTTGACGGTAGTTGCTCTGATAGCATAGACATTAATGCTGGTGTCCCGCAAGGTTCTCTGTTGTCTCCTACGCTGTTTCTACTGCACATCAATGATATGTTGGAGATCAACAACATACATTGCTACGCAGATGACAGTACTGGAGACGCTTATTACACGGGCCATGCAAGCATCCCTCGTTTTGTTGTGAAGGGAAAACGTGAAGAACTTGTGTCTCAAATTGAGATTTGTCTGTCCAAGGTCTCTGACTGGGGACGGGAAAACTTGGTCCGATTCAACCCTTCAAAGACACAAGTCTGCGCGTTCACCGCTAAGAAAACCCCATTCACTGTAGTCCCACAATTCCAGAACACTCCCCTCTCCATCTTCAAGAGCATTGGGATCGTTGGTGTTCACATCTCCAGCGATGTTCAGTTCCGAGATCACTTGCTAGACAAGGTAAAGCTGGCGTCCAAAAAACTTGGTGTACTCAACAGAGCGAAGCAGTACTTCACGTCGGGGCAAAGATTGCTGCTTTACAAGTCGCAAGTTCGGCCCCATATAGAGTACTGCTGCCATCTCTGGGCGGGTGCACCCGGACACCAGCTTGATCCTTTTGACTCGGTTCAACAGCGGTATCGAGCCCCAAAGTCTGAGAAGAGACTTTGCCTCCCTGTGTGTGTTCTACCGCTTGTACAATGGGTTGTGTGGAATTGTTCGAAATGATGCCCATGGCTACTTTCTACCATCGCACCGCTCGCCATCGGCAGGGAATTCATTCTCACACTTTAGAACCGAAATGGTCGCGTACAGTGCGGTTTCAGAGAAACTTTCTCCCGCGAACGCTTAGGTTGTGGAATGAGCTCCCTGCTAAGGTTTTCTGTAAGGAAATACGCAGTATGCGGTTCTTCAAAAAAGAAGTTATTAGATTTCTGAAGGGTCGGCAACGCGCGAGTGATGCCCTTGGTGTTGCAAGCGTCCATAGGCTACGGTGACCGCTTACCATCAGGCGAACCGTAGGCTTGTTTGCCACCTTAGTGGTATAAAAAAAAAAAAAAACTGTAAATCATTTATCAAATTGTTGGACATACTTAACTATCACGATAACACTATTACTAAGTATTAGCTCCCGTCATTAGGTTTGGGCATTGTTTTCGCGCAATTTTTATTTGTTTCCACAATTTATTTATTTACAATTCAATTGACAACGACAACGTCACAATGCATGTTTTCTTTTTCGGTTTTGACAGTAAGCAATCAAAGATAAGAGAAAATTGCTTTTTAACTTCAATTGCAATAAGTATTTGTTTCAAGTCCATTACCAATGCTAATGCCGCAAAAGTTCTTTACATATCACCAACGCACGCGGCAATAAAAACTATCACCATTGAATTTAGATACCCGCCACGGACGTAATACCCATCCATACCCGCGCATTTGGTGATGGTGTGACGCGTGGGGCGGCAGGGATTGCACGTAGTTTACAGTATTTCAATATGGCAACTATAATTTAATTTTTGCCCACACCACGTCTGAAAAGTTTGTGTAGCACTGTACCCCAGTTTCAGAACAAGACTCTGGTCTGACAGTGTTCTTTTGTAGCAAGGTGACAACTATTTTGTAGCAAGGTGACAACTATTTTGTAGCAAGGCGACAACTATTTTGTAGCAAGGTGACAACTATTTTGTAGCAAGGTGACAACTATTTTGTAGCAAGGTGACAACTATTTTGTAGCAAGGTGACAACTATTTTGTAGCAAGGTGACAACTATTTTGTAGCAAGGTGACAACTATTTTGTAGCAAGGTGACAACTATTTTGTAGCTAGGTGACAACTATTTTGTAGCAAGGTGACAACTATTTTGTAGCAAGGTGACAACTATCCATCACACTTAAAACAGGCTTTGGACTGTCAAATTAGAGTAATAACAGCACTTCATCTTGTTTGTAAAAACAGTAATAAGGCGTGTTTGGAAGTTCATCACCTTATTTACAAGTTGTTTACATTATAAACTAATACTTATTTACAAATTTGTTGCACAAACCCTCCTTGACGTTTTACACAGAGGTAAGCACGTTTGCGCACATGACTTTGTACTTTATTTATAACGTCTCTGTCGCTTTTGATTTGCTAGAAAGCACGCTTAATGCGCCCTTTAGCCCTTCAATATCGGCTATGTCATGTCCCGTATGGCCATACACAAGATCCTTTACTCGACCCCATAAAAAGAAATCCATTGGAGTGAGATCCGGTGAGCGAGCGGGCCAGGGCACGAGCACTCCAAGGCCTATCCACCTAACGCCAAAATTAGCGTTAAGGTATTTGCGCGCACGTAGGGCAAAATGAGCTGGTGCTCCATCGTGCTGATAGTAGAGCGTTCTTAAAGTCGCCAAAGGCAATGACTCATTGACATTAACATTTTGACAATTTCACGCGGCACTTGTTTCCTCTGGATTGACAGTTTGCTTCTGTGACATAGATACTATCCGTAATCTTTTGACAGCATGGCGCGTGAGGCTGGTAGCTTCTGACATTGACGTGGTGAGCTCATTGATATTTATACCTACCACTAAAGTACAACAATGCTTAACGGGGTAACTAACCGTGACTGGGTGGCTAAAAGGGATCATTTTATTTAAGTTTTTATTTTTTATTTTTTTTATATAAAAAAAATTATCACGTTAAAGACAAAAAAAACATTCGTTATCCTAATATCCTAATACTGATACTGTCTCCCATTTCAATTTAGGCACTTTATTTCTTTCCACATTATGTATATATATGTATATGTATATGCGCGTATCTTTTAAAAATGTATTAAAATAAACACTAACCTGTGATGAATGATGATAGTTTGGGTAAATATTTACCTTCTTGCTATTTACCTTCTTCTAGCTATTTGGGTAAATATTCACCTTCTTGGCACGAGCTATTTTTGCAGTAAAAATGTCTCAAACGATAAAAAAGCACACAAATGAAATGCAAAAATTATGTAGTGTATGTAGGTTAGGAATATTTCCAGATCCTTTTATTATCTGATTCAGCTTTTTCCAGTAAGATTTTATTGTAGCTATTTTTTACTTTTTTGATGAGATTATAGCAGAAATTTCGATAGTTTTTGTACGATGATTGAAGAACTTAATTATTTGGGTTATTTTTAGCCTTCATATGCAGTTATTATCTCGGTGTCTTAAACAACAAATAAGACCTGGTGTGATACATGGTCTTACATTATAATTTTTATTACTCAAACGAATATTAAATGTGTTTGCCTAAATTGCATGTTGAACATTGTCTATTAGGTACAACATACAAAACTGTGGGTCAGCAGAATTATAAACTGGAGCAAAGTCGATGTTACGTATTCGATGGTCACTGAGTTTATTTATATTTAATTTAGAGACTGTGTAAGCGTTGTCTGGTTTATGTAATTTGCAATTTAAAGTAAGTAGGGCAGCATTATGATCGGTTATTGTCAAGGTAGTTGTTATATAACAGTGAGTGAAAACATGTTTTAAGCATGACATCGTCTAAGCAAGAACCACTTCGATGTGTGGGTAATGTATGCGCAGGCATCAAGCCATGAAAGGAGCATAGATTGAGGTAGGTTGAGGGGAAAAATATTTTTTTTATTTAATGTAATGACTAATGACATTTCAATAAATGCTTTTATATTAAGAGATTCAATATGATTTTTTTGTACTGTAGGTAGGTACATAAGATACGAATGTATCATGTTAACGTAACCACGCACTTCCGCCGGCTGTGGGGCGAGTACTTCAGTCGTCGCTCGTTTATCTATCGAGTTAACTTCTTTGTTCAACTATATTGTGTGGTAAAATGAAAACTTATAAACAATTTAGTACCTGGATGACCGAGCTTCGCTTTTTTTTAGCAATGCCATCTATTGTCAAGTAGCTTTATCGTTGCTGTTTCGGTAAAAATAATATTATTACTACTCGCCAATAGATGTCAGAAACAGTCATATTTTTCAGTTTATCATTGCCTAAAAAAACGGATAAAACGACGTTTTCTGAAAATGAAACCTAGCTAGATCGATTTATCGCCCCCGAAACCCCCCAGATACTAAATTGCATGAAAATCGTTGTACCCGTTCCCGAGATTCAGATTATAAATAAATATACATATACACACCGGCACAATTAGCGGAACAGAAAAAAAAGTGAGACTATGAGATAATAACGCATATATTTCCAAGTTCATTCAGATTGTTGGGGGGTGGCATTCTGGATTTAACCCTTCTTTTTAGCAAGTCCCAGACATGCTCTATCGGCATGTCATCTATATGTATGTATATATATACATACATTTATACAAGAATTGCTCGTATAAAGGTATTAGATTTTACTATTTTCATTACTGTTCGGGAAACATAGTATAGCTATCGAGTGACGAAATGCAGGCAGCATTTTTGCATCCTTCCACGTGAACAGCAGTTAAATTTTCATAAAATTTTAGTATTTCACGGTTTTTCTTGCGAGATGACGTACTAATGCTTTTCTCTTTAGTCCTGCGTGACCCAAGGTGAGTTTATACGTGATATGTACTTCTGACGCAGTTTATCTAAACTAAACTTATACGGTTTCATATTTTATGTGTTCCTTACGTCGTTGTCGTTAATTACCACTTTCAAAGTAAAAAAAAAATAAGTATAAAAACAATAAGCAGAATAATATATACTCAGTGCCAGTTTCTGACGAACTATAGGACGGGATTGGGCTGCGGGGGAAACAACTTTCGTATTTTTAATAGTAATAATATTGAAATTTATTATTGATGATTGGTAAAGCGAAGTCGGGCGACCCGGCACAAACTGAGCAAAGAACCAGTGGTGGTTACTTTACTGTAGAACAGTATTAAACAATGAAATTATTATAAAAAGGTAGGAAAAACCTCTCAGTACATACTATTAAATACCATCTGGGATTAAGTTTTCACGCTGAAGTGTTCTAATAATTACACAAACTTCCGGCTAGTGATTGCTTTGACCTAATTACGGCTCTAACAATTTATAATCGGCACAATGATTTATATTCGTTAGGTTTTGTACAAAACCCTTGTAACAAGAACAAACGATGGACATTACGTGACGTTACATTAATCATCCGATTCTCAGGTTTAATTAATTTAGAAAGATATTGAAAACCTAAAGATTTTTGTTATAACCATTCAAAAGCCACAACTAATATAAACTTGGACAGGCAGAAGTTTTAATCGTTCTGTCAACAGCAACCCGTGGGCACGGACTGGACGCGACAGTCACACTGTGGAACTGTGGAACAACTGCGGTTTAGAAAAAGTATCATTATTTTTATAGAAAAACATTTTTCATTTGTCAGCCATTTAAAAGCTTACCTACTAACTTTTAGTTGTGTATTGAATATTGTACTTTTATTTTAGAACAGTAGAGTAGAGTAGTTGGAGAGATATGTAGCGACCTGGGCAACAAAACATGTGTCCACAATGCACTGGTGACAAACCAGCGAATCACCACTACATCGCGATATATGTAATCAATTATAAATTACCAGGTAAAATTCAATTATGATTATACAATTCGCTTCTTTCGGAGATATAATGTTAACGACGAACTCCTTTTGTCCTACTAAACAACTGCGCAAATAATTTCGCAATTTGTCTATGCGAAATATCTTTATTTTGTATATCCACCTTATCAGCCCCATCTGCCATCTTACAACTCATTCTTTTAAAGATTGCAGCAAAACTTTAGAGATATTGGGCAAAGGGTAAGAGTGGGTCGGTGATTATCTTTGAATGAAGCGAGTTGTATAATCATAATCAAACTTCACTTCATAAGTTTGTTTGATACATACTTTACTTCTTCGCTTCATTCTTCAAACATAATACTAACAATGTAGATATTCAGAGAAGAAAGTTTTGCTTCTAACAAAAATTACAATATTGATAATACATAGGTACGGTACACATAGAATTGACGACAACCCGGGACCATCTCGTATAAATGGTAAGTAGATTCAATTTAACTTTAGCTATACCTGTTTTTATTATTCGACGACGACGCGTCGTCTTGCGAACGGAAGTGGAGTCATCTTGCTAATCGAAGTAGAGTCGTCTTGCGAACGGAAGTGGAGTCATCTTGCTAATGGAAGTAGAGTCGTCTTGCGAACGAAAGTGGAGTTGTCTTACGAACGGAAGTAGAGTCGTTTTGCGAACGGAAGTGGAGTCGTCTTGCTAATGGAAGTAGAGTCGTCTTGCGAACGAAAGTGGAGTCGTCTTACGGACGGAAGTAGAGTCGTCTTGCGAACGGAAGTGGAGTCATCTTGCGAACGATAGTGAAGTCGTCTTGCGAACGATAGTAGAGCTCGGTTTTGCGAAAAAAATTACGTACTTATTATAAAAGATATAGCTACGAGTCTGTAACTTCGTCACGTTCTGTGTTAAATTTTTGGCAAATGTAGGGTTCCGCCGATACTAATATATGTTCCGTAAATACCGCATTCGTTCCTTCGCATTAATGTGTAGTTTACCTTTGCTTCTGCTACACTTTAGGGTTCCGTAGTTCGTGAAAACCTTTAATATATCTCTGTTATTTAAATTTAACGTCTATTTCGGATTTCGGTTTGAATTATTAGAATTTTTCTCAGGTTTTTGATAATTATATTTTATTTAAGTTGCTTTTGATTGAAATTTAGAATAATGTAGGTTGCCATCATTTTATGGGCCACATCTGCTCCTACTTTAGAGAAGGGACCTGACCGACCTAGACTTCGCAACTCCTATGCTTGCAGTACCGACAAAGCTCGCCAGCCTCGAGAGCGTTCATAAGGCCTTTTTAAAGACCATAACAGATAAAACCGAGAAATCAATCAAGAATCAGTCATATAATCGTTTTGATGAATTGGCGCAGACGGGCCCATCTGGTCGATTCAGCCGCTCCGGACCCGTCCGTCTCTATCTCTAATCCGAGCTCCAAACCTGTGACGTTGAACCAGCTGCTTCTCAAGCTTCATCTCAAGACCTTCAGCGGCCAAGTCACTGACTGGACCATTTTGGGCTAATTTTAGTGATATGTGTACCACATACTAAAGTTCCTCCAGGACGATTTTAGGGTCCCATCCTCTCGGTCCCTTCTCTTGAAAACTAGTTATGTATGGCTACTCGCGTGAGCCTCTCAGACTGAGCTGTGCAGTGCTTCTGCTATTCTGCCTCAGTTAAAGGATGCCCCTTTGATGCCCCTTCCAAATCCAGCTGATTTTAAATATGAGTCAATTTTTTTAGTGTTTCAGAGTGTTTTTTCAATACACTCATATCAAATCAATCAATCAAATCAAAATCTTTTTATTGAAGTAAATTAACTACAACTAGCTTTTGAAATAGTTTGCAAATATGAGTGTATCTACAACACCAAACACGTCACGTCACGCATCTCGTCTGCACCGGCCTTTATCGCTAACATTATTTGTGGCGGATAAACGGTTGTAACTAGAGTGAGAACGTTCTTTCTGTTCTGTTTCCGCAAAGGCGGAGGCGGAGAGAGTGCAGGCGGTTGCTTTAGCGGTCTTCGGGATGTGTCGGGATGATGGGCTCGTCGGCGGTGACGTCTTCTTTTTACCTTTGGATAGCTTCGGTAGATAGGTCCGAATGATGCTAACACACAAATAAATAATAACAGCGGGTTGAGGTATTGTTATTTAAACTTCGGATTGGCGGATTGTAGTTTAAAATTTTATAGGGTTTATGGGTAGTTCTCCAAACTAAGGATTTTTTTGTAGAACTACCCTTATATTATAACATTTATAACGCGCGCATTGTCGCGGTGCGTCTTCGGCGAGCGGGGCGAGGGGGCGCTTCGTTGAGCGCGCGGTGCGTTCGTGACGGCTAGCTTGGTAAAACTGTCGGTGTTGCAGCGGGAGCATGCAAGGCTCTGAGCCTTCCTATTATCTATTGAAGGTGTCGGTGTTGGGGTCAGGTAGTCATGTGCATTGGGTTCTGTAGAATTATATCAGTTATTACGTACGGTCGGTATTCGGGTGTGGGGAATTTATTTATTTATATATAAAATATATGCGAGCAAATTCGAGGGGCGAATTTTAGCGGTCAAATACCTTCACTTGGTCTCGTGTAAACGAAATAAAATTTTTGCAAGTTGGAATTTCGACATTACGGAATGCCAATTCAAAATTTGTGACTCAGTTTTACGCAAGGCACAGTGTAATTATGTAAAATCGGTTAAATAATTTTTAACTTTAATTTTTAACTGTTCTTAAGCGACGATAAATTCTGAATATTTTTCGATGAAGTAATTTAAACGTTAACGTTTAAGCGTTATGGGTACAATTTATAAAATCTTTAATATTATTTATATAATAAGTACCTAAGTAACGTAAATCTTAATCCTTTTTAGGGTTCCGTCCCCAAATAGTAAAAACGGGACCCTATTACTATGACTCCGCTGTCCGTCCGTCTGTCACCAGGCTGTATCTCATGAACCCTGATAGATAGACAGTTGAAAATTTTCACAGAAGATGTATTTCTTGCCGTTATAACAACAAGTACTAAAAAGCAGAATAAAATAAATATTGAAGGGGAAAATATTGTATCCCATACAACAAAAGTGATTTTTTTTGCCGTTTTTATAGGTATGGAACCCTTCGTGCGCGAGTCCGACACGCACTTGGCCGATTTTTTACTAAGATATCCCATAAAATGTGATAGGTAACGCCAGTGGGAACTATACACGCGATTATTTTTAATGCGTCATGCGTTAGTTTACTAATAAGATACTACACACGTTGCGAATCATTCAGAGACTTCATTTAAATGCCTCGTAAAATAAAGGCCAGTTTTAAATTTTCAATTTCAAAAAAAGGTAGTTGTATGAATTTTAACTTAATCTTGTTATTACGCTATTGCCTTTATTTGAAGTACTTTCTTCTATCGAAGGGTCTACTGACTCGATTATATCATTTTTTACGCGTTTTATACGACTGTAAAGATCGTCGAAGGCATCTTATGAACTATACTCAGATTTGAAACTGTGAGTCTTGGCAAAAGATAATTGATTTATCTCAACAATGTCTGTTTCGAATTTATTTTGAACTAGACTTTGCCAGCGGGTCCGCCCGCCCTAAATTCGGTTAGCGGCGTGGAACTCTTTAATTAACTCCAACTAATTAATTATTTAGGGGACGGATAGGCAAGAAGGATATGCTTAATATGAGTCTTTGCACATGATGCAAAAGTAAGACTTCTATGTTTTTTAATTTTTCGTACATTTTCTTTGATACCAGTCGTTTTCTTTTTTTTTTTGTAGTTCGATGGACCAGGGCTGTCAAATGTCATTTTTTTTAGCGGCTGAAGCTGAACTGGTCAGAATTGCCGATTTTTGTACTTTTCGTCCATTTTTATTCTTTTTTTGTGCCTCGAGGTATGGGGCGAATTTCTTGTAAAATATTCATGTCCGAGCTATTCCTAGTTGTGTGATTTCTAGATTATCACTTACGGGAAAATTTTGCTCTGTATTATTCATGTTGGAGTCTTGGTCAATTTCATTTGTAATAATACTGTTAGTTCTGTTTTCAGTTTCATTTACAGTGGTGTTTTCATTTTCGTTATCCGGCCTGTTGTTTTTATTTGTATTTACCTCCGGTGTTATTTTCAATCTTGTTTATTTAGATACTGTTCTCAACTTCATTGACGGGGAAATCATTCAGTCTCATCATTCTCATTTATATAGACATTTTCTCGAACGTCATCTTCATTAGCTTTCGTTATCATATTTGGAGCATTCATCTCATAATCCTCGGAAGGCGCAGTGTTCATCTCCAATAATGTGCCTGCTGTACGGAAATATTCCACTTGCACGGAATCCACTGATTGCATTTGATGGTTTAGCTCCTTTCAAATAAGCCCCTGTAAAGAGTCTTCCAATATTAAACTGGTTGATGATTCTGCCTGGGTGTTGTTTTTGAAATGACTTTGATAAACTAATAAACTCTAAAAACTAACAAATAATATTTTAAACATATTATAATTATTATCGTCACATATATTATGTAAGTTCAAATATTTTTATTTTCCGAGCGTCGTCGCGTCGGGGAACCACTAAAGTTTATAAAGTATTTTTTTACAACAACAGCAAATTAATTATTACAAATTACATTTAGGTACGAGTGATCTTAAGTTTCATGCATAGTCTACGCTTTAAAATATTATTTGTTAGTTTTTAGAGTTTATTTTTTGTGTCGGGGGTTTTTTTAAATTTTTAATTTTACTTTTTGTAATTATATACTATGTGAAATAAAGATAAATAAACTTGAATACGTCTTTGTATATGAATTTTAATCATCTCAAGTTATGCATAAGAAAGGGAAAATGAATACTATCCGTTTTACCCGGTTCCATCTTGCCCACCTCTGACTTTATTGACATAACCTAACATCAAATAAAAATGGCGAGACAAATATTCGAGATGAATACTATTTTGATACATACGCCTATATCTAACACAATTTACTACAAACATGAAAATTATGATAGTTCTGAATATAATAAAATAAACACAGGGTACTTGTTTTTTCCTATTTTTTTCCAATAAAATACATTTGTTTTGTCAAAACACGTGGTAAGTAAAACAAAATACAAAATACAAACAAAGTACGGTAAAACAAAATATCTTGATATTTAAAATCAATAATCCGTTTTCTAATTAATGGAATTCAGGTAAAGTATTTCAGAAAATCGATAGGTTATCATCACGGACATAAATCAAAGGAAAATACAACACAAACTTATCAAATATTGGTTACGAGCTTCTACAAGATTTAAACAGAAACAGATGAAGACTGCACTTTTTTAGTTGAAGAATCAAACGAATTGCAATTTTATATAAGGAATCATAATGCAGGAGCAAGAGATCTGTGATCATTGAAATGCTCTTTAAAATTGTCTGGCTGAAGAATTGAACAACTTACAGTAGATACGTGTTGGGGTAGGTAAGAGTATTCATTTATTATTAACAGTAATCTTACAAAAAATGTTTAGCTGACTACAATAAATTAATCTCAAGCACATGTTATAAAGATGCTCGTAATTGTTTATTTTTTACCAAGATATTCTTAAGTAATGGAGTAAATGGAGTACTGCTGCTATCTCTGGGCAGGTGCACCCGGATACCAGCTTGGCGCTCTTGACTCCGTTCAACGACGGGCTGTGAGTATTGTCGACGATTCCAAACTCACTTGCGGTATCGAGCCCTTAAGTCTGAGGAGAGACTTTGCCTCCCTGTGTGTGTTCTACCGCTTGTACAATGGGTTGCGTTCTGAGGAATTATTTAAAATGATGCCCACGGCTACTTTCTACCATCGCACCGCTCGCCATCGGCAGGGAATTCATTCTCACACTTTACAAACTAAATGGTCGCGTACAGTGCGGTTTCAGAGAAACTTCCTCCCGCGAACGCTTAAGTTGTGGAATGAGCTCCCTGCCAAGGTTTTCTGCAAGGACTACAGAATGGAGTTCTTCAAGAAAGAAGTTATTAGATTTCTGAAGGGTCGGCAACGCGCAAGTGATACCCCTGGTGTTGCAAGCGTCCATAGGCTACGGTGACCGCTTACCATTAGGCGGACTGAAAGCTTGTTTGCCACCTTAGTGGTATTAAAAAAAAAAAAAGTAAGATTAAGGTAACAAGCATCATTGGCGCAGTCGAGAATAGGAACTAATGCGTGTAGTAGTAGTAAGAAGTAAATGGAGTTGTACTAGATTAGGAGTTGCGCACTCCCAGCAAGGATACTCAATATTATAGATCACACTCTATTCTCTTAGGGATACATGTGAGTACGGTCTCGTTTTCCTTTTCCTCCTATCTATCCAAGTATGCAGTATCATCTAGGAGCTGTTGTCCTGAGGGATATTTTGGGTCATCACCCTCAGGTGCCCCTGCCAACGGACGTCCTGGATCTCTCGTCCGGACTGCAGTTAGCCGATGAAAGGTTCCACCCAAAGTTCCGAAGTCCAGGTGTCCAGTCGACGACGAATGCGAGTCGTATTTTCTCGTCAATACGGGTCGTCTAAATTCTGGTCGGTTTTTCACTAGACTGCTCTTCCTGTCCCCTCGTCTGCACCTGGATGACTCCTGAAAAATAGCCGAAAAAAGGTTGTTATCCTTGGAGAACCGGATGCGTCGTGATAGGGAATTCCGCACAAAATACGTGGATTTTATCCCTAGGCCACATGTCGGTTTTGCAGTTCGAGTTGGAAGGGAACGAACATTATTTTGTTCCATATCAAGCTGTCTTTAAAAATAGCAAGATACGGGTGGAGATCGATGGGTCGGCGCCTGCGGCTTCGATTGTATCCTTGAAAGAATGCCTGATGTCGGGACCAAAGCTTCAGGTAGACATATCGGACTTCTTAACTGGATTTCGTCGCCACCAGTTTGTATTTGTGGCTGACATTAAGATGATGTTCCGTCAAGTCATGATACACCCTGAAGATAGGCGGTTTCAGCTCATTTTGTGGAGAGAGGATCCGACCTTTCCATTGGTTGTTTATGAGCTCAACACCAATACCTACGGGCTAAAGTCAAGCCCGTTTATAGCAATTCGCTCATTGCTACATTTGGCTGACCGTGACCGTCTAAATTTCTCGTGCGCAGCTTCACCGAATTTCTTGCTTAATCTGTTCAGCTCTCTTAACAAGCTCGTTGGTGTTAACGGTTGGATTAAGAGGTTTCTCCACAACGTAAGGAACCGGTTACAACCAAGGTCGTCTTCAGTCTTGTCTCCTGAAGAGCGTCAGAATCCTCTTCACCTGTGTTCGACTGGTACAGGCCCAGTCCTTTGGAAAGTAAATTCGTCTTCTCCGTTCAGAGAACGGGAAATAGCGGGAAATTCTTGCTCATCTCAATCTGTTTTTGGACGAGTCGAAGATCTTACAAGTGGGTGGTAGGCTTCGCAACTCAGAATTGCCCTATGGGGCTCGGCATCCTCTCTTCTTGCCCAAGAACGGTCATTTTGTTGAGTTGCTGATCAGGGACCACCATGTTAGGAACTGTCATACCAATCTCAACGCATTGTTGGCTTGTCTGCAGCGAGATTTTTCGATTTTGACCGCCAGACGAGCAGGTAGGAGCTTTATCTTTATATGTATCCCTTGTTACAGGTTAAAGGGAACCTTGACTCCGCCACAAATGGCTGACTTGCCGTCCGATCGTGTCCGGCCCGCTCGTTTCAGCCTTGTCTACGGAGGCCTTTGTCGCGGTTTGTCAGTTGGCGTGGACTCCCTTACTTAATTCGCTCGGACTATGGCACAAATTTCAAGGGTGCAGATCTTTATCTGAAGGAAGTCCTTTAGTTTTTGTCGGACAATCACACGTATATTGGTTCGGAGTTGTCCAAATGGGGCGCTTTGTCCGATCTCGTCGGATCCTAATGACCAGGAAGCGCTAACTCCAGGTCATTTCTTGATCGGTAGTCCCTTAACCTCCTTTCCTGAATACCCTTTCATCGATGTGACAGTCAATCGGTTATCACGCTTTCAGTTGCTTCAGCAAATAACGCAATTGTTCCACCGTCGGTGGCCTTCAGAGTACTTACATTTGTTACAGCAACGGGTTCGGTGGACGGATAAAACTAACCACCCGCGTGTCGGAGACCTCGTCCTCTTAAAGGACTCAAATTTGCCGCCCTTGCAATGGCCTTTAGGTTGCATCGTACAACAATTTCCCGGTTCGGACGGCATCCCGCGGGTCGCAGAGGTCTTGGTAGGGGATTCAGTCCTAAAGCGTGCCGTAGCGACGCTTTCTCGATTGCCAGTTAATTGCTGGTTCTGGCTCGGTTTATCCTCATCCAGACACGGTCTAGCTGGTGCACAGGTTAGTTCGGAAAAGAATTAGGTAACGAGCTAGGTATTCATTCTCCGCGCCTACATTCACCGCCTGTACGCGCCAGTCCAGTAACATCCGTGGCGACGTTCGGTCACGTAGCTCACGTGCTTTCGATATATTACAAATTAGATAACAAATTGCCTGATGGACTTAGTCAGCTGCTAGTGTAAATTCGTCGGTTGAACATTATTGTGGTTGAACAATATAGTGACGTGAATTAGTGACTTTCGATGGCAAGTGCTCAGCGGTTTCACCAAGGCGAATCGGGGTTCACCGTCACGATCTCCGGTCCCTTCTGGACCCATACAGCAACCTGAAAAGGAACAGAGTCTCATTCAAACCAAAATCTGGTACCTTACACAATACACCACTTTTATTCACACACGACTCTAAAAAGGTCCTGCGTATACAACTGTAAGTAATGTAATTTTAACTTGTGACCCAAAATTTAGTAGCAATTTCGGCTACACTAATATTTTTTTACATAATGAGAAAAAAACCAATGTGTTAAAGTGACATTACCAAATGCTAGTCGGATATAGACATTTATTAATATTAATGGCTATCAATTAGAATTTCTTAATTAAAGTCTTTCATGGTATAACGCTGGACTCCAAACTCCAATGGGGTCCTCATATTCATAATCAAGATAATAAGACACTCGACTGATGTCGACACTGCAAGAATAGTATATTTTAGCTATTTTCATAATTTAATAACATATGGTTTTTTATTGTGGGGTAGCGCTGCTGATGCAAATACAATATTTGTGTTATAAAAACGGGCAATTCGTGCTATTTACAAAATCTAGGATATCTCTGAGGAATTGGATTGCCGAAATAAATATTTTAACTTTATTGCGACGCTAAAGTTAAAATATGTATGAAAATCTTTTATATGTACATAATTTATTTCTTCTCTCAAATAACCTTCTCAGTTCTTTTCAATCAGGTTTTCGCCCAGGTCACAGCACTGTCAGCACTTTGTTGAAAATTACAGATGATGTGAGCCATAACATGGAAAATCAGCGTGTTACTGTGTTAACTCTGCTCGACTTCAGCAATGCTTTCAATACTGTTGACTTTGATATACTACTCTGCGTATTACGTTCCCTTAACATATCTCCGGCAGTGACCATGTGGTTTAAATCCTATTTATATGATCGCCAACAATCCATACGCACTGACTCTGGCTCCTCAGATTGTTGTTTGGTGCGTGCTGGTGTTCCACAAGGAGGAGTTCTGTCGCCTTTGCTGTTCTCTCTTTTTATAAATTCATTGACGATTCGACTTACTACAAAATTTCACTTATATGCTGATGATCTCCTATTATATATAGGTTCAACATTAGACCAAATTGACAATGCTATCAATATCATTAATCATAACCTTGAAATTATATCAGATTGGGCAAAGTCCTTTGGACTGATACTTAACTCCAGCAAATCCCAGGCTATAATAGTAGGCAGCAAACGTCAGATGGCCAACCTGGACATAGATAAATAGTATAATAGTAGTGTACCAATTCCTTATGTTGAAAAGGTAAAGAACCTCGGTATACTAATAGACTGCACGTTATCGTGGCGCCCACAGGTAAATGCACTTAGTAAAAAAATGTTTGCTTCATTACACTCACTCAAACGTCTGCAAATTTTTTTACCATTCCAAACTAATGTTATGCTGGCGCAGTCTTTGTTGCTTCCTCTTCTCGATAACGCGGACGTAAGCTATCTTGACCTTACAGAGGAGCTACTCGTCTTGATCGTCTCCAAAATTTATGTATCCAATTTATTTTCGGATTACGAAAATATGATCACATTTTCGAGTTTCGTGCTTAATTTAAGTGGCTCCCAATTTGACTTCGCAGGAATGCTCATATTCTCACCCTTTCGTATAACGTCCTTAACAATCCATCTGCACCCCATTACCTAAAAAAGCTGTTTAATTATTTATATAATTCGTCACAAAGTATGTCACTAAGGTCAAAGGGTGAACGAACACTATCAATACCGTCTCACTCCACTACTTTTTATGGAAAATCGTTTGCTGTAAAAGCAGCATTACTGTGGAACAATTTACCATCGGATATTCGTTTGTCATCGTCTATTAACATTTTCAAAAGCAAACTGAAATCCTTTTTTCTCGAATCATTGGCAACTTGATATGATCACAACTCTCTAACTACCAATTTGTACTCATATTTGTATGTATATGATATTAAATGTTGTTATATATATTTATGAAAAAAATAATGATATATGTATGTTTATTTAGTTAATTTCTTCTTCTTCATATTATGTATTATTATTTTTTTTTATTTTGACTCTACTTACGCATTATGCGATAAGTCTGCCTTAGTGCATACAATTTTATAGGTTATTACAATATTGTAATAGTTTTTATATGTGCTATAAGTGTTAAATAAATAAATAAATAAATAAAAATATCAATTGTTTCAGCAAAAAAGTGACGTTCTCAAATTAAATACGAAGTTATAATAAGCTCTTGGTGCATAATACACGTCTACACACAATTAATAACTCTTTTATGGGGCAATGTCTACAATTTTACAAAATTATATTTTATGAGTAACTATCGAGTTTCTTGCCGGATTATTCTCGATAGAAATCAACAACATTGTGAACCGAATTTTCAAAAAATAGTAATTTTTCACTATGGCGATTAATAAGTGTTTGTAAAAACCTAATTTGAATAATAAAAATGTTGACTATGACTATATGCTCATAAAGTAGCCAGTCGTTGCTTACAATACTAAGATAGATATAAAATTAATTATGTCAAGCAAATAAACATTATTACTTTTACATGTCAAAATTGTACAGCTATATCTGTAGTTATAGTTCGGTTCAGCCGGTTACAGTGGGAACCTTTAAATTTTTCAGGATAAAGGACCAAACCGATATATTTGCCAAGTTTCATCCCGATCCGTCTAGTGGTTAAAGCGTGATTAAGTAGGAAATATTGATAAAATCAATGGGGTTTTGAGAGCTGATCAAAGACAGCTCGTGGCAAAAAAAAAAGGTAAGCAATCGAATAAGTGAAATTTTTCGAAGAGTAGAAGTGATATCACGCGCCAGTAGGTTGTAAAGTAAATATGAGAAATATTGTAAATATTGTAAAACTTGAATGAAGCTTTACTTTTTATTAGCTAAACACAAGGCGCAACTCAATAAGTGGTTTTAAACCTTTGGACAGAAAGAAAGTAAAAGAAGTAGTAGAAGTAGATCCATTGCCAAAATAATGGTGGAATACTTCTTTTTCAGCTCTATTAAAAAGAAAAGTAAAAAATGTTTTTGTTAAGAATTTTACTGATAATAGGATAAGACTTATGGCAGCTATCTTTACGTAATATAATTCGGCTTAAATGTATTATACTCGAGTCACTGGCTCCCTTAGTCACGCAATTACAGGAGTTCAAAGCCAAAGGCAAACTTCAGCGCAAGGGGCTAATGGGAGCTCCTTGCTGAGCTAAACTTATTAATTAGTCCCTGTCCGCTGTGGCGCGCCAAAACACTTACTTTAAATAAATCTATTATTGTGTACATACGAGTCATTTCCATTCTTCATCAGTTGTGCAATGATGTCTACCTCATCCTCCTGTGAATCCAAATAGGTATTTGGCTGTTTATAACCTATCACCTATCCATGTTATTTCGCTAATCGCTGATGTTCTAATCTAGTTGGATAGTCGATGTGCATACTTCATCATCAGCGCGTTCTCGGAGTCCAGGAGGCTTACCATGAACTCTAATAGCCAAAAAAGTTTTAATGTACGATAAAAACTGCCCTGTTTAAGCCGTGTTTAATTGGCCGCTGACTGGCGTTGATCTCATTCATTCACTATAATCTCTGCGTGATTCGTACCATGAGGTGCCAACAAACCTTATATTGGATAGCTTATCTTTCAGATTTTGCGATACATAAAAAGTTATTCTTGAGCAACTGAAACAGAATGGTTAAGAAGTAGTGTCGTTTTAAAACCATGTTTTTATGAATTAAGCAAAATTAAAGTCTCAAATAACTCTGATTAACTATAAATTAGAACGTTTCGAATTTATTTTGAACTAAATAAAATATGAAGATTTTTAAAACATTAAAGAAATTACTGTAACCTACTTAAAGAAGTCTTAAGCCGGGTCTCCTGGTCGTGTTTTTCCAAAACATTACTAAAAACATGTTTTGTATAATGCACGTGTTGTCCTGCTTAGGAACAAGTCTTCTGCTTTGGTATCGATGTTCGATGTTTTTAAAAACATTTACTGTCAAACGTGGGCGTGTTCGATTTTGGATGAATTATCATTATTTTCGTTTACTTTGTCATCTGTCATCCGTTCCTTTTGCATTGGTGTACAAAATATCAAAATTTTAGTATCATCTGTAACAAACTGTCATGAGTTCGTTTAAAATATTTTTTTGTCATTTTTGTCACTTTTTCCATTGAAAAATTTAAATTTAGAAGTCTGGAGGAGGTGGATATTCATTGTTTATGGTAGTGTGTCAAAGATGACTTATACGTCTAGATACCGTGTTCGGGCACACAAAACGAGCCGATCCGAGTACCTTAATTTTCAGGTACTTGCCGTCACACTACATCATACGTAATCTGTGCGTCGACGCGAACTGTGCTCCCGCGTAAAGTAATAAAAATGTCGATTTGTGCAAAAAAATCCTGCTAAACTATTGTCAAAAAAAGGTTGATATTAAAAAAATACTTTTCACAAGTTACTACACTTATCTGCTTGCTATATTTGAGATAAAAACTGAGTTTTAAAAATAATTATTCGCAAAACAAACAACAAATGATTTTCTGTCTTTGTTGCATTCTGTTTCATTTCCCATCCCAAGTTTAGTAAGGCGAATACAGAAACGACAATACATATTTTTTATCTAACGTCACTTACACACATAACATTTATTTCTTATTACATTTATTTATTTCAGGTTGATAAAGTATTTATGTCTTGATGACCCATGTAACTAATTGTATCTATAGAACATAAACCTTTACCCCGGACTTCTGCAATGTTTACATAAAAAAAACATAACAGTTAGATGTAAATATCAATAGAAAAAGTAGTACTTATCATGTATTTGTGAGCTACGAAATGATTGAAATTCAATTGAAGCATTCTCCCGCGGTAAAAAGTAGTCTATGTTTATCAGGGATAATGTCGGCTTCTAATGGTAAAAGAATTTTTCAAATCGGTCCAGTAGTTTTGGAGCCTATTCAATACAAACAAACAAACAATCAAATATTTCCTCTTTATAATATTAGTATAGATTTTTAATTACACTCCCTGATTGTTTCTCTACCTGAAAGGTCCTAACCGTTAAAGAGCTCGAAGTAGGCAAAAGCCTGAAATTTTCTCAAAATATGTGTTACGTACGCGGGTTTCCTAACTTATAATAAAAATATAATAGCAAAAATTAAAAATTTAAGAGGGTTTTTTAGAATAGGCGCCGTAGTACCGGTGGTAATTAAATGACACTGTAACTTACAAAACTGACGAGTATAAGATTCATATCAAATGTTGATTGAGAAAATCGTATACATTTAAACAATAGCATTGTGATCCGATTCCTGCGGACTGCTTTAACAATATCAGCAAAATCGCTTTCGCAAAAGAAATTTAGTAAATCTAATCAAGGGCGTCGCCAGCTTATGACTAAGGGGGGGGGGGGGGGGTAATGGGGCAATATTATAGAAGATAAAAAATATGAACGCCTGATACAGTCGAAAGCATGAAGCGTTACACTTTGGAAGTTTTTGCCTCGATGACGATTGTAATAAGAACGGTTCTGATATCAATGTGTAAAACTTCACAAGCCCTCGACAGCGCAATAACTAATTCAAACTTTTAAACAGAGTAATAATTTTTTATATTAACAAAAATAATATTTAATTAAAACATAACCAGCGGGGATTTTTTGCTAAACATTCAACCACTTTATCATTAACATTATTTAGGTTTTTATTTATTATAGCTCTGTGTACACTCATCATAGCCAGACCATTAAGACGATCTTCTGCCATGGTGCTTCTTAGCCATGTTTTTATTCCTCTGAGGCTGCTAAAGGATCGTTCTACTGTACAGGTCGTGCATGGTAAAGCGATCCCAACCGCACTGTACGCGACCATTTAGGTTCTAAAGTGTGAGAATGAATTCCCTGCCGATGGCGAGCGGTGCGATGGTAGAAAGTAGCCGTGGGCATCATTTCGAACAATTCCTCAGAACACAACCCATTGTACAAGCGATAGAACACACACAGTGAGGCAAAGTCTCTCCTCAGACTTAAGGCTTCGATATCGCAAGTGAGTTTGGAATCGTCGACAATTCTCACAGCCCGTCGTTGAACCAAGTCAAAAGGGCCAAGCTGGTATCCGGGTGCACCTGCCCAGAGATGGCAGCAGTACTCCATATGGGGCCGAACTTGCGCTTGTAAAGTAACAACCTTTGCCCCGACGTGAAGTACTGCTTCGCTCTGTTGAGTACACCAAGTTTTTTGGACGCAAGCTACACCTTATCTTGTAAATTATCTCGGAACTGAACATCGCTGGAAATGTCGACACCAAGGATCCCAATGCTCTTGGAGATGGAGAGGGTAGTGTTCTGGAATTGTGGGACTACATGGAGTTTTCTTAGCGGTGAACGCGCACACTTGTGTCTTTGTAGGGTTGAATCGGACCAAGTTTACCCGTCCCCAGTCAGAGACCTGGGACAGTGTGGTCTCGATTTGAGACACAAGTTCTCCGCGGTTTTCCTCCACAACGGAACGTGGGATGTTTGCACGACCCGTGTAAAAAGCGTCTCCAGTACTGTCATCTGCATAGCAATGTATGTTGTTGATGTCCAAAAGCTGTGTGTTGATCACACGCTCCATCACCTTACAGAGGAGAGAGGTAATAGCGATAGGCCTGTAATTCGATGGATCTGATCTATCGCCCTTTTTGGGCACAGGGTGCACATTCGCAGTCTTCCATGAAGACGGAAATTGCCTAGTGTGGTAAGGAAGCGCGTAGAGGCGCGTGAGTACAGGACATAACTCAGGAGCACACTGCTTAAGCACCACTGCTGGTATACTGTCTGGCCCACTCGACTTATGAACGTCTAGAGAAAGCAACGCCCGCCTGACCTCCCGCTGCGTTATGGAGATTTCCGGCATGGTCTTACCCCACCACGGTATAGTAGGGGGTACAGCGCCTTCATCGTTCATTTTCGAGTTCGAGGCAAAGAGACTGCCCAGTAGATCGGCTTTCTCTTAAGCACTATGGGCCAAGTCACCATCGGTATTTCGAAGTGGTGGTAACGACGTCTAGCAAAAGTAAATTTCGGCAGCTTCGGCAAGCGACCAGAAAGCACGACTCCCAGAAGGATAGCTCGCAAGTCGCAATTTTGCTCTAGCAGTTGCTTTCTTACTGAACCTCTAACCTGAAATTAAATGCTGCCAATTAATTTGCGTTTTAACTCAGAAATATTCGGATCCTTATTATAACGAGCCGTGGTCCAAGCCTCATATGCATTTTGCTTAAGAATTTTAGCTTTTCTGCAAGACCTATTAAACCACGGTCGTTTTTTGACGCCGGCAGCTACTCGCGGGTTAGGAATATAGCATTCCATACCAGCAAGGATTGTCTCAGTGACTGCGGCGGTAAATCATAAAACTGGGCAATAGATTCACAAGTTTGTTTCAGATTTTCAGTTGTCATCTTTTGCATCTGCGCCGGGTGAAACTTGGATAATGCGAATGATGACGTGTTTTCTTCAGCAAAACGTACTTTAAGGGAGGTGATAATTGAATCCAAGTATGGTATTACTAAAGACCTTTTCCAGTATTCTGAAGGGCTTTCTGCTGGATGATTGCTTCTATGACGTTGTTTCCCCGTAATATGCGGCATTGATGTAATGTCCACCACCAGTCCGACTTTCTCCGCAGCAGCAGTAGCTTCCTTTATAATTTCGCCTGTCACTTTTTCCGGATTTTCACGGTGGTTTTTAATTAAAATCGTTTTAACGTGTTCCGAGGCCTTGACCACGTCCAAAGCTACAGAATGGAGTACTTTAGCAACGGGTTCCATCAAAGCCGAGTATTTGGCTGCCAACATAATGCCCGAATTAAAGAAATTCTGGAAGTAGCCGCATGCGGTTGGAAGGCACTTTTCCGAGTTGTACTATTTCCTTCCCGAGATAATGTTTGTAAGGCTTCCAGAATTACTGAAAGATTTTCTTTAAAAACTCTTATGGTTTTGTGTTTCTCACTCCATATTGTCTCGCAAAGCCTGGAAATATTAGGTATCAACTTCCTCCTCAAAACTGATTCCCTGATGAAAAAAGTTTATAGTATCTTTGGTGGTTCCCGTGGCATTTCTAATTTCAGGAAGTGAATTAAGATCATTGATAACTAGGTTCAGTTTGTTCAATGAAAGTAGAGGGGTGTACTTTTTGCGTAAGCTCGCTTGTATCCCTCCGTCTTTTCCTGACATCGTTGAACAACCATCACAACCAAAACCAACGCATTTATTTATATTCAGATCTTGTTTTGTCAAAAAATTATCTATGCTATGTGCAATCGATTTCGCATCCAAATCTTTTAGCTCAATGAATCCGACAAGTATTTCTTGGACTTCCTGTGTTTCTTCATCAAAATATCGCATCACAATCGATAGTTGTTCAGTGCCAGACATATCAGATTTTTCGTCTGCTAGCACACTATATGCTGCTGCTTCTTTAACTATTTTATTCTTTCTTAAACAGCTTTAATTACGCTTTCTCAAATACCAATAATTTCATTTTGAATATCCACTGAACGGTAACTTGCATTCTTTTTCCCTTGCTCAATGTGTTTCTTTTAAATCAAATCTCCCGCGTCAATTCATGTGCTTTTTGCACTGCTCGTGAATATCTTTGATCCTACCAAAAAGGCCTTATAGTAAATGATCCCAATATGCCTCTGACTGAATTTGGGTTTGGTGGGAACAACGTACAATATTTACAAAATGCTCCTTTTGGGCGCCTAATATATACCAACCATGGAGAGTATGTTTCCAACCAAAAATAATTAAATTTTCTCTTTAAATATTTTGCATCTTCCGCAAAGTTATAGGTCGCGGACCAACAGTTTTTAATCAATTCCTTCTTCTTTTCGGTTGATAACATGTGTGCCCGTCCAACATATCGCCCGATATCAATTTCATTGCAGTCATCCTCATCCATCAATGAATCATGATTCGGCGCCAGAGCCAGATATCTAGAGAAACTCGGTCTAGGTAGTTCCTGCGGCTGAATATAACCTGTTGTGGTTGTGGTGACCGATGAAGACAGATGCGATATTGTCGTTACTTTGTCCTGTTCACCGCTACTTGATCTAGTTTCTTTTTCGTTTCAAACTTCCTGCAAAACTAAACCCTTTGATAAAAATTTATGTTTTTAATTAAATTTTTACGGGAGAGCAGTTTCGTTTAATTACTTATAAACATTATCTCAGAAAGCTTTTTTTGCCTTATTTATATCAAGGATCTGTTTTAATTTGTATTTAATTAAACTACAAATATAATTAATGTTTTGTTTTCATAATTAATTACTGAAAACGAAACCACTGTTTAGTTAACGTTAAAATAATAGAGACTTAATTGGTAATTAACTCGTTTTTAATAAAATAATAGTTTTTTTTAACATTTCCCTTCCACATAATTGATCCTTTCTTTCCACATCAAAAATATGCCAGATAAAATTAAAAATTATATTCTTAACGATTATTATACGTCTCTAGCTAGTATATCGGTTACCAAAGCTATTAACTAAGGGAAATAAAATAAAAATACTAGGCCAAGATTAAAGCAGTACATAACTTACCAAAAAACTTTCTGATGTCCATTTTGATAAGATGATGAATGGAGACACACACAGAAACTTCACAACTCAACACTGAGATGATGAGATCTTATAATTTAATAACAATAAATCAATATTGACTAACACAGGCAAGCCGGTAGTCTTATAATCGTTTTCCAATTCGCTTGTTTAGCTTGTATCGTTGATCGCTTCCAATTCATAAGTGACTCGCTCGCAGCGGCTCACGTCTTTATATACCCAAACGGTGTATAATGTACGGTAACATTCTACCTGGTCTAGTAATTGCTACCAAATTTCAGAGAGTTCATTGAACAAGCGCCATCTAGCGTCGAGTAGCAATACTAGGTTTTACAAGAATTGTAGTCGATTTATTCACCTGTAGGTGTTTCTTATAAACACTTACAGATGGCATTGTCCACAAAATCAATTAAAATTGTATGCTCGTAACAATAACTTCTTTAGATATGCCGCATACAAATTATGCAAAACTAACGTGAATGCTGGTAAACGGTCGTAGAAAGAAATGCAATGCACACACACACACCATACCTACCTCCTACCTGCATATTTTTACACTGTTTAATGGCCTTGCGTTTTGTCAAATCTGATATGGTCGTGATGAAAATCGTGAGGAAAATGGATTTTAAAAACGGATGTCAAAATCTTAATGTTATTCTGAATATTTCAAAACTTTCTACAATATAGATTAAACCTTGTGAATTTATTTACATTTTGTCATGCGATGCGGAATTTATTAATAGGTAAGGAAGTCTTAAACTATTACTAAAACTATGTCGTACGTATGCCCTAAGGAAAATTACAAGGACTTACCCAATTTTGGCGTCAGATGTTTTTATAACTTTTTGGTGTGAAAAGGGGTGTGGTGTATTTCTGAATGTGAGTGTTTGGTATTGATTGTGTCACTGTCTATAATTCACTATAACTATAAAATATTAAATTAGATCGAAAAACAACAGCCGCGACCTTTCAACAGATTATATGTTACTGACTGACGCGCTCGCGCACACGATCCTATCGCCGGACCGACCGCATAATTTTACCGAACAAAGTCCATTGCTCGTACTTTGGTTGCTTTGCGGCTAGCTACATTTGATCTCTAGGGGAGGGGTTTCAGCCCCTCCTGCCCCCTTTGCGACGCCTTTGAATCTAATATTTACGAATTGAATGCGCATTATGCTCTCTACGCGCTCATTCCATCTATATGTTGACTAAAAACGGAATACGCTCTATGTTAAATTTGGCGGCACTTACAGTCCGCATTTAACGCATTGGCTGTACATGCTCAGTAGGTAGAACAATGGATGTTCTTTAAAAATAGTGAACAGCTATTTCATTTCTTGACATTTAGCGAACAAAACGATTTCAATGGCTCGGTGATGCGAAAGCTTTCTATGTTAAAAAAATTTTTTCAACAAAACACGGCTGTTGTCACATGGCGGGGACTAATGCGCGCACGGCTTACGTTTTATCACAAAATAATGTATCACCACAGGGGGTCATCAAAAGTGAAAATAAATTGTAGTACCGAATAAAAATAAGAACTCCCCAATTCGAGGTAATCACTTTAAGGTTGGTAACACCAAAATAACGCACACAGATGTGAAAATGATAGTCGTATTAGCTGATTTACACACACATTGATAAGAAAATGGCCCGCATCACTCCGTTTGATGTTGTTTCGGACACGGTATCGAGACGTATAAGTCATTTTTGGTGTGTGTGTTATTATCGGATCGGATATCGGATATGTGTGTACGTCGACTGTACGTTTTGCAACTAATAATTTTGTTAGTAACGTTTCAAAGCTACACGAACAATAGGCGTCGATAAAGATAACTGGCGTTATCAAAAGTGTGAAAAGTATCAAACGTAGGAACTTTTTGTCCCGAAACGAAAGCGCTTAAAATGACTTCAAACGAAGAATACGAATTTGCAGTTTTAGAAATAGTAGATTTTGTACATTCGGTATCAATATGGAGAAGACATTTGACAACCACAGATCATATATACATATATATATATATATATATATGGACAAAATTAATTATTGTGTTCCTTCACCGTCTATCGCTGTCTAGTTTTTGTTGATGGAAACAATGTTTATGCTGTACACGTTCGACGTAAAACATCTAAGCATTTACCTCTTGGCGTCATAACGTGTTTATGTTAGGCTCTATGGATTAAATTTCCAACTACAAGAGCTTCTGATGAAGCCCGGAAAAAAATACACAACCATCTCTAAATATTTCAAAATATCAAAGTTTCGAGACAGTAAATACGGTTTGACTCGACATCTGTGTCGTCTTGTAGAAACCAAAGAATGATTATTTGTTTCCCATAAAGAAAAGTGCATTTAATTAAAAAAATAACATAAGCAAGCCTTACAAAATTTACGCGCGAGCATATTTATAAAACAAAATACTTTGCGAGGATACCTGCGTGAAGACAACTCATTTAAGATGGGACTTTACTTACTTATGTTAAAACGTATACTTATAATGGAGAGGGCCTTTTTTGTCAAATAGTAAAAAAGGCTGTGTATATAAGTGCTATATATAAGTGCTATATATAAGTGCTATATATAAGTGCTATATATAAGTGCTATATATAAGTGCTATATATAAGTGCTATATATAAGTGCTATATATAAGTGCTATATATAAGTGCTATATATAAGTGCTATATATAAGTGCTATATATAAGTGCTATATATAAGTGCTATATATAAGTGCTATATATAAGTGCTATATATAAGTGCTATATATAAGTGCTATATATAAGTGCTATATATAAGTGCTATATATAAGTGCTATATATAAGTGCTATATATAAGTGCTATATATAAGTGCTATATATAAGTGCTATATATAAGTGCTATATATAAGTGCTATATATAAGTGCTATATATAAGTGCTATATATAAGTGCTATATATAAGTGCTATATATAAGTGCTATATATAAGTGCTATATATAAGTGCTATATATAAGTGCTATATTTGAGCATTGCGGCCTCTATAGTCTTTGAATAAAATGGTTGTGACACATGGACAGACAGACAGATAATGAACAGCTATAAAGTTTTTGACTACGAAACCCTGAAAAGAAGTTAATCAGAATTAAATGTTTAATCATCTATATTTATTTGTCTTATATAATTTTTACCTACTCAACCAATGCTAATTTCGGTTTAAAAAACGCAGATGCAAATAAAATATGTAGAATTATCTATATGTTTGCTAAATTTTATCTTTGTAGCCTTTATAAATTATAGCCTTTAAATAAAATGGTTGTGACATAGAGATGGACAGATGGACGAAAAAACTAGAAGAATATTAAACTATATAATCCTAAAAAGAGATAAATAACAGAATCATTTTTTTTCAGATCAATATCATGTATTTAATTTAGGCTACAATAATTGAACACTTATGAATGTCAGTTCGCTATCGGTTCGTAAATCTATAAGTCGGGAGACCTTGTTCTGATAAAAACCGGCAAGAAACTCAGTAAGGGCATTTATTTTCTCCCTTTCTCTTACAGCGTCCAATTAAAATATTGGAACTTTTCATTACAAACATAAAAAACATGAAATATAAAGCACAAGCATAATATAAAAAAGTATCTAATTGCAAAATATAAAAAAGACAGTTTATGTATTCATCACTTAGAAATAATCAATGTTTTACAGTATTGATAAACAGAACAAAGAAGTAAGACTAAATACTAAGAATACAAAGAAGTTTGCAAGAGCAGACTATCCTCCACAGGCAGCACCCGTTCACGAGTAAGACACACGAATCAATCATTAACTACTAATGCAAATATAATATTAATGAATGCTGTTCGAGAAGCGCAGATGCAGATACATGGAGCAGGAACATTGACATCGGAGAGACGAGAGCTTGTCATCTTCACAAGAGAAGCCCTTATTTTTTGACTGGAAAAGAAATGTACCTAAAAAAAAAAGTATGACAATGATGCAATACTACTGTTACATAAAGATATTGATAGGAGAGGACAGGAGAAACTTTGCTATATTGGTTCCTCATGTAATTTCTATGTTTTTAACTTTGTATTTTTTTCAACTAAATGGTAAATGGTTCTTTCTTTATCAAGTGATTATATTTTTTTGGCAGTCATGGTCTCGTGGGCCTTGTCAGTCTTAGATGAGAATAACTTGAAATAAGCACTTTAGTAGTGGGCCGAGCAATGGGTTGTTGCCTAAGACTGAAGAAGCAATGGAGACCCCGACCTTGCATCTGTAGCTTTAGCTATGGCTTAATCTAGGTTAAGACTTCTGAATGTAGGTGATGTTAGCTTCCGCAATCTTCTTTGAAAGTTCAATGCCCGCAATGCTCCCAGTTCACACTATTTCTTATTCTGTCATTTAGGGTTACAACAGACATACTTTTTTACAATATCAATGCTAGTTTCGTGTTTTTATATACTTGCTCGTAATATATTACGGTATACTTAATACCGAACATTCACTTCATACGTTAGTTTCATAATGTAACGCTAGTGTTTGTTAACTCACCTTTACCTACCCATTCAATTCTTGTTTGTACTATGATCCCTTTACAACAGAACTCCGTAAGCATTACTTTAGCTTAGTTTCCTCTTATGATTCGTACTTTGCAGCAAGCGTCTGCATCTTCGCTGGAACTTAAAACGATATTGAGTTTAAATCATTATTCCTAGCATATCGGATATTAAGTAGGAATTTGTTAACCTACACAGTCATATTACTATTTAGAACTAACCGCGCTTAAATAAAACTAAAAACATTTTATTTACTCACGATATTAATTAATAACTCGAATATTTAATGGATTTTAAAATAAAAGTAGGTAATGTATGCAAATCACCATGTTGTAGTGACGCACGTTCAAAGGCGTAATTAAGTGTTAAGACTTAAATTGTTAATATTTTTTTTTCTTTAGGACTAATGCCGTTCAACAAAATGGACTTCAAGGTACGAATCAGAGCAAAAAACTTAAAATTGAACTGCCTGGAAAAGGAATGGTTTTTTTAAAAGTAGGCCTGCAGATAGTCACTCTAAAACTTTTTGTGAAGATTGTCTAGTGGGTGGAAAAAGGGAGATAGGGTTGATATAAGATTTTGGTGAGTAAGAGTTTAAAGACCAAAACAGCGAGTTTAAAGAACAAAGTCAAATTCGTGTTTTGATTTTGTTAATCATCTTGAGTTTGATTAACAATTTCTATGCAAAATTCAGTATTATGTCAATAGTGGGTTCCCTAGCATGGGAGTCTTGTGTAACTTGAGTAAAAGTAATAGGGAAAGTGATACCTAAGGTTTCAATAAACTTTAGAAAGTTTAGACTTCCTTCCCTGGTAGACTTATGATCGAGGAGACGATTGGATCGAGTGCTCGTGTGTTTGGCGAAACATAAACCTATGGTTAGCCAAGCACTGGGCAGAGGGCGCTCGCCCTAGGGAGCGCTGGTGCAGCGCATTACCATAAATATTTTTTTATCAAACAATCTGTTTTTAGATTTTACTTAAAATAATTAATAATTATGCTTTGAATCATGAAAAGATGTTAAAATAGCATTTAACTAAAAACATTCCGTACACACACAGTTACCTTTTTTAAGATTTGGTACGATTTTTTTTTTTAATACCATTAAGGTGGCAAACAAGCTTACGGTCCGCCTGATGGTAAGCGATCACCGTAGCCTATGGACGCTTGCAACACCAGGGGTATCACTTGCGCGTTGCCGACTCTTCAGAAATCTAATAACTTCTTTCTTGAAGAACTCCATACTGTAGTCCTTGCAGAAAACCTTGGCAGGGAGCTCATTCCACAAAAGGAGGATTCTAAAGTATGAGAATGAATTCCCTGCCGATGGTGAGCGGTGCGATGGTAGAAAGTAGCCGTGGGCATCATTTCGAACAATTCCTCAGAACACAACCCATTGTACAAGCGGTAGAACACACACAGTGAGGCAAAGTCTCTCCTCAGACTTAAGGGCTCGATATCGCAAGTGAGTTTGGAATCGTCGACAATTCCCACAGCCCGTCGTTGAACCGAGTCAAAAGGGCCAAGCTGGTATTCGGTTGCACCTGCCCAGAGATGGCAGCAGTACTCCATATGGGGCCGAACTTGCGACTTGTAAAGTAACAACCTTTGCCCCGACGTGAAGTACTGCTTCGCTCTGTTGAGTACACCAAGTTTTTTGGACGCCAGCTTCACCTTATCTTGTAAATGATCTCGGAACTGAACATCGCTGGAGATGTCGACACCAAGGATCCCAATGCTCTTGGAGATGGAGAGGGTAGTGTTCTGGAATTGTGGGACTACAGTGAATGGAGTTTTCTTAGCGGTAAATGCGCACACTTGTGTCTTTGTAGGGTTGAAACGGACCAAGTTTACCCATCCCCAGTCAGAGACCTGGGACAGTGTGGTCTCGATTTGAGACACAAGTTCTCCGCGGTTTTCCTCCACAACGGAACGAGGGATGTTTGCACGACCCGTGTAAAAAGCGTCTCCAGTAGTGTCATCTGCATAGCAATGTATGTTGTTGATGTCCAACATGTCATTGACATGCAGTAGAAACAGCGTAGGAGACAGCACAGAGCCTTGCGGGACACCAGCATTAATGTCCATGCTATCAGAGCAACTACCGTCAACTACGGTTCGTATGCGTCTGCCGGACAAAAAGCTAGCAACTCATTTGCACAAACCCTCGGGCACTCCGTAAGAAGCAACTTCGATAGAAGACCCCGGTGCCAGACCCCGCCTTCGCTATGTCCAGGCTACATGCCAATGCCTCCCCCTGACTCTCAATGGCTAGTGCCCATCGGTGTATGAGATACACTAGAAGGTCACCAGTCGAGCAACCGTGGCGAAAGCTATATTGACGGTCACTGACCAGATCGTGTACTTCTAGATATCTTAGAAGCTGTGTGTTGATCACACGCTCCATCACCTTAGAGAGGAGAGATGTAATAGCGATAGGCCTGTATTTCGATGGATCTGATCTATCGCCCTTTTTGGGCACCGGGTGCACATTCGCAGTCTTCCATGAAGAACGAAATTGCCTAGTGTGGTAGGAAAGCGCGAAGAGGCGCATGAGTACAGGACATAACCCAGGAGCACACTGCTTAAGCACCACTGCTGATATACCGTCTGGCCCAATCGACTTATGAACGTCTAGAGAAAGCAACGCCCGCCTGACCTCTCGCTGCGTTATGGAGATTTCCGGCATGATCTTACCGCACCACGGTATAGTAGGTGGTACAGCGCCTTCATCGTTCATGTTCGAGTTCGAGGCAAAGAGACTGCCCAGTAGATAGGCTTTCTCTTTAGCACTTTGGGCCAAGTCACCATCGGTCTTTCGCAGCGGTGGTAACGACGACTGGCAAAAGTTCCCTTCGGCAGCTTTGGCAAGCGACCAGAAAGCACGACTCCCAGAAGGATAGCTTGCAAGTCGCCCACCTATTTTGCCGATGAATTGGAATTTTGTTCTGGCAGTTGCTTTCTTACTGAACCTCGAGGCAGCATTTAATTTGCGTTTTAACTCAGAAATATTCGGATCCTTATCATAACGAGCAGTGGTCCAAGCCTCATGTGCATTTTGCTTAAGAATTTTAGCTTTTCTGCAAGACCTATTAAACCACGGTCGTTTTTTGACGCCGGCAGCTACTCGCAGGTTAGGAATATAGCATTCCATACCAGCAAGGATTGTCTTAGTGACTGCGGCTGCGCAGACGTCAGGATCTTCTGAGTTAAAGCAGATCTGCCTCCATGGGTACGATGCGTAAAATTCTCGCAACCCATCCCAGTCTGCCGACTTATAGTGCCACACACGACGCCAATTAGTTGGCCCAGAAGGATCGGGTTGTGTGCGTGACACTTGAGTCCGAACGAGACAGTGGTCCGAGGAGCCAAGAGGCGCATCCACTGAGTTGGAGTATACGTCCGGACGAGTAGTCAGCAAAAGGGTTTAGTAAGGAGGTCGTATGTTCCTCTATATCTGGTATTCTCGTTGGAGAAAGTACCAGCTGAGAGAATCCATAGGTCAGAGCAAATTCATGAGCAGATATCCCAGCATAGTTATTGGTTCGAGAACTGAGCCACTCGCGATGGTGGGCGTTAAAGTCTCCCAAATTAACAAGTTCTGCTGTGGGATATTGCTCTACAACTTTATCAGTCGTCAAACTCAGGTGCGTGAAGAGTTGAGTTCCCATCTCCGCCCTGGGAGCCTGAACCGCCAACCTGTGTAAAGTCTCTGAAGTAGTAGTCGTGCCGGAGAAGGTGACTGGAGTGGATTCTACTACTACAACAGAGGGGGATCAGGGCCCCTTCCGCCCGCTATGCCAGCAACTTCGCCAGTCTGTGCAGTGAATCCTCATCTTTAGTCTTACTAACTTTTTTATACATGGTAAGAAACAAAAGAAAAACAATACCTATACATACACCTAGGATATCTGCTCCGTCTCCGCCTTCATAGCCTTGAAGAATCTGTCAATATTGTGGGTGCGCGTAGATTACGACGGCCACACTCGTATCTATGCGTGCCTATACAGGTCTTATAGCGGTGACACGGACGTTACTCGACTCTTCACGCACCTGAGTTTGACGAATGACAAAGTTCTAGACCAATATCCCACAGCAGAATCAGTTATTTTGGGAGATTTTAACGCCTACTATCGTGAGTGGCTCAGTTCTTGAACCAATAACTATGCAGTGATATCTGCTCATGAATTTGCTTTGATCTATGGATTCTCCCAGCTGGGCTCCCATACGAGCTCCTTACTGGATCTTCTGCTGACCAAACGCCCGGACAGATATTTTATCCCAGTGGATGTGCCTCTTGGCTCCTCGGACCACTGTCTCGTTCGGACTCAAATGGCATGCACACAACCCGCTCCATCTAGGCGGAGATGGATTGCGAGAATTTTATGCTTGTACCCGTGGAGGCAGCTCAGGAGCACACTGTTTTAGCATCACTGCTGGCATACCGTCTGGCCCACTCGACTTAAGAACGTCTAGAGAAAGCAACGCCCGCCGGACCTCCCGTTGTGTTATGGAGATTTACGACATGGTCTTATCGCATCACGTTATATATATAGCAGGCCTTCGTCGTTCATATTAGTTGGAGGTACTTAGTTAGTTGGACTTATGTTATAATGGAACGAACGTTTCCGGTGGTCCGTGTCCGGTAAAGGACCGGATAATGTAGGAAGCGGTGGAAGTTTCTAGGCATCCATTCTTAGGTCCATTACCGGTGTCGTGTTTGTTTGAATATCGAGATCAAAAGAGTCTTGATAGATTGTGACATTAGCTTTGACACAATCAGTCTTAACGTTCTTGCCCTCTGCGGACGCAGAAAAAATCTACTTGATTTCTATTTAAAGTTGAATATTTCCAGATATCTACTTAGCTGCGACTCTATTTCTACTATTACTTCTACTTCTTATTACCAGTAAAAATATCGAAGTGTCGACAGGTATTTGTTCTCTTGTTACTGTGTTGTGATCGTGTGTAAAATAGGTATGTACTAATTATATTTTTATTTACATCTAGCACGACGGTTTTTTGTTTAGGTTTCGTCTTATATCTTTGGATGTAACCACTACTCTTCGCGGCTGCTGTGAAGGTCGGTGCGCGTCAGCCTGTTAGCGGCGTTTCCACTGAGGGAGATCAGGCGTCCTTTATACTCCAAATCCTCGGCCTGCCTGGAGTACCCTGTGCTTCAAATCCTCGTCCTGTGCGGTAGCGGTGCTTCAGCCTGAACACTGCTCCACACCCAGGCTACGGGGCGAACCGCTCCACACCGAGGCTACGGGGCGAACTGCGCTCACGTGCAACCTTGCATTGTGCCAGCCACATGCGGCCTTACATTGTTCCGCCACGGGCGGCATATATTACATCACTCACTACACGTCGATAGGTCACTTAAGTTCAATCCCGTCCGCGTCTACTTACTGCGGCGGCGGTGAACTATGGGGTGTCCTGGACGTGCAAGATTTCTGATCGGGCTCTAGGCCGAAGAAACTCTAATTGTTTGCTATCTCTAATAAAGGCTTCAAAACTATACACTTTGAACTCTGTGTAGGCAGGCTTGCGTTTTCTCAGTCTTTCTGTTAAGTCAGGTAGTTCTATACTGTTATAAAATAGATAGCTTCTGTATAAATATATTAAGGGATAAGAATCACCTCATGTGATTAGGCTAATATTGTCTATCAAATTCTGTTACGATAAAAGTGCAAGAGTATACATTACAACCTGCCTTACCCTTGAAAAGTATTTTCTTTACTTACCTCTGAACTCCCTCTACCTAAACTTCTATCTTCTGAGCACTTAGCCGGTGCATTCGGTAACAGGGCACTCCTACTATAACCTGTCCTGTTATAATGTTTTCCGCACTTAGCCTCATGATAGGGCCATTGTAAACGGTTCATTTTCATTGGTTACTCATACCATCCCAGCTCTTTCAAGAAATCAAGGAGGCATCTGATGTTATTTAGCGCCTCTCTCATGGTTTGTGGACCCTTAAGGAGCCTTGTACGTTGGTCGCTAACGCTTTTGCAATGTAGAACCACGTGAAGAGGTGTCTCCTCGGCTTCCATGCAGCCCTTGCATAGAGGACTGTCGGTAACGCCGATATTATAAAAGTGTTTGTTTAGTTATTATGCCAACTATGTAGCGTAAGTTTTTCGGATTGGAAGTAAAGAGACAGCTCAATAGATCGGCTTTCTCTTTTGCAGTATGGGCCAAGTCACCATTGGTCTTTCGCAGTGGTGGTACTAACGACTGGCAGAAGTTCTCTTCGCCAGCTTTAGCAAGCGATCAGAAAGCACGACTCCCAGAGGGCTAGCTCGCAAGTCGCCCACCTATTTTGCCGATGAATTGGAATTAAGTTCTGGCAGTTGCTTTCTTACTATACCTCGAGGGAGCATTTAATTTGCGTTTTAATTCAGAAATATTTAGATCCATATGTATTGGATCCTAATGTACGAGCCGTAGTCCAAGCCTAATTCGCAGTTTGCTTAAGAATTTTAGCTTCTCTGCAAGACCTATTAAACCACTGTCGTTTTTTGACGCCGGCAGCTACTCGCAGGTTAGGAATAGAATATTCCATACCAGCAAGGATTATCTAAGTAACTGCGGCTGCGCAGACGTCAGGATCTTCTGAGCTCAAGCAGAGGATCGGATACGATGCATAAAATTCTCGCAATCCATCCCAGGCAGACTTATAATGCCACACATGACGCCATTTGTTATCCCAGATGGATTGGGTTGTGTACATGACATTTGAGTCCGCACGAGACTGTGGTCCGAGGAGCCAAGAGGCGCATCCACTGAGACGGAATATCCATCCGGCCATATAATCAGCAGAAGGACCAGTAAAGAGCTCGTATGGTCCTCTATATCTGGTATTCTTTGTATTATTGCACGGTTCCATTAGGATTAGTTTGGGTTTAAAAGTGTAAGTTGTATCGAATTATAAAAGTAAGTATCAAAAAGTGTAAAACTGATCAGGTGACAAAATAGGATTTTTTATTTAAACATTTCATGTGAATACATTCTTAATCGACAATAATACCGTCTTAAAGCGCAGGTTCATTAATATTTTCTTGGTACCTGGAAGAAAGCATATACTATATAGTTAATGTTTTAAATGAGGTTCTGGCATTATTTTACTTTCAAAACATGTTATTTACGGTCTGAAATGTAAATTTTTTTTTTGTTTGATGATTTTTATTATTTTCCCAATGATTTTAGAAAAGTAAAATATACACAGTTAAAAGTAGTATTAGTAATAATATTTCAGAAGTATAACCGTTCTTGTCCGTGACCGGGTCCGATTCCGCCCAATGGTCTTTCTCGACAATTCTCGAATTCTCATTTATATAGCAGAAACCCTATTATTTATACAATATGGCTGATTTCTATATTGCTGTGATTTTAACTTTTTTACATATGTTATGTTGTTATTTATATGATGATTTTTATGATTAAATAGAAATAGAGATGTAAAATAAAAGTTTTGTTTTATTGACTATATATAAAGCAATATAAAACTGCAAAAACAACAATTCAGGCCTCGTTATTTGAGTACGATAACTAGCTTTTTATTATGCGTGTAGAAGTGAAAATAATTTATATATAAGAAGTTCTGAGTAAGATTTGAAGACGGGTTAGTTAAAATCAATAATAATTGTATTTTTTTTAATATATTTTACAGGTTGTGTCCACAAAGTCTCAGCAAGATTTCCTGTAAAGACTAACATACCTATTTTATGTCTCTAACCCATCTTCTCTATCATGCTCTGGTTTCGTGTGTACAGTCCGATTAATTACCCTTAAGGGTAAACGCCGCAGATTGTTTTTCACACAAAAATTGGTTTGCCATAACCTGCGAAGTAACCTTTAATTTTTTTAAAAAATGAACAGAAATAAAGTGTTTCATTTGACATGATTTCTCTTAAGTCATTATTTTTTTATATTTTTAGCTCATCAGAAGAACTCATGTAACCAAAAGCGGCAAGCACTTAAATTTTTGTTCTTTTTTTGAATTCAAAATGTAAAGTAAAATTATAGGAATGTGGAGCGGCGGCAAAGAGGAGATCTCTGCCAGGCGAGGTATTATGCCTGGGGACCGCCGTGATCCACTTAACTTGTACTTCGGTTTCTTTATATACTGAACTGTGAAGGAAACTTCGATAGCGCGATGTAGAACGCGTGACGTCAGCCTTGCTTGTAGCGGTACGATATGGTCCGCTACAGGAACTTCGGAAATTATGCCAAAATTTATTTTCTATGAAAACAATCTGCGGCATTTACCCTTAAGAAACACCAAAAATTTTTGGCGCTTTAGTAATGGCATATGCCTTATTACAAACCTAAGAAGAAATCTGCAAGTGTGTCATAACAAAACTGAAGATGTCAAAACAGTTCTTATGCAATTTTGTGAACTTCGTGCAAGTATGTCGCATGGTAACTAGAAAGTTTTATTTTAACTTGCTGCAAGTGTGTATACTTGCCATGGCAAACATGATGCAAGCTAGCACCTCTGATACATCAAACTTGTTACAAGTCAGAATCAAGTTTATATTGCTATCTGGGTTGTGCCAATTTCAGCTGCTTCTTCTGCTTGACAATGTCCAATTAATTATTTATTATGCAAACCTAACGCAAAGCAATTCATAAGATCCCTAGGAATCAATATCTTATATTGTACAGAATTTAATTAAAAAAGGGATTTAATGTGATTCAGGAGCCTTAACTTAACTAAAACTTAGTATGAAAACTTTTACCTCTGTGAACTACTTATTCGAGAACCGAACTGGCCTGACCCTGACTGGCCACCACGAATTCAAAAAAACTGCAAATCTCCGCGCTGTTATGTGCCATTTATAACATTAATAAAAATACCTACATTACAAAAAAAATGTCGAGTGAATATAGTAATTTGACGCCAGAGTTTATTAAATCTGAAGTCGTATTTAAACATTGTTAACAACCTAATTCTACGAATGAAAATGTACAGGAAAGACAACGACGATTCCCACAAACGGGAAATTCTCACAAGGCGTCAAGTCTTTGTCAGAAAAAGTACTCATACAAACTCGTACATCAAATTATTGGCATTTTTGAAGAGGAAAACGGAAAATCATTGAAAAAAAAGTATTTACAGCTCAAAATGTTGAATTTTTTCTAAAAAAAGTGCCTAGCCGCAGCTTTCTTGCCCTAAAATTAAGTTAAGTACGTAAATACCAACTCATTATTTTTTAAGTAGATACATGAATTAGCTACATATGAATCGCACACTAGTGACCCGCCCCGGTTTCGCACGTTAGGCACTTGATTACTAAATATGCCATTTTCCGGCGTTTTACTCGTGGACCCAATAAATTGACCACGAGGACATCTACTATTTGTAAACTTAATTAGAATGTGTTATAGACATAAACCTTTCACAAAAAAAACCGCATCAAAATCCTTTGCGTTGCTTGGTTAGTAGAACTAAGTGGATAAACAGACAGACACGGATAGCGGCTTTATTTTATAGTACTACTACCTTTTACCCGCGGTCCCACCCGCCCTTAATTCGGTTATCGGTGAAGGATTTCAACGGCAACTCCATAATTATACAAAAAAACCGACTAACACTTGACGTTTTTAAGTAGCCTATGTTTTTTTTTTTCTTGGGACTCAAACTATCCCATACCAAATTTCATCTTAATTGGTACAATGGTTTAAGCGTGAAGAGGTAACAGACAGAGTTACTTTTGCATTTATAATATTATTTGTTAACGCCAGCTCTAACTTAATATTAACGCGCGTGTTTACCTCATTAAATATCTCAGAACAGCTAATCGCTCGCATATGAAAGTGTATCTACGCTCTGAAGGATTAACTGAAGGTTAGTGCACTCTCCTTTAATTTCCAAATTCCCTTTTCATTTATTTTTTTATATATTTACTTTCGCATACAGTCCACTTTACTATTTGAAGATTTAATAATTAATTAACATTAGTATGGATATTGGCGTGAGTGGCGCTTGTCGTAGCGTAGTAATGAACTAACAAAGATATCGAAAAGCATTTAGATGATTTACTGCTGATAAATTTGCAGATACCAAAACACGGCCAAGCGTAGTCCGTGGAGAGCAGGTAAGTAAGAGGCTAGAAATCTGATGCAATAGCTAAGGGCTACATAGAAATCTGATGCAGTAGCGAAGGGCTACATAGAAAACTCCATATGGAATAACAACACAATAAGCTACCGTATTGGTAACATTAATCTTAAAACATCGTCGAATATAGCCGATCCTAGGAAACCTTTGTCACCACAACCAACCACATGAAGACGTTCTAGCTCGCTGCCTCAGGCATCACCTTACCATCTTCCACGACTCAAAACGGCCCCTTAGATGCAAGCTGAAGCTGTATATAGGCAGTACACAAATAAGTTTAAAAAAAAACTATATCTTTTGTCCTTCCCATAGATACAGAAGGTCGAAAAAATTCTAGGTCTGTGGTCCTTCCACAACTGATCCAATGTATCAAACTTTTATATACTTATAATAGTTACTACTATACCCATAGCGAAATAACTAGTTATAACGCTATGCTATAACTAACTATAATAAAATAAGTTTTTAAAATGTTTTGCTAGTATTGCTTTTTAATGTCTCAAGAACCACCTTCACGAACTTCCACGACTCAAAACGACTCTCAGACGCAAGCTGAAACTGTAGGCAGTCCATAAATAAGTATTAAAAAAACGGGTTGCAGTGAAAACTTGAATATTAACGTTGTGCATTTTTGATATTTTCGAATGGTTAGGGAATAATTTTGCACGTATTGCTTTAATGATCAGTATAAAATACTATCATTTATGTGGTAAAATACAATATTCATATATTGCGCTATCGTACATAAACATGACAATTTATATTACATTACAAATTAAACACTTCAGAACTTTCTACGCACGGTAGATAGAGAGGGGGATACTTCCTCTCCTACGCCGGGCCGGCGGTCTACAATCCCTCCGTCTTACGAATTTTCGATCAGGTCACGTATCCTGACGCGAGTTTAACATTTTAACCCAACACAAAAAATGTGCACAACGCCGCTAAAGAAGTTTTCACTATAACTATACCTTTTGTCCTTTTACAACCGATCTAATGTGTCAAACTTTCATATACTTATAATAGTTGATATAACCATAACGTAAAAACTAGTCATAACTATAGTTAGTTACAGCTAACTATAGTAAAATAATTAGTTTTTAAAATGTTTTGCTAGTATTGCTTTTTAATGTCTCGTAGAAAGTATAAAAAGAAGAATATGCTCCTCAGGGATTAAAGTGTTTTCGTCTTGGGCGAACTGAATCCTTGATTCAAGTCTCAACTCCCTTCCTTTTGACGTAAGACTCTGCTGTACTATATATAACATAATAACAGAACATCAACATGAATCTTAATTACTCGGGTTGCTGATGTCGAGACGTTATGTAAGTTTTATGAAAATGTTCTTTTATAATATATACAGAAATTAAGGATTAGGAACGTGTACTATACTAAGTGTATTTGTGTACTACATGGGTTTTATGAGAAAATTCTAAATAAGTTACGTGAAAGTACGAAATATTTTATTTTACGAAAATAATTTACTTTTTGTAGAATAACGCTATTATAATAATTATAAAAAAGATACGCAGACCTTTTTATGATATTAATAATAGTACTCTGATGATAATAGAAAAAAATAGGTATTACTGCTTCGTTAGGTTTCTATATAAAATACTTGGTATTACTGCTTTGTTAGATATCTATATAAAATACTAGCTATAACTGCTTTGTTAGGTATCAATATAAAATACTAGGTATTACTGCTTCGTTAGGTATCTATGTAAAATCTATATCGATACTAATACATAAAGCTAAAGAGTTTGTTTGAACGCGCAAATCTTAGAAACTATTGTTCCGATTTGAAAATTTTTTTCAGTGTTAGATAGCCCATTTATCGACGAAGGCTTATTGGCTTTATAATATTACGCTAAGACCAATAGGAGCGGAGCACCAATGAAGAATATTTCAAAATCTGTTTTTTTTTTTTCCTTTTGAGAAATTCCGCTCCGTGCGCTGCGTTAAACCAGCGGTTAAAGTTTCACAAAACTCATGTATGACAGAACATGACAGATTTCAATGAATATCTTAGGAGATATCGCAGTCTAAAATGACATGTCAGCAAAATAATGATCAAGTACTGCGCGCGCATTTATGATGTGCAAGGCCGGCGGTCAGTCATGAGTGGGAAGGGATTTAAACATATTTTCACGACGAAACACAAGAAAGAAACGACGATAGTCAAATTTAGGGCGGGCGAAGCCGCTGGCAAAAGCTAGTACTAGATATTACTGCTTCGTTAGGTATCTGTATTAAATACTAGGTATTACTGCTTTGTTAGGTAATCATATAAAATACTAGATATTACTACTTCGTTAGTAATATATATATAATACTAGATATTACTGCTTCGTTAGGTATCTATATAAAATACTAGATGTAACTGCGTTGTTAGGTATCTATATAAAATACAAGACATTACTGCTTCGTTAGGTATCTATAGAAAACGCGCTTCAGCTGCGGTACATTCGAGGCATTTAGGGTTTATCTGATCAGCGTCACGAACTCGAGCTAAGTGCTTTTTACATTTTCATCATTCATCTCGGCTCGTCTAATTCGTTCAACTTTTTATTTTTAAACCAACAACGGCGAAGTTGAATGGAGAAGGGTGTATGTTTTTAGCAGTTATGTATGCATGTATAATCACCTGTTCCCACTTATCCTGTCATATAAAACAAGTGGTTATCGATAGAAGTGTCTTCATGATCTACTGGTTATAGGCTACATGACATTACACAAAGTTCAATATAGCGCCCTCTAGAGGGCATACTGTCTGTGTATTGTTTTTTTTATTGTATCGTGTGGGATATCATATGACTTAATTAAATAAAAGGACTTAATTAGCATATTTCAGATTTCGGAAAAGTATCCTTTTTATTATTATCTATTTTTTATTTACCTACTTATTAGCATAGTTAAATAAAGTATATAAATTAGAGTATAATATAAGAACGAAAGAATATAACAATATATAGATGTGTACATTATTTCCATAAAATATACATAAATAAATATACGTTTCCAGTTTCATATAAAATATAGTATCTACTATAACTTAGGTGATTAAGGATTTAGCAAATTCATCTTCAAACGGTGTATACGTAATTGGAAGTTTAAAGTTTGTATGGAAGTCTGTCATTTTTTATATACAATAAAATAAAATTAGCTTAATACTTTAAAAATAATATTATTTAGCCGTTAGGTGCAATATTAAAATTAACATGTAGCACCAAAAAACATCCCTGAGGGAAAAACAAAGGATTTGTAGGAGAAGAAGAATATGAAGAACATGTAGGTAAAAGTAGAAACATAAAGATGAAAAGATGGAAATCGTGAACGATGTTGACAAGATGACAAACTGCAATGAGTGATATAATGATATGTAGCCACAATGTCACAAGTGCAGCGCTGAACCCAGCCGTACCAGCGCGGCGTGCTGGTGCTGGGCACTGGTGGACCACGCCACAGTCGCCACGAGCGACGTGACGTAATTAACGCAACCATTGTGCCGCAGCGCTGCCTCGCTTGATTGCATTCCGCTTGATTTACGCGCGTTATTTCAGCAAAACAATGGTTTTGTTATATTGTTAAGGGAGTTCTCTTTGTGTGTTACAAATTGATGTGCGGTTAAACCGACTGCCTCATTACTGTATTCAATTCTTTGTATTTGGTTTCTTGATAAAAAAAAATGTGAGGTTTATTGATTACACAAGTTTACAAAATAAAAAAAAGTTACGTCCTTTCTGTAAATTTTATACTGTTTTATTTAGTAGCAATAACTAAACGCAAACATATTTTTTTATTTTTACCTCGTCAAAAACTCAAGTTCTTATCACATTTTATTTTAACACCACCCATAAGTTAGTTCTAAATTCATTATAAAATTTTAATGTTTTGATGTTCAGTTAAATAAATATTTGTTTTTTAAAATATTAGAAAAGTTGTGTAAAGTACATCCAAACCATTATTGTTACGTTTGTGGTGAACTTATTATACACGGAAAAAAAAAGAAAAAAAAAAAAAAAAAGAAAAAAAAGAGTTTCCTATTCCACCAAGATAATTTGCATTCAGTCAAGAAATCCAACTATTTTGGACAAATTTTGTTCACAGAAGACAATATTATTTCCCAGAAAAAAATCATTTAATCAATCGAAATTGATAAACTTCTTGTCGTATGAACAAATTTTTTTTTAACCAAATAAATGTACATTTTAGATCAACCAAACTTAAATTAATTACCCTAAGACAGTTAATGTTCTTGTATAAAATAAATACATTTTTATATGCAACATTTTATTTTTCTTCGTTTGAAACAAAAAATAATTTTGCTTTGATATAATTTATTTTGCGCCAAAATCATGCTCTTCTTAAATCTTCGACGTCACTTATTAAAAACTATATCTTTCGATGAAAATAATTGTATCTTAACTCAAAGCCAGTGAAATGTTCAGTTAAGATAATATTGTTTTGAATTAGAGAAAATAATAATTTTAACAGATTTTGTTAGATTCTTGACTCAAAATCTGATATTTTAAGCTGAAACTCTTGTTTTAGTCGAAACAAATAAAATACCTGCTTTAAAATATTAAACATTTTCGTTGAAATTAATCAGCTAGTATCGCTTTGAACCAATTTTCTTTTCGTTTAAGTAAATACCTGCATTTTCAAAATTGAATGAACCTCATCACTGTCCTTCATAGGATTTCGTGTTGGCTTTTAATTTTAAATAATTGTTTATTGTATGGTTTTGTGCGTCAAATTAGTATCAGTTTATGCGAGAAACCTACAGTTAATTATTTTCTGAGAATTGAAAAGCTTGTGGCCCAGTCGCATTCGTCTATCTGAAACGATAAGCGAAGTTAAGCAACGTCGACAGTAGTCAGTACTTGGATGGGTGACCGCTTTTTCTTCCATGTTTAAGAAGGATCCTTAAATAGTCATAACAATTATAATTAAACATAACGCTGTATAATCAGCTAAAGGCGAGAATAGCTACTAAGCTCGACAAAGTCCATATAAAGGCAGTGCGGTAGACTGACTATATGGCCCAAGCCTCCAAAAAAGAGGCCTGTGCCTCTGCAGTAGGGCACTACTAGCTCGACAAACGTCCGCTAAGACACACACTAAGTCGCGGCGGTAGACTGACTCTATATGGCCCAAGCCTCCAGAAAAGAGGCGTAGGGCTTTTTAAAAAACTTTATTTAATCTTGACGGATAACTATGTCATTTTGGATTGAAACATTTTTTGTTTTAAACTAAAATATAATGTTATTAATTTAAGAGCTGATGTAGTCAAGTTAAGAGCACTATTCTCTTGTGTGAACCAGACATTTCTTCCATGCAATAACGCACGAAGTTCTACGCCCAAGAAAACTAAGTGTTTCAAATGAAGAAGCATATTTTTCTTCAATGAATTAAATATTGTTTCAAACTGATAGAGTTTTATTTACTGGTTCAAAGAAATTTGATCTTGTGTTAACTTCATATTATTTTAAATATTTAAGAGAAATAATATCTTGGATGAAGCAAATATTCGTTGGTGCATATATGAAACTATATTCTCTTGTTGAGTCAATTCTTTTTTACCGTGTATGTAAGAATGGATATCTCATAATGGAATCACTCAAAGAAGCATAATTTGTGTTATTTGAAAATATCAATCTCTCACCAGGACAAAAAGTGGGCTCCTCATGTATTTTGTGAAAGATGTAGAGAAACGCTAGGGTGCAGGTGGAAACAGATTTTTGAATTTTAATATGCCAATGATATGGAAGGAACCATCTTACCACGGAAATGATTGTTACTTCTGTATCACTCAGACATTTGGTTAAAATCACAATATATATGCAGATGTTCCTTTGTTAATTCTGTTAGGTACTTAACTAACATTTTGAAGGATGACATATTTTAAAACAGTCTCTCGAATACTGAAAGATCTGCTTGGAATTCACTACGACTTGATATCCAACAGTTCGTAACGTGGAGAGCGTTTTCACAAGGATCTTTAAATTTTTGACTGAAATTATTAAGGATACTGGGACCAGGCCATGTTAGAAACCAATTAATTTTATTTTTTTTTTAATATTTTTGTGTGGTTTTTTTGTAAATCAGAAACTTGACGAAATGAATTTTTGGAGTTTACTCCATATATAAGAAACGCTATAAGACCCGTGGTATGAAAAAAATATGGGTATATAGTAAAATCGAGCGTGACTCTTACGCGTAACACGTTTTGTGAATTAGTAACGCTGTCCCTTCCCTACGCTTTATTTATCATTATTATTATATTATATTATTTAATTATCATTCTTTAGAGAGAGAGAGCGCCGCGCCGCGCCGTGGTCGGCTCATGCCTACGCGCAGTCCCTCCCTACGCCGTGGTCGGCTCATACCTACGCGCAGTCCCTCCCTACGCCTTGGTCGGCTCATACCTACGCGCAGTCCCTCCCTACGCCGTGGTCGGCTCATACCTACGCACAGCCCCTCCCTACGCAGTAAACTCCAGTCGTGTGAGCTCTTTTTTCTTAATTTTTTTTAAAACTTAGTGCACCTCATTTGTTAAGAAAACACTTCATTTCAAGTACAAAAACAATGTAAAATAGTGTTATTCGTAGAAAGCTAAATTTTTTTTTATGAAAACTAGGTGGCCAGGCAGACATTGATATTTTATCTCAATGCTGATCTGTATACAGTTGGTGCGCTGCAGTGCCTACGCTAAACCAACTAACAATTTTTGTTTTTTTATGTTGCCTTTTTTTTTTTTTTTATATACCACTAAGGTGGCAAACAAGCTTACGGCCCGCCTGATGGTAAGCGGTCACCGTAGCCTATGGACGCTTGCAACACCAGGGGTATCACTTGCGCGTTGCCGACCCTTCAGAAATCTAAAAACTTCTTTCTTGAAGAACTCCATACTGCAGTCCTTGCAGAAAACCTTGGCAGGGAGCTCATTCCACAACTTAAGCGTTCGCGGGAGGAAGTTTCTCTGAAACCGCACTGTACGCGACCATTTAGGTTCTAAAGTGTGAGAATGAATGCCCTGCCGATGGCGAGCGGTGCGATGGTAGAAAGTAGCCGTGGGCATCATTTCGAACAATTCCTCAGAACACAACCCATTGTACAAGCGGTAGAACACACACAGTGAGGCAAAGTCTCTCCTCAGACTTAAGGGCTCGATACCGCAAGTGAGTTTGGAATCGTCGACAATTCTCACAGCCCGTCGTTGAACCGAGTCAAAAGGGCCAAGCTGGTATCCGGGTGCACCTGCCCAGAGATGGCAGCGGTACTCCATATGAGGCCGAACCTGTGACTTGTAAAGTAACAACCTTTGCCCCGACGTGAAGTACTGCTTCGCTCTGTTGAGTACACCAAGTTTTTTGGACGCCAGCTTCACCTTATCTTGTAAATGATCTCGGAACTGAACATCGCTGGAGATGTCGACACCAAGGCTCTTGGAGATGGAGAGGGGAGTGTTCTGGAATTGTGGGACCACAGTGAATGGAGTTTTCTTAGCGGTGAACGCGCACACTTGCGTCTTTGTAGGGTTGAATAGGACCAAGTTTACCCGTCCCCAGTCAGAGACCTGGGACAGTGTGGTCTCGATTTGAGACACAAGTTCTCCGCGGTTTTCCTCCACAACGGAACGAGGGATGTTTGCACGACCCGTGTAAAAAGCGTCTCCAGTACTGTCATCTGCATAGCAATGTATGTTGTTGATGTCCAACATGTCATTGATATGCAGTAGAAACAGCGAAGGAGACAGCACAGAGCCTTGGGGGACACCAGCATTAATGTCCATGCTATCAGAGCATCTACCGTCAACTACGGTTCGTATGCGTCTGCCAGACAAAAAGCTAGCCACCCATTTGCACAAACCCTCGGGCACTCCGTAAGATGGCAATTCGATAGAAGACCCCGGTGCCAGACCCGACCGAACGCCTTCGCTATGTCCAGGCTACATGCCAATGCCTCCCCCTGACTCTCAATGGCTAGTGCCCATCGGTGTGTGAGATACACTAGAAGGTCACCAGTCGAGCGACCGTGGCGAAAGCCATATTGACGGTCACTGACCAGATTGTGTACTTCTAGGTATCTTAGAAGCTGTGTGTTGATCACACGCTCCATCACCTTAGAGAAGAGAGAGGTAATAGCGATAGGCCTGTAATTCGATGGATCTGATCTATCGCCCTTTTTGGGCACCGGGTGCACATTCGCAGTCTTCCATGAAGACGGAAATTGCCTTGTGTGGTAGGAAAGCGCGAAGAGGCGCGTGAGTACAGGACATAACTCAGAAGCACACTGCTTAAGCACCACTGCTGATATACCGTCTGGCCCAATCGACTTATGAACGTCTAGAGAAAGCAACGCCCGCCTGACCTCTCGCTGCGTTATGGAGATTTCCGGCATGATCTTACCGCACCACGGTATAGTAGGTGGTACAGCGCCTTCATCGTTCATGTTCGAGTTCGAGGCAAAGAGACTGCCCAGTAGATAGGCTTTCTCTTTAGCACTTTGGGCCAAGTCACCATCGGTCTTTCGCAGTGGTGGTAACGACGACTGGCAAAAGTTCCCTTCGGCAGCTTTGGCAAGCGACCAGAAAGCACGACTCCCAGAAGGATAGCTCGCAAGTCGCCCACCTATTTAGCCGATGAATTGTAATTTTGCTCTGGCAGTTGCTGTCTTACTGAACCTCGAGGCAGCATTTAATTTGCGTTATAACTCAGAAATATTCGGATCCTTATTAAAACGAGCCGTGGTCCAAGCCTCATATGCATTTTGCTTAAGAATTTTAGCTTTTCTGCAAGACCTATTAAACCACGGTCGTTTTTTACGCCGGCAGCTACTCGCGGGTTAGGAATTTAGCATTCCATACCGGCAAGGATTGTCTCAGTGACTGCGGCTGCGCAGACGTCAGGATCTTCTGAGATAAAGCAGATCTGCCTCCACGGGTACGATGCGTAAAATTCTCGCAATCCATCCCAGTCTGCCGACTTATAGTGCCACACACGACGCCAATTAGTTGGCCCAGAAGGATCGGGTTGTGTGCGTGACACTTGAGTCCGAACGAGACAGTGGTCCGAGGAGCCAAGAGGCGCATCCACTGAGTTGGAGTATACGTCCGGACGAGTAGTCAGCAAAAGGGTTTAGTAAGGAGGTCGTATGTTCCTCTATATCTGGTATTCTCGTTGGAGAAAGTACCAGCTGAGAGAATCCATAGGTCAGAGCAAATTCATGAGCAGATATCCCAGCATAGTTATTGGTTCGAGAACTGAGCCACTCGCGATGGTGGGCGTTAAAGTCTCCCAAAATAACTAGTTCTGCTGTGGGATATTGCTCTAGAACTTTGTCAGTCGTCAAACTCAGGTGCGTGAAGAGTCGAGTTACGTCCGTGTCACCGCTATGAGACCTGTATTGGCAAGCATAGATACGAGTGTGGCCACCGTAATCTACGCGCACCCACAATATCGACAGGTCCCTGTCTTCAAGGCTATGAAGGCGGCGACAGCAGATATCCTCCCAGACGAACATACATACACCGGCACGACTCATACAATTGTGTTCGAGTTTGTAGCCGGGATAGTGAAGGTATGATGTGTCGGCCGGGCAGGATATCTGCGTCTCCGTTAGAAAAAGAATGGTCGGCTGCGCAGTTTCGAGATGGTGGTGGACTGCGTTAAGATTGGCGTGAATAGCCCTGATGTTGCAAAAATCCACATTATATGTGGATGGAGTAGCCGCTGTGCAAACTCTTTTCTTTTTCTTTCTTATGGCCATAATATATAAAAAAAGTTACTAAGACTAAGGATGAGGATTCACTGCACAGACAGCATAGAGGACAAAAGGTGCGGATCTAAGACTGCCGAAGCTCGCCACAGATGATACGGTTGCTGGCACGGCGGGCGGAAGGGCCCCTGATCCCCCTCTGTTGTACTCTCCCTCCCCCCCCCCTCTGTTGTCTCCGGCACGACTACCACTTCAGATACTTTACACAGGCTGGCGAATCAGCCTCGCAGGGCGGAGATGTGTTCGGGATCCCGTTCAACCTGCGGGCGGCCAGCAGTCAGCCGTTTCATCAGGTCTCACTGACCGCCGAACCAGCACGCCGCGTCTACGCCGAGCATGACAGCAACAAGCACCGCCGGTCCTCCGCTGTCCGCGCAGCGAATTCTCAAAGAGCTCTGGCAACCTTACTCACCGCCAGGAACACAACCCTACTCAATGTTAGTGTTATTATGGCCGCGGTTTTCTGTAAGGTGGAGGTACTTCCCCAGTTCTGGCCGCTCATTCGAGCAAGAAATCGCTATGCCCCGCTTTATTTGTTCGGGCGGCTTATTCGAGCGAGTACTTGCAGTGCCCTACCTCTCTTATTGCCTATTCCCCAAGGTGCAAGCTAACACTTTTTGCCAAATTTCATCGCGATCAGATAAACGTACGTGTGTAACGTTAGTAAAAATTGTTAAATAAGCTTAGGCGAATCCGCATCAGAATATTCCCATACTATTATACTAATATTCTGTGCACTAAATAGCCATATTGTGCTGCTAAAGGTCAAAGACTGCACTCGTCGAGACGCCCACTCACCAATAGATGGCGTTACACATACAGTGCTCAATAATGAAAAATAGCGGATTGCCGCTTTCTACTACTGAATTTAGTCGCGTCATAATCATCATCATCATAATCATGATTGATGATGACACCTGTGAACCTCTTCTCAGAAGGTCATTGTGTATATGTATAAGTAGGTAGGTATATGTTTTCTTTTCATTTCGATTCGGATAGCAACGTGTGTTTTGCGCGTAGTAGGTAGAGTACATTTTAGCATAGATTATACACTATATACGGGTGTATGATTACCAACCTTATGTGACCGTCAGTCTCGGTGGGAAGGGGTGTATATTTCAAACATTTTTTGTGCAATTTTTTTTGTCTAAAATATTTTTTTTTTATTTTTCGTATAGAATGTAATATGAATAAATGCAAACTTCTTAATAATGTTTAAAATGTATCGCAATAATATATTTTTAATTTACATCTTTAGATCTTAAGTCATGTTTCTTTTTTATACCATGTAAAGTAATTACATACCCAGTATGTATGCCGTATGCCTTTTTTATTGTAACCTTTAATCTAGCCTAGCGATAACAATGTCGGCGAAGATGCAATCTGAAACCGCAAACAGAGCGCAAATTCGCGCGCACGAAGTCAGCGATGTCGAGACTTTAACCTACTTAATAAATTGTAATGTTAACCGACTTTAAAACAGTTGGGATTTTTTCATGTATATAACATTAGTGTAAGTTTCATTTCTTCAAAAAAGGATAAAGGCCAGTCAACGCCGCGCAGCCGTGCTGGGTACTAGAGCCTAGCTGCTATTAGCTAAACCTGTAACTATTGTAAATATCATGACTTGCGAAATAAACCTTGTGACATTCAATTACAATTTTATTTCCTTGCCTCTCGTCAAGTGACCCGTCTTAACGCCTCCATAGCTACCAGAAAACAATTATCAAGCTACGCCACAAGCGTTACATATGATTACCAACCTTACGTGACCGCCAGTCTCGATGGGAAGGGGTGACTGTCAGTATGTTCTTTCGTCGGTTAGAGGGGGCCTAGCTCTTGAGAGGAACAACTAAACCTTTATATAAAATTGAGAGATATTATTGTTAAGGGAGTAGGTATAGATTTAAAGGAAAATGTGTAGTGTCACCCGGGCGTCGCAACGCTATCTCACGTCCCAAACACGACGAGATCACCAGCCGGAATGTCTCTTGTACACTTGCCGTTTAAATATTCAATAACTGCACTAAATCTATTACTACACTCCACCAACACGCTTCGATAACACAAATTGGTATTTCCAATCGACCGCGGGATATATTTTGTACGTGTGTGAAGTCGTTCGCGACTATTCCAGAACTAATTTGCACACCGGGCGTGAGCCGGCGCCCGGTCAGTCGTACGAAGTGACAGGACATTGCGTCATCGCTTATATTTACCGAACAAAGGGCATTGTAGCACCATTTGATTGACGTCGAGGTACAACCGAGAGTACCTACCTATGCTGCGTAAATTAGGTGCCAATTTGTAGTACAACAAGAACACTGTTCAAATATTATATCTTGCTAGTACATATTACATATATTTTGTAATAACCTATTATTTACATTTCAGAAGAAATTATGCAAATCTTAAATGTGGCCATTTTATGTGGTCGTTACATCTCAGTGTAGGTAGGTATCTACATACTTATCTTTTATATAGGTAAGGTACCTAGTTATTTTGTACCTAGCCTTTGGCCTAGTTAAGTAATCAACTTTGTTGTCGTTCGCGCTATATAGGTACACAAAGTTCCTTAATTTAAAAATATATAGTAGGTATTATAGTATTTCAATTCTTTCTCTAAAACACCGATATTAGATATATCAATTAAAGATTTTCCATTCAGTTTTGTGTCGAAACGAAGTCGAGCTGTTTAATAAATGTTTTGTTATTTCGACGTGTACTAGAGGAGCAGCGTAGCCTAGTGGTATACATGACGGTGAAATAGGTATTTTAATATATTCTTCCAGTTTTTTTTTGTTTTAACTTAATAATATATATTTAATATATTTAATAAATGGCTACTGTTTTAAACACTTAGTAATATAAAAGATTTATTCTAGACAAAAACTAAATGTACCTGCTACCTTACTAAGATTGTTTTTTGTGCGTGTTATCTAGGTACCTCCTGTGCGGCATTTTGAGACCAGTTTGGATAATTTCGTTCGAACCTAAACCGACAAAGCAGGAACTCCTTCAACTACATAAAGGAATCATCTCATTTACTTTACAAGGAGCTCATACGTAGGTAGGTACATAGTATAACATGTACTTTACAAGGAGCTCATACGTAGGTAGGTACATAGTATAACATGTACTTTACAAGGAGCTCATACGTAGGTAGGTACATAGTATAACATGTACTTTCAATATATTTTTGCATGACGAATATCGCTGTATCTACATCTAGCGATACTTATTTTTTATTACTTTTTAGGATTCCGTACTCATTAGGCAGATACATCTTTATAAAATCGTGCACTAGCGTCAAACACAGTAGGGATAGGTACAAGCGTTGTCTGCTGCATCTCACACATCTCAGCTCTCGGGACCTTAGAGCTTATTGCAAAAAGTCTCGAAAACCTCAGACTCGTAAACTCGGAAGTAATATGTATGCAAGTTCTTTCACGGGTCATGAGGTTGGAATTACTTGCATATGTAAATACAACGCGAAACTCGACTATTCCAGACTTTTTCGCAATGACATTCCTGATCCAGTATCCGACAAAAACGACTCTACCAACCTACCTAGTTAGCTTTTTGTAATTTTTTATTTATATAAAACTTATCTCCAAAATATCTAGCTAGCTGAATCAGTTTACGTTGATTTCAGAGCCTATGTCCTTCTCCATATCTTCAACTAATTCTATGCAAAATTTCAGCTTAATTAATTGCTCCTATTGTGGCAGGATTGAGTAACAAACGTTATAGTTATCCCCGCGAGAACTTTTGAATTCTCCGAGATGAAATATAGCTTTTGTCCTAATCCAGCACCTAACCTATATGTGTGACAAGGTTCATACCGATCCATCTAGTGGTTGAAGTGTCATTGAGTAAAGTATAATATTAATGGAATAGCTGGTAATTAATAAATTTTACCAGCGGCTTTACCCCCGCTAAATTTGGTTATTGACGTGGGATTCTTTTATTCCGTTTAAGCTTGGTAATAGTTATTCCCGCGGTAAGTTTTAGTTTTTTCTAGTTCGTCTTTCCCCGGGACTCAAACTATCTCCATACCAAATTTCATCTAAATCGGGTCAGCGGTTTAAGCCTGGAGAGGTAACAGACAGGCAGATAGACAGACAGGCAGAGTTACTTTCGTATTTATAATATTAGTATGGATTTTCATCTAAGAAATACGTAGCAGATACATCAGAATAATTCAATGATTGTTTTTAACACAGTACAAACAAAACAATGAGATTATTCGTGGACAAATAAATATTTTAATTTATAATGAAGCAAAAATTACAAATTTAAACTTATCAGTACACATTATAATCATTTACACATAATATGTTCATACGAACAAACAAGTAGGTATATATACATATTAGGGACATTAACAGCTGGGCTCTGCCAGGCCCTACCTGTGTTACAGTTACAGCTGCTAACGTCTTTCTTCACTGCATACGTATATTTCTCTAACAACTTTTAGTATGATACTACATACAAATAACAAACTGTATCAAAATTACAACAATTTGAACATAACGTTGCACATCTGCGCTCATTAGGTATAGCAGTTTGAACTAAAATGTAATCTAAAGTGTGTAAAAAATTTACGATGGAAATTGCACTTGAATCTGTACCTAAGATTTAGTAATTCTATCAAATTCACTTTTTACGACAAATTCTATTAAATGTTAGCTTTATATCCAAAAAGTTATACTATGATTTGTTATAGTAAAAAAAATAATAATAATCGTGCATTATTGAGCTACACCGCTAATTGTCGCGTGCATCATTGTGCATCATCGCTAATGCCACGTGCGTCATTGTGCATGATCGCTATTGCCACGTGCGTCATTGTTCATCATCGCTATTGCCACGTGCGTCATTGCAATTACTTAAGAAATTCTCCCATTACAGGTATACGGTATATAACACATGCCAGGGGGTTTGAGGGGCTCAAGGAACAAGTTTATCACACAAGCCATCCTAAGTGCGAGATCGTTTTGTATGAATATGCTTTCTAACTATTATAAAGTTGATTTCTGTATTTTTTTCAGTTCCGTAACTAAAACATCTAAAAAATCTTTTGAAAAAGTATATTTATTAGTTACAATTAGTGTATTTGGTAAATTCTCGCTTTAAAAGAACTAACTTAATTGTAACTGCTTCATAAGGAAACAATTTCAGAAATAAATGAGACTACTTACAACCTATTTTAATACAATATAATATAATATACAAATGTGTACATAAAAAACTGACAAAATAAAAAAGCAAAGTCTCACATGAGTCACACCAGCACCAGGCACAGGTAAACAACAATGTTCTTTTGTTTTCTCTTCAACTTAAATCACAGCACGTATTAACAACAATTTAAAAATAAAGCTTAAACTATATATATACATCTTTAGGTAATATCTTTTTCAAACTGTCTGTAGTCTTAGCATAAGGCAAAAAAGTTGAGTCGATCTGTTCATTTTATACCGAGCCCTATTTAATGTGATTGATGTTTTCAAGATGGGTTTTATCAACCCGGGCCCCAGGAGTGGCAGCGTCTCGTAACAAGAGCTATGTATCTGTAGTAAAGCAGACGCCGCTACTGCAAAAGCGCATCACAGTCTGCCGGCTGGTGGGGGAGCGGCGCCAGGTCGACGCGAGCGTGCGCGGGAGGAGGCACAGCCGGGTCGAGGGGTGCCCGCAGCAGCGCGTCGGCGGTGCGCGTGCCGCCTGTCCGCAGCAGCCCGCGCCGCGCCGCCCACGACACCAGCACCGCCACGGATATCAGAAATGACACCGCCTGTACACATATAACGGTAAAATAATACGCCAGTCAAAATAATAAAGGAACTAAGAGCGCTTACGCATTATAGAAATGTTATCGAATGACTACCTCCTGCAGAGAAGCGTAGATGAAGCTACAATCCGGTCAGAGCGAAAGTAAATGATACTATAGATGGATATTTTTTACTAAGATACCAGTAACTAAATTCTTGTTGACACCAAAAAGTGTCATAAGACAGAAAGAGACAAAGACAAAGGTTAGGGTGTAGGGTGGTCGGAAGTCCCTAGATGTGTTTGAATAAGAACAGTCATTGATAAATATATCTATGTTAATTAATGGTATTTATATACAAATGTAGATATTATGTTGGTGTCAATCAATAATAAACTGTTCGGATTGGCCCCACATCTTATTAGATGTCTTTCGACAATTTAAGTACATTTTAGTCTCTTATGTGTTCTGATAAAGATGATATCTACAAGACAGGTGATTTAAAAACGTATTATTCACCAACAACTTTGAAACGAACAACAAATACGAAGACGAGGCTACAAAAATCTCTTTAGCGTGAAAAACAAAGCTACGTTCAGGCATTCAGGGATAAAGTTACAGGAAGAAGCTGGCATCACGGACTAGCGAGGAGCGCCTGAAAAGTATGCGAGATACGACTTTGTCGCAGGGGGGAAGGAGACAAAACAAGCTCGCCTAGCAAGTCACGTCACGAGACGCGGCACCGGCCATTTTGTATCCTTGTTCGACTGCGCAGTGACTTGTAACGTAAAAGGCGGTATTCTGTATATTTCTTTCATATTACTAATTATAATTAATCATTGTGTTTATTTATCGCAAAAATGAAAGAAATCATCAAGATATTAAAAGTAAACCGAGGACGATCAAAAGACTATATGCATTTGCTTCTAACGATAATGATGTAAAGTTAAGCTCATTAGAAGCTTATTACGAAACAAGACAAGTTGGTAGCTAGTTTTAAAGAATACGAGGACTATAACAAAGAGATTTTAGCGATAAACTCAAGCGACACTGAAAATGTTCATCACGCCAAAACCAAATATTTTCATTGTCTTACTATACTCAATAGCAATATAAAGTTGTTAAGTAGTTCCAGTAAGGAACAGAAACCCCTGGAGGCAGATAATAGTGGTATTTATAGGACAAAATTCCCTAATATAAACATATATAAAAAAAAATCTCAACTAGTAACTTGTAGACCTGTGACGTCTGCTCGATTAAACAATTTTAAAGTTAATATTGAAAAGAAAATTCCATTTGCAAGTAATAACAAATTATGCAATACATGTTTAAATCCTCAAAATGGCAAATGCAAATTTCATTTTAAGTGTGTGCAATGCAAAAAAAAACCACAACACACTGCTGCACCCTAGAGAAGATTGCAGTGCGAGCCCGGTAGTGCTTTTGACTGGCAGCTCCACTAAAAACATTTGCACTAATGTTTTAATCCCAAAAGCTTGTTTTAAATCATTCACTAAGGATGGAAAAGAGGTACACATAAAGTGTGTCCCAGACACTGGATCGCAAGTGTAACTAATTACCACTAAAGCTATTGAAGTCTTAGGTTTTACACCCGGGCATACAGACATCAACCTAATTGACCAACCAAACACATAAAATTACTTCTATTGCCATGTATCTACATTCTTGAGACGTGTATATTTGTGAAACAGCATCCAGAGTTATTTACAAAAAAGGAAACTTTATCCAAATTTAATACAAGGTATCCCAATAAGCTGTGCCTACCAAACTTTAGAACAGAATTATATAATAGAAATTGCTATGCTATGAGTGTAAAAATATATAACAAACTGCCGGAACATATAAAAAACCTACAACTAATGAAGATTAAATTAAAATTATATAAATGTTGTTGGAGAAATGTTTTTATGATGTTAGAGAATATTTACAAGAAAAGTAACTTTAATGATCCCAACTTAAATATAAACTAATGTACGACGGTGTTAGTTTAATTAATTTTTTGTAAATTTTAATGTTAATATTTGCATGCTAATGTTTAGCGAGATGCGTCAAAGCTCTCAATATGTTTCTTACAACCTACTATATGTACCGCATTTCAAGCAAATAAATAAATCATTTAATCATATGTATGTTTCTTTTGTCACCAAAGCAATTCATTTGGAATTAACTTCAGAATTCACCACAGAAGCCTTTCTAGCGATTTTAGGATAATTATCAGCGACGTTTATTGTGACAACGGTGGCTGTTTCCGTGGGACAAGGAACCAGCTTGCTAAACTGTACAAGTTGTTTAACTCTGCTGATCACCAGACGCCTGTGCAAGTCTATGCTGCATGACTAGGGAGACAACCTTTTATATTTCACGACAAGTGACGCGTCTGTTTTCGCAGAGGCGTCGTTGAAGAGTATTAAATTTATTTAAAACGAATAATATTAGACCCTCAATTAACATACGAACAATTAAGTACTGAATTGTGTCAAATTGAGGCCGTCCTCAACTCGCGTCCTATTCTGCCTTTATTGGAGGACATAAATGACTACTACTACCTAAGTCCAGGGCACTTCTTGATAGGGTCAGCTTTAACAATGTATCGTAAGCCTGATATTTCAGAGACTAGAAAAACTAGAATTGATTTCTGGCAACAATCTACTGAGTTAAAATAAAGGTTTTGGAAAGCGTGGTACAAGTATTACTTGAATACTTTACAAAATAGGAATAAATGGTGTAAATCAATGCCTTATATAAGTATAGGTACTTTGGTTCTCACAAGGGAACAAAATGCTCCACCTGGTACCTGGCACGAGTTGTGAAGGTTTTTCCTGGTCAAGACGGAAAAGTTAGGACATGTCAGCTGAGAACAGCTGATGGAAAATTATACACTAGGTCATTGCAGAGCATAAGTGTATTACCTATTAAAAACTAATTATCTTTTTCACTAATTATCATTTTCACTAATTATCGTTGCTTGTAACATTATTAATTCATTAGCATAATTGTTTAAAAACTTATATTTCTTTAGGATAAGCCTTCATTTACCAGCAACTACGGTCTTCATAGAATTACCTATTTCTAATAGCTTTATAGCAATTAATTAAAATATGTGTAGAATGTTAAGATATAGACTTTAATGAACATCAATTGAGCTAAGCTCCTATGTACTACTAGGAACCTTTATACTTTTTTAATTAAATTTATAAGGCAACCTATAATATCGTTGTTCATTGTTGCTTTACCCTCTTTGAAATTTGAATAATAATATATTAGTTCAATAGCGTAATAAATAAAACAATAAGCTTGTTATAATAACTTCTTTTGTCATTGTTTAAGTATCAGTAAGTAGTATTGAAAAATAACTACGTATTCAACTAAGTGTAAAAATTTAAATAGGTTAAGTTTATAAAGTGATTGTATTGAAACTTAATTTCATGCCTGGTTTTCTTTCCTGGCAACACCCGCAGCATGTTGCTAGCAACACAGTTTTTACCTGTGTCGATTACATAATCTGTACTATTTCCGTTTCCTTTATAGTTGTAATCTGAGTCAAATATATAAAAATCATCTTTGCTCCTAAAATGGTGTTAAAAATAATTACAGTTTCAATCGCTGCATTCAACGAGTATTTTATTTTAACCACCAACCTACATTTTTGTATGCACATAGGACCGGGGCAATAACAAAGCTATCAAATTTCAAAATGGATAGAAGAGATCGGAATTATCTTATTCTTTAATAAATCCTAACACATTGAGATAGACACGAAGCCGTGACATAATGTATGACTGGCTGCACCCGACAATCACATCACACTGGCTGCACCCGACAATCACATCACACTGGCTGCACCCGACTATCACATCACACTGGCTGCACCCGACTATCACATCACACTGGCTGCACCCGACTATCCATATGTGACGATGAGCTAGGATGTTTCAACAAAGTCGAGATAGAACTTCAACTCAAAGATAACGCAAAACCTAAGTTTTTTAAACCACGCCAGATACCTTTTGCCATAAAAGACAAGGTAAAAGCTGAAATAGATCGGTTGTTCAGACTAGGTATTTTAGTTCCTGTACATTTTTCAAAATATGCAACACAGAACGTTCCAGTTATGAAAGAAAATGGGAAATACCATGGGATTGAATGCAAACTTTGTACCTGGGTGCTGTAGGGGACCCAGTAAGGATAATCATTTATCAAGCCTAAGGAAAGTTTTATGCAGGTTACAAGACGCAGGAGATAAGTGTGTCTTCTTCGAGGATAGCGTAACCTAATTAAGTTACGTCATCGATAAAAATGTTATGAAAACCTGCCCCAAAAAAGTTAAGCGAATAATTAAAGCTCCCGTGCCTTCTAACGTCCTAGAAGTTAAGAGATTTCTCGGGGTAGTAGTAGTAGTAAATTCTTTATTGCACAAGAAAATAATATATATAATATAATAATAAAGATAGTAAATACAGTTGATTAGTAGAGTACAATTGATGCGGTCTTATCGCTATTTAGCGATTTCTTCCAGACAACCTTTGGGTGGAGGAAATCTAGTAGAAGATTTAAGAGTAGTTAATACGTAGGTAGTATAAACAAAGTAGCAGATTATTTTTCGTGAGCACCGTTACCCGCGATTGCTAACGTCACGAAGGGCACAGATTATATAATACTATACTAGTACAGATGCCTCATCCCATACAATGAAATGGGTCCGCCGTAACTCGGGATATTTTGTCTAGCCGCTAGATGCCGTAGGAAGCAGCGGGTCGGAAATATTAGCTAACGACATCTAGCGTTTCTCGTTGAATACTTACTGTTATACTTGTAACTGGTTCTATGAAGTCAATAGATGGCGGGGAACGTAAATGTATTGATAGATTTCAGTCAATTAAATATTATCTAGGTAATGTTAGTTAGTTAGGTAGTTAGTAGTAAATTAGATTTTTTCAACTAGTTATTCAAATTAAAAATAAAAATGTTAATGAAGATATGTCATGAAAATAAATACCTACCTATTATTTTACAGTATTTTTATAACCAATCGGCAACGATCCGAAATGTAGGTATAAATATGTAAAAGTAGGTGGGTACATAATAAAATTATAATCGAAAGCTAAAACGCTACAGTTGGGAGCAGTACATTTTTTTCGTTATATTTTTTTACAACAGGTACGGATAAGGGGGTCAAAGGTGTTTAAAAGTTTCTACCGAATTCCTTTGTTTGCGTCAGGTAATTTACAGGAAATTTGGTATTGAGGTTTAAGATTATAAAAATATGTATTGATGGAAGCTTTTTACAAGTACGAAATAAAGGCCAAAAGGTGGATTTAATTAGTTTTAAGTGTAGGTATATGAAAATCGCAAATTAAATTAAAAAAAATATTTTAGGGGCATAACATTTATAACAAGTTTTTGGGCTGGTTTATAATTTAAAATAGTTTATTAATGAAACGATTCTCACCAAACGCAGGGATGTAATAAACCTAAAAGTTAAATTATTATTTAATGACAGATGTTTTGTGATTAAATTCTTTTTTGAAAATCCTATGTTTTTGTGTTAGTAGCTAGTATTTAGTTGGTGTTGAGATTAAAATTTTAAAATGAATTTGTATTATCATAAATATATGTAATAAAACGTACAAAAGAGTCGTACGAACTTTGCATATGTCGATTGTGATGAAATTTTACAGGAAAAACTTATGTTAACCACCAAACAGATTTGTAATGAAATTAGGAAAAAAAATTTAGGGGTAGCTCCATACATTGAACTGAGGGATTTAATTTACTAAATGTGTCAGTTGAGAACACTACCAGTTTGGGTATGATTCTTAAAACGTTGTTCTAAGCTTTCAGTCTGGTGGGTTATTCAGTCACAAGGTTAGGGGGTCTAGTGAGCAACATTTACCTATGCTATACATATGCATTTCTATCCGACAGCCAAGTTTAGAATAACTGACTTCAAGTCGCAACCGCCGCCTGCAAGCGGGTCGAACAAAACATGTTTTGTTTACTTCGCGTAGGTATAGTATTATATAATCTGTGACTTCGTATTATATATTTCGTTGATATGTTCGTTCGTTTATTTGTGTAACAGAAAGTTTCGTGTATTGTTTTTTTTAGAACAATTGTATGATTTCCTTAAAATCAAGTGTAAGCAGCCAAATGATAATATCTCATGCTGGGCAGAGAAAAACAGAACATACTACGAGTATGAACAACCAATAATGTCAACCAACCCTGATACCTCAGCTAGGTTCTATGATTAAATGTTCGATCGACCACAGACAATTTCTCCCAATTGCACTCCTAGTCGGCGCTCTTAGCCGAATAGTCGCCAACTTGTCGCCGACTACGAAAGTGTCCGAATGGTCAGCTTTACCGACTAGTCGGAACATCCCTACTTTTAAGTGACCTATTGGCTTAGTTTCTATTACACTAATCGCTTCAAGTGTGCCTATAAAAATTTGAGTTCCCTCGATTTCTCCAGGATTCCATCATTATATCCTGACCTGATGACCATAGGACCATCTGGGAAGTATACTCTTTCAAACAAACAAGAAATTTCCGAATCGGTCAAGGCAACTTCGAGTAATCGAAAAACATACATAAAAAAAGATTTCGAGGAATAAGGAACTTCCTCCTTTTTTGAAGTCGATTAATAACTAGTCACTTAAATAGACGACAATATATTTCCTAAACAACGCATGATATCTGTGAAGTCAAAGAAAGATAAAAGCGTATTTAATTATTTATAAGTAAAATAAAACTACTTTTAATATACCTACTTTCTGTTTTGCTAGTTTATGAAATAGCGTCGTTTATGTAAGTGACTATCTAGTTTTTGCTCGTAGGTGTACTAAAATTTTGTCAAAAATCGGTCGAGTTAAACGAATGCATCGCTTAATTATTAATGGATCGATGCAAACAACGATGTCTCGGGATGTCCATTTGTTGTATACCAAAACATTCTCCAGAATGTAACAAATGCTTTTCTCACAACCGTATCAAAGTCGGACAAATATACGGGTCAAACTGAGAACCTCCCTTTTTTAAATTGGTTAAAAATGTAAGTGCTATTATCTGCAGTGTTTTCACATCGAAAGAAGCCACTTGTGCGATGGCATGCTGTTCTTTAGGAGTGAGCTATCCTTTTCACAAAACATTTTTTTAAGAACTTGACGCATTCGATCCCTGATAATACTAAAAGAAACAAATTCTACTGAAGTCGAAGTTCACGCTTGCGTGCGTTTGTTTTATAATATATCTAAGTATTTAAGTGGGTTGATACCAAACATTTTTTTTTATATTTGGTGGGTAAGTACACATATTTATATTATTCAGTGACACCGTTGTGTGTCGCTGTCAATCTCAGAACATGCGAACAGCGTCATCTATCAATCAATAGGTAAAATTTAATAACTAAACCGGCACGTAGTTCAATTTATTGCCGCTTAAAGTACAACGACCTCATCCAGTTTATGTAAAATTTCGAAAATTTAATAAAGGCGCCCATTACTTCATTTTTGTTATCTTAAGGGACATTTTGATATTAAAACAATAACTTTTAAGGGTCTGTTACTTTTCTTTTTCAATAAAACAACAACCTTAATAACAAATCGATACACACAACGCCATCTATTGATATGAATTTAAATCATTTCTGTTCTTTGGGATAAGACCTCGTGCAAAGGGAGAAAACGACATCAATCGTTTATTAGCTACCGACCGACATTGCTCTGGTCTCGTTTGAACTCATTCAGCGAGCGAGTGATAACGGTAAGTTGTTAATAAACCGTGTTATATGACAAATGGGGGGTTTTGTTAAATTACTTGTAATTCACTACCATATATTAAATGTTAAACCGATTTAGAAGTAAGCAACGGGTGTTTGTTTCGGGGTCACAAAATTGTTATTCCACCATTCAAGGGCCTTTTGGAAGAGAAGCCGAACAAATAAAGGGGGCATAGCGAGTACTTGCTCGAATGAGCGGCCCGAACTGGGGAAGAACCTCCACCTTACAAAAAACCGCGGCCACAATAACATTAACATTGAGTAGTGTTGTGTTCCTGGCGGTGAGTAAGGTTGCCAGAGCTCTTTGAGGATTCGCTACGCGGACTGCGGAGGACTGGCGGTGCTCGGTGCTGTCATTGCTCAGCGAAGACGCGGCGTGCTAGTCCAGCGGTAATAATGGAGACCTGATGAAACGGCTGACCGCTGGGCTAATATAAAAAGCGTAAGACTCTAACGAGGATAGTTTCGTGTAAGGAAAACCTAATTAGAAGTTGTGCACATTTTTTACAGTTACGTCCTTTCCATGGGCGTGAGCGTAGCGAGGTACAGGCAGGAGGGGGGGGGGCAGCTGCCCTCCCCTAGGTGCCCATAATCTGAAGGAATTTGCTCAAAATGGCATTTTCTATCAGGTCTGCCCCCCCCCCCCCCCCAATCCAAAAGCTGGCTATGCTCATGGTCCTTTCTAAATATTATTTCTGTTCAACCCTCTTGTAGGTACTTTAGTAGTAGGTATCAGTTTTTTTTAGTCCATGACTCTTTTTACAATTTTTCCTATGGTTTTTTCCAAACACAAGGGACAAACGTTTCACAAAGAGAAGGTTAGAGTAGGTAACTATAAGGGGGCGCATTTCTAAATCTTTTTTCCTCAGCGCCCTCTTTTGTAGTACCTACTTACGCCTTAACCATAATTAATGCTACTTACAGCTGATATCCCGAACGTGGTGGCCAATTCGTAAGAGTGAAACATTTTTTAGACACAAAAAGACACTCTTTATCACAAAAACAGTAAACAAAGAATGTTCACTTGTAAACACTCGTGACAATGTCTCGTCTCGCACGAACTTCTCACTCACACTCACACTCACTCACTGACACAAAACAACACAATAGCGCAAGAGACACAGCATACATTTATTTTACTTCCCAAAAACACTGTGCATATATCTAAATAACAATTTTCAATGTGACAAAGTAAATAGTTCGAAAAACAAAACTGTCATGCGTTCTAGAAGAACCGCATTAATTTATTGATATAGACAGTGGTGCCTTTGACGCGTGACAGGTATCGTTTGTTATGTTAAAAGCCTTCCATTGCTGGAAAACCAGTAACGGCATTGGTATGAGGAGTACGCGCACGGAGCGGCAACACGCGCGTACGTCACAGCACAGTTTCGCAAGCGCCTGCGGCTGGGGCCGCGCATGATCAGTAAATAAAGATAAATAATTATTGATTTTGTGCTATTTGCGACGTGTTTGCAGTTGTGTGTGTGTGTGTGTGTGTGTGTGTGTGTGTGTGTGTGTGTGTGTGTGTGTGTGTGACACACACATCACACAGCACTCACTGCATAACATTTTTTTATAAATATTATATATATATATATATTATAATACTTGCTTTTGCCAGCGGCTTCGCCCGCCCTAACTTGAGTTATCGGCGTAGGATTCTTACGGTAACTCCTCAATTATAGAAAAAAAACCTACTCACACTTAACGTTCTCTCTCTCTCCCTCGCTTTTCCAAAAATAATAAATAATTAACTACTAAAAAATAATTACCTAATGGATTAATATCGCGATCTTGGTGCTCCATACAAACTATGATTTTTGGAAAATCATTTCCTAGCGCACACCTACATAGTAATAGCTATAAGTGTACTAAATTTCAGTTCGATCCGTCCAGTGGTTGTAGCTGTGCGTTGATAGACCAGTCAGTCAGTAATAGTTACTTTGTGCTAATGCTAACTTTAACTCGCGACTTTGTTAACGTAAAAGGTGAAAATAATTTTAAATAGTACCTACGTACCGCCCTTCCCCCGCATGACTGCCCGCCGAACGCGCGCACAGTATTGACTACTGTGATATCACCTAAGATATTCATTGAAATCGAATGATGTACATACAGGACAATTTTGTTGAAATTAAATACTTGTGATGAAAACGTATTTATTTGGATAACTCCTTCGCAAATAATTCATTATTTTAGAAAAAAATTTGTTAGCATCATAAAGGTTATAGAAAGCCAACCTTAAAAGATAAACATATGTTGTCCCGGACTTTTTTGTAGAACTTTTAAATGGAAACAATTCTGTAAAACATGATTTTTGCGAAACTTTAATCATTTACGCAGCGGACGCAGCAGAAGCTCTCAAAAGGTAAAACAAACCCCGATTTTGAAACATTCTTCATTGGTGCTCCGCTCCTATTGGTCTTAGCGTGATGATATATAGCCTATAACCTTCCTCAATAAATGGGCTAATTTACACTGAAATAATTTTTCAAATCGGACCAGTAGTTCCTGAGATTAGCGCGTTCAAACAAACAATTTCTTTAGCTTTATAATTTAAGTATAGATTTATATACCAATATATCTATACTTCTATACTAATACTAATATAATACCAATATATCTATACTTCTATACTAATACTAATATAATACTAATATAATAAAGCTAAATAGTTACCGTCAAACTGGGTGAATAGGAATATATGGTAGAATAGTTACTTTTTAAACTGGCAAGACTTATGTGACATAGATTAGAAATAATTTGTCAAAACAACATTTCTAATTACCAACTACACTATTGAAGTGTCTACAGTTTTAGCAAATTACGTTTGTGGTTAAATTAGTATCAAAACGACTATCTGCGAGTTAGGTGTTTATTTTAGAATCTGTATATCGTAATGTATGAACTATATTAGTAGTTCTGTAGTAGATCGTCGGTCGGTCCGATTTGGTTTGGTTTTATTTTAGGTATCAGCCGTTTTAAAGATTGCCAGCCTTTTTCGATATTAGTGATAGGATTTGATATGTCGGGGGATTTTAAATGTTTGCATAGTATATGAGCCTTTACAATTATACTTTATAAAACTTGTCTACATTCAGATTCCGAACTATCGATAATGCCGCTTATACGAGTATACAAACCAAGCCAGAAAAATAACTATAAAAAATATTACGAGCTACTTAAAGAACAAGCACTAAATGAGTAAAACAGTACTAATAAATTGTTAAAAGATATTGCGCCAAAATTTAACATCTCCAAATCAGTCCTTCATAGACACGATACTTTAAAGAAGCAAAGTGGCCAAACAGCTTGAGCTCCGGATGTAGAAGAATACCTCATACAATATTATAAATGTTTGTTCTGAATAGGGATGTCCTCTTGAAACTATAGGCTTTAGATTATTAATACAGGGATACTTAGACAATTTAGGCGTAGATTTAAAAAGATTTAAAAGCAACATGGCTGGTCCTGATTACTTAAGATTGCTTTTTGAAACGACATAAAAGTAAAATTACTACTATGTAGATTGAGCCAAAATATAAAACGTTCAAGAGCTTGCAGTTTGCCCAGAGGTAATAGATGCTTATTTTGATGAGTAAGAAGTATCACTACAGGAAATCCCTATCTAAGCAATATCGTTAACTACGATGAAACCAATTTGGCTGATGATCCAGGAAGAAAAAGAGTTTTAATAAAAAGGAGCATCAAGTATCCGGAAAGAATGATAACTCATTCGAATCATCGGATCATCCTCTATTATAATGGCTGCTAGGTACTGCATATGGAAGCCTACTACCACCATATGTAGTATTTAGGGCACAACATGTCTAAGAAACATGGGGACAAAATGGCCCAAAAGGTTGTCTATATAATAGTACCATTTCTGGCTGGTTCGATGGAATTACTTTTGAGGACTGGGTGAGGACCATTGCTTTCAATTCTTTTGACGACAACTCTCGTATTAAAATCCTTATTGGCGATAATCTCGACTCTCACCTTTCAATAGGAATTATAAGCGAATGTAAGAAACGTATTATTAGGTTCATTTTTATATCGGCAAACTCTACGCATCTTACCCAGCCTTTGGACGTTGCTTTCTTCATACCTCTGAAAAGCGCTTGGTGAAACTCTGTAATTGGAAAAAGACCAATGAGAGAATACATGCTACTAACCAAAAATATATTTCCGTCACCTCTTAAAAATCTTATGAAAGAAATAGAATGCAAAGTCCTTAAAAAAGTAAAAGCTGGGTTTCAATAAATCAATCAATATCATTTATTCAATTTAGGCTACAATAATTGAGCACTTATGAATGTCACTACGCTATCGGTTCGTAAGTCTATAGGGCGGGAGATCTTGTACTGAGAAGAATCGGCAAGACACTCAGCAAGGGCATTTATTTTCTCCCTTTCTCTTACAGCGTCCAATTAAAATATTGGAACTTTTCATTACAAACATAAAAAACATGAAATATAAAGCACAAGCATAATATAAAAAAGTATCTAATTGCCAAAAAATAAAAAGAAGACAGTTTATGTATTCATCAATTAGAAATAATCAATGTATTGATAAACAAAATATGTTCCGTGAATTTCTACCGCCTTTCCCGTCTCATAAAACCATACATTCCGATTCCCCGTACCGACTATTGCATGGACCCTTGTCGCACACGACGACGCCGAGTAAGCCTCGCTACACTCGGCATGTTCATCGTCGGGACGCCTTTAGACGTCTCGACGTCGCCGCCTCAACGCGTGCGCCGCCAACCGCCGCTGCACGCAGCCCCCCGCGCCCGATCCGAGCGGCCGCCGATACTACACGACGAGTCGCTCGTCAGTCCAAAACGCACCGCGCTCCATATAAGCCGTACCCGCCTTATATCCATTTTTGAAGTAAGTGTTGTTTGTCTCTAAAAGCCGCCCGCTTCCGTGTCGTACATTTTTGGCGCTCCCAGACCGAGATTTGAACTCGGATCGTTGGATTCAGAGTCCAAAGTGCTAACGTTGAAGAAACATCGTGTGTGACCATTGGAATACGTGCAAAAGGTACTCCTATATCGTACTTCCTACCCGCCTTTATTTCATTAATTTGTCTGTTTTTTCATTACTTTCATTAATTTTAAATATGTCCGTTACCGCTAAAGTCCCGACCCCCGTTGCCACTTTCACCGCTAAATCCCATGTCCTCGCGGACATTTATAACAAATTTAAGGACAATGAGCCTTCCGTCTCGGCCAGTGTACTCAAGCGACACTACGAGTCTCACTATAAAATTGCCACCGAGGCATATTTCGAAATCGTGGCATCCGGGATCGAGGATGAAACGTTCCGTGAAAGGTACAGCCTGATGAACGGCCACATGTTCGAGATCGATTCCGCTACCGACCCATCCCCGAAACCCGAACAATTGAAACCTACCGAGCCGATGCCGTCCACAAGTAGCTCCGCTTACCTACCGCCCATTGTCCTACCGAAATTTAACGGTAATATTAGCCAGTGGTTGACGTACCAAGACCTTTTCCTGTCACTGGTCCATCAGAAGTCGGGGCTCCCAGTGGCCCAAAAACATTACTACCTGCGGGCCAGCTTAACTGGTGACGCAGCCGCATTGGTACGTCATCTGCCGGTTGACGAGGCCAACTACGATACCGTGTGGTCAATCTTACGAGATCGGTACCACAACAACCGCGAGTTGATCGACACTTATATCGATCAAATCCTAGACTTGCCGCCTATACCCAGCAGTGGACAAGGATTGAGGACCAATTTGTACGATCCGTTGCTTGAAGCCACCCGCGCGCTCAAGCAACTAGGATTACCGACCGATAGTTGGTCATATATTTTGCTTCGGATAGCACTTAAAAAACTGCCGAACCGAATAAGAACCGCTTATGAGTCCAAATATGGCTCCGCCGCGACTAAAAACTTACCGACATTCGACCAACTAATGGAGCTACTCGATGAGCAATGCCGGCTCATCCAAATTACGAACCCACCGTCCCGTCCGACAACTGACTCACACCGAGAAGTGACACCGCAGCCAGGCCGAATCCGATCGGCACATGTGTCTGTGCAACAGGAATATACCGCTCCCGCTCGTACCGCTACCGCTCAAACCGCTTCCGCTCAGGCCGACCCCGCGGCGTACCGAACGCCTGACCACACCGCTTTCGACAGTAGACGCACACAGTGGACTACTGGGTGCAATTATTGTCGCGATTGCCGTCACACCCTACTACGGTGTGACCAATTTTTAAGGTTGAGCCCAGTCCAACGCCGAGGATGGGCTCAAACTAATAATAAGTGTGCGCGTTGCTTACGTGACCATGACATTGCTGACTGCCTAACCGGGGGCAGGTGCCGACTGTGCAATACTACAGACCACAACACCATGATCTGCACTGAAACAAACCCGCGGCAGCAATCAACTGCCTGGAGGTCCCAAACCAAACCACCACACACTACCTACACCACACACATGCGCACTTCACAACGTACATCACCGCGTACGTCACCGCCGACGTCACCGCCGACGTCACCACGTGCGTCACCTACACACACACGTCAAAGACGTGTGACATTCGCGCCTCAACCCATCCATCGGGAGAGAACCCCGTCACCGCAGACGGGACCCGCTTCTTCATCCCGCGCCGCTCACTCAACACCAACCGCTTCAACCCGCGCTGCTCACTCACCGTACTCCGACACTCCACATCTACACACACCGCGTTCCGAACCATTAGACCTAGAGGAGATACCAGCTGATGCCCCGTACCTCCACTATGGCCCAGGTCCGCCTCACCGCAAAGGCGAACGCTATAACCAGGCCCAGGAAGCCTTCCGTCGCCTTCGCTTGGGTAACCCTAGGCAATGAAGACGTCGAGGGGTCGATGCAACACCGCGCCGCTCACACCCGCTGAATCCAACCGCATGTGTTCATATCCGCGACTCAAAAGGCCAGTACTTTATCGCCAGAGCCTTACTAGACACTGGAGCCTCAGTGACTACTATTACCGACCGTTTATTATCTAAGTTGAAATTGCATCGACACCCTACAAATATATCGTTAGTAGGTATAGGCAACAAACTTGTCTCTGCCACTAATTACCTATCTACGATAGTAATAAAACCTGTTTACTCCGACCTGCCTTTAATTAGTACTAAGGCACTATTTCTAGATGAATTGACCGCTCAGCTACCGAATTCCCATTTTAACAAACAAACTGTTACTGTGTTAAATAAATTACCACGAAACATAAAATTAGCCGATAACATGTTTCATAAACCAGGCGATGTTGACCTCGTCGTTGGTACCGACTTGCTAAATTATATTTTTTGTGACGAAAATATTAAACTACCCGACATAAACTTAACGTGTTGTAACACAATCTTTGGCTATACACTAATGAGTGCGTTACCGAGCAAGTATTTGCAAAAATACCTACCTAAACCTATTCTTAAGATACCGAATAAAACCGATTGTTTACCTAAACATGTACCGCCTACTGAATTTAGTACCGTACCTATCTGTCCGTCTGATTGTTCTGTCAACATTACTGAACAACTAAATTTCCCGACTTTGCCTGTACCGCTTACCGAGTTTTATTCAAATCCAGATACCGATTTATCATCTAACGCGATACGAGCTGTTAGTGTTACTTTGACCGAAGCTATCCAACGGTTTTGGAAGGTAGAAGAAGTACCTACTCACCCGGTACCGAATCCGTTACACGCCGCTTGTGAAGAGCTGTACCGCTCGACCACAGTCAGAGGTACCGACGGTAAATTTATCGTGCGTTTACCGCTATTAACCGATAGGCCTACCTTAGGTGAATCCCGACCGCTCGCTTTAAAACGTTTTGACGCCTTAGAACGTAAAATGGCCCGTAATCCCGACTTCGCACAAAAATACCGTGAATTCATGTCTGAGTATTTACGTCTCGGTCACATGACGGAGTCATCCTTTGACGTTGACCGCATCACTATTTTATACCGCATCACGGAATATTTAAACGAGAATCAGATAAAATCCGCGTTGTCTTTGACGGTTCTGCAAAAACGTCAAACGGTGTTTCATTAAACCAATGTCTTCACACCGGTGAACCGCTTCAAACCGACATCACTAAAATTTTGTTGAACTTCCTTTTACATCAAATAGTTTTCGTCACCGATGTGAAAATGATGTTCCGCATGACGTTAGTACACCCGGATGACCGCAGATACCAAATGATATTTTGGCGCGAAAAGCCGTCCGATCCGCTTAAGGTCTACGAATTGGCCACAAATACCTACGGACTCCGCTCAAGCCCCTTCATCGCGATCCGCACGCTGAACCAGCTGAGCGAGGAGTGGGAATCCGCTCACCCTAACTCTGCCGCAGCTGACGCCATACGTCACGATATCTTTGTCGACAACATTCTTACCGGTGCCGACACGATAGAACAAGTGACCACATTAAAATTCGAGTTAGTAAAACTGATGAATACCGCCGGATACCAGTTGCGTAAGTGGGCATCAAACAACCCGCGTGTATTAAGTGATCTTCCGCAAGACCATTGTGAACAATCGTACCAATTGGACGATACAGACCCGCAGAATTTTATTAAAGAATGTATCAGTAGTAGAGTTCCATTGGATGCCTAGTCCAATGGAACTCTACTACTGATACATTCTCATATAAATTAAATTTACTGTCTAAACATGCCGCGACAAAACGTTCCGTACTAAGCACAATAGCCCGTTTATACGACCCGTGTGGTTATTGCGGTCCCGTTGTCATCCGTTTTAAGTCCTTCCTACAGGCCCTATTTATGGACGGCGTACAGTGGGATGACCCACTCAGTCCACCGCTCACCGCTTTATGGGAGGCCATGATGGCCGACCTATTGCATTTACGTCACCTACAAATACCGCGTTGTGCCGTAATACCTAATGCTGTTTCCAACTCGCTTCACGGGTTCGGGGACGCATCTGAAACCGGGTACGCCGCTTGTATTTACCTACGCACTGAAGACTCGCATGGTCAGGTCCAGGTTCGCCTAATCATGTCGAAGTCCAAGGTCGCGCCTATTAAATCAAGTCAGACGATACCAAAACTTGAGCTGAGCGCCGCTCATTTAGTCACAAAGCTCTCGAATTACGCCGCCGAAACCTATGAGCGAACAACGCGTATTGATTCACTGCACGCTTGGACTGACAGCTCAATTGTTCTGGCCTGGCTTCAAACCGAGCCTCACCTGCTTCAAACCTTTGAAGGCAACCGTGTCCGCGATATACAACAGTCTAAGCGTATCTTAGATTGGCGTCATATCCCATCTGAATATAATCCCTCTGACTGCGCTTCCCGCGGCATTACCGCTCAAGAACTTGTTGATCACAAGCTGTGGTGGTCACCACCGTGGCTGACATGGCCATCTACCGATTGGCCGCACAAATTAATAACTCGCCCGAGTCAATCCATACCCGGAATGAAAAGAGCCGTAGCTCACTCAATAGCTCTCTCACAGTCCGATGATTCGTGGCCAGAGACATTATTAAACCGCATTAGCTCATACACAAAGTTAATAAATATAACCGCGTACGTACTTAGATTTATTCACAACGTTAAATCAAAACATGAACACCGTGTTCGTTTAAAATACCTAACCGTGGATGAAACACGCGCCGCTAAACAATTTTTTGTTAAATTTGTACAATCTACCGCCTTTGTTTCCGAGATACCACTTATACAAATGGGTAAAGCCGTCCGCACATCGTTACAAAAACTCGATTTATTTATCGATACCGATAACATTATCCGCGTAGGAGGTCGCCTCAAACAATCACTGTTGTCTTATGATACCCGACACCCGATGCTTTTACCTAAGGAGCACCGGTTTACATACCTACTCATCGAACACTATCACAGACAACACTGTCATGCCGCACCTAATGCTTTAATTGCTGTCCTAAGACAGGAATTTTGGATCACTTCTATACGACGTCAAGTGTCTAGAGTATTGCATCGTTGTGTCACATGCCACCGCTTTAGTGCTATTTCACAGCCACCGCTAATGAGCGATTTGCCTATTGATCGCGTGCAAGTATCACGTGTCTTTGCTGGTACCGCGACCGACTTTGCAGGTCCTTACCTTGTAAAGTCAAGCTTACTCCGCTCCGCTCGCTCCGTAAAGGCATATTTATGTTTTTGTTTGTCTTGCCACTAAGGCAGTACATTTAGAGGCCGTCGCAAGCCTATCCGTAGACGCCTTTATTGCCGCTTTCACCCGCTTTGTAAGTCGCCGTGGACTACCCGCTTTAATGCGTTCCGATCGAGGAACTAATTTTGTTGCCGCTAACAAATATTTAACCGAAGTTAATAAGTTTTTGCTGGACAATGAAACCGTGCTTCATGACGAGTTCCGTAAACGTAACGTTCAGTGGAAGTTTAATCCGCCCGCTGCGCCTCATATGGGAGGTATTTTTGAAGCCGCTGTTAAAAGTGCCAAATCGTTGTTAAAACGCGAGATCGGTGACCGAATCCTTACCTTTGAGGAACTTTCTACTATATTTTGCCGTATTGAAGCGATCTTAAATTCGCGCCCGCTCGTTCCGATGTCCGACGATCCCGGAGACTTAGAGTTCCAGGTCATTTTTTAATCCAACAACCGTTATTAGCGCCGCCTGAGCCGCATTGGTCTGATACGAAAACCTCTGCTTTGTCCCGTTATCAAAGCCTTCAGCAAATAACTCAAGCCTGCTGGCACCGATGGCAGTTTGAGTATTTAACAACATTACAACTGCGCTCCAAGTGGTTTAAATCCACTGAACCAATGCAACTTGGTGACCTTGTACTTATCAAGGATGATAATGTCCCGCCTCTCCTCTGGAGACGTGGCCGCGTAATTAACCTTCATACCGCGAAGGATGGTAACGTCCGATCCGTTACTCTTAAAGCCCAAGGAGGACTTTTAGTTAGGCCAGTAGTTAAATTGTCCCGCCTACCGGTCGACACCTAACCTTTTATTCTTTCCCGCCGCCCGGAGGATGTTCCGTGAATTTCTACCGCCTTTCCCGTCTCATAAAACCATACATTCCGATTCCCCGTACCGACTATTGCATGGACCCTTGTCGCACACGACGACGCCGAGTAAGCCTCGCTACACTCGGCATGTTCATCGTCGGGACGCCTTTAGACGTCTCGACGTCGCCGCCTCAACGCGTGCGCCGCCAACCGCCGCTGCACGCAGCCCCCCGCGCCCGATCCGAGCGGCCGCCGATGCTACACGACGAGTCGCTCGTCAGTCCAAAACGCACCGCGCTCCATATAAGCCGTACCCGCCTTATATCCATTTTTGAAGTAAGTGTTGTTTGTCTCTAAAAGCCGCCCGCTTCCGTGTCGTACAAAATAAAAAAGTAAGACTAAATACTAAGATTACAAAGAAGTTTGCAAGCCACCACAGGCGGCACCCGTTCACAAGTATGGCATATGAATAAGCCATCGCTTCGCTCAAATATGTTTTAGGTTGTGTATTGTTTGAAAAGTGCAGCGTAAGTCCGATGAATAGAAATAAGGTTTTAGAGAGACTGCCAAGTACAAATCTAGAAGCTAGCAATGAAAACTTTAAAGAAGTTATTGATCAAACGATTTTTTCTATGCTAAAAAAAATTAGGTATGGTGGCACAGGTAGCATCAAAACATCCAACAAAAAAAATAAAATCGATATTATGCCAGGAAGAAGTGTAGAAAATATAATGTTGACAGAACAATCGGAAAGTTTTGACTAAACAAAAGAATTAAGTGATGATCGAAGTAATACGGAAGAAATTCTGAATAATATACTGAAAGTCCCTGGTCCCAGCAAAGATAAATTAGCTGATAATAAGTTTACGAAGATAAAACAAAGTAAAATGACAGACAAAAAAAATACATATCTCAGAAATAATAAAACTGGCACAGATACTAAAAACAACAAAAACTCAAGGAAAATATTGAAGATCCAAAAAGTCAAAGGAAAAAGCAGAAAAACCGTCAATCTGTCGCTTGTAAATAAAAACTAAAATAAAAACAGAAACATTGAGTGACATGAAAAAAGATAACGAAGATAACGAAAAGATAAGAAGCAGACAAAATTAAAGACAGTAACAAAAAAACAAATGTGCCCCTTATATTGGAAAAGTCAGAATAGATACAAAAGAAACCTTTTGCTCCTCTATAATTTTAACCATAAGTGTTTTGATCTGGATATAAATACGCTGCCTGTAGGTTTCGATAACTTTTTTACTATTACCGAAGAAGGGGAATTATGTTCCTTTACATCAATGGAGGAGGCAAGAATTGAAGTGAAAGCCAATAAAAAAACGTTACGTAAAAAAAGAGAATAAAAAAGTAGTTATAGTCTCCAAATAAAATAATTAAGATAATTTCAGAGGAAATAATAACTAATAGTAAACCAAAGATCAAAATAAATAAACTACACAAAATAAGCGTAACTGATAATATTGCAAATAGAAAGTCAAAGTTTTATAAAAATGAAACAGAAATATTACACGATCTCATAGATGATAATATAAAATCATATTCTTTAGCTTTTTTTGAAGTGAAAACTTCTTTAGCGGCGTTGTGCACTTTTTTGTAATGGGTAAAAAATGGTTAAACTCGCGTCAGGACATGTAACCTGATCGAAAGTTCGTAAGACGGAGGGAGAGTAGGAGAGGAAGTATTCCCCCCTCTTTATACAGTGCGGCGAAAATTCTGATGTGTTAAATTTTTAATGTAATATAAATTGTTATATTTATATACAATAGCGCAATAAATGAATACTGTATTTTACCACATAAATGATAGTACTTTTATACTGATAATTAAAGCAATTCGTGCAAAATTATACCCTAACCATTCCTAAATATCAAAAATGCACATCTTTATTATTCAAGTTTTTACATCGGCCGGCACTCCCGGAGTGCAACCCGTTTTTTTATTGTTTTTAATTTTCGTATTTTTTGGTTGTATCATTTAATTATTACAAATTAACTTACGCAGTACCTACATAAGGTATAAGGGTTTTATTAATCTTGATTCTAAATCTAAATTAGGGAAAAACTTTATGTTTTTACAATATGTTAATTAAATCATCATTGACTTATGACAATCACACAATATTGCCAGAAACACGGAACGTTCGTAAGGCGCGTTCCAGTTTACAAAACCGAGCTGAAAAACCTTCTAATATTGATTTCTTGAGAATGCGCATTCCCAATAGAAATCCCAGGGAGACGCGTGACCTGTTTTTTGGCACGTAAATTTCGTTACAAGATTAGCTTCCATTCTGTCCTGCGATCGTGTAGGTTAAGCCTTAAACGGCTCTCAAATATCTTGAACCATGTCAATAAAACCGTTGGACTAGGACTAGATAGAAACGCTACAATAAAGACGATGACATAACTTTTTTTAGCAACAAGAACGTGATGAATGTCCATAAATAAACATGCACACGTGATTGTACAATCACGGCAATCGCTCAGCTCCGCATAATCAAGTAAAATAAGATAATTAATTGACGTTTTGCGTAGTCAAAATTCAATTAAGCATACGTCGACCCTCATCCAGATGGAAATCATGAGCCGCAACGTGTCGCCGCGCGCCGAACTTATGCTTGTGTGTGCTTTGTGATACTTTGGGATTAATTAATTACAGTTCGACACCAGTTGTCGGAACTCCGCCGATATGAGAACCTACGTGCGTGGACTCGCGATGACAAACACGTCGCACGAAGATGACGATCATAAGTATTTAATCATATCCCTTCGTCAACACAGCACAATACAACAGTATAAAGAGGAAAATAACATCTTACTGAATTATTTGATTAAATAAGAACATTCCTACTGCTGTAATATTATTGTTACTTCTTTGACAGGTTATGAATATGAATGTTTACTAATATTTTGACACTTTTTTATGTTCCAGTTAAAATTAACTTCGACTATAACGATTATTTTACAGAATACAAATATTATAAGTAAAAGTTAGTCTAAACCTCGGAAATCTCTTCACGTTTAGGAAAGGCACCGATTATGGCTCCAGCGGAGAATCGGCATAGTTAAAGTTATTTTATCCTTTTGCTATTAATAGAGCAACTGTTACTTACAACTCACTGCACAGTTTGTTGTATACCTAAATACGAGGTTAAAGACATTGGACAGGCCCAGGAAACATGCACAAACCTGTGTTTCCTTATATGTGTAGTAACAATAAGTATTTTGTTGATAAATGATTGCGGACTCAGTTGATAGAGCACTTTTACATCCAAACTGGGCAACACGCAGATCCACATGTTTAGGTGTTTGTACCTGACAAGAGTACTGTCCAGCAATTTAGCTGTTACCGCGGTTACTGATAGTGATAGTGTTCTGATCGAGGTATTGCCTGTCTCGTTTTGTATGATAGGGACTACGATGGTTTTATATGGTTTTCTGGGATATAGGAGTATCCTATATATTTATATTGGTTATCAGGAGAGCTTTTAGAATGACATACAATTTTATTTAGTCTGAAAACAAAGAAAGAATATTGTACTTACTTTAACTCATTAACTTTAATGTTGCTGCTTTACAAGTCGCATGTTCGGCCCCATATAGAGTACTGCTGCCATCTCTGGGCGGGTGCACCCGGATACCAGCTTGGCCCTTTTGACTCGGTTCAACGACGGGCTGTGAGAATTGTCGACGATCCCAAACTCACTTGCCGTATCGAACCCTTAAGTCTGTGGAGAGACTTTGCCTCCCTGTGTGTTCTACCGCTTTGTACAATGGGATGTGTTCTGGGGAATTGTTGGGCAGCCACACTAACTTTTTTTTTATTTTTTTGTGGATCTATATATATAATTTGACGAATTGATAACATATTAATAGCTGTCATACCATGTCGTTATTGGCATAATGAAAGATATTGATAATAATAATAATCTTTATTTGTGCATCACGAGTATTCATAACAAAATGCATAGGTAGTTCTAGGTCATGACGACCCGTTTGTTACATTTGCTATATTAGTATGGACATGTATTTTACATCGGTGAAGCTTTGTCCCCCTACACTAAGAAAATCCTGTATAAGTAGGATTATAAGTATATATATAAGTACATTCTTATCAGTGATCTCAGATATTTGCATGTATTTGTTTAAACTACAACATTTAAATTTTTTATAAAGGTAAGTAATATTAGCAAGCTTATTATTCTAATGGTGACTACATTCGATAGATGTGTTTGTGTGTCATAACTGTAATATGGCTAGCAATTTTTCAGTTTGATCGTATTTTAATTCTAACGTAAGGAGTCACCTCTTATATCAGAATTCTAGTTTTTGGCACGGCTCCCCAAACTGAGATGCAGTGTGTAAATATAGACTACACCAGGCCACGATACACCATTATCCGAGTTTAACGACTGCCAATGTGTTTAAGTCGTCTAAAAATGCAGATAAGCTTTCTTGTGCGTGACGTACGTGCAGTCCATGCGAGATGTACGTGCAGTCCATGCAAGATGTACGTGCAGTCCATGCGAGATATACGTGCAGTCCATGCGAGATGTACGTCAAGTCCATGCGAGATTTTTGTCTATTATGAATCCTAGATATTAAATGTTGTTTGTTGAGTCTAGTGTAAGGTGTTGTGCATTTGCAGCAGAGCTTTATATGTTGTTATAGTTGATACTCATAGCATGTAGTTTAGTCAGTAGGATGGGGATGGATACATGGATGCATTAAATGCTTTTGCCAGATCTAGGACAATACCTAGCCTTTTCTTTTGTCTGGATTTGTCACGACTTTTGTTACTATCTCAGTCAACGCGCTCACATAATTTAACAAATTTTGCTATCATAGTATACTAGACATTAAAAAATAAATAAACATCAAAAAATAAATAAACATTAAAAAATTAAAAACAAACTTTTATATTGTTAAATAGGTCTAAATACTTAGTTAAAAATAAAGTTATTCGATTAGAATCAAGCCATTTTTATAAATTGTAGAAAATTGTTAAATTGTTTCTTAAAATAAGTTTATTTTAACGTATGTTATTAACGTGACGTGGTGATGAGTGATGTTCAGCAGAGCGGCGGAAAGAGATAGAAGATATGAAACGTTTGACGTTAAGTTTGGTGACAAACAACTCCTTTGAAAAAAAAGGTTGTCAGATACGTTATAAAAGTTTTATAAATAACCCCAATAACTGATGGGGTACACCCCAGTCTTGTAATGTTCTGTGTTGATAACTAATGATCATATCAATCTATGTAAACAATAAGTGTTTTATATTTTTTTTTAGGAAAATATTAAGTTTCCTCACCCACGTTTCTGATGTTTGAATGTTAGTAAAACTTCAAGAAACGAGTAAAATAAGTCAACAAACGTCAACTAACGGATCGAAAGCAGTTTAGTCGACACTTACTTCTGTTCAAAAAAAAAAGTATTTGTAAATGTCAACTAACGTTGATCGTTAGTTGACGTTAACGCTTTAAAAGTGTTCAAAGTAGGTCGGCTACTTGGTGTCGGCAAACTTAATTTGCGTCACGAAAGAGACAGTTCATATAGTAGGTTTTTAATAACAATAACTAATTAGGTATTTTTTCACAACTGTATTTGTTGTTGTTATTGTACTATTTTTTCACGTGTTTTAAACTAACTAATTAACAGAAGAATCAGCAAATAAAACGACTTCATTGAGAGCTGTGCTTACCTATTAATGGTCGTCCATTTAATTTTCAGTAATTTTCTTGTATAAATTGTAAGTCTTAATGTAACAACTTTGGTAACTAAATAAATAATTTTGTAGTTACGAGAAAACACGTAAACGTGCCAACATACTAATAACCCTCCATATTCGGGTAATAAAATAACCCACCCAAATTTATGTGTTCCATTTGAAAAGTGTTCAGTAGAATTTAGGACTAAGAAATATTATAACATCTTCTTACTCTGGTAATGTAGTATGCTTGAAATATGTAGATTTAATTATATAACTCCTAGTGACGTATAAAGTCCTAGTACATCAATGTTAAAAACACACAATATCTTCATAGATGTAAATACAATATAAATAATGTAAATACAATACAAAAAACTGGTTGCCTGTAAAGTCGGTATACGGGCGAAAGTTTTACGTGACAATGATTTTATGTCTGTCTCTCTCGCTCTTAGGCGGGCGCGTGCCTCTCACTCGCTCTCATTGTGAGCGCATAACGTGAGCGGAGCGTAACGCAGTTTCTTGAAGTGTCACCCGGCAAACCAATTTATAAGACGTTGTCACGTCAATATACATAATAGAAATAGTCTCTCTTCGTTTATAACTCCCCGATGGTAAGAGTCTTAGAAGAAAATATATTATACATGTCATTTCTATCGTCAACATAAATAAATACTTTCATAGCAAAGATGCAGTCAAAAGATTAACCTCGAGCCAGGACTTGAGAACCTGCGACCCTTACATTCCGTGTAAGTGCTTTACCACTGAGCTACCGAGGCACAAGTCTGACTGATGAAAATCATAACTACAACATTGCTCTGGAAATACGCTCGTAGCGTCACATACAACTCCTAGTGACTTATAAAGTCATAGTACAACAATCTTATAAACACACAAAATCTTCATAGAAGTAAGAAATACAATATATATATACATAGATAGAATACACACATATAGAAATAATCTCTCTTCGTTTATGACTCCCTGAAGGTAAGAGTTTTAGATATCTTTTGACTGCATCTTTGCTATAAAAGTATTCATTTATATTATAAATTTAATACTAAGTATTTTATATTAAGATAATTAACATCCCTTTGTGTTCACCCCGCACGCGCAAGTGGCTCCGAGCTCCAGACGATGTCAGTCTCCTCCCTGTACTCTCCCTGCGTCCCGTCACGCGTCGCCTCTCTTAGTATTCAGCTCACACACAACTTTATTGTTACCGACTTGAGTAAGTGCGACAACCCTTATAATTAATTAACTTTACGCATCAATAAACGAGACCGACACCCACACACTTACACACACCTACACACGTACAGGACGGTTTATTTTCATGAATTACTCCGAGTTAACTTCTTGTCGAGCCTCTAGTTACTTTATTTCAACTTTGTACCGATGAGAGAGGTATAATTGGAGTTTAGTTGTTTTAAATGTCGAAGTATAGAATTAAAAATGTGAGTAACAAATTTTAAAAGTTTTATGCTCTGGCTGTTCCTTAAATCATTTTAAATCTAAACGCTGTGTTTTTAAGTTATTTCTCATTGAACTCTGAAAACAATTTTAAATATTATGCTTTTCACTTATACAAAGAATCTTTACAATATTTCCTAGCTTTATTTTTCAGGTTTAATATTAACAATATAAGTAGTATACCTATACCTTTACCCTCTAGGCACCTTTCGCATGTAATTTTCAAATGACTTACTTATTAACCCGCCCTAGTACTCCGCCATTTATTACTTAATTATTTTTCCTTGCGAGGCAATGAAAGCAATTGTGAGTAGAAGTAAAAGTGCTCAAACTAAAAATGATTGAAAGTGAAATAAAAGTTGAAATAAAAGGTATTATTAAAGTGATAACAAGGTTAATTTACGGTGAAGATAAATATATATATATATATATATATTTACATCTCGGTTACTATATTGCGTCAAACATGGGTGGTTTTACCGATGATGCTGCGTCCGACCGACTTGCTGCGTCCCGTATATGGACCCAAGATTGACCAACCTCGATTACGAGCCAGTGGGCTGCCTATAGCCGTAACAACGTCTGTGCAAAAAATTTGCATGGACGTATTTTGACCTCCAGAATGAATTCCGACGTATTTTTTAGTTCCGGCGTTTTACGCACAAGTTTTGGAAGGCGTTGATGTCCCCGTATATTCGCGAGGCGTATATCTACTTTTTTTTATTTTTACGGCATCGCGAATCGTACGTCCGTATATATTATTCATGATTTTGGAAAATTATTATCTTTTTAAATCGTCGACTTAATGACGTCTGCATAAAATCTGTGCATCAGACGTTTGCGGGGTGGTCCGGGTACGGTGAAAGGGGGGTCAAGGTCACAGTTCATGCACCAATGATGTTTGTTTTTACCGATTATACTTTCGCTCATTAGCGTACAAACCCGGACGTAGTTTCATACTTTTATGAGTGGACTTTGCAAAGACGTGCTTTAGAATTAAGAAATATTCGACATGAAGAGAAGTGCAAGAATATCAAGCAATCAATCAATATCATTTATTCAATTTAGGCTACAATAATTAAACACTTATGAATGTCACTACACTATCTTCGTAAGTCTATAGGGCGGGAGAATATAAAATATCATAAGAGGGCACTTTTCATGAACAGACCAGCCTCCACAGGCGGCACCCGTTCACGAGTATTACACATGAATCAGCTATCGCTTCGCTCAACCATGTTTTAGGGAACGTAACGACCCGACGCACATGCCACCACCGCAGAGACAATTTGAGAGAGCATGACACACTCAAGCACCTTTAATAAAAGTTGCTGAATGTTTTACTACCGATAAGAACCGGCAAGAAACTCGGCAGTTAATCTGTTATACTTCATATTAAAATACAATATAGGGTATATTACAGTAGGTAATAACATAACATACAATGTTTCAAAAAAAAAAAAAATCAAATGCCCCAATACAAATACAATTTAACTCTTATAGTACATTATAATTTTAGTGTAAAATTAATAAATTGATACTTATGTACTAAGGTGGACTTATCGCATTTTTTTTTTTTTTTTTTTTATTTTTTTTTTATATCATTAAGTTGGCAAACAAGCTTACGGCCCGCCTGATGGTAACGGTCACCGTAGCCTATGGACGCTTGCAACACCAGGGGCATTACTTGCGCGTTGCCGACCCTTCAGAAATCTAATAACTTCTTTCTTGAAGAACTCCATACTGTAGTCCTTGTAGAAAACCTTGGCAGGGAGCTCATTCCACAACTTAAGCGTTCGCGGGAGGAAGTTTCTCTGAGACCGCACTGTACGCGACCATTTAGGTTCTAAAGTGTGAGAATGAATTCCCTGCCGATGGCGAGCGGTGCGATGGTAGAAAGTAGCCGTGGGCATCATTTCGAACAATTCCTCAGAACACAACCCATTGTACAAGCGGTAGAACACACACAGTGAGGCAAAGTCTCTCCTCAGACTTAAGGGCTCGATACCGCAAGTGAGTTTGGAATCGTCGACAATTCTCACAGCCCGTCGTTGAACCGAGTCAAAAGGGCCAAGCTGGTATCCGGGTGCACCTGCCCAGAGATGGCAGCAGTACTCCATATGGGGCCGAACCTGCGACTTGTAAAGTAACAACCTTTGCCCCGACGTGAAGTACTGCTTCGCTCTGTTGAGCAAACCAAGTATTTTGGACGCCAGCTTTACCTTATCTTGTAAATGATCTCGGAACTGAACATCGCTGGAGATGTCGAAACCAAGGATCCCAATGCTCTTGGAGATGGAGAGGGGAGTGTTCTGGAATTGTGGGACTACAGTGAATGGACTTTTCTTAGCGGTGAACGCGCACACTTGTGTCTTTGTAGGGTTGAATCGGACCAAGTTTACCCGTCCCCAATCAGAGACCTGGGACAGTGTGCTCTCGATTTGAGACACAAGTTCTCCGCGGTTTTCCTCCACAACGGAACGAGGGATGTTTGCACGACCCGTGTAAAAAGCGTCTCCAGTACTGTCATCTGCATAGCAATGTATGTTGTTGATGTCCAACATGTCATTGATATGCAGTAGAAACAGCGTAGGAGACAGCACAGAGCAGCATTAATGTCCATGCTATCAGAGCAACTAATAATGCGATAACATAATAATAATGCGATTTCTTCCAGCCGAAATAAGGATTTATTTTAATTTAAGTAGGTAGAGTCCAAACGTAAAAAAAAGCTATGTACCTTCTGAAGACGACATGTTGGAACTACTAATTTATCCTTATTCCTTGTATTAACAATGTGTAGGTCACTATTTTTAGAGACAAGCACCTTGGTAACGTAGTTTCCCGAAAAATGAGAGAACTAGCAAAGATGTTAATTGAAATGAAAAAATCTAATGGAATAATTAAAGATCTTTTTGATGCCCTGAGGCCTAAACGTTACGACGAAATAGTGGCAGCTGCGAAAGTTGCTGGTAAATATGACACAGAAAAAGAGAAAACACAGAAACACGGGGACAACACACCACCTTGTGGTACGCCGGCAGTAATGTTGCACCAGTCAGAGAAGGAATTATCAAATTGGATACGCTGCCGGTGGCCGCACAAGTTACTACGAAACCAGTCAATTACTGTTGGAGATATTTAAAGAGAGTGTAGAATGCCCAACAAGATATCAAAGTCTACTAAATTGAAAGCATTGCTAAAATCTAAGAGTGAAAGAACTGTAACTTGTTTGGTATCCATACTTAAGCGAATATCATCAGTAACCTTAGCAAGTGTTGTAACCGTACTATGCCCAGGACGAAATCCTGATTGTAAGGAATTCAACTAGTTATTTTTGGTCAGGAAAAGGTTAAGCCGCTGATTTACCAACGTTCGAGAACTTTGGAGAGAAATGGTAATTTCGAAATTGGACGGAAATCAGAAACAGCAGATGTAATAAGTTTCTTGGGCAATAGTATGACGTGTATTTTTCCAAGCATTGGGATAGGGACAATAGTACGGCTAATGCAATCGCTACCAACAGGACTGGATGATATAGCCAAAACACACTTCCTAACATCACAATCAGTATTTGATGAAAAGTAAAAGGAGAGAAGTCAGGAGTTGGATTTGAAGAAAGATTTTTAAGCGTGTTAGCTTTTTTACTGCTATCAAAAGCAGCTACAGAAGTAAAATGTTGATTGAGTTCATTTAAGTTTAAATTATTAGCTGAGGATGATGACTGTGTTTTGCCAACTCCTAGTGACTTAAGAAAATTCCAGATTTTAGCTGGATCCCCGTTTTCAACGGAACTATAGATATGGCGTCGTTGTGCTTCCCTACATACCATACTACAGCGATTTTGAAGACGTTTACATTTAGCAAGATTCTCCTCTATGGGCTCTCTTGAATTTTGCTTTAGCATTATAAAATTTTTTTTGAAGCACTCTAATTTCTTCACTAAGCCATGGTGCAAGAAAATGTTTTACACGCAATAATAAATACTTATGGTAGATGGTAAAGTTATGTCCTTTTGGTACTGAAACCACTTGAGTTATCATCCATTTATCCGGGTACAGACTTTCTCGGAGAAAGGACGAGACGTAAATTCCTGACTAGTTAAAATAGTATATCATCAGCTAGACAGAACCAAAATGTAATACTAAGACTATTATATGCATTTACCGTATCTGTCAACTGACGACATGCCATTTTAAGGAACTAAATCCAGCAACCATATCAATTTCGTAGGGTAACAATAGGCAAATATAGCCAGGGCTTCAGTATGACTCGCACTTAGACAAAATACAGGTTGCCTTTATATAATACATAAATATACAGGTTGCGATATAATTTTTCTTATGTACGGACGCATAAATGAAAGGATATTGTCTTAAGGAAATACATAAATATATAGGATGCCATATCATTTTATTATGTACAGGCGCATAAAGTAGGTAACCATAGTGCCTTAAGGAAATTCATAAATATATAGGATGCCATATAATTTTTCTTATGTAAGGACGCATAAAGTAATCATATTGCCTTAAGGACATACATAAATATACTAGATGCCATATAATCTTTCTAATGTAGGGACGCATTAAGTAATCATATTGCCTTAAGGACATACATAAATATACTGGATGCTATATAATCTTTCTTATGTAGGGACGCATTATGTAATCATATTGCCTTAAGGACATACATAAATACACTGGATGCCATATAATCTTTCTTATGTAGGGACGCATTCAGTAATCATAATGCCTTAAGGACATACATAAATATACTGGATGCCATATAATCTTTCTTATGTAGGGACGCATTAAGTAATCATATTACCTTGAGAATATACAAAAATATAAAAAATATACAAATATACAAGAAAATATAGAAGACGGACGTCATAAAATGAGTGAGAATTATTGAAAACTGAATATGGCCACATTTGACGTAATCAAAATTCCTTTACGCACTTTGCCCTCCAATGAAGTTAAAGGAATAATATTTACACTCAAGCCTATAAGATTCTTACTAGAAGTCGGAGACGCAAAAAGCAAAAAGTATCGGATTTGAAAAGACGCAAGATCATGTCTGCGATTTAAATATATATATATGTTAAGGGTGTAGCAAGTAAGATTTTTGTAAACATTTCCTTCATACATTTTATATTGATTTTCCCTAAAAAATTGTAGCATGATTTCTACTTCCATGTCCTTGAATACGAAATTATATATAAGATTTTTAAAGCATGTAACGTAACGCCACTCTGGCTGATTTTAGTTTAAAGAAAAATCGGCCAAGTGCGAGTCGGGCTCGCGCACGAAGGGTTCCGTACCATTATCTATAAAAACGGCAAAAAAATCACGTCACCTCAATATTTAATTTGTTTTATTTTAATAAAATTATTTACTTTTAAAGTGACTATATACTTAATATTCTATAAATATTTTAAGCGTCTACCTGTCGCCGTTAGCAATATCGAGCAAAAAAACACGTTTACTGTATGGGAGCCCCCTTAAATATTTGATGTATTCTGTTTCTTAGTATTTGTTGTTATAGCGGCAACAGAAATACATCTTCTGTGAAAATTTCAACTGTTTAACTATCACGGTTCATGACATACAGCCTGGTGACAGACGGAAGGACGGACGGACGGACGCTAATTACCCTTTGGGTACGGAACCCTAAAAAGTAGATAAAGCGAAAGACTAGAAATTAAAATTGACGGGATTTGAGAATTTTATTATGAATTTTGTCATAAATAGCAACAAGTAAATTTTAGAATTTTTATAGCTGAAAAAAACAGTAATTAATTGGAGTATCTTGGAATTTTGATCGCTTTGAAATTTGTTACTCACAAAAAATATTCTTTAAATTCCTAAGCCCCGATTTAATTTTTTAATCATGCTCGAGTCAATTGTTGCAAAGACAATGTTTTCGGTGTTACCTGCAAGTCTCTACGTCCAGTACGGCTTACGGCAGTAAGTTAACAAATTACTCCAAAATATGAAATGAAATATCAATTTTAGTATGGCTATAACTATGGTAACTTTAATCGGAATAGGCTGTGAGTATATGTACTGTGGTGTCGGGTGAAACAAAAAGTATTACTATTTAATAACGTTTTATTAATTGACAGAAGTAAAAACTCAATGATGTTTTAGTATATAGATGAAGTAGTAAGTATGAACTTGTGTAGAGACTTGTATAAACAAGACACTCAGTATCTAACATTCCTCTACACTAACTTTGATCTTCTATTAGGCATCGAGGGGGGCTGGTTATTCTACTACTGCGACAGGTAGGAACAACAACAGGGGTTTCAGGCTTTTGGAATGGATATGTTGTTGGTTTGGAGGTTCTAAAGGTTTGGTGATTCGTTTCAGATATGGTCGATCCTTTAATTGGGTTGAGAATCGCTATTACTGTTTATTCTAATACTTACCTCTTTCGTCACCGCACCACCTACTTCTCTTTGTATTTTCCTCCAACCAAAGGTTTGCCTGGTAGAGATCGCTTTTTAGGAATAAGGTCGCCTATTTGTACTTTTTTTTTTATTAAAGGTTTTTATTGTATATCTATTTAAATTGTGCAATAAACAAAATTTCTTTCATTCATTCATTCATACTTTTTCTTGCTCGGTGGCTGCGAAAGTATTAACAGTCAATTCTTCCGTTACATTTTTATTACTGGGTTCATCCCGATTAATTGATGTTGACGGTATTCGATATTGTGACTGACTATTGGTGATTTCGGAAATATAAGGGACAAATGGTCTGCATGTCTGTGCACCTCTACTCCCTGCAGTGTACTTACTATGACTGTATGAATAATAACGAAAGATATTTGACGATCAAACATCATCTTCGCTGGGTATTTTCCAGTAGAGGTATGAGGTGTGATTCGAAAATTTTGCAACGATTTCTTAAGTTTTCGTTTATCTCTAAGCTGGCAGCTATTCTAGTTTTAAAAGTTCGAAACTGGCGTCCAGCTTAACCATGTGTACAAGGATGACAATGTGAAGAAGTAACATGTAGTATGTTCTTGCCTTTGCAATATTTTTTATATTTCTGCGAGGTGAACTGAGCACCGCTGTCCAAGACAATAATTGTATGCAATCCAAAGGTCGCTTCTTACCCGTGGTACTACTAGTGGTTAAAAAACTTCAGAATTGGTCATTAATTGGACAGGTAACCACATAGCAACACTTTTTTTGATGTTTGTGTTCGTAAATATGGTAGAATGGAACCCATGGTGCATGAATCTAACTGCCCGTAACTGTGATGCCTATCGAAATCGCGCTATTACGTCGGTTTGGCTTGACTACCATTATAAATTCAAATTCAAAAAAAAATTCAAAATGGTTTATTTCGCTTAATCATACAATTTTTACATGTGGTTGGGGTCTCCTTTTAAGCAAGTGTGTGTGTGTGTGTGTGTGTGTGTGAGAGAGAGAGAGAGGGGTGTGTGTTCATGATTGAGGGTGTGTGTGTGTGAATGATGATAATGATGGATTTAAAACTCAGAAATAGTGTCAAATCTCAAAATCATTTTTAGGTATATATGAGTAGTATACGTAGATTTTAACATGATAATGAAAGTACAAAAAGGGATTACATTATTGCTTGTATAAGTTCCTCTATCTCAAAATAACTTTTGTGTTTTAACCAATTTATTAACAAATGGCTTATAACGGAACGAACCGGAACGAAATGTAAAAGACCGGATGATGTAGGAAACAATGGAAGTTTCTGGGCATCCGCTCTTAGGTCCATTACCACTGTTGTAAATTAAATACAGAGATCAAAGAATCTCTAGATGTTTGACATCGCTAAATCAAAACAGATTACTTTACGTTCTGCTTCACGTGGTTGTGAAAAATCCTGTTGATAATTATTTTCACGGATTCTACTACAAAACTGCAAATTGATTGCATATCTACTTCTCTTCTATAATAAAGCCATCCTCGTACAGTTCTTAGTATATATATATATATACAACGTATATATATTACTCTACTACGGCACTACGCCGTAACTGAGGTACGCGAGAAGACTTCTCTGTGGGCTGGTGCACGTTCGTCAACTAATAACGGCGCACTGCAGCTGCTTTGCTGTCCATATACTGTGGGAGGCCGGAGTCTACTGAACACCAAATCCTCGGCCTGCCCGGAGTCTCCTTGACTCCAAACCCTCGGCCTGTACAGTAGTGGTGCTCTCTTGAACACCGCTACACACCGAGGTTACGGGGCGTCCTGCTCTAGGCCGAAGCTACTGGCGAACTACGCTCACGTGCCATCTTGCACTGTGCTAGCCACGTGCGGCCTTACCTTGTGCCTGCTACGGGCGGCATATTCATTACTAATCACACGCTGTTAGGCCACTTAAAATCAGTCCCGTCCGCGTCTCCCTTCTACGGCGGCGGTGACCTGAGGGGTGCCTGCAGCGAGCAAGACGTCGAATCGGGCTCTAGGCCGAAGAAACCAGATTGTACTAGTTCCCTAATAAAAGCTTTAAAACTACACTGTAAAATTTTGTGTAGGCAGGCTTGCGTTTTGCTATCTTTCTACATATTTAGGTAGTCCTATATAATTGTGAAATAGGTAGCTGTGGTCTAGATATTTGAGTGTTAAGAATCACCCTATGTGATTAGGATATTGTTCATTAAAAGCTGTTACGATAAAATTAAAGAGTATACTAATATAACCTGCCTTACCCTTGAAAAGTGTTTCTTTACTCACCTGTGAACTCCCTCTATCTTTTCTTCTCCTTCTGAGCACCTAGCCGGTGCATTCGGTAACAGGGCACTACTACTATAACCTGTCCTGTTATATTGGCACCCTTTCACGTGGGTTTTAGAGGAATTCTACTTTCTTTAAAGTAAAGATATTTTTCAAGGCAAGGTTCAGAGATTTTAGGGTGTCTAATCCACATTTATTTAAGCTTCTTGGTGAAATTACATTAGCGGTATACCCATTCGTCGTTTATCTAACCCTAGGTAAGGTGTAAATAATTTCTTTAGAACGTGTCGGTGGTAAGCCGAGTACCATATACTAGGTTACTAACGTCTTTTTCTTATTATTCTTTTTTATTTCTAACTATTAATTTCTCTATATCTGTGAATAACGGAGGCATTCCAGATGGCAGGCGATTTAATTAGGTTTCTACCTAAAAAGGCTCTACAGTATGAGTTGCTACTCAGAGGTGTAGAACCTGCTTCTAAAATCGATCTGATGCGTGATCAGTACGAAAACCTATCTTCTACTACTGTTGTTTCTGATCTAAGCCCATTGGAATGTGACGAAGATATCGATCAGATATCTAAATTGCTAAAAATCTGGAAAGCCAAAGTTGATTTAACAATTTCTAGTGGAAATGTATCTAAAGCTGATCTTAAAGCGATTTTCCAGCACTTAATGCTTAGATTTTCTAGGATCCATATTGACGAGGATGAGGATGAATCTCTTATAGATAAGTTCTCAGACCTTGTGTCAGACTATACAAAGATTTCTAGAAGTTATTTGAATTTTGTTAAGGGCATTGTCGAAAATGATGAGCCTAAGACAAGTATTTCTACTTCTAATAATACTGAAAAAAACGTGTAATTGAACGCTCTCCTCTTATAGATTTTAAAAAGTTCAAATACGATGGTCAATCTTGTCCAAATGAATTCTTAAGAAACGTTACTGAAATGGCTTCATTTAAGTCTGTTTCGGATGACAAATTGTATTCACTTTTGTTTGAAATGTTGAGCGGGCCAGCACTCGAATGGTTCCGTAACAAAAAAGATGTACTAATAAATTGGAATTTATTCAAAACCGATTTTCTTAAGGATTTTGAGGTTCCGGATGCTGACTAATTACTAAGAAAAAAAATTGAGGCCAGACAACAAAAATCTAATGAAAAGGCCATAATTTTTATTACTGAGGTGCAAACTCTTTGCAGAAAACTTAGGTCCCCAATGTCAGAATCTGAGATAGTGTCTATTTCACGCTGAAACTTAATTCCTAATTTTGCAATATGATTGCGACAATCGGACGTTGTTTCAATTGACTCTTTGTTTGAAGCTTGTAAATGGTTAGAAACGTCCATCGCGATGAATACTTCTATTCCTAGCACTAGCTCTCTTAATACTTCTAATAATATTCTTTCTACTTCTATAGAAAACAAGGTTAGTCTTGTACAGTCTACTCCTAAAACTGACAAGAGAAACCTATGTTTTAGATGTAACTCTGAATCGCACACGACGTTACACTGTAACTCTCGTGACATTGTATGTTTTGGCTGTGGCCGTAAAGACGTACGTGTGATCGATTGTCCTAATTGTTGTCCTACTTGGACAATTAGTGCATCTAGACTTGCTCGAAAGTATAACCATTTTAAACCACAAAGTGGTGGAAAAAAGGTCACATTTGCTAAAGGTTCAAATCCAAAAAAACTTGTAAGAGAGAACCCTGAAGAATACTGATTTTAAGCCAAATCACTTTTTAAAGAAAGGTTTTTCAAACTTGAAAAATGTAAGGTTGATCCCTAAGAAAATCGATTTTTGTGCTAAAGATAGTACACACAAAAATTCGAAATCTTGTATTCAATCTGTCACTCAACATATCAACTTCTTTGATAAATGCGAGTGGGATGGCTTACAACGGTAAAAATCTTTTCGAAATCGTACAAAGTCGATTCGGTTCTCTTTAAAGAAAATGATTTTGTACGTCCTTATGTAAATATCTCTGTACATAATCTTACTTTATGTGGTTTGTTAGATAGCGGTAGCGCGATCTCTATTTTAGGTAATAACTCACATGTCGTCCTCTGCGAGAATGGGTTAAGCGTAAAACGCTGCGATAACATTGAGTGTTTCGTAGCAAACGGTACAAAAATGTTTTCTATCGGATTGATTGAATCACCTGTCGAATTTAATGGAATTCGAAAGCTTTTAACTTTCTATGTTATACCAGAAGTTAAAGTCTCTCCTACTTGGTGTTGACTTCTGGAAAGCTTTTCAAATTATGCCTTCTTGCATAAACTCTAGCTTAGTGCATTTGGATACTAAATGTCCTTTTGTTGCGAACGTATCTTCTGATACGAAACTTTCTCACTATGATGAGTTGAGTGAGGTTTAAAAGATAACTGCGGATGCAATCATAGGTCGATTCCACAAAATATCTGATGAATGTTGACCCCTTGGTAGGACTCAACTTATCGAGCATTGCATAAATACTGGCGATAGTCCTCCAGTTCAACAAAAATGCTATAGACTGTCTTCTGAAAAAGTCAAATCTCTTAATGTTGAGATTTATAAGATGCTAGAACTTGGTGTCATCGAGCCTGGTGAAAGTCCATGGCGTAGCCCAGTGATTATCACTCCTAAAGAAGATGGTCAGTGGAGGTTCTGTATCGATAGTCGAAAACTAAACTCAGTAACTGTCAAAGATGCTTATAATCCACTATTGATTTCTGAGATTCTTGACAGTCTTCGGGATGCTAAATATCTATCTTCTGTTGATATTGCGAAGGCCTACTGGAATGTTCCTTTGAGAAAAGAGGATAAAATCAAGACTTTTTTCAAGTTCCGGGGACAGTTTTGAACGTAATGCCATTTGGTATGGTTAATTCTGGTGCTACCCAACAGCGTCTTATGGATCGCCTCTTCTATTGTGTACGTATTGTGATGACGTAATTCTCGTGAGAGACAATTTTGATGACCACATTCGTCTACTTAATAGAGTATGTGACAAAATTGTGTCAGCCAACATCACAGTAAACTTTAAAAAGTCTTGTTTCTTTCGTCAACAGCTTAAATACTTGGGTTACATAGTCGACAAACACGGTCTACATACTGATCCCGAAAAAGACGATTCTATTCTTAACAATCCAAACCCCAAAGTCTGTAAAGGATTCCAAGAAATTCCTTGGTACTGCTAGCTGGTACAGGAGGTTCATACCGAACTTTAGTTCTATTGCTGCTCCTTTAAATAAGCTAACTTCTACTAAAAAAGGAACGCCTAAATTCTCTTGGAATGACGAGGCGGACAAAGCTTTTAAAACTTTAAAAGGACTCCTTATTTCGTCACCTATTCTCTCTTGCCCTGACTTTTCTAAGCCATTCGCGACACTGCGATGCGTCATGTCATGGGATTGATGCAATGTTGACACAAGAATTTGATGGAGTTGAAAAGCCAATCGCTTTCATGAGTAAATCACTAAACTGCTCCTCAGAAAAATTACTCGACAACAGAACGTGAGTTACTTAGTGTAATTACTGCTCCAGAACACTGGTCTTACTACTTGGACAGTAGCCAAAAGTTCAAAGTTTACACAGACCACTCATCGTTGTTATGGTTTTTAAAACTAGACAATCGTACCGGTCGTTTAGCTCGCTGATGTATTAGGTTGTCGGCATTTAACTTTGAGATTTGCCACAAAAAAGGTTCCGATAATGTGATTCCTGACTTCTTGTCTCGTGCTAACATGGTGAATGCAATCACTTATAACAGCACATCGTCTACTGATGCCTGGTATAAATCTCTGAAAGCTAATATTCAAACTAACCCTAGTGCATATCCTCAATAACTAATTAAGGATAGCAAATTGTATAAACATTGTCGCACTAACTCTATTTTGTGCTCTGAATATGACTGGAAAAAAGTCATACCAAACGAAGTGAGAGAACAGGTGATTTCTGAAAATCACTCTCCTCCTACTTGTGCTCATTTTAGGATAGAAAAAACTTACCAAAGAATACGCCTACGTTATTTTTGGAATGGTATGTACTCCGACGTTGCTAAGTTTGTAGCAAAATGTAATGTTTGTCTTGCTTACAAACATCAAAACTCAAAACTATTGGTTTGATGGGTAAACCTAAACAATGTTGTAGACCATTTCAGTGTATTAAAACTGATTTAATAGGCCCATTACCTTTATCTCGAAAGCTTAATCGGTATATTTGGATAGTGATGTGTCATTTCTCAAAATACACTCTTCTATTTCCGATTTAAAAGGCAACTGCTTCTGTTTTAAATCATGTCATGGAAAACTTAGTTTTTCTTGTGTACGGTGTACCTGAAACGGTTATCATGAATAACGGTCCCCAGTATGCTAGTACTGAGTTCGTGGAAATGCTTAAAAGGTACAATGTTCCGAAAATTCACTTTACTACTCCTTATACTCCTCAAGTGAATACTACTGAACGGACAAACAAGACCATTGGTACAGCAGTCGCATGTTTTGTGGAGGAAGACCACAAAGCGTTGCTAATTAAACAAAAGTTTTTTTTTATGACATAACGTGTTCACATAAAGTGAAAAGGATTCGCTCTTGACCTTTGGTTTGTTTGTAAAAAATGGTAAGCTGTCAGGTTGACAATTGTCAAGTCTGATTTTCTTCTTCAGCGACTCGTGAGCTGTAATAAGGTTGACTTTCCTGTCAATCATTTTACCTATCTATGGTAGAATGTTCATTGACATAAGATACTACTACTATATAATTCTTATGTCAAATGTGAACATAATCTACAATCTGAAGTTTTGAACTTTGGAACGACTTATGCTACTTATTGCTAATACAGAGGCTCCTCATAACTCTGTTTGTAAATATTTAGATTTAATAGTGTCTTTGAAACTTGACAAAGAGACTAATTCTGATTTAAATATTTGAGATTCACTTGGTGGACTGGCGACTGTAGCTCAGCACCAACGTACGTTAGGGTCTGAAAGTTCATGATGAGACTTTCGGACAATTTAAAAGCGAACTTTAAAAGGATTTTGAATGTTGCTGCTAGGATGAATGAAAGTGAGTAATACCAGAAGTTGTACATACTCATCATTCTGGTCTTCGAAGAAAAGTGTCTTCAGTAGAAAAAATTTCAACGAGACTGGGTCTCATGGAAAATTTTTGAAACACTGGAGGGGACACTATAACGGAACGACCGTTTCCGGTGGTCCGTCTCCGGTAAAGGACCGGATGATGTAGGAAACGATGGAAGTTTCTGGGCATCCGCTCTTAGGTCAATTACCACTGTTGTAAATTAAATACAGAGATCAAAGAATCTCTAGATGTTTGACATCGCTAAGTCAAAACAGATTACATTACGTTCTGCTTGACGTGGTTGTGATTCTACTACAAAACTTCAAATTGATTGCATATCTACTTCTCTTCTATAAAAAAGCCGTCCTCGTACGGTTCTTAGTATATATATACAATGTATATATATTACTCTACTACGGCACTACGCCGTAACTGAGGTTCGCGAGAAGACTTCTCTGTGGGCTGGTGCACGTTCGTCTACTAACGTTTGCGCACTGCAGCTGCTTTGCTGTCCTTATACTGTGGAAGGCTGGAGTCTACTGAAATCCAAATCCTCGGCCTGCCCGGAGTCTCCTTGACTCCAAGCCCTCGGCCTGTACAGTAGAGGTGCTGTCTTGAACACCGCTACACCCCGAGGCTACGCGGCGTCCTGCTCTACGCCGAAGCTACTGGCGGACTACGCTCACGTGCGATCTTGCACTGTGCTAGCCACGTGTGGCCTTACCTTGTGCCTGCCACGGGCAACAACATGGCCGCCATACAAATATTCAACGAAGGATATCTCGGAAACTATTTGCTATAGGGGAGAGGTGCTCAAACAAATGTTGTAAAGGGCACCAAAAAGCAACTGCCTGGTGAAAAAAAAATTGAAGATGGCGGATTCAAAATGGCGGTCGAAAACATTTGTTTACTGATCCGGCTTAAATTTTGCAATCGGGGGTTTTAAGGGTCGCTGATACGGAATATTGAGTCGGTCTTTCGATTTTTTAAATTTCAAGATGACCGCCATAGTGCTGTATTGTTAGAGCCTATTGTTCTCCCAGAAGGAGTCTTCGGGGTTTGATAGAAATGGTCCCGTGAGTATGGGAAAACTTTCAAAACTTCAAAATGGCGGAAAACAACATGGCCGCCCTACAATATATTCAATTCAACGAAGAATATCTCGAAAACGAATTGCTATAGGAGGGAGTTGCTCAAACAAATATTTTAAAGGACACCAAAGAGCAACTGCCTAAAGGAAAAAAAAATCAAGATGGCGTATTCAAAATGGCGGTCGAAAACATTTGTTCACCGATTCGGCTGAAATTTTGCGTCCGGGAGTTTTCGGGGTCGCTGACACTAAATATTTAGTCGTTTCATCGAATTTCCAAAATTTCAAGATGGCCGCCATAGTGATGATTTATTGAAACCTTTAGGGCTCCCAGAAGGAGTCTCCGGGGTTAAAAATGATGTATAGGGGGTTTGATCGAAACGGTGCCGTGAGTATAGGAAAACTTTCAGGTCTTCGAAAACTGCTCCTCATCAGGGAGTCAGTGTGCAGGCCGCCTTAACTGTGGCGTTTCGAGGCAAACTTTTTGTACTTTGTGCAGCTATACCCTGGTCAAATTCGATCGCCGATAAAAAAAATCAAAATGGCGGATAACAAGATAGCCGCCATACAAATATTTAACGAAGAATATCTCGAAAACTATGTGCTGTAGAAGGGGAGTGCTAAAACAAATGTTGTAAAGGACACGAAAGAGCAAATGCCTTGCTGAAAAAAAATTCAAGATGGCTGGTTCAAAATAGCGGTCGAATGAAGTTATTCACTGATCCGGCTGAATTTTTGCACCCGGGGGTTTTTGGGGCCGCTATATTTAGAATATATTTAGTCGATTTTTCAAAATTTCAAGTTGGCCGCCATAGTAATGTTTTATAATTCTCCCAGAAGCAGTCACCGGGGGTAAAAATTATGTATGGGAGGTATGATCAAGGTGCTCCTGCGAGTATGGGAAAACATTCAGATCTTCAAAATGGCGGAAAACAACATGGCCGCCATACAAAACATTAAATTCAATAAAGGATATCTGGAAAACGATTTGATGTAGGCGGGGGGTGCTCCAACAAATATTGTGAAGGTCAATAAGGAGCAACTGCCTTGTGGAAAAAATTCAAGATGGCGGATAATAAATAGCGGTCGAAAATATTTGTTCACCGATCCGGCTGAAACTTTGCATCCGGGGGTTATTCGGGTCACTGATACGGAACAATGAGTAGATTTTTCGAATTTCTTAAATTTCAATAGTGATAGTGATGTTTTACTAAAGCCTATTGTTCCCCCAGAAGGAGACTCCGGAGGTATGTATGAGAGGTTTGATCAATGGTCCCGTGAGTTTGGAGAAATTTTCAGATCTTCAAAATAGCGGAAAACAACATGGCCGCCTATACTTAACATTATATCAACGAAGGATATCTCGAAAACTGTTTGCTCTAGGTGAGGGGTGCTCGAACAAATATTGTAAATGGCAATGAGGAGCAACTGCCTGGTGAAAAATTTCAAGATGGCGGATTCAAAATGGCGGTCGAAAACATTTGTTCACCCATCCGCCTGAAATTTTGCATCCGGGGGTTTTCGGGGTCACTGATACTAAACAATCAGTCAGAGTTTTGATATTCCAAAATTTCAAGATGGCTGGCATAGTGATGATTTATTGAAGCCTTTTAGTCTCCCAGAAAGAGTCTCCGGGGGTGAAAAAGATGTATGGGAAGATTGATTGAAATGGTACCATTGAGTATAAAAAAATTGCAAAATATTCAAAATGGCGGAAAACAACATGGCCGCCATACAAAACATTCAATTTAGCGAAGGATATCTTGAAAACGATTTGCTATAGGAGGAAGGTGCTCGAACAAATATTGTGAAAGGGACCAAAGGGCAACTGCCTAAAGGAAAAAAAAATTCAAGATGGCAGATTCAAAATGGCGGTCGAAAAAATTTATTCAGCGATCCGACTAAAACTTTGCATCCGGGGGATTATGGGGTCGCTGATTTTAAATAGTTAGCCAATTTTACGATTTCCCAAAATTTCAATATGGCCGTCATAGTGATGATTTATTTAAGACTTTTAGTCTCCCCGAAGGAATCTCCGGGGGTGAAAATAATGGATGGGGGAAGTAATCGCAATAGTCCCATGAGTATGGCAAAACTTCTAGATCTTCGAAATCTGCTTCTAATCAGGGAGTCAGGGTGCAGCCTGCCATAACTATTGCCTAGAGGGGGACAATTATCAAACGTTGTGAACTTACTCCATGGTAGAATTCGATCGCTAGTGGAAAAAATTCAAAATGGCGGAAAACAACATGGCTGCCATACAAACATTCGATTAAGGATATCTTACAAACTATTTGCTATATAGAGAGGGTGCTCGAACTTATATCGTTAAGGATAACGATTAGGAACTGCCTCGCGCAAAAAAAATTCAAGATGGCGGATTCAAAATGGCGGTCGAAAACCTTTGTTCACCGATCAGGCTTAAATTTTGCAGTTTTCGGAGCCACTGATTCTAATCATTTAGTCAGTTTTACGATTTTCCAAAATTTCAATATGGCCGTCATAGTGATGATTTATTGAAGACCTTTAGTCTCCCAGAAGGAGTCTCCGGGAATAAAAATGATGGATGGGGAAAATGACTGAAATGGTGCCGTGAGTATGGGAAAAATTCCAGATCTTCAAAAACTGCTCCTCATCAGGGAGACAGTGTGCATCGCGCCTAAACTCTGGTTTTTCGAGGCAAACTTTTTGAACTTTGTGTAGTTACACCTTGGTCAAATACGATCGCTGGTGAAAAAAATTCAAAATGGCGAAAAACAACATGGCCGCCATACAAAAACTCAACAATGGATATCTCGAAAACTATTTACTTTAGGAGGGGTGTGCTCGAACCAATTTTGTAAAGGAAACCAAAGAGCAACTGCCTGGTGAAAAAAAATTCAAGATGGCGGATTCAAAATGGCGGTCGATATAATTTGTTTACCGATCCGGGGATAAAAATGATGTATGGGGGGTTTCATCCAAATGATTCCCTGTGTACGGGAATACTCTAAAAACTTCAAAATGGTGGAAAACAACATGGCCGCCGTACAAAACATTCAATTCAACAAAGAATATCTCGAAAACTATTTGCAATAGGAGGGGGGTGCTCGAACAAATATTGTGAAGGGCAATGAGGAGCAATTGCCTTGTGGAAAAAATCCAAGATGGCGGATTCAAAACGGTGGTCGAAAATATTTGTTCACTGATTCGCCTTAAATTTTGCGACCGGGGGTTTTCGGGGTCACTGATCTTAATTATTCAGTCGATTTTTCGATTTTCCAAAATTTCAAGATGGCCGCCATAGTAATATTTTATTAAAGGTTCTCCCAAGAGCCTCTGGGGGTGAAAGTAATGTATAGGGAGTTTAATTAAAATGATTGTTTGAGTATGGAGAACCTGATAGATATTCAAAATCTGCTGCTCATCAGGCAGTTAGTGTGGAGCCCGCCTAATCTGTGGCATTTTGAGGCATATTTTTTTCGCGTTTTGAACTGACACCTTGGTCAAAATCGATCGCCAGTGGAAAAAAATCAATAAGGCGGAAAACAACATGGCTGCCATACAAATATTGAACGAAGGATATCTCGAAAACTATTTACTATAGGAGGGGGTTGCTCGAATAAATATTGTAAAAGGCAATGAGGAGCAACTGCCTGATGAAAAATAAATTCAAGATGGCGGATTCAAAATGTCGGTTGAAAACATTTGCCGATCCGTCTGAAGTTTTGCTTTCTTGGGTTTTCAGGGTCACTGATACGGTATATTGAGTAGAATTCCCAAAATTTCAAAATGGCCGCCATTGTAAAGATTGTAGCATTTTAATCTCCTAGAGGAGTCTCCAGGGGTGAAAATGATGTATAGGGGGTTTTGATCGAAATAGTGCTGTGAGTAGTAGAAAACTGCATGATATTCAAAATGGCAGAAAACAACATGGCCGCCATACAAAACATTCAATTCCACGAAGGATATCTTGAAAACGATTTGATATAGGAGGGGGGCGCTCAAACAAATATTGTAAAGGGCGATGATATTTGGTAGAAAAAAAGTCAAGATGGCGGATTCAAAATGGCGGTTAAATATTTTAATATTTGTTCACCGATCCGGCTGAGAATTTTCATCCGGGGGTTTTATGGTTCGCTTACAATAAATATTGAGTCGATTTATTGATTTTCCAAAATTCCAATATGGCCGCCATAGTGATGTATTATTGGAGCCTATTGTTCTCTCAGAAGAAGTCTCCGTGGGTGAAAATAATATATGGGGGGTTTTATCGAAATAGTCCCGTAAGTCCGAATGAAACTTTGCATCCGGGGGTTTACGAGGTCGCTGATACTGAATATAAAGTAGGTTTTTCGATTTTCCAAAAATTCAAGAATACCGCTATAGTGATATTTTTTAATGCTTATTAATTTCCCAGTAGCATCTGGGGCTAAAAATAATGTATAAGGTTTGATCATAATGGTCTCGTAAGTATGGGAAAACTACCAAATCTTCGAAAACTGCTCCTCATCAGGGAGTCAGGGTGCAGCCCGCCTAAACCATGGCACTTTGAAGCAAGCTTTTTGTACTTTGTGTAGCTACACCCTGGTCAAATTCGAGCGCCGGTGAAAAAAAATTGAAAATGGTGGAAAACAACATGGCCGCCACCAAAGAGCAACCGCTTGGCAAAAAAACAAATTCAAGATGGCGGATTAAAATGGCGGTCGAAAATATTTGTTTACCGATCCACCTGAAACTTTGCATCCGGGGGTTTTCGGGGTCGCTGATACTAAATATTGAGTCGATTTTTTGATGTTCCAAAATTTCAAATTAGCGATGTTTCCATTCCATCGGGCCCGTCCAACATCGTATTTCCTTACTTTCACATGCAAGCCTCGCTAGCCGGAAATAAAGTCGCGACCTTGACAACCTTGAGCGGCCGACAGTCAAATCCCTTAATTTTCTTCTACTGGAAACCCCCATAGCTAATAAGATATTTTAAAATCTGGCAAATGGTTTGGCAAAATTGTTTACATAATGCACATAATAAAATTACAAAAAAAACCACGCGAGCTGCTTATGCAGCGAGCGAAATACTTAAACTCTAGTTAATTTATATAGAGCGAAAAGGATGTACCGTTCACATTTGCGTAAGCTGTCAGTATTAAAAATTAAAATCCTACAAAAATGGATCTACAATAATTTGGAGATGCTCATTTTTATTAAAAACGAAAATGGAAGTGTTACGGTCCAAGTGAGTTCATGTTATTATAATATTCTAGTTTATATTTATTTCACTTACATAGTCTTAATAATTATTTCACGGTAAATACATTTTAAAAACGAAAACACACTCTTCTCTCGCCGATTATGGAAAAAACAAAATAGCATTGAGTATTTTAAATTTTAAGAAAAAAGTAACAGAACCTAGTTAACCAATAGCAAGATTGTATAAAAAAGCATTTAAAAAAAATTAAGGATGACGTTATTGACTGTATCATTCCAGTTAAAAATGTGCCAGAATTTAGCAGCGTACAAAATAGTTCATACAACATGCATCATAGATCTACAAAAGTTAACAAGACAGTTTTTACATTTTATCGAGGATGTACACATACTAGTCAACTTATATTCATTTGTACTCGCAGATTATTAAAATGAGGGAAACCGAATATTAATTTTCTGCTCCAATGACGCAAAGAACAGAATCTCGGAATTTTCGTTTTTTTGGCGACGCTACATTTTCTGTTTGCCCACAACCCTTTACTCAATTGTATAGCGTCCACCAGTAGTACGGCTAAAACTACCAAAGTCTGGCCATTAATTTTCGCACTCCTAATGAAAAAATACAAAGAACTTACGAAATTATGTTTCAATAAATAAATGCCCAAATCAAAAACATAAGAAGCATTCGAATGCAACTTGTAAACAAATACATTACATTAAAGTTCACCGTGGAAAAATTGCGTTAAAAAACTATGAACATTTTGTTCGAATTTTTAACTTTGAAATATCTCATACATGAATTAAATTATCTTTGTTCGTAATGTTATACGATTTTCGGATTCAGTTTTAAAAAAAAAGATTTATTTCACAAAAGATTATAATATAATAAAAAGAACTCAAAGAACATAAAATGAAATTATTATGTGGCAAGTGTTACCGGTCTGGAAGCTAGAGTCGAACTGTCACTTAGAACAAACTCTTTGCCTCGAACTCGAATATGAACGAAGAAGGCGATGTACCACCTACTATACCGTGGTGCGGTAAGCCCATGCCGGAAATCTCCATAACACAGCGGGAGGTCAGGCGGGCGTTGCTTTCTCTAGACGTTCATAAGTCGAGTGGGCCAGAAAGTATACCAGCAGTGGTGCTTTAGCAGTGTGCTCCTGAGTTATGTCCTGTACTCACGCGCCTCTTCGCGCTTTCCTACCACACTAGGCAATTTCCGTCTTCATGGAAGACTGCGAATGTGCACCCGGTGCCCAAAAAGGGCGATAGATCAGATCCATCGAATTACAGGCCTATCGCTATTACCTCTCTCCTCTCTAAGGTGATGGAGCGTGTGATCAACACACAGCTTCTAAGATACCTAGAAGTACACGATCTGGTCAGTGACCGTCAATATGGCTTTCGCCACGGTCGCTCGACTGGTGACCTTCTAGTGTATCTCACACACCGATGGGCACTAGCCATTGAGAGTCAGGGGGAGGCATTGGCATGTAGCCTGGACATAGCGAAGGCGTTCGATCGGGTCTGGCACCGCGGTCTTCTATCGAAGTTGCCATCTTACGGAGTGCCCGAGGGTTTGTGCAAATGGGTGGCTAGCTTTTTGTCCGGCAGACGCATACGAACCGTAGTTGACGGTAGTTGCTCTGATAGCATGGACATTAATGCTGGTGTCCCGCAAGGCTCTGTGCTGTCTCCTACGCTGTTTCTACTGCATATCAATGACATGTTGGACATCAACAACATACATTGCTATGCAGATGACAGTACTGGTGACGCTTTTTACACGGGTCGTGCAAACATCCCTCGTTCCATTGTGGAGGAAAACCGCGGAGAACTTGTGTCTCAAATCGAGACCACACTGTCCCAGGTCTCTGACTGGGAACGGGTAAACTTGGTCCGATTCAACCCTACAAAGACGCAAGTGTGCGCGTTCACCGCTAAGAAAACTCCATTCACTGTGGTCCCACAATTCCAGAACACTCCATCTCCATCTCCAAGAGCATTGGGATCCTTGGTGTCGACATCTCCAGCGATGTTCAGTTCCGAGATCATTTACAAGATAAGGTGAAGATGGCGTCCAAAAAACTTGGTGTACTCAACAGAGCGAAGCAGTGCTTCACGTCGGGGCAAAGGTTGTTACTTTACAAGTCGCAAGTTCGGCCCCATATGGAGTACTGCTGCCATTTCTGGGCAGGTGCACCCGGATACCAGCTTGGCCCTTTTGACTCGGTTCAACGACGGGCTGTAAGAATTGTCGACGATTCCAAACTCACTTGCGGTATCGAGCCCTTAAGTCTGAGGAGAGACTTTGCCTCACTGTGTGTGTTCTACCGCTTGTACAATGGGTTTTGTTATGAGGAATTGTTCGAAATGATGCCCACGGCTACTTTCTACCATCGCACCGCTCGCCATCGGCAGGGAATTCATTCTCACACTTTGAACCTAAATGGTCGCGTACAGTGCGGTTTCAGAGAAACTTCCTCCCGCGAACGCTTAAGTTGTGGAATGAGCTCCCTGCCAAGGTTTTCTGCAAGGACTACAGTATGGAGTTCTTCAAGAAAGAAGTTATTAGATTTATGAAGGGTCGGCTACGCGCAAGTTATACCCCTGGTGTTGCAAGCGTCAAATTGAAAGTGGGGGTATTTTTCTGGAATTTAATTCAATTGCAACAAGAGTCGTTTATGATGTTAAAGTTGACCTTAACTGGTTGAAAATTAATGACCTTTGTATATTTAGGTACTAATTTCAGGTATTTAAAATAGGCTATATAAGTAGCAGGGAGGTTCAGTATACCTGAACCATTAACAGCAATTTCGTTAGTGCCAGTTTTATGACAGTCAATGGATAGTTTTGATTTTTCGCTAATGACGTAAAGCCACTTTTTATTTAGTAAAGTTTGCCAAATTTGAATATTACCCTTAAAGAATTTTGTTTCACATACAGATGGTACAGAATTTAATGCTTTGAATATCATTTCCGATTTCGCAGATCGGGATTGTAGAACTTGGGTAGGTGTCTAAAGACTAACATATATAAAATCGGTTTTATAAAATTTTGCAGTTATTTAAACTATTAAACTTACAATAAAAGGACTTATCTCTAGTTATCCCTATGTATTTATTTAGAACCTAAATGGTTGCGTACAGTGCGGTTTCAGAGAAACTTCCTCCCGCGAACGCTTAAGTTGTGGAATGAGCTCCCTGCCAAGGTATTCTGCAAGGACTACAGTATGGAGTTCTTCAAGAAAGAAGTTATTAGATTTCTGAAGGGTCGGCAACGTGCAAGTGATACCCCTGGTGTTGCAAGCGTCCATAGGCTACGGTGACCGCTTACCATCAGGCGGGCCGTAAGCTTGTTTGCCACCTTAGTGGTATTAAAAAAAAAAAATGTATTTAGTTGAAGGTATAATGGTGGTATATATGGTTTTTTCTTTTGGAAATGTAGCTGGAAAAGGTACACAATTATAAAAATCATATTCTGCAGGAGACACTAGTGGCATATTCATTACAAAAACAATTTTATCATCACTGTTATAACTAGACAATGTGGATATATTAAGTAACAAGTGTATATTTTCTAAAGATAGACTTAAGATTCTAGGATTCTAGCTTGCGGCCTTGGGATGTTTGAATTGTAGTTGTTTTGAAAGTTACCTCTTTGTTGAGGTTGATGAAGTTGTATGGTTTTAAATCGGTTGTTGTATTCGCGTTTCTTACAATTTTCTATCGTGTGACCTTGATTTTTGCAATATAGACAAAATGCGGAATTTTGGTTTGGCATTTGAGGCTTGTTATTCATGTGATGTATAACTGGTCTAAATGGGTTATTGGGTTTTGCAGGTCGCGTGGTGCTGCTGAGAGATTTCTGGCCATATTACGCTTGTACATCAGCATCTGTATCTTCTCTTCATATTTGGCTAAGTTAATGGCTTCGTTTAAATTGCTAGGCGATTTACCTTGGACTTAGGTAAAAACGTATGAAGGGCCAGATCTTCCATTGAAGCAATCCGGCCGGCTAGTTCGGATTTCTTTTTACTAGGTGACCTCCATTAAGAGCTGAGATAGCCAGGTTTCTAGACGGAATGAGTACTGAGTAACCGTTTCATTCAATGATTGATGACATTCCTGCAAATCAGTTAACAAATGTGCGTAATGTTTTCTTTTCTTAAACTGTGTTTGAAGAAAGTCACTGTGCTGATCCCAGTCATCGTATTCTTTTACTGCTACAGCTGCTTCCGCTTTTCCTTCTAATTGTGAAATTATGGAAATTATGTATTTAAATAAAATTGATTTTTGTGTGTCAGATGCCAATCATATGGCGTTTTCACAGTTTGCTAAAAATGATTTTAATTTATCGCCAGAGCCGTCAAATGGTTTGATGAATTTATAGAGGGCTCCAATTTGTACAATTTATCCTCTTTCAGATTTCGTTGAACCATCTTTACTGGCCATAGTTATATATAAAATAGAACCACTTAAAATAAATAATTAAATCAAATATTATCTTTAGTAAAAGTTGTAACTGTTATGATTCGGTGTAATAGGCGGCCCGCTAAGTAACACGATGCGCAGCCCTACACTATTGATAAAGCACAGGCGCAATGAGAATTGACTGTACAACGACAATGACACAAATTATTAACAAAACAAAATACACGGATAGTTATTATGTTAAAATATATGTAAGTATATAAGATTTAGAACACTGAAACTTGTTAAATCTCTTGAGCGCTACGTAAAATACTGCACTTTGATATTTTTGTGTATGATTTTTCACTATCACTCTGTTTTAGTACAAAAAAGGTTTACACTTACAAGATTACGCAGAGGTAGAAGCAAGGAAACATACTCAGGAACTGATCAGCGTGAGTAGCCCAGTCACGCCTAAATGTAGACGATGCCGCTTCTCGGGAAGTTGACAACTTTTCAGGAGTAACACGATGTTAATCTTTCAGGAATGTCTGGTAATTTTCAGGGATGAGATGATATATTTATTTATTTATTTTTAGGAACTAGACGGTTTTCTTTTCAGATTTTAGACAGTTTTCTTTCAGGAATAATATGATATATTTTATTTTCAGGAACTTGGCGACTTTTCTTTTCAGGAACGTGACGATTTTTCTTTTCAGGAACTTGGTAATTTTCTTTTCAGGGACGACAGGTCTTAATTTCCAGGAACGAGACGATTTTGAGGAGCGAGATGAAATAGAACAAGATCTAAAGTTTTATATTTAGAGATCGCCCCGAGTTCAACACTAATATGGATAACACTTACACACTTGAGTTCCACTGATTTTCACTCTATTTTTTATTTACGAAACGGAGACGGACCGAGGATACTTTGTATCCCTCAACGGTGCCATCAAATTTGTTATACGATTTTCGGATTCAGAGTTTTAAAAAAAAAGATTTATTTAACAAAAGAATATAATATAATAAAAAGAACTCAAAATACATAAAATGAAATTATTATGTGGCAAGTGTTACCGATCTGGAAGCTAGAGTCGAACTGTCACTTAGAAGAAAGAGAATCCTATCCATGACAAAAGTGCTGACGCGGAAATAGGGTGTTACAGGGAGTATATATAACAGTACGCAAGTCACTAGAGAACGGCTGGACGGATTTATAGGAATAGTTACTGAGATATACCTCATTATATTCTAACAACTAAAGTAGATAGTGTGATCCACAGATGGGTTAAAGAGAGGTAGGGCACTGCAAGTACTCGCTCGAATAAGCCACCCGAACAACTAAAGCAGGGCATTGCGAGTACTTGCTCGAATGAGCGGCCCGAACAGGGGAAGTACCTCCACCTTACAGAAAACCGCGGCCATAATAACATTAACGTTGAGTAGTGTTGTGTTCCTGGCGGTAAGTAAGGTTGCCAGAGCTCTTTGAGGATTCACTGCGCGGACAGCGGAGGACCGGCGGTGCTTGTTGCTGTCATGCTCGGCGTAGACGCGGCGTTCTGGTTCGGCGGTCAAGGAGATCTGATGAAACGGCTGACCGCTGGCCGCCCGCAGGTTGAACGGGATCCCCAACCCAGGGATCAATAATCTCCGTCCTGGGAGGCTGATTCGCCAGCCTGTGTAAAGTATCTGAAGTGGTAGTCGTACCGGAGAAGGAGACCGGAGTGGACCCGTCTACTACAACAGAGGGGGATCATTGGCCGTTCCGCCCGCCGTGCTAGCAACCGTATCATCTGTGGCGAGCTTCGGCAGACTTAGAACCGCACCTTTTGTCCTCTATGCTGTCTGTGCAGTGAATCCTCATCCTTAGTCTTAGTAAATTTTTTATATATAATGGCCATGAGAGCGAAAAAGAAAAACGGCTACTACATATAATGTGGATTTTTGCAGCATCAGGGATATTCACGCAAATCTTAACGCAGTCCACCACCATCTCGAGACTGCGCAGCCGACCATTCTTTTGTCTGGAGACGCAGATGCAGGATATCTGCCACCCGACACATCATACCTTCGCTATCCCGGCTACAAACTCGAACACGGTTTTATGAGTCGTGCCGGTGTATGTATGTTCGTCCGGGAGGATATCTGCTGTCGCTGCCTTCATAGCCTTGAAGACAGGGACCTGTCGATATTGGGAGTGCGCGTAGATTACGGCGGCCACACTCATATCTTTGCGTGCCTGTACAGGTCTCATAGCGGTGACACGGACGTAACTCGACTCTTCACGCACCTGAGTTTGACGACTGACAAAGTGCTAGAGCAATATCCCACAACAGAACTAGTTATTTTGAGAGACTTTAACGCCCACCATCGTGAGTGGCTCGTTTCTCGAACCTATAACTATGCTGGGAAATCTGCTCATGAATTTACTTTGACCTATGGATTCTCTCAGCTGGTACTTCCCCTAACGAGAATACCAGATATAGAGGAACATACGAGCTCCTTACTGGACCTTCTGCTGACTACTACTCCGTCTTAGTCCTCTTGGGCCCTCGGACCACTGTCTCATTCGGACTCAAATGTCATGCTCACTACCCGATCCATCTGGGCCAACTAATTGACGTCGTGTGCGGCACTATGAGTCGGTAGACTGGGATGGATTGCGAGAATTTTATGCATCGTACCCGTGGAGGCAGATCTGCTTTAACTCATAAGATCCTGACGTCTGCGCAGCCGCAGTCACTGAAACAATCCTTGCTGGTATGGAATGCTTTATTCCTAACCCGCGAGTAGCTGCCGGCGACAAAAAACGACGGTTTAATAGGTCTTGCAGAAAAGCTAAAATTCTTAAGCAAACTGCATATGAGGCTTGGACCACGGCTCGTAATAATAAGGATCCGAATATTTCTGAGTTAAAACGCAAATTAAATGCTGCCTCGAGGTTCAGTAAGAAAGCAACTGCCAGAGCAAAATTCCAATTCATCGGCAAAATAGGTGGGCGACTTGCGAGCTATCCTTCTGGGAGTCGTGCTTTCTGGTCGCTTGCCCACTGCAAAAGACCGATGGTGTATTGGCCCATAGTGCTAAAGAGAAAGCCAATCTACTGGGCAGTCTCTGCCTCGAACTCGAACATGAACGATGAAGGCGCTGTACCACCTACTATTCCGTGGTGCGGTAAGACCATGCCGGAAATCTCCAAAACGCAGCGGGAAGTCCGGCGGGCGTTGCTTTCTCTAGACGTTCATAAGTCGAGTGGGCCAAACGGTATACCAGCAGTGGTGCTTAAGCAGTGTGCCCCTGAGTTATGTCCTGTACTCACGCGCCTCTTCGCTCTTTCCTACCACAATAGGCAATTTCCGTCTTCATGGAAGACTGCGAATGTGCACCCGGTGCCCAAAAAGGGCGATAGATCAGATCCATCGAATTACAGGCCTATCGCTATTACCTCTCTACTCTCCAACGTGATGGAGCGTGAGATCAACGCACAGCTTCTAAGATACCTAGAAGTACACGAACTGGTCAGTGACCGTCAATATGGCTTTCGCCACGTTCGCTCGACTGGTGACCTTCTAGTGTTTCTCACACACCGATGGGCACTAGCCATTGAGAGTCAGGGGGAGGCATTGGCATGTAGCCTGGACATAGCGAAGGCGTTCGATCGGGTCTGGCACCGCGGTCTTCTATCGAAGTTGCCATCTTACGGAGTGCCCGAGGGTTTGTGCAAATGGGTGGCTAGCTTTTTGTCCGGCAGACGCATACGAACCGTAGTTGACGGTAGTTGCTCTGATAGTATGGATATTAATGCTCGTGTCCCGCAAGGCTCTGTGCTGTCTCCTACGCTATTTCTACTGCATATCAATAACATGGTGGACATCAACAACATACATTGCTATGCAGATGACAGTACTGGAGACGCTTTTTACACGGGTCGTGCAAACATCCCTCGTTCCGTTGTGGAGGAAAACCGCGGATAACTTTTGTCTCAAATCGAGACCACACTGTCCAAGGTCTCTGACTGGGGACGAGTCTTGGTCCGATTAAACCCTACAAAGACACAAGTGTACGCGTTCACCGCTAAGAAAATTCCATTCACTGTAGTCCCACAATTCCAGAACACTCCCCTCTCCATCTCCAAGAGCATTGGGATCCTTGGTGTCGACATCTCCAACGATGTTCAGTTCCGAGATCATTTACAAGATAAGGTGAAGCTGGCGTCCAAAAAACTTGGTTTGCTCAACAGAGCGAAGCAGTACTCCACGTCGTGGCAAATGTTGTTACTTAACAAGTCGCAAGTTCGGCCCCATATGGAGCACTACTGCCATCTCTGGGCGGGTGCACCCGGATACCAGCTTGGCCCTTTTGCTTGGTTCAACGACGGGCTGTAAGAATTGTCGACGATTCCAAACTCAGTTGCGGTATCGAGCCCTTAAGTCTGAGGAGAGACTATGCGTCCCTGTGTATGTTCTACCGCTTGTACAATGGGTTGTGTTCTGAGGAATTGTTCGAAATGATGCCCACGGCTACTTTCTACCATCGCACCGCTCACCACCGGCAGGGAATTCATTCTCACACCTTAGAACCTAAATGGTCGCGTACAGTGCGGTTTCAGAGAAACTTGACAACGGAATGAGCTCCCTGCCAAGGTTTTCTGCAAGGACTACAGTATGGAGTTCTTCAAGAAAGAAGTTATTAGATTTCTGAAGGGTCGACAACGCGCAAGTAATGCCCCTGGTGTTGCAAGCGTCCATAGGCTACGGTGATCGCTTACCATCAGGCGGACCGTAAGATTGTGGTATTTAAAAAAAAAAAAAAAATTACGCGTTAAATAAAACACTACTGAAATCCATTATTTTAGGCGTGCTATAATGGATTTTTTTTTTTTAAATTTTTAAGGCTTGCACTTTCCACCATAGAGTTTAGGGGTTTTTTGATGTTTCAAAAAATCAACTATTTTATAAATATGCGCGCTCCATAAGTTATGGAAAGGTATTCTGGTGCAGTAATCAGCGATTAAGTTGTGTTCTCCTTTTATGTACACGATGTTATAATCATAACTACCTTTTCGTAATGCCCACCTGAGTGAGTCTACTATTGAGAATTTCAGGAAAGTTACGTTGAGGGCCTAACAAACGGAGTCACTAACAACGGACAAGAGTCTTGTGATGTGTCACTTGGTTAAATTTTGTGCCACGTAGATACTGGTCAAATTCGCGGATTCCAAAAATAAAGCTAGAGCATCTCGACTAATGATAGAATATTTACTCTCGGCTGGTTTCAATTTTCTAGAAACCGAATGCAATTGGTTGTTCAAGATTATTATGTTTATGATATAGGACTAAAACTACCCCTTTTTCTGGCCTCTGATTGGGAGAGGTCGATTTATTTGCATCGTACGCTATTAAAGGGTTTAAGCTTTTAATAAGGCGCTTGGTCTTTTCGAGTATCATATTCTCTTTCTCAGTCCATTGCTATTTGTGATTTTTTTGGGGTAAGAAGTGCGGTCAGCACAGGTGCTATGTTAATGGGGTGTGAAACGTTAACAAGGCCTAGGAATGGCCTGCAATGAATCGCATCAATTTTAGAATTTGCTGGTCGCACCCAAAGCTCGTCAATAATATGACCTAAGTACTAATTTTTTGTTTCTAAGAAGGTATTTTTCTTCAAGTTGACCTTTAATCCTGCTAATTTTAGCTTTTGAATACTGCCTGAAATTTATTTAGGTGTTTTGTATCGCATTTTCCCGTGACGGAAATGACATCAAAGTAAACAGCTACTCCAGGCTTTTTTGCAATGATATTTTTTTTGTTCGATGATAATCGCCATCTTGGTATTATTTTTATTTCTTTACTTCTCCGTAAATTAGCATTGGTCATGGAATGTAGGTAAATTGTCTATTTTTATTTTCCAGGCATTTATATATTTTAAGGATAGAATAGAATGATGGAAGGAAGCTATAGCATGCAGTAACATACCCCCCACTTGAAATCTGTCTAGGATTTCACAAACAATTTAATTAGAGAAAAGACTAAACAAGAATGTCCTTTGGTAACTTACGTAGTTAATTGTAATTAAATAATAAAATTGCCTAATTATGTTTATATATATTTTGAATCGTTAAAGTTTGAAGGTTTAAAATATTTGATTTGAGTTTTGAATTGGCAAAGAACACACTTTTGAAACTGATCTGTGGAACATACCATTTGAAGTGCAAATTGTGACAACACGTACCACGCCGTCGGTTCCAGGGTGGATTTCGCCCGCCTGAAACACGTTGTAATCGTGAAAGTGATGAATTCTTTTCCATAAGCTTGTCCACAGTATTATTTGATTTTGTGTGATCATTCGTAGTCGCTTTAGGCTTTAGTTCTACTAGGAAGGTTACTAGGTAATTCCAATTCACGTTGAATGGGCCAAGTTGAATTTGCTTCTTACAGCGGTCCATACCAACAAGAGCTGGTATTCAAAAGTTGTGAACATGTTAGCCCCCTACTATTATGGTCTGCAGGGTTTTCTACAGTAGCCACATGGTGCCAGTTTTGTACACTTATCTCGTCAATGATTTTTACAACGCGATGGAAAACGAATGTTATAAGATTATGAGGAGGCGTATGAAGCCAGGCTAAAACGGTGCTGCTGTCTGTGAATGCAAAAACGTCTGTGATTTTAATTTTAGACTCAAGTAGCTTATGCATATGTTTAAGGACTAGAGCTAGCAGTACCGCACCACAAAGGCCCTAACGGTTTACTGTCAGTGGTTTTAACGGAGCAACTTTCGACTTAGCAATTAATAAGTTTGCTTTTATACAGTTTCCGCTTATAGCTCGTAAGTATACACAGCAACCTAAGCTTTAGTGGATCCATCACAAAATCCAATTAATTCAAATGTGTTGCATTTAGAAGAGCACCTAAACGAGGTAGTTGAACTTTCTTTATATGAATCATTTCCGATATGAAGTTTTGCCATTACTGAGCAACTTCTGCTGAAACTATTTCATCCCAGCCTATCTGATGGCGCCAGAGATCTTGCATGATTAATTTTCAAATTAATCATCATAAATTCAAAACTAAGGCTACTGGAGCCAGCCATCCTAGTAGGTCATAAATGCGAGCCACGTTCGATAAAATAGCACGCTTGGTCAAATTAGGATTAAAATCAGAAATAGAATACGTGGATATATAATTACTGGGATCCCACTGCAAACCAAGAATCTTAACTGTAAATTGATTTACTTCGTCATTAAAAGATTTTGGAACTTGAACGTGTTCTGAAGGAAGCTCTGCTAAAAATTCAAGAGAATTACTGCTCCATTTGCGGAGTTCGAATTTTGCACAAGTTAAAAGATTAATTAAATCGTTTTTGAGTGCAGTGGCAGCTTCAACAGATGACTCACCTGCGGTAATGTCATCCATAAATGTATCGTGAAGAAAGGCATCTGCTGCGCGTGGCCACTGTGAGCCGTGATCCTTGGCAAGCTGGTGCAGTGTTCGTATAGCCAGATAAGGTGAACTGCAAATGCCGTATGTTAAGGTAGTCAGTTCAAACTCCTGCACGGGGGCGTTAAACGACTCTCGCCATAGTATATGCTGCCAGCAACGGTCCTCAGCACGTAAGTCTATGTTTCGATACATTTTACTTATATCAGCAGTGAAAGCTATGACATGAAGGCGAAACTTTGTAATGATGTCCACAATATCTACTCTGAGCTTTGTTGACATGCTTTCAACAGAAAGATGAGGAATGAAGCATCCAGCGGTTGTATTTGAAGGTTCAACCGGCTGCATGTGGCCTAGCGACTCGTATTCTTGTATAAATTTTACATAGCTTTCTTTGAATCCTTTATTACGTACCAGGGCTTACATTTAAATGAGATAAAGCCTGCTCGTAAGAATTACCAAGTTTGTGAGACGAATCCTTTAATAGCATTGGAACAATATAACGACCATCGGATTTTCGCGATAAAAGTTTAGTATATTTTTATTGTCTGGGTTTGAAATATTGGCTGTTGGTGGCTCTTCGACCTCCCAAAGTGTGTGACTACTGCGTCTAAGTTTGATGTAGAAGCAACAAGGGAAGAGCCTACTGTGGAATAATTGAAGTCCGATTCAAGTTTGCCAGTAATAACCCCGCCGAACACGCTGTGTAACGCTGCAGGGAGACCTGAGCCTGTTTTCAGGCGTTGCCCGTCATATATTTCATGAAAAATTCCGCACCGATGAACATTTCTATGTCTGACGGTTTGTCAAAACGTTCGTCCGCTATAGTCAGATGTTTAAAAGCCTCGCGTACTTTTGAGGATATTTCTCAACTGTAGGCATTTGACTAGTTATTTTTTTCATTAAAATAGGACAGATACTGAAGTACGGGTCATCTGAGTCGCGAGGTTGAATAACGGACGAAGTTTACCTGGTCTTGTACAACGCTTTGACCTAGACAGCGACGTATAGGTAGGCCTAGACGTTGAGCACATGACATCGTTATAAAAAAATCCTGAGCTGCACCGTCAATCAGGGCCTTAACTAAAATCGAAAGGGGCGGAGGCGGTAGCAGCTCGCACTAGTACTATAGCCGTGCCGAGTAGGACGAGCGAACGGCCGCGCTCTACGAGTGCGCTGCTTGCAGCAGCGGCGTCCGGAGGCTTGGCATCGATATTGCAGTCTCTGTCTGCAGAAGCGCTCACGGTGCTTGAGCTATGGGCAGCACGCGCCCCATTCACGTATCGGTATGCAACATTGTGTGATGGCGTGCCCCGCAGGTCATGCAATTAGATTTAGAATAGCATTTAGTAATACTATGGTTTTTACGTAAACAGTTTTCACATATGTTTTTAGATGTCTAATTTTAGCCTTTCAGTTTGATTTAAAATTTCTTAGGTGGGACATTTATATATCGAATGCTCCAGACCGCAACATATACATTCATTTTGTTTGTATATTGAAGATAAACTGGTATTCACAGCGAATAAAGCAGATTGATTATATGTCGTCAGGTCCATGGAAAACTTGCGAATCTGCCATTTTCGCAAAAACACGTTTTTGGTGTAAAAGTGCTTTAAATATTGTGACACACACTGTGACAAACTTGCCAATCTCTATCTTTAAAGGTTCATAAGATAGGTAACCACGTTACGATGCGAATTTGCAAATTTGAAATAACACCCTTTAGCAAACTTACGAAAGTATCTTACGTTACTTTTACGTTGACTATTAATATACAATACATTTATTTTAACTATGTTAAACTTGTGAATCTAGTCATATTGGCAAATTCACTGTAGTACCAAAATTAAATGTAAGGTGTGGAGACAATGATAGACATGCGAATTTGGAAAATTCGTAACTTTACTATTGTGCTCTACAGCTTTTTTACCATTTTGTTTTAGTTTTTATTAGCGAAATTGTCGAATTCATTAGTTCACCGTAGGCTGAATCGAGGTATTCCTGTGCCTTTTTTAAGTTAAAAAAATTGGCCAAGTGCGAGTCGGACTCGCGCATAAAGGGTTCCGTACCATTATCAATAAAAACGGCAAAAAAAAAACACGTTTTTTATATGGGAGCCCCGCTTAAATAAATGTTTTATTTTAATTTAATTTTTTTTTTAAAGAGACTATATAACTAAATATTCTGTGAATATTTCAAGCGTCTAATTGTTGCCGTTATCAATATCACGTTTGTTGTATGGGAGCTCCCTTAAATATATTAGGTCCTTACATATGAAATTGATGTTTTACAGAACAGGCCCCATTTTTAAAAACTCCGGCGTTTCCGGTTTTCCGGTTAAGAATTCCGAATTCAAATTTATTTCAATTTTAAGCTTGTCTATTTGTGTTTCGAATGTTTGAATGAATTCAATTTTGCTTTGACATCGTACTGTGCTCAATATGGAAAAAATAAAATATAGCATTATTTTCGAATACGAATTCCATCGTGGCACTAGCGCTGCAAAAACAGCTCGAAGGATTAATGATGTGTACGAAGAAGCCATTGTAAAAGAAAACACAGTACGGTTTTGGTTCCAACGCCATCGTTCTGGAAATTTTGACCTCCAGAACAAACCTCGTTGACGGCCGGAGACCCTAGTTGTCAATGAGGAATTGAAACTGATTGTGGAATCAGGTCCATCTCAAACCACGTCAAAGTTAGCTGCAGGCTTCGTTGTGAGTGATAAAACCATTTTGAAACATTTGAATCAAATTGGAAAAGTGAAAAAGCTTGAAAAATGGGTACCACATGAACTAAGTGAAGCAAACCAACAAACACGCGTCGACTGCTGCGTCAATATGGAAAAAATAAAATATAGCATTATTTTCGAATACGAATTCCATCGTGGCACTAGCGCTGCAAAAACAGCTCGAAGGATTAATGATGTGTACGAAGAAGCCATTGTAAAAGAAAACACAGTACGGTTTTGGTTCCAACGCCATCGTTCTGGAAATTTTGACCTCCAGAACAAACCTCGTTGACGGCCGGAGACCCTAGTTGTCAATGAGGAATTGAAACTGATTGTGGAATCAGGTCCATCTCAAACCACGTCAAAGTTAGCTGCAGGCTTCGTTGTGAGTGATAAAACCATTTTGAAACATTTGAATCAAATTGGAAAAGTGAAAAAGCTTGAAAAATGGGTACCACATGAACTAAGTGAAGCAAACCAACAAACACGCGTCGACTGCTGCGTCAACCGTCACAATAACGAGGGGATTTTGAATCGTATCATTACTTGTGATGAACAATGGATGCTATACGATGATCGAAAACGCTCATCACAGTGGTTAAATCTAGGAGATACCGGCTAAATCCTGCTCCAAGCGAAAGTTGACTCTAAAAAAGGCACTGGTTAGTGTCTGGTGGACCAGCGTTGGTGTCAGCCACTGCAGCTTTCTAAGATCTGGTCAGACGATTACGGCAGAAATTTATTGCCGACAATTATTGGAAACCATGATGGAAAAGCTAGCCGTTACACAGCCGAGATTGGTCAACCGCTCTAGCACACTGCTGTTTCAGGACAACGCTAGACCACACACTGCACAACAGACGGTGGCGAAACTAGAAGAGCTAGGATTGGATTATCTACGTCACGTCTACAAGTGATTACCACTTTTTACGGAATTTGGATATTATTTAATCAGAAAAAAATTCAATTCAGATTAGGCAGTTTTCAGCAAAGGAATCAATGAACTCCCTATAAAATGGCAAAATAGCATAGATCACAATGGTACCTACTTTGATTTAAATAAAAAAATGTAGTTTTGCTTTTTCGATATAAAACATCAAATTCATATGTAAGGACCTAATATTTATTTTATTCTGTTTTTTAGTATTTGATATTATAACGGCAACAGAAATACATCTTCTGTGAAAATTTCAACTGTGTAACTATCACGGTTCATGAGATACAGCTTGGTGACAGACGGACGGACAGCGAAGGGTTTGGGTACGAAACCTTAAAAACAGAAAAAAGAAACTAAATAGCGTGCAACGTTTGCAAAAGTAGATCCCTATATATTCTGAGAATAATAATTAGTAATTATTGTTTTCTTAACAATTAAAGCGTAATTATCAGTTTTATGTTCCTTTATTTTGTTTAATTTATTTTATTAATTTTCGTAAAATTTGCCATAATAACATTGATAATTACTTGTTTCTTGTTTTTTTTACTTAGATCTACTGAATAAAATACACGGCTTATTTAGTTTTACTCATTCAGAAAAATAAATGTAGGGGGAAATGGGGCAGATTCATACAAGGGGCACCGTCATACACTAGATATATCTGAAGTTAGGCGGACATTAACAGAATAACTTATGCTTGTATGCGTAGCTTACGTATGTGTGAGGTTGCTCAAGGAGTTTGACAGCAGTCGGTGTGAAACGCGCGTCGGAGTGACACGGAATATGATTCGGCCAGGCGTAAGTAATTTTATAACCTCACTTTTAACGTGTTTTTTTAATAAAAGCTGCTTTCTAGATTATTCAGTTCTATTTTATTTTAAAGATAATAGGGTCAAGTTTGTAAATTAATCTGTAAATAATATTATATATGCGTGCCTTTTTTCCAGTAATATTTTGATTTCATTTTCTTGTGATGGGGTAGGTTCATACAGAAGTATACGGGGCACATTCATACGGTATGAATGTGCCTAATTTTTTTTTTATTTTAGTTTGTATAATTGAACTTAAACCATAATTTTGTTTTGCAGAACGATTATGGTCAGAACATAAAACAAAAAGGGAACTAGGAGTGGAGAGGTGGACAAAGAGGCAATGTTAAAAGCTATCGATGAAGTTTTGGGAAAGAAAGTCTCTTGATCATATGCTGAGCGTGGTGCTGTTTCTGCTCGAACACCTCCGACTTTGTGCAGAGATGTCTGGCCTACATTGATTTCACATCATCTTGCATCAACATTGATAGATCTTGATAACCCTGTACCATCTACTTCCAAAGTATTGAAGACGCAGAAATGATAAGGTCTTTCCCGAAGGTTCAGGGACGCACACAAACAAGAGAGGTCGATCACTAGGCAAATCGAGAATTTACACTGACACGCCCGAGAAGAATAGAATTGAAGAATTGCAAAATATCAAAGAAATGCAGAGATTGGAAAAAGAACGAAAAAGTAAAGCAGCAGAAATAAAGTTAGCGTTAAGTTTATTAAATAAAGACAATGTCAAATCAAGTAAATCAAAAAGAAAAAAACTAAAGAGATTGAAATAATTTGTAGTGACAGTGAAACAAGAAGTGATATCAGTCTAAGAGAAAATTTCGCTTCACTTTTCGACGTGCTTAAAGCAAACGAAGAAGACGAAGTGCCTGTTGACCCTGAAAATGTCAAAGATGCTTTGTGCTTATAAAATTTAAAAAAAGGAAACCATTATTTACTATTTCATCAAACACTAAAGTTTAACAGAAGCAATGGTTTCATTTTTGAGTAAGAAGCCAGGATCTTCAATGAATTTTGTCTTATAAGTATTATTTTGTCATAGAGACTAATATGGCTTTTGTATGCATGAATGTCGTATTTTTAATACTTCGATTTTGATAAATAAATTAACATCTCATGCACAACTTCTGTATTTTTTCACGTGTATGAGGGTGCCCCGCCTTTTATTTTTTTCTTTAAAGTGTTACAAAAAGCTGTACAAGTGTATTTACACAAATTTTAAGTTTTTAATATAAAGTCAGATAGTAAAACTATTGATTTTTATTGAATTGATAAAGATATCGGTACCTGAGAGCTTTCTATAAGGCAAAATATAAAACCCCACCTTCCCCTACGTTGTGACGTGTGAGTCTATAAGATTCGCAAGTTTTAGCTGGTGCGAAATCAATAAAAGACGCATCGTTTGGGTCTTAATACGCAAAATGTATATTCGTAAATTTGCCTTGGTTGAATAATCACTTTGTGAATCATTTTAGATGCTGAGACAAAGTTGCGAATGTGATTTATTTTAATGGAAGATTATTTAAAAATAATAATAATAATAGTACATAAAAAAAAGGAAAAAAAAAACCATTAAATATCCAACTCACATATGGGAGAAAATTTTTATTGTACTATTTGGTAATTAAAGGCGAAATGTATTTTTATTCCTCTGTAAAAAATGTAAATAGCAGATTCGCAAGTTTTCCATAAACCTGACGATGTACTGACGTATTTATTTTTATATAAGGCGTCACTAGTTCGAGTCCCGATCTTTTGATTAGCGTTGGGTAACAAAATTGATGACATTTTAGTGGAAATCGTCGTAGACGATTCACTTGCTTCTAATATTTTTACATAATTTTGTAAAAACGATAATAACTCGGTAAAGGTTGGTATTTCAGACATATTTTGTGTCTCAAAAACTTTACGAGTATCAGAATCTAAAGCGCGAGCGGCTAAATAAAAATGCAAATATTCTATTTTTACGGACTCGTGGAACATGTTTGTTAACTTTCGTAAATCGTTTAAGTTTCCAGATTTTAATATGGGATAATTATAAATTCTATTAATATTAGTTTTAGTTACAAACCCTTTTATTTTCAAAACGCGCAATAAAAGCATCAAATACAATCTGATTATTATCACTTGTCACGGGAATACCCTTAGCAATGGATAAGGCCGAACTTGAAAAGCAAGATAATAAATAATGAATCTTTTCAATTCAACTAATATTTTCATTTTGATGAACGGGTGCCACGAAGGTTTCATAGATCTGCCAATCTTCAATATTGCTGTCAAACTTTATTAATTCAATTTTTGGCAGACGTATTTGAGTACCAGTATTTGTGCGGGCGCCGAGCGCCTTAACAGCACCGTGTGCGCAGAACCTGCTGCCTTATTAACAATGAGTGAGCCCGCGCAAGCAGTTCGCGGTATTGCTCTAAACATCGAATTATGTACGGAAATCGTGTACTGACGGCTACGAAAACGCTCAGCGATCAGCTTTGTTCAAAAATTGACAATATTTTGTTGAAGTATAGCACTATCTCTTTCTGTCGTACACAAAATCGTATTACCCATCTCTACTGTTACGTTACATATCTGTGCATCATATTAAATGTTTTAACACAGGTTGAAAGTGTATTTTCAAAGTACAGAACTAGCACCATCTATTAGGCAGTAGCGGTATTAACCAAAAATGTTGTCAGCGTTGCTTCTTTTTGATTTTTCCCGTTAATGTTGGAATTTGTAAACTGTTATGATCGTTTTACACATAGTTTTTTTTTTATAAAACTAAAAGAACTTCATATTTTGATAAATTTGATATGTAATGTCTTTTTTTAAATGACTGTCATAAACAAACAATATTACATATTAATATTGTAGATATGTATTTAGAAACAATAAATTTTATATTTTACATTTTGGGGTATTATGAATTTTTTACATGTAAATGTACTTTTTTTACATTGAAATTGAAATCTTTAAAAGGTTATTTAGAAATTCAAAAAGTAATTTCCTGAAAATGTGCCGTAATATAAAAAGGCACATTGATTCGTCGTCTTGTTTTACTTTTTCTTTACCTAGTACCTACAAAGAAAATAATTACGAAATCCATGAAGAAGGTTGGTGTTATAGTAGATGTAGCAGGTGTTATTCTTTCAATCTAAAAACATAATCTTTGTGGCATCTTCCAAAACCACGTCGTACCTGAAGGATTAGGTCCTCCGGACAACAATAATTCCAATCGAAGGTATGTAAACAAATCTTAGTTATGGTCACGCTTTAAAGCCAATACCTACTCTAGATCCCTATATACGCTTCAAATACAAGTGATAAATAGGTAATCTCATGATTTTGTAGAATTAAAATAAGCCTGTCTCTATACTGCTGTTTATCTAATAGCAGTTTTATACTGAAATTGTATACTAAGCATTGTGAGCTACTCATCTGTAGTACTCACATAACATGATTCTTCGTACAGGGACTGACCTATTAAATATGATGCCAAAATATTTATCATAACTTAAGTTTGATTAAACCTAATATATATATAGTTGCACTTATTTGATTGACAAGTCTTGAGAATAATACCGCTGAATAATAGGTATTAAAATTGTATCTTTTAATATCTTGCCCACACTTAAAAGATACTTCATTATGTAATATATCCAGTAAAGAATAGTTTCTGTTTCTGAGTATGATGTGTAATGCATATTTTAGGACTTTGCACAAAAAGTCAGTACTAAGGATTTTTTTAAAAATCAATTCACCGATAACTTATAATTTTTCTTTTTTTTTTTGTAGCTTTAATTAAGTCAGAAGACTCAACTATTTGCCAATGTCAGTTAACACGAAATAAATAAGATGCTGGTGAACGGTTTCTATTGATGTCAATATTGAGCTTACTCAGTCTATGTACACTACAAAAACAAAAAACTACTAGGTAACTAAAAACAAAATTGAAATACATACGTATTTAAAAATATCATAACAATACATAAACATAGATACAAAACAATACATAAATTTCAAAGTCTAATATTATTAAATGACATGAATTTAGACAAAATTTTGATGACTTTAAGTGAATGTACATAAGTAAGGAGGCATTTAAGGTTAATAGGACGAGGGATATTACAGGGTAGTAATTCATACAATGATGATGACAGTTTTGGGCATATAATTTTTCTTGTTTCAGTATCAAAGAGATGATGTTGATGTTTTATTTCAGGTTGCCTGTCACTGTCAAAACCAGTGAAGTAATGTTATATTGTTTCAGTTATCTTGGAAATATCTTAAACTTGTTTAAGAAAGTGAACTGTAGATGCACTATTAGCAAAAGTCTTACAAAAGTCAAGTACTGAAAACATAAACAAAGGGTCATTGCTGCTTTAAATGGATCGAATATTGTAGCGGGATACCACAGTAGAATTAGATTAAGTACAAGAATTGAAATAATGTAATAAAAATTAAAAATTAAAATTCTTCTCAATTTATTTTGTGCTATCATTTAACTAAAACCTATCATTTCATAAATGTTCTATCATTAACAAAATGTCTTATGCATATCTTTTAAGTGAACAGCTGAACGATTTGATTATTTCCTTAACATTTCAGCCTTACAAACACTGCTAGATATAGGCATATCCCATGTATTTCTTAAACAAATCTGTCTGTACTACTTAAACTCATCTAGGACAATCCTCTAGTTTGTCAGTCCACCTGGTCCTACCACATTGAGTTGGAATTGATGGTGGCATGAGTGAAGAAGATTTCATTATTCTTATGTCTACGATCTCTAATCAAGAACCTTCTTTTTCCTTTGTTAATAAGTTCTATGAGCACTCTTGTTACTCTGTAAAGGATCTCCAAGCATTGCACTTTCTATTGCCTGAAGAACAGTTTTGAGCTTATGAGGTGAACAATCCTGAGCACTAGTCACAGTTTTATAAAATTTCCCACTTTTGACCTATGTATTGGTATATTGGTGAAAGCTGCAGCTGGTTGACAAAAGTTTATCATGGTTGAAGATGATCTAGCGGCTAAAGTAAGGCTTGCTTTTTACTAAAGGCCATAATCTATTGTAGAAGTAAGTGTTGACTGCCATCTTTGAATATTGATTTCCTACACTTAAAATTTTAACCTGAGCCCTTATAAGTTCTAGATGTGGTTACCCAACAAAAACTTGTGTATTCATTATATTAAGTGTATGGTTTGTTCATACACTCTTTAAGTCATCATCAACCAACAATTATGAACTTTTGTTTGTAAATAAGTTGTTGGTTAGTGATAGGTCAATAGTTTTATTACAAGTGATGCCCTAGTTGTTGCACGTGTCCATATTCTGTGGTGACCGTTTACCATCAGGCGGACTGCAAGCTTGTTTAGCACCTTAGTGGTATAACAAAAAATGCGGGTTTGTTTTTATAGTTTATTGGATTATGTTGTATTATGGTAACAATTATATTTCATTCCATGTGTGCTTGTTGTGTATATATTTCATTTATTCCTTAGTAACATTTATTTATTAATATATAGATAGTACTGCAGAAAAGTTGCAGTATTCAAAAATTCAGGTGTTAATTCCATTTTGCTCTCATGACAGTATAGGTATATCAACCTTGTAATATATCTTCATCATATTATCTGCAAAATAATTTATAAAATAAGCTACAAACAATATGGTATTAAGGTAAACAGTAAGTTATAATAAGTAGGTCCTGGAGCTAAGCAGTATATTCTAGGGTTTGAAAAGAGTAATGGAAGAAATCCTACTAATGCTTTATACAATAGTTTAAGTTAGTGACAATGATGAAATGAAATTTGGCACACACAGATTATTATTAGAATTGACCAACAAATATTTTATAATGATTATTCTGTTGAGTAATAATCAGCTGATTAAGTTTGTTCCAAAACTACTTTTTAATTGCAATATTGTGTTTAAGAATACCTGTAGGCTATGCTGTAGGGCAGTATTTGCTCTGTGGCTTATAGAAATATATATAAATTGGTAGATTTCTTCTAATTCACTTTGATTACCTATGTTTACAGTAATATTCTTAAACTTGTTTTTTTAATAGAGTTGCCCTAACGATTAAATACTATTGTTGTGAGTGTTGGGTAGGTATACTTGCAGAAAACTGACCAAACATAAAAGAAAGGGTAGTTAGGTATCGCAATTCAAACAAATACCACTTCAATTGTTTGGTATATTTTAGGTTATAGGTTTTAACTGCAAGTTTTCTTACTTCATTTATGGTGTAATGAATAAGTAGGTCCCAGTATCTTGCCGTTAAATACATACAATTTTCTTCGATTTTAGTAATCTTATGTTGTCAACTTCCTAGATTCTTTAATAGTAGGTAACAGTATTTTATAGGCAATTTTGGGTTATAAATAAGCACAGTCAATGTCTCTGGTATTCTTTCCACTATTATTAGCGAGTTAAAATTCACAAACACACACAAAATTAACCAAAACACTTAAACAGAAAATTGTATTAGGTACGACAAAGCGTATTCTGACCTCGCACACTGGTTTATGTTGTGTTACTTAACTTTGATTAATTTCTTGCGGATATCTGATTTAACAATCAATGTTTTGAAAATGTCTAAAGTCTATAGTTAATTTGATATTAGCTTTGCAATCAGAGAGCGATCAGTTTGCAGCCATTGAAAAGGTAAACGCAAATTTGATAGTTCATATGGCTTGCTAACCGCTCGCTAATCGTGATTGCTGTCATTCATAATTCCGATTTTGGAGCTTTCTATGACGCGTAGCGATTGAAAATGCATTTTTAACTCCTAAATCGCCTGATAGAGGCGCCAGCGTCGACTTATTGCTACTTGCAACGCGACCGCTGCTTCATAATTCGAAATTGGTGTTTGACAGCGATTATTGCGAAATATTAGGCTCTTGCTCTGCTCCCGCAAGATTGGTGATAACCCCGCCGGGCTCGCTGTGCGGCGCGAGTTGTGAGCCGAGCGCGTCGGCCGCACTCATCACTGTGTAGTAAATGTCGTCAAACACTTCAACGGCTTGCATATCGATTTTTTCGCTTGGTTTAATACTTATTTTTATCGTGTTTATTTCATTAGTACGATTTAAATATTCCTGCCTAATAGAATTAACCTGTCTGTATCGAGCCTTAAATGCACCTATTTTAGTTTTGTCAGTTTTAATTTCGTTATACAAATCAAATAAAATTTGTATGAAACGAAATACATATTCGCGTTGCGTTGTTAAAACTCTTAATTTTGACTCATCCATAATGACTAACAGAAAACGATAACAGTAATGTTTTAGTTTTTGTAACAAGATAAGGCGCGTTTCGTTGACTGCTTCAATGCGTTCAATGTCCTGCCAAGTTAAAAAGTCATAAATTCTGTATAACACAGTAAAAATCGTGGTTTATTCTCTTTGGTAGGATTACCGCATTATGTACATTATGTCGGTCAACAAAACGCCACTTTAATAAGAATGTTTATTTTTTATGTACGGTCACGTTCAGAAAATGTTTACCAGTTTTGAAATTAGATTCTATATCACACTTTTTTCACTAAGTCTAAAATGCCATATCAAGTTACTTATTACCAAAAGCTATTATGGAAAATGACGCATCGAGAAAACAACAAGAAATATTGATTACTCTTTGATATTAGAACTAATATCTTTATTTGTTGAAATGACATTTATCAAAAAATATTGTTTGAACGTCGTTTTGACAAGAGTAAAATTTTACAAAAGATTTTTTCATAACGAAATAAAATGGCAAGATTAACCCTGGAGCAAAGGGCTGAAATAATATTTCTCTTCGAAGATGGACATAGTATTAGTGCTATATCACGAGAACTCAATATATAGCGATTCACTGTGAGGTTTTGGATTAGGCGTCACGGCGAAGAAGGGCAAATAACAGATCATAGAAATAATTCAGGACGACGACCGATACTAACCGCCGCGCAAATAACAGAAATCATTCGTCGTTACGAAGAGAATGGTTTCATACCAACTAGTTATTTTGCTGCTTTATATGGTGTGAGTGCTCGGACGATCCGACGAGCTTTGCACAATGTTGAACTACACTACAGACACCATGCTATTAAAGTGGAGCTGAAACCTCACCACAAAACAGCTCGGCTTAACTTTGCGCGACGACATCTCGATTTTGATTGGTCGAATAGTATATTTACCGATGAAAAAACTTTTAAATCAAGCCAAATCGGAAGATTAACTTTATGGCGCTACAATCGAACTCGGTATGATGAAGGTCATATAGTGCCTCAAAACGAGTCAGGTCGCATTACAGTAAACTTATGGGGGTGGATGAGCCTTGACGGCGTCGGAGAACTGGCAACGTTAGAGAATAGGGCTACGGCCATTAATTATGTGTCGCTTTTGGAAGAAGTGATGCTGCCTACTGTGCGCATAGTGTATCCTGTAACGGAATTCCCACACATTTCTTACGTTCATGATAATTTACGGATACACACAGCCCGTGCTACTATGGCGTGGTTCAACCTGCACCGTGACATTCGTCCCATTCAATGGCCCGCTCGGTCTGCTGATTTAAACCCTATTGAAAATTTATGGGGGCTTATGGTTCAACGCTGGGACTGTCAAAATGAAAGAAACCCTCAAGCTCTTAGATCACACTGTGCTCAAGTATGGGATGTTATTAGAGGTACTGATCTATGCACGCGTCTTGTTGCATCTATGCGAGATAGACTACGTGCAGTCATAGCTGCAAAGGGGGGTTATACTAGACTAGATAAAGATTTTCGAAGTGTCTATTCTATTATTTCTTCATATTCTTATTTATAAAACTAAAATATTAGTTTTTTCAAAGAAGGTTTTCTATATATTAAAACTTGATAGTAGTTAGTCCATCCCCTAGAGCAGAGATGGCGAACCCATGGCAATTCGGGCACGAAAAAAAAATTTTTAGAAATGAACTCTAGTTTAGCTTCCATACTGCTTAGTAACAAAGTAATGTGAGATTTTTAGCACCTAATTTGCAACAGCAGAAATCACACTAATTTTTTTTTATTTGTATATAAATATTGAACATTTCGATTGTTGTGAACATTTCGAGCTGCAAGTATCTAAATAGCTTTAGGTTAACAGCAATTCGTTTAATTTTTCTCCATTATTATTAAGTAACCCAGATTTTTTGACGGCACGTCATAGGTACAGTATTGTTTTTTTCATAGAAAATGGCACATTCATTAATAAAGGTTCGCCATCCCTGTCCTAGAGCGATTGATTGTCATATTAGAAAAAAGATAATCTATAGTCAATCAAATTATTATGAAATAGACATTTATTTCATAACTCCTTATATACTGACAGTAGAAACATGGTTTATTACTCAAAATATAAAGTATTCACAAGGCTACAAAATTACTGTAACACATTTTCGATAACTTGTCTAATATAATTTCAATAAATTTATTTGTGATTTACGTTAAATACTCCAGATTTATTGCTCTTAGACACATTTTTGTGTTACAGAGAAATGGACCTTATAATCAGGACTGCAATCACTATAATATCAGTTTGCACTATATGTCATTACTGAGCGGACGCGGAGCTATGACAGTTTTCACGATATTTTGCACGTACCAAGTTTGCTCTAAAAAGCATGTGTAACTTAATTTGAAATAAAAGAGTATTTAGGTACACCTTGATTAAGAGGAAAACTGTCCATTTATTAGTATCCTAATACTTCTTGCGTGATAAGTATTTAAATCAGTGCCCTTCATTGAAAATGATAAATATATACATAAAGTAAAATTGTAGGAAAGTCAAAACTGTACATTGAATATTTTTTTAAAAGAATACTTGGGGTGTGATCTACAATCGATACCGAAGCCAAAAATATAGTTTTTAGAATTTTTGTCTGTTTATCTGTTTGTCTGTATGTATGTTCGGGATAAACTTAAAAAGTACTGCATGGATTTACTTCAAATTTGGCACGAATATTATTAAGAAGTTGGCTCAACATATAGGCTACACATTATCACGCTATCACCTACGGGGAACGAGCAGTGAACCTTTATTTCTTCAACGCATTCTGTAACGCTATCACCTACGGGGAATGAGCAGTGAATCTTTATTTCTTCAACGCATTCTGTAACAAAGTGTAATCTAGCGACGCATATTTGACTTGCTTCTTTATTATTAATTATTCTACTCACACATAGCCATTTATGTTCGAAATCGAAGAAATCGTGTAAAGTCATAACTTAGATGTGTTATAATTTTTCACTAATATTTTTTCAATAGTTTCCTATTTGCTAACTAGATGGCGTTACCGTCGAATTCGATCGCGCTATGGTATCGTTCACATAAAGTGATGTAATAGTATAGCGTTCACGCAGATGACGTCGCGGGCAGCAGCTAGTCATAATATATTTTTTTAAATAGATTTGGGCTTGAAGGCGAATTTTCTAACCTATTAAATTGGAAGGAAAAATATCTAGTGCGGAAATATATACATATTTGAAAAACTTATTTCATAGATCAATTTTTTTCAAAAAAAACTTCGTGGAAAGAATTATATAGCACTTACTTATCGTGTTTTTTTTTCATATTCATAGAACACGCGGTTAAAAAGTTGTAGGGGCACACATTTTTTAATTTGTAATTTGCATCACTCAGTATGTGGGTATGTAGAGCTAAGAAAGATTTTTTAACGATTGTATTACACAAATGTGTGTCGTTTCGCATAAAAAACACCTGTAAAACTGATGGCCGGACAAGACAAAATAGGGTTTCATTTTTGGCATATGATTACGGAATCCTTAAAAGTATCTGTTTCAAACGTTTGACACTTGACATTATTTCCGACTAAAAAAGTATTGGTTAGTGCATCTAACTAAACTGCAGTTGGTAATGAAACCCTTCAATATGGTAAATTAGAGAAGAAAATCAAGAGAAATACATATTAGAGAAGGAAATCTAGAGAAATACATGTACTCACCACTTACCTACTTAGTTAGTAAACTTGAATAACAAAAACTGTGCATAAAAAGTAAATACTTACTTATAAGATAACATTCAATAACGTATTAGATTGCGAAAACGTAAAATGTGAAAAAAAGGCCAAGTTTTGTACAAACGTTCACATTCGTTTTCGTGCCGATAAAAAATAAGCGATCTAAATAGATGAACTTTCTATAAAAGTTCCTTTATGCACATCTACAAAGATACATACTGAAAGATAATGATTTCCAAATCACGATAAAACTCAGACTATATTTATTTACGTAGACATTGGAACAGAACTTTTGATTGTTAATTTAACTATTAATTACATAGTCTTTATTATCGGTTCGGTTTTACCACAATACAGTCAAAGGTGAAATTTCACTGACAACTAGGAAAAGGTTTAAGAACAGGGGCCTGATTCTCGTGCTGATAGAGATAATCTCGAATTTAAGATATGTTTAATTCATTTACTCACGGCTTGTTAATCTCGGTAACTTATTAAGTCGATTAGTTTGCACTAGATATGTCGAAAAAACATATTGGATATCGTTTGGAAATAGTTTTTGGTATTCTTAGAACTTTTTAGGGATATGTCGTACGATAGCGGTAGACATGCAACGAGTGGTAGGTAGCAGTAGAGATGGAATGTCGCACGGAACGTGGTATGAAAAGGAGTCAGAATTAGTGATATTAGTTGACGGCTAAATAGTTTTGATTGGGGGAGGGGGGGGTGAGTGCTTTCAATCCACCTTGTTTCTTTTAAAAAAATACAGTCACAAAAAATGTTCGGTACAAAAATTGCTAGTACCACTATCGATAGACTCTATCGATTATCAAAATGGGAAGTTATAGGTAAACACCCCTTTTTGAAAAAAAGGCAACGTAAAAGGGGTTTTTTGACCGCTCTTATTTAAGGGGAATCATAAAAGTTATTAAAAATTGGGGAATAATTTTTGAAAAAAGAGGGGTCATAAAAGAACCTAAATGGTCGCGTACAGTTCTGTTTCAAACTGCCCCCTGCGAACACTTGGGTTGTGTAGTTGCAGAGTGAGAGATGCAGTTGAGAAGCTCTAATGAGACTGGTGAGCATTGTGCCAAGTTCTTCCAGTGATTTTGCCATGACCGTAAGTTCTCCTCTCCTACCTCTTCGCAGTTGGATTGGTTTTTTAAGCTCTGATGTGTGGTATTTTTGTACAAGCACCATAATAGCTAAATATGATATACCAAGTAGTGAGGCGCCTGGGGATTTTAACCTCAGAATACATACAGTAACAATGAATAGATTTATATCGTCAAGGTAGATTTTGTAGAAAGTGTAAGAGTTATGAAACTTCAATAAAGAGTTTTATGTCTAAATTAAATCTAGTATATAACTTAAGCATAGATAAGAAGGCGGATTTACTAAATTTCAAGGAAACCTCTTTGTAAAAAGTAATAATCACCTTAGGCCGTTTCGGAATTCAGGAACATGTAAACTTGCTTTCAGGTTATTTATCCGTCAAATTAAACGTCTTTCATATATATATATATGTGTGTATATATACTACGGTTTATGTTTACTTCTGTCAGAGGAAAACTTAACTAAAAGTCAACTTATCAGGTGATCATTACTCGATAAAGAGCAAAAGTAATTTAGCCGGCATAAAACTAAGTAATTAATCTTTAATATATATTTTTTCAATTTCATATTATAAATAACAAAATTTAGTCTTACACTAGCTAATAACATAATATTAGCTCAGACTAAGATTGAGACACTTTGTCTCAATTTTAAAATATTCTAATTTTTCCAAGCATATCATTAATATATTCATCAACTTTGTCTAGCTTTTTATTTACTTTCTTTGACATTAATTTAAGTTTATTAGAACTTAAATTAACAACATGTTAAGGAATTTTATTGTAAAAATATGTACTTTGTATTGTGAAAGAGCTATGTACCTTGTAAAGACGACGCTTTAGAACCAACAATTCATCCTTATTCCTTGTTATAGCATTATTTTTGGCAAATAAGTGCATATATATTATAAAAAAAAACCATATTATATAGCTAATGGGCTAGGTAAGTTATTTGCCATTTCTACTTTTAGTAAATTGGCTTTCGCGCACCCTCCCTAACTAGTAATACAGTACATTATTGCTGACCTACAGAGTGCGAAATATAATTTTATGAGTAGGCTACGGTCACATATAAATCTAAGTGTTTTAAAATCAAATATAAGTAAATATAATAATGTGCTTTTATTTCGATTGTGTCTATTGGTAGCTGGCCATCATTTCTTAGACTAAACGTCATGTATTTTGTCTTTTCATAAGTCAAGTCGGCCAGACGGTATACCAGCAGTGATGCCTAAACAGTGTGCTCCTGAGTTACGTCCTGTACTCACGCACCTTTTCGCGCTTTCCTACCATACTAGGCAATTTCCGTCTTCATGCAAGACTGCGAATGTGCACCCGGTGCCCAAAAAGGGCGATAGATCAGATCCATCGAATTACAGGCCTGTACTGTGACCTTTCTCCTCTCCAAGGTGATGGAGCGTGTAATCAACACTCAGCTTCTAAGATACCTAGAAAAACACGACCTGGTCAGTGACCGTCAATATGGCTTTCGCCACGGTCGCTCAACTGGTGACCTCCTAGTGTATCTCACACACCGATAGGCACTAGCCATTGAGAGTCAGGGGGAGGCATTGGCGTGTAGCCTGGACATAGCGAAGGCGTTCGATCGGGTCTGGCACTAGGATATTCTATCGAAGTTGCTATCTTACGGAGTGCCCGAGGGTTTGTGCAAATGGGTGGCTAGCTTTTTGTCTGGCAGACGCATACGAGCAGAAGCTAGTAGTTAACGGTAGTTGCTGTAATAGCATGGACATGGTGTCCCGCAAGGTAGGTAGGTAAGGTAGTTGCTCTGATAGTATGGATATTAATGCTCGTGTCCCGCAAGGCTCTGTGCTGTCTGTATGACAGTACTGGAGACGCTTATTACACAGGTCGTGCAAGCATCCCTCATTCCGTTATGGAGGAGAAGGAGAAGTAACTTGTGTCTTAAATCGTGATCACTCTGACCAAGATCTCCAACTGGGGACAGGAAAACTTGGTCCAATTCAACCATACAAAGACACAAGTTTGCGCGTTCACCGCTAAAAAAATCCCATTCACTGTAGTCCCAAAATTCCAAAACACTTCCATTTCCATCTCTAACAGCATTGGGAGCCTTGGTGTCGACATCTCTATCGATGTTCAGTTCCGAGATCATCTGCAAGACAAGGTAAAGCTGGCGTCTAAAAAACTTGGTATACTCAACAGAGCGAAGCAATACTTCACGTCGGGGTAAAGGACTTTACAAGTCACAAGTCCGGCCCCATATGGAGTACTGCTGCTATCTCTGGGCAGGTGCACCCGGATACCAGCTTGGCCCTTTTGACTCGGTTCAACGACGGGCTGTGAGAATTTTCGACGATTCCAAACTCACTTGCCGTATCGAGCCCTTAAGTCTGAGGAGGGCTTTGCCTCCCTGTGTGAGTTCTATCGCTTGTACAGTGGGTTGTATTCTGAGAAATTGTTTGAAATGATATTCACTGCTATTTTCTACCATCGTACCGCTCGCCATCGGCAGGGAATTCATTCTCACACTTTAGAACCGAAATGGTCGCGTACAGTGCGGTTTCAAAGAAACTTCCTCCCGCGACCGCTTGGGTTGTAGAATAAGCTCCCTGCCAAGGTTTTCTCCATGGACTACAGTAAGGAGTTCTCCAAGAAAAGAAAGTTATTGGATTTCTGAAGGGTCGGCAACGCGCGAGTGATACCCTTGGTGTTGCAAGCTTCCATAGGCTAAGGTGACCGCATACCATAAGGCGGACCGTAAGCTTGTTTGCCACCTTAGGGGTATATAATAATAATATAGGGAAAAGCAGACGGATAAATAATGAAATACCGGCGGATTGAAAAATAATGATATGCAGGCGGACGGATAAATAATGAGATACAGGCAAACGGCTAAATAAATAAATACGTACAGGAAGACACATAAATAATTATTGGCTTGGTAATGAAACTATTTCGGCACTCAGCCTAAAAATGCCACACACTTTGAATTACAGAAACACAAATACTAAGTTAGAGGTTCGTCGAGGCTCCAGGGCCTGCCGCACAACAACCTTGTCTCTAACAACTTTAATATAATAAAAACAATATATTAATCCATTGAGGCCGCTGTTAGTTTAGCGAGCTCTAAAATCTAGGGATTTTGTCACGAAACCGTTATGCAAATTTGTCACATTACAACAGTTTGATGTCGGACCCTCGCGTCTCTTTACTCCCTTGCCTTGCCTGGTATTTATTTTGTTCATTGCTCAAAGAGCAATTATTATTTTAGTTGTAAACTGAACACATTTTTGATCGTAGACAAGTAGTTTATTTCCAAGTTGAGTGATAGTGGGCTATCTTATAACACCAAAGACAAAACAATCTTTTTTCTAGTCTTATTTACAATTTTCAATGCTACACTGACGTAATAATATTTGACATATTAAATTATTGTATGCGCTCATTCAATCAAATAACTGGAGCTCGTGGTTCTGCTGAGATATATTTGTCTATCGGCAACAATATGCAAAATTAAGCGAAGTCGGGCGTGGATACTCCAGTGTCGAGTGACTGCCTAGTGGAACATTAGTGACTGCCTAGTGGATCATTTGTGACTGCCTAGTGGAACATTAATGACTGCCTAATGGAACATTAGTGACTGCCTAGTGGAACATTAGTAACTGCCTGGTGGAACATTAGTGACTGCCTAGTGGAACATTAGTAACTGCCTGGTGGAACATTAGTGACTGCCTGGTGGAACATTAGTGACTGCCTGGTGGAACATTAGTGACTGCCTGGTGGAACATTTTTCTGAGCACCTTCGTGTTTTGGAGGATACGTAAAACCGTCGGTTTGGGCAGTTGGTCAAAACAGTAGTCGTAAGGACAGTCCCAAAGGCCTTAGAGGAACGCATAAAAATTCTGAAAGTAAAGTGGCCACTACATTGACAACGTCCGCCAATCAGTAATGGGTTACCGTAGTGTTCTTCATTTGTTCCTTATTGTACAAAACACATGTCAAAAATGTTACAAATCAAATACTTAGAACTAGTTAAGTATAAGCTTTTATATGAACCATATTTATAAAATATACCTGTGAGTTGTGGATAGCGTTTCTGCTAAAAGTAGCCGTTTTTAACAAACACCCTTTCTACAACTCACGGGTATATTCCGGATACAATAAATAACGTTCGAAAAATAGCTTAACATTGTGGGAACGCGTTTTTTACAAAGATGAAATAAAGAATATTTTTTGGCAGCGCAAGTTAGGTTAGGTAGGTAAGTTAGGCACTGCGCCTTAATACGCTCCGCCAAACGAATTTGCCCAACGTGAGTTCGGTAGGTTAATTTGTCTACATTTTTCAACGCTCGCTTTGGCTAAGGTTGGGCCTCAAGACGGTAAAAAGGAATTTAAAAGCTTATATAGGGCGGGGAAATCGCGCAAAGGATACACGTTAGGTCAGACACGGGTACATTAAATAAATTTATATAAAATTATCAACAGTTTACTAGTTATCTAGTTGACAAGATACATTTAGACACATAGTCCTTTTTGTACAAGGTCGTTGAGCATGTCGGTGCACTCCCGGCGGACGACCTTCCCGGAGTGCGTGCGTGGGAGGGAGGGGACGAACGCGACGCCACCGCGGAGCTGTTTGTACTCGCTCAGTATACCTGCGACACACAACAGGACGACAAATCAGGAGAGCTCTAGCTACAGCGGTGGACACCCCAAACGAATACATACCTTTTTCCCCGCAATTTATCTGATGCTATCTGTGTATGGTCAAACACCAATATGGGGCTTTAAGTAATCAATTCAAAACATCTAAAGTAGCCATTACTTACTTTATGAATACCTTACTTTATTATTACTTTATGAGAATATTTCTTGCATTTTTTTAATAACAGAATATTATGTAATGGCAAACGTAGTCTTACAAATGTATTTCCAAAATTAATATAAAATCAAACAAGGTTATAATTGTCTTTCACAGTGTATTAAAAGAAGGTTTATCTAATATTACTTTTATATCGATGTATCCTATGCTGCTGATATAACATTTGATTTGAATAAGAACTAAAAACCATGTATTAAAAGTGTTATTGCGCTAGTAAAACATAAGACTACCAATTTCACGATAACATTTAGTAGACCTATTAAAAAATCAAACAAGTTTAGAAAATGTGTATATAATACATTTATGTTTATTTATAACATATTAATGTTCACAGTTGTTTTTAAGTGTGGTTAGATTTAGTAAATGTTTTGTAAGACTTGCTTATAATAGTCTTATAAAATAATTTTATATACAAATATAAGACTGGGTGATAAGCCTAAACGTCTTTTAAACCATTCTATCTTATTTGTGACCAAAATAAGAGCATTGTCATGTTGTAAAACAATTGTTAAAGCGACACAAGTCTGCTATTCTTAAAAGGTGCGCATTCTAGGACTTAGAAGGACTTGTAGAGTTAGGGCGTGTTGAGTTAGAAGCTTGGCTCTACATGTGATCTGATAACTTTTTGACAGTGCGAGACATATGGTCTCGTCTTTGCAACATTTTACATGAAATACTCGTAAATCCATCCAAGTGTTCGTAGAATGAGAATTACTGCGAATATCCGATAATTTTCAATTTTTATGCAGTTCAAGTATCTTAGTTTTTTATAGGTTTAAAAGTTAGAGAGGGAAAACAACTCCTATTTCAAGGCTTATTTATATAACAATATTGTTATATAATACAAGATTGCATTGATTTTCATTTTTGATTCAAAGGCGAAGGTCCAAAATGTCCGATACGAATAAACTATCTGGCGAAAAATTGCTTAGAATAACAGAAAAAACTCTTAAATCGCAGACCTCAAATCTTCAGGGTGTTAAAACTATAGTCTGTCAAAGTACGAATAAAAATAATTATCCACTCAGGGTGTTCCATAGACTTCAAGTTCTGAATTCTGCCTTATGGACTGCTCAATAGCCTATTTTCTCTTTCTATGAAATTTCGCAATTTTGTGTTGATGTTTATTAAAACAAGCTAGAAAGACCCAAGAGACCTTCGCTTCGATTCGTCTCTGTCACACTTTTGCAACCATTTTTTTAACAGCTGGCTAGGAAATGCGCTGCCCAGTTGTCAATACCTATGGGTGTTCTAACTCTTATGCCGTATACCTCCACAGTCGACACTCATTCGATCTACACTGCGCGTTACACTACACACATACCGACGGCGCGATGTATCTGTTCCCTTGTTACGCTGTGGCCCGGCCGCACGATGACCGCGGCGGCCGCACCTCGCTCCGTGCCGCACACCACACTCTCCTGCACTCCCGGTACACTCGCAATCACGTGTTCCACTTCTTCTGGGGATATCTGTATAAGTCACAGTCCACCATATTCGATCAGTACGCTATATTGTGCTAAATTAAACCAAATGTATATCTCTAAAGCCTATGAACAAAATTATTAGTTCTTTTAGATGGTGTAAGAATTTAATTACGAACTTTCTTTCATAATAACGAATACATCATGAAAAAAAAAAATGGGGTCAAAAATGGAAAAACTTAAAAAAATCTTGGTAGTGAAATTCCTATTGTAAAGCTGCACCCTGTCCGAATGAGCAGTATTAACTTGCTTTATGCTATTGCAAGTTTTTGACGAGAAAAAAAATAACATACATTTATTTACACATTCTTTAACTAAAAAATAACTGTAGTTGTTTTTACTTATAAACATCACTTTAGAAATAGTTATTTGTTATACAAGTGAGTAAAAGCGTTTTTTGGTAGAAGTGCCGACTTTAAATACATAGCGTACAAACATAGCGAGGGATTTAAAGGCACGAGACCGAAAAAATTTGCTCACGCGTCCAACATACAACTTTTCACCTCTACCAGCGAGAAAAATATTTCTTAGTAGCTTTTGTCAGTGGCTCCACCCGCCCTCAATTCAGTCATCGTGCGCCTGGGATTGCGACTGCGATTTCTTGATTATAGGTAAAACAACCGACTCACGCTTAAACGTTTTTAAGTAGGTACTCTGTGTCCGTTTCCAAAAAGTAAGCTATCATGTTGCCTAATTATATTAAGATCAGTTGACCCAATTGGCTGAGACACTTTTGCATTTATAATTATAAGTATGGATTTTAAGTAAAACACACTAAAGAAGCCAAAAAAATTCCAAAAGTCAATGTTCGAACCGTGAATTACTTTGCCTCACTAGTGAGCAAAATTCGATTTTGCTCACTGAATTTGGATAGCAAAACTATCCTTTCCGTGCTGGTAATTTCCAGCCCTCTCGTTTTGCTTATTTTTATCTCATGAATCCTTATTTACTTGTAGTGGAAATATATTTTTCGTCATATTTATATAGTCGTAAACAGTGTCATTACGTGCAGGCAAAGCGGGTGCTAAGACCATAATTACTCCCACGGACTTTTAATTTCTAAATTTTCTCAAAGCAAAGCCCGGTAACTCAAAACTCACGGGCGATAATGACGCGCCTATTCTATCAAGTATGTATAAAAGGTGTCTGTTCAAAATACGAACTACGCGCGAACTAAGTGGGCAATTACAAGTTTTAACTTTTGCCAAAAATTTTAATTCATGAATTCTCTGGAATGTCTGTCGGTGGCGTCGTTTTCTTAGTTTATTTATCTATTCCCTTTTTTTCGTCAATGAAGACAGTTACAATCTAACCCTTATTAAACTATAAGGCGTCTTACCTCAAGTTGTGTTGTTGTACCTAAATGGACCACGTCTGTCTGTCTTTATGTCTTCTAAGAGGACATAAGGGGGCTCTAAATTACAATGATTTAAACTTTAGAGGACATCGAAATAGAGACAGCTTCTAACTTAAAACAATAAATAAGTAGTAGTAACGTCTTCTAAAAATTAATCACAAAACACTTTCAAATATAAAAAAAAAACACTTTTAATAAGTATTTTGATTTGTCGAGTATGGTGACAACCATAGATGCCAAAAACAAAACAGGTTGCGTTCGAAACTAGCTTTTTGTGCGTAAGGCGCGGCCCCGAGAGCAACGGTATAAATCAATCCCTCACCCCGGGCAGATTGGGTCTGACTGAGACATGTATGCCCGAAGAAATTTGGCAATCGTGACAGAGTAGCAACAGCTCTCGTAAGTATCGGGAGCCTACTAAAACTTCAGCAACGCCAGGAAAGCCATCCGAGCCGGATACGAATACTATCCAACTCATCTGTCCTCCGATATCTGATCCTACTGGATATCCAACGCGTCTCACCTCCTCGATCATCTCGCCGAGGAGTTCCAGCAGGATCCTCTGATCTTTAGAATGTCGACAATCCTAATTTAGTTGCAATTCTTGGAGTTCAATACCAAGCGCTTGCGGATTGTTTCTCCTTTCAGGTGGAAGCTCTTTCTGCTCCCATGACCTGGACTAAACGTACTGTGTTGTCTACCATAGCCCAGATTTTCAACGTCCTGGATGCGTTATGCCTCTTCCATTCAGGATCTCTATCATGTGCGTATTCTTAGGTGCTTTTTACAGCCGGGCCAATCCAGTGTCACTCTCCACGGCTTCTGTGACGCTTCTGAGGCTAGCTATGCGGCTGTGAGTTATCTTCGTGCCGTACAGCCCGATCCTTCTCAATTTGGTCACCGCCAAAACTAAGGTCGCATCCCATTTGCACCCGCCTTAAAATTCCAAAGATAGAATTGTCTGGAGCTACTGTTTTGAGCCAATTGCTCAATCACGTGGTTTTGACTTTGGACCAATCCTTTCCCCATTTCCCACGTAAACGCTTGGACTGACAGCCAGATTGTACTCGCATAGCTTAAAGCTTCTGTCCATTCATTGGAGACCTTTGTGGCGACTAGGGTTTCCAAGATTTTGGAGACTTTCGCTGCCATTAAGTGAAATCACGTCCCAGGGGAATTGAATGCAGCCGACATTGCTTATCGTGGCTGTATGGCTTCAGTTTTGGTCGATTATCCACTTTAGTGGGGACTTGAATGGCATTTTGGACCAGAATCACTGTGGCCTTCTTCTAGTCTGGAGTTGGTGGATCCTCTTCCAGGTTTACGCGTCCTGGCGGCAAAGATTGACCCTCTACTTTGTTTAGATTCGTTGTTGACTAGGTTTTGCTCTCTTGAAAAATTGGTCGGAGTGATTGGCTGGATTTACCGATTTGTCAACAACGCCCGTCAACCTCCCATTTGAGATTCTGAACTGGTCTTATCACCATCAGAACGTGAATAATGATGCGCTCCATAGTTAAGTGACAAATGTATAACAAGAGCACTTTGGGACTTTGATCGGGGACTTTCAATCTGGTCGCTCCAAGATCAAAGGAGCTTTGGCAAGACTTAACCTATTCTTCCACGATCACGGACGGTGGCCCATTATGTCATGCAAACTTGCTTTATGGAGCTCGACATCCGCTACTTTTGCCTAAGGATATTCATTTAACCTTTCTGTTGATCACCCTCACCTTCGGGTTCGAGACTCACACCGGTCGAAGGGACGCCCCCGAGAGCGACAACCCAAGCTGAAGCTCCCCCCGCGGGGAGCCCTTGAGCGTTGGGCATATGGGCTGAGGCTCCTACAGAGACTTGCCCGAAAAAGCCCGGCAAAGCAGTGGCTGCAACAGCGAACTGCATAGTCAGTCAGAAAAAATAAAAAAAATCTGTTGATCAAGGACCGCCATTTGAGAAACTTTGCGGGACTTAGCAGTCTTCTTGCCATACTCCAATGAGAGTTTTAGATTTTCTTGGCTCGAAGGATTATTAGGAGTGTACTTTTTAAGTGCATACTCTGTTTTAGGCTCAAGGCAACTTTGACAAAGCCACAAATGGGCGATTTGCCTCGCAATCGAGTAAACCCCCACCCGAGTATTTTCTAATGTGGGAACTGATTTTTACCGGTGCTAAATCCGTAGTACGGAATATGTAGCAAAAAATAGTGTGTTGACCAGAGTTCCTGAAGTTCTTGCGATTACGTTGTCGCCAGTGAGTCGGGACGAGCATGCACCGGTAGAGCCATTCGGCCACTTTGTGTCGGGTTTTGCCTAGTGTGTGCGTGGTACACTAGCATTTGTGATGACAAGAGCGATGAATGAAGAAATTCGTCGTACTGCACGCAGACGTGCCACGCTGGAGTTAGTGACTTCGATACAGAGGACTGCGGCATTGATTCTTCTTACGGTATGCAGACATGCCACGCAGGAGTTAGTTACTTCGACAGGGTGGGCTGCGGCCGGTCGCTCAACTGCTTATTTTTGTTTGGTCCAGGAAAGTAATTTAAACTTGTCGTGGTTCCTGTGCGCTTCTTCTGCGTGACTGCTTCCTTCGAACTCGGTCTAATCTTGTGGTTGCTGTTACTCTGTACGGATGAACCAGACTCTGGGTTGGTCTGTCCAGAATTCAGGTATCCTAGCTGTTAACGATATTGATGCTAGGTATTCTTCATGGCTGCTGGTTTTCACTGTTTGTTTGACTGAAGTTTGCACTGCCATTTTTTTTGACTTTCCTGCTTGACTCCTTGTTGTAGTGCAGGTTGAAGTTTTGTCTTCTTTACGGTTTCACCGTTTATTAATCGTCGGATATGTAGGTAACATCAATCAATCAATCAACATCAGTCAATGTAACAACGAGAGATGACCGATTGTATCGCCAGACGTCAGGTGCGGTGATATCCGTGAATAGTCTGGGTCACCAATGTAACGTCGGTGGTCGTTATCGTTTCCAGCAGCTGGTTGAAGTTAATAATAATCTCTGAACAACTTAATATTGTTGTATATTTTAGTAAGGTTACAATAGGAACAGCTTGTCTTAATTAGAAGTTGCCAGTATTTAGGCATAGACAAGTTACGATGCTACATGGCTGAGTAGTCAAGCCTCTGAGAAGCAACTAAATAATAATTTAACTTTATCTTAAGTACATTGGTGAATAGTACATGCGATTCTCTCACTGTCTGCGATGCAGTAGTCAGGCCTTGTAATATTGCTTATTTTTATATTTCCTGATTTACATACATATAGAAAGAAAGGAGACTACCTCAAGGTGGACAGCCTTTGTAACAAGACATACAAATACGCACAAGTATGCCTTGACCACCTTGGCATTGGCGGGTTTTGGGACACTCGGCCACAATGTGGTCCCTACCGCGACAAAAAACGCACGTCCGCGGTTCAGTAGCCTCTGCACCCACCCCCCACCTCCTTGAGGTTTAGGCAGCTTTCTGGGCAACTGCACCGGTGGTGGCCTAGTTCTAACGTACGAGGTGAAGGGTTCGGCGAGAGCGAGGATATCCGCCCGTCAACACTCCTCTTTCAAAACATCCACCAAATATGTAAATTTGGGGAAGCGGGTATCGGAGTCTCCCCCGTGGGCGCACTAAAACCGGCTCCTCACGTCTACAGGCAATTTATCTAAGACTATGTGGAGGAATAAAAGGACCATTCCTCCACTAGAAGGCCCAAAGCCTTCAACGCGTTGTACGCAACCTACAGGACGTTAAGAAACCCAATCCATAGGTTCTTAACGTCCTGAATCCGCAGTAGCCCCAGGATGGCGAAGACGTGTGCGTCTGCCAACTGCCACACATTTTGGTAGCGCTTATCCAGCAACTACCGCGCCACCATATAGCTGGCGTCCTCTAAGGGTAGATGCTGGATAAGGTCACGTGATTCCCCCTCAAGTGAAGCCAACTTTTGCGCTGGTGTCAGGTCAGAGTGGGCATCGTATGCTGGTGAACATGTTCCGGAAGGAAGTCCACTGGCTAACAGTTCCTGTGATCCTGGGAACATCCAACACCAGCAGCCTACTAAGTAGTGCCGATGTTCCCAGGTTTAGGCGAGCGGGTCACAAGATCAGCTGCAGCCTGTCGTATCAGCCAGGATCTTGGCCATGGCCTTCGGCTCTAACTCCGAGTCGACCATTTCCCGGTAGGCCTGGCGCAGGTCATCCAGATGTTTCGACAGCGCAGTTAATGTTTGATTCCTCTCCGGTCTCCCTACATTAAGCTTAGCCGACGCTAATCATCTAAGCACATCTAAAACTCTTGCCCTTGGTTTCGATATGGTTAGCGATTACAATAGCACACAAAAAAATCATAAAGGAATAAAATAAAATAAAACTATTATCTAAATAACTGAACGCACGGAAGCCTCAATTCAATACAAAAATACACAAATAACTTAATAACAAATAAACAAAAGCGCGCGGAACTCTATACTGTTCTAGCCAAACGCGTATCTCTTACCACTAATAATATATACCTAACTTAACTACAAAAACAGTAATTCAAGCAAACAACTTGCTACTAAAATAAACAACCAAGCTTAGGTGATCTATTTACCGATACCGATAACTTACACATTAAATATATTGCATATAGGAACGGACGGAACCCTATACGGTTCTAACCGAACACTAAAACTATTATTGAACAATATATCAACCTAAAAAACCAAACAACTATCGACGAATATGGCTAGTCAAAACGGGTAGACCGGCAACCACGCTCTACTACCAAAAATTGTATATTCCGGATACTAAATATGCTACTACCAAAAATGTTCTGTTTTGACTAACCTTATTTGACTGCCTTTCACGACGGGAAGGGGTGACGGTCAGTCTGTTTTATCGTCAGTTATGGGGCCTAGCTATTGGGAGGGAAATGTAATCTAATATAAAATCAGAGGATATTATTGCTAAGGGAGTAGGTATAGATTAACAGAAAAAACAGTGTAGTGTCACTGGGTGGTCGCGACGCTATCTCACGTTTCAAACACGACAATCACCAGCCGAAATGTCCATTGCAAGCACTTCGTTTCACTAAGTTTCCAAAACCCAAACACATGCGTCGTTACCGCATATTGGTATTCACAACCAATCTCGAGCACATTTGAGTACGCGGGTGCGTGTGAAGTCGTTCTCGACTATTCTAGAACAAATTTGCACACTGGCAGTCAATGTCGTATCAAGTGAAAGTCGATGCGTCATCGCTTATCTTTACCGAACAGTTACACTGAATGTTATAGTGAAGTTGGCATCGTCCAGATAAGGAGAGATGGATAGAGGTTCACCTCTACACATGGGGATAATGTACTTCTGTACGTGAGTGCTACTGAATTGTTTTTAGCGAATTTGCAAGGTAATACATAACATAAAGATACGTAAAGATAACATATTATCATGAGACTTTTTTGTGAAAAAAAACCTAGGAGGGTGGCAAAATTTATAATAGACATTGAGGCTCGGCTGACAACTAACGAAAAACTACTAGGAAAATATTTCTAGACCTAAACAATTTCGTAAAAGTGTTTGTAAATTTTCCTCTTTACTTTCGGCACTAAAAAGAAGCTATTCCATTAATATTATAAAAGCAAAAGTTTGGATGTTTGGTTGTTTGTTAGTCAATCACGCTTCAACCAGTAGATGAATCAGAAACCGCTGAACCAATTTACATAAAATCAATCCGTCAAAATGTAAAACTGTAATAATCGGCAGCACCCGTCAGTCAGATTATTATCAAAATTGATTATAATATTTTGCCACTTGTTTTATTTGATGGGATAACGGTACTTTTTTGCGACAGCGTTAAGGATCTAGGGCTTCATATCGATCCTCATCTGAAATGGAACGTCCAAATAAAAAAAAATTATCGTAAAGTAACTAGTACATTGCGGCAATTTTTACACATTTAGGAATTTTCTCCCAACTTATGTTAGTGCAAGCCCTCATCTTACCACTCATTGATTATGCGGACGTGTGTTACCCTGACTTACATTGTGATTGCCGTAATAAACTGGATCGACTTCGAAATAGCTGTATGCGTTTCATCTTCGGTTTACTTACATATGACCACATTTCCTATTTTCGCAAACAACTTAAATGGTTGCCGATTTGCCAACACAGAAGTGCTAGAATTCTCAATAACCTCTACTCCATTCTAAACGATCCTTTATCTCGAAGCTATTTGAATTCTCGATTCCAGTTTATCAGCTCTCTTCACGAACGTTCGCTTCGCTCTTCTCAAACTCTTCTTCCGTCCACTCCTCGTCACCGCACGGGTTTTCTCTCAAATTCTTACACCGTCCAGGCAATAGGACTCTGCAATGTGCTTCCTACAGAAATTCGCAGAGCACAGAGTAGAATCTTGTTCAAGCTTAAAGTCAATGAATTCTATATTAAACAGATTACAGATGAAAACTGACTCTCCAACCATCCAGAATTAAGATGTTAGGTATGTGACATATGTGATATATGTATATATATACTTATATAATATTTATGTTTGTATATGCTAATCTTTGTATTTTGATGTATCTATAAGTATTATGTTGTTATTATATTTTAATATATTTTCTATGTGTCTATATTTATATGTTTTTTTTGGACAGATAATATAAAAATACATTTAAAATAAATATTTACACCGCCAACAGTTTCTCTGTTTAGCCCTAGTACAGAAGTGTAAAATAAAAAAATAAGTATAATTTTTTACTATTGCCATTTGAAAAAGGGCATTTTATTCATCAATAACAGTGAATTAAACTTACTTTAACTAACTAAGTACTGTACTTCGTTCTCTTAACATATATCTAACACTTATCGATGGGTTTCAAAGTTACTTGCGGGGACGCCGACAATGCATTTAGGTTGATGATTCGTTCTATGCCTACTACACCACTTCTCTTTTCTATTTTCATCAATCTAATTACATGTCATATATCTTCTCTCTACCATCTTTATGCAGACGATCTTCAAATATACTCGCAAGCTTCCATCGATGGGTTACCAAGTGCTATTTTTGATTTGATTGTTGACTGGAGTGAGTCTCATGGCCTAGTTGTAAACCCAAATAAAACACAAGTTATCATCGTGGGGATTAAGAGACTGATCGCCAAACTAGGCAATTTCCGTCTTCAAGGAACGTGTACCCAGTGCTCAAAAAGGGTGATAGATCAGATCCATCGAATTACAGGCCTATCGCTATTACCTCTCTCCTCTCCAAAGTGATGGAGCGTGTGATCAACACACAGATTCTAAGATACCTAGAAGTACACGACCTGGTCAGTGACCGTCAATATGGCTTTCGCCACGGTCGCTCGACTGGTGACCTTCTAGTGTCTCTCACACACCGATGGGCACTAGCCATTGAGACTCAGGGGGAGGCATTGGCATGTAGCCTGCACATAGCGAAGGCGTTCGATCGGGTCTGGCACCGGGGTCTTCTATCGAAGTTGCCATCTTACGGAGTGCCTGAGGGTTTGTGCAAATGGGTGGCTAGCTTTTTGTCCGGCAGACGCATACGAACCGTAGTTGACGGTAGTTGCTCTGATAGCATGGACATTAATGCTAGTGTCCCGCAAGGCTCTGTGCTGTCTCCTACGCTGTTTCTACTGCATATCAATGACATGTTGGACATCAACAACATACATTGCTATGCAAATGACATAACTGGAGTCCCACAATTCCAGAACACTCCCTCTCCATCTCCAAGAGCATTGGGATCCTTGGTGTCGACATCTCCATTGGTGTTCAGTTCTGAGATCATTTACAAGACAAGGTGAAGCTGGCGTCCAAAAAACTTGGTGTACTCAACAGAGGGAAGCAGTACTTCACGTCGGGCAAAGGTTACGTTACGTTGTTACTTTACAAGTCGCAAGTTCGGCCCCATATGGAGTACTGCTGCCATCTCTGGGCGGGTGCACCCGGATACCAGCTTGGCCCTTTTGACTCGGTTCAACGACGGGCTGTGAGAATTGTCGACGATTCCAAACTCACTTGCGGTATCGAGACCTTAAGTCTGAGGAGAGACTTTACCTCCCTGTGTGTGTTCTACCGCTTGTACAATGGGTTGTGTTCTGAGGAATTGTTCGAAATGATGCCCACGGCTACTTTCTACCATCGCACCGCTCGCCATCGACAGGGAATTCATTATCACACTTTAGAACTTAAATGGTCGCGTACAGTGCGGTTTCAGATAAACTTCCTCCCGCGAACGCTTGGGTAGTGGAATGAGCTCCCTGCCAAGGTTTTTTCCATGGACTACAGTATGGAGATGTCCAAGAAAAGAAAGTTATTGGATTTCTGATGGGTCGGCAACACGCAAGTTATACCCCTGGTGTTGCAAGCGTCCATAGGCTACGGTGACTACTTACCATCAGGCGGACCGTAAGCTTGTTTGCCACCTTGGTGGTATAAAAAAAAAAAAAATTGATAGACAACAACTGCCATTAGTCTATCTAAATAAAGTGCCTGTTCCATATAATGATACTGTGAAAACCTAGGGTATACTTTTAGACGAAACACTATCGTGGAGTCCACAAGTTAAAGAAATTAGCAAAAAAATATTTGTTGCAGCGAAATCTTTGGGTAGATTACGTAACTTCCTACCCATCCCCAGTAAAATTATACTTGCACAATCACTATTTCTTCCTATTCTCGACTATGCAGAAGCTAGCTATCTTGATCTCACTAAGGAGCAGCTTGATAAACTTGAGCAACTTCAAAATTTATGCATAAGATTTATATTTGATCTGCAAAAGTATGATCACATATCCGAATTCCGAACAAAGCTTAAGTGGCTCCCAATTCGTCTTCGCCGGAATACTCATGTCCTTTCTTCTTTACAATGTCCTATTCAATCCAAAAACACCATCTTATTTCAAAGAATGTTTCGAGTTCATTGGTTTTCTATTTCTACGTGATTCTACAAATCTGTTGTTAAAAACTCCAAAGCACTATACACAAATGTATAATAACTGATTTAATGTAAAAGCAATCAGATTGTGGAACACATTACCTACCAGATATAAAACAAGCGCAGTCCTTGAGAATATTTAAAAAACTTGTTTAACTCACTATAATAAATAAAAGCTGATACATCACATCATAGCCATATTTCTAATATCCATATATAGTATTGATTATTTATCTCTGTATGAATATGTTTGTAAATTTTTATATATATTATATAAATATATATGTGTGTGTATGTATTAGTTTAAATATATTCTTAAATATTTATTTATTTATGTATAGTATTAAGTAATTGTATCTAATATTATCTTAAATATATATTTTGTATTTAATATTATCTTTTTACATAAATTTCGTTAAAGATGTACGATTGATTATAATAATTATCTACTTTATTTTTAATGCACACATTACCTTTTATTATGTTTTTATTTTAAATCCTGCACCCAAAGGTTATCTGGGAGAGATCGCTCCATAGCGATAAGATCGCCATTTGTATTTTTTTTCTCACCCGACAATAATTACCGAATATACCAATATGTGATATAGTAATATAGTAACTGAAAAGCATGTTAAATATAGTACTTTTTATTTTCTCGCAATCAATAATAAAAATTAGAGTATTATTTAACATGTGAAAAAAAAATCATCTCGGTCCTTTGTAACTCGAGATTCTACTCTAGCATCCTTTCTCCCGCGGGAATAACTATAAAGTTTGTCACTCAATGGTGCCGCAATGGTGCCGCAATGGCAGCAATCAATTGAGGTGAAATTTTGCACAGAGATAGTTAAGGATACGATTAAGGACAAAGGCTCCTTTATATGCCAAAAAATTCATAAGTCCCTGCAGGAGTAACTATATCCAAATTCAAAAGTTCCTGCAGGAGTAACTATATCCAAATTCAAAAGTTCCTGCAGGAGTAACTATATCCAAATTCAAAAGTTCCCGCAGGAGTAACTATATCCAAATTCAAAAGTTCCTGCAGGAGTAACTATATCCAAATTCAACGAAATGAACGAATCACAGCCTTGCTATAACAAACTTTTTTAGTATAATAAGGGGTTTCCATAAAAATCACACGCCGATAACCAAATGTAGGGCAAGCGGAGCCGCTGGCGAAAGCTAGTATACTACAATTACAAATAATTTATACTTTCCATACTTATATTATAAATGCGAAAGTTATCTCTTCATGTATCAATTGCTAAACTGATTGAAATGAAATTTGGTATGGAGATAGTTTAAGTCCCAGGGAAGGACATATGATAGTTTAAACTGCAGTGGGACGACGAGAAATAGATCACTTTCGACAAGAAAACACCGATTTTATTCGGAAAAATTCAAAAGTTCCTGCGGGAATAACCGTAACTATGCTTAAACGAACTATAGCTACAGCTATACAGCTTCATTGGTATTATTTAAGGAGCTGACGTAAAAATTCCACTCCGATAACCGAATTAAGGGCAGGGCGGAGCCGCAGGCAAAATCTAGTGTAACTATAAAGCTAGAAAATTATTTTTCATATATTTCTTGTAACTTATGTAATATAATATTAATAAAATTTCTGATCTTAAGCTAAGCTGTCCTTCAATTAAGTAGTTATTTGTTATACAAGTGAGCAAAAGCGTTTTCTGGTAGAAATGCCGACTTTAAATCATGAGCCAGCTAAGAAGACTAGAATTAAATCACGATTTAAATATAGACTACTGAGCATAGCGAGGGATTTAAAGGCACGAGACCAAAAAAATTTGCTCACGCGTCCAACATACAACTTTTCACCTCTACCAGCGAGAAAAATATATTCACGTAACTTTTCTGGTAAAAAGTTAAGTTCGGCATTGGAAACTTGTTGTCTTTATTCTTCCGGTGTCAGAGAAATATCTCCGTAGCTTGTATCGCTCATTTTTCAAACAAAACAGAATTATTCATTATATAAACAATCTTATGTTCAAAAAACTAGCTTACCGCCATTTAACTTTGTTTTTTTTTAATTGAGGTTGCGTTCGGAATTGTAAGTACCTACTACAACCTTTGCCATTGCTATCAAAACAACGTATAATATTTTTAAGTTAGCTGTATAAACTTTCAATAATACTAATAATTTATAAGAACTCACTTTAAAACGGTAAAATGCTATGTAGTTATATTCTTAATTAAAATGAACAAGGTTAAGTATTTGTCCCGAAATTTGTTTCTGACCAGTCATTGTGTTGTTTTTTTTTCATCATCGGGTTAATTCCAAAAGTCAATGTTCGAACAGTGAATTACTTTGCCTGACTAGTCAGCAAAATTCGATTTTGCTGACTGAATTTGGACAGCAAAACTATCCTTTTCATGCTGGTGAAGTGAAAAGGATATATTGTCACAGAAAAATGACTTTACTTGAAATACATAGTTTAGCTTAGACATTTACTTGACACCCATAATGTTAATGTATATGCGCATAGGGGTCTCAATAAAAATTTAGCCGAAAAGTTTTTATGCGAATTTTAGCTTGCTCTTCGCTAGCAGTGGTTACAATTTAGTTTGTTCTGCTCTGGCTCCTAGCCGTCGTAACATTTTAGTTAGCTCTATTCTGCCTCCTAGCAGTGGTTTCATTTTAGTTAGCTATCCTCTAGCTACTAGCAGTGGTTAGATTATCTTGTAAATCAAAACTTAAGTAATAAAATATAAAATAAAAAAATAAAAATAATTGTTTCACAGAGTTGCGTAATCAATAGATATGGCAAAAATCATACTTACAAATATTTGTTGTATGAATAAAAGAAAGCGTAAGCTTTTCGTCACGATGTTCAAAAAGAAAACAAGAAAGGACTTTCTATTTCTACAATCAACAGGAAAAATAGAGTAGCTGCTCTTCCCACTTTGATTATAACATTTTTCCACTTGGATGAAGGCAACACTGTCGGTTTTCATTTACATAATAGCGGAGAGAAACCGCATCCTTACCTGATGGTTAAAATATTTAATCAGGAACTTTTTTCTTGCAGAGTAATACATGTTCTCGTTATCATCCTTGTAGAATAAATCTCCCGTTTTTAACCACCCATCAGACGTTGTACACTCTCGGTAAGCATTATTATTTTTGTGATATCTCTGTAATAATAAAAAAAATAATAAACAAATTACACCACCTTTTTTCACTTCTTTAAAAGATGATTTGTTTGAAGAAGAAATTAACAATATCTAGTGGCGGCGCTAGTGTACAGTGTATGGGGCCCTATGAAGCCTACATAGACTAACACTTAAGAAGCCCACATAGACTAGCACTTAAGAAGCCCGCATAGACTACCACATATGGATATTGTGAAATTCTAAGAATATTACATACACGCGGGTCGAATTTATTACGTCCCTTTAAAACATTTTACGACATGGTTGAGCGAAGCGATGGCTGATTCATGTGTCATACTCGTGAACGGGTACCGCCTGTGGAGGCTGGTCTGCTCTTGCAAACTTCTTCGTATTTAGTCTTACTTTTTGTTTTGCTTATCAATACTGTAAGACATTGATTATAAGTGATGAATACATAAACTGTCTTTTTTTTACATTTTATAATTAGATACTTTTATGTTGTGCTTGTGCATTTCATGTTTTTTATGTTTGTAATGGAAATTGTCCTTCTATGATAGGTAGGGCATTTTTCAACATTTTAAGTGGACGCTGTAAGAGAAATGGAGAAAAGAAATGCCCTTGCTGAGTTTCTTGCCGGTTCTTCTCAGTACAAGGTCTCCCGCCCTATAGACTTACAAACCCATGGCGTAGTGACATTCATAAGTGCTCAATTATTGTAGCCTAAATTGAATTTGAATTTTTTTTTTTCGGTTAACCGACTCGAAAAAAATATAGGAAAATATCAATCAATGTACGTTTCTAAATAGGTATGACACAACGATCAAAACGGATCAATCTAAGGTGGCAAACAAGCACACGGTCCCCCTGATGGTAAGCGGTCACCGTGGCCTTTGGACGCTTGCAACACCAGAAGTATCACTCGCGCGTTGCCGACCCTTCAAAAATCCAATAACTTCTTTCTTGAAGAACCCCATACTATAGTCCTTAGAGAAAACCTTGGCAGGGAGCTCATTCCACAACCCAAGCGTTCTCGGGAGGAAGTTTCTCTTATCTCTCTCTAGTTTCCAAGATACCTACGAGTATGTACTTTTGAGGTGATGGCACACCGCATACCCTATCAGTTAGGTTTGCAAGAATATTATTAATTGTGTTACAGTCCTGAGTACATTTTTTGACGTGAAATATATATTATATATACACTAGCTTTTGCCAGCGGCTTCGCCCGCCCTAAATTTGGTTTTCGGCGTAGGAATCTCAGGGCAACTCCTCAATTATAGAAAAAAACTTAGAAGGTGTAAATATTTTTAAATAATAGGTACCGCCCTTCCCCCTCATGACTGCCCACCGGCCTTGCACATCATAAATGCTCGCGCGGTACTTGATCATTATTCTGCTGACATGTTATTTCAAAACTGCGATATCTCTTGAGGTATTTATTAAAATCGAATGATGTAAAGGGTTGTTTTAAATGAAAGACTTGTGATGAATAACGTATTAATTTGGATAAGGATTAATATCATGTTTATAGAAACACCTTCGCAAATCATGCATTATTTTAGAATAAATTTGGTTAGCATAAAAAAGAAGCCAACCTTAAAACACTGTCGCTGTTGCGGAATTTTTTAAAGAACTTTTAAAGAGGAACAATTCTGTCATACATGATTTTGCGAATCTTTAACCGTTCACGCAGCGCAAGGAGCGGAAGTTCTCAAAAGAAAAAAAACTCCCGATTTTGAAACATTCTTTATTGGTGCTCCGCTCCTACTGGTCTTAGCGTAATGATATGACCAATAGTTTCTAAGATAAGAGTGTTCAAACAAACAAACTCTTCAGCTTTATATATTAGTATAGATATATATAGTTTTTCCGTTCTAATAGCCAAATTATTATAATATTAGCAGATTTACTTAATGAAGGTTTAATCTTTTATATATATATAATAATACCTTAAACACACTGTACTTGCTCTTCAGATACAGCTCTCCAGTTGTATGAGCTCCTAGTTCTTGTTCATTCTCATCAACTATCTAGAAAAACCGTAAAAACAAATGTAAATCTAATTTTTGTGTCTTAAAGTAATTTGCAGTAACTCATTATAGGGTTGTATTGAAATAGAAGCTCAAAAAATAGAAATGGGTTCTAAAATTAATAGTTTGGCGACTAATAACTAATGACTAATGACAAGCTTCTAAAAAACAAAAACATAAAAACCAAACTATTGTGATCATCTTTTATTTTACAATTGGAATTAATAATTATTCTGTAATAACTAAATTAAGTTACAGGCGAAAAGATTTAAAAGAATAATAATTCAAATAAAGGCAGCTACATTTTTTAATCACACTTATTCGTAAATAGTGTCAATTCGTGCTAGTAAAGTAGGTGCTAAGACCTTAATTACTCCTAAAGGGCTTTTTCTTTGTAAATTTTTCCTTTCTCAAGGCAAAGCGGGAGTTTATAAAACCCACGCGCGATATGATGCATTATGTCATTCAGCGCACCGCGTGCGCTCTACTTGTATGACAAAACAGTACGTAGACTGTACGTACTGTTTTATCTATTCTATCAAGTATGTTACAAAAGTGTCATCTGTAGTTTAAGATATGAACTCCGCATCATGCGAGAAATTAAAGTGCAACATTTTTTTCTGACCCGGTGATCAAAAATCATAACCGTAGTTACCATATTTAAATGCCATATGAACTTATAACGACACTAGCGTCACTAGACACATGATGTCAAAATTTCTGTTCCCGCCATTTTTAATTTGGTAAGTTTCTTTATTTACAACTAGCTTCTACCAGCGGCTTCGCCCGCCCTAAATTTCGTTATCGGCGTAGGTTTTTACAGCAACTCCTACATTATAGAAAAAAAAACAAACAATCAAATCTTTCCTCTTTATAATATTAGTAAAGACTTACAAAAGAAATAAAAAATATCTTCGTCGTCAGATGATTTTAAAATAAATGCCACCCCGCCACATATGTCATTGAAGCTTAAGAAATAAATAGGAACGAATAAGTATTTCTTATACGTCTAGATACCGTGTTCGGGCACACAAAACGAGCCGATTCGAGTACCTGAATTTTAAGGTACTTACCGTCACACGACATCATACGTAATCAGTGCGTCGCCACGAACTAAAGTAATACTCCCGCGTAAAGTAATAAAAATGACGATTTGTGCAATAAAATCGTGCTAAACTATTGACCAAAAAAAGGTTGATGATAAAAAAACAATGTTCACAAGTTATTACACTAATCTGCTTTCTATATTTGAGGTAAAAACTAAGTTTTCAAAATAATTATTCGCAAAACAAACAACAAATGTTTTCTGTCTGTGTTGTCAAGTTGTCAAGTAGCTACGTTCATTTCCCATCGCAAGTTTAGTAAGGCGAAAACTGAAACGACAATACATATTTTTCACCTTACGTCACTTACATACCTACATTACACTATTTCAGGTTGATATAGTATTTATGTATTGATGACTCCTGTGACACATTGTATCTATAGAACATAAACCTTTACCCCGGACTTCTGCAATGTTTAAATAAAAAAAACATAACAGTTACATGTAAATATCAATAGAAAAAGTAGTACCTACTTATCATGTATTTTATGAATAATGAAATTAATTAATTACCGTATCTTAAAATACATAAATAATTTGATAAAATATCTTTTCTTTACAACGAACTGTAACGTTAACGTCACGCTTTGGACTCTCTATATAAAATTTCAACTTTAGTTACCTAATACTAGGTGCTTTATTAGCAAGACGGTGTACGCACACGCGCAATTGGGTGTGTAAAATTATAGGGCGAGTGTAATATGCATAGTTTTTGTAATATTCTGAGACAATCAGTAATATAAGTTATTCATTTAATATGATAGACTTATTAGGTCTTAAGAGAAACAAATAAAATGTACTTGTAATGATTTTTGTTTGATTTTCTTTTGGACAACTAATAAAATGTTATACTAAAATCTTTTAATTTTATTGATTATTTTTAAATATCATATATAATCTTTATATTTCCTTTGTAAATTGAGATTAAAATTCTCTTTTTATTAATTAAACTCTCTGATTGTTTCCCTACCCGAATAGTGCTAACCTTTAAAGAGCTCGAAGTAGGCAAAAACCTGAATTTTTTTCAGAATATGTGTTAAATATGCGGGTTTCCAAACTAATAATAAAAATATAAAAGCAAAAACTAAAAATTAAAGAGGGCTTTTTAGAATAGGCGCCGTAGTACCGGTGGTAATTAAATGACACTGTAAATTACAAAACTGACGAGTATAAGATTCATAGTAAATTTTAATTGAGAAAATTGTACAAATTTATACAATAGCATTGTGATCCGATTCCTGCGGGCTGCTCTAACAATATCAGCAATATCGCTTTCGCAAAAGAAATTTAGATATTTTAATATTTACACATTGAATGTGCTCTATGCTCTCTATGCACGCATTCCATCTAACTGTTGACTAAAAATTAATGCGCTCTATGTTAAATTTGACGTCACTTACAATCCGCATTTAACGCATTGGCTGCACATTCTCAGAAGGTAAAACAGTGGATTATTTTTGACAGCTATTTTGTTTCTTGACACTTGGCGAACAAAACGATTTTAAAGGCTCTGTGATGCTATAGCTTTCTATGTAAAAAAAAATCTTATCAACAAAACACGGCTGTTGTCACATGGCGGGACCTATGAATAACGAACACGGCGCGCACGGATACCATGGCAGAGAAGAACGGATTTTATTTTATACACCCATCTATATTTTAGCACTACAGTTTATAATATTTGGAACATACTTTAAGGTTTTAACATGCATTACATGGCCATGGTCAGCAGATTATTAGAAGAAGGTAGAAACCTTCGTATCAAAGGCTTACGTTCTATCTCAAAATAATGTGTCACCACAGGGGTCAATGAAAGTGAAAATAAATTGCAGTACCGAATAAAAGTAAGAACTCCCCAATTCGCCCCCCAATTCAATCACTTTAAGGTTGGTAACACCAAAATTGATTTTTATGCCGTGGCGCGTAAGTCATATTTGATTAAAGTTAGGGTTGTGCAAAAATAAAGTAAGGAAAACATTGATTTAGTTTGTATGGAAATTTGTCAATTTACACAGTTCACCATTTCCACCTTCTGACATCGGCATAGTATTCATATGATACATGGTGCGCATGTACGTAACGGGAGTACACACCATTTACCTTACACCTTGTATAAAATTGACAGCATTTTTGAAAAGGAAGACAAATGAGTATGTGAGTAAAACTTCGAAGGTAATGACGGGAGAAAATGTAAAAAAAAATATTAATGAAGCTCTAAGGTAACTTGAAAACTTTTATTGTGTTTTTAATTATTGCTAATTAAATTTTTAAGTACCTACCTATGTAAGTTTTTTCGCCTCATATTTTTATTTATTTACTCGCAAATGTGATAAAAAACAATGTGTGTAACACGTGCAGCGATTGTGCCATTATTTAGAGCCAATTTTTTTGACAGATATCGGGAATTTTAAGGGGGGGGCGGGAACGTAATCGTCTTCGGTCAAGACACTCGTATAATTAGATATCAAACTTCACAAGGTAAGTTCGTTTGATTCTTAATTATACTTCGTATCTCTCCCGAAGACGATTACAGTTTACATGTAGATGTTTAGAACGTCGAAAAAATTTAACATAAAATCTATCAATATATACGTAATTTTTTTTGATCTTGTATATATGTATATCATTTTCGTTATATATAGGTAATTACCTATTAGTCTTAACAACGCACTAACAAATTAACTTTCTTTTAAAAGAGGTTATCTTTCATTGCGTACTTTAAATATGTAATCGAAACGACACTTATATGAGTTATAGACTTAAATGCGTATCGTGTGCTGTGAGCTTCCATACAGTTTTTAAATATCAGAGCCATTTTTTTTAAAAACTAATATAGCTACCTAAGATAAAGTTTAAGAGCCCACTTTTATTCTTTTATTCTGTAGTTTTTGATAACTTATAAAAAGAGATTCTCGTTTAAGTCGTACCCGACTAGTTCTATCTTGTTATGGATTAAAAATTAGAAGTAAAGGCTTTAAGACTTGTACAAATGTTTTGTATCTGATAATGGATATGCGCCTGTGTTTAAAGTTTTAATTTATTAATTTTGTATGCATAAAATAAAGATATTAATCCTTCAAATGGAGTAATCAGCGGCCACACAGTGTTTTTTTTATACTCTGCCACATTATAATGTGTGTCTAAGCTTCTCTTTAACAACCACTTTGAGCTTTGGCTTCTCTAAATCAAAGTTCATATTTACTATTTTCAAAGTGTCCTTTAAACCTTAAATATTTATAGTTTTTTTTTTTTTAAATACAAATATTAAAATAAAATCAATTGTTTAAAAAATAAATTTTATGTAATATTTTTACACGAATATAGAGTTTCAAATGGTTTAATATTTGGGGACAGTTATTTTTATACAATTATACTTAGCTACCTTTTATACTGAAAATACAGATATTTTAAATATTATATTTTCAAGAGGGATGAAACTGATCGACAGCTGCTGTAGCGTACTGTAACTAGCGTCAATGTTCAATTAATCTGTCAAGTATCCTAATATTAACTTAACGTTATTGTTGTTACAATACAGCCACCATGATTTAAGTTGTAGGTATATGGCTATAGCGTTATAACTTAACCTACATTTATTTTGCATTTTTGGTAAAATCAAACCCATTATGTGTCCAGGCTTGATAATTTCCTTGGCGTCAGTGTACAGTGTACAGTGTAAAGTGTACAGTGTACAGTGTAAAGTGTACAGTGTACAGTGTAAAGTGTACAGTGTACAGTGTACAGGCAACAGAGGATGCTTAAAGTTAATTAAAAAAAATAATTGGAAATGATACTAAAGCTAAGCAACGGTTCAAATTCTATATTTTAATGCATTTATGTGTTAGGGATTTAGGTCTAACTTCCATGACGCGTATCTAAATTTGAACACTTGTAAATAAATTAAAGTTTTTGGTACTAAATGACTATTGTTTCAATATTGAGCATTGGCTGTTCAAATTATTATGCAATAAGATTGTACGGTGAATACTTATTTGAACTGTCACGTGTTTATAATATTAGTATAGATAGATTTTCTTGTATAACCGTATGTATTTATTCTTAGTTAATAAATTTTGTTATAATTATCTGTGTTAAAAGCGTGATCTGGAATTTTCTATTTGATGTCTATATTACATGCTTGACTTGATTCCAAGTAAGCTATGTAATTCCTGAATTTGATACAAGATGCAAGAACGTGGATGTTCCGATTTTCGCACCATATGTACTCTATGTTTCTAATGTGTAAATTGTATGCCGCTCATTTGATTAATATCGGCGATGTCTGTTATTTTGTGTATATGTTGTCTTTTCTGAATAAACAACTTAATAGAAATTGAATCTGGGATCTTGAGGCTAAAAATGTCGCTTACAATTACCACAGTATATACGTATATAATATTCTGCAGTAAATGTAATGATAAGTACTTAGTTAGGAAAGATTTTTAATGTCTATGAAGGGCTTTGTTATTTATATATCAAACTAAGCTCCGACCCGTAACCGAGAAGTCACTAAGGTAATCGTTTTAATACATATATGATGTAGTAAAGTCGCGTTTACGTTGAATGCAAAAAAAATATGAGAACAGTTAAGTGCCAAAAAAGTTTTAACCATTATTTAAGTATTTAACAGCGGGACACACTAGCTTCAGCACACTACGAATCAGGCATTTTTTGTATTATTTAAAAAAGTTTTAACCATTATTTAAGTATTTAACAGCGGGACACACTAGCTTCAGCACACTACGAATCAGGCATTTTTTGTATTATTTAATAGGTAACTAGATTTTTCTTTTGTTTCCTCTCAGTAAAGCTCGTTACGCTCTCGTTAATTGTTTTAAATATAAAACATATATATGTAGGTAACATTGAGTCTTACACAACGAGAAGGTCTTTTTGATGATCGCTTTGTGTAAATTTGACTTTTAACTTAGTCATATATAATACTAATCACAATTATCTTGTGGTTTTACTCGCCTTATAATCTAAAAAGTTTAGTATTTTTCCAGTGGAGTGTTTCGGAGTCGTCCGGCTTTGGATTGCGGCGAAAGCTTGCGTCTCCGTCATACCGTACCCGATGCACACAAATGTGGACTTCGACAGTTTTTCCTGGTGACAAAGGTTTATAAATAGTGATTGATGATGTTTGGTCGTCATTATAGGTAAACAGCAGGTGGGGTAAATAATACAACGGAAGATGTATACTGTTGTATATTCTCAGAGATGTTAACAGAATTTCGGCTTTCTGGAGACCCTTAATACTAATGTGTCTACTGCTTTTCATATTGAAGGGCTGGCCCCCCGCAACGTTTTAAACAAAATTGCTTGTAATAATTTTGTTAAAATCATTTAATTTAAGTAGAGTATATTACTTATTATATATAGAACCTCTTGAATAAAGTGTTATCAATAAATTCGCCTCAGTTTAGTGTGGTCTGTTAGCCAGTTTTTGTGTACCATGGCAAAACACAAAAGGTTATTAAGTACATTCCTGTTAAAAAAAATCGTCTTAAAATATTCTAAAATGTTTAGTCAAGTTTGTGCTACAGCAAACGGCTGGTTTATAAATAAAAAAAATAGAAATAGCTCAGATGTAACTAAAACTACTCGAAAAATTATAAATAAGGAAGCTGGAAAGTCTAAAGAATCTTATTCTGACTTGAAACTTAAAGTTAACGATACACTTTAAAGTAAAAACGCTGAATTTGCTAAAGCTCTTGAATTTTTCTTTAGTGATATTGCAACTACCTCCACTAAGTCCTTGAACTCATCTGTCATTTTCGCTAAACTGCTTATTAATTATTCTGGAAAAGTTGTAGCTGAATTTCTAAAGATACGCACGGGGTTATTCTAAAGCTCTTTTTTGTGAGCACTGATGTCTTCCTTCCGGAACGTAACCTTAAACCTCAACATCCGCACGGGGATATTCTTCAAAGCAAGTCATCACCGATCCTTTTTGTCTTTTCGATTGTCCGAATTCGAAAATGTTTTTTTTTTGAATATGTACCTAACGGTTCTCTCTTTGCCGATTTGTGATACGAACCTTATTTACGTAGGGTTCGCCTTACATCAGCATACCTAAAAGGACCTAGCTCTCTGCAATATCTTAACTAAATTGTTTACGATAAGAGTAAGTACCTCTGCGATACCCATCAAGTGGGGAGGCAGAGTACTTCCGGTGAGGAGCAAGGTCTCGAGGCAGTCCAGTTGTCCAGGCCGTGCAGCGGCCGCCACCACGGGTAAGAGCGACGGGATGAACAGGGACCAAGAAGGCTGCAAACAAAATATCAAGATTATCCAGTTATTTTTAACGTTTCGCTTATTACAGTTTTTTTCTTTTACTTATTTCTTAATTTCTATATATACACACCGGCACCATTAGCGGAACAAAAAAAAAAGATTTGAACGAATGGCAGCAGGTTCTCTTTACTGATGAGTGCAGAGTTCTTTTAAATCAATTAAACAGATCGATGGGAGACAGCGAATATGGAGACGCAAAGGAGAACGCCACATACAGTCTAATTTTAAAACACACAGTGGCTTATGGTGGCGGCTCGATTATGGTTTGGGGGGGATGTGTTTGGGAGCTCGCACGGAGTTAGTGATAGTCACAGGAGGGACCATGACAGCAGATCGATACATCAGAGACATTTTAGAAGAACATGTTGTACCATTTGCCCCATTTATTGGTGACGATTTTATTCTAATGCAAGATAATGCTCGTGCTCAAAGTGCACAATCGGTACAGGCATATCTGAGCAACGTAGGTATACCGGTGATGCAGTGGCCAGCAAATTCCCCCGATATGAATCCGATAGAGCATGTCTGGGACTTGCTAAAAAGAAGGGTTAAATCCAGAATGCTTAGGGGCTGCCCAAAAATCTGAATGATTTCGTCAAATATATGCGTTATTATCTCATAGTCTCGCTTTTTTTTCTGTTCCGCTAATTGTGCCGGTGTGTATATATAAAAATCAATTGACGTTTGTTAGTCTCACAAAAACTCGAGAACTGCTAAACCGATTAGGATAATTCTATTTTTGTTGTGTTCGTTATTGTTAGAGCAAGGCTTATTATATATTATTATTATTATTATAAAATAAAAAAAGGGTCACGTGCGGGTCGGACTCGCGCACTAGGATAAACCGATTGTAATGAAATTTTGGTAAGTTGTTGTGCACACACCGGGGAAGGTTAATGTCAAAAAAAATTTGGTTAAGTGCGATTCGGACTCTGTTGCGCACACGCCGTAAAAGGTTTCTGTGAAAGAAAAACTGGTCAAGTGCAAGTCGGACTCGCGTATTAAGGGTAAACCGATTGTTATGAAATTTTGGTAAATTGTTGTGAACACGCCGAGGAAGGTTTTTGAATTAGTACAACCCTTTCATAGTTGGTGGCACGTTTTTGAATTAGTACAACCCTTTCATAGTTGTTTTAAAAAGAGAAACAACGTTCGCCGGGTCAGCTAGTAGTAGATATATTTCTTTAAGTTTAGAACCTTACAAGACTCTGCTAATATCCCCCTGTAAAGACTAGACAGAACATTAAGCTAAGTCATACATTTGCAGAAAAGGTTGTTGTAATATGTTTTTTGGAACCCGACTACAAGGTAAAGGAAACACGTATCTCGCTCTACTGTTTGCTTTAGGCCTCGATTTTTATTTTCAGTGGATTTTTTAATGACGGATTGTACTTTTGGTTCAAAATCGATAAAAACCGATAAATTGTTGCGATGTTTGTTATCTTTAACCCTTCGGATCATCTGACCACCAAAGCTCACTACCAGTGATAACTTGGCACGCGAATTTCTCAACTGGCCACCGGTAACCTAAGTCGTAGTTAATGCATAAATTTAAAATATTTATGTTTGTATCTTAATTCTAAAAACCACTTATCTGACCTGATACTTGTCTAGTATCTCCAGGATGTGACCTGGTTCAGATTTGAGAGGCGTCATCACCAACGGGACTTGGTACACGGGGCTGGTTGTCATCATGATGGTGTGCGTCATCCATTGCGGCGTCGAGAGAAGTAATATGCGTCGCGTTGGGGTTGGAAATAGCGTGTCGTTCGTCCTGACCACGCACATTACAATATGTTATTGGTCATGCATATAAAAAGTAGAATAAAATATCATCACAGGACTGATCCCAGAATTAATAATTAGGATATTAAAATAAAACAACGTAATTGGGGCGGCGGTCACTGGGAATAAACCATACCTACTGAGATAACTTTATTCAATACATAGAATTGTAACCTTGTTGGTCCTATCATGAACCTCGGACCTTCGTCTCGGCACTTCATAATATAGCGGGTCGTTATTTAAGTTTACAAAATTGGAATTCAAATATTTTCAAATATTAATTAATAATTTACCGGGTTGCGCTTGAGTGTATCATATAAAATGTGTTTAGACTTTTTCTGAGTTAAGAGTTAGTGGATTGATACCTTTTAGCATCCTCGTAAAAACTCGCAGAGCGCGCTGAGCGTTCTTCCTCTAGTCACCAGTAAGTCATTAATAATTATTTGTTCTTAGGATAGTACATATTATGAAAAATAAGAAAGTCTGTTTGTTTGTTATTGCTTATAGCGTCGCTACGACAGTTCGTAACGACAGTTCGCAACGACAGGTCGCAACGACAGGTCGCAACGACAGGTAGCAACGACAGGTCGCAACGACAGGTCGCAACGACAGGTCGCAACGACAGGTCGCAACGACAGGTCGCAACGACACGCGGACGCTAACGCAACGGACCTTTCAATCGAGCAGATTTTTGACATAGAAAAAGTTAAAAAGGACATAGTGGGTGACATAGGATACTTTTTGTACTGATCTAGAGTTTCCAAGAAAACATATTTTTTAGGTTCCGTAGTCAACAAGGAACCCATATCGTTTCCTCGTGTTCGTCTGTCAATCTATCTCTCTGTTCGTTGCTTAGCTCAGATACTCTTAGTATCAGAAAGCTGTAATTTGGCATAGGTGCTTCTACTATTATAAATATTAATCACCCCGACAAAGAAGTAAAAACCTTAAAAAATTTAAGGTACTTTTATATAGGTTATAATAAAGTACATACCTCCCCTACTTGTAAAATGGGGATGATTTTTTTTCACGTCAATCTCATGGTGTGACATGTCGTTGGACAGATCGTTCAAAATATTGTCACAAAAACAATACCAACATATTCATAAATTAAATATTGTGTTTCACTATTTGACATGACGCAACGATCATTTTATTTGTTTGACATAAATAAGTTATACTGACAAGTGCATCGTGCAAGGGCTAGCGTCTTGGACAACGTCAGTACTGTTAGTAGTGTTCCTAATATTGTGGTGGCTCCTAATATTGTGGTGGCTCCTAATGATTTAAACTGACTTCAATGACAAAAAGGAAGCATAATGTGCTTGTGTATTTCACCAAAATATTCGAAAAAGAATTACAAGTTTTATTATTCATGGAAAAAATCAATATAAATATAAAGCACTTGAACTTATAGGCTCATATATAATAATGTAATTCAATAAGTGGTGCTAAATTTCAAGGTTCTCTTGTAATATAAGGTGTACTACAAGGGTCAGTATTAGGGCCTTTCTTATTTTTAGTATATATAAATGACTTACCCTTTATGGTGAAAAAATTTACAGAGATAGTATTATTTAAAGTTAAATTTCATGTACCAACATAACTACTTACATTTTTACCAATCATTTTATATTCTCGCCCTCAAAGTACTCGATCCTGCAGCATCCCTCGGTTTCGCTCGAGAGGCTTAATATCTCGTATTTAATAGGTCATTTTAGTCCCTTGGTGGACAATCTATTATTTTAGCCTATTCAATCAATTTGTAAGAATCCCCAGGCAATGAGTTATTTTGGCGCGAACAAAAGCTAAAATTAGATAAATAAAATGAACACACCATAAAGAAGGAAGCTGAGCTACTAATCCCTGGTGATTTATATGTGATGCTTTGGGTAGACCGGTGGAGCCGCTGGTGGGCAGCATCAAGACGGTAGACTCGGCGGACGCGGGAAGTATACTGCGGAACACATAGATACCGTACTGAAACTTAACTTGTTAAATATCATAACAAAATCTTGAATAAGTATTTGTATAAATGTACTGTCATAATTTAAAGGTAAAGTTCTGAAAATTATAAATATTAAAAGGATCTCGCTAATTTTACTGCTAAATGCAGTAAAATAAATTAGCACTCCGTGTGTAATCCAAACTAATACTATAAATGCGAAAGTAACTCTGTCTGTCTGTTACCTCTTCACGCTTTAACCGCTGAACAGATATAGATGATATTTGGTATGTAGATAGTTTGAGTCCCGAGAAAGGACATAAGTATAGTTTTATCCCGAAAAATAAAAGTACCCGCTTGAATAACTATAAACGAGCTTAAACGAACTATAGCTTACTATAACAAACTTCATAAGTATAATTAAGGATTTGACGTAATAATCCCTCGCCGAAAGCTAAATTCAGGGGGGCTAGAGTTGCTGGCAAAATTCATAAATGACCAGCTATCCCATTAATATTATAAATGCGAAAGTTTGGATGTTTGGTTGTTTGTAACGCAATCACGCTTTAACCACTGGATGGATTGGAAAAAAAAAAGGCACACATATGGTCCTGGAAATTCAAAAGTTTAGGTGGGAATAACTATGACGTTTGTTACTAAATCCTACCGCTATGGTTTCTGTCTTTTAATGGCAAAAGTTTCCATAACCGAATTCAACGTATGAACCATAGCTACCGCAATAGCAATCTTCTTGACGAGAATCATGGAGTTGTCGTAAGAATCCCACGCCGATAACCAAATTTAGAGCGGGCGGAGCTGCTGGCAAAAGCTAGTTTATATAAACTATTTTGCTAACAAAAACATTGACTTCAAATCCACTAAAACGAAAAAAAACAACCCCTTAAAGCAAACTTATTGACAGTTAAAACTACATGTTTTACGCGCCTTGGAGTCTATTTTTTAGTTGCTTACTATCATTCATATTATAAATGTGAAAGTATGTCTGGATGGATGGATTTTTGTTACTCAATAAAGCTTTAACCACTGGACTGATCGTAATAAAACTCGGCACAAATATAGGTTAGGTCCTGGAATAGCACTTAGGCTATTTTTATCATGAAAACTTAAAAGAGCTCCAACGAACTATAGCTACAGCTGTAGCTTGCTGTAGCTTGCTGTATTTGCTACATTTACAGTCATTAGTATAATTAAGGAGTTCCACGCCGATAACCGAATTTAGGGCAAGCGGAGCCGCTGGCAAAATCTAGTTGAACATATAACATCGTCGTCAACAAACATTTCATGTATTACTCAGCTAATTTTATGCATTACAAATAAATTATTAAAATCCCGTTCGATTAGATACTTTCGAATAACTGGTTATTGATGCCATTTTAAACCCTTTTATTATGATGTTCTTTCCGTTCCATTATCCTCCAGTCTCCACGATGACCCAAGCACGACATTGGATGTTCCATTTAAATCAACGTTTCGTTTTTCAAAATATAGAAAAAAAAATTAAGATTTCGACATCGAAATCCCGGGTTTTTCCCGTTTGTCCAATTATGTCCAACTGGCTGTACGAACAAGGATTTTTTCCCCGTGGACCAAAGAAATAGATGAACATTAGAAAACTGAAATTTACATGGCTCTTCGTAGAACTGCATGACCAGTTAGCCCACTGCCCCGAGATGACAATATTAAAGCTTTTTAACCGACTTTAAAAAAGAGGTTCTCAAATGAATTTTTTAATGAAGGTTTTATACTAAACTAAACATCATTCCTTTTTAACTTTTAAAGGGATGTAAGTGGTAGTAGTAGAAAAACGTCAAGTGTGAGTTGGATTAGCGCACTGAGGGTTTAATACGGTATATAAATACCAAAAGCCTTTTAACCAAGTTCAATTAAGAACAGGGTTTTGCACTCAAAATCTTCAAGCTTCATTCCAGGTCATAGCTTTAAAATGGCTACCTATATCTCCAAAACTATTGATTGTCGACTAGAAGTTTATTAAGAAAAGTGAAAGACCTCATCAAGATCTTCATTTTGGATGACAGCTGTCAAACTAGAATGAGCTCTATCTTCGTAACTTTTAATTGTAGCCTAGTAGTTTCTTTGGATAAATAATTCATTAAGACCTTTATTTTGGATGACAGCTGTCAAACTAGAATGAGCTTTATCTTCGTAACTTTTAATTGTAGCCTAGTAGTTTCTTTGGATAAATAATTCATTAAGATCTTTATTTTGGATGACAGCTGTCAATCTAGAAAGGGTTCTATCTCCGGAACTATTAACTGTAGACAGTAGTTTCTTTACAGAAGTGACACATCTTATCAAGATCATGACAAATGTCAAACTAGAAATGGATCTATCTCCGTAACTATTAACTGAAGACAATAGTTTCTTTACAGAAGTGACAGATCTTATCAAGATCATGGCAGCTGTCAAACTAGAAAGGGGTCTATCTCCGAAACTATAGATTGTAGACTAATTGTTTCTTTACAGAAGTGAAGATCTGATCAAGATCTTCATTTTGGATGGATGATTGAAACTAGAGTTGAGTCACAGTGGAATAACTATATTCAGTACTTACCTGAAACTCAAATTGAAATTCCTCGTCAAGTCTTATCTGATTCGTATATAATGGTAGAATTACATGCATTTAGTGATGCGTCAATGAGGGCATATTCAGCATGTATTACATACGTTCAGTAACAAGTAGTGAACATAATGTACACTTTTTACTTGCCAAGAGCAAAGTGGATCCACTTAAACAATGGTTACCTTAACCCAGACTCCAGCAAGTCAATTGCTATAACTGAAATCACAATCAGTTCTCATCATCATCATCATTATGGCATCATGTTCCGACAGAAATGAACCCGGCTGATACAGGTTCTCGACTGACTGTTGTTACCAACTCAAAACCTCACCTTCGTAGTGGGGAGGGGAGGGGGACATTTCCTCCACCAATTACATATACAATGGCCAACACAACCTCAAGACATAAACACTAACAATTTGCCAGAAATTAAACCACAGTTTTATTTAGCAGCAGATTAGCCACATGAAATTAAATTTACTTGTAATTTCTCCAATTTAGGTAAATTGCAACGTGTTATAGCATATTTAAAATTGTTCACAAATGTAAACATTCTTATAACAAAAAAATAGGTCCATTAACGACTGCCGAACTCATTGCTTAGTTTATGTAAACAAGTTCAAATTGATAATTTTAAAAATCAATATTCACAGTTACTTCACAAATATTCGTTTTCTCCAAAGGACAAACTTTATAAATTAAACCCATTTGTAGACAACACTTGTATTTTCCGTGTTGGAGGTAGATTGTCAAACTTCAATTACGACTATAATACAAAACATCCGATTTTACTACACGCATCACATCACATCACCAAAATAGTATTAGCACACTACCACATAAAATTATTACTTGCTTATTGCAAGACACAAATTTATGGATTTTTTTGTTTATGCAGCTCGCAAATAAATCGATTTTTGTGTGCCCGAAAGAATCGCAAATCTGACGATACGCGTCTTCCGCAAGTTCCCATTCTATGTCAGCATGCATTCTGCAAGATTCTGCTTCCGCCTTATAATTATCGCTGGAATAATGTATGACACGAAAAAACACAAACACCGTTCCTCGCACCACTGCAGATTTCCCTGTTTAAGTTACTCAAATGGGGGAATTAAATGTCCTCCATTCTGTGAAATTGTGTGGAATTGTCGATCTTTAAAAGGATTTGACAATTCCTGTGATTTTTTGTAAAATTTTCGAAACATTCCAAAAAAAATTTATATGTATTTTATAAGTTCATCTCTGGACCATTGTCCACTGGTAGTTTTGTTAGAGCCAAGAACCACACCAACCAAAAAGAGCAGCGCCCGAGAAGATCTCCAATTGGTAATTTTTTAATTAAATTTGGATCTTATAGGGTTACTATTTACGTTTATATTACGAAGCCACCAGTTGAAATCTTCATTTGAAGTTTATGGAATATTAATAAATAGATTGTAATTATTCTTTGCTCTTAGACAGTGAAACTTGAACCTTTCGAAATTTTTGTATACATTCAGGCATACAGCATACGGCGCTGCAGGGTGAAAAAAAAATAACTGCCATACGACTGGGTGTATCCACAGACTTCTCGTTATTCAATAAGAAGCTTAACGATTCAAGTAGTTCTTTCGTTTTTAGGGTTCAGAACCCAAAGGGTAATTAGCGGGACCCTATTACTAAGACTCCGCTGTCAGTCCATCCGTCCGTTCGTCTGTCACAAGTTCTCATGGACCGTGATAGTTAAAAAGTTGAAATTTTCACAGATGTATTTCTGTTGCCGTTATAACAACAAATACTAAAAAACAGAATAAAAAATAAATATTTAAGGGGGCTTCTATACAACAAACGTGATTTTTTTTGCTCGTTTTTGGTCGATATTAATAACGGCAACAGGTAGACGCATAAAATATTCACAGAATATTAAGTTATACAGTCACCTTAAAAATAAATAATTACATTAAAATAAAACAAATATTAAAGGGGCCTCCCATACATCAAACGTGATTTTTTTGCCGTTTGTGTAGATGATCGAAGCACTTGCTCGATTTTTGTAAATTTATATAAGCAGCCAGAGTGCGAAACTTCGAATAATAACAAATCGTTCAAGTGAATCACCGATATCGGGACCTGACCACGCAAGAAATGCATGTCAGGCCACATCAACTTGGTAAAGACGTAAGGTTCAACAGCGTCATAGCCGTTCTATAATCCTCAAGTTCAAAATTAGGAGTGGAAATACATTTATTTATGGATTTTAAATTAATAATAAACCTATTCTGACATTGCTTTTCTTGATAAGGAAACAACACTTGATAAATGTTCCCGTTCGTTGCGTTCAAATTATCGTATTGCACCGCTAGTAATGAGTTCGTTAATCAGATGACAGCTACAAGCTGACCCGAATTAAACTATTAGGATGGAGGCGCCATAGGTGTTGTTGGTGTACCTAAATGGACTACGTCTGTCTATCCTATGTCTTCTAAGGTAACCTAAGGGAGACCTTAATTACAGCTTAAACTGAGAGAACACATAAAATGTAGGGACAAGATATGAAACAAGTAGTAATATAAAAAAAAATTAGTGTCGGACAACCGTCCGGAATCGTGACAACTTGTGCCTTTCACTTTTTATGTCTGTCTCTCTCGCTCTTAGGCGGGCTAACCATGCCGCGTGCCTCTCACTCGCTCTCATTGTGAGCACATAACGTGAGCGGAGCGTAACGCAGTTTCTTGAAGTGTCACCCGGCAAACCAATTTATAAGACGTTGTCACGTCAAAAAAAAACACAAACTTTTCCGTGGGATCCTCACTAATCAATTATTGGCACTTTTATATTTCAAACGCAAGTTGATTTTATGCTTACTTATATATAATTCAGCACATACTAAAATTTTTCTATCGGAAATTTCTCATAATGTGCGGCCCTACCTTGTGTCTTGATTTGAAGTGTTTTGATTGCTACTAGTGTTACCGTAAGTACAAATTTAAATTTATCGATAAGTATATTTTGTATGTTTAAATTTTTGTGATATTTTTTCATAATTATAAAACCGTTTAGCCGGTGTCTATTTTGGCTCAATGTAATGTTTTTGTTTTGTTTCAGTTGACGGGCATTGGTTAAATTTGTTGGCAACGAAGATTTAGCGTACTTGCCTGTTAAAAAACTTAACGAATTAAAATGTGTATTTAAAGACCACTTTACGCTTAATTCCTTTACAAAATCTAAAAAAAGACTGAGGACAGCCGTACAAACTATAAGTTCCATTAATCCACCATTACCTGATGAAATAATAAATATAATGGTAATAAGCCCACTAGTACTATTAAATATCGGAGTACTCTTAAATATCTCAAATAGCTTACTAACTTATTCATATTACTAATTGTTTCAATATCGGAATTGAAGATTGTATACTTGTTAGCTGATTAACAAAGTATTGTGTTATTACTTTAAATAGAACTCCTTGCCAGCTCTTTTTAGCAGAAATTAACATTGTATAATATTATTATGGTCATTAAAGATTCAAAAGCGTGCTCAGAAACCAAATTGTACCAATATTGTTTGATTTGATTTAATTTATACCTACTCATCACTTTTAAATGTTAATAAACACTAAAATTTTAAGTATTTTTTTATTTTCTGTGATTCTCACAAAACGGACTGCGTTAATTTAGTTTTGTCAATATAAAGGTTTTTAATATTTTTAGCAAGTCTCTTGTTTTGTGAGTATTATGTAAAAAACCTTTATTTTTATTACAAAACATAATCTTAAATAAACGCTAGTGCCCCACGATTAGGGAAATATCGAAATCGATAGTTTTGCTATATATAGGAAAGCAACCACTATTATTTATAATGTTGGTCAAATTGATTTTGCTGTCATGTTGGTAAATTGTAGATGCACAACAGAGTCTAGAGCGTGCCAGTGTGACTATATGGAAGTGTCAACTTACGTAGTTTTATATTCTCTTTGATTTTTATAAAACCCAGATCCTAAAGACTCTTAGTGATACTGGCAGACTTTTGTGTCACTTAAATTTTTCTGAAACGCAGACGACGCGTCTTTTTTGCTTACGAATCTTAATAAAGAAATTCAAGTAAACTAAACCTAATTAGGAAAGTCTGAAGTCTATGAAGGTAATTACAAAAACAGTGGCAGAGTTAAGAACCCCTTCGGCTAAGTATAAATTGCGACTTAGAGGAAAATATGCAGAACCTTCCACATCGAGGGCTTTAAACTGGAAGGGCCATCTGCCGCCGGCGGCGCGGCTACCGCCTCCCCAAGCCCCAGCGAAGACGAGCTTGACGCGTGGTGGGCACAGTAGACTGCCGCCAGCACACAGCCGGACCTAGAGCTAGCGGCAAGGGTCCCGTTTTTTACCATTTGGGTACGGAACTCTAAAAACGAAAAAATATAAATCATGTTGATTTCTACCGAGAAGAATCCAGCAAGAAACTCGATAGTTCCTCTTTTAAAAAAAATCATAACTACAAATACAATCAATCTTTTAAATAAAAATTTTAAGCCGTACAATTTTATATTATTTCCATTTTTATTTAGTTTACCTATGCATCCTGTAATTGAACATCTTCAGTCCCATGGATTTTTATCATTTAAATAGTCTAAAATATTGTAGTATGCTTTTTTACATAGTAGTTGTTTGATAAAAAAAAAAAAATTTACTTTTTGATAGCTTTTAAATATTATTAGGAACTTTGTTGTAGAAGTGTATACACTCCTCCATAAAAGAGTTACTTATTTTGTGTAGACGTGTATCATGCACCAACAGCTTACTTCTAGTATTTACTTTGTGAACGTCACTTTTCTTCCTGAAACTATTGATATTTTTATGTACAGCAAAATGATGTGGAAACTCAAACGCTGGTTAATCGAATACGAGATGGTGAACTAGATCCTAACCAATAAGCCATCGGAAATAATTTGCTTTGTTATAAAATCACCCCTAATCTAGAACCCAAGTTCTACATACCAATAGGAAGTATTTTAAAACTATTTCATGACCGGGCCGGATGTCGGGTATGAAAAAACTACAAACCAAATACGCTAAAACTTTTGGTTTCCGAATATGTCGGTATTTGTCAAAAAATATTTATCTCATTGTTTAGTTTGTGTTTAAAGAAAAGGTCATTCGGGGCCTAAACAGGGCTTGCTGTTTCCAAAACCCAAAACCGTAATTACATTTCATACAATACATTTTGCTCAGGGCCATTTCCTGAATCAAACGAAGGTTTTAAATATGTCTTATTTTTAGTCGATGGGTTTACAAAATTTTGTTTGTTGTAACCTTTAAAAACATTCGCTGCCTGTGAACTAATACCATGAATACGTGACTTAATTACCTTATTTGGAACTGCTACATTAGTTATTACTGATAGAAGCTCGAATTTCTCTTTAACACAAATACGATCGCTTTTTAGGGGTTTTCAAATCGAGCATCATATGATATCTACTGGCACGCCCAGAGGTAATGGACACTATACAACATAGGAGATATAGTCTATGTAAATCAAGATCACAAACGAAATGATAAAACAAAGGCCCATATGAAATCACTACTATAATTCCAAGCGACCGTTTTGCTCAAAGGGGATGTTTGAAAAATATTATAGATGCAAAAGAAAAAATTAAATATTAGCCTTAAGAGTGGGTGGAAGAAAAAATTGCTTAGAAAATGCCACAAATTTGATATAACGAAAATTTAATATAAGTAAATATTTAATATTTTATCTATCTATATTATTATATATATAAAAATGAATCCCTATTTCCCTTGGTCACGCCATCACGCGTGAACGGCTAGACCAATATCGCTAATTCTTTTTCTGTTGTGTTTGTTATTGTCAGGAGAAGGTTCTTATGAAAAAAAAAACTGTCAAGTGCGAGTCGGACTCGCGGACTAAGGAAAACTCGAAGATGGCTGGACCAATTCGGGTAATTTGTTTTTGTTGTGTTTGTTAGTTTTAGGGCAAGGTTTTTATGGAAGAAAAAAACGGTCAAATGCGAGTTATACAGGGTCAAGTGTGAGTCGGACTTGCGCAATAATGGTAAACCGATTTTAATGAAATTTTGGTAAGTTGTTATGCACATGCCGGGAAAGGTTTCTGAATTAGAACAACCTCTTCACAATAGGTTGGTGCAGTAGTTTTTAAAAAAAAAACCACGTTCGCCGGGTCAGTTAGGTATCTAATAGAAATCCACGCGGGTGAAGCCGTGGGTAATAGCTACCTACCTACCCTTTGTTGTAACAGATGGCGCTACAATGCATTAACTTTACAGGCAGAACAAAGTCTACCGGGCCAGCTAGTATATTATAAATTTTAATATTTATATTTTCTTTTTTTTTTAGACATAGTTTATTTCTAATGACATTCGCTAATGTAATGGTAAGCTACTATATTATTTTATTATTTAATTTGGCAAATGTATTTGTTTAATATTGTACATCCTGCCAGGGTACGCTGTATCCGATAACTAAAAATAACAACCCTACCTGCTACAGCAAACAATAACGATTATGATTATGAATAAGTGAGTGGTCGTCTGCTTGATACTAATAGTAGTACTGTGGAGTAGTTGTCCCTTGGTATTCGAATACTATAAGTATGTACATAAAATTTGGTTGTATCCGTTGGGCGGCCTACTGCTTGGACTTCACTGGCAACAGGTGATGGGGCAGATACCCTGAATCAGTTGATCATAAAAATCGTGTCCGTTGAGTGTCCATCTGCTGGGTACTGCCTAGGTTTTACTGACAACGGGTGATAGTGAAGGGTAGGAATACCTTGAGGCAATTAACCACAAAAAACTAAAAATAAATGAATAAATTATATAAGTGCTTCGTGAAAGAAGTACTGTCAGTATGGCCATGTTAGATTAGATATAGTTATCAATTGTAAAATCAATAATTGTATGCTAATAAGGTAATAAGTAAATACTTTTGTAATTATATTCACTGATATTAAATAGTGTATGGCACGTGCTGTTTTTGTGAAGTAAAAAGACGTAAACGGCACCTGCAAGACGAACCTGCATTGCTGGTGATGGTTAGACGGACAAACAAATCACCTTTATAAGGTACTGATTGCGCCTCCAACGAGCACTCGTCCGATCGATGCCACAGAAAAGTCGCCTGCGCAAACTGAGGCGGCCTGCATACCACAAACAGCTACTTGTGTGCTATTTTACGAAAAGAGACCGCAAACCATAAAGCGGGTACTGCAGCTATGACCTGTTGTAGCACCACCCACCCAACTGACAACCACGTCGAAGCCAGCCCAAACAGCACTTCCCTGATGGCACCGCATGGCGAATTTACCGAAAACAGCCAAGGAAGTCAAACCTAAACCTAAACCGCTACCAAGAAAGAAGAGGCCAAAAAAGAAAAATGCAGCAGTCCCTTAACAAGGACTTCACAGATCGACTCCAGTTCCAGCGACAATTCTGAAACTGAAAACGAAGGACCAAAAATTGACGCCCCTATGCTTGCTGCCAAGAAAACAGCACAAAGACCCCACAGGGACCGGAAGGAGAATCTGCAACTCACCACTGACAATTTTGTGGTAGGGGCTCTGTAATACGCCCTTGATGTCATCAAAAATAACAGTGATATCACTAACCTGGAAGGAGCAAAGAAACTTCTCCTTTATTTGTTACCCAACGGAATCGGCGCAGCTATTCTACAACTCATCACAGCAACGTCTTAAGTCACTGCATGTGACGTTTGCCCACCAGGCACTGTGAAACGCGCCTATGACAAAAGCAAAGAGAATATAATACTAGACAAAAGGACTTCGGCCTAATGCCTCCCACATAGTCATGTGGGACGATTGAAACCACAGTCGTTGGGCCATCGCCCAGATAGTGTTTCCTCACACCAGAATGGTGTGTGACGAAGATACGAGACTAACGGGCATTCTTGTTCAGTCTGCCACACTGGTATTATCTTATTATTATTTCTTATAGTATAATTAATTAAGGCTACTATTTATTTTTTATTTATTTAATAGAAATAGACAGTCGTTTACATATTATTACTTATGAATATTATAACAAAGACAGGACTTATAGTTTCCTCAATTAACATACAGCGATAGCGATACGATACATAAACTACATAAATTTAGGAAAGAAACATACATACATAAATTCAAATATACCTATACAGTACAACAAAAATCATAGACTTTACAGTCAATATACACATACAATATTACGTCTTTCATTTAAAACTGAAATAATATTTATTTGTTTTGTCTTTTAAACACTGACACACTAGAAAAAGAGAAAAAATCTACCGTGAACTCATTATGAAATGTAGTATTATAGGATTTACTAGCTCGATGAATAAAACTATTTGCTACATAACAGCTACTCATTCATTCGACAACTGCGTTTCGGTAAACGCGGTATTCTTATCCTGAGTAGTAAATCTGAACAATGAATTATATTATGTATAATTTTGTACAATATAACTTTATCAATATAAACACGACGTTGCTCGAGATTTTCGATTCGATGTCTGCTTGCCGAAACTTCATAATCAAAATATATATTACCAGTTCTATAATCTAAGGCCCTCGTAAATTTTCTTTGAATACTTTCGATACGATCAACATGAATTTTATAAATGGGATCCACACACTGCATGCAAATTCTAGATTACTTCAACAAAACTATTATACAAAATCTTATAAGTGTTTGTATTTTTGAACGATTTTCCTGCTCTTAAAATAAATCCAAGTTGTTTGTACGCTTTTTTAAGAATTTTATCAATGTGCGGTACAAAAGTAAGTTTTGAATCGAGAGTTACTCCTAAGTCTCTGACTTGTGTAACCCTTTTCAAAGTCTTACCACAAATCATATAATTGTGTATGAATGGGTTTGTCTTACGTGAATATGTTATAACATCACATTTGTCGAGGTTCAGAAATAAGCTATTATCAAGGCAGTAACCCTCGAAAGCAGAAAGATCTCTCTGTAGTGTCTCACAATCTTGTAGACCCCGCACAATTCTAAAAATCTTTGTATCATCAGCGTATAATAATATATTAGACCCATTTATAATACAAGATATATCATTAATATAAAGTATAAAAAGTAATGGGTCTAAATGTGACTCCTGTGGTATTCCAGAAGTTATACTTCTATATCCAGAAGTGTAACCAGCAAGAGCAACAGCCTGACTCCTATTCTCTACGTAAGATTTGATCCAACGCAGGAGATCACCGTGTACGCCGAGATGCCAAAGCTTCAAAATTAAGGTGTTATGACAAATTTTATCAAAAGCTTTGGTAAAATCGGTGTACACGGCATCCATTTGATACTTGTTATCCATCGCATTCAATATTGACTCTGTTAACGATAATAAATTGGAATCGACTCTTCGTCTCCTGTAAAAACCATGTTGGTAAGGCGTTATATATACACTTACGAACAGAAACAGAAAGCTGTGCAGTATCATTTTTTTCTAATAATTTGCCAAAATGACATAATTTGGAAATAGGTCTGTATTTGCTACTGTAGTTGATCCTGTCTTACTGATCCTTTCGGTACAGGTGTAATCCAGGCACGTTTCCATATAGAAGGAAAAAACCTTGACGCAGGGATTTTTGAAACAAAATGGTTATCGGACGGGCGAGAGTCACAGCACAAGAACGAATAAAGTCTATCTATCTACCCCATCTGGTTCCGCACCCTAATTAATATCGATGGATTTCAGCATTTTATATACAAGATCTTGCGTAATCTCTATAGAGTGTATATCTAATAATGCCGACTCTGCTAATTCAAAGCTTCCATCCAAGTTTAATTAGGCTTTGGCGGTTCAAAAACTGAATGAAATTGATCGTTGAAAGATTCACAAATTTCCCTACCGTCCGAAAAAGATCTTTTTTTATAAGTCATGTTTTGTGGTATTCCATTATTAGCTGTAATTGATTTCATATAGTATCGAGTTATGTTGTTTAAGATCAGTTAAAGACATAAATTCAACTAATGATTGCGTTATCAAGTTAACGCTTGTATTAGTAACTAAATTAAAATTATAAGAAGACCATTCAGTGTCCGTCATATTAAAATCACCACATATTAAAAATAAATCTTTTGGTCTATCTAATATTATTTGGCTAACTATATCAAAAAACGAAAGTAGCGTGTCTCGGTACCCTGGTCCGTGAGGAATATACACACTACATATATTTAAATAACAATGCCTACTGCCATGGAAAGGAATAGCAATCCATACGGCTTCTGAGTGTGCAGGCGTCGGTACAGAACAGTCACGTTGTATCGGACAGTATTTACTCCGCACAGCCACTGCGACCCCACCCCTCGCGATGCGCCACTCGCCTCCGTAGATCTGTCCGCACGAAATACTGTATACTCACTATGAAAATATTTGCTGTCATAAAAGTCAGAAGTAAGCCAAGTCTCAGCTAAACAAATAAAATCGTAATCAGTCTACGCTACTCGCGACAAAAAACTCATGTGATCGCCCACGTAAGCCTCTTGTGTTTTGGAAATAACCTTTTAATTTAGTTTCAGCCATTTCTAAGGTTTAAAATAACATAGAAAGCATTCATTTCAATTGTATTCCTTAAATTTATTCTAAAAAGTGAATTTTCGGCAAACAACATACTAAAACAGACATAATTTGAAAACAAATAAATATTGAGCAGTAGTAAATTTAAATATACCCGCACTTGACTTGATTTTATAATAAAAACTAGTTTAAGCAAAATAAAATATACCACAGTTTTATACATAAACACGTGACATTGATTATGAGTAAAATGTTTCTGTAGTTCTGTGAAGTACAATAATAAAAGCTGAGACCAATACAAGTTATAGGTAAAAAATATATAAAATTTTAAATGTATAAATATTTATGTTAATGAAGTATTAAGTAAGTTAAATTCAATGTAAAGTGCATGGAAATAAAAAGGCTTTATTATTATTTTTCTTTTGTTCTCAGTTGTTTTGCTACAACTGGTTTATTATTTTTTTTTTAAAGAAAATAGACGGGTTATTACCAAGTCCGTATTCCCGCCATTTAATTTATAAATTCTGATATTGTTTGATTTTGGAAAGAGGGGTTTAGGAAACGACAAACTATTGAACAGGTATCAAGAACAACTGACTTTTGTAACTCCTCGGACCACTGTCTCGTTCGGACTTAAGTGTCATGCACACAACCCGATCCATCTGGGCCAACTTATTGGCGTCGTGTGTGGCATTTTAAGTCGGCAGACTGGGATGGATTACGAGAATTTTATGCATCGTACCCGTGGTTTTGCCTTAGCTTAGAAGATCCTGACGTCTGCGCAGCCGCAGTCACTGAGACAATCCTCGCTGGTATGGAATGTTATATTCCTAACCCGCGAGTAGCTGCCGGCGTGAAAAAACGATCGTGGTTTAATAGGTCTTGCAGAGAAGCTCAAATCCTTAAGCAAACTGCATATGAGGTTTGGACCACGGCTCGTTATAATAAGGATCCGAATATTTCTGAGGTAAACGAAAATTAAATGCTGCCTCGAGGTTCAGTAAGAAAGCAACTGTCAGGAGAAAATTCCAATTCATCGGCAAAATAGGTGGGCGACTTGCGAGCTATCCTTCTGGTCGCTTGCCAAAGTTGCCGAAGGGAACTTTTGCCAGTCGTCGTTACCACCACTGCGAAAGACCGATGGTGACTTGGTCCATAGTGCTAAAGAGAAAGCCGATCTACTGGGCAGTCTCTTTGCCTCAAACTCGAATATGAACGATGGAGGCGCTGTACCACCTACTATACCGTGGTGCAGTAAGACCATGCCGGAAATCTCCATAACACAGCGGGAGGTCCGGCGGGCGTTGCTTTCTCTACACGTTCATAAGTCGAGTGGGCCAAACGGTACACCAGCAGCGGTGCTTAAGTAGTGTGCTCCTGAGTTATGTCCTGTACTCACGCACCTCTTCGCGCTTTCCTACCATACTAGGCAATTTCCGTCTTCATGAAAGACTGCGAATGTGCACCCGGTGCCCAAAAAGGGCGACAGATCAGATCCATCGAATCACAGGCCTATCGCTATTACCTGTCTCCTCTCCAAGATGATGGAGCGTGTGATCAACACACAGCTTCTTAGAAAAACACGACCTGGTCAGTGATAGTCAATATGGCTTTCGCCACGGTCGCTCGACTGGTAACCTTCTGGTGTATCGCACACACCGATGGGCACTAGCCATTGAGAGTCAGGGGGAGGCATTGGCATGTAGCCTGGACATAGCGAAGGCGTTCGATAGGGTCTGGCACCGGGGTCTTCTATCGAAGTTGCCATCTTACGGAGTGCCCAAGGGTTTCTGCAAATGGGTGGCTAGCTTTTTGTCCGGCAGACGCATACGAACCGTAGTTGACGGCAGTCAACTCTGATAGCATGGACATTAATGCTTGTGGGACACAAGGCTCTGTGATGTCACCTACGCTCTTTTTACTGAATATCAATGACATGTTTACAGTACTGGAGACGCTTATTACACGGGTTGTACAAACATCCCTCGTTCCGTTGTGGAGGAAAACCGAGGAGAACGTGTGTCTCAAATCGATACTACACTGTCCAAGGTCTCTGACTGGGGACGGGTAAACTTGGTCCGATTCAACCCTACAAGGACACAAGTCTGCACGTTCATCGCTAAGAAAACCCCGTTCACTGTAGTCCAACAATTTCAGAATACTGCCCTCTTTCATCTCCAAGAGCATTGGGTTCCTTGGTGTCGACATCTCCAGCGATATTCTTTTTTTTTATACCACTAACGTGGCAAACAAGCTCTCGGTCCGCCTGACGGTCAGCGGTCACAGTGGCCTATGGACGCTTGCAACACCAGGGGTATCACTCACGCGTTACCGACCCTTCAAAAATCCAATAACTTCTTTCTTGAAGAACCTCATACTGTAGTCCTTAGAGGAAATCTTGGCAGGGAGCTCATTCCACAACCCAAGCGTTCGCGTGAGGAAGTTTCTCTGAAACCGCACTGTACGCGACCATTTCGGTTCTAAAGTGTGACAATGAATTCCCTGCCGATGGCGAGCGGTGCGATGGTAGAAAGTAGCCGTGGACAATTCCTCAGAACACATCCTATTGTACAAGCGGTAGAACACACACAGGGAGGCAAAGTCTCTCCTCAGGCTTAAGGGTTCGATACGGCAAGTGAGTTTGGGATCGTCGACAATTCGTGTCACTTTCGTGGAATCTAGAACTTCAAAATATTATCAGCCAAACGAAACTCACGATTTGATTAATATCCTTATGAATTTACTCGTCTAGTCAAGCGCTATAAGCTATTTACAGAAATTGATCAAAAAAGCAAAAACTTAAATTTGCCATGACGGTGACGATGAGAATCGTGGCGATGAGAATTACCCGATAATGTGTTCCGTGATACGGAGGACTTGGTGGACGCACGAGTAGTTGGCGCAGAAGCCGAACTGCTCGACGATTAAGATGCCTTTGAAGACTATAGCGTTCCGTAGGCGAGCGAGGAGAAGGCGTTCGTAAAGTTTACCAAGGGCCCTTAGTAAACTTATAGGGCGGTAGGAGGACGAGCTTTGCCTGGCTTATAAATGCCTATAACAATTGCATCTTTCCATTGAGAAGGAAAACTGCAATTTTCAATAGCAGCGTTGAAGATGACTTCTATAAGGCTGAGAAGGGGGTAAGTAAAGCTCTTTAGGATATCATCAGAGATACCGTCCGCGCCGGGGGCTTTGCGGGGGCGTAGCTCCATGATGACCTGTTTGACTTCGTCGACCGTAACGGGGGGCAGAGGATCCTTTTGGGGGCAGAGATACTCTCGCGCACCAATTCACCGTGTACCTCTCGCACGTGATCGGAATCGAAGGGTTGTGTGTTTAAGAGAATACAATTCGGAGTGCCTCTCAGCGTGCTTCATACAAACGAATAAGCACTTATTTTTGACACTTGCTGATCAAATACCACGAAATTTTGAAGACATGTTCTGGTAATAAATAGGGCTGCAGTGAACTAGTTTTCTATTAAATTTTATAGTTTAAAAGTTATACAGGATTCTGGTTTTTCATAAAAATGGTTTCAAAAAAGACTTCTAGTTAATAAAAACAATTCACAAGATTTTGGAAAACCACAGACATAGGTATTCGGCTTGGGATTGTGACTAAGAAATTTCACAGTGATTGATCAGTAAATGTCAAAAACAAATGAGAAATTCGTTTGTATGAAGCCCGCTGCGAGGCGTCGCGAAGTGTATCCTCTTAAGGCACATTCGGCTTGGAGGCTAGATGCAAAGCAGTACGCTTTTTCGTCGTCATCGAACGCAGTAACGTTATTAGGACGAGTATACGGAGGGAGCGCGATCGCGTCGTCTCGGCAGGCTGCGTTACGCTCAGTCATTAGCGACCTGATGTGCTGAGCCAGGATTAGGTGGTGGTAGTCAAAGTGGTGAGCAAAACTTTATTTTAGGTTCAAAATTTACTATCATTTTTGTAAATGTAACAGCCTTAATTTGATACTGGTGATATAGTCCATTGAAATGTTACAATTTAAGGACCGAATATTGCATTTGTTAGAGGACGCAATTTTATTTTTGGGACATGTGTGGGGGTCAATAGAAGCTTAACCTCAAGTTTGAAGGATCGCCACCCTTGTCATCCTTGTCATCGAACAATGGAGGTATACTGTAGAGTATTTCAGGCCTGCTTTTCTGCAGCCACACATGCTTCTACAGTTTCCTTTGCATCTGCAGAAAATTAATTTCATAAGATCGGGGGGTGCTGGAGGCATGTAAGCTTATATTGGCATCCAAATGTTTGCATGCTTTTTCCAGCCCCAATCATCAGGATTTTGATATCTTCCGAGTCACGACTGGACCTAGTGATATACTCGGAGACTGTGAAAAACGAGCTGCATCTTGTGTTGGAGGCAGCGATGATAAATTAAATGAATTTTTAGTCACTGTCATGGCAAATCGTTTTTATCGCAAGCCGTCTAGTAAGTCGTATTTATTACCGTCGTATAAAGCTATGAAAAAACGTTCGCCAACAAGAGTGAGCAAAGATGGATCAAATTTCTCACTAGGGCGGATCCACCAGCTAATTCAGGATGTCACGTTAAAAAAATGAGCCTACAGAATCTATGTCATAGGTGACGGGGAAAAGAGTTAGTAATAAATAAGTAAAGTTGTACAAATTTAACAAAAAAATTTTAAGAATATATTTACAATAAAAAAAAAATCAAAAAAAAGTTAAATATTTCGTTTTGACCGGATTCTCCCGAACCCGGTCAACTTTGGAGCGCTGTAACAGCGTTTTAAATCAACAAAATTAAAAAAATTACAGAGAAAAATTTTCCTCAAAAGATCATCTACAAGATTGGTCTGAGATAATTTTTTAGTAAAATGTATAAAAAAAGTTATAGAGCAAAAAAGAAAAATTTTATAAAAAAAAAATCACTTTTTTGTTTATAACTTCTTAAATTTTTAATTTAGGGCAAAAGTTACATAAACATATTTGTAGGCAAAACAATTTGCTACTTATTATGTCTCTACAAATTTTTTGTAAGACGCATAGTTTCCGAGATATCGCGAAAAAAGTGTTTTCACCCCTTTTTCCAAGATGGCGGCCGGATGACAAGGGTGGCGACCCCTCAAACTTGAGGTAAGGCTTCTAATGCCCCTCCACATATGTCCCAAAAATAAAATTGCGTCCTCTAACAAATGCAAAGCTCATGTAACATTTCAATGGACTAATAGTTGACGATAGTAAAATTTTATATAAATCATGGTATATTTAGTTTTTAACTTTTCTTAAGGAAGTTATTATAATAGGTCCGAATTGGTCCAAAAGTGGAAATAGCTAAATTTGCGTTTTCTTTACGTTTTCAGACTCGGAGAATCGTTTGCCATCATTTTAGAGCGACGTCTGTGTGTTTTTGTGTGTGTATGTGTGTTAGCTTTTTTTTCTTCTCAATATCTCAAATACCGATAAACTAAATTGCTTTCGTGATTATATCAATTTATACGCCACGTCATGACTTAGATCTGAAAAGAGTTTGAGCAAAATCAGTCCAGCGGTTTGTTTTTTATCGCTAAAAAACTAAAACTTTTTTTAAAGATATTTAATATCCGTATCTATAATAATAATCTAAAAATTATAATAAATAGATTACCTGTGTATATTGTAACTTACTTACTTGAATTCAATTTCATCACAATTGTTACCAATAAAGTTGTGTAACACCTCCGCTTTGTTAGCAACAATAATAGTCCTGTCTTCTTTGTTGATTTCTTTTAAAGCATCTTTGACGTCATCGTAACGTCCCTCGTCGCAGAAGACCATGTAGGGATCCACGAGCTCAATGAAGTGTTGTAACTCATCTGGACAATAAATAACCTGATGAAATCGAACAAGTGCAAGTCAGACTCGCTGGCCGAGGGTTCCGTACCAGCGCAGAATGCACGAGATCGACTCGTCCTTGATCGGTTTTAATTATTTGTTGTTCTACTATAAAGCTAACAATATAAACCTTAAAAGTTTAAAGCTTGTGTGTGTAACCGTTTTTACGAAAGAACAAATACAACAATAATATTTTTCTTGTCCGGAGGCGACTTAAATTTTTACTTTTGTATTAACAATATTAGTTAGGAAATTCGCAATATTGCTAACTAACATTATATTTGTGAAAGTCTGTTACTTTTTTTGATATTTATTATATATTATAATATTATTGAGCTGATTTGATTAGTACATTGGTACAGTTTTTGTTTGATGTACCGAGAAGGACATAGGCTACTTTTTATCCCAAAAATTCAACAATTCCCGCTGGATTAAAAATAACCGAAAGATATGATAAAAAAAAGTGTATGTGTCAGCTCCGAGCTCCGACCTACGACTGGATTTTACCGCGTATGAGCCGATGCCGGCGCGGCACGGTGGCGCCCCGGCGGCGTTTACTTTTCCATTAGTATTGACGTGACAACGTCTTATAAATTGGTTTGCCGGGTGACACTTCAAGAAACTGCGTTACGCTCCGCTCACGTTATGCGCTCACAATGAGAGCGAGTGAGAGGCACGCGCCCGCCTAAGAGCGAGAGAGACAGACATAAAATCATTGTCACGTAAAACTTTCGCCCGTATACCGACTTTACAGGCAACCAGTTTTTTTTGTTTAGATTAACATTTTTAAATCCGTAATATTTTTGAATTTAAATAATTCAAAAAGTAAACTATAGGTATTGAAACAGTCTTGAAAATTTATTTGGATAAGGATTAATACAAATCCCTAATCCCTCTCTCTCTCTCTTTCTAAGAAATAATAAATAATATAAAAATAATAATAAATAAAGCATAGTGAAGGGGCAGCGTTACTCTTTTACAAAACGTGACTGTTACGCTCGATTTTACTACCCATATTTTTTCCTACCACGGGTCTTATATCGTTTCTTAAGGAGTTAACTCCAACATCTTTTTTCTGTAACCAAGGAGTTGACGTATAAATAGATAGACTAAACAATGACCGAGGGTTGCACACTTTATTCTCTTAAGAAGTCCGCCGCGAGACCGGAAACTGGTTCGGGACCAGCCCTTCTTTAGGATTGTCTCAAAAACTCAAAAAGAATAAAAAAAAAATCATCTCTATGAGTAGCAATGAAACCTGCTAATCTTAATGATAATATAAATTTTTAATCAAAACGTTTCAACATAAACAAATCCACGAATTCCTTAAAAACCGAACCTACGATTTGTTATTAGCGTCGCGTCGAGAGACTGCTTAACCTAAACCTGAAATAAATAAAAGCTCTTTTTCTTCGTTTTCTCTTTTGACGTAAGGAAGGACATGATCTATGTAAGTAATTGTTGTTCTCAATACTTTACACTCTCTGTTTTTACTACACGGCACTTATATGGTAATCTATAATTATAATAGCACTAGCGCCATCTCACGCTTGGCCGAATTTTATTATTTATAGTTGCTTTAGAAACTTGTAGGTATAACTGTTTTTAGGATAGAGCAAAAAATAAAAACGTGTACTTGTATCCTTAAATTGTTACTTCTTGATTTTTATTATTTGTTGGGTAATTCGCCGGGATAATAACAAATATTCGGTTAAAATATCAGCCTTCTACCTCTTGCGATTCAAAAGAGCTCTGGAAAGGTCGAACGGATGGACTGACAGCGTAGGTACCATTGGCACCCTTTGGCTACGGAACTTTTAAAAAACCTAACCATGTTTGGTGTGTCCGATATACTCACACACACTCGAACTCGGCTCCAGCATGAGCGACACGACGCCCGCGAACATAGCGCCGTAGTAGATCGCCGCCATGTTCTCGTTGTTCCTCATCACCAACACGACGATCTTGTCTCGTGCACCTTTCGCAATGAACGCACGCGCAAGTGAAAGGGATCTTTTGAGAATTTCTTCGTTGGTAAAGGATTTGCCTGTGTATGCATTTGTCTGAAAGTAATTAGACAAAAACTGTATTTTAAATTTAGAGTGGCTGTAAAATATAAGGTTTCATTTAATTACTAATTGTAAAACTACACAAAAAAAAAGATATTTTATTATAGGAAAATAATAATATAAATTTGCTGACGTCGAATCAACAAGAATACTCGTACTACCGTGTCAAGTTGATTGCTTATGGGGTAGACAGTAAGAATTGCACCAGATTTGAAGTGTGTAATTGTAGGTTTATGATAATTGGAGTTGTTGGTGCAAACATTTGGAGGCAGTGTGTGGTTAGATTATAGCTTCCACTGCAACTACCATTTGTTAAGTTTTGGATAGGTTTGTTTGGTTTGTTGACTGTTTTCAAAATCAAATTTAAAATCAAAATCTTTTTATTCAAATGGGTTACTAAGAACACTTTCGAATCGTCAAGTAAATTAACTACAACTAGCTTTACAAACTAATTACAATACTGTTTTATTGTGTGCGTTGTGTTGGAATAAGAATAACTGTTTATTTATACTATTAGTCTGAAAGCTTAATCACCCCTAATTATGAGTAGGTATTGCAAGTTTGTTGAAGGTCGGCAAATAAAATAAGTCCTGAAAAATAACGTTGTTCATATTTTTGGACTTATACATAATTTAATTGAAATAATTACCTATTGTGTAATACTTGTAACTTAATTGTTTGTTGTTTTAAGTACCTATATTACATATGAAAACTAATTTATTTCCGGGACTTCGTCCACATGAACTTTGAAAAAAAGAAATCAAACAACTGTTTATTGCTTTACCTGCAAACATATCGCAATTATACATTATACAAATTTTCATTTCCCATCCTGTCATCTGAAATGATTTTTCAAAAATGTTTTAACTCGTCGATCTTAATGTTTACTCTAAATGCTAAATATCAATTTTTATGCATTTTCCTTTATAAATAGCGGATTTCCACACAAATCTCCGAAACCTCTGTTCAACATTTTTAAGTCTTCAGACCCATTAGTTTAGGCTGTGCGTTAATATATCACTCAGTCAATTTATTCCTTTCCATAATAAGACTATAGTTTGTGCCTGTAACTTTGTCCGGGTTGACTTTCAAAAAAAGGGCAGCTGCTAACTTTGTTTCAATTACTCGTACTATAATATTAGAATTATCATACTCATTTTCAGTCCCTATTTTTCGGGATGATTTTGTAAAATCTTTTCTTAATGCTTGCCTACGTTGTAACTGGATGCTCGTTTGAAAATTTCAATTCTCAAGACAAAAGATATAGAAGTGAATATAAATCCTAGAAGAGAATGATGAAAGTCCTTCCTCTAGCACGGAATCTGTACCGTCATACGAAAGCACTGCTCAATCTTCTCAAGCCAATAAACCAGGAAAAGCTACTAAAAAGCTAAACTAAATTTACGCTGGAAGAAAAATAATCTAGAGTTAAATGCAGAGCTACTCTTATTTAAGGAAAACAAAACCCTGGGTTCTTATCTACTTAAGTTAGAAACTCTCGAACAGTTCTTTTTCTCCATATTTTCACAAGAACTAGTCAACAAAATTTACGAGGAGACCAACTTATATTCAGTGCAGAATGATCCTAATAGCGCTTTTCGGATGTCTAAGGATGATGTCAGGCAATTCATAGGTGTGATGTATCTAATGTCTCTCATCCAATTTCCTAGAGTTACCAACCACTGGTGTCCTATACTTGGAACATCTTTAATAAAGGAAACCATGACGTTAAACAAATTTGAAAAAAAAACGTCAAATTTTACACTTCAACGACAATAGCTAAAATCTTCGTAGTGACAATCCAGATCTTGAATTGATGTACAAAATACGTCCAGTGGTACACTACTAGTATCAGGCATATAGTAAAGTTTCAATGGAAGAGCACCTTTGTGTAGACGAGCAAATATGCTCCACTAAAGCACGGAATATATTGAAGAGATAAAACCCCAACAAACCATACAAGTGAAATAAAGCTTTCGTACGTTTCCGTCTTTGCATTTCAAACAGAAATCGAGACAGGCAAAGAAATTGTTGTCTTACAAGGAGAGCCAGATTTAGGTGCCTCATCTAACGTCGTTATCAACGGGCTAAATAGAACTACGGGCTCTATTTTGACAACTATTTTAATTTTTTTCGTCTGTTGGAATATCTGGCTAAAAAAGGGATCCTCAGTCTTGTCACAATGAAAAGAAATCGAATACCTTTTCGATTCGAAAAACTTTTCCATTTTACATAACATATGGCGCCGTATTGTACATTTTGACCACTTACTTCAGTGTTGCCTCAAGGCATCATTCTCTATTTTTGTGATTATCTTGCCAAATATTAAAAAACAATAAAAATCCTTAAATACTTGTATTTTTTTTTTATATTTATCATCTCCAGTCCAAAAAATCAAATAAATCCCAGTTTATGAGTAATAGAGGGGCTTAAAGCAAAATAGCAAGTTTTGTGCATTTAACTTCAAAAGTGAAGGTTTCAAGTCTCTAGACCCAGTAGTGTTAATATAAGTATACTTATAAGTTAACTGCGCCGTAATATATCAGTAAGTCAGTCAGTCAGTTTACTATTTCATATCTGGGGACATGGTAGTGCCCCCGCCAAGACAACCCAAGCGAAGCGCATGGGCACTACCTGCCTTCTCTCCAAGCGCTTTGTCGTTTTCTTGAACTCTCATATTTGGGCTAAGATTATACCAGATAATATAAAAGACAGATAGATTGTCTGTCTATTAACTAATTATTGTAGTATATGATCGAGGTTATTGAAGAGGTTTTACGAGGGCTACCGTGAGACAGGACGGAACTTTACGTGAGCTCGTTGGTTTAACTCGGTGACAGAATGGATCTTTGACTACGTAAGCTCGTTGGTTTTACTCAGAGACTGGATAGATGGGTCTTTGACTTTGTTGGCGCGTTAGGCCAAATTAAAAACATATCAGGCAAAGTTAGAAGCAGCGTTTTTTTCGGCCTATAATAAGAAAAGAAAGAAAGAAAGAAAAACGTTTATTCATTGTAACAAAGACAACATACATAAATAGTTTACAATTTAAACACAAATTAAAATAACAGATCACTATAACTAAACATAAAAAGCAAACAAAAATGGAGGATGTCTCCGTACCAATGAAATGGCCTTTGACTCAGCATTTATGTGAGCCTTAAACTCACAAACTGATTTTCAGTCAGGGCCACTTTCAAAGTGTATATGTATACAAATCCCACGAGCATGACACATGAGTATCATATAAAATATATTTTATAAAAAAGAACAAAAAAGTGGAAAAAAAAAGATGAAAAGCGTAGGTACAACATACATTCTTATTCACAAATTGTTATTAATAATAAAAATAAATTATATAAGAATAAAAGTAAAAAGATTTTTAATAATAAATTATCATATTTCTACCATCCCTATACAGATACAAATACAAAGTGCTGGATATCTATTATGTATTTTGCAATGACAGTAAATAAGCGCTAAACTTGCGCTTAAAAATAGCTTTACTGGCTGCATTACGAATCGGAGGAGGGAGGTCATTCCAGCACTTCGACGCAGCAAACCTGAAACTTCCCCTAAATAAAGCGGTACGGTGCGCTGGCAAGATAGCCCTCACTTTGGACTGGTACATTCTTGAGGACCAATTAAGTTTCAAGTATAAATAATCTGGTGTCTCTTGCCGGACTACACCGAACAACAAAGTGGCGAAGTGAAGTTGCCTGCGTGCCTGCATATTTAAAGGTTTGCTGCTTTCAAATATGGGCTGATGCGGGAACGGGGTGGAATTCGGAAACAAAAACGGATGCATGCGTTTTGAACCCGCTGTATCAATCTCTGAGTGCGACCGAAAATACAGCCACTGTAAACAACGTCGCAGTAATTAAACTTTGATAATATCAGGGACTCACAAAGGTGGATACGTAAATCCACACTTAGGTAATCACGGATATTATAAAGCGTTTTAAGACGGTAAAAGCAATTTGTGACTACCCCAAGAAGGTGTTTCTCAAAACGAAGCTCACCATCCATCAACACACCTAAATTCCTTACCTCTTCTACTCTCTCTATTGGGTTACCCGCAATGGCTATATCATGGTCTATCAGAGTTTCCAATGTATTTTAAATAAATAAATAAATATAAATAAATAAATATTTTTGGACATTACACACAGCGCCGTCAAGCCCCAAAGTAAGCAAAGCTTGTGTTATGGGTACCAGACAACGGATATAAATACATATATATATATATATGTTTTATATCCGTTTTTATGTTTTGGATTTGAAGTCTGGTTCCGAGTACAAGATATTTAGACTTATTTGGGTTTAACAGGAGACAATTCCGACCAGACCAATCCGCGACCCGGTCAAGTTCTTTATTTATGCCGGTTATACATTCTACCATATTAGACGGTACAGAAGATGCATATAATTGAACATCATCAGCGTAAAGGTGATAGTTATTTGTTTCGATACATTTTACAATGTCTGCACTGTACAATATAAAAAGAAGTGGACCTAAAATGGATCCCTGCGGTACACCCCTTATTAACCGCCTCTGAGAAGACAGCACAGTTCCATGTGCTCCAGATAGCCCAACAGCCTGTGTTCGGTCAGAAAGATAGCTGTCAAACCACCGAACCGTTGCATTGTCAAATCCATAATACGACATCTTGGATAATAGCAAGGGTAAGTTTATACAGTCGAAAGCTCTTGTGAAATCCAGCATCACCAATATAGTGCTTTTCCCAGAATCCTGCGCATGCAGAATATTATCAACAACATCGAGCAGTGCTGTACCAGTTGAACGGCCTTTGCGAAAACCCGATTGTTGATCTGGCAAAATACTGTTCTTTTCAAGATATTCCGACATCTGATCATACACAACCCTCTCTATTATCTTCGATGGGCACGGAAGGATACTTACAGCTCGAAGATCGGATATTTGGGTAGGATTTGGTTTTTTGGGTAAAGGAGTAACTTTAGCCGTTTTCCAGTCAGTAGGGAAGTTATGAGAGTCGATGCTTCTGTTAACAATAAGTGTTATTATGTCCAAAGTTGTCGGCATGGTCAAAAATATCATGTCAATGTCAATCATGTCCATCCCTTTGGCCTTAGTCTTTATTTTCATTAGGGCGCGAGCAACTGTGTCAGTAGTCACTTGTTTAATTTTAAAAGTTGAGGGTCCATATCTGTTATATTCATAAAAAGTTAAGTCAGTAATTTTTACGCCGGAGTTGCCAGGTATGTCAAAAAATTGTCTATTTATCTCATCTGCGTCGTTAACTACCAATATACCTTCTGTTGACTACACGTCCGGACGGATATTCCGCATCAGTGGATGCGCCTCTTGGCTCTTCGGAACACTGTCTCGTTGAGTCCGTCAAGTGTCATGCACACAATCCGATTCATCTGGGCCAACTAATTGGCAGTATAAGTCAGCAGACTGGGATGGATTGCAGGAATTTTATGCATCGTTGCCGTGGAGGCAGCTTTGCTTAAGCTACAAGATCCTGAAAATCCTCGCTGGTATTGAATGTTTTATTCCTAACCCGCGAGTAGCTGTAAGTGTCAAAAAATGGCCATAGCTTTATCGGTCTTGCAGAGAAGCCAAAATTCTTAAGCAAACTGCGAATGAGGCTTGGACCACGGCTCATAATGATAATAATCCGAATTTTTTCTGTGTTGAAACGCAAATGCCAGAGCTAAATTCCAATTCATCGGCGAAATAGGTGGGCGACTTGCGAGCTATCCTTCTGGGAGTCATGCTTTCTGATCGTTACCTAAATCTGCCGAAGGCAACTTTTGCCAGTCATCATTACCACCACTGCGAAAGACTGATGGTGACGTGGCATATAGTGCTAAAGATAAAACCAATCTAGTAGGCAGTCTCTTTGCCTCAAATTCGAATACGAACGACAAAAGCGCTGTACCACCTACTATAACGTCGTGCGGTAAGACCATACCGGAAATTCCCATAACATAGCGAGAGGTCCGGCAAGCATCGCTTTCTCTAGACTTTTATAAGTCGAGTGGGCCAGACGGTATACCAGCAGTGGTGCTTAAACAGTACGCTCCCGAGTTCACTGCTAAGGAACCCCCATTCACTGTGGTCCCACAATTGGCATCCTTGGTGTTAACATCTCCAGCGATGTTCAGTTCCGAGATCATTTACAAGATAAGGTGAAGCTGGCGTCCAAAAAACTTGGTGTACTCAACAGAGCGAAGCAGTACTTCACCAGAAGGTTTTCTCTGAGGACTACAGTATGGGATGTTTGAAGGGTCAGCAACACGCGAGTGATACCCCTGGTGGTGCGAGCATCCCTCGAGCGGATCGGAAGCTTGTTTGCCACCTTACTGGTATAAAAAAAACAAACAGGCGTACGTCTGGCAGTGGACCAATATGAGCTGATATGACAATGATAAGTATCAACGTAAATAAATATTTTCAAAGCAAAGAAACAGTCAAAAGATTTACCTCGAGCCAGGACTTGAACCTGCAACAATCCGTCCGGGTAGTATTATTTCTATATATAACTATATATATATATATATATATATATATTTATAGTCCTGGCTCAAGATTTATTTTTTGACTGCATCTTTGCTTTAAAAATATTTATTTCTATGAATGATGTAGTTATTCTATATTCTATTCTATTCTATATGTACCTAAATATTTGTGTATTTTTAAGTTTGATGTACTAGGTCTTTGTAAGTCACTAGAAGTTCATTAGTTAATTGTTATTACAGATGCTATATATCACAGCAGACGGCAAGTCATTAAAAATACTAACTAATGAATTTGTATATTTTGAACGTAACGTAGTAGTTGAGACAACTCATTCGCCACCGCTGACTCAACCAACTACGGTTCACTTAGTCTCTGTTTGGACGGGATAGGCGCTCACTGACGCTAACGCATAGAAAAAATTGTGCGTCGATAAGTATGAAAACTATAAATATTATAAAAATATACCACAACAAGCTTTTTCCCGCAGCTCTGCTCACGCTAACTTTATCGGCGTAGGACTCCTGCGGTAACTCCCTGATGAACCAAGATAAGAGTATTTTATTGGCTGGAAAACTTTGTTCGTACAGCTATTTCTGTGCCAAAAATCTGGTCTCCATTACGGCGTCAAAAAATAGTCTTTAGAAGAACATACTCTCGGGCTTATAAACTAACTCTGGACCAAAAATTAGGGTATTAGTTAAGATTGTTTTAAGTTTTTACCTGCAGCTTTACTCGTTCGGCAATCAATCATCACTGAAAACCTAGAACTCCTCGATGAATCGGGAAAGAAATATTCTGGTTCATTCTGTTAGATTATTGTACTTTGTGTGATTAATTTCAATAAAAATCAATGTATAAAAAATTTATCAATGGATATAATACCTACATTAAGAATGATTGCTTATTTTCATTTATTAATTGAATGATGTGTAAAATCATATTGTATGTAGTTTTACACAATGTATTCGATAGGTAATAATATCTGCAGTCTAAATGTGTATTTCAAAGATCAAAAACAGTTCTGTTATAATGTTAATATAAATGGCGTGATTCTGGTGTGCTACTTGACCGCCCCACCCGATCATGTTGTTTGTCACTACATATAAAAAGGTTGGCTCGAGAGAGCCGGGGCAGTTGTAAATTTTCATTGAAGCCTACTGGTTGTAATAACGGTGCCGCGTAATAAAAGCAATGGAAGTATATAGTGTACAAAATGTATAAAGTGGCGCTGCCAAAACTGAATGAGAATCCATCCATTTAAAACACTTCAGTTAAGTAGAAGATGATATTTCATTGAGTATTTTTAATTATGTATATTTTATTATAGTATAAATGTTAAATTAATATTACATAAGTAATACCTAACTTAGAGTTTCAGCTCTTTGTGGCATTTGGCTGGACCAGTCATTAAGGTCCTTAAGTACTTATAATTGTTGTTCTTGCCATTTGTGAATAGCTTACGAATCTTAGAAATACTAAGGCTTATTTGTGTTTTCACTCGAAACTTAGATTTAATAAGTAGATACTTTATATCTCGTAAAAGTTGCGATATTTTTGTTGTTCTAATAAAACATTCAAAAGAGCGTATGCTAGAAAGTTTCTTTCGCCGTTTCTTCTCGCTAGAAAGCCACTTTGATTCCGAAACGGTAGTGGTTTATAGACATTTCATATCTACTATTATCAAAATACCTACTTAGATTTTCATATTTATTATACCCGTCTAAGCTAAAAATTCTATATTCCTCCAGCTACTACTGTGCCAAAATTGAAATAGTTGCACCATCGCTATCGCAAGGGATAATGCCTTGCATTCTAATTGTAGAGCAAAGGGATAGTGCTTCGCATTCTAACTGAAAAAAAAAATCTATTCCTGTGGGACCTTTAAAAATCGACATAAACATAAAAGTGTAATCGTTGCATATTTTTAAAAGTTACGAATAAAACAGAAAATTGGACAGAAAATCCAAATGGGCCGGAACAATTTTGAGAAAGAAGCCGATAGGAGGATCCAGCTAGGGTGGGCAGCATTTAGTAAACTTCGTCAAGTCTTCACGTCGCCTATACCGCAAAGTCTGAAGACTAAAGTCTTTGACCAGTGCATCCTTCCAGTCACCACCAGCCACCTTTCTAAGGTCGTCGGTCCACCGGCTTGAGGGGGTCCCACACTTCGCCTTCCCATACGCGGTCTCCACTCTAGGACACGTCTGCTAAAGACGACTGGAAAAGACCGGGAGAAATGGCGCGCCATAGAGGAGGCTTATGTCCAGCAGTGGACCAATATACGCTGATATGATTATCATATGTGCCGACAGGGAGATAAAGGAAACGTCTTTACTTGCAAGACACTGGTTTATTGCTGGCCAAGTACACAATGATACAATATGTGATAATATGTAATGTCATTACATCACACGCCTATTGACAAAAAAAACAAAATTTTATTTGATTTAAAAAAAGAAAATTTTTATTAACAATCCAAAAATTCGAATAACGAAAGTAAAAAGAGAAGAATAAAACTTAAAATCCCAGCAAGTGGTACAATCCTGAGCGATAAGCTTCACGGTGTGTAAGCTGATACCACTGCACTGCAGTTATACATTTCTGCTTATACTTATGCCAAATACGGATAGCACGAAGCGAGTGCTTGGGAACCATTGTTTTATAACGTAAGAACATATATAACTATATAGATTGTATAGCAATCTACTTATTATTATATAAGATGAATATAAAGTTGTGGCCACAACAAAACTAATATGACTGTTTATAATAATATAATCATCTGTGTTTAGAAAATAAGCTGCTTATAATTATGCTGCACGACTACTTTCTACCATCGCACCGCTGGCCATCGGCAGGGAATTCATTCTCACACTTAAGAACCTAAATGGTCGCGTACAGTGCGGTTTTAGAGAAACCTCCTCCCGCGAACGCTTAAGTTGAGGAATGAGCTCCCTGCCAAGGTTTTCTCCAAGGACACAGTATGGAGTTCTTCAAGAAAGAAGTTATTAGATTTCTGAAGGGTCGGCAACGCGCGCGTGACACCCCTGGTGTTGCAAGAGTCCATAGGCTACGGTGACCGCTTCACATCAGGCGGACCGTAAGCTTAGTGGTATAAAAAAAAAAGTTTACACTGAGGATATTGTTTTCTAATTTCGCAAAAATCATTGAATATTTTTAGATTTCTTTCTATTTCGTCATTCATCCACGGGGATTTGATTTTTCCTTTAGTAAGAATATATTTTATTGGAAATTGAATATTTATGTGTCGTCAAAATTTTAATTAATCAGTCAATTTTTTTATTTCTACAAATATTAATGTCATATATAAGTCATAACTAAAAATGTCAATGTAAAAGGCGTAAATCGATTCCTTGTTATGGAATCGTCGCTCAGAGGAATCGTTACATTTTTTCTGGTCTGACTGTACCGTGAACTGCAATAACTGAGCATTGTGATCGCTTATTGCCGTATCAATTGGCGACGCGGTGACATACTCGCTTGTATTACAGGAAATAATCCCGCAGTCGATTGATGTAGTAGTGTCAGAAGTTACACGGGTAGGAAAATTTACTATATTTTTTGAGCCATTTACGCAATTTTTTGAACTATTTTCTGACATTAAATCCACATTCATGTCACCAACTAAAATAAAACCTTTTGTTTTCGTCAGCAACAATATTCAACAAAGATTCAATAGTTCTTATAAACGGCTCACATTCTCCCTTGCCACTTCCATACAATGCAATAATAATTAAATTTACATTTGTTATTTCTACAGCGCGAGCGCCGAGCGGTTAACTCACAATGATATACGAGGGTAAGATTTTGTAGGTCGTTTCGAAACTTGAACTGAACACCTTCGCGTACAAATATCGCAACCCTGCCGTGTTCGATACGCGGGCGGCCCGGCAGTAGTTACTTGATAGCTCGTACTTACATAACTTGACGTGTTGAATTTCACTGTTTTTGCACCAGGTCTCCGTGCAAGCCAAAATGTCCGGGTTATAGTTATTGTTAAGAATATCTAACAACGCGGTTTTACCTGCAATCGATCGCACGTTCTGGTGTATTGTAATTATGTGTCACTGCAAGTGAATGTACCACTGAGGTTATGCATTTTGTGTTCTTGAAATTTGTTCTGTGAATTTTTTTGATACGCCTTTGGGCCAGATCAGATTTTGTGATCTCGAATAGCCCTCACGATTGAAACTGAAACATCGAGCTTAAAGGAAGCATAGTTTCCTTTGTTGTCAGTTGTTTGCAAACCGCTTCTGAGAACTTTAGCTTTTCTTCGAAGTGGCACATTATGTCATAACTGGTAGTGTCTTCGCAGAAGTTATAGAGATGAAGGGTCGTGGTGCGGGGTGGTGCTGCTCTTAAAGAGATACCATTTGGAGGGCGTTTGTTGGATTTGAGAATTTTCCAAACTTCTCACACTTCTTTTTTAGGTCTAATTATTGGCGTTGAGGAGATACTAGGCTAGGCTTGGGAACCGGACCTGACATGATCATGTTATTGGGCCTTGCACGACACCCTTACAATAGGGAAATGTAAACATTTTTTTACTTTAAGTACGCTTATACTATTATAATATTGTCTTAATTCACTTTTATTTACATTACCCCTGTTACCGATAAATATTACTAATGTAGAGGATGGAGTGATTTTGTCATACTTTATAAAATTTCTCATTATATTAACATAATTGGCATTTGGCATACAATTATTTAAAACCGGTTGTCCTACACTTGAGCTGAGAAAGTGTCCAAAACGTTTTCCTATTTCATCGCAAAACATGACTACATTGCTATCAACAACAGATTTTTTTAAAGCCCTAGTCGAGTGAAATATAGATTTAGAATACGAAAAACTATTTGCAAACAATATCCGCCATGTTTATTTCGACATATCTAGTTCAAACTAGTCGATTTATCGACTTCAACAGTTACCGCGATGAACAAGCCATAGATGAATCATTTATTGATTCGAGATTTTATATGTAATGTGTAGTAACAATGTTAGCGTGTAACGAATCTGTGTTGATTTAACCTGAAACCTTAAAAGATAACCTTGTAAGCTCTTTAACAATTATTCACACAGAATGTAACAAGTTTAAATGCTGGTATAAAAAAATTAAAAGAAATAATTATATTAAAGTTTTTATATAATGATTATATTCTTTCTTACCATAAATATTGAAGACGGCGTATTCTTAAAACAGTAATATAATATCTCAGTCAACAGTACGCTGTCCCTTTTTCTAGCGACATTTGGTGTATTTCCGGTTGAGCCCTGCTCAAGTACAATTTCAATTATTCGATCTAAGTACAGCTGGGCCGCAGTCGGTTTTCCTCTGAACACTGCGTGAGACATATTTCGACCAAGAACGCACTGGAAAATCTATCGCAACTGACTGATCTAAAGTAACACACGCCGAGATTTCGCAATATCGTTATATTATCTACATAAGTTGTTTATTTTATTAAAAATATTAATGTTAAAAAGGGGCCAAGTTCTGTATAAAGAGTAAGATATACACCAATAAGTTTTTATTTTTTTTCCACTAATTTACGCTGGACTAATTATTCATCAATATTAGTCACCACTTTGGGGAGTATATAGCTTTAGGCACTAAATTCTCGTCATCCACATAATATCGTCGCCAGTTAGTGTCGAGTCTTAGAACGAGCGAGCTTCGTTTGTCTATCGTCTAGCGTCGTTAAACTTTGCCCTAAAATGACACGTATTAAATTTTTTAAAAAGGCTATTACCACATCTATTACAAATATGTATGCCCACTTACATGACTTTTTTAATTGTATTGAATATTATTTGTTTTTTTTTTGTTAAGGAAAACGTTTGGTTCATGCCAAATTTCATAAAAAAATTGGGAAAATATTTTCAACACTGCTTTCATGGTTCAAGTCATAAGATTTACACCGATAAAGTTCAAGAACTTATTCGTGTGTCGGCCAGTATTTTTCACGATTGTTCAGTTTTATTTTCACTGCGACAGCAAGAGAGAGACATAACCATATTTTCATACTGAGTTTAAGCTTACTCCATACACTTTTGCATACTCCACTCAGTACGCACAAGGCGCACACAATTGTGACCTCTGTTATAATTGTGTGCAGGTTACAATTCTGTGCGCCTTCTTCAAGTCGTATTTTTTATTTAATTTCTATTATTATATTATATAATTGTTATTAAATGTGATAAAGGAAAAGTACCATAAATATTGATGACAGCCAATTTTACTAAAAGGAAATATTCCGTTTTTAAAAAAATTACTGGTTTTCTGGGCCAAGAATCGATCATGTGAAATATGCAACAAAACAACCTGTATTTTATAACATCAGCCAAGGGTTTTTGATAGAGATATATTTATTCAAAATAACACAGTACCTTAAAAGAGGATAAAAAAAACGTTTTTATGCACTCTAAGCGAATAAAATAATGCTCCAGGTGTCTTGATGACACAAGAAGACATACACACACACACTACCTCTATAAACATGCTTACAGGTGAACTAGAAAAACGTGAGGCGCATCGTTACTTCTTCTTTTCAATAAATATTAACATTCTCTTTTCATTGATCACTCACAACTTACACACAATTCACATACAATCAATCATCTTTGCTCTGCTAAATAAAATAATACTCATGAACACTAACTTTTTTTAATGTACATTAAATATTTAGTTTTTTTTTCATTTTCTTATCTACCTCCCTCCCTGTCTGTCTGTCTGTCTGTCTATTTGTCGTAATCAGATCTAGCAACGAATCGAAGCCTCTGTATGTTTAATTCAACTTAGAAGCGATATTCAAATTTAACAATGTTGAACATGGTCAATGATTGGATGGGTGACAGCTAATCGGCACACTTTATGTTTGTGTTGTTTGTTGGAAAAGATATTCAAAGTTAAGCAACGCTGAGCTTGGTCAGTAATTGGATGGGTGACCGCTTATCTACACTGCGCCAGCGGGTTCTATGAACTCCGCTTATTGTTTTCTGTTCATCATAACCTTTCATGTGATACCCATGTCGAGGGGTTGTGAAGCAGCGAGTATTTCACCATTTTGATATATCCACTATTTTGGATTTTGAATAAAGTTACGCGTCTTACTGTTTTTTACTCATTGTACCCTTTTATTTAAAAACCATGTCGAGGGGTACCTAAAGAAACAGGTAGTCTGCCATATTGTGGTGGCAGCCATATTGAATCTACCATGATATTGAATATATTATGTTGTGTTATCATCGAAACTTAGGTTGTTTGCAAAATTTCAACATGATCGAATTACAGGAAGTATTGAAACAAAAATGCCACCCGCAACGACAGACAGACTCACAAGAAAGTGACTCAATAAAAACGTGGTGTTAAAATAGAAAAAAAGACCAAGGAAGATAAGAATATAATTCATTATTTTATTGTTTTACATTAGCTTAATGGTAACTAAACATATGGATGCAGCACAATAATCACAGCGCGCAGCGTAGGCGGATTATGTAACAATATGGATGCAGCACAATAGTAACAGCGCGCAGCGTAAGCGGATTATGTAACAATATGGATGCAGCACAATAGTAACAGCGCGCAGCGTAGGCGGATTATGTAACAATATGGATGCAGCACAATAGTAACAGCGCGCAGCGTAGGCGGATTATGTAACAATATGGATGCAGCACAATAGTAACAGCGCGCAGAGTAGGCGGATTATGTAACAATATGGATGCAGCACAAAAGTAACAGCGCGCAGCGTAGGCGGATTATGTAACAAATGGATGCAGCACAATAGTAACAGCGCGCAGAGTAGCCGGATTATGTAACAATATGGATGCAGCACAATAGTAACAGCGCGCAGAGTAGGCGGATTATGGATTATGTAACAATATGGATGCAGCACAAAAGTAACAGCGCGCAGCGTAGGCGGATTATGTAACAATATGGATGCAGCACAATAGTAACAGCGCGCAGAGTAGCCGGATTATGTAACAATATGGATGCAGCACAATAGTAACAGCGCGCAGAGTAGGCGGATTATGTAACAATATGGATGCAGCACAATAGTAACAGCGCGCAGCGTAGGCGGATTATGTAACATATACAAATTGCAGTGGAAGTCGAACGTGACTAAATTTATTTGAGAATATCACAAAGTAAAAAAATATCTTACTACTTCACAAACACAAACAAGACGGATCAAGTTGAATATTCAATTATTTTTTACTGCAGGTACTTGTAATTTTTCGTAAAATATACTATTTTTATTATTTGTTACCTATTTATTTTATTTTCTCGCACTCGAAGTTAAATGTTTATCTCGGGACTAAAAGCCATTAATACTCGTTACAGCATCCCTTGCTCTAGCTCTGCAAACTAAACATCTGGTGTACTTATAATGGGTCGTTTTAGTCCCTTGATAAACAATCTACTATTATTAACCACCTAAAATTGATATCAATATGACTTCAATCAATATGATCAATATGAAAAAATAAAGACAAAGAAAATAAATTTGACTATGATAAACTCTGAAACTAAAGACTGTGACTGCGATCGCTTTAGTACAAAACGTTGCCACGTGTTACTCACTAACACTCTCGATAACCAACTTGTTGTTACTGATACTGTTATCATGCGTTCAAGGCCTTAGAACGTTATTCATAAAAATATTTTTTTAGCAAAAGGAACGGTCAAAATATGGCTTTGAATCTTATTTAAATTGACAAAAATCAACACGAAGTATTGAATTATAAAATGAGATACTTCAGTGGAACGGGCAAACATATAATAATTCTATTGACCTTACTAAGTGTTCACAGTTTTTCCTTTGGTGATATTAATAAATACAGAATATTAACGGTACCAAATTGCTAGCTCAGTATTTAGTAGCTTTAGGTTTCTAATAAGTAACTTAACCAGGTAGTGTTATTTTAGTAGTAGCTATATTCGGACATCAATATATTTGAGCTTGTTCAGTCAAATTTAAAGTTCTGACTTTTCTAAGTAACAAAGTTTTAAATGTTTAGATATAATTTATCGAACTTGGCTGATACACTGTCATGTGCATAGATAATAGCACGGAGCGTGATAAGTGTACGACATTGAGTTTTGTTATCTTTTGATTACTATTCTATACTTCTCAGTTGTGTTCTATTATGTTTCTTTGATGCTTTGTTTCTATTATTTTTCCGGAAACAAATATCGCTATAATTGCAAAGGTTAATTATATACGTAGCTCGACTCGACTTCTAGAGAAATATCCCTCAACAGATTTAATTATTTTGAGACACTTTAAGGCTCTCCATCGTGAGTGGTTCAGTTCTCGAAACAATAACTATGCAGGGATATCTGCTCATGAATTTGCTCTGACCTATGAATTCTCTTAGCTGGTACTTTCTCCACCTGCGAATACCAGATATAGGTACTGTTTTACAATCCGTGTAAGTATATTTACTCACCTTATAGTGCGGCTGATCGAGGGCGTCGCGGCGGCGCTAGAGGAAGAGGTAGGAACCTAGGCGTCAGTCTGTGCTTAAGTTATCCACGAGGAACCTAAGGGACGGAAATTTACCGAAAAACATTAGGAATCTGCTACAAAATAGACAAGTAGGGTTTAATCAAAACCTTGAGTGTCACCGTGGCGGTTCCTGGTACAGTGCGCCAACCCGGGCGTTCGTCGTACGGACAGAAAGGGCCGGATGGATATTCCGTCTCAGTGGATGCGCCTCTTCCTCACCACTGTCTCTTTCGGATACTTGAATAACAAAAAGCTTATCAATTTGTTGTCGGCTAAACATTGAAGGTAGTACAGGTTCTAGGTATAAAAATAAATACTTTAATAACAGTGAAATAGATAAACTAGTGTAAAGTATGTTGAAAATAGACTTGTTTAAACTGTTTTCAAAATATCCGCAGTGTAACACACTATAAGTGTGCTATTACGCTGTAGTGTATAGTAGATGTGGAATAATAGGCTAAATTTTACAGTTTCCAATTGCTGTATGACGCGCATAAAAACTTTACGCAGAAAAAAAAAACAAGCGAAACTAATAAAATGAGTAACAAAAAAAGTGTAAAACTACATTATATTAATATCAGAATAAGAATTAATCTTTCTGAGAGACTAATTTGAAAATCTTGACATGCCACGCTCCTAAGTCCTTGCCTGACATGTAATTCACAAGAGGTGAACGTTTCTCTGTCATTCAGCAAGAAACAAATTTCGGTGCTAATTTGTGTTTACAAACAGTGATAGCTGTAGCCTGACGTAAAGGAAAAAAATCAGCCAAGTGCGAGTCGGACTCGCACACGAAGTGTTCCGTACCATTATCTATACACAAAATTAGCTCCGCGCGCACGAGTATCAACGACGTCTACCCTCACGTGTCTGCCCGCTCGGGTAAGCGCACGCGTGCTAAAAAAGGAGATAAAACTCTACTTAAGAAGTACTGGCCGATATCAATTCTAAGCCACGTGTATTAGCTGTTCCCAAGGGTCGTCACGAATCGTCTCGCTGGAAGCATTGACGAGTTTCAGCCACCAGAACAGGCTGTTTTTTGGAAAGGCTTCAGAACCGTAAATCACATTCATACTGTACGGCAATATACAAAAAACTCAAGAGTATAATCAGCAAGTAGTATACAACAAACTCAAGAGTATAATCAGCCGCTGTGTATGGCGTTTGTGAACTACGAGCCTTTGATTCCATCGAAACCTGAGCTGTGCTAGATTCTCTGCAGCGATGTTGTATAGACTGGCGATATATTGAGGTGCTGCGACGCTGCTACGATAACCGTCCAGTTCCAGGACCATAGGACAAGTGCCATCCCGCTGCATAAAGGTGTAAGACAGGGGGACGTCATATCCGAAACCGTTCACTAACGCGCTAGAAGACGTCTTCAAAACCTTGAACTGGGCTGGGCGGGGCATAAACATAAACGTCGAATACATACATCGCACACCTAAAGTTTGCCGACGATATGGTTATTATGGGAGAGTCATTGGAAGAACTGAGCAAAGTGTTGCACTTCCTAGATTAATCCTCTCGACGAGTGGGCATTGGCATGAATTTGGATAAGACAAAAGTCATGTTCAATCAACACCTCGTGCCAATGCCAGTATACGTCGCGGGTACCTTACTCGAAGTTGTCCAGGATTATGTGTACCTTGGACAGAAAATCCAACTGGGCCGGAACAATTTTGAGCAGGCAGCCGATAGTAGGATCCATCCAGAGTGGGCAGCATTTGGTAAACTTTGTCAAGTCTGCACGTCGCCTATACTGCAAAGTCTGAAGACGAAAGTCTTTAAACAGTGCGTCCTATCAGTCATGACTTACGCCGACAAAACGTGGACACTTACAGCAGGGCTGGTCCACAAGTTGAAGGTCGCACAGCGCGCAATGGAGCGAGCTATGCTCGGAGTGTCTGTAAGGGATTGAATCTGAAATTCCTCTGATTGAGGGGCTCAGTAGCACCATGTCGTCCGCATAACTAATATTGTTGATACAGGTACCGTCAATCGAACACCCTACAGTATAGGTTAAAGAGCTTAGGGGATGTAAGTCCACCCTGCCTAACACCGCTGCTCAACCCATACACACCAGAATAAGAGTTACGCCATTTAACAACATTTGTTTGATTGCTATACCAGTATTCAAAAACCTTAACTAACTCCTCCGGAAATCCTGAGGCCTTGAACTTAGTCCATAATATGTCATAGCAGACGAGATCAAAAGCCTTGGATAGGCCCAAAAAACAGGCGTCTTCCTAGCTGCATAACACTGGACGGTGTGCTTGAGACTGTATAAAGCAGTTTCCGTGGACAGTCCAGGACGAAAACCAAACTGAGCATGATGTAGGTCGAAATGATCAGTTAGATGTATATCAAGCAAACCATCCAGCACCTTAGCCACTGTAGTCACCAGCGATATTGGCCTGTAATTAAACCCATCCGAGGAGTCTCCAGTCTTATTCTCGACCACGGGTACCACAACGGTTTTCATCAGGCCCTCAGGTAGGTATGCATGTCCAACGCAAAAGGAAAATATTAACGCTGCTAGGTAAGTGCAGTCCAACATTCTGCAGGTGCTCAATGCTGAGCCCATCGTATCCCGAGGACTTTCCTCTTGTCATATTTTTAATAATACAGCAAACTTGTTTTGCCGTGAAAACGACATGTGAACCAGCAATATCAATGTTCTCGTGAGTCTGAGTACCAGCAGAGTGTGTGTGGGCACTTGTATGAGCTGAAAAGATATCCTTAAATAGGTTGGCTATGTCTTTTGGGTCACAAACTCCTCCTAATAATAATAATAATAATAAAATTCTTTATTGCACTAACTTTGTACATAGGCGAACTTAATGCCTTCAAGCATTTTCTACCAGTTAACCATTGGTAATGTAGATATAAATAAGGGGTTGTGCATTGTTTGTTGTAATAGATCGTAGTAGCTTTAATAATGATAATAGATTTAGTGATAAAAGACAGTATATAAGAATAATATCATAAAGTATAATATGTAAATAAGAAGGTGGATAAATTATATGTAATTTTATACATAAACATACATAAGTATATGTAGAAATAATGCATATATATTTAAGCATATGTCACTAGAAAGCACTAATACCTGACCTATGTATTTTGGATGTTGATATAGTACCGATGCAGTAAAGCTTTAAAGCTCTCTAGTGACTTTGCATTCCACAAACGAACTGTTGTGACCGTGAACGAATTCGAATAAAATGTCGTTCTATGCGCAGGGGTGCATACACACATGATCTAACACTTACACCACCCCATTACAAACACAACACACATACCCAAACCAGCAGATGTAAAAGAAAACCATGGAAGTGAATCTTACAAGAAAACTGCCCCGAGGGTACCAGCGTCCGCGACGCGAATAGGTCGCGATGCCAACCCTATTTCTTAACTGTGGGAGTTCTAACACATACATAAACACACACACACAAACATACACACATGATCTAACACTTTCTCTCACACTTACTCCACCCCATTACAAACGCAACACACATACCCAAACCGGCAGATGTAAAAGAAACCATGGAAGTGAATCTTACAAGAAACCTGCCCCGAGGGTACCAGCGTCCGCGACGATCGACGAATCCCTTCCTGAACCCTTGAGCTCAGGCTCGGGGTCTCAGGCTGCTCCACGTATTCTGGGGGGGATAGACCTACACACTGAATCTGCCCGAGCTAGCTGAGAGCCAGCGCCCAAATAACCTCAAACCGTCTCCTAGCAGCTTGCACCGCGCCGAGCAGACGGACGCAGTAATGCGAATGTCAACTCCGCGAATCCAGCAGCACCTGGAGTCAAAAAACGAAACGGGCGACCGTGGCCGGCGCTCAAAAAACACCATCGCACAACCGGGAAACACCGAGCCTACCAAGGCACAAGCTAACTTGGATGTACGGAGAACAAACGCGACTGAAGGGGAGACCAAACAAGAGGTCCCAGCTCTGACCAGTTGCGACGTGTTGAGTGGGGAACGCAGCCACAACAAGCGTGCGGGAACCACACAGTCAGCAAGTGGGCCTAATATGACGGCTAACGCGGTTCTGACTAAACAGCACGAAGCACTGGACGGGGTGACGTCTGAGGCTCCCCAAAGTGAACTCCTGGAGCGAGTTGGAGACAACACAAGGCCAACCCAAACAATCGCAACCACAACAGGTTCGAAGAAAAAACGCACTCGGACCTAACAAACGCGGATCACGCCATGTAGCGAGTCGTCCTGAACAATCGAGACACCTCGTACCGCCCACAAAGGTGAAGAGGGAGCGCCCTGATGATACCTTGTCATCAAGGGATGGGCCAAAACGCGCTAGGCTGGATGCCACACCGAGGAAGGCAACAACCATCTATGCAGATGCGAGCAAAACGCAATTGCTTATAGCCATTGCCGCCACATCTGCCACTGATCTGACGGTAGAACAAGCACAACAAGCACAACACCGAAATCAATCGGAGTGGACCTAACAAGAAACCCATCTGACCGCGCAAAACCCTTGGTACAGCGTCAAATCATGGCAGTTGTACGGAGCGACCATGCAGGAGAAGGGAATATTTTTGACCCTGGGCATTCCGGAATCGGAGATGGCAACGCTTCTGGAAAGAGAACGACGTGTTGCCTACATCTCTGGCAGTGTTCACATTAGGTTTGGGGGTGATAGTGACTCGGCGGACACAGAATCCCCAGCTGAACTCAACATAAACGAAGCTAAAGTCACCGGCCAGGCACCACCATCTGCCGGCCCAAGTACCTTAGGCTTAGCTTTCTCAAAACTGACACCTATGCACCTAAACACTGATACCACACATAGATGCCGGTGACGATACGTCGTCTGATGGGGAGTCCCTGGACAGTAAAATTCTCGGGACACTATCAGATTAACGTAATCCAAACCAATCTCCAGCAAAAAAAAATTGCAGTGGCTACCCTACGTTAGCTGCTGGAGGTTGACCAGAAGACCATAATAATCCAGGAACCGTGGATTAGAGGAGACAATATATGTGGTCTTAACAACATCGGAGGTAAGTTGCTACACAAAATCACAGCTCGTCAACCGAGAACATGCATATACATACCCAGATCAATACCAGCTTTGCTACTGACCAATTTCTGTTCCAGAGACCTTACTGCTGTAAGGCTTATAAAAGGTACAAACAAACAAACGCTAGTACTAGCCTCGTTGTACATGCCTGGAGATGAGGAACTCCCGTCAAAGGAGCTGGCTGAACTAGTACAACACTGCGAAGTCAACGGCTGGCACCTCATAATATCAGCTGACGCAAATGCACACCACCCTCTATAGGGGAGTCCAACACCGAACCAAAGAGGTGAGTCTTTAACAGACTATATATTGTCAACTAACCTATCTATGATTTACAATGGCTCGGAGCCCACTTTTGTTAATTCCAGATACCAGACCATAGTAGATGTAACTCTCGCATCCGATGGAGTAGCAGAGATTATGTCGAATTGGCATGCCTCGACTGAGCCATCCCTTGCGGACCACAAGAGAATCTGCTGTACCATACAAGTGCATGAGAAGGACCAGCAACCAAATCGTTACCCTCGTAAAAGGGACGTTGCGAGGTACATGACCCTCCTTCAACATGAGGTAGATATAACACCTTTAAAGAAATGACCAACAGCACTGAAAACATGGAACACAATATAGACACACTAACCAAGTGTATCTAACACATCTACCAGCAGGCCTACAAACTGGAATATAGCCGAATCCATGGTCACTGCAGACCGAGTTGGGTGGGCAATTGAAAGCTTCAACCCTTCAAATCTGCTGGCCTGGACAACATATTCCCAGCACTTTTGAAATGGGGACAAACAACACTTGCACCACATCTAATTGGGTGCGCCTGTACTGGGTACTCCTTAGGTGCACTTAACACTATCTTTCAGGCAGAATGTGTAAGGATTACCCGAGCTGAAACAGCGGTCCTGTCTAGGACATAAGCGATGCATCGATACGCATCATCTCTGACAGTGCCGCTGTGCCACAAGCTCTCAATAACAACCGCATCAACAGTTGACTAATCCTGGAGTGTCACTGTGAAATGCAATAAACTGTATTGAAGAACCGAGTTACTCTTCGATGGACACGTGGTAATAGTGGGTCTCTCGGCAATGATGCGGCAGAACAGTTGGCAAAGAGAGGATATGGCACTAAAATATTGGGACCCGAACCAATCGTACCGATCCCTTTTACACAACTCAAAACGTAGTTACGTGACAGAACCTTACAACTACACAACACACAGTGGGCAGAGCAAACGGACTGCAGACAAACCAAGAATGTTCTTACATCCTTGGACGCTAATCTGTCGCACAAGCTGTTACAACTTAGTACGAAAAACCTACGCTACATAGTTGGCATAATAACAAGTCACTGCCCGCTAAACAAACAGTTTTTAAATATCGGCGTTACCGACAGTCCTTTATGCAGGGGCTGCATGGAAGCCAAGGAGACACCTTCTCACATTGCAAAAGCGTGAGCGACCAACGCACAAGGCTCCTTAAGAATCCACAAACCAAGAGAGAGGCGCTGAATAGCATCGATGCCTCCTTGATTTCCGGACGGAGCTGGGATGGTATGAGTTAATGAAATGAAACGGTTACCTAAATACAATGGCCCTATCATGAGGCTGTCAAGTGCGGAAAACATAAATCCAACTAACTAACTATGTGGGAGTTGTTTAAAGGTACAATGGGTAAGTTAAGTAATTTGCAACATTTAACTGTAATTAGGTTATTTTGTGAGCCATTGTCAATAAAACAGCGGATTAATACTTTCTTGCTACTATTATTAGATTTAGCGTACACTTGTGCCGTACCGAACAGAATACAGTCAAATGCGGTTTCGGTTTTATACGATGCGTTATCGCTACTATGAGTACCTGCGGGTGAGTCACCGGGCGTCCGACCGCTATCATTAGCGGCGACGAGGATGCAGCGGTCAGCGGACGAACTCGCGGTCGCAGTGCGCGGGTTTACGTCCCGAGATGAACATTGTAAATGTAACACATGTCTGGAAAAATAAAGTTAAAGTCTGGTGACACGAAAGTTCTAGAGCAATATCACACAGCAGAACTAGTTATTGTGGGAGACTAACGAGAGTTTAACGCCCACCATCTTGAGTGGCTCATTTCTCGAACCAATAACTACGCAGGGATATCAGTTTATCAATTTGCTCTGGACTATGGATTCTCGCAGCTGGTACTTTCTCCAACGAGAATACTTTCTGCTGACTACACGTTCGGACGGATATTCCGTCTAAGTGGATACGCCTCAACCCGATCCATCTGAGCCAACTAATTGGCGTCATGAGTGCTCGGCATAAGTTAGAAATGGGGTGGATTGCGTGAATTGCATGCATCATACCCGTGGAGGCAGCTCTGCTTTAGCTCAGAAGATCCTGGTCCCGGGAAGAACATTTTATCTCACTGCTAAGCACGGGTCTCAGCCCACGTATTATAAAGTGTAGTCGACATGGACCGATTTAGATGAAATTTAGTATGGAAATAGTTTAAGTTCCGGTGAGGACATATGCTACCTTTCTTTTTACTGCTGATCACGGGTCTTCGCCCACACGATAATATTATGCACATACGCATAGCAAGATGTTGCGCAATTTATGTAACGAAGTGGCAACAGCGTACAATAGAAAACAACCAATCGTAGAGAAGGTAGCCCTCTATTGGACAATTTGAATCTCATCAATAATTGATGGAGTGGAATTGTATAAAAAATACTGAGTTTGTATTTTACCACCAGCAGCAGTCAGCAATTATTGATCTGTTTAGAGCCACATTTGTACGCCGAATCTTACATTAGATCAGCAAAGCTGTTCTGATCAACAATCGCCAACGGACCAACAATAAACTGATGCCACACACTGAGACTTAAACCGATGTATAGTAGTAAGTATATAGTTTGACCTTTTGGTCCGAGTTATCTTTTGTTACAAGTTTGTACAGAACCCTCGGAGAGCACGAATGCTGGCTACGGTCATTTTTTAAATTACGATATCTATTTCTGTAGTCTATTTTAAATATTTAGTCTATTTTTAATTGGTCCTCCTCCTTTTGGTAATCTTGAGCTATACATCAGGTTTATTCTTAGGGACCTCCGTAATTGATAGAAGCTTAATAAACACTTCACGTTAAGTAATTACTCCAGCTTGCGGCTCACGTAACTCATTTGCTCTGAGCGTCTCTCACTAAATGAGTTTGTCATCGAAATAAACACAATGTAAGAGATGGCAAGAAACGTTTTTGTGAGCTCTTAGGTGTGTTGTTTAAATTGATAATATTTAAACATTTGTTGTTACTCGTGGTGACGTCATCAGTCAGTGTTGGGCAAACAGTAATTTGTCGCAGAACATTTAAAAAAAAAAATTAGAATGCTAGAACTTTATAAGAATTATGTTAATTTTTGTATTACCACTGAATTGACAAACAAGCATATGGCCTTTCTATTGCACAGTTTCCACCGAAGCCTGTGGACGCTTGTAACACTAGCCATTATTTTCGTGTCGTCGATCCTTTGTATATCAAATCGTTCCCTTCTTGAACACCAAAGGTACTGTAGTCTGGAGGGAAAACCTCGACATGTTCTCGTCTTGATTACTTTTGAAAAGTGAAAGTAAATGTTTTAATTAGCTTAGGTGATAAGCAGACAGTTACGGTAAAAAATAATACTAAGAAATTAATAAGTACCTAAAATATAAAAAATATAAATACTATAAAACAATACGATTTTTTTTTAATTATTTTTGAATAAATAACACAGGAAGGACATTGATTCTGGATTGCTGGTTAATTGAAAAAAAAAACTTTTATGTAACGAAAAGGCTAAAGTGAAATCCTATAACTTGCATAGTCTGTTATTCTTTTTTCCAAAAAATAATGTAATTGTAAAAAAAAGGCAGAATCTTTATTCGCTCAATAAAAAGGTACTTATTTTTATACTCCCTTACCCAGAGGGTACCAACGGAGCCTTTTTACTAAACCTATGCTGTCTGTCTGTCTGTCCGACCATTAAAAGGCTTTATCTTTTAAACTGAAAAAGGTAGATTCCTGAAATTTTCATAGAATATGTGTTATAATGGGGTATATTCTTACAAATAATAAAAAATTAAAAAAGTTAAAAATTTTAGGGGAGTCCCCATACAAGTAACACATTTTCGTTGTTTTTGTTGTATCGTAAAAACAGTAATACATACAAAGTTCGGAGAAAAATAGTGTAAACTCTAAATAATAAAAACCGGCCAAGTATGAGACGGGCCTGAGCCATAATTATTTTAAATTACTGGTACAGCGCCATCCAGCTTAAATATTATGAAGAGAAACAGTAACACATTTGTTTGTTGGAAAAGATATTCAAAGTTAAGCAACGTCGGGCTTGGTCAGTACTTGTATGGGTTTTATGTTTGTAAATTACGTAAATGGTGGTAGGAACGGAACTCTCGGTCCCCGAGTCTAACTCGCACTTGCCGGTTTTTTTTTAGATAGTGACGACTGACCGCACGGCCACAACTACGGCAGCGCTGGATTTAAAAAAAAAAAACGAGTTGCACTCCGGGAGTGCCGGCAGAAGTGAAAACCTTTACACACGATTCGCGCTTACCACTCAAATATGTCACAAGACATGTCTTTGACATTGTCAAGAACTAATAATGTTTGTTTATTTACTTTTTTGACGTAGTATATTTGACATCGCAATCTGTCATAAAATTAAAATTCCATATCCAACCTCCCTGTACTACTCATAATCGCGAATACTAAAAATATACACAAAATACGGTAATTTTCATCGCATATTGTGACACAAATAAATCAAAACCTTTCACATAGGAGACTCGATCTCATTATAGAAGAGCTATCAACGTATTATAACGTTTTTTATTTGTAAAAAAGTTTACGCGGACAAAGCCCCTGGCGGGAGCTAAACGTGTAAATAGATAAATACGAGTATTAAATGTACACACATGTTTGTTTTCAATTTTCTTTACGGACGAACGGACGGACAGACCATTAAATACACATATACATAAAGAAAAGTAAATCACTTACAAACTTACTCAACCACTAAAGAATCATAGGAAAGAGAAAAAAAAAAAAAAAAGGGGGGGGACGTTAAGCCATCGAAATATGTAAGCGGTAAGGCAACCCCACGAGAAAAACCCATATAATAGAAAAAAAAAAATTATAAAAGGCGTGGCATTCCGGTTTCCGTCTTACAAATTTCCACGATTAGGACACGTGACCTGACGCGAGTTTACCATTTTTAACCCATACCAAAAAAAGTGCACAACGCCGCTAAACAAGTTTCACTTCAATAAAATAAGTTTTACAGCTTTTAATATTCAATTTAATTTTGTGAGTAAATTTGTCTCTCGTTTTGCTAATTATAAATAAAAAAGAAACTTTTCTGGACAGAAAAAGCATCAGTCAAATAAAATTTCTGTTTCGCGATTTGCGTTTTTGAGTAAAGCTCTATACGAGTGTCGGTTGCAGTGAAGCCTTCACGGGATTCGTATTATTGATGGCCTCACCTGACGTTTCTTTTCAGGCTCTACTAGTCCAGGAAAGTCTTAATTTTGCGGCCGCGACCGTAATGTATTATTGTATCTACTAATAAGTTTGTGTGTGTGTTGTTGTCGTTTTTTCAGCAAATGGTATCAAAAATATAACAAAAGTAGTTTTTAATCATTAGCTAGAATTTGATGCGCAAAATTCAATTGTAAAAGATAAAAAAATGTTTTCTACAAAGACTCCGAGCGTAAGTTTGAAATTTGATTAAGTTAATTGAAAATCCTGTTAAAAAGCGTTACTTTTACTTTTACTCACAAAACTTTATTAAAAAGCTGTCTGCCCATTCAGATAGTTAATAATTGGGCTTTATTGATTTATTTTTATTCTTCGTCCGTGAATTCGTTTTTTATAGAGTTTGGCTGGGCGCTGTGGGAAAAGTGAGTATGCAAAATAGAGTTAGATTAGGCGCTGAGGAGAAAGTTAGTATGCAAATTAGAGTTAGAAGGGGCGCTAAGGGAAAAGTGAGTATTCAAAATAGAGTCAGAATTGGCGCTGAGGGGAAATGCGTGTGCTAACTAGGGTCTTATGCCATCAGTTGTTACGATCAAGTCAGTGGCCTTATTTAGGTGACTTGAAAATTCTGACAACAGTTGAGTGACCCATAACTAGAACACGTCCGCCAATTCGCACTGGGCCACCGTAAATGTTAGGCCTAATACTCTTTTCTTCAAAAAGAGTCTTAGATCCTCGGAGGCACAAATTTGAGACTGCAAAAAATAATGGGCTGAGATAACGCGGGTCGAAGGAGGTTTGAAGGAAAGACATATTTCCTTATGATTTGTATATTCACTTGACAATATTGAGTGCTCTATTAAAAAAAATGTTTTCTTATATACTAATTATCTACTACAATAACTAAACTATACATATTGGTATGTGAGGGATAAGGGATGTGGCAAACCACGTTCTATGATATTAATCGTGATGGGGCAATAAGCCATGGACAGATAATGATAAAACGTTAGTAAAGATGTAAATAAACTAACTGTAAATCCCAAATGTCCCAAACGATTTGAAATACGACCCAAAAAAGTGGTCCGAACCACGCTCTGCTACCAGAAAGTGCGAACAAACTTGGGGCCGTATTTGGGCCACGAATTGAATTGTTTTTACTTACAGTTTTGTCCGTATGTACCGGCCGTCTTTGTGAGTCCGATGGATGTGGTGAGTAGGTGAAGGTAAAGAATACTTGTCTGAGACTCCTTTGACGGGAAGGCGGCTGCTTGACTTGAGCAAGAAAAAACTAATCCAATGCACATGCACCACACTGCTACACATGTCTTCGTGCCCCGGTCGATCTTACCTCCAGGTCGTTGTCGGGCCAGTCTTCACGGTTTCTCTGACGCGTCGGAATCCGGATATGCGCCTGTCGTTTATCTCCACACCGGTAATAGCAATAGTCATGTCCGCGTCAGTCTGGTGGAAAGAGTATCAAAGAGTAGGGTAGTAGTACCTTTGCAGACCAAATTGACAATCCCCAAGCAGGAGTTGTCAGTAGCTACATTCCTGACTCGACTTCTGAACCATGTCTTCTCCACGTTAGGTCAATGGGTCCAATTTGACTCCATTACGGCATGGACGGACAGCCAAATCGTGTTGTCTTGGCTTAAGGGCATGAAGAGACTCATGCCCTAGAGACCTTCTTAACCAATCGTGTCTCCCAAATCCAGTCATCTGCTGTGTCTCTGGATTGGCGTCACGTGACAGGGTCCTTGTATCCCTCGGAGTGCGCTTCACGGGGGTAATAGATTATCAAACACATTTCTTGCGTCAGGTTTAATACTTTTAGGAGTTAATTCTATACTTTCACAGTCAGTTGAAGAACTCATTTTTCAAAACAAAACCAAGAATTTCTAACAATCCGTGAAAATTTACGAAGCCCGCGGGGTGTAATTCAGGCGTTTTTAAATGATATTTCTTTTTTTTTATTCAGCCGGCGGCGTGACTATCGGCCGTCGTACCAGCCATTTTTTATTCAAACAATATTTGCGTTCAGTTTCTTTGGCGCTGAACACTAAGATGTTTGCGGCGGGAAAGATAATTGCGGCAAACCTGGTACAAACTCTAATCATTTCCATCTTTAATTATAGTGATGTTTGTTATTTCGATCTGACCCAAAATCATCTCAATAAACTTGATCGACTCCTTAATTCTTGTATAAGATTCATTTTCAACTTAAGAAAATTCGACCACATTTCCCAATACCGTACTCAGCTTAACTGGCTACCAATCCGTGAACGCAGATATGTTAGGATTTTATGTTTTCTTTAAACGATTATAAATATTTCTCATTCTCCTTCCTATTTAAAGAAAATGTTTCAATATCTTCACTACAGTCACGACAGAGAGCTTCGTTCCTCCTCTAACATGCTGCTACGTTTACCTTCACATCGTACTGGTTTAGTGGCCAATTCTTTTACCATTCAGGCAGCACTACTTTGAAACGCGCTTCCTAATAATAATAAATAAATATAAAAAAAAAACGCCTTCTTGAAATAAGTTTAAGCATTCGCTATACAAAAACTATTTAGGCTCACTTTAATAAATATCTTTTAATAAATCAAATGTAGAACCTATAATGTATGTCTTTATTTAATTTATGAATTTAAATTAATTGTTCCTACATAAACAACACCTTAAGCTTTCTGCATGACCCTAAGGTCGACTGGTAGATAATGCCTAAGGCATTAAGTCCACCTATTGTATTTTATTGCAATAAAGTGTTTAAATAAATAAATAAAGTGCATCAAAACTCATTACTGCCCGCTAAAAGTTTCTTACAGAAGACGTCACCTTTGGGTGCACTTAAAGGCGAATCAAGTCATCCTTTTCGAATAGATGGAAAAAAAACATCATTGTATGATGGTAAAAATTAATAATAAATTGCAAATAGAGATAAGTGAGCTGCCTTATAATTTATTTAAAAATGAGATTTTATTTATCTATGCTGGAGCTGGATCAGCCTGTGATTGATTATAATTTTTGTAGTTTTTAGTTAAGTTTATACTGCAATATGTATTTATAATGTAAATAAAATACATAAATATTGTGTACAATTGTTTGTTAGCTGAATTCGTGTGTCAAAGAAGTCAAAAAGACCAAAGTCAAACAAACGAAACATTCGTTGTAATCTCAACGGCAGCGCACGTCGACTTTTCCCGGGGAGTATTTTTGTTTTAATACAAAGTTACACATTCTACATAATTAAGCACTTTTTTATATGTAGCATTTTAAGCATTTTCTTTTTTCTACGCCCGTGTGACAGTGACAGTGACTCATTCGTAGACTCTGTTTGTACAGAGGTGCACAGTTACTCTTCTTGTCCATTGCTTTTTCAGTTGCTGTGAAAATGATGACCCAAAGCAAACTCAATACACGGGACTTAGAAAATAGACTTCTAATAGCATTAAAAGAGTTAAAGGAATCATTAGAAATATGTAACAAACTTATTCAAGAAAGATATGATAGCGAAATTGAAATTCAAAATGTTATTAGCAATAATACCACATTGAAAAATTCACTTGCTTGTTTATGAATAAATTTCAGGACTACAATTGAACTTGGCACCCATTTAGATCTCACTTCTTTTGTGGTTGAAGTCAACATCCAAGACATATATCATAATATTGAACTTGGCTCTCATTTAACATTTATGTTTTTGATGGGATTTCATTACTATTTGTACATAAATTATTAGAAGGTACTTATTTTTAACAAAATTAATACCAAATGGTTTTTGTTAAACTACTGTATTTGACTACGTTTACGACAAACATACTCTACTACAATCTCACGCAACCTATTTGTTTGTTGTATATTACTATACTCAAACAAAGAATATGCAATCGAATGGAATAGGCAGCTTCCATTGGGAGGCATTGGAATAATTCGGAGTAAGGTGAGTGTGTTACCCACCCGTAATTCTGTTGTACGACTCATTGTACAAATTACGTAATAAAAAAATAATTATTTAAGACGGTTACGGAACAAATTACCTGTTATCTATTGAATTCTCAAGAAAAACAATTTGTTACCAATAAGTATACATACCTACTTATAACTCTTATAACTATACTAAAATTATTATTAATTTTTGATTTAAACTATTGCCTATACCATACGTACTTACTAAAAGAATTGTAATAATAATATAACCACATATAAGTATTTTTTTAAGAAAACCTATGAATTTCGTAGCATAAATCGCAACCTTATAGGTCAGATATCGAGAGACAACCGGACAACCAAAAAGCGCTAGCGCTTATGAGCGCGGCTGCCACTCGCTCGGACACGTTCGCGTCAAGATTCGCCGTGTACCGAAATGCCTATAATTATTTATAAGTAATGATCTTACAGTATTGATGTGCGCTAAATATTAAAACAATAAATTAATACTAAATCCCGGTTAATAACGTAATAAATACGAAAGTCGCCTATACAATTGTTATAAGTACTAAAACGGAAATATTTGGATTAAAAACAAATTAAGGGTGGTATATATTCACGTGAAAACCTTAAAATCTACATAAAGACCGGCTGTCATAAGTTTTGATTGCTGATTGCTGATTCTTACATTATAGTTTATATAAGTATTAGATAAGTGTTACTAATAGAATCAAACCTTCAAGCGGTCTATTAATAATTCGTATATTATCATAACTCATATATTATCATCACTCATATATTATCATCACTCATATATTATCATCACTCATATATTATCATCACTCATATATTATCATCACTCATATATTATCATCACTCATATATTATCATCACTCATATATTATCATCACTCATGTTTGCCAATATAAGTAGCCTCTCAAGGTTCATTATGAACTCAAAACAATAGATTCCTCCTTTCTGTGCGCATTACTTAATCAAAATTATATCTTTCGTTGTGCATGCTGCGTAGGTTTTGCAGTAAGCAAACGTGCGCCTGACGTCGTTGAAGATTCGCTTCGTAAAAGTGCTTTACTATAAATTTTTGTCAGTTTTCTGCTAATTTTTTTTTTTATTCTATCTAATGGGAATGTGTTTAAGTATATTGTTATTCAAATAATTTAATAATTTGTCTTTTTAATTCTTAAAAACCTTGTCGGTCATTAAGATAACGCGCGACCGCTGCCGTTACAAATGACCGCGCGTGAAGTTCAAAATTGTAATCAAATGATAAAAATTTACCAGTTTCTGATTTATTCCTTTGTTCTTACCTAATTACCTATCTGCATGTCAAATTTGAACTTTCTAGGTCATCTGGAACTGGGTTAGAGTTTTGATTTTTGGTTAGTCAGTGATAAAAATGACGATTTTTGAACGGTAATATCTAAATAACCGTTTAAGATGTGCTTATGAAATTTGGAACACAAATGTATCTCGCAAGTCTTAATATATAAGCTAAATTTGACACGTTTACGTAAAATAGTTTTTGAGTTATGAGGGGGTCAAAAGTGGTTCCAAATGGTTCGTGTAATATTACACACGGTGCTGCTCGCCAGTTTTGTTACTTGAACTTGGCTTGACATGTTACCGCGTGTCTAGATAAGGGGTTGTGCAGTGTTTGTGGTCCTAGATCGTAGAAGCTTCAATAATGATAATAGATTTAGTGAGAAAATATAGTATATAAGAATAATATCCTAAAGTATAATATGTAAATAAGAAGGTGGATAAATTATATATAATTTTATACATAAACATACATATATGTATATATAATGCATATATATTTAGGCATAGTTCACTAGGAAGCGCTAATACCTGATCTATGTATTTTGGATGTCGATATAGTACCGATGCAGTAAAGCTTTAAAGCTCTCTAGTGACTTTGCATTACGAATATTTACTGGTAAAATATTCCACAAACGAACTGTTGTAACCGTGAACGAATCCGAATAAAATGTCGTACTATGTGTAGGGGTGCGGAGAAGATTGGAACGGCAAAACCGTATCCGTCGCTTTTGGGAACCCAAGAACTCAAATCGTTCTATTAAATAAGGAGGGGATAAAGAATTATTTAGAATGCCATAAATACATGTCAGAAGATAAGTATTTCGGCGGAAACGGATATTGAGCCAATTTAACTATGTACGAAATTGGGAGACATGATCATACTTACGTACAACATTAAACATTGAACTACAGAAACCCAGTTTGACAGTCAGACAGGCAATCAATTATGTGCATTGCAACCCTTGTCACCAAATAAAGACCAGAGTAAAGCTAGTATTTTGCGTACTAGTATAACTTCTGTACATCCCTCTCAACTTCAGTGTTGTGTTTATGTGGATCAGGACTCACCTCAGTATTACAATGAAGATGAAAAAACTATAATGTTCTCCGATAGAGTTGGTATAGTGTTAGGTCATATTTTGTATGATAAATTGAACCATACTGTTCTAAACATATGTACCCCCAATATTACCTACAGGCGAATTGTGAACTCAATAGCTAGCAGAAAATATAATAAACACTGTACTATTATATTATTTGTAGGCAATAGCTTTGGAGTTACAAAGCGGGACTGAATTAAATCTTATGATTTACTCTCAAATTTAGGAGTCAACGTAGTGACAATCATAAGTGCTCAATTATTGTAGCCTAAACTGAATAAATTATATTGAATTTGAATTTGAGGAGGTTCATTAATTCTAGTAAATCGTCGGCTTATTGCAAGAAGTAATTATCTGCAAAAATGTAGTTCCGAGATAATCGCAATTTTATGTTTCCCATTATTTTGCCCATAACTTCAAAAGTTTTAGTCATAGAGAATTAACCAAAACATAGTTTTGCAGGTAATCTTGTTTTCTACTTAAGTAGAAATGAATTTCCGTCAAATAAGGTTTCCCTTATTTTTACAATTTAAACAAAAAAGATAATTACTTCTCGCTATTAACAAAACAAAAAAAATGTAATTAATGACTTTTGCCACAAAATCCCAAAGTCAAAATCAACCAACCTTATTAAAACTACTACTAGCTAGTACTTAGAAATTACTAGGTAGGTATATAGGTAGTTATAAAAAAATTATAATTTTTTTTAAAAAAAGGTAAATAAAACATAAAACATAGAACAATTTTAGTTTTTTCGTTATGCGTTTAACTTCTAGTCCTATATTTTGATTAAATTTATGAAAAGATATAAAAATAAAACCATATCATTTAGCTATGTATTTTTTTATAATAATTTTAATTATTAAGTATCTTTAACTTTTGGTAAACCGCAGTCGCAGCTTTTCATACTAGTTCTTATTCCTCTACAAGAAAGTAAAATAAAAATACTTAAACAAAACTCGTCATTATTAATATGTTAACAAAAAAACTTACAAAAATAAATAAATAGGTAAGCTTTTATTACAACTAGATTGATAATAATTAACCAGAAGATTAGATTTTGTCCTGTCTCCTGTCATTTGTCATGTTTATACATATCTACCTAAATAATGATCGTTTTCAGAAGAAGTTAACTGTTTTTAACACTAGAAGCGCCGAAGTTTGCGACACAATTTCCCAATTGCGTCCCATTGTGTTTGATGCAATGCAAATTAAGGCATGAAAATTATGATTAAAACTGTTTGTAAGATACTTGAAACATGTTAAGTTATTTATTTCAAATCAATTCCAAGTTCATAATAAAAGGAAAAAAAGTAAGAATAAAAAAGTAAAACGAAACAAATAATTTGTTAAGAGTTTGATATTTTTGTGTTCATGTCAAAATCATCACAACTTTTATAATTCTAACAATAGATACTAAATTATAAGAAACCTACAACAAGCCAGTTGTTACTATTTGAAGAGCAAATATTGCACAAATAATATTCTTTATTAGTACATTTATTGCAGTTTTTTTGCACTTTAGCACTGTAGAATACTGACTGGGACAAAAAAGACCCAGCGGCAGTTCTAGGTAGACCGCTTTTTTTTCCATTAACTATTACAAAATTGAAAACATTTTAAATTTTATAAATACAACAAATTACTAAAAGTCAAAAAGTTTTACGGACCTAAATAAAATAGAGACTTACTTCTAGTGTTACTGAAAATAATAAATGTACGTTATGAATTTAGACACTAAAAATTTAGGAAATGCGTCGTTCCATAAAAACCTAACAATTATTGAACATTCTGTCTGTAACAAAGTGTTGGTATGGATTTGTACCAAAACTTATGGTGACAAAAATCATTAAAATTATTTAAAATAGTTTTTTTTTTAAAATAGAATTATTCTAAATTCATTATTTTATATCCTAATTATATCTACGTAGTCTACAAAAAGTAATCAAATTTTTTTATTGGTTTTTGTCTAAATGCCCCAAGACCAATTAAATTGGCTAAAAGCCATTTGTGAGTTTTTTCAATGTTACTTACCTATATGCATTAAAATTGTAACTAAACTGTCAGAAGTCATTAAATCTATTTATCAATTTTTATGAAGTCAATGTATGTACAAACCAAACATTTTTAAATTTTTCACAGAAGTCATTAAAGTCGTTTGTTGATCTTTACGTAGCAGCTTAGTTTTGGTAAACCATACATATCTTATCTTCAACTAAAGTAACTAAGTTACTTTAATAAGTTAAGTCACAAAACAATTTCCGTTCCGTTCCAGCGTCTTACCAGCCAGCGTTCCACTGCAAGGACTCAAGGAACAGGTCACATAGGAAAAGAACTGTCGATGAGAGGGTTCTGTAGAGTGCTTAAAACTGCGGGCTGGAAAAGCGCAAACGTTCAAAAAGGTGGTGGAAGGTATGCGGCGTTTCCAGTCCGCATTTGTGAGTGATTCTAGTAGTGTCCTGTCCATCTCATGGCAAAGTATATCACAAAACAATTTTGATTTTTATTTAAATACAAATACAAATAAAGCATTATAATGGTTTTAATCCTTTGTGAAAACTGGAAATTGCAATAAAGTCGAATATCTTTAGAACTACAGTATGAAATGAGAATAATGATTTCTGATTATTGTAGAATTCAACTGTCTCTATGCGCTGAGCTACCTAATGTAGTTAATGACTTCTTCCAAATAATGACTTCTTGCAATAAGCCGACGAAATAGTAAATTCAAAATAAATGAACGTAGAATTCTTGTTGCACTTTCGGTTGAAAAATTTAATTGAATTGTCTAGTGTAGAAATTAAAAAAAAAAAAAATTGTCGGTGTACATAGGCTCTGAGTTTGAAAAGTAATGGAGAATGTTCTTAAGCTAGTCACTAGAAGCAAAAAAAAGGTTATAATATGAGGAGATTTTAACATAGATTTACTTATAAACTCCTCATTAAGTATGGCATTTTGCTTTGGGGTAAGGCAGCTGATATTGATACAGTCTTTATTTTGCAAAAGAGAGCAGTACGGTCAATTTATAAATTAGGACCTCGAATTTCGCGTAGGGAACTATTTAGGGAAATTGATATTTTAACTGTTCCTTGCCAATATATCTTTGCTTGTATAATGTATGTACGCCAAAATTGACACTTATTTGCTAAAAATAGTGACCTCCACAGTGTTAATACAAGGAATAAGGATAAATTGGTAGTTCCAAAATGTCGTCTTCAGAAGGTACATAGCTCTTTCGCAATACAAAGTATATTTTTCTACAATAAAATTCCAGAACCTGTGGTTAATTTACCCTCAAATAAATTTAAAATATATTTCAAAGATAGTTTAATGAAAAAAAGCTATTACGAAGTAGATGAATACATAAATGATAAAAATGCTTGGAAAAATTAGAACTTGATTGATTTGTATTGGGGCATTTGAAATATTTTTTTTTTTTTAAATTAAAACATTGTATATTATGTTATTACCTAGTGTAAGGCTATATTGTATTTTTATATGATGTATAAAAGATTAACTAGTGAGTTTATTGCCGTTGCTTCTCGATAGTAAAGCATTACGAACCTTCCAATCTTCTCCTCTTATATTTTGTTCCTTTACTACACACATTGTAACTAGTACAATCGAAGTTTTATTGGAATTGCTTGAGTGTGTCATGCTCTCTCAAAGTGTCTCTGCGGTGGTGGCGTGTGTGTTGGGTCGTTACGTTCCCTAAAACATGGTTGAGCGAAGCGATGGCTGATTCATGTTTCATACTCGTGAACGGGTGCCGCCTGTGGAGGCTGGCTGCTCTTGCAAACTTCTTTGTATTCTTAGTATTTAGTCTTACTTTTTTGTTTTGTTTATTAATACTGTAAGACATTGATTATTTCTTAGTGATGAATACATAAACTGTCTTTTGTTTATATTAGATACTTTTCTATGTTGTGCTTGTGCTTTATATTTCATGTTTTTTTATGTTTGTAATGGAAAGTGTCCGTTTATGATAGGGAGGGCATTTTCCAATATTTTAATTGGACGCTGTAAGAAAAAGGGAGAAAATAAATGCCCTTGCTGAGTTTCTTGCCGGTTCTTCTCAGTACAAGGTCTCCCGCCCTGTAGACTTACGAACCGATGGCGTAATGACATTCATAAGTGCTCAATTATTGTAGCCTAAACTGAATAAATTAAATTGAATTTGAATTGAATTTGAATTTGAAGTACTCGCTTTATTAGTCTATTTAATGATAAAATATTATTACCTTGCAAATCCGCTGAAAACAATTTAGTAGCACTCAAGTACAGAAGTACACCATCCACATGCGTAGGAGTGCACCTCCCTCTTTATGTGGACGACGCCAACTTTATTGTAACACTACACCACTAAATTTCTAACAAAACTCGACACGTGTTTCGCCTTAACACTTAACACTTAACACTAGGCATCTTCAGGAGATGCAGGTTGTTCGTGCGCTGAATCTTCACCAAACGACGTAAGACAATTGTTTTTGCCCTTATATAAACAACCCCCACTACTCCCCCCAGCCGGCCTAATCAGCTGATTGGATGATGTAATTATTTGAAAAAAATTCGTAATAACGGTGAATTGGAAAAATTGAGTTGTTCTTTAATAATAATTAACGAACGAACTAAATTCAACGATTGGGCTACAAAAGGAATTAAAAAAGCAGAGATAGACTTTATGAATTATATTCATCAAAATCGCTCATGCGTGATCCAAGCCTTAATGAACATATCAAAAAGTATTCAATTTTTTTAAAATCAGTCTTTCATGTTGCAAAGTTTAATCACATAAGCAGAAAAATAAAATCATCTGATAATGTGATTAAAACTGTTTGGAATGTGATCAATAATGAAACTGGACGATCAAAGGCCCGTGAACAGAAATATTCAATATCGAAACAGACTCTGGTTTAATTAATTATGCAAAAAAGTTTCCTAAATATTTGAAAATTTCTTAGGTGAAAAGTCATCAAAAATAACTAAATCCTTCATCTTGCCAAGCTGCTAAATCTATTCTAAAGGACAGTGTTACCGAGTGTAATGTTAACTTTAAATTTAAACACGTGGATCCCCAAATAATTATCAAAACATTTAAAATACTTAATTTGAAAAATACTGAAGATTTGTGTCAAGTTAATTAGCTCAATCATTTCAGTTGTTGCTCCCTGTCTTGCTGATAAATTTAATGTATGCATTGATATTGGTGAATTTCCAGACCTTATGAAATGCAGTAAATTAATACCACTTTTTAAATCTGATGACAAAGAAATCACTCAAATTTTAGACCAATATCTGTTCTATCTTTATATCTGAGATATTTGAAATCAATTGCTTTCACATTTTTTTATACAGGGACTTTTACATGATCGACAATTTGGTTTAATCAGGGGACACTCAACTACTTATGCTGGAGCTTTGCTTATGAAGCACATTCTCGCGGCAGTTCCCAACATGTAGTTGGCATTTTTTGCGACATATCGATGGCGTTTGATTGTGTAGGGGCTAGGCCATTTTCGAGTGTGCGATGTCTGTTTGAATGTGAGTGTCCCAAATAACACAACAGGTGACATATGAGTTATATATTAGGACCGAGTATTACCTAAGTTGAAAATTACAGCCATTCTTAAGTATATAGGTGCAGGCAACCCATATGCCACCCTAATAGCACAAAAAGGAGAAAAATTACAACCTATTTTTTAATTTACCGTAAAAATTAGAACCGTGAGTGTAAGTTGTACGTAGCGAATGAGTAATTGAATGAAAAACGATTTCGTTCATTCATCAGGTAATAAAGAAGTGCTAAAAATGTTCGAGTGCAAAATCTAATTATTAATTATTTAAAATAAAATCCAAAAGTAACTCTGAGTGCGACTCGTGTGTAATTAGGTAAGTCCTATCGTGTTTCTATTTATTATTAGGTAACTTTAATTTTTTAGCATTTAGGTAGTTAGCATGAAAGTCGTTGCGATTTGTTTTTTAATGTGAATTATATATAATATTTCTTTATAGATTTTAACGCGCCTTTCATTAGATTAAGTTTATTAGAATAATAAATTAAAAAGTAAATATGATTATAACCTCACTTTTTTATTCGTTTTCAAAACAAGTAATTTTGGTTATTTAAATTTTATTATATTGTAAAATGACATCAGTTACAAGTACAACCGTTGTAGTTAGGTGTCAATAACATAATTTCGTATCCAAACTTTCACAATTTTAAAGACTCCATTTTGAAGACGTGGTTTGCATCTTACAGTTCTAATCATCACTTATTTACGCCTCATTTAGCACCATGAGGTTTAAAAATCACCTATTGGCATATTGTGAATGCAATCGAGTGAATATTATAACCAAAAGTAATTGTTTGTCCTTTTTTAGATCTTTCAGATCTTTGAAAATTATTGTTGTCAGCCTCCAATGATGGTGATAGGTTGATATGTATATGTGCGTGTTTGTGTGTAGCACCCCACTCGTGTTTGTGTGTAGCACCCCACTCGTGTTTGTGTGTAGCACCCCACTCGTGTTTGTGTGTAGCACCCCACTCGTGTTTGTGTGTAGCACCCCACTCGTGTTCCGAACACGCCGCTATCGGGTATAGGCGGCCGAATGAGGATTGAATGAGATAGGACCTATAAGTTAATTTACATATAGTTTTATTTTTATATCTTTTATATGTATTTGTATATTTATATATATATATATATATACATCTGTATGTGTATATATGAATATGTGCATGTATATATATGTATATATATATATATGTTAATAGTGTCTCTGCGGTGGTAGCATGCGCGTCGGGTCGTTATGATCCCTAAAACATGGTTGAGTGAAGCGATGGCTGATTCATGTGGCATACTTGTAAACGGGTGCCGCCTGTGGAGGCTGGTCTGCTCTTGCAATCTTCTTTGTATTCTTAATATTCGGTCATCGGTGTAAGATTTCAACGCAACTCCTCAATTATGGGAAAAATAATACTTGACGTTTTCAAGTAGCTTATGTCCTTTCCCGGGACTCAAACTATCTGCATGCGGAATTTCATCTATTACAGCGGTTGCAGCGTGAAGAGGTAACAGACCAATTTACTTTCGCATATTTTATATTATATTACTTAATAAGTGTTTTGGTACATATTGTATACTCTTTAGCTTATTATCAAAGTATTGTATTTGTTCGGACAAGAAATTACCGGAATTTATAAGATAAACTGACATGCCCCAATTTAAATCAAAATTTTTTAAATTCTTAACAGATAAAGCTTTTTATTTATTGAATGAATACTTAAACTGTAATTAACGAAATATAATTTATAATTTATAACTAAGACTATCTATATTATCTATCTATACTTATGTATGTAATGCATGCTGCTTACAAATTGGTATGCCTAATGGCCATATTACCATTGTACCATCTTTGTTATCTGTGTTTTTACAAATTAATTTTACATTACTTTAGTTTACTTTAAGAATCAATGACTCACCCGTGTCTACGGGTTAGCTATGATTCGTCGCACGTACTCTGTGCGGGACACGACAGTCGCACCTCGGTCGCACAAAACTGTATACGTGAACGGTTATCGTTAACGTTTGTATTCGATAATTACTGTTCAACTGGAAAGAGGCCAGTTGTCATTCGATTTAGTAATTTTCAGTGTTTTGTGTATCAAGTGAAGAGGAAAGCTGTCAGGAACTTCAGCTCGATTTCCTCACCTTCAGTAGAAACCCCGTCAACAACGAGTTACATACAATATACGTTACCTACATTCACACATCCACCGACTCGTTAGACGGGCCGGTAAAAATATATACCAATAGATAGACGTAAGTACACAAACAAAATAATTATTTCGCGCCCAATTTACGGCCCAGTATTATTACTTTAAATATAGTCCATTGAAATATTACATGAGCTTTGCATTTGTTAGAGGACGCAATTTTATTTTTGGGACATGTGTGGGGGTCAGTTGAAGCTTAACCTCAAGTTTGAGGGGTCGCGACCCTTGTCATCCGGCCGCCATCTTGGAAAAAGGGGTGAAAACACTTTTTTCGCGATATCTCGGAAACTATGGGTCTTACAAAACATTCGTAAGACATAATTTGTAGCAAATTGTTTTGCCTACAAATATGCTTTAATAACTTTTTGCTCTACATTAAAAATTAAGGAAGTAATAAGCAAAAAAGTGAGAAATTTTTTATAAAAAATATCTTTTTTGCTCTATAATAATTTTTTTATACATAACCAATCTTGTAGATGATCTCTTAAGGAAAATTTTTCTCTGTATTTTTTTTTAATTTCATTAAAGACGACTCACTAGACGGCTTGCGATACAAACGATTTGCCAAGACATTGACTAAAAATTCATTTAATTTATCATCGCTGCCTCCAACACAAGATGCAGCTCGTTTTCACAGTCTCCGAGTATATCACTTGGTCCAGTCATGGCTTGGAAGATATCAAAATCCTGAAGATTGGGGCTGGAAAAAGCATGCAGTAAAGTTGTATGAACATAAAAAAAAATTAAGAATATATTTACAATAAAAAAAAATCAAAAATAAGTCAAACATTTCGTTTTGACCGGATTCTCATGAGCATTGACGAACCCGGTCAACTTTGGAGCGCTGTAACAACGTTTAAAATTTATGAAATTAAAAAAAAATACAGGTAAAAATTTTCCTCAAAAGATCATCTACAAGATTGGTTTTGAGGTAATTTTTTTGTAAAATGTATAAAAAAAAGTTATATTTTTGCTTATAACTTCTTTAATTTTTGATTTTGGGCAAAAAGTTATAGAAACATATTTGTAGACAAAACAATTTGCTACAAATTATGCTTTCAAAAATATTTTGTAAGACGCACAGTTTCCGAGATATCGTGAAAAATGTGTTTTCACCCCTTTTTTTCAAGATGGCGGCCGGATGACAAGGGTGGCGACCCCTCAAACTTGAGGTTAAGCTTCTATTGACCCCCCACACATGTCCCAAAAATAAAATTGCGTCCTCTGACAAATGCAATATTCGGACTAATAGAATTTCTTGTCAGCTCTTTTTGTCAGAAATTAACATTGTTAACATTGTATTGACGATTCAAAAGTGTTCTTAGTAACCCATTTGAATAAATATTGTTTGATTTGATTTTATTTGTAAACAACTAGTTGTGTGATAAATGTTTTTATTCAGTTACTGTTTACTTAATGTTTAAAAGCATTGTTCAGAAAATTTAGTGGGTACATTTCTAATTAAATTTTTTGTAATGTTTTAATTTGTTTTGAAGTTGAATAAAATAAATACTGAAAGAGATGTAATTTAATAATTTACTTTCTTAGTAAGACTGAATACTTTACTTAACCGCATTCTAGACAAATAAAGTTATTTTTATTTGTATTTTAACCTACAAAATATAATCGTTTGAAGTTTGAGGCTTGTATGTGTTACCGTTTTTACGATAAAGTAAAAATAAAAAAATACAGGTTTCTTGTTTGGACATCCTTCTTAAATTTTAAATGATTTGGTTGGTAACTGGATTCTCTCAGCTGGTACTTTCTTCAACGAGAATACCAGATATTGAGAACCATACGAGCTCCTTACTGGACCATCTGCTGACTACACATCCCGACGGATGTTTCGTCTCAGTGGATACGCCTCTTGGCTCCTTGTAACACTGTCTCGTTTGTACTCAAATGTCATGCACACAACCCGACCCATTTGGGCCAACTAATTGGCGTCGTGTGTGGCACTATAAGTCGGCAGACTGGGATGGATTGCAAGAATGTTATGTATCTTACCCGTGGAGGCAGCTCTACTTTAACTCAGAAGATCCTGACGTCTGCGCAGCCACATTCACTCAGAAAATCCTCGCGGGTATGTAATGTTTTGAAATCATCAAATCATATCAAATTATATGTATGGAAACTACTTCTTCTTCTTTTAGTAGGTTGTCAGTGTGTGCATCAGGATATGTGTTTCTTTGTAGTGGGTTGTTATTGTTTGCATCAGGAAATGTATTTGTTTTAGTAGGTTGTCAGTGTATGATTCAGGAAATGTGTTTCTTTGTAGTAGGTTGTCGGTATGCGCATCAGGATATTGGTTTTTTTGTTGTAGGTTGTCATTGTTTGTATCAGCAAATGTATTTCTTTTAGTAGGTTGTCAGTGTATGATTCAGGAAATGTGTTTCTTTGTAGTAGGTTGTCGGTTTGCGCATCAGGATATTGGTTTCTTTGTAGTAGGTTGTCATTGTTTGTATCAGCAAATGTATTTCTTTTAGTAGGTTGTCAGTATATGCATCAGGAAATGTGTTTCTTTGTAGTAGGTTGTCAGTGTGTGCATCAGGATATGTGTTTGCACCCTAATTTTTTGCTATTATTTTGCCTAAGAATTGATTTTTTTGCTCCACCAGTTTCCGAGATACTATGGTCCTGCTAGCTTTAGTCTAAAGCTAGCAGGACCATCGTATCTCCGGACTTGTTGCACCTATCAACACGGGGTTTGCACCCTATATTTTTGTGTGTTTTTTTAACGCTTCTCCCATACAAACGTGATTTTTTTGCTTGATTTTCGATATTGATAACGGCAAAAGATAGACGCTTAAAATACTCACAGAATATTTAACTATATAGTCACTTTAAAAATAAATTTTTAAATTAAAATAAAACAAATATTTAAGGGGGGCTCCTATATAACAAACGTGATTTTTTTGCCGTTTGTATAGATATTGGTACAGAACCCTTCGTGCGCGAGTCCGACTCGCATTTGGTCGATGTTTTGTATTCTAAAGTGCCATAAGTGCAAAAAAACTGTACGTAGTAAATGCACTAATAAATAATATTATTTGTGCGATATTTGCTCTTCAAATAGTAACATGGTTTATAGGTTTTTCATAATTAAGTACAGTTAGAATTCCTATATAAGTTGTGATGATTTTGATATGAACCTAAAAATATCAGACTCTGAATAAATTATTTGTTTCGTTTTTGTTTTTTTTTTCTTACTTTCGTCCTTCTTAATACTAAGATTTGATCTAAAATAAATGAATAAACATGTTTCAAGTATCTTACAAACAGTTTAAATCATAAGTTTCATGCCTTATACTTTTGAACGTTGCATCAAATACAATGGGAAAATTTGTCACGGCGGTGGTTCAAAGGGGGTCTCAAACTTCGGCGTACTATTGTGAAGATGAGGTGTGTGTTCTACCAATTTCATAATAGACTATGTTTTGAGGAATGGTTTGAAATAATGTCCTCGGCTATTTTTGCCATCGTACCATTCGCCATTGACAGGAAATTTCAAAGGAACTTCCTCTCACAAACACTCAAGTTGTACAATTACCTCCCTGTAGGGACCAGGGAAGGTGAGGGAAAAAGGAGTTTAAAAGTTTCGGCAACGCGTGGGTCATGCCTGTGGTGTTGCATCACTTAGCACCAGGCGGATCATAAGCTTGATTGCCACCTTAGTGGCACAAAAAATACAAATTTAGGTGTCAGAATGATCAAATCTATTTTTTAACGTGAGTCATGCATTTTATGCATAATTGCTTGCTCTGTAACCGGTACGGTAGTGAGCGCGAGCCAGTCTCGCGGTGGTCGAAATGCCGAGCCAGGTCTCCTCGTTGATTTGTGGGATGAGCTCCGGTGGCACCCTGAAGTCGTACCGATTTAACCGATTCTGAGAAGGCTTTCACTAAAAACTATCACTGAATTACACAATAGTCCACCGAAATCAGATAAAAAATATGCATATGAATTCCAACGTTGACCAACATAAACTTTTACTCGTCAAGGGCGCGAAGAGGTGTTAGGGTAGGTTAACTTCAAATACAAGGCAATCTTGAATTAAAGTTCTAAATTGTTCGGGTGTATGGGTAGCTAATTATTAGCCGGTATGGCCAATCGAAGTTAACGGAGTACCTGTCCATAATCCTGTGCACTTCCCGACGTGGCGTATAGCACCATAGCACTATTCCCAACCAAGTAATATGCAGCTTCAGGTAGTTTCCTTGCATCCATCTCGGCACCCATGGCTGCGGCGACGTGGTGCAGCGACACCACGTTTATCGGGAGACTGTTGTTGCCAAACCCAAAGAGAACATAGTTTCCGTGACTGTGGATGTTCAAGTAAAGTTGGATCCGATCCAAGTGTTCAAACATGATATCTCTCACATATCTTGTCTCGATCTCGGAGAACGCAGCAGGCCCAGGGTAAGTGTTGCTGCAAGGGTCACTGGACACTCCGAGCGTGTTGATCTCTACGTCAAAGTTCCGATTTGCGTCGACCCCGTAACAAGTATCGTTAAATTCCGGATAAAAGGATCGTGTGCGACGCCAAAGTCGTTCCTGAAATAAGGTGTCAAAATTCTACATACAAAATGTGTCTGCATTTAAAATTACAAAAAGGGACAAAAGGATACCTCATAAGTCTATGGTTCTTATAATAATTAAAAAAAACCACCGCTGACAGTAGTCACTTTTATAACTGTATTTTTATAAATTAGTGTCTCGGAATAGTCTACAGTGAATTATATACATTATGTCAACACGGCTTAAAAGAAAAAAAGCGGAACTACACGCACGCCCACCTTGTCGTTGTCTCCTTGCTCATCATCGGTAGATGAGTTTGTCATTCCTCCTGTCTTCGCCGCTAATGCTACTACCTACAGAACAGGGACGTCCACCGCTGCTGGCACGCTTGGGGCCTGTGGAGCAACCTGCTCTGCACCCGTCCCTCACTGCCGGTGGTGTAGTGTGTTGCATGTGATGGTCTCAAAGAATGAATGAGATCTGCATGCGCACCTATTATAAGGCTATACAGTGGAGAACCACCTTGACTTTCTATCGTGATCGGATCCTGCCTACGTGTTAGATTCTTTAGCCAACAGTCACGTATCCGCCCAACGACTGTCGGATCAGGTGCGGGCTATCCAGCGATGTACACTGCTAGATCGGACTATAAAGGATCGACTACGCCTAGAGATATTGTATACTTCCTCCCTCGACGCCTGCCTCCCTCTGCTTGTTACGTCATCATCCACGATTCTGGCTATGATAGCGTAATCGGTGACAACACTAGCAATCCGGATAGATCTTGAAGTTGAAAATAGATTTAGCAAGTACGATAGTAAGTTAATAGGTGAGTGAGCGATTGAGGAGAGCTTTGGAGGATGCAACGGGTCAATATCGCTCGCACTGGCTCCAGACCACGACTGTTACGTTTGCGCACTCATAGATGCAATCTGCACTGAGGAAAAAATATTGTCAAATTGACAAAAAACTTTGTTACTGTGAAGCCCACCAAGCCATAGTTCACACGCGGGCCCAGTGTGGATTGTGCACTTTACATGAATCTTTTTTTATGTATTCAGGTTTCACGATGTTTTCCTTCACCGAAAAGCCAGTAAGTAATAATAAATACTTAATAATAAATACTAATAAAAGAAAAACAGTGATAAAGAAATAATTATACTATCTGGTCTCCTCTAGGTAACTAAGAGCAGTCTCATAAGAGACATTTAATATTTTTTTTTTTAGGTGTCGTCTTAACTTTTTGAAACCTGTTTTAAATAAGTGTCAAATTTAAAACATTCTATTTACAGAGAAAAACAATAAGACATTCGATCCTCCGGAACGAGAAAACGGGGGGAGACCTATCGCCATACTACCGGTAGGTTTATGTTTGGGCCACAACTGCTGAGGAAGATGCGGCTATAAAAAAATAATTTTACTGAACCATGTCGTCGGTTTTATATAAAAAAACCTGACCTGAAAAAATATAACCCTGTAATCGACGTGCTTATTTTGTAATGTCAAGGGAATTGATGTTAAAAATCCTTTGTTTAGCCTTACGTATTATTTCTCATGCTTTTTGCCATTTCCGCTCGCGTATTGCGTGACACACAAAACATACGCGGAACAAATATTACGGCGTAACAAAAACCAAATCCAAATAGAACAATATATTAAATCAAAAAATGACCGAGTGAAATTTTCAAGAAAATTTTTATAAAAGAAGAAAAAAAATTAAAGTTATTTAATTTCTCAAACTACAATGTATTACTTACTTGCATGCGTCAAACTACAATGTATTACTTACTTGCATGCGTCAGACTACAATGTATTACTTACTTGCAGGCGTCAAACTACAATGTATTACTTACTTGATTGTACTTACGTCAGTATGGGTATATTCATAGCCATCTGGGTTAACAATGGGCAGAACTATCCAATCAATTTGCTCCAGCAAGTCTCTGTCCTGGTCTTTGAGGTCTTCCACCAATCGGTGTATCGTGTAGAGCGCCACGGGCGTGGTGACCCATTCGCGCGCGTGGATCATCGCGTCCATAAAGTAAATAGGCTTGCTGGGGTCTTCGAAATTTGTTGTAGATATCTAAGAGTATATCAAATAGGTATTTGGTGAAAGAGGCATTTTGCTATTAACTTTGATGAACTATTTATTAAGAATTATGTTTATCGTGTTATGTTTTCACATAACATACTCGTCACGAATAGCGCTCAATATACATATACACCTGGTGCTCATATGCACAATGTCACTCATATATACACATATGTATAGACACTTGCTCGAGTAAATAGCAAGCTAAGTCAGCCGTGCCCTTACAATAATGTACCGTAATATTAAAAACATTTTAACAACAAAAATCAACCGGCTTCAAAAAGATGCACTGAAAAGTTAAAAATAATTACAAATTTCCAAAAATCTAAATTCTAAATTTTATTTGAAAGCTGGTGCTTCCCATGTGGTCCCATTTCAATTTGGTCTAGTTTTGACAGTGAAATCCATGAGGAAACCATATAAGTCTTAATTTTTATGTGGATGATTGTATAACATTTTGTTACTATATGGATGTTTTTACTGTACGAAAAAAAAAGAATCATCAAAATACGTCGAAAATTCTGTCTGAGGTGACAAACATAAAAAAAAATACATTCGAATTGAGAACCTCCTCCTTTTTTGGAGTCGGTTGATAAAAAATTCAACGTAGACTCTGGCAAACTTTGCTGATCACGTTTTGCATTACTTTGCACTTCATGTTTTTTACGTAGTCACACGTTCCCACTTTTGTCAGACTGTAGTCCTTGCAGAAAACCTTGGCAGGGAGCTCATTCCACAACTTAAGCGTTCGCGGGAGGAAGTTTCTCTGAAACCGCACTGTACGCGACCATTTAGGTTCTAAAGTGTGAGAATGGATTCCCTGCCGATGGCGAGCGGTGCTATGGTAGAAAGTAGCCGTGGGCATCATTTCGGACAATTCCTCAGAACACAACCCATTGTACAAGCGGTAGAACACACACACTGAGGCAAAGTCTCTCCTCGGACTTAAGGACTCAATACCGCAAGTGAGTTTGGAATCATCGACAATTCTCACAGCCCGTCGTTGAACCGAGTCAAAAGGGCCAAGCTGGTATCCAGGTGCACCTGCCCAGAGATGGCAGCAGTACTCCATATGGGGCCAAACTTGCGACTTGTAAAGTAACAATCTTTGCCCCGACGTGAAGTACTGCTTCGCCCTGTTGAGTACACCAAGTTTTTTGGACGCCAGCTTCACCTTATCTTGTAAATGATCTCGGAACTGAACATCGCTGGAGATGTCGAGACCAAGGATCCCAATGCTCTTGGAGATGGAGAGAAGAGTGTTCTGGAAATGCGGAACTACAGTGAATGGAGTTTTCTTAGCGGTGAACACGCACACTTGTGTCTTTGTAGGGTTGAATCGGACCAAGTTTACCCGTCCCCAGTCAGAGACCTGGGACAGTGTGGTCTCGATTTGAGACACAAGTTCTCCGTGGTTTTCCTCCACAACGGAATGAGGGATGTTTGCACGACCCGTGTAAAAAGCGTCTCCAGTACTGTCATCTGCATAGCAATGTATGTTGTTGATGTCCAACATGTCATTGATATGCAGTAGAAACAGCTTAGGAGACAGCACAGAGCCTTGCGGGAAACCAGCATTAATATCCATGCTATCAGAGCAACTACCATCAACTATGGTTCGTATGCGTCTGCCGGACAAAAAGCTAGCCACCCATTTGCACAAACCCTCGGGCACTCCGTCAGATGGCAATTCGATAGAAGACCCCGGTGCCAGATCCGATCGAACGCCTTCGCTATGTCCAGGCTACATGCCAATGCCTCCCCCTGACTCTCAATGGCACGTGCCCATCGGTGTGTGAGATAAACTAGAAGGTCACCAGTCGAGCAACCGTGGCGAAAGCTATATTGACGGTCACTGACCAGATCGTGCACTTCTAGGTATCTTAGAAGCTGTGTGTTGATTACACGCTCCATCACCTTGGAGAGGAGAGAGTTAATAGCGATAGGCCTGTAATTCCATGGATCTGATCTTTCGCCCTTTTTGGGCACCGGGTGCACATTCGCAGTCTTCCATGAAGCGCGAAGAGGCGCGTGAGTACAGGAAATAACTCAGGAGCACACTGCTTAAGCACCACTGCTGGTATACTGTCTCGCCCACTCGACTTATGAACGTCTAGAGAAAGCAACGCCCGCCGGACCTCCCGCTGCGTTATGGAGATTTCCGGCATGGTCTTACCGCACCACGGTATAGTAGGTGGTACAGCGACTTCATCGTTTATGTTCGAGTTTGAGGCAACGAGACTGCCCAGTAGATCGGCTTTCTCTTTAGCACTATGGGCCAAGTTACCATCGGTCTTTCGCAGTGGTGGTAACGACGACTGGCAAAAGTTCCCTTCGGCAGCTTTGGCAAGCGACCAGAAAGCACGACTCCCAGAAGGATAGCTTGCAAGTCGCCCACCTATTTTGCCGATGAATTGGAATTTTGCTCCGGCAGTTGCTTTCTTAATGAACCTCGAGGCAGCATTTAATTTGCGTTTTAACTCACAAATATTCGGATCCTTTTTATTACGATCCGTGGTTTAAGCCTCATATGCATTTTGCTTAAGAATTTTAGCTTTTCTGCAAGACCTATTAAACCACGGTCGTTTTTTGACGCCGGCAGCTACTCTCGGGTTAGGAATATAGCATTCCATACCAGCAAGGATTGTTTCAGTGACTGCGGCTGCGCAGACGTCAGGATCTTCTGAGTTAAAGCAGATCTGCCTCCACGAGTACGATGCGTAAAATTCTCGCAATCCATCCCAGTCTGCCGACTTATAGTGCCACACACGACGCCAATTAGTTGGCCCAGAAGGATCGAGTGGTGTGCATGACAATTGAGTCCGAACGAGACAGTGGTCCGAGGAGCCAAGAGGCGCATCCACTGAGACGGAGTATCCGTCCGGACGAGTAGTCAGCAGGAGGTCTAGTAAGGAGCTCGTATGTTCACTAACACTTCAGGGTACAGGGCCCAGATGACTCCTAGAACATAGAAAGTTGTAGCTATGAAATGCTCCGCGCTAAGCTAAATACAGTAAATTTATCGAATTCAGAGCTTCACAGTGAAGTTCCTTATTAAAATTTCATTGTTATTCTGAGCTCTGAAGTAATTTGTAACGTATTGTAGCTATGCAATCTGAAAAACAATAGGCAATTGAAATATAACATAAATATTGATTGTTTTTTTTTTAAATCAAACTATTTACATTGTAAATCTTGTTAATTTAATGTTTCAATACAAAACATGTATTTATTAGTTGATACACTATAATTTTATGTTTCATTTTTGATTTTACAAAGTGTAATGTTATTACATTCAACGGCACTGCTCGCCACCGTACATGTACCTACATGTACATAGACGAAGTTTACGACCGGAAGTTACATCACAATTGAATGTACGGGAAACTTCTAGAACAAAATCGGCGGAGTAAATGATACTAAGACGTGTGGACCAATCAAATTCTCCACAAGCGAAATCTTGAAATTCCTAGAAATTTTCAAGAACGGCTTGACCAATCGGCGAACTTGAAATTGCAAGCGGCCATTGATTGGTCAACCAAAAACGCGTCACATAGCGGAAGCAGTGACTGACACACTCATAGAAGCGAGCCCTCCTATAAAAATCATCGCAGGCTCAGCGCTAGCGCGTTCGAGACTCACGCCGGTCGAAGGGACGCCCCCGATAGCGACAACCTAAGCCGAGGCTTCCCCCGCGGGGAGCCCTTGAGCGTTGGGCGCTATATGGGCTGAGGCTCCTTCAGAGTCTCGCCCCAAAAGTCCGGTGAAGCAGTAATAAGTAGTAGTAGCAGTAGTAGCTAACTGAATAGTCAGCTCAGAAAAAAAAAAAAAAAAAGCGCTAGCGCAGTATTTTTGAAATCATCATCGGAGAAACAAAAATAGAAGAAAGGGGCCTCACTCTGCCCAAATGAAAAATCAGAGGTCATCAAACTTGGAAGGATCAGCTGGCCGTACCGGACAGTGACCCGATACTTCGTACCTAAGCAATATCAGCTGGCGGCGAAGGACAGCGACCCCGAGTTCCAGGCGCAACCCTGACCAGCTGGCTATGGTAGCAAGGACCATGGGCTCGGACATCCACGTTGCCTAGGTGGCAATTCTCCGATTCGTCACGACGTGATATCAGTCAATCCTAGGCTGACCTAAATCTCCAATATAAAGTGCATTTAGCTATACAGTGTCATTAGGTAGTGAATAGAAAAAAAGGTAATAAACCATTGTAAAGTGTTAAGTTAATCTAGGTCTTTTAATAGAATTATATTTTAGATAAATTTGTTATAAGGAAAACATTTAAGAAATATTATTGTACTTAAAGAATATTTTTATAAAGTGTCTGTTCCAAAATACTAGCAATTAAATATAGGCGAGAATCGAACCCACTATTATCTCATTCCTATCTTCAAATTTGACGGCCAAGGTCATGCTGACTAAGTGATAGCTAGCCGAGGCTTGGGTTCGAATCCCAAACTGTTGTGTTACAAATTTGGTAGCCAACGTATATGTACTTTATTTTGGAACGACACATTATATTTTAAGAAAGTTTTGATAATATTTGTAAATTAATGTGAATTTTAATTTTAACTAGAATGTTTACTAGTACATTTTTCCTACAATTTTAGTCAATCAACCAAGCTTTTAAAATATTATAAATGTGTACTAATAATATTTTATTTCAGTAGTGTTTTTTTAGTGAAGTGTAAAATAAAAATAGGTATTGTGTTCGTGTAAAACTGAAATTGTAATCGCGAAATGTAAATTTCGCGTATAAAAACTTTAGGGTTCCGTGGGTAAAATAAACTTAAAAAAAATAAGTATAAATTAGTAGTGTTTATAAATTAAATTCGGTACTTATTTTTTTAATGCATGGTAGAGAGTTAATTCTAGATGGTAAATCGCACAAAATAGATTTTGATAAACTAAATACTTTAGAAATAGAGGATAGGTCTAAATACGCTACAAACTTGAAATCATTAAGCAATATTTTTGAAAATGTGCAAAAATCATTAACTTTAGCGTACCATAAGAACGCAGAAAGATATAATATACGTAGAAAAATGGTATATTATAAAATTGGAGACATTGTGCAGAGAAAGTCACACTACCTATCCAAAGCAATAGATTTATTTTCGCAGAAATTAGAGCCAAAATTCATAAAGGCAAAAGTTATTAAAAAATTCACTGATAACACGTATTTGCTAGAAGATACGGAATCCGGAAAAACAGGAACTTATCACGTTTCTGACATAATTAAATCATGAAAGTAAACTAATAAATAAACTTTACTATAACACTACATAAGTTATATCTTATAACCAAAAAAGTAGGTATGAGCAGATTAACAAGTTAAACTTCATTAAACTTTTACTAAGCCAAATCGGGCTAATTTTGTACCTAAAATAAACCATTTGCTTTAAAATGGTAGAAAAAATAATATGTACATAGTTGTAAAAATTAGCATATAAAAATAATAATAAATATAAACATGATACTGTATTACGTATTTATATGTTATACACGTACACAGCATGGCCATGCATACATACATACACACATATTTCAAGTTATTACACTATACATACATAACCTACTCGGTAAATTAGATTGAAAAATGGATGACGCGCGAAAGTTTTAATACATTATACTATACACGTACATTTAGATAATATATCTAATTTATATTATATATATCTTATTTGTATATTATTGTGTAATAATATTAATATACTGATAGGATCGCGTTAAAACTCAACTTAAAAGATTTTTATTTTTATTCCAAAACGCTTTAGTGAGTACCTTTTACGGTCTCCAAACGATTTTAGTCCTCAACGGAGTGACGAAAAGATTTGATCCTCTAAAAGAGAGTCCAATGCCGTCCAGATCCCAAAATTAAATCCTAGGCAGAGCCTTCAGCTCTTACCAGGGTACCAAAGGACGTTAAGGGTGACTTACATTATGGTTAGGGTTTTCTTATTTCAATTTTGCATGTAATAACGTTACATTTTTTTCATTTGTAGTTCAGTTATTAGTCGCAAATTTGAAAAACAGTTTGTGCAAAAACGTCACGTAGACACTTGTAACTCGGTTACAAACTTAAACATGTCTGTATATATATATAAAAAAAACTACTTACAATAGGTATAGTTAGGTTAGGTAGCTTTGTCTTGTTGCAAGACAGTTATTTAAATATTATGTTATGAAATAGATAACATTTAACAAACAAACACAACGAAAATAGATTACTAGGTAGGTACATATGATTTAAAATAAATAAATAACTAAGTATGAATTCAATCTAGCTAGGTATACTAAAATAGTATTTTGTAATTATTTTGGACGTTGTAAAATAAAACGCTTTTATCATAGGTATAAAAACTAATAACTGTAAGTAAATTTGTAGATAATATTAGATACGTGAATACTCGGATTAAGTTAGATATCTAGACTATAATACTACATAATAATTACAATTTCGTTTGCTAATAAAACTTCGATAGAGAAAATAAGTTAACTTAAAAATAATGCATAAATATTTTTTATTGTCTGATAGAACGTGGAAAAAGTGACTTTTAGATGTTGACTATCTTAGATATACCTAACTTGGTATTTTGTGGTAGTAAAACAAAGTTCCTGTAGATACAATCTGCAGTCACCTAGATACTTAAATAAATAGTATTGATTGATTGACAAATACGCCTTTAGGATAAGTAAGTTACTTAGTAGGTAAATGAATATTAGAGAAAAGAAGCTTAGACCTAAAAAGTACCGTGCAATTGCAAAAGCACACAGTGCTGTCTTAATATTTAATCTTGTTTATAGATAGAATCCTATTAATTTGTAAACAAAGAGGTTAAATATTATAAGTTGTAAATGTGTTAATAATACGTTGTCTTTGGAATTGTGTAATGTTTGCGAAATATTTTCGTAGGTAGACCTTTTGATTTGAAACCTATTTTTGGCTTGTATAAAAATTGGAATCAGAACGTTGTATTGGTATCTATTAACTAATAGCACAATTGATATCTTGTGAGAGAAAAAAAATGTGAACAAAAGTGTTTGTGATAAAATATTTTGGTAATAAAATCCTTGTTCTGGTTAGCTTTGTAAAAACATATTGTAAAAATATTTTGTTTTTGTAATTAATTATGTAATTACTTTTAAAAATATCGTAAACTTTTACATTTTGTTACGTCAACATTGTAAACGTGTTTAAAAATTTGTCCTTGAAAAATAAGCTTGGTAGATCGTATTTGTAATTGTATTTATAACTGTACTAGCTAATAACTGGATAAGCATTAGCATTGTATTAAAATGTTGATAGCTGTATTCATAGTAAGTACCTAAGTACGTAGATATTCATTCATATGACATATAACTTTGTATTGGGAGTAAAGTAGGTGGTAGACCTACTTATTCCAGTCTTTTGAATGCCAATTACTTAATTATTGAGTTGTAATTTTTGAATTGTACGTAGATAACAGTTCTGTTGTAAATATTTTTGTTTGACCATACCTAACTAATGTCTTTAAATTAGTATGCAAATTTTTATTGTATCCAGCCCGACTTAAAGTCATTTTTTTTTATTGTTTTTTTTTGTTTCTAACGAAGGGAATATTGTGATGTTATTACATTCAACGGCACTGCTCGCCATCGTACATGTACCTACATGTACATAGACGAAGTTTACGACCGGAAGCTACATCACAATTGAATGTACGGGAAACTTCTAGAACAAAAGCGGCGGAGTGAATGATACTAAGACGTGTGGACCAATCAAATTCTCCACAAGCGAAATTTTGAAATTCCCAGAAATTTTGAAGAACAGCTTGACCAATCGGCGAACTCGAAATCGCAAGTGGCCATTGATTGGTCAACCAAATACGCGTCACATAGCGGAAGCAGTGACTGACACACTCATAGAAGCGAGCCCTCCTATAAAAATCATCGCAGGCTCAGCGCTAGAGCAGTATTTTTGAAATCGTCATCGGAGAAACAAAAATAGAAGAAAGGGGCCTCACTCTGCCCAAATGAAAAATCAGAGGTCAACAAACTTGGAAGGATCAGCTGGCCGTACCGGACAGTGACCCGATACTTCGTACCTAAGCAATATCAGCTGGCGGCGAAGGACAGCGACCCCGAGTGTTCCAGGCGCCACCCTGACCAGCTGGCTATGGTGGCAATTCTCCGATTCGTCACGACGTGATATAAGTCAATCCTAGGCTGACCTAAATCTCCAATATAAAGTGTTTTTAGCTATACAGTGCCATTAGGTAGTGAATAGAAAAAAAGGTAATAAACCATTGTAAAGTGTTAAGTTAATCTAGGTCTTATAATAGAATTATATTTTAGATAAATTTGTTATAAGGAAAACATTTAAGAAATATTATTGTACCTAAAGAATATTTTTATATAGTGTCTGTTCCAAATACTATCATCAACTTAAATATAGGCGAGAATCGAACCCACTTTTATCTCATTCCTATATTCAAATTTGACGGCAAAGGGGTTGAGTCATGCTGACTAAGTGATAGCTAGCCGAGGCTTGGGTTCGAACCCCAAACTGAACCGTTACAAAAGATTACCTATTGGATGCACGCAATAAAACAGTATTGTAATTAGATTGTAAAGCTAGTTGTAGTTAATTTACTTGACGATTCGAAAGTGTTCTTAGTAACCCATTTGAATAAAAAGATTTTGATTTTGATTTTGCATGTACAAAAGACCTGCATGCATTGTAGGCTATTGGCTCAAATTAGTTTATACTTATCCGATAGAGCAACATGCCCCCCCTCCCCCTCCTGGCGGGGTCAGGATGCAGCATGCCTTGTTGCTCTGTGTGGTAAGTTTTTGTGTGGTAAGGGTAAGGGTAAGCCATAACGTATTTTCACATCTGTCACCGTGGGCTTTTGTCATTGTGATGATGACTTTGTGAAATTATGAACAACTTTGTATCCATACTTACGGAATAGTATTTTTGATTATAAATACCTTTAAGTACTTGATATCTCGTCCCTCATAGCTAGGTCCAGCATTTATTATCGTCACCAGATCAGGGTACTGAGCAGCTACGCTTTCCATGTACTCGTTTATCTGGTAGAAACAGTAAAATTACCATCAAACAATTCTTCAATCTCCCCTATATTTAAAAACAAAATGTTTTGTTTTCGTTCCCTCCGCGAAATTTGGTTGTTCGAGCGACAGTCCGAGCGCCAACGCACCATTCACAAATGTGTACAATTCATTATTTGTCAAAGCAATTACTTCGTCTTCAAATATAAAACAAGCACAGTCCTTAACAAAATAAAATAAACTGCAACAACAACTAATGAATCCCGGCTACTATTATTTCTATTTCTATTCTATTCTATTTTTCATCGCACATACTCGTAAAAAGTGTCATTACGTGCAGGCAAAGCGGGTACTAAGACCTTAATTACTCCTACGGGCATTATCTTTGTAAATTTTATTTTTCTCGAAGCGTAATAAATGACGTTCCTCTTCTACTACCAAGTATGTATATAAGGTGTCTGTTCAAAATATGTACTACGTGCATACTAAAGAAGGGAAAATCACAAGTTTTAACTTCAGCTAAAGCTTTTGAATGCATAATTGTGTAGATACTAGTTATCTAGAGAATTGGCAGTGGTGTTGTTGTTTTTACTTGTATTGTTGCAATTTTATTTGTATTTTTCTGAGTTTTTTTTTTTCATAAATTTTTTACTCGCAAAACCGGGCGTTACGGGTATCATAAACTCGAGTCATTTAAGCCTTCACTCTGCGGCCTCACGCTTCTAAATAGCCTCTCTATTGTAATTTTGTCCTTACCGCCCTTAATACACAATGGTTTATTATAGTGTGTGGGTTAGTTTATATGTAACTTGTAATAAACTTATATATTACGATATGTATGTTGATGTATTTGCTAATTTGTCATACATTTTATTAGATCTTTTGATTTTATTATTCAGATCTTTAAAAGCACCAAAAGGCTAAGTATCTGGGAAAGATCTAAATTCTCCATTTGTACTCTTCTGTAAAAAAATGAATTTATTATTATTATTATAAATTTAATTGAATAACAAGCTATAAAAATGGAACTTATTTACCACAAAATTCTTATTCTATTCTTGACTTCCCTTCAATATAACCTTTTTAGGTCGGATACATAGAGACAAAGGTTTGGTACTTTTTTTACAATTTTCCGCAATTCCTCCATAGATATTTTGTCTCACTCCCTCGTGGTAAGAGAAGGATTGAGCTGTGTGGATCACTATAGATAGACTATAAACTTTTATCCATTGGATAAAGATCAGGTGAGTAGGGTGCCGTCTTTTGATTTAATAAAACCTGTGTGAATGAAAGTGATATTTTTACCACAATTGATCACATCAGTCCCTGTAAGCTGTAAGCTAGTCGGACGGACACTGAAGAGCTTTTGACTCCCCGGAAAATAACACAGTTTCAAGGATGTTTGATTGGTAATTTTCTTGATTCATTTTGATGCTCTTTTCTATAATACTCACCACCTATCTCGTTTCTGGGACGGAATATCATTAGTGAAGTGTGGATATTACAGGCATACGCGTGACATCCTTGTCAACTTTACCAACCATTTGTCCTAGGAGATTTAATAAACCATATAGTCCGTTTTCCATGGTACTGCATCTTCACACGATTTTAAGCATATATTTTTTCACATCTTAAAAAAATATTTAAGAAAAAGGATTAATTTATAATTTTTTTTTTATTAAAAACTGTATATTCTTAATAATAATATTAAATAAGTAAAATAGGGAAAAAAACTTGTGAGAAGATAGCTGACGAGATAAAGAGAAAAAAATCACGCAATTGGAAAAAGAATTCGAGCATCGAAATGTTTCACATTCGAACCGGCAAACTTGTAACCGGCTATAAAATTGTATATTATTGTTTTCTTGACTAATTGGAAATAAGATTGCCTTAGATAGAGAGTAAGTGTAAATACTATGTACATAGGCTGTTAAATAACATTACGTTCCTTGGTGAAGACGTGGCACACAAATTTTATCGGAAAAAGTTGGTACCTGCTAGTTGCTTACCCATTTACTTAATCGGAAAAAAATGTTCGATAAGTCGGCGGGTACTTGTTTACTTTCCTTATGTGGTGTTACGTGATGCCATCCAGAAAGTACTAAGAAAAAGCTCCAGTTAATCAGTTTTTATCTCTTATTTCCTTAGTAGTGATACGTGCAATTATCTGAAAATAATTTACCTGCTTTCTTGATGTGGTGACACGTGATGTCATCCAGAAAGTTGAAATGTAGCTAATACAGATTCTTAGTTCAAGCAGAGTCTGAAAATAAACCACCAAACGCTATTGACATAGATTCAGATGTTTTTGCCGGCGATAATGGCAAGAAGGATTACTCGTCTAAATAGTTAGAAGAGGACTATCGCTCATGCACTGACACTGCGACAGCACCAACCTAGGCCCCAGCCGCTTAAACGAAGAAGTGACAATCCTATCTAAAATATTAGCCATAATCGATGAAGCCAAGAAATCCAAAGAAATTCCTGTAAATTGAAAATTCCACCCGGAATCTCTGAACGATAGGAAAGAATACTGGTGGACGGCCTGATAAAGGAGGTAGAAGATACCTTGATAACCAGAATACTTACAACAAAACTTCCAGAGCTCCTTAACTAAATGCAGAGGTTGCATCTATTCTCAATGCTGCAGATAAAAATCGAGATAAAGGTGTGAAGCGTAAAAATTTTTTATTAAGAGATAATTTAGGTGATAACATCAAAACTACCAAATCAATAAAAAAAGCTTGAGATTAAACAAATCACAACGACCATTTTTAGGAAGACTGGCAATTTGCGCGGGTCATTTTGAATTAGAGATTCAGATTCTAGCCTTACAGGATGGGAAGATTTCGGTGATAGTAAAACAGTTATCGGTCATTGGTCACAGGAAGAAAGAGAAAAACATTAAAACTACTTAGAGTTGTTTGCTGCCTTCATGGCATTGATGAGTTTTTATAAAAACATTAATCATTTAAAGTAGTAACTGTGAAAGTTTGAAGGTGGACGTGTTACAATTTGCTTATTAAGAAAAATAGAGTTTTTGGTGAGAAAATTTGTTGTGCTATACAGTGAAAACAAAGTTAAATATTACTGGAAAATAAAATTTTAAAAGCAACAACATTTTGTAGTGATATTTTAATACAAAGTGTGCAAAAAAACTGTTAACATTTGAATTTTGGTGACGCTAACGTATGACAACCATACTAATTAAAAGTATTAAACCAGCAACTGTTTAATATTTGCGACGTGTTAGATCTAGACGAAATAGCTGAAGTTGTAAAAGTGTGAAGCGAAGCTTATGAGGTCGTAGGATCGCTTCCAGCTGACAAGACTTACAAGATTTTTAATTTTTTATTATATCACATTTTGAAGAATAAATTTCAAAAATGAGTTGCTCCGAAAACATTACGTACAGAAAAATTTAAATTTACAAAAATTATCATTCTGAAAGCAACAAATATGAGAGTGCAAACTCTTCAGGATCAACAATTTTTGACTTAAGCACGATGAGTTTACCAAATGCCGGCAGTCAAGGTTATTTTGAGATAGCTGAATTAAAGCAGGAAATTTCAGATTTAAAAATCAAACTAGCAAGTGCAGATGAAGAGATTGAAAACCTGGGTTGTGAAAATTATCAATTGTTGACACAACTTAAAAGTTGTCAAAACCAAATAAAACTGTTTAAAAAAATTGGCGTAGAAGAAGTAGATATTACCAAATGTTCAACTCCAACGGGGAAAAGTTGAAAGCGAAAATCATTGTCACGGCAGGTTAGTTCAGATAAATAAAAAAATTTTACGGGACAACAGATTATACAGGAAAACATAAAAGAATTACTTTCGTCAGAATTGGAAAATAAAGATGAATAAACGACATCTAGTGTCCAGAGTTAAAAACTGAAGCACCAATATGTTCTGGACAAGCAAATGATTCAGCGACATCTAGTTATGAGAAGTCGAATGGAGATACAACTATTAAAATCACTACTTAGTATGGAAATACAGCGCCATAAAGTGACGAAGCGGCTCAAACTGGAAATAACAAGAAACTGACGACATCTAGTGAGGAGGGGACACAAATAGAGTTATCTTCTGAAGGCAGAAGAAAAGTAATTTTACCCAATATTTCCCACAATAAGAAAGCGATCTACATACTTGGAGATCAACAAGCGAAGGGTATTTCTTTGAAAATGATTATTTTAAGGAATAACAAGTGGAATGACACATATAATATTACTTCTTTTGTAAAACCAAATGCACGGTGCTCAGAGGTGGTCTCCTGCTGTAATACTTTGCAAAAAAAACTGACTGCGGGCAACAGAGTTATCCTTTTAGTAGACGCAAACGAAACGAATACAGTTTTGTTTAAGGGAGAATTAAGTGTAGCACTGAATAAATTGCAAAACATTTCGGTTTACATTGTTGAGGTCCTTAAAACTTATAGTTTAAATGAAAAGAATCTATATAACTTAACAGCATGCTTAGCGAGAACTTATAAAAATTGTAAATACATTAGAATTAACGGGGGAAAAAATCAATTAGTTACCACAGAGATGATTACAAAAACCTTAAATTTTCATATAGATTCAGATGACTATGATATAAAGTTCTTATATCACTACAACAATACGTATAGAACTCAAAAGTCTTTGAAAAAATTAAGAAAAAGTACATCCAATAAAAAACCAAAAAATAAACATAATCTACAAAAGGGCACGATTCCATTTTTTTTGAAAAGCAAAGGCTGCGAGCACAAAGCAGCCGGGTTGAAAAAAATCAGAATTGCCAAGTCTAAAAGAGACAGCTAAAACTTACACAAACAAAAATTTTTTTCGTGAAACCTCCCAATAAAATCCTGAATGTTTTAAACCAAAATATTGCTAGGTAATTAAATAAAATAGATAATGTAAAATTGGCTTCAGATGATTTTACCCAAAACATGGAAATAGAACTTATTTGTTTTACGGAAACTTTTGTAAAAAAGGGAACAGAGACGAACATTTATTTAAATAATCATAAACTAGCTTCATATTTTTCACGCAGCAATCAGAAACGTGGACAATCTTGCATTCTAATAAGTAATAATTTGAAATTAAAAAATATTTACATAACTAAAAATTTGACATGTGAATTTGACTTTGAATGTAGTGCAATAGAATGAATTGATTATAAAATAATAATTATCTGTGTATATAGGACACCGAGTAGTGACATAAATATATTTTTTTCAAAACTTGACACATTGTTGAACTATTTGACAAATAAACACTCGAGCAAAAAAGTATGTTTTATGTGAAGACTGGAACATAGACCTATTAAAGCAAAATAAAAATACTCAGGAACTGCTTAGTTTGTAAAATAATTATAGCCTAGATACTCACATTACAAACCTACAAGAATCCAAGCTTGTCTGGACCAAATTGCCAGTTATTTCTCTCAGGCAAAAAGTTAACTAAAAAAGTTCACTATTTGGCGCTATCTAACCATGAAACCGGACTGACATTGTCAATAAAAGTAAAAATGAATAGCAAAAAGTTGCAATACTGGTTTGAAAATAAACGTGATTATAAAAGCCCTTTTGTTTTCGGAGCTATATGAAATAAACGACGCAGAATATGCTTTTAACTGTTTCCATGATACACTTATACTGTTTCATAAGCTTTGTTTCCCTCTTATTAAAGTAAAAGTGACAAAAAGATAAGCAAGCTAGATGGTTGACAAAAGGGTAAGCGGTCAAGTATTGTTAAAAGACGACTGTACATTTCTTACAAATTTGAAAGGATTAATAAAAAAAAACTGAAAAAAAGATATACAAAATATTGTGATATTTTTAAAAAATGTGTAAAAAAGAAAAAGAATAAATGTAAAGCCACTTGGGACACAATAAAAAACAATGTAGATTGTAAAGTCCCGTGCCACAATATTGACATGATCAAACATAATGACACGTTGTACTGAGGCCCTAAATTAATTTTGAATATTTTTAATGATTATTTTATAGATTTGACGAACAAACAACATACATTGAAACGCGATAATTTTTTTAAAAAGACAAGACAAGTGAACACAATATTTTTTTCTCCTACAGATCCATATGAAATATATAAATTAATTATGTCACTAAATAACACAAATTCAGTAGGACACGATGAAATAAGTACAAAAATTATTAAAGCATGTGCGGTTTATCTTTGTACACCACTAAGCTATATTGTGAACCTGTCCTTATTTCAGGGATGCTTTCCAAGTAGGCTTAAACTTTCAACGGTTACACCTCTCTTTAAAAAAAGCAGTATTTTAAATTTAAGTGATTACAGACCAGTAACGATTGTGCCAATCCTAGCCAAGGTTTTTGAAAAAGCTTTTCATACACGACTTAGTGCTTTCTTTGATAAATATGGCGTATTGACGTCACAACAGTATGGTTTCCGGAAAAAAAGCTCTACAGCAAATGCATGTTTCAATCTAGTCAAGACTGTTACGGAAAACTTAAATAATAGAAAGCTCTACAGCAAATGCATGTTTCAATCTAGTCAAGACTGTTACGGAAAACTTAAATAATAGAAAGCTCTACAGCAAATGCATGTTTCAATCTAGTCAAGACTGTTACGGAAAACTTAAATAATAGAAAGCTCTACAGCAAATGCATGTTTCAATCTAGTCAAGACTGTTACGGAAAACTTAAATAATAAAAAAACCACAATCGCTATATTTTTAGATATGAGTAAAGCTTTTGATTTTGTGGAACATGAAACTCTATTGGAAAAGCTGGAATGGTATGGAGTCAGAGGAAAAGCTAGGGACTGGATAAATGATTATTTGAGCAATAGGAGACAATGCACAGAAATATCTCAAATGTCACAAATACATGGACAGCCAACAAAAATTAAAAGTCGCTCTACAGGGAGAAATAATAATTGTGGTGTACCCCAGGGTAATATTTTGGGTCCGTTGCTGTTTTTGGCATACATCAATGACCTACCAAATGCTACTACCGAGCAGTGTATATTATTTACTGATGACACAACAATTGTAATAAAATGAAATGATAAAGAAAATTTTGAAGAGAAAATGAACAAAAAAAAATATGACATTGTAATTGGCTTGTAAAGAATAATTTAAAAATTAATGTTGACAAAACTAAAATGATACAATTTGCCACTTATAAATCTTAAAAATGGAATTTAGTTCTAAAATATGAGTATGAAATATAAAAGGAGGTTGAGAAAGTTTCCTTTCTAGGATTCATCATAGACCAGAATTTAAACGGGAAATCGTAAGTTGATAATGTGTGCAAAAGAATAGACCGTTTCGTATTTGCATTAAGACGAGTTAGGCAAACCATATCAATAGATGCAGCAAAAATAGCTTATCGCGGTTACGTTGTATCAGTGTTTACATACGGCCTTTTAATATGGGGCAACTCTGTCGACATTATTAGAGCATTAAGGGCTCAGAAAAAATGTATTCGAGCTCTATGTAATGCATGGCGCATGGACAGCTGCAAACCATTATTTAAAAAACTTAATTTATTGCCATAGATTTAATTTTCATACTAAAATCTTAGTTAACTTTTCTTTGCTGTCTAAGTATTAATATTTGCACGCCTTTTGAGGTAGTATAAGAGATGTATATAAATATTGTAAAAAGAATATGTTGTACCTTATTCGAGCAAATAAATATTCATTCATTCATTCATTTATTCAGAAATATTATAAAGGTTTCATATCAGAAATATTATAAATTGATAACACCACTGCCATTTCTTACAGTAAGGCAGGCCCTCTTAATACGATAGATTATGTCCGCTAAAATTTGCCACTCGAATTTACACACATATATTTCCTATATAAATGAATAAATTCTCTACACCCGACTACCGACCGTACGTAATAACTGAAATAATTATACGGAACCGAATGTACGTGACTACGTGACCCTACCAAAGATACCTTCAATGGAAAGTCTTTCCAAGGGTGCTCAGGGTCTTGCATGTTGCCCGCTGCAACACCGACCAGTCTTAACCAACCCACCGATGCGAGCAGTCTTACCGAGCTCGCCGATGCGACAAGTCACACCACGTCCATCGTAGTGATACAACACTATGCCCGCTGAAGACAATAGTCACACTACGCTCAATAAGAGAGCGCCAGTCCACAGTTCACCGTCCCGACGCCCATAGTCGATATCCGAACCCGATTCACCGCGACGCCACGCGTGTTATAATATGTGCCTTTATAGACAATCCGTTGACTTTCGAGTTAACCGACACGACCAAAGTTAATTAGTATTAATAAATACCAATACTGTATCCGCTGTTTTAATTTATGTGTGTGTGTTAGCACTCTGGACTTAAAGGACGTGTCACCGCCGATGAGCCCTTCATCCCGAGGACAAGAGAACCAATCCCGTTAACATCCACCGCTACTGCTACGGCCTGCATCTCCTACGAGTTTCCGACACTTTTGCGGAGATAGGTTAAAAACACTCTTCAAGAATCAGTCATTCTTATGAGTACAGAATTCTTTACCTAATACAAGCGACAGTGCAGATCTAAATAAATTTAGTGTGTCAATTGCCCCATTTTTAAATTGACTTATAAGGAACTTTAGAAGTTCTGGAATGGTAACATTAAAAGAATCCAAATTATTTGGCTTACAAAAGGCAAACCATTTTTTGTAAGCCGTATTGTATTGTTACATTGTACTTTTAGACAAGGATTTTATCATTATATCGACCGTACCGGTACCTAGAGGCTGTTTTGTAAAAGATTCCTGGATAATGTTGCTTACGCCAAGTTAAAACTGGACCATAAAGGGTGTGATGTTCTAGAAGGAGAGAGTAACATATTTTCATCTGGTCCAAAGTATAGTACTTTTGAATTAGTCAAAGACATAAACAACGGAAACCACGGTTGGCTTGGCCAGTATTAGGAACTACTAATATACCAGTCACCTCACCATTTATGATTTATTTTGAAGAATTTAGTTATTTAAAATTAAAAATACCATTGTTCGATTTTCGAATTTCCCTCCACATTTTTTTAAGAGCCAAATTAAATTATCGTGTCTCATTTAAAAATGGAACTGCATCGAGACATTTTCGTGCGATGATTTTCTAAGATTTTAAGAGAGGTAGGGCACTGCAAGTATTCGCTCGAATAAGCTGCCCGAACAAATAAAGCGGGGCATAGCGAGTACTTGCTCAAATGAGCGGCCCGAACTGGGGAAGTACCTCCACCTTACAGAAAACCGCGGCCACAATAACACTAACATTGAGTAGTGTTGTGTTCCTGGCGGTGAGTAAGGTTGCCAGAGCTCTCTCTTTGAGGATTCGCTGCGCGGACAGCGGAGGACCGACGGTGCTTGTTGCTGTCATTGCTCGGCGTAGACGCGGCGTGCTGGTTCGGCGGTCAGGGAGACCTGATGAAACGGCTGACCGCTGGCCGCCCGCAGGTTGAACGGGTTCCCGAACCCAGGGATCACTTAATCTCCGCCCTGGGAGGCTGATCCGCCAACCTGTGTAAAGTCTCTGAAGTAGTAGTCGTGCCGGAGAAGAAGACCGGAGTGGACCCGGCTACTACAACAGAGGGGGATCAGGGGCCCTTCCGCCCGCCGTGCCAGCAACCGTATCATCTGTGTTGAGCTTCGGCAGTCTTAGTACCGCAACTTTTTGTCTTCTAAGCTGTCTGTGCAGTGAATCCTCATCCTTAGTCTAAGTTACTTCAAACAAAATGGCCAGGAACAGAAAAAAGAAAAGAGTTTTGACAGCGGTTACTCCATCCACATATAATGTGGATTTTTGCAACATAAGGGGTATTCACGCAAATCTTAACGCAGTCCATCACCATCTCGAGACTGCGCAGCCAACCATTCTTTTTCTAACGGAGACGCAGATATCCTGCCCGGCCGACACATCATACCTTCGTTATCCCGGCTACAAACTCGAGCACAATTTTTTGAGTCGTGCCGGTGTATGTATGTTCGTCCGGGAGGATATCTGCTGTCGCCGACTTCATAGCCTTGAAGACAGGGACCTGTCGATATTGTGGGTGCGCGTAGATCATGGGGGCCACACTCGTATCTATGCGTGCCTATACAGGTCTCATAGCGGTGACACGGACGTAACTCGACTCTTCACGCACCTGAGTTTGATGAGTTCTAGAGCAATATCCTACAGCAGAAGTAGTTATTTTGGGAGACTTTAACGCCCACCATCGTGAGTGGCTCAGTTCTCGAACCAATAACTATGCAGGGATATCTGCTCATGAATTTGCTCTGACCTATGGATTCTCTCAGCTGGTACTTTCTCCAACGAGAATACCAGATATAGAGGACCATACAAGCTCCTTACTGGACCTTCTGCTGACTACACGTCCGGATGGATACTCCGTCTCAGTGGATGCGCCTCTTGGCTCCTCGGACCACTATCTCATACGGACTCGATTGTCATGCACACAACCCGATCCTTCTGGGCCAACTAATTGGCGTCGTGTGTGGCATTATAAGTCGGCAGACTGGGATGGATTGCGAGAATTCTATGCATCGTACCCGTGGAGGCAGATCTGCTATAGCTCAGAAGATCCTGACGTCTGCGCAGCCGCAGTCACTGAGACAATCCTCGCTGGTATGGAATGTTTCATTCCTAACCTGCGAGTAGCTGCCGGCGTCAAAAAACGACCGTGGTTTAATAGGCCTTGCAGAGAAGCTAAAATTCTTAAGCAAACTGCGTATGATGCTTGGACCACGGCTCGTAATAATAAGGATCCGAATATTTCTGAGTTAAAACGCAAATTAAATGCTGCCTCGAGGTTCAGTAAGAAAACAACTGCCAGAGCAAAATTCCAATTCATCGGCAAAATAGGTGGGCGACTTGCGAGCTATCCTTCTGGGAGTCGTGCTTTCTGGTCGCTTGCTAAGGCTGCCGAGGGGAACTTCTGCCAGTCGTCATTACCACCACTGCGAAAGACCGATGGTGACTTGGCCCACAGTGCAAAAGAGAAAGCCGATCTATTGGGCAGTCTCTTTGCCTCTAACTCGAATGTGAACGACGAAGGCGCTGTACCACCTACTTTACCGTGGTGCGGTAAGACCATGCCGGAAATCACTATAACACAGCGCGAGGTCCGGCGGGCGTTGCTTTCCCTAGACGTTCATAAGTCGAGTGGGCCAGACGGCATACCAGCAGTGGTGCTTAAGCAGTGTGCTCCTGAGTTATGTCCTGTACTCACGCGCCTCTTCACGCTTTCCTACCACACTAGGCAATTTCCGTCTTCATGGAAGACTGCAAATGTGCACCCGGTGCCCAAAAAGGGCGATAGATCAGATCCATCGAATTACAGGCCTATCGCTATAACCTCTCTCCTCTCCAAGGTGATGGAGCGTGTGATCAACACACAGCTTTTGAGATACCTAGAAAAACACGACCTGATCAGTGACCGTCAATATGTCTTTCGCCACGGTCGCTCAACTGGTGACCTTCTAGTGTATCTCACACACCGATGGGCACTAGCCATTGAGAGTCAGGGGGAGGCATTGGCATGTAGCCTAGACATAGCGAAGGCGTTCGATCGGGTCTGGCACCGGGGTCTTCTATCGAAGTTGCCTTCTTACGGAGTGCCCGAGGGTTTGTGCAAATGGGTGGCTAGCTTTTTGTCCGGCAGAAGCATACGAGCCGTAGTTGACGGTAGTTGCTCTGATAGCATGGACATTAATGCTGGTGTCCCGCAAGGCTCTGTGCTGTCTCCTACGCTGTTTCTACTACACATCAATGATATGTTGGACATCAACAACATACATTGCTATGCAGATGACAGTACTGGAGACGCTTATTACACGGGCCGTGCAAGCATCCCACGTTCCGTTGTGGAGGAAAAGCGTGAAGAACTTGTGTCTCAAATCGAGATCGGTCTGTCCAAGATCTCTGACTGGGGGCGGGAAAACTTGGTCCGATTCAACCCTTCAAAGACACAAGTCTGCGCGTTCACCGCTAAGAAAACCCCATTCACTGTAGTCCCACAATTCCAGAACACTCCCCTCTCCATCTCTAAGAGCATTGGGATCCTTGGCGTTGACATCTCCAGCGATGTTCAGTTCCGAGATCATTTGCTAGACAAGGTAAAGCTGGCGTCCAAAAAACTTGGTGTACTCCACGATGGTGGTGATACCAGCTTGGACCTTTTGACTCGGTTCAACGACGAATTGTCGACGATCCCAAACTCACTTGCGGTATCGAGCCCTTAAGTCTGAGGAGAGACTTTGCCTCCCTGTGTGTGTTCTACCGCTTGTACAATGAATTGTGTTCTGAGGAATTGTTCGAAATGATGCCCACGGCTACTTTCTACCATCGCACCGCTCGCCATCGACAGGGAATTCATTCTCACACTTTGGAACCAAAATGGTCGCGAACAGTGCGGTTTCAGAGAAACTTCCTCCCGCGAACCCTTGGGTTGTGGAATGAGCTCCCTGCCAAGGTTTTCTCTAAGGACTACAGTATGGGGTTTTTCAAAAAAGAAGTTATTAGATTTCTGAAGGGTCGGCAACGCGCGAGTGATGCCCCTGGTGTTGCAAGCGTCCATAGGCTACGGTGACCGCTTACCATCAGGCGGACCGTAGGCTTGTTAGCCACCTTAGTGGTATAAAAAAAAAAAAAGATTTTAAATGTGGCCTAAAACCTGATAACTCATTTCATCGACTTCAAATGGATTTTATGGATGAAGAACCTTCAAAAGTAACCATCTATCGTTGGCATAGCTAGTTCAAGCGCAGTCGCCTTACTTTGTGCGATGAACAAAGGAGTGATCGTCCTACGACGGCTGTCACGGAAAAAAGTGTGCTGGCAGTAAAAAAATAATTGAAGAAAACAGGCGAATTACATACGAAGAGATTCAGCATACACTGCAGATTGTTTCGGGAAGCGTTCACAAGATTCTGCACGAGCACCTTCGCGTGAGGAGGATAGTTTCGCGCTGGGTGCCGCACAACCTCACCGACGCTCAGAAGCAGGCCCGTGTGAAGTGGTGCCGTGATATGTTTCAAAAATTTGAACCAGGCTCGTCTCGGCGCGTTTACGATATTGTGACAGGTGAAGAATCCTGAATTTATCAATAAGATCCAAAAAAAGCGTCAGTCTACAGTTTGGCTGTTTCAAAACGAACCAAAGCCTACGAAAGTGAAGCGATCGAGAAGACGCGATAGCAGCGTTCGAGAAGGCCGTCGAAGAGGTGTCTGCAGCGGATTGAATAAAAAAGTTTTTAAAAATTAGTTCAGACGTATGAAACGTATACAGGCTGGTGGAGAGTTTTTTTTTTTAATTAAAATATTTTATCCATAGTTTTTTAGTTTCTTAAAACTTTCTGAGTGTCCCACGTAGTGGCGTCGATATCGGAGTATATAGTCCGCACAGCACAAGGCATTTAATTCTAAATTAGAGAACTAAACATCTACATGATTTATTAAATATCTCAGGATGCAGCAAAGAAGTATAATTTATGGTTCAAGGAACTTACCTTAAGTGAACTTCGTCCAGAATTATACGAGTTGCTGCATCCGTAGAGATTTAAGTTCCCGGCCCTCCGTAAAGTTTACTAAATTGACGCAGAACCTCAGAACAAATAAAACCAGCAGTGACGTCATCTGTCAGACCGAGTTGAGGAAAGGTATCAGTTATAAATCCCCTTTTTCTTATATATTTTTTTTAAAGTGTGAAAAAATATATGCTGAAAATTGTGTGATGATGCAGTACCGTGGAAAACGGACTACATGGTTTATTAAATTGTGTGATGATGCAGTACCGTGGAAAACGGACTACATGGTTTATTAAATTGTGTGATGATGCAGTACCGTGGAAAACGGACTACATGGTTTATTAAATTGTGCGATGATGCAGTACCGTGGAAAACGGACTACATGGTTTATTAAATCTCCTAGAATGCAGCAACGAAGTATAATTTTGGTTGAAGCTAACTTAAAGTACATAAGTTCATTCAACCATAAATTATATTTTTTAACTCAATTTAACTTTTTAAATTATTACCATTAAAGTTATTAAAATTTGTTGGACAATTTATCAACCTTATTTTGGGCCATTCAGTTTTTATTTTTAAATTGGTAATTTTGAAATAAGCACAAATGATGGACAATTGCCGCTACCAGAATGGAGGGGGGCGGGGAGCCGTTTTACCAACAATTTCAGGCAAAGGCTTTGTTACAATATTTCTGACTACGCAAAAATATATTTGTTATACCTCAACCATTCGAGGGTAGTCTTCAAAGGTAAGTGACCTTCCACTCTTACTTTTTCGCCAATTTGATATTTCTTCATCGTGTTCATCAAGGATTCTTAAAATAACAAATATATGTATATTAATAGACTGGTCATTTTAAACGTTATCAAAAACAAAAAAAAAAGTTTATACAGCAACTTCGAGTGCCACTCGTGCACCAAAAGTTCCGTACAGCTACAGAATGCCCGAGCCCGACTCGCACTTGACCATATTTTATTGTTTGTTATTTTACTATTAGAGCTTACATTATAACCGTTCAAAGTTTGAGCATTCAGAGTTCTTTAAAGGCCGGATAGACAGACAGCGTATGCTTAGTAATGGGGCTCCGTTGGCACACTCTGGTTAAGATTCCAAGGAGTGTGTAACAGCATTAGAATAGATACGCACATAATAATTTTACGCTAATGTAAGTTGTTAGTACATACTGAGCGCTATATTGTAAATATGAAAAAAAACTTTCTATAATATATTATTTTTAATTCGTCATCATCTATGTATATGTATATGTATATGTATATGTATATGTCAGCGGGCATATTGTAATGTATGGAAACGAAAGGAACAGAAATCGCACTGTATAAGTCATGTATGTTAGGTTAGGTTCAGTTTTTCTTTTGTAAACGTAGATGCGGAGCGAGCGAAGCAAGCGGAGCGTTCTAGCCAAGCTTCATACAATAATCTGTTCAGTTATATTATTTATTTATTTATATTATTTTTATGAATTACTAATACTAATCTACGAAATAAACGCACTCACTTAGCGACGTCATCAGCGTAGAGGTAACTTCTCATACTAGACTGTTGTAGTGCATCCAGGAACGTGTGTTTCTGTGTCGGAGAGACCATCACTTGCGCGTCGCGAGCAGCGCCGGGAGCCCAGTGCTGCCACACGTCCAGGTCCAGCAGGTCCTCCAGCTCGTGCAGGACGCGCTGCTCCGACCGGTCGCGTATCTCCACGCCGTAAACCGTATAACTTTAATAAATCTGCTATTAAGTATCCTTTTCGTTATTGTATACTTAAAAATATTTTATATACATAAAATGTAAAAGCACATTCAAATTAATGGCATAAAACACAATATCCTCACTACTAAAGTTATTTTGAGGATAAAGAAATGTTTTTGTGATCATTTTCAGTATTTATTAATCAGTTACGTTTTCTATTTTCATGAGTCTTCTTTATGAGCTCGTTTAAAATGTTGTTTTGTTTGTTTTATTATAAATTTCAGTAAGTTTGATTAAACAATATCTATTCTCTCTCGCCTCGAAAGTTCCTAAGTGTAAGTACCGAGAAACACTGACGGAGTTAAGAAGGCGATATTCTTAAAAAATCGTTAAAATAATTTTCTGAATGCAGAAAATTAATTGGATGATGACGAAGACTGCAGTAACGTAGGTATTTCGATACGCACATTTTGAAAGTTTAGGATTTAGTTTTTGGTACATCAATAAAATAGAGTAAGATATGGTTATAAGTAATATTTGTGATAAATAATTTAATAAATAAACCAAACACTGAGACAATTTTTTTGTACAGTTTTTACAGCATTCTGGAAAGCTTTCAAAAGCGGAAATGATAATTTTTGTTCCCCACCTCCTTATTTTACTTAGTGGAATTTATTTATTTATACGCCTTCATACTTTATAGAAAAATGTCTTGATTCTTGATAGGAACTTATTTACTTCCAACATGCTCCAGTATGTTTAGGGTTCCGTACCTCAAAAAGAAAAAAGGAACCATTATAGGATCACTTTGTTGTCCGTCTGTCTGTCTGAATGTATGTCAAGACCCTCTTTCTCAGGAACGCTTAAAATTATACAGTGGAAATTAATATCAAATATTAAGGTCTGCGGTCCCTTGAATCAGTGAAAATATCAAGCATCTAACTCAACGCAATAAAAAAATACGGCCATTTTTTCGCATATTATTATTATTATATTCACAAATAAATCAAAACCTATGGAGTACTTTCCCGTTATTCTAGAATCATGAAATTTGACACGAGGCAAGGTTACATTAGAAATATATGAAAAAATTCAAAAGCTGATAATTTAGGCATAACCTGTGAAACTTGATCTTATGATGGAAAAACTATCTACATATAATAAGTTTGTACGGAAACCTCGGTGCGCGAGCCCGACTCGCACTTGGCCGTTTTGTTTATTTAAATCTTGCTGTTTCAGAAAAGGTAAACTTACTGTTTTAGGGTTTCGTACCCAGAGCGCAAAACAGTTCACTCTACTGTCTGTCTATTCGTAAGTTAATAGTTTCACACTTGTTAACTAGATCAGTTGCGTAGCCAAAATTTGGATATTTTGTTATGAAATTTGGAAAAAAACGATAATTTTATTTATTTTTTGGGTCTTTTTGGAATTTAAGATATTATGTTATTGCGAATAAATTTATTCTTGTGAATGACACTTTTGACCGATAATACTTATTTTTTTTAATATTCCACTGCACAGGTTCCATTCCTGGTTCAAACAGGTAACTTATCTAAAAATCTTTGTCTACTCTCTCTCTGTTTTACTTATTTCAGACAAAAAAAGAAATACTTTAACGGACTTTTTAATACGTACGAGTAAGGCAACACGTGTATTACAATGTTCTTGCATCAGCCGTGGCACGTGTCCACTGCAGGATTTTCCTTGCATAAAGGAAGATGAGGCTATAGTCCACTACACTGGCAATATTCGCATCACGTTTAAAACGGATAATCTTTAAAAATCTAGATTCGCTCCCTAATAGGTACAAACTCAGCAATATTTATACGTTGCTAGTAGGTTGTGACAATACAATATTTATGCCTTAAAATTTTTGTAATACAATGTTTTATTTAAGTTTAGCGCGAAGATTTGCATTAGTTTTCAATAAACGTATTTCCTATTAGTCCGAGTCCTATTGACATGAACCCTGCAGATTGTGACTAAAGCATGAAACTTGGTACAGGTGTAGCCTAGGTCAAAATGATTAGATTAAGCCCGGTCCCCACCAGTTCCGCCAACGGGGATGGGGATGGGGGGTGGTTGAAGTACGCAAACAAAAAAATCGTCTGATCTGAGATTGCACCAGAGGTCGTTTTTGTTGTCATTTTCGTATAAATGAAGGATCAGGAATTCATATTTGATAGTTTTATATTCCGGACAAAAAAATGGAAATTTTAGTTAAAAACTGAAAATAATTGCAAATAATTTTCTCTTTAAGCGAATGTTACGTAAAAAATACTTACCGTATAAGATAAAAAAAAAATATAATATAATATAACTAGATAGCATAGTTATTTTACTTTATGGAAATATATATATTATTTATACTTATTCTACAAAAACTGCCAGATAAAAATTATCAAAACACCTCGCGTTAACGTTTTGCTACGAACGGCTGCGAGCGCCTTCAGTCAATAAGTCATCGTTAACGGGTCGTGATTCAGAGTCAAATTCCGTCTTTGGTGTCATTGTGTCATTTTCCTATAAATCAAGAAAGTAGCATTGAGATTAAGGAAATTTTTTAATACCTTCATATTAAACATATTTTTTTTTTTTTTAGGAAAACTAAAACTTACATTGCTATTTTAGTTTTTGAAAATATATAACATATGTACTTATTACATACATTATGCTCAAAATAAAACCGGTACGCTACGCAATATCGAAATCAAGAGACGCGATAAACTAGAAGGTGAGTGGTAAAATTTAAAAAAATCTTATAAGAGTTTTACATTAATTTGATATAGTAAATTTAGTTGTAATACTTTATATATTTTTAATAGATATTATCGTTGAAGAAAAGACTTGACTGCAAATTAAATAACAGATACCTATATAAATATTTGAAAATCTTTAATTTATTTAATGTTTTCCACTGCATACACATAGATCAGTGCAGCTCAGCCCTTATATTAAACAATTGCACCTGTTACTGCATTTTTGTTTGCACTTGCGTCGTACTAGCTCTACACAAGCGCGGGCAGCAACAGGTGCAGTTGTCCAGTGCGGCACCCAGACATTATCGATTTTCATCCATCCCCAGTCATCGGGATTAGGTAAATTTTGTTGAGCTGCCGTTTGACCCGTGGTATGTGCTCTAACTGACAAACAAACGTTTCCTACATTCGTTTACAGTTTTAAATCTGCTGGACCTAAAATCAAAGATGTGAGCACTTGTAATTACATATTTATGTAGACACGAGTGCTAATTACTCGTAGTTTGGAAATAGATAAGATTACAAAGAGACTTGCCTGTCGTGTACACCCACCACCTGTATAATACACAGAGTATCGTCATTCACAATTTCAGACGACATCAACACTTGAAGAGCACTCGTCAACTCCGGGTAGGCATTCCAAGCGTCGAAACGCAGGAACGAGGAACGCAGACACAGTGTCGCATTAAGTAAATGCGTGAAATAGGAGCAGTACATTATAATTTACAGGTTTCAAGATATTTTTTAGATGGATCTGCTATCGTTTGGAGAGAGCTATCGAACTCGACAGCAGTATTTCTACATCGCAGTAGGTACAAACACAACACTATTTCTACATCACCAGTAGGTATAGACACAGCACTATTTCTACATCACTAGTAGATACCGACACATCATTATCTGAACATCACTAGTAGGTACTAACGCAGCACTACTTCCACATTACTCATAGGTACAGACAGAGCAGTATTTCTACATTACTAGTAGGTACAGACACAGCTGTATTTCTACGTCATTAGTAGGTACAGACACTGCACTATTTCTACATCACTAATAGGTACGGACACAATATTATTACACTATTATTATATGTTTTGAAATTGAATTATTCACTTTTCGCACGCAAAATCGTATATAAATAGGAATACATTAAAAATTTAAAAAGATGTTATAGAAGGTCCTAATGTCACAATTCTTCAATTAAAAAAATACTAACATTTGTTTGGGAGCTTAGTCAGTAATGAAAGGATCTAATTATTTTTCAGATTTAAGTTTTTATCGTCGGTTTGATTTTTGTTAATTTTAGGAAAATACAAATTTTTATGTTTTCGCTTTGTTTTTGAAACATTTCTGTTAGAGTTTTGAAATAAGGTAAGTATTTAAAAAAAAAAACCGGCCAAGTGCGAGTCTGGCTCGCGCGCCGAGGGTTCCGTACAAACTCATTATTTGTACATAGTTCTTCCACGAGGACCACAGGTTTATGCCTTAATTATCAGTTTTTAGATTTTTCCCTGTATTTGTGATGTTACGTCTTTCTTCTTGCCAAATTTTATTATTTTAGGTCAACGGGAAGTACCCCATAGGTTTTGATTTATTTGTGTCACAAAAAGCGACAAAAATTACCGTACCTGTTTTGGGCATATATTTTTATTGCATTTACTTAGAAGCTTGATTTTTTTACAACTTTAAGTGACCGTAGACTTTAGTATTTGATTTTAATTTCAACTTGATACCTCCACGCCTTTTTGAGTAAAAGGGTCTTGACTGACAAACAGAGATACTTTTTTTTAATGTGTTATAACTACAAATTAACATATTTCGGTTTTTTTTCCTTGTTTTGTTTGCTTCGAGTCAAATTTTATAATTCCAGGACAAATAGTGATATTTGTGAATGCCAAAATATGAGACAAAAATATGAGACAAAAATAGCCGTATTTTTCTATTGCGTTGACTTAGAAGCTTGATTTTTTTACAACTTCAAGGGACCGTAAACCTCAGTATTGGATATTAATTCCAACTTGACACCTTCACGCGTTCCTCAGAAAAAGGGTCTCGACAGACAGACAGACGGACAACAAAATGATCCTATAAGGGTTCCTAGATTTCTTTTCAGGTACGGAACCCTAAAAATATATGAACTTGGAATATATATTAGTAAGTAGTATCAGATAGGTACAACTACTCAAATAAAAAATATACGAACCCAGAATATATATCATTTTTCCCCGCTTTCACGACACCAGAAAAAATACAAAAACATAGTAAAAATGTAGACCGTGCTACACGTGACATTCTGTTGTTCTAAATAATATAATATAATGGGTTACTCTATCTGATCTGTAGGTGCAAGGAATATTATTATCTTCAGACATCTAATATTTTTATGAGGTCAATATTTTATTGAGTAGAGATTATCTTAAGGAATTTACTGTTATTTTATTGCTCTTATCGTGTTATCACATATGCCACAAACTGGAAGTAAGTAGATTATTAAATTTTATCAACTTCCAAAAAACAAACATTGAAGTATTTTTTTTCATATTTAAATATTATATGGCGTAATGTATTTTTAGACTAGCTAGAATATAGCCGAGCCTCCGTCACTTGTTTATACCTTCAAAAATAAAGCCAAGTCTCCGTCACAGTATTGTATTACCATACCTTCCCTAACATCCTATTGTAAAAGAGTGCCTCCTTCACTCGTTCGTACCTGTTAGGTATTTGCCCAGGGATGAAATGAAACGTTGATTTTTAGCACAAATACTGTATTGTTCAACTTTTATCACTTTACGCTATTATATTTAAGGAATAAGTTTGATTAACTCATATAAATGTATTTTAATAGAGGAGCGTGTCCACTCAGTATGATAGATCAAACGGAAGACAGCGAGAATTAATGAATAGATGGATCAATTAGTTTAATAATGAACATTCTCCTGCCTTATATAAGGTTAAGGATAGGTAGTTTTAAGTTACAGCTAAGCCTATTTTATAAAATAAGGATTCTAATCTAAATTAATTTATACTAATATATTTATAATTAAAGTAATTTTTAAAGTTGTTTTATAACTTATAACTAAATTTTATTTTTTAGATAAAGTTAAATAAAAGTAAAAACTGACAATCATTACTCAGAAGGTAAGTAAAGAATATTATAGTATACATGTAGGTACACAATATACATACATCGCTAACAAGTGAATTATTGCAAACACATGTAATCTTAACAAACTATTTTCAAGTACACTAGGCGACACATCAAGCTACCCACGAAAACATACCTATAACTAAAACGTATCGCTATAAATAAATTGTAGGAAAGAGACTGAACACAGCTGCGTCGACGAACATATCTATAGATATATGTATACTAAATACATAAATGAAAGCCGTCGCGGCGGGCGCCGGGCGGGGCGGCGTAAGTACCGAGCTCAATCAACATCTAGGTAAAATAAAATAAATCAAAATTTGGTGTATAATTATAATACTCTTTGATTAAGTGTTATCCGTGACGTTGACACGATTAGGCGCGCGAGCGCGCAATCGTTTGTTGCATCGCTACCTATCTAAATTAAAAATGGCACCTCAACTTATCCAAGTGTAGCGGAGAAGTGGGCTACAGAATAAAATATATTGAGCGATGAACTCGAATAACAGTAAGTAAATTTACTTTGTTAATTACGTACGTTTGTAGGAACCTATCCATCATGAATCAAATGTAGTAACTTAATAATTTTAATAATGACCAGCCTCATACCTACGATCCGACTGTGGGGCACGGCCTCCCCTTATCGAGGGGGTTTACATAAGACTTTTTTTTAAGCTATGCAGATTTCCTCACGATGTTTTCCTTCACCAAAGAGTCAGTAGGTAATAATCAATACTTAATATAGAATAATAAATACAATATAAAATAAAAACAGTAATAAAGAAATAACTTTACTGTCTGGTCTTAAATAGGTAACTAAAAGCAGTATCATGAGTGACATTTTATATTTTTTTTAGGTATCGACGAGGTTTTTCAATACCCAGAGCATTGCTTCTCAATATCACGTAAGTATCATTATAAATATAAATATATTTAGACATTAAACACAGCGCTGTCTGGCCCCAAAGTGAGCAAAGCTTGTGTTATGGATACCAGACAACGGATACAAATACATAAATTACTTTTTTTTGTAAAAACATACATATCATACATAATTACACCCAGACTCAAGACAACCACAAATGTTTATTACATAAATGTTTGTCCTGTGTGGGAATCGAACCCACACCCTCTGCACAGCAGTCGGCCACACTACCAACTAGGCTGCGAGGGAGTCATTTATCTATCGGTATGAGTCGGTCAGTCAGTGGAATATTTATTTGTACTTTTATAGGTATATAGATGCGCTGTAAGCGATAGAATAATATATTTTACTTAACTATGTCGTCGGTTTTATGTAAAAAATAATAGACATGACCCGGTTATCGGCGTGCTTATTTTGTAACTTCAAGGGAATTGACGTTAAAGATCCATTGTTTAACCTTTACGTATTATTTCTTATGCCTTTTACCATTGCGGCTCGCGTAGGTAAGTTTTTTTTCGATTTAATTTAGTTATCGAACCATATCTGATTCCTTGCTCATCACTCGAAAACACTATCAGAATAAAAAGTAGCATACCTATATGTTAATCCGGGGTGTCACCTACCTCCGTACCAAATTTCATTAAAATTGGTCTAGCCGTTTGAGCGTGAAGAAGAAACAAACATACAAACACATTCACAAATAATCAATCGCCTTTATAATATTATAGTGTGATTCATTATCAAGGTAATAGGTAACAGGGAGCAATTTTTTATAGGTAAATGAAATGGTGACTTTGAGCACAACAAGCCTATTGTTTGAGGCTACTGCGACCTACGATAAACGTGCTTGTTTACCGTCTCTGAGTAACTGAGCGAAGTCGGCTGAGACTGATTGAGGCCGAAAAAATAAAAAAACCACAGAATTGAGAAAAAAACTTTTTAACAAACAACAAAACAACCGGATTCAAAAAGATACATTAAAACGTAAAAAAAAAATACTTATTTCCAAAAATTTTATCTGTGTTACAGTTTGAAGTTGGTTTTATGCAAGTAAAGTGTGTTATAAACTTCTAGGTACAAGCGCTAGTTAGTTGCCATTTACCCCTTTCAATAAGATTTAAGTAGTATTCTAACTTCGTAAGTTTTTTTTTTTTTTTTTTTTTTATACCACTAAGTTGGCAAACAAGCCTACGGTCCGCCTGATGGTAAGCGGTCACCGTAGCCTATGGACGCTTGCCACACTAGGGGCATCACTCGCGCGTTGCCGACCTTTCAGAAATCTAATAACTTCTTTTTTGAAGAACCCCATACTGTAGTCCTTAGAGAAAACCTTGGCAGGGAGCTCATTCCACAACCCAAGGGTTCGCGGGAGGAAGTTTCTCTGAAACCGCACTGTACGCGACCATTTTGGTTCCAAAGTGTGAGAATGATATCCCTGTCGATGGCGAGCGGTGCGATGGTAGAAAGTAGCCGTGGGCATCATTTCGAACAATTCCTCAGAACACAATCCATTGTACAAGCGGTAGAACACACACAGGGAGGCAAAGTCTCTCCTCAGACTTAAGGGCTCGATACCGCAAGTGAGTTTGGGATCGTCGACAATTCTCACAGCCCGTCGTTGAACCGAGTCAAAAGGGCCAAGCTGGTATCCGGGTGCACCCGCCCAGAGATGGCAGCAGTACTTCATATGGGGCCGGACTTGCGACTTGTAAAGTAGCAACCTTTGCCCCGACGTGAAGTACTGCTTCGCTCTGTTGAGTACACCAAGTTTTTTGGACGCCAGCTTTACCTTGTCTAGCAAATGATCTCGGAACTGAACATCGCTGGAGATGTCAACGCCAAGGATCCCAATGCTCTTGGAGATGGAGAGGGGAGTGTTTTGGAATTGTGGGACTACAGTGAATGGGGTTTTCTTAGCGGTGAACGCGCAGACTTGTGTCTTTGAAGGGTTGAATCGGACCAAGTTTTCCCGCCCCCATTCAGAGACCTTGGACAGACCGATCTCGATTTGAGACACAAGTTCTTCACGCTTTTCCTCCACAACGGAACGTGGGATGCTTGCACGGCCCGTGTAATAAGCGTCTCCAGTACTGTCATCTGCATAGCAATGTATGTTGTTGATGTCCAACATATCATTGATGTGCAGTAGAAACAGCGTAGAAGACAGCACAGAGCCTTGCGGGACACCAGCATTAATGTCCATGCTATCAGAGCAACTACCGTCAACTACGGCTCGTATGCTTCTGCCGGACAAAAAGCTAGCCACCCATTTGCACAAACCCTCGGGCACTCCGTAAGAAGGCAACTTCGATAGAAGACCCCGGTGCCAGACCCGATCGAACGCCTTCGCTATGTCTAGGCTACATGCCAATGCCTCCCCCTGACTCTCAATGGCTAATGCCCATCGGTGTGTGAGATACACTAGAAGGTCACCAGTTGAGCGACCGTGGCGAAAGCCATATTGACGGTCACTGATCAGGTCGTGTTTTTCTAGGTATCTCAAAAGCTGTGTGTTGATCACACGCTCCATCACCTTGGAGAGGAGAGAGGTTATAGCGATAGGCCTGTAATTCGATGGATCTGATCTATCGCCCTTTTTGGGCATCGGGTGCACATTCGCAGTCTTCCATGAAGACGGAAATTGCCTAGTGTGGTAGGAAAGCGTGAAGAGGCGCGTGAGTACAGGACATAACTCAGGAGCACACTGCTTAAGCACCACTGCTGGTATGCCGTCTGGCCCACTCGACTTATGAACGTCTAGGGAAAGCAACGCCCGCCGGACGTCGCGCTGTGTTATAGAGATTTCCGGCATGGTCTCGCTCGTTATCATAGATCAACTGTGATCAACCAAGATAGTAAAATTTTCCCTATCAGTAAGACATAGCAGTAGGGCCTCTAGCCTATATCTCTATATCTCTATATATCTCTATATCTCTATATTTCTATATATCTCTATATCTCTATAACTCTATATCTCTTCTTCTACTAAACCTGTTTTAAAAATCAAGCCTAATAATTTTTTCGTTGTGACTAGAAGGACATAATAGGGCCCCACGTTATCAACCGCGGAACAATCTATTTAGTCTATTTAGTCTGGTCGAGACAGTATTATATGTGCCAAACAGTAAGTCAGTAGACTGCTCCGTTACAAAGTAGTCAGTCCAGCGGAACTATCGATCAGGACAAAAAGTATCCCCCTTCTCCGTCTACCAAACTACCCCAGTACCAAAACTTAGTTCAATTAGATATTCCGTTGCGTAAATAAGGAATAGTGCACTGCCGTATTATCTGAAGAAAAAATATTCCTGTGGAAACTCTCGATTATGATAAAAATTGTTTTTCTTAATCTAGTCCGCAAGGGAAAAAAAGTGTGATTGATATGAGTCATCATATTAGCTTATTTTGGTCTACTGCTGGGCATTCGCTTTCCGATATGAAGTCTTTACTCTAGGACACGTCTGAGCCAGCGGCTGTCGATAGTGTCAGTCCTTGGACAGTCGTGGCTTGCCCACTGCCACTTCAGGTTGCTGACTTTGCGAGTTATGTGGGTGACTTTATTTCTCTTTCGAATGTCCGTCCGTCCGTCCGTCTTTAAGCTCTATTGTAAAGGTGACGAGAAGACTTGATGAAACTTTTCAAATATTGCCCACCCTAGTTGGACACCCTTATTGGCTTTTCGATGTTATATATGACAAATAGGATTTTATATCCAAGGTACATAATATAAGCCTGGACTATAAGGTATGTACGTTCCTATTTGTGTTAGTTGTATGGTTAGCTCAGTATGGTAATATTTTTTTTAATTTTTTTTTTTTTTTTTTTATACCACTAAGGTGGCAAACATGCTTACGGCCCGCCTGATGGTAAGCGGTCACCGTAGCCTATGGACGCTTGCAACACCAGGAGTATCACTTGCGCGTTGCCGACCCTTCAGAAATCTAAAAACTTCTTTCTTGAAGAACTCCATACTGTAGTCCTTGCAGAAAACCTTGGCAGGGAGCTCATTCCACAACTTAATAGATAGAGCTTTGTAGGATGTCCAGGAATATATACCCACTCGTAGGTATACCCAATGCGTATCACCCGCCCCTCGGGGTGCAAGTGCAGTTCCCGCGGCCGTCACCTCGCTCGCCGCCAGCACTGCCGCCTCCACCACCGCCAAAATTTCTGATTGTTTAAATGTTTGCATTCCGAAAAAAAGGCGTGTGTTCGTAAACCAGAATTATTCGTATCCTTCGTGGTTTACACCTGAAATAATACGCAACATAAGATTAAAACATTTTCATTTAAAACGTTTTAAGGCTACGGGAAATGAGTACGATCGTGAAATGTTTAAATAATATAGGCAAAGTGTAAAGCAACATATGAATCGGACGACGACTATTTCCAAGCATCAGTGCTCCTAACGGCTCAGGCTTTGTTGAATGGAGTTGCAAAAATCACTTAGAACTAAATTTATCAAAGTGTAAAGTGATGACTTTTGCTCGTTCGCGGTCGCCGCACTCACACAACTACATCGTCGATGGCGCTTTGCTAACGCGAGTTGAAGAAATACGTGATTTAGGAATTATTCTAGATCTTTTAACAACTACGTAAGTAATTAATATATGTAATAAAGCTTTTAGGACTCTTGGTTTTGTTATGCGCCAAACTGCACGTTTCAATGACAGTGCACCTGTCGTGGCACTGTACGTGTACAACGCATACGTACGCAGTATATCATCTGGGACCCACAAAGAACCAAATACATACTCTTAGTGGAGAAAGTCCAACGTAAATTTGCTAGATATTTATATAGAAAAATGAACGGGTGTTATCCCTATTTATTTCCTTCTCTGTTCATGGGGGGAATGGTAGGAATAGACGCCCTAGAGCTAAGACGTAAGGTGGCACTGCTGGAAAATTTTATCTACTCTTCTACAACAAGGTAGATAACCCCAGTGTGCTAATCTATTTTGGTATGTTGACACCACGGGCCAGTGCTTTGGGAACAGTACGTCAACCGCGCGCTCTGTTCGTCTCACACCCCGCTCGGACGGAACACGCCCGACACTCGACTACCTCTCAGGCGTGTCATCTGCTTAACTCCATGATCGCTCAACACTCGAAAACCGATATATTCGCCATACAATATGTTTTTTTTGTTGAGTTTTAGCCTACAATTTTTTAACTATTTATACCAATTAGTTTTTAAATTTACTTACTTAACGCGTTGGCTAAAACTGTAAGAGTAGTATTTTATTGTAAAAATAAAAAATAAATAAATTACTAGCTTTTGCCCGCGGTTTCACCAGCGCTAAATTCGGTTATCGGTGAAGCATTTCAACTGCAACTCCTTAATTATAGAAAAAAAAACCCCTTACACTTGACCTTTTTAAGTAGCATATGCCCTTCCCGGCACTCAAACTATCTCCAAATTTCATCTGAATCGGTACAGCAGCGTTTTAGCGTAAAAAGGTAACAGCGTGTTACTATGGTATTTATAATATAACGGACCCGGCAGACTTTGTCCTGCCCAGGAAAGCCGTGCCACATAAAATATTATATTATAAACATTATTTAACATTAACATTTTTATTATTACTTTTAACAAATCTACGGTTGAGTCATCATTTTTGGATATCTGACTGTTTACTATGACTAAATTATTTAATTCTTAAGTTTCTTCCAAATCTTCTATCGTAGATGTATTGGTGGGAAGTCTTTCTTTAAATCCTTTTGAATTTAAGCTAGCCCTTTCGATTCGTTTTTTACCTTCTATGTAATGTTTCTAAGCACAAAATTCACAATGATTACAATGTGGGATATCATAATAATAGAGTCGCATTTTATGCAGCGAATGACGAAACATTGTCGTACATTCAATCTTTGCCGTTTAAGATTAGATCAGTGAAACACCGACTGCAGCACCACCTACCGGGTCCAATTGTGTCATCAAACCTTGCAGAAACCTACTCGAAACTCGAATGTACGCAAGAAATATCATTAAAATCAAGCCTGCCGTTAAGGAGATCAGGGACACACCGACTGCAGTGCCACCTACCGGGTCCATTTGTGAATGCGAAACGTTGCTGGGAAACACTCGCACGTACACAAAAAATATCATCAACATTTTCCCTGCTGTTTAGGAGAAGATCAGTGACACACCGACTACAGCGCCACCTAACGGGGTCCAATTGCGTTATCAAACCTAACAAGGACCACTCGAACGTACACAAACAATATTATTAAAATCATCCCTTGCATTTAGGAGATCAGGGACACTCCGACTGCAGTGCCACCTACTGGGTCCATTTGTGAATGACAACCTTGCAGGGACTCACTCGCACCTACACAAAAATATCATTAAAATCATCCCTGCCGTTTAGGAAAAGATCAGGGACACACCAACAGCAGTGCCACCTACTGGGTCCGTTTTTGAATGCATACCATGCAGGGAACAACTCGCACGTACAAAAAAGATATCACTAAAATCTTCAGTGCCGTTAAGGAGATCAGGGATATACTGAATGCAGCGCCACCTACCGGTTCCGATTGCATTTTAAAACCATCCAGGAACCCATTGAAATATTCAGACGAAATTTCACCCTAATCGTTCCAGCCGTTTAGGAGGAGCTAGGTGACAAACCGCCATTTTTACAGTAATACGACAAATATTACATTACAAAGAATACCACGTACCACAGACATTTGCGTGCAATTCTTTCTCGTGTGTGTATGTCGAAGTGTGAGCATGAAATCTGGACGTGATCTGAAAAACTGTTCTTCCAAACTGGTTGGTCTTGAGATGAACGCACAAAATGAAGGTCATTTCTAATACACACATTGACTTGAGACCAGTGATCGACGATAATGTCGCAATTGAAGCAGTTTCAGAGTATGTCTAGGTCAGACAATTACACTAGGTAAAAACAACTTTGAAGAAGAAGCAGATAGAATAATTCAGTTAGGCGTCAGGTCTTTACGACGCCCATACCTCAATGCTTACAGACAAAAGTCTTTAATCAATGCATAATGCCGGTCACGACTATAGTACGGAAACGTGAACACTGACAGTTGGGCTGATCCACTAATCAAAGTCGCTCAGCAGGCTACAAAAAGGGCTGGAAAAGAAAAGAGAGACAAGAGAACTAAAGTCTCCGAAATAGCCCGCAGAACAAGCAAGCTGAAGTGGCAACAGGCATGTCATATTTGTCGTAGAATCAATACCGTTAGGGCAGACAAATTTAAGAGTGGAAATCACAGATTTGTAAGCGAAGCGTTGGTCTCTCACCAGCCAGGTGGACTGATAACCTGAAAAATGTAGCCGGAAGCGAATGAATGAGAAAGGCGGAGGACCGGGTGTCGGGGCGTTTATTAGAAAAGTTAGCAGCTAACGTTAAACGTGTTCGACACATCTTTTGCACTGTTTAACAGCTAACTTTTAACGCGTTCGATATATTTTTTTTGACTGTTTAGCAAATGAGGCAAAAAAAAACATTTAAACAGCAAAGTTTGTCAAATTTGACAAACTTTGTTGTTTAAATGTTTTTTTTTTTTAGTACAAAACAATATTAAAATATTAACGAGTTTTATTCAGGAATAAACATGGGTTCAAGGTACTGACGACGGAGTGTTTCTGGCGCTGTAGAAAAGACGGGCAAGGCGCGCCGTCGTAGAGATCCCTTGCCAAGTCTCCGCGTTGATGTGCTCGATGTACTGCGGTGGAACCATAAACTCATACCCGTATCCGGGCAGCTCCAGAGTCAGAGCAAACGGAATGCCAATCGACTGGAACATTGAAAAACAATTATGCAAATCAACTCAGAAGGTAAAAGGAAAATATATATTGTGATGTTGCTATCATTTCATAAAACTGTAAAATAATTAAAAAATCCCAAGTGCACAGGCACGTTTTTAATCAATTTTTTTTTCGTGTTTGAATTTCTTTATTGTTTTACTCTAGCATCGCGCAAAAAACTAGCAAACGAATAAAACTTGGTTACTAAGTATATGTTGACTTTCTAATTCATAAATAAAAATTCACTAGTTTCAACCATCTTCAGAGTACAGGTTTCGTTACTTTACCTGTGCATAATCTCGTGCGGTACCAGATGACACATACAATATTCCTGAGCTGCTTCCAACTAGATAATAATCAGCATCTGGCAATTTGTGCTGATCGAAAGCAGCTCCCATGGAGGCTGCCACGAAGTGAACCTGCGCTGCGTTGTCAGAAACACTGTTGTTTCCGTACGCTATAAGAACCATGGGTCCGTAACTGTGGATGTTCAGGTACAACTGAATACGACCCAAGTGCTCGAACATTATATCTCGAACATATTGTGTCTCGACTTCAGAAAATGCGTGCGTCCCGGGATAGGTGAGGTCGCAAGGGTTTGAAGAGACGCCAAGGGTGTTGTAGTTGACGTCGAAGTTTCGGTTGGCATCGCAGCCGAAGCAGTCTGCACTCATCGGGTTGACGGACCGCGTCTGGCGCCAGAGACGTTCCTACATAAAAAAAAAAATATAATATTTTACAGAATGAAACATTTAAATTTTTTCTTGATGTTAGTTCTATTTATCGTATTTAAGATGTTTAAATTACAGGTTTAGTTTACTGAATTATCTAGAGTATATAGTAGTTTATGAAACTGTCAGACACGACTGTCAGATCAAATTCACACTTGAGTTTTGATACCCATCATACGTCCTTGGTATTTAAACTCCAGTGTGTGTCTAATCCGATACTCGAGGGAATCATGGTTAACAAGGAAACAACAGACATTGGTGTGAGTGTACTCGTAGCCATCAGGGTTGACTATGGGCAGTATGATCCAGTCCGTCTCCTCCAGCAGGTCTCGGTCTCGTTCGAGCAGGTCGACTACGAGTCGGTGCACCGCGTATAGCGCAACCGGCGTGGTCACCCACTCGCGCGCGTGGATCATCGCGTCTAGGAAGTACACTGGCTTGCTGGTGTCTAAAAAGTTACTTGAAGATATCTGGAAAGACATATAATTACTTTTACATTTTCATATCGTATCTGAACGAAATAACCTAGATGTGAGTAACCTGGCGACATCTAGAAAATGCATATTCCAATTTTTTTTATATTATTAATATAGATTTCTCAAATAGAGAACTAATACTATTTCCGAAAGTAGAATTTTAATTATAAAAGAAAATGAGTGTACAAAAACAATTACCTCTATTAGTAGTGTGGTGTTTTTTCTATTTTGTTGTAATAGGTAAATCTAAATAAAATCAAATTTAAAATGATAAACATAACATATGCTATAGCAACGAACGATAAATCATTAAGAAGATCTTAACAGTGTCTCTGTGCTTGATACAAATTTTAATTATAAGTCTTTGTAGATTTGATGGCACACACGGCACAAGTGCAAAACAGCGATAAAAATATTGTTCTTGAAAGGTGCTGGAGTTTGTTTTTAAATTTATATAAATTAATAAATAAATAATTAAAAATAAAATAATACATTAATATAAAGATGTGAAATTGTGTAAAATAGTTTATTGGTGTTTTGAAATTAATCAGATTGACAAGTAAATATATATATATTGTTTTTTTTTTATCAGTTCGTATACCGAACATTCTGCCAGACATTTAAGTAAATTTCATTAAAATTAGTCACTTCTTAAATTATCAGACTTCTCGGTAGTAACAACATATAGAAAAAGAAATTTAAATAGAATACAAGTCAGTATTGATTGAGACGCAAGTAAGCATAAACTTTTGATGTCAATAAAAATAAAAACATAACAGTAATTCTTAAGCAAAAGAGTTGTTGGCATGTACTTAATTGAATTTAAGTATTTACAGGTAGAAAAATAGGTTTGTGTATTGGACGGTGGAAATTACCTTTCGATGTGCGTATCAAGGCTGATCCAACTAAATTGTCCACTTTGCTACAATAGGTCTCTATAATACGACCTAGTGCCCATGTGAAAGTTGGCATTGCCTTGTCTTTTATGATAACCAAGTCTCCGATAGTTAAATTTTGTCTAATATTCTGCCATTTGGGTCTCTGTTGTAATTCGGACAAAAACTAAATTTGCCACTGATTTCAAAACTGTTGATTGATGTAATCTTTTGATATAAAGAAAACCTGTTAGATGTGATGTGTTTTAATGACGGCTCCGGCATGTCCATAATAGACTCTCCTATCAAAAGATGAGCGGGTGTTTAATAGCTTGATTTGCTCTTTATTACATGCACTATAGGTACAGCATACCGCCCTCCTTGGATGAATGTCAACGTTTTTTTGGATGCTATCACAATGTCAGTATCATCCTTGTCATCAGCTGACTATATTATACTTACTTGCGACTTTATATAAATGTTTTAGATGTTGAAGACAACAAAACTAAAAGGTTATATGAGTGTTTACAATCCATACGCCTGGTGCAGTACATAGAGAAGGCTACACACTTTACATCCCATAGCGAAACCATCATAGACCTAATATGTACTAATGACTCAGTGAGGTGCTCTACTGTCTTGCATATACCTGAGTTAAGGAATCACGCCATAGCGTCTATTGACCTTAATTTTAAAAAATCAAGGACATCTCCCCAAAAATTTACTTTCAGACCCATAAAAGATGTAGGCCCAGACAATTTCGACAAAGATCTGAACACAATCAACTGGAAATATATAGAACAGCTAGAGGATTTAAATGAAATGGTATTAAGTGTTACAAATCCATATTGTGGTTGTTTGATGTGCACCCAGCAGAAAAGACTATAGTCATTCGAGGGCGTTCTTATCCTTGGATAACCGAAAACATCAAGGACATGATTAAGATTCGTAAAAAAAGCTGCAACCGCTATAAGTCAACTCATTCTGAGTCTCACAAACTTTTTTATAAAGAGATGAAAGCAGTTGTTACTTCTGCTATATATCATGAAAAAAAACTTTACTTACAATACCATATAAATGCTAAATTAAATGACACAAAAAGTCTGTGGAAAAATCTGAAAAATAATGTATTTAAAAATAGCAAAAGCAAGAATTCTAATTTACCAATCTTTTTTGACAATCCAGATATAATAAATAATAATTTTTTTAATATACCGGGTAAAAGTAACGTAGATATATCTACACTGTCTTATGATGAATTGAACAGATTTAATTCGGCCACATTTAGTTTAAGACCTGTAGAACTGGAATTGATTGTGACTATTATAAAAAATCTTCACTCTAATGCCCAAGGCATTGACAACATCTGCTTGCATTGTTAATAATGACCCTTCCACAGACTTTGAGTGTAATTACCAAAATAATCAATAGCTCCCTAACTAGTGCAATTTACCCTGATCTGCATTAGTCACTCCCATACCCAAAAAACCCAATTCCACAAGTGAAAATGATCTCTCCGGTCAATTAACAATTTTACTTGCATATCGAAGATATTAGAAAAAGCTGTGTGCATACAAGTTTCTAATTATTTAGAAAAACAAAACATACTTCCTAAGGTGCGGTCAGGATTTAGAAAAAATCACAGTACTTATACAGCTTTAATTGATATAGTAGACTATATACTTAGTGCTAGAGATTGTAAAAAGGGCACTATTTTAGTACTTCTTGTTTTTTCACGTGCTTTTGATTCAATCAATATTTCCCTTCTTCTGTCAAAACTTTCATATTATGGCTTTGACTCTTTAGCACTGTCTTGGTTTGATAACTATCTTAGAGAAAGGTCACAGGCTGTAGTACTAACAACTGAAGATGGTACAAAACGAGTTTCTTCTCTTCAAAAGGTCACCCGCGGAGTCCCTCAGGGCTCAATTTTAGGACCATTACTATTTATCCTCTATAGTGCGGACATAACTTCATCCATACAAAACTACAATTATCATTTATATGCAGATGACCTCCAAATATATTTGCTATTTATTTCCAGTGAAACACCAATATCTGTAAACACAATTAACGAGGATCTTACTAGAATAGCACAGTGGTTGGATAAAAACTGTCTTGTTCTGAACCCAATCAAATCAAAATTTATTGAAATTTATAGTGTTGGGTTCTAAAAAACAAGTTCAAGAAATTAAGGAGTATCAGCCTACAGTGACCATTTCTAGACACCCTGTAGAGCAGGTATCTGAATACCGGAATCTGGGACTTATAATGGACAGTAATTTAAAGTTTGAGATACATGTTCCGGAGGCTGTGAAGAACTGTTTTTATCGCTTAAGACTGCTGTATAAAGTGCGTATAAACACAGACTTAAGAATAAAACTTTGCGACACAATGGTTCTCTCGAAGCTCAACTATGCAGATACAGTCTATGGACCTTGTTTATTGGCAAGAAAACAGAAGCTTATACAAAGGGTTCAAAATGCATGTGCGCGCTTCTGCTTCCCTGTTCCACCTAAAACACATGTGACACCTTATTTGAACAAAGCCAGGATAATAAAGATAGAAGCATGCAGAAAACTTCACCTGGCTTCTTTGATGTTTGGCATTGTAAAATTTCAAAAGCTATCCTCTTCTCTCATCTTTATGAAAAATTAACATGGGCCCAAGAAAGGAACAGGTATGAAACAAGAGCATCACTGTGCCCACGACAGAGATCTGCAGCTTTTCTTTCTAGCTTTAAGTTTGCAGCTTGTCGTTGCTGGAACGACTTACCACCACCATACCGTGCTGCGACTACAAAGAAGTAATTTGTCACAAACCTGAAATCGTTGTTTTTGGAATACCAGCTTTCTCTCTAATCACCATCATCTTACACAATAGATTTTCAGTAATTTTTGTGCATTTTCACAAAAAACCCGTATTAATACAAAATACGACACAATATGCACTAATATTTTCTTCCTTGTTTGGTATACGGCATAAATTACACATATTAGAATAACTGGTTGGGGTGTACAAAAGGCGGCAAAATTCGTGAAAATTTCCTAAGTCCGGTAATTTTTTCCCTTACGCCCCCTTTTAGTTACTCTGACCGAATAACTTTTAGTAATAAGTTTAATAGCTTAATTCAAGACACTTTACACAATTAATTTTTAATTAAACTCTGTTTATATTTTTGCATCTATAAAAATCATAGATCACAACACAGATAATATAGTATATGTTCGGCAAAGTTGGTATTTGTCGGTCTTATATAATAATGTAAGTTGATGAAAGTCCACCAAAATTTTTTTATTTGCCACAATAGCAGACAAAGCACTTAGTCCATACAGCCTAGACTCGTTTATTTTTTATTGTTTAATTTTGTTTTAATTTATTATAGTATAGCCAATAGCATATTATAGCAGCAGTAGTTTTTTTTTATTATGAAACCGTAATACTAACATAATTCTAATTTCTCAACTAAAATGTACTAACCATATTATATTGTTTTTTGTTTTTTTGTAGTTAAAATTATAGTCTTTGTAGTGGATTTTTGTACTTAATTTGTAAACTGTTTCGTAGTTCCGACGACAAACACTACGTCCTCACTGAAAATCAGTGCTGTGGCTTACTGCTGCAGCTTTATACTGAGTGAGGTCCTTTTTGGCTTGGCGCAACAAAAGAGTATCTCTTTAGTATTAGTAGAGTAGTATTGTATTTAATATGTACTTGTGTTGCGCTTATTGCTGAATAAATTTTTTCTTTTCTTTTCTTTTCTATTATAAACTACAAAGTTGTGTATTACATTTTTGACCTCAGCGCGACTGTTTACAGGCATATTTAAAGCGTAAATTTGCAAGTGTATTTTGAACGCCTCAGTGAAACAAACTTAAGTGTAGTTTTTCAACTATTAATATAGTAATTCTGGTTTTATTTGGCAAAATAATAGGATGTTTTTGGTCATAAGGTATATTAGCTCTGCATAATCGACCTACGATCGAATCGATCCTACTCTCAGTATTCCATTGGGATCTAGAAAAGGGGCTAATTTTTTTAAGATTCTGAATATCCTGAGCAAAAGCAGTGTGTTGAACAGTTTTTATAATAAAATTGCGAATCTAGGTAAGTTCTTACACGGTTTAGGGACCTCTCTCTATAGATAATTTTCTACATTTATTTAAAAAACGTAAGAAATACGCGAACACGCGTTGTATTTTTGTAAATGTCGAATGTTTTAAAATGTATCCAAAAAAAATAATAATTGATGTATCAGTAACAACAAGAGATGCAACGGGTTGCATTTCGAAGAAGTTAACGTGTGTGTCAGACATATGAATCGGATGTGTCCGAATGGGCCATAATTTAACCTCACTTTTAAAGCCAAGTTGGGCCGTGCCACCATAAATGCAAATCTTTAAGCTCGCCGGGATTGACACCTCTTGTCAGTAAATCAGCCGAATTATCTGCTGTGAGCCCAATTATTTTTGATGTATGGCGTTAATTTGAGTAACCCGATTATTTATGAAAACATCGCAGTTTTTAGATTCTGAATTTAGTCAATACAGCACGATTGCAGAGTCTGTGAGTAAATAAATATTTCTGAATTCCAAATTGTCTTCTGATACATTTTACTTTATTTACCAAGCGCGATAATATAACTGCTCCGTTAAGTTCAAGTCTCGGTATAGAGTTGCCCTTGAGTGGTGCTACTCGATATTTTGAGACTATTATTGTCATATTAGGTTGCATATTGTGATAAGTAACACGTAAGGACATGCAGGCGCCATAGGCAACAGAGCTGCAATCACAAAAGCCAACGAGATCATAGCCTGTGGAAATGTCAGCGAAGATATAACGAGGTATACAAATGTTTCTAAGTTGTACTAATTTCTGATAGTAAATTCGCCACTGACTTATTAAGTCCGATGGAAGCGATTCATCCCAAGAAAAATTTAGTTTCCATAGTGTTTGTAAAAATAATTTTGCAGTAATGACAATTGGGCCTCAGAATCCTATTGGATAAATTTTCGCGATTACAGATAGAATCGATTTTTTAGTGTAAGTGCTAATATCTTCTGTAGGTATATTAATAACAAAATGGTCTGAACTCAGATGCCACTTGATACCTTAAATACTGGTGAGTTCTTCTGTTGTGAACAATGTCTTTGACTTCACACTTTCATTGTTATATAATGACACAATGAACTTGCTTAGTTCCTCATAATTAGTTGTGCACTTATGTAAACTAAATCCAACATTTTTTAATAATGATTTCAGTTGTGAAATAATTTCTTTAGTTAATTCTAGATTGATAGAATTATAGGCTATATCGTCCATATATGTTTGCTTTAGTATGGCTGGAACAGTAAATGGAAATTTGTCCCATCTTTGTTAGCCAACTCTATTAAAGTACGAAATGTATGGCGCAATTTTAGTACAATATGTGATTGTTAACAGTTCTACGCATTGGAGTTTTTGGTCTGGGCTTGTCCCTCCAAAGTATTCTCTGTAGCATTGTTTGTGACTGATTAATCTTAATTTGACGAAAAAATTTGATTATATCGGTAGAAAAAACTTAAAGCTCAAACGTCAAACCAGTATTATACCATGTTCCTCAAGGACCTGTACTAGGGCCTCTCCTATTCCTTACATATATTAATGATATGCCTCGAGTCACAAGCTACTAGATACAGATAGATAGTACTATTATATTCGAAGGAGCATGAATTGATTCACACGAAAATGAAATTAATTCAACTCTTGACTCCATTATACAATGGCTACAAAATAACAACCTAAAAGTAAATATGGAAAAGACTAAAGTATGCATTTTAAAAACAGACAGCCATTACATGTACAACAGTTAAATATTAACTACCAAGGAATGCAAATAAAAGAGGCAACAACTACAAAATTCCTGGGATTGCACATCGACAATAATTTAACTTGTAAAACACATATCGAGCATGTATGTAAAAAGGTACATCAATTTTCTTATGCACTTTATAAATTAAATAAAATTGTAAACCAAAATGCACTCTTAGTAGCCTACGATGGGTTTGTTGCCTCGACACTAAGATTCGGATTTATACAACTGCATAGGGTAAGATAATGTATTGAAAGCACAGAAAAGGTGCATTCGTGCTATATGTGGTCTACAATAAATACAGAGCTGTAAACCATATTTTACGGACTTAAAAATCCCAGCACTCTACATTTATGAGACGGCTTTATTTGTAAAAACAAACTGGAATCTTTTTACAACTTTTAAAAGTAGACGATACTGCAAGCATCGACTTTGTATACTACCTCCAACATCTGCCCTTTTAAGAAATAGTATATATTGTTTGAACACCGAAATTTATAACAAGTTACTTAAAGAGATTAAACAAATAAATAACATACACAAATTTAAAAAATCTCTCAACGACTTTTTATTAGCAAAATGCTATTATTCTGTAAATGAATTTCTGAATGACAAAATGTAAATTAATTATAAATTGGCGTGTAATAGAGATCGACAATTACTGATTAATAAATATTTAGTGGACAAAAAAAAATTTGACATAATTTTATGTAATTTGTAAAACAACTAGTTAGTAAGCACATAATTTATTAGATAAATGATTATTTACTATTGATAATACTATGTACGCCTTTGCTGTTATTATTTAAAATTTCATAATTTATTCTCATATTATCAGTAATTAATATAGAATTATATATTTTTTGTAATTTAGATTAACAATAATAATTTGTACGCTGTTGAAAAACGGCAGAGCATAGCTGTACACTAAGTTATATAACATCTACAAATTTACCTATGGCTTACAAATAAAAAAATCTGATTCTGTATATCTACTATATCTGTATAGATATCAGGACAGTCGTACTGAACATCATTTAAAGAACGTCCGCTTGATGTTTTTGCACTCGCGTTGAATACTACTCTTAACTTAGTAGAGATAGCCTCAGGACAAATTACTGCGTGATGATGATGCGGTAAATAGCATGCAATTTCACCCGGAGTGTATGCAAAATTCTCAATTAAAAATGCGTGACCTAATTGCAAATTTTCTGCAATAAATGATTTATACTGTGCATGAAGAGAAGTATCCTTTTGTAATTTGGCTTCCAATGATAACAGATATTTATATGCTCAATTGAACGAGTTGCTAAGCTTTAGTAGCTTTTCTTCATTTATAGGTAGATGTACAGTAAATCGACCAGTATGATCTCTAGTTGTAGTGTTTTGATAAATATGTTCACTTTTTTGTTGATCAGTCAGTCAGATAGTAAGAGAAGACTTTACCTTGATATCCTGTGATACTCACTTTCAAGTATTTGATAGCTCGTCCTTCGAAACTTTGTCCAGCAGTCACCAAGGTAACTAAATTGGGATACTGCGCAGCAATTTCTTCAATATAAGCGTCTACCTGTTATAAAATAATCTTCTTAAAAACTTCGTAATTAGCGGACTACTAATTGGTGACCTACAAATTTTGTAACCCTATGCACTTCTTAGGGTATTTTCAGGCAATAGACGTGAAGACGAGCGTATTTCCAACGCACTACACAACTTTTTAAAGAGACGATCCATCGTCCTGCGACCTTCGACGATGCTGTATCGGTAGCGGACGATGCGGTATTGGTAGCGGACGCCTTACACTTGTCATCGAGCTTTAAGAACGTATCAGGATTGCCATATGTACTATTCGTATTATTATTTACTAGACTTTGCCAGCGGCTCCGCCCGCCCTAAATTCGGTTATCGGCGAGGAACCCCTTAATTAGGTAAACTAATTTGCCAGCGGCTCCGCCGGCCCTAAGTTCGGTTATCGGGGACTGTGATTTACTCCTTAATTACACTAATGAAGTTTGCTATATCAGGCTGTAGCTATAGCTATGGTTCGTTTAAGTACGGTTATAATTATTCCCGCGGGAATTTTGGGATAAAAAGTAGCCTATATGCCAATTTCATCCCGATCCGTCCAGTGATTAAAGCGTGAAAGAGTAATAAACATTCAAACAAACTATCATATTTATAATATTAGTAGGATGTAGTTGAGTGCGCGTTTTCGATCGCGCAATAGAAAGTTAGTGCAGTCGTGCACGTTTTAAAATATGTCTAGTCATAGACGAATGAATAACAGATGAATATATCTAATTTGTCCTTTCTGGATATCGTGACCTATGGGGTAGAATAGGTGATAAAACTTTGTATGGGAATCCGGTTATTTTTTTTAACAAAACTATACAAATTGGTAGTTATATATAGACATTTAGTTTCAGATAAAAATGATGATTTAGAGAAGAAAGTTTGTAAGGTTTCTACTGCTTGATAGGGGAAAGTAAAACCACGCGAGTAACACCCTGAGGAATCAACTAGGATCTTATAAATTCGGTTGTCATAAAAATAGTACTTTTTACACTATATTAACTAAGAATAAAGAAATAAGGTACAGAAGTAGTTGTTTGTTATTGCAATACTAAACTAGTGATATTTCTTTTTACCCAACTACGGTTAAGCTAAAAGGAGGGGGTATATATTTTTAGCCGGTATATGGGTATGTTCATCTTCTAAAATACCTATCATAATTTGACAAATGAGGTATTGTTAGAAATGTATTAATGGCCCGTTGGCTATGCGACGTTATACTAAGTTCTACTTTGCCACTTTCTAGGGGACATGAAGTCCCATATTCAAAATATTTTTTTCTGAAATGTGCAGCGCTGGATATGAAATAATGAAAATACTTCATTCGCTCATTTAAAATTTCTGCTGTTTCCGTTTCTCGCTTTTTTGTTTGCTTTAACTCGTTATACATTAATATTGCGGTTCGAAATAAAGTACGTTAGTTGAGTTTTAATAAGTTAAGCTTCTACTTGTTACTTTAAATGTAATATAATGATATTTACTCTCTGACCTCTGCGTATCGAGGGTAATTTTCAAAAGGTACTAGTCTGCCGCTTCTGCTCTCTTGATATTTTCTTAACTCTTCTTTGTGGCTCTCCAAGTTCCTAAAATAAATATATTGCAATAGAAAAAATATTGCTGGTAAGCAAACAGATGTACGCGTAACGGCATCGCAACGTCGCAACGGTTAAAAGTGTGAGCCAGCGCACCCACGAACATTATGTAGTCAAAACTGAAGAAATTGTAAATCAACGCACCCCAAAAAATAAGACAGTATAGAGATCCATCCTTGCCTATATTAAATACATTTAATCTCTCAGGTATTAGCTTGTTTAGGTTCAGTTTTTTGTATTTAATTTGTAATTATTGTAGGAAGTAAAGTTAGGTATATATTATTAGCGATAAGAGATACGCGTCCGTTACAGTTCAAAAGTATTATATTGTAGGGTTCCCCGAGCATTGGTCAATTAAGTTAGGATCCGTGCGATTATTTGTGCATTTTTCCGTGCGTTCGATTAATAAGATAATAGTTTTTTTTTTTTTTATTGTTTTGATATTTTGTGTGTTTATTGAAATCCCTAACCATGTCAAAACCAAGGGCGAGAGGTGTAGATGTACTTAGATGGTAAGCGTAGGCAAAGCCGAATATGAGGAGACCGGACAGGAAGCATGCATTGGTTGCGACAGCTGGAGGACCAAATGGAGGTACTAAGCCGGGACTTACGGGACCTTGTCGACTCGGGATTAGAGACAGCCGGATGGGGGGCCACTGGCCTAAACCTGGGAACGTCACTGTGTAAAGTGTCGGAATGATTAGAGTACCAATTAAAGTTGTGACTTAATCCGGAAGTCAGCCCGACTTTGTGCGAGTTATTGGCGGACATTTGGAATCGAGTTTGTTAGGAAAGGTTTCGGTCGCTGTCTCCTCCCTTAATGCCCCTCACCCGCGTATTTTTGTATTGGCCATTGTTTTAAAAAATAATTTAGGTAATCATTCTCAGGACAGCTTACCTCCAGGTATTGTGCAACTGAATTCGGGATTGCCCCTTGCTAATCATAGCTTGCATGTTCCAGGACCCATAGATCTGCTCTTAGGTGCTGATGTTCTGGGCAAGTTGACTTTGGGAGCAGGGAAATTGCTTCAGCCAGTTGGACTGGTCGTGATTTCGACTGACCTGGGTCACATTATAATGGGCCCAGCACAAACACTAGTGCCTGTACGTTCACCGAATCTTACAACTTGTGTGGGTCTCTCTGTCGCTGAAACCGATTCAGCGGTTTTGGGAAGTAGAAGAGCCCCCAAGTGCATCTCGTCAGCACCCTAAATACCAGGACTGTAACGCGTTCTTTGTGAATAACACAGCCAGGCTCGAATCCGGTCATTTCTGATGAGATTGCCATTTTGTCCCAAAAGGTCACCTTGGGGTCACTCCAGAAAGCTAGCCGAATCTAGACTAGCTAGACTCTAGCATCCATAAAGAGACGTATGACCCGAAGTACGGAATTTAACTAATCGCACGTCCGGTTAATTAGTTAACGCCTAAACCCCGTAATGGGATCCGGTTAATTAGTTAACGCCTAAACCCCGTAATGGGACCTTGCGCGTGCGAGGGGTTAAGCAGAAATATTTTGCTTTCATGCGGGAGTATTTTGAGCTGAGACACATGTCCGTATCTAGGTTCGATTGGCGGAATCACGAACATTATTTTATCCCTCAACATGCGGTTTAAAAATGTGATTTTTTTCGAGCTGCCCTGTTAGCTCGTCTGCCGTTGGGCCAAACCATGGCCATTGAGCAGGTGCATGGCTGGACTGATAGTCAAATTGTCTAGGCCTGGTTACAAGCTTCAGTCCATGCCTTGGAGGTCTTTGTGGATAACCAAATCTCCCAGATACATGCCTCTCCCGTACGTATTAAATGAGGACACGTGCCATGCGGTTGCTCGGCCTCCATTTTGATGGATTATCCGCTCTGGTGGGGTCCTGGCTAGCTGTTTGAGCCAGAGAATTGGCCACAAAGGACAATGGACGTTGTATATCCCCTGCCTGGTTTACACACCCTGAGTGTCGAGGTGAGGGCTCTACGTGATGCAGAATCCTTGCTGCTTAAATTCATCTCCCTTGACAAGCTTCTTGGCGTGACAGGGTGGATCAATCGTTTCCTCCACAATTGTCGAAACAAATCAGCGAAATTGTATTATCCAATTCTGTCCACTGAAGAGCGTTACCGGGAGTTAATAATTTGGGTTCGTTCTGTTCAGTTTGATTCTGTGCTCTCTACGTTACGCAACGGTAGGTGCAAATGGAAGGGAGCCGTTGCTCGACTAAACACCTTTATTGACGATCACGGCTGAATACGTGTGGCCGGCTTCGTAATGCACAACTTCCTGATAGAGCTCGTCACCCATTATTATTACTACTCATATGCTGGCGTAGGTGCTATTTTTTTTCATCAGCCCGGAGGGTCGTTCGTGGAGTGATATTTAAGTGTATTCCCTGTTATGGACTGAAGGCTATGATAAAATATTATTGCCTTGCAAATCCGCTAGAAACAATTTAGTAGCACTCTCTCCTACACATGAGGATGGTGTACTTCTGCACGCAAGTGCTACTGAATTGTTTTAAGCGGATTTGCAAGGTTATAATATTTTATCATAATAATGAATTTCCGCAAAGAAACGCCTGATTCCATCAATGACTGAAGGCTAATCTGATTCATGCTCAAATCGGAGATAGAACAGAATAGAATATACTTTTAGTGTACACCAAATAATTTAAAACTAAACATTCATACAATCTTATATATTATAGTACAACTAGGCGGCCTTATCGCTATAAAGCGATCTCTTACAGGCAACCTTAAGTTACTAGTAATAGAAATAGAAGAAAGATAAGTAGGTGTCACAGGAGGAGAAAAGTTACAAAGAGAAAATAATACTAAATACTTATATAATTGTATAAAATAAATAAATACATGAACATACATATAGTTACATAAACATACTTTTATATACGTGTATATAAATAAATTTATATATATATATATATATATATACATACATAAATACCTATATTACATAATTGTAAGGATATTCAAATTGAACTAAAGTATTAATAGCAAGACAGAATTTATTAATTGAAGTTAAGATAGTGGATTTTAACCAGTTTTTTAAAAGTGTCAGCGGACTGTGAGCGCCTGATAGATAAAGATAGAGAGTTCCATAATTTTATTGCACAAACAGTAAACGATTAAAATTGGTACTATGACTGGGTATTTTTAATATGAGGCTAGTAGAGGCACGGAGAGTTGGAGTAGAAGAGCTAATAAACTGAAATCGCTCCTTTAGGTAGATTGGGGTTGATGGATTGAATAGCACGTTGTATAAAAGACTTAAAACATGAGCATTCCGGCGAAAGCGGATTGGGAGCCACAGTGCGAAATTTAAAAATGTGGTCCTATTTGCGGAGTCCAAATATAAACTGAATACAAAGATTTTGAAGCCTCTCAAGTTTTTCAAGTTGCTCCTCTGTAAGATAAGTACAGCAAGCGCCAACATAATCGATCGATCGAAAATTTTAACCGGTAGAAGATTACGTAGACGTCGTAGGAATACAACTGATGCAAAAAAAATTCGGCTAATTTCTTTTACTTGTGGAATCCAAGTCAAATTATTGTCTAATAAGACTCCAAGATTTTTAACTGTGTCGCTGTATGAAATTGGAATTCCATTAATTAAAATTTATGGCAAGTACTTGCAGTTAACCCTGGACGTAAGTTTTAGACTACCAATAATTATGGCTTGTGATTTTAAGGGATTAATTCTTAGACCATAATACTCGCACCATTCCACAGTATTTAATGACTTGATAACATTGTTAAGATGGTCAACAGGTCCACTTGCATAAATTTGAAGATCGTCTGCATAAAGGTGGTAGAGAGAAGAAATCTTTAGAGTGATTGTATTAATGAAAAGTGCAAATAGGAGCGGGGACAACACATCACCTTGTGGTACGCCGGCAGTAATTTTGCACTAGTCAGAAAAGAAATTATCAAATTGGATGCGCTGCCGGCGGCCGCACAAGTTACTACGAAACCAGTCAATTACTGTTGGAGATATGTTAAGAGAGTGTAGAATGCCCAACAAGATATCAAAGTCTACTGTATTGAAAGCATTGCTAAAATCTAAGAGTGAAAGAACTGTAACTTGTTTGGTATCCATACTTAAGCGAATATCATCAGTAACCTTAGCAAGTGTTGTAACCGTACTATGCCCAGGACGAAATCCTGATTGTAATGAATTCAACAAATTATTTTTCATCAGGAAAAGGTTAAGCCGCTGATTTACCAACGTTCGAGAACTTTGGAGAGAAATGGTAATATCGAAATTGGACGGAAATCAGAAACAGCAGATGTAATAAGTTTCTTGGGCAATGGTATGACGTGTATTTTTCCAAGCATTGGGAAAAATACCTAAGGTAATGGAAGAATTGAGGATATGAGTGATAATAGGAGTAATCAGGTCAAGGATAGGGACAATCATAGTACGGCTAATGCAATCGCTACCAACAGGACTGGATGATATAGCCAAAACACACTTCCTAACATCACAATCAGTATTTGATGAAAAGTAAAAGGAGAGAAGTCAGGAGTTGGATTTGAAGAAAGATTATAAAGCGTGCTCGCTTTTTTACTGCTATCAAAAGCAGCTACGGAAGTAAAATGTTGATTGAGTTCATTTAAGTTTAAATGTTATGCCAACTCCTAGTGACTTAAGAAACTTCCAGATTTTAGCTGGATCCCGGTTTTCAACGGAACTATGGATATGGCGTCGTTGTGCGTCCCTACACACCGTACTGCAGCGATTTCGAAGACGTTTATATTAAGCAAGATTCTCCTCTGTAGGCTCTCTTTTGAATTTTGCTTTAGCATTATTACGTTTTTTTTAAGCACTCCAATTTCATCTCTAAGCCATGGTGCAGGAAAATGTTTTACACGCAATAATCTGACAGGTGCATGGATGTCATACAATTTAGTCAAAAGCGAGTTAAACACTAACACTTTTTCATCAACTGAGTTAGCGTTAACAACTACCGACTAATCGGTGTTGGCAACGTCTTTACGTAATTGCTCCAAGTTCATTCCACTAAAATTATGCTGCGAAAGTAGTCTCGATTTACTTTTTTTGGATGAATTTTATATGATAGGTAAATAAGGTCATGGTAGAAGAACGCATCAGCAGAAAATTGACCATGAGCAGAGGCATGTTCCTGCGAAGAGACAATTATGAGATCTAGGAGAGAAGGAGAACAGTTAGGGAAGTAATGTGTAGCGTTAATAGGGAGAATATTGAGAATACAGGATTCTACTATTGATTGAAGTCGGTTATCACGGTAGTCCTTCTTTAGCAGACATGTATTGAAGTCTCTCATTATAATAGTATGACTATAAATGGGTGTAAACGTCTCAAGGAGGGTTCGAATGCGGAAAAATAATTAATTTGAAGTGCAGGATTGTAATACACGCCAAGAAGAAGTTTATTATTAGCAAGAGATATCTCAATAAGAATATGTTCGGCACCAGCAGATGGTTGAGATGACATGTTGAGTACTGAAAAGGGAATATCGGACCGAAGATATATGGCAACCCCACCTCCACCACGACCAATTCGGTCATTACGAATAATTTGGAATCCTGGTAAAGAGTACGAAGTAGAAGGTAGGGAAGGTTTTAGACAGGATTCGGAGACAAGAACGGCATGTATACTAGTATTACTAAAAGCCGCAAGCATGTCAGGATAATGAGCTGGAATGCTTTGAGGATAACACACTAAATTATAAAACCAAACCTAAATAAAACTTAATGTTTATAAAACATAAAGTGCTCTGGCCTCAACTAATTAGAAACCCTTCTGTGGTAACCAGAACCATCAAAACTATTATATCATAAAAACAACTTAAAGCTAAGTAGGTATTATTTCCAAAATATCTTAAATTAAAATATAAATACAGCCTACAAAGTTGAACCATGACTGTATAGCCGGGTTGAGTTTATAATCAAAGGCAAAAATAACAACAATTTTGTAGTAGTTTTTGAACGCAATCATCTATAATGTGCGTTCTATACTACACTACTCGTATTATTTTATTTTTATTACAGTCAACAGATAGAGAAAAAAAAACATTATTTCTTTACACATAAAGATTAAACAATAAATAACAAATAAACAACAAAAATAGATATATTAAGTTGCAGACAGATTAATAAGCAAAACAAAAAATAATTATGAATAAAGTTAAACAACAAAATATAAGCAATAGATATTCATTGTTATCTGCAATGTATTACATCCGTCATGCATAAATTAATCGCAACAAGTTAGGCGGCATGATATAAGACCTTAGGAACAAAACAAAAGAAACATATAAACCAATAACAACAACAAACAAATCTTACCTCAAATTTTTGAACAAAATTTTTCTACTGAATACATGTGGTGTGACTAATAAAGTAAAGAAAGAAAGATGAGGGTAGATATATTTAACAAGCAATTACTACTCACTCGAAGGTTTTAACAACACTGCGGAGCGTACAGCAATCAAACTACTTTTTGACACGCTAAGGTCTGGAATTTTTGTCTTCAACCGCAATTGACGACTGTTTATTTGGTTCGTTTGCTGTCGAAGAAGAAGGAATACGCTTTAAATCGGCCATAGTTTGGATTTAGTGTCGCTTTCCATCGGCTCCAATCACAACGATAATGCTGCTTTTGGTCCAACATTTAGTTACACCAAAGCGCTCACGTGCAGCTAAAAAAGTAGTATGTCAGAATGAAAGCTGACAGAATCCATAGGTCAGAGCAAATTCATGAGCAGATATCCCTGCATAGTTATTGGTTTGAGAACTGAGCCACTCACGATGGTGGGCGTTAAAGTCCAAAATAACTAGTTCTGCAGTGGGATATTGCTCCAAAACTTTGTCAGTCGTCAAACTCAGGTGCGTGAAGAGTCGAGTTACGTCCGTGTCACCGCCATGAGACCTGTATAGGCACGCTCAGATACGAGTGTGGCCGCCGTAATCTACGCGCACCCACAATATCGACAGGCAGGATATCTGCGTCTCCGTTAGAAAGAGGATGGTCTGCTGCGCAGAGTCGAGGTGATGGTGGACTGCATTAAGATTTGCGTGAATACCCCTGATATTGCAAAAATCCACATTGTATGTGGATGGAGTAGCCGCTGTAAAAACTCTTTTCCTTTTTCTATTTCTGGCCATTTTATATAAAGTTACTTAGACTAGGGATGAGGATTCATTGCACAGACAGCTTAGAAGACAAAATGGTGCGGTACTAAGACTGCCCAAGCTCAACACAGATGATACGGTTGCTGGCACGGCGGGCGGAAGGGCCCCTGATAAGCACCGCCGGTCCTCCGCTGTCCGCGCAGTAAATCCTCAAAGAGAGCTCTGGCAACCTGACTCACCGCCAGGAACACAGCACTACTCAATGTTAGTGTTATTGTGGCCGCGGTTTTCTGTAAGATGGAGGTACTTCCCCAGTTCGGGCCGCTCATTCGAGCAAGTACTCGCTATGCCCCGCTTTATTTGTTGGGGCAGCTTATTTGAGCGAGTACTTGCAGTGCCCTACCTCTCTTTACATTGGCGGTCTGCTTAATGCTCTTCCTGAATATCCTTACAATGAAATCGCCGTAAACAGGTTAACGCACTACTTTACTTCACTTACGTTTTGAACTACTGCAGCAGATGTCGAAATCGTTCTGGAACGATTATCACTGGAGTATCTCCATCTTCTGCAACAGCGTGTCTGATGGTCTCATAAAACGGATGCTGATGCAGTGTACTTGGAAGAAGATTACGTGATAAATAAACGAACTATAGGAAGTAACTCAGGATTGGCAGGGAATATTTTATTTTATATTAACCGTAGATTTTCCTACCTAGCAAGATCAGCGATGTGTACATGATGTATCATATGTCGGGAATCCAGTTCAGATAGAAACTCTAACTTAATTTCTGGGGAAACCATCACCATGGCATCTCTCTTCTCAGGTACCCCATGGTTCCACACGTCCAAATTGAACTTCTGCTCGAGCTCATGGATTACTCCAAGGTCTGACATGTTACGAACCTCAATGCGATGGACTGTGTATCTGAAAAAAAGTGATTTTAAATACGGCAATTTTTGTTGCATCTCTTGATATTCGCAAATAAATCAAAACCTATGGGGTACTTCCCCTTGATTTAGAATCATAAAATTTCACATGAAGCAGGGAAATTTGTTAATTTATTGTTATTAAAAATTAAAATAAGAGTTTGTCTGTCGGTCTGACAATACCATTTTACTCAAGAACGCGTGGGGTATCAAATTAAAATTAATTCCAAATACTAAAGTCTACGGTCACTTTAAATTATAAAAAATTAAGCTTCAAAGTCAATGCAATAAAAAAATATGCTCAAAATACCGTTTTTTTTGTCGCATATTGTGACTGAAATTTTTCAAAATTTATGGGGTACTTCCCGTTTACCCACAATCATGAAATTTGGCAAAAAGCAATGCTATGTAGCACACATAAAAGAAATAATATAAAAACCGTAAATTTTTTGTAACATCACAAAAAAATATATTTCTTTTGCGATAGTAAACTTATTTGCAGTTTGTAAACAAACTGCGACCTTTGTCGATGTATTGGGACAACAGTTGTCTAACGGCAAAGTTAAGTTTGTTCCTCAATACAGTTTACCTTTTACAGAATGGCCGGTTTTAATATATTCCGTCAGACAGCTAGCTTAGAGAACAAAAGGTCCTGTACTAGAACTGCCGAAGCTCGGCACAGATAATACGGTTGCTGGCACGGCGGGCCCCTGATCTCCCTCTCTTGTAGTAGCCGGGTCCACCCCGGTCTCCTTCTCCGGCATGACTACTACTTCAGAGACTTTACACAGGTTGGCGGTTCAGACTCCCAGGGCGGAGTTTAGGTAATCCCTTGTTTCGGGAACCCGTTTAACCCGTTTAAGCACGCCGTAAGAGTTTCAGGTATAGCACACAGACTAGTATTGATTGTGGAGTTTTAGTTACTACACACGGTTCAGTATCGGTAATAGAGTTCAAGCCACTCACGGTCCAGTACTGATCGTGCAGTTTAAGTTTTGAGTTCAAGTTATCACACACGGTCCAGTATTGATTGTTGAGTTTTAGTTACTAACACGGAACAGTATCGATCGTGCAGCTTACGGTCCAGTATCTATTGTAGAATTTAAGTTACTACATCCAATGTAGTTTTAGTTACACGCGGTCCAGTATCGATCGTGGCATTTCAGTAAGTACACAGGGTTCAGTACCGACCGTGGAGTTTCAGTTGCTACTCGCAGTCCAGTATCAAAGTATTTTTTTTTAATTTAAATTAGGTTTTACAAACTCTTTTGAATCGTCAAAGTTATGAAATACTTTTTTTTGAATGCTCCCACCCCCCCTCCGGTTCACAAAGTTGTTGATTTTTACCTAAACCGGTAAGAAACTCGATAGTATCTCTTTTAAAAAAATCATGAAAAATACAAATACAATCAATGTTTTGTAATAAACAATTTAAGCTGTACAATTATGTATTATTTCCATTTTAATTTGGTTTACTTATGCGTCCTGTAATTAAGTATCTTCAGTCCCATGGATTTTTATCATTTACACTGTCTGAAATATTGTAGTGTACTTTTTTACAAAGTTGTTGCTTGATAGAAGATTTTAATTTACTTATTGATAGCTTTTGTATATTATTAGGAACTTTGTTGTAAAAGTGTAAACATTGCCCCATAAAAGAGTTAATAATTTTGTGTAGACGTGCATTATACACCAAAACTTATTTTTAGTTATAGTTTTTAATTAATGAACGTAATTTTTATGCTGAAACTATTGATATTTTTATGTACATATAAAAGATTTTCATATACGTACTGCGACGCTAAAGTAAAATATTTTCTTTCCTAAACCTATTCCTCAGAGATATCCTAGATTATTATTTGTGAATAGCTGCACGAGCTGCCCGTTTTTGTAACACAAATATTGTATTTTATTTACATCAGCAGCGCTCGCAATTACTACACACGATTTAGTATATATTGTTGAGCTTCAGTTACTACACATGGTTCAGTTAGTGCACGTTGTCTAGTACCGATCGTGGAGTTTCAGATAATTCACACGGTCCAGCATCGATCATAGAGTTCAAGTTACTACACAAGTCACAGTATTGATCGTGGAATTTGAGTTACTATGATCTCGAACACGGTACGGTATCGATGGTGCAGTTTAAGTTTCTACACATGGTCCAGTATAGATCGTGGAATTTATGTTCCTACCGTGTGTAGTATTTCAGTATCGATCGTGTAGTTTAAGTTACTACACACAGTCCATTATCGATCGTGGAGTTACAGTTGCTACACAAGGTTCAGTATCGTTCGGGGGGTTTCAATTACGACTCACGGTCCAGTGTCGGTCGTAGAATTTCAGTTACTAAACACGGTCTAGTATCGATCGTAGAGGTTCAGTAAATACACACGGTCCAATATCGTTCATAGAGTTTAATTAACTACACACGGTCCATTTATTGCTCGTGGAGTAGAAGTTACTGACACGGTACAGTATCGATGGTGCAGTTTAAGTTACTACACATGGTCCAGGATCGACCTTGGAATTTAAATTGCTACACATACGGTACAGTATCGATCGTGGTGTTTAAGTTACTACACACGGTCCATGATCTGTAGTGGAGTTAAAGTTTCTACACACAGTCCTGTATCGGTCGAGGAGATTGAGTTTCTAAAAACCGCTCAGTATCGATCGTAGGGTTTCAATTACTACTCACGGTCCAGTATCGGTCGTAGAGTTTCAGTTTCAACACACGGTCCAGTATCGATAGTGGAATTACAGTGCCTACAAACGGTCCAGTGTTGATTGTAGATTTAACGGCACTCTACGGTACGCGGTGTGAGATGTTCAGTTTAAATTCGAAAAACTATATAATTATAATTTCACATTATTATTTAAGACTGAAAAAAAGCTTAAACTCACCCTTCGTAGATATCATGTTTCTTTGCACCAGATAAATAAATGATTGCACAAACGAGACCTAAATATAAGTAGACTCTCATTTTAAATGTTTCCAAACGATTTGATCAAATTTAAAATTAATCTTTGGCATCGGTTATAACTGGTCATTAAGGAATTATCGTTCCGCTCCATATCTCACTGTGATAACATTATGAGATAACTGACTAACTTTATTGATAATAAAGGTAGAAAAATGTGTAGAACGTAGCAATGTAACCTTAAATGTAAGAGTTTTATAGATTGCTCAAATTCAGAATTGCTCATAAGTTCTGTGAATAAGCAAAGTATATAGAGCGCGCGCCGCCGTCTAGATACTTTGCAATAAGTCAGCTTTAGGGGCTTATTGTTATTTTTACTGAATTTAAATTTGAATTAGGTATCTAATATTTTTGATAATTTTGACGTGACAACGTCTTATAAATTGGTTTGCCGGGTGACACTTCAAGAAACTGCGTTACGCTCCGCTCACGTTATGCGCTCACAATGAGAGCGAGTGAGAGGCACGCGGCATGGTTAGCCCGCCTAAGAGCGAGAGAGACAGACATAAAAAGTGAAAGGCACAAGTTGTCACGTAAAACTTTCGCCCGTATACCGACTTTACAGGCAACCAGTTTTTTAATGCCTTCTGTTAAACAGATTTTAATTAATTGGTCGTCAAAGTCAAAAATCTAAAAATTTTGTAAGATGATTCTTTGCTTTCGATGAAACAAGTCTTACAAAATTAACAAGTGAGTTTGTTAACAAAAAGTTAAAAAAAAAAACTAGAAAGACAACTCATTCAGGATGGAATTAGGTTCCCATTTAAACGTATATAATGGAAAAGGCAGATTTTGTCAAATAGTGAAAAAGCTGTGTATACATATAAGTGCCATATTTCAGCATTGCAACTTTTTGTTTTTTATCACTTTTATTGGACCTTTGTGACACATATAAGTAGCACATTACAACTGATAATGAACCTAAATATCATATAAAGTAAATTTATTATCATTTTTACAACATACGTCTTCTATTTTTGTGATGGCTGCAGATGGCAGTACTTGATCATTATTTTGCTGACATATATTTTTTTGAAACTGCGATATCTCCTAAGATATTCAATCGAATGATGTAAAGGGAAATTTTGTTTTTAATTAAAGACTTGTGATGAATAACGTATTTATATGGTTAAGGATTAATATCATGTTCATAGAATATCCTTCGCAAATAACGCATTATTTTTAGAACAAATTTGGTTAGCATAAAAAAGGAGCCAACCTTAAAAGATACACACACACACACACACATGCTGTCGCGGAATTTTTTAAAGGACTTTTAAAGAGGAACAATTCTGTACATGATTTTTGCGAAACTTTAACCGATTACGCAGCGCAAGAAGCGGAAGCTTTCAAACGGAACAAAAACTCCCGATTTTGAAACATTCTTTATTGGTGCTCCGCTCCTACTGGTCTTAGCGTAATGATATGACCAATAGTTTCTAAGATAAGCGCGTTCAAACAAACAAATTCTTCAGCTTTATATATTAGTATAGAGTATAGATAGCCACTCTCGAGACATTATATACATATTGAAATAGATTCTAATGTAAATAATTTTTGAAAATCATGAGGGCGCACTAAGGCATTGTTGAAAATATGACCTTACTTTAGCGATAAATTTTTAGTCGCAAGTAAAATTGACTGTCTAAGAAGATAACACTTTAGCAATTTCACAAGCCGTGAGCACCATCATGCTAAGTAGTATCAAACACTCCTCAGTTATCTCACCAAAAAAATCGTTTGCATGAAAGAAATGCATAAATTAAACTAAAAGATCCATAAACTCTAATATAGTACAAAAAAGATCTATAATAGAGTTGTGGTGGCTTTTTAAGTAGGTATTTGTTTACCTACACTGCACAGTCATATAACTAATTAGCAGTAACCGGCTTAAATAAAACTAAAACGTAAATACACTTTATACATTCGTCCTCATGACATTCATTTATAACTCGAATCTTTAAGTGTGATTTATGATAATAGTAGGTAATGTTTTATAATCTCTTTGTTTATGTTTTGATTCTGAAAGTACGTCCACAGATAAATGAACGCACACAGTGTACGCAATACACCATGTTGTAGTGACGCACGTTCGAAAGCATAGTTAAGTTTTAAAAGTTAAATTGTTAATATATCTTTTTATTGCGTAAAAACTTAAAAAAATGACACAAATTTCAATATTTATAAATATTTAAAAAAATAAATATTAAATATTGCCATAAATGTATTTAAATTAATTGCAATACATTATAAATATATAGGCCGCTTATGCGTTGAAACCGTCCTAAAAATAGTTATCAGTTCGAAAAAAATTACTATTATTCTTGTTGTATTTAATATTTTAATAAACTACGATAAAATATCTATAAAATAACATTAAACAAAACATTATCTTTAATGCAATAGAATCAATCAAGAAAAATTAAAAAAAAGTGTTATCAACGTATCACTTATGTACGAAGTACTTACTCGTACTTAATTTTTTTATAATATTTTTTATCACATCTATTCAAAAAGAGCTGGTCCTCGTAAGCCTATTCATTCAATTTGGAATGTGAATATTGTTAGTAAATGTTCTAATCGCCATAGAGATCTATCAAGAGCATTGTATGAACAAGTAGCTAGCTGTATAATAAAACTGGCCGCCCTTCGGAATCTACCTTAGATTCCTTCCCTCCACTCTGGATTTAAAATAGCACCCTTGCCGTAAAAATATTATTTTGATCCCTCGTGATACAATATACTATTAAATGCGTTGAGTGTATGTGCATAAGCTTAGTTCTTTTTTCATTGATATCTAGACCAATGTCGTGTGCCCAGTTACATAATATGTTCAAAATAAGGAAGTTCTCAGTTTCACATGTATGTATGTTTGTTTGTTTGTTTGTCCGCATCTGGCGTATTATCTGGCGTTTGGCGGAACCGATTTTGATCCGGTTTTCAGAAAAGTATTTGTTACATGCTGGAGAAGATTTTGGTATCCAAAAAATGGATATAATATTTAATCAAAAAATGATATTTCATAACTTTGACGATTCAAATGTGATTGTAATCCTTATTTGAATAAAACATTTTGACTTTGACTTTGGTCACCAGGTCAGGATATATTGATGGGAACCGAGAGAACTCAAATGAATTCTTGAAATTTTTACAAGCCCACATCGCTTCGGGTTTTTTATACCACTAAGGTGGCAAACAAGCTTGCGACACGCCTAATGGTAAGCGGTCACCGCTGCCTATGGACGCTTGCATCACCTGGGGCATCACTCGTGCATCGCCGACCCTTCAAAACCCCATACAGTAGTCCTCAGAAAAAACCTCGTCAGGGAGCTCATTCAATAACCTAAGCGTACGCAGGAGGAATTTTCTTAAAAACCGCACTGCACGTGACCATTTAGGTTCCAAGGTGTGAGAATGAATTATCTGCCGATGGCGAGCGGTGCGATGGTAGAAAGTTGTCGTGGACATCATTTCAAACAATTCCTCAGAACACATCCCATTATACAAGCGGTAAACCACACACAGGGAGACAAAGTCTGTCCTCAAAATTAAGAGTTCGATACGGCTTGTTTGTGATTTGGTATCGTCAACGATTTTTAGTGTACGGAAAAATAAGCCAAAAGGTCACTGAAAAGTAAAAAATAAAACATTTTGAACAAAAACAACAACCGACTTCAAAAGATGCATTAAAAAGGTAAGAATAATTATTATAAAAAAATCTGATTAAAATAATTACAGTTTGAAGTTGGTGTCATGCAAGTGAAGTGTGTTATAAACTGTTAGAGAGATTTCTATTTGCGCATTTTATGCTCTAAATTCGTCGTTTAGGTGTAACAGCACAACAAAAGTGCGCGCACTGCGAGAAAAAATCGCGAGCAGTTTTGCTATAGTTTGCTAAAGCTTTGTTGCGATGCGTTTCCGCACAGATTTTTTGCACTATATGGACTTAAGGTATCTGAAACTCCAAACAACACGCAAAAACAAATCGTCACGGTGTAGGAATGTTGTCACTGCAATAGCACTCGTAAGCATTACTTCACGTCGAGGCAAAGGTTGCTGCCTTACAAGTCGCAAGTCCGGCCCCATTTGAAGTACTGCTGCCATCTCTGGGCAGGTACACCGGGATACCAGCCTGGCCCTTTTGACTCGGTTCAGCGACCGGCTGTGAGAATTGTCGACGATTCGAAACTCACTTGCGGTATCAAGCCCTTAAGTCTGAGGAGAGACTTTGCCTTCCTGTCTGTGTTCTACCGCGTGTACAATGGGTTGTGTTATGAGTAATTGTTCGAAATGATGCCCACGGCTACTTTATACCATCGCATTGGTCGCCATCGGCAGGAAATTCATTCTCACACTTTAGAACCGAAATGGTCGCGTACAGTGCGGTTTCAGAGAAACTTCCTCCCTCGAACGTTTGGGTTATGGAATGAGCTCCCTGCCAAGGTTATCTCCAAGGAACTACAGTATGGGGATCTTCAAGAGAGAAGTAAAAAGAATCTGAAGGGTCGGCAACGCGCGTGTAATAACCCAGCGGCTCGATTCCGTAACATGATTGCTAACAATTCTCGTTTGAAAAGTCAAAGTCAAAATGTTTTATTCGAATTAGGATTTAACAATCACTTTTGAATCCATAGAAATAAGATATACATTGCGCATTTGAAATTTCGTGTGAAATTCATCGACTGTCTGACTCTCTTTTGTCTTTTGTATTTGTATTTGTCTGACTATAAATCTTATTTCTTTCAAAAAGGTTAGCAATCTTTTTTCAGAATCGACCCGCTAGTGTTGCAAGCGTCCATAGGCTACCGTGACCGCTTACCAACAGGCGGACCGTAAGCTTGTTTGCCACCTAAGTGGTATAAAAAAATAATTTGTCACTACAATAGCACATACTTCTAACGGTGTAGGAATGTTGTCACTACATTGGTACTCGTAACGGTGTAGGAATGTTGTCACTACAATAGTACTCGTAACGGTGTAGGAATGTCGTCACTACAATAATAGTACTCGTAACGGTGTAGGAATGTTGTCACTTTGCGTCTATAAAGGGGATTTTTTAATTTTTACTGATGGTAGGACGAACTCATATGCTTTTAGTAAATTTCCTACCAAAATATTTTTAATTTTTTATTCTTAGTAGGTACGTACCAAATTTGATGCGTTATAATATTTTTAAAACGCACCGCGACTCGCCGCGGTTGTTACTAAAATGTTTAGTTGTTAACTAGAGTGCAGGTCATATAAGTTTGCGATAATTGTTTCGTAAATTGTTGTTTTTTATCTCATTTCCCAGTGGTGCCTCCTTCACCCAGAAACTTACGTAGCGCGCAGTGTAAAACTTACGTGGCGCGCAGTGTAAAACTTACGTGGCGCGCAGTGTAAAACTTACGTAGCGCGCAGTGTAAAACTTACGTTGCGCGCAGTGTAAAACTTACGTGGCGCGCAGTGTAAAACTTACGTGGCGCGCAGTGTAAACAGCGATATTTAGAAGGTCGTAAAGTGATAAAACTGGAGACATTACTTTTCCTAACTCTTGTTGTCTTAGAACTAAATTTAAATGGGACCAATTTGCTGGTTGGCCCTTCCACATACACACATATACAAGGTATGTAAGGATTAACAGAAATATTTATAACCAAAAAGATAATTATAGGTTTCACAAGAAACATATCATAGTAAACAACAACTAGCATAAAAGTATGAAAACATTGCGCAGCGCGTACAACAAATATAACAAACCGTCAAGTCCTTTAAAAAATAGTCCTCCCGAAGTGTGTCTTATTTTAGGGGTGTGTCGACTCATGCGATTTCCGATTCGACTTTCGTGTTGTGCGGTCGGGTTTTAGCGTCAAGTGCTCTCATTGTGCTCCGTGCAGTGGTGACGCAGCTGGTGCGCATTCCTGTGTGGTGTTTTGCCTCAGCGCTGACTACCTCGAATTGTTGCTTGGTTTATTGCCCGCAATTCTTGGAAAATCGGCCTGAGTGTTGAGCGCTACTCGGTTGTGTGTATTGGCTGGGAAATTGCTTCTCGGCCCGCCGTGAGAGTACTTTCGCGCTTTTCAACGCGGCCAAAACGCGAAGTTTATCGAAGCAATACTGTGCGTTTTTTTGTGTGAGTGTGTGTTCTCGTAGTTGCGGAACTACTACGCATAGTGGTGTCCCTTTGCTTGGCTCTTTGACTGACGCTGGTTCGATCGGCCTGAGCCCGGCTTTGGGTGGATCGCTAGTGTAGTATATCCGCCTCAGCGGTTCGCCACTCCGCGTATTCTCGCGTTTTAAGTATCGGTTGCGTCTAGTTTGTAAGAAATCCAGTTCCGAGTGCTCAAGGGCTGGTGGGTGAGATCGTATAGCTCTTTTCAGAGTTGCGGTCTACCTAAACGTTTCTCAATCAAAAACGTCTCGTTGCTCGGGGGGAAACCTAACAGTGACAACGTAACCCCAGCCGTAGGAGTAGGTGTTAGGTACACACCAAGCAATCCGTAGCACTACAGGGCGCTTGGCCACATTTAGGTATTCTTGCTCCTCGCCAGCAATGGTGGGGAGTCACTAGGTACACACCAACTACATCTCGGTCACTCCCGCGATGTCCGAGCAACTCAACGGCTTGTCCCCGGACCAGCTAGGGGCAATCGTGAAAGCTCTTGTTCGCGAACGCCCAGAACTGGCCCCAGCCATCATCAAGGCTGTAGGCCCTGCTCTCACTGCGTCCAGCACAACCGCGCCGCGCCCATCCGTCTCATCGCGTTCACCTCCGCGTTCCCCTTCTCGCTCGCGCACTCGCTCGCGCTCTCCCCGCACGCGCTCTCTATGCCGCATCCCGCTCTCCCGCGACCCGCGACTCGCTCGCTGCGCTCTCCGGGCCCCTGTGCCAACTCATCCCCCCACTCCGGTAACTGATGTGACCCTTTCTCGGTCACTCGCTACCCCGTCACCCCCCCCGACCCTAGCCCTCTCAGAGACCGCTGCCTTGTCTCCGGAAGCCGTAATGTCCACTGAGTCGGCGTTGTCCTCTAACGAGGACGACGAAGGCTTCAAAGTGGTTGGCCTGGGTACCAAAAAAGGCAAGAGCGGCCAAGTCCAAAGCCAGCCCTGAGCCAGCCGCCATGGACACCAACCCCACCCCCGCCGCCATCTCTTCGCAGGCCGACTGTCCCACTTCGGGACGGAAGGATAAAACTCCGCCCCCAGTCGTCATCAAAGACAAAGCCAAACATCGCAAATGCGATGAAGGCCAAGCGTATTAATTATACGTACGCCCGCAATGATGCCGAGCGCGGCATCAAAGTGCAGGTCCCGACACTGACAGATTTCCGCAATCTGACGGCCTTTCTTACGGCTCAGAAATACGAGTACCACACGTACTTGCTGGCCGAAGAACGCGTGCTCAGGGCAGTTATAGAGGAGTTCCTAAGGAATTCTCCGAAAAAACTGTCCAGGACGACTTAAGCGTCCAAGGGCTCGCCGTAAGGGAAGTACACAGGATGTACAACGGCCGTAATAAGTCAGAGTGCTACGACATAGTGCTCGTAGCTCTGACTAAAGAAGGCAAAGCCATCTTTAATATAAAAGATGTATGCAGCCTCAAGGGCGTCCGGGTCGAGACTCCGCATAAGCGGTCGACCCCAGGACAATGCCACCGATGCCAGCTGTATGGCCACGCACAGCGCAACTGCACACGCAGACCGCGCTGCGTGAAATGTCTTCGCGATCACGCCACTCCGGACTGTGATCGCAATCGCGAAAACGCATCCGACCCGGTCGCTTGCGTACTCTGTGGGAGCGAAGGCCACCCAGCGAATTACCGCGGGTAATTCCCGCACCTCTCGCGCAAACGCGCCTTGCCCCCCCCCCCCCCCGCTCCCCTCTTCTCGCGTAAGTTGCCACGCCCTTAGGCTTCAGGGGTAGTTTTTGTCCACGTGAGTGAGTCGGTAGCGACACACAGGGGCTAGTAATGGTCAAGCACGAATCTGTTTAGGGCAGGAAATAGTGTTAAGGGGCAGTGAGCCAGGACCAACGAATCCCTACTACTGACATATTATAATTTATAAAAAAATTGCAAAGAAGCAAGTTATATGGTGATGGCAAACAAGATGGAGCATAAATAGAAGAGGTACCTAGTCTTTATTTTATTATTTTTCATAATACGTCTATAGAAGGGTTCCGTATTGAAATGTATATAGGATAAAAATTTATAGAAAATTTGCATAATAGCATGTCAAATGATGCTCGCAGACTGTATGAAGGACCTAACTAGACAGAGATTACTAATAAGAAATATTAAGAAAAATCTATAGGCTATCAAAAAAATTAGGTATATTTGTGATTTATTTATTAAAAGGGTTTCGTATTGAATTTTATGTAAGATCAAAATTAATAAAAAATTTGCATAACAGCATGTCAAATGCTCCCAAACGGTATAAAGAACCTAAATAGAGAAAGAGAACTGATAATAAATATTTAAAAGACAAGAACAGCTATCAAAAAATCGGACAAGTGCGAGTCGGACTCGCGCACAAAGGGTTCCGTACCATTATCTATGAAGCGGCAAAAAAAAAATCACGTTTAAATATTTATTTTATTTCTAAAGTGACTATATAACTAAATTTTCTTTGAATATTTTAAGTGTGTGCCTGTTTCCGTTATCAATATCGAGCAAAATTAAGCAAAGTAATCACTTGTTGTATGGGAGCCCACTTAAATTTGAGGTTTTATTAAATTTGATATATTAGAAGGGTTCCGTATTGAATTTTACGTAATTTGAAAATTAATAAAAAAAATTGCATAACAGCATGTGAAATTATGCTCGCACACGCTATGATTCTTATTGTATTTTAATTGTAACGTACTTCCTGCTTGCATTCTTTATTCATTAATTTTTAAACGTCCAGGTCAATTATATTTTTAATTTAAATATCGAATCATTGTTTTGTGTTCTATTGTTATTACTGTCATTTTGTGTTAAATATAACGATATAGCAATATAAACTTACTTATCATAACCGTCAATTAATGAGGTATTCGTAAATTAGCCGGGCTATAATTTTCAGCTAACTTTTTCTGCTAACTTCACACCGGTCTTGCTTACGCTGTTTGCTGAAAAAATATGTTGCAAACGACAGTGTTGTAATGTCAAGAATATCAATAGGCGCATAAAATTGGCACATTACAATGGCTTCACCGAACATCGAATCATTGAAACAACAACGTGCAGCCATCAAAGGGAAAGTCACAAGAATAGCAAATTTCGTCTAAAGTTACGATGCCGAGAAGAATACGCCTGCGGAAAAAAAAGTGCGATTACAAGAATTAAACCTTATTGTGCAGCGTTACGAGGAAATACAATAACTCATCGAAAATCTAGATAATGATGAAGATCGAGAAAATATTCACTAACAAGAACGTCATACCACAGAAAGTAGATATTATACTACAAAAGCACAAATGGAATCGTTACTGGGTGGTTCAGCGACTTCGACTTCGACTACGTATCACGGAATTCACAGAAATAGCGAGCTCTTTAACTCGACATCGCATTAATGTTCTTATCTCAGAAAATCAAAACTACCACAGTTTGAGCTACCGATATTCAGCGGAGACATTCGTTAGTGGCCGACTTTCATGAACATATTTGACGCATCTGTGCACGACGCCGACGTTCCCACTGTCAACAAGCTGCAATATCTAAAGTCCGCTCTTACAGGAGAAGCTGCAGGATTGATCTCTTCACTTCTCATCACCGAAGAGAACTATGTCAAAGCACTAGAAATATTATCAAAAACGTATTAAAATCAAACATTAATTGTAAATTTCCATTTAAAATCTATCATCAATACTGGTGTCATTTCCAAATTCTAGACTCTCTGAAAGCGATCAAACTAGATGTTGACAAATGGGATGTAATTTTAATGTTTTTGATATCTCAAAAATTAGTAGTTCCTTAAGAGCTGCATGAGAAATCAATCGGAAAGAAAATTCTATTGCTAAATTGTCTGAAATACTAGAATTTCTAAATCAAAGAAGGACAGCCTTCGAATTGTTAAATTATAGACAGTATGATAAGCCCAATGTCAAATTGTCTCATGTGTCATCTGTGAAACAAGAAAACAGTTGCACATTATGCCACCAGAATCACAAATATACATAAATGTCCTAATTATTTACAAATGAGTGTAGCTAAACGGATTGAATATGTTAAATCTAAAACTCTTTGTTTTAACTGCTTACAGCCATACAAAGTGAAACACAAATGTTCAAAATACTGTTGCTTTACCTGCCACCGCAAACATCATACAAGTTTACATATGGAAAGCCCTAATCTAAAATATCTGGTTAGTACTAAGTCATTTAGCTCTCAGTATCCTAACGTTATTGCCTCACTGTCTTCAGCCATACATAACTCGCAACCAAATACACAAGCTAACACATCACAACACTATAAAACTACTCAAGCTAAAGCACACAAAACATGCAAAATCACATCAATCAAGCTACCGAAGCTACTCAAAATAACTCAAAATCTACTGTGTTGTTATCTAATGCCAGTAAACAACAAATATTGCTTTCTACAGCAGTCATAAAAATTCAAGATGGCAACGGTAACTGGATAAAGGCACGAGCATTGTTAGATTGCGGAAGCGAAGTTAACGTAATTACTAATGAACTAGCAGTCGCTTTAAAACTTTCTTTTGAACCGAATACCTGCAACATACAAGGCATCGGTAAAACAAATAATATTTCTCAATATAGTATTCATACTTGAATATAATCTCGCTACAATAATTACCAGTCGAACCTCACATTGCTAGTAATGGATAAAAACATGGAATATACCACACATACAAGCATCAAAGCTAGCTGATTCGACATTCTTTGTCTCAGGTACCGTTGACCTACTGTTAGGTGCAGAAATTTTCTATTCCCTCTTATTAGCAAGGCGTATACAATTAGGACCCAATCGGCCTTTCATGGTTAATACAGTTTTTGAATGGGTAGTCTCAGGCTTATACATATCTGATACTGTTACAGCACCTGTAAGTTTGTTTGTATTCACACAATCAACAGATAAACTTCTCCAATCCTTCTGGGAGCAAGAAGAAATTATTTCTGAGAAGTTACAGTCTCCAGAAGATAGTTGCTGTGAAAAACTATACCAATCTACTACCACTGTAAATGATAATGGTAGATACACTGTTAATTTACCAGTACAAAATGAAAAATTACAAGATATGGTAATTCCTTTCAAGTGGCCTATCGTTGCTTAATATATCTAGAATCAAGATTTAAAAAAGATCATTCATTGTTCACTCAGTATAAAGCGTTCATTGATGAATATATAAAACTAGACCATGCTTACTATGTCACAGGTTTTACACCTCATAAAACAAAAAAAAAAAAGTCATAAAACTTGAAAGTAGATATACTAAATTAAGAGTAGTTTTTAATGCCAGTTCAAAATCATCGACAGGAATATCTCTGAACGATATTCTTTATGAAGGTCCTAAAATAAACAATGACCTACTTGACATTATTTTAAGATTTAGATAATTCAAATCTGTCTTTTCTTGTGATATAATTAAAATGTTTAGATGCATATTAATTCATCCTGATCAGAGACATCTACAAAGAATCCTGTGGAGAGATTCAAAATATCAACGTTTACAGTGCATTGAACTAGGAACTGTAACATATGGAATTAAGTGTGCTCCTCACTTAGCTAGTCGTACATTACTAGATTTGGCAGATTAACATAAAGAAACATATAGCTGCTGAATGTATAGAAAGTAATGCTTATATGGATGATTTCTTAAGTGGAGAAAATACTATTGAACTTGCTGTTCAGCTATGTACACAGTTAAAAGAACTTCTCAGTAAAGCTGGATTTTACTTACATAAATGGTAAAGGAACTGTCCTCAAATATTAGAAATAAATACTGATACTGGTATGGAAAACCACACTTACAGTTTAAGTCAGCCAGAGGTAGCCAAAACTTTAGGTCTACTATGGTCACCTACCAGAGACAAATTTCAAGTTGACACTCCAGATATCCTAGATGTTTTACCAACAAAAGGAAATGTTTTATCTCAAATCTCACGATCATTTGATCGTATAGGTATTCTAGCCCCAACCGTAATTATTGCCAAATTCTTAATGCAAGACATATGGAAAGAAAACACAGACTGCGATTCACAAATTTCTGATCATTTAATTGAAATATGACAAAAGTATAGGGAACAATTTATTTGCTTGAAAAAAATAGGAATCTCTAGATAGTATTTTACTGACATACCTATATCAGTAAAATTAATTAGCTTCTGTGACTTATCAAACAAAGCATATGGAGATTGCTTATATTTGAAAGCCGAGTACTATAATCAAATACCTACTTATTTACTAGTTATGTTGAATTCAAGAGTCGCACCAATCAAGAAACAGCAATCAATACCACGTTTTGAATTGTGTGGAGCCTTGCAACTTTCCAACACTTATAATAAATTTGTCAGCTCTATAAAAAACAAACTAGTAATTGTTCAACAGCTATTGTTTACTGACTCCTCTATTGTTCTTCATTGGATTTAGTCGCCATACAAAAAGAAACATGACACTTATGTTTCACATCGCTTAATGAAAATTATTGAAACAACATCTAGCAACAATCGCCATTACATTACCACAAAACAAAATCCCGCTGATTTAATAACAAAAGGAGTAATGCCTAAAGATTTGCCCACTTGTCAGCTATGGTGGCATGGCCCTTCCTGGTTAATCAAAGAACAAACCTTTTAGCCTATATCTCAGTCAAAATTAAAACACAATTCCGTCGAGGAAGATACATCAACTCAGACAAATTACAACATACATACTACAACAATCACATCTATATCTACACAAAATATAACAAATTATTACTAATTCTATGATCAATTTTGCAAATTCTCTAATTTTACTAAATTGATTAGTGTGACTGCCTATCTATTTAAATTAAAAACGAAATAAAAAATAGAGAGAAAAATAATTCCTTTTACCTATCTGTTTCTGAACTAAAACAAGCCACAAATTTTATAATTCAATTAGTTCAGCATAAAGCTTATTCTAAAGAGATTTGAGAATTGCCATCAAATTTACCAAATCAAAAATTATATACATTTAAATCTAGTCCATTGAAAAAATTAAATCCGTTTATTGATACTAAGAAAATTATAAGAGTAGAAGGTCGCATTCAAAACTCAAGCATACCGTACACACAAGCACATTCAATTATCTTGCCAGCTAATGATCACATTCCATCATTAATTGTAAAACATAATCATAAAAATTTACTGCACTCTGGAATACAAAATACTTTCTACAATATTAGATTGAATTATTGGATAATTAATGGCAGAAATGAAGTCAAGAAAATTATTCATTCATGTGTCAGGTGCATTCGACTTAGAGCTTAAACATGTAGTCAGCAAATATCAAGTCTCCCGTCTGCCAGGGAGACTTTAAAGAGAGCAATTCTTAATGTAGGTGTTGATTTCAGTGGTGCAATAGCAATTAGGAATGCTATGACTCGCAATTGTAAATATACTAAGGGCTATATATGTCTGTTTGTGTGTCTGGCAACTAGAGCGATTCACCTTGAGCTGGTATGCGATCTTAGCTGCCAAGCGTTTATTTGTTGTTTAAAAAGATTTATATCCCGAATAGGTGTTCCATTATGTTTGTACTCTGATAACGCTACTAACTTCAAAGGTTCAAAAACTGAACTTTATGATCTTTATAAAATGTTTAAAGTTGATAAAACATATTATAGTAAAATCATAGATTTTTGTACTAACAATTTCATAGAATATAAGTTTACCATCCCACTTGCGAGTCACATGGGTATAGTCACATATATGAAGCTGGAATAAAATCAGTAAAATCATTATTAAAAAGACATTTATTTTCAACAAAATTAATTTATGAATTTTTGTACACAATTTTAGTTCAGATAGAAGACACACTTAATTCGAGACCGCTGTGTACCATAAACGATATCCCAAATGATGTGACATGTTTAACAGCAGCTCATTTTATCATTGAAACTTCTATTACAGACTTACCAGAACCAAGCTCGCTAAATTGTAATAACAATAGATTAAATATGTATCAAAAAATTATACTGTACAAACAAAGATTTTGGAAACAGTTTTATCTAAATTATTTATCAGAACTACACAAATAAATGGTTTGATATTAAAGCTAACTTAAAAAATAGGAGATATAGTTATTGTTAAAGATGAATGTACACTGCCCACTTTTTGGCCTCTGGGTAGAGTAATTTCTACAAATATAAATAAATCAGATGGTTTAATTAAATCTGTAAATATTCGAACTTCTAAAGGCAAGTTTACACAGGCAATAAATAAATTGGACCTGCCTGGGAAAACTAATATAATAATAAAAGCTATAATAAGTAAATTAATATTCTAAGCAATCAAAAAACTTACTGTTCGTTATTTAAGAAAAGATTCATAAGTTAATATACTTTAAGATTACCTTACTATAATGTAATTTTGTGTAATTACTTACCATATAAATAAGAATAATATTGTTAAGTTAACCCTTATGTTCATTTTGTATAGTATACCATACATACAACTTTATAAAAATAAACGATCACTATAAAATATTTTTTAACTTAGTTTTATTAAATACATGAAATTTCTAGACGTTTATTTATACTTCAAAAATAAAAATAGTAGTTTATCTGTCATAATTTTAAATTAGGTGTGAAAAATAACCAAGTTGCGCCGCTCAGGTTTATCTAAGATAAGTTTTATTTTATTTTTATGTTTGTACCTCTAAATATGTATGTTTATTATAAAATACACATGCCTAAATGTTTGTTCTTACACATTTTTATATATATGCTGTTGTCGCTATGAGAATTAGCATGTTTTTGTCGTGTTTTTTACTAACGTATATTATACTATACAATGCCGCAGTTCCAGTAATTTACCTTTCGATGGTGGTGTATAGAATAATATACATTGCTAACTTCACGGGATCAATACTTTTTGGACTTTACTATAAAATTTGAATTGCAAGTATGTCTGTCTTATATACTAAACCAATTTTATTACAATTTAAAAGACAGTTGTACTGATGTTTGACTGCCTCGTTGATATATTGGTTGTAGAAAGCGACACACAAAGTTGTGGGTTCGATTCCCACAAAAAAATACTACTATTATTATTACTGCATGACTACCTACCGATATAAAGGGACAAATAAAATTACATACATTATTATTTACCTATCTATAATACAATATTGTTTGGCTTTACTATGGTGATGGTTTTTTTGCATGTTTCTTTTGCTTTGGTTTTAGACTGCTATGAGTGAAAGATCGAGGCGCATTTTATCCTTGGTGGCTTGGTGCCTGAAAAGAATGCAGACACTGAAACAATTGACAGCTGGAATGATTGGATCAGCAAAAAGTTCTCTAGCGCCATCGATAAATTCCAGTCTCGAAAGGTTAAACCTGCTACAAATTTCTGATGAGATAGGAACGCATGCAGATGATATTTATGCCGATACAACCGAAGTACCTCTTACACCTATTTTAACTCAGGTATCAGAAAGTAATTATGACGCTCTACACTCAATTGCATCTTTGCCATCTTTGCCTTCAAATCAACCACTTGCATCCACGCCTGTCGGCTAACCTTTGATGCGCGCTCAAAAAATGAAACGCAAAGCTTCTGCCATCGTTGCACGAAAAATGAAAAGTCAGTGTAGTAGAAGAATTAATTTATCTTTTTGTTGGCAAAAAGCACAATTTCAACACAAGGCTGAAATAGCAGGACCTACATTTTTGGAAAATGTACCATCTGATTGGTCACCTTAAGATTTTTTTTTTTAGATTTTTTACTGAAGACTTATTAGATATTATTACCACTCACACTAATTTATATAGCGTACAAAGAACAGGAAGATCCATAACAGTTTCAAGGGAAGAAATACTAGAGTTTTTGGCAATAAATGTCATCATGGGTATTGTAGTTTCGCCATCATACAAAGATTCCTGGAAAATGTCCTTTCGTTATGCAAAGGTATATAGCAGATGTAATGTCCCTAAAAAGATTTGAACAAATCAGGCGATTTTTACATTTTACCAATAATTCTGAAGCCGATACATCAGATAGATATTATAAACTACGTCCTGTAATTGATCGCATTCGAACACAGTGTTTATCCGTAGAAGAAGAGAATGCTTTAAGTATCGACGAAATGGTTATAATGTACAAAGGGCAGAAAGCAGGAAATCGTCGTCGATATAACCCAAATAAGCCTTGTAAATAGTGTTTCAAGAACTTAGTCAGAGCCGGTGTATCTGGCATCATTTATGACTTCTTGCTCTACGCGGGAGATGAAAAATTAGGGGCATTACATTTACTGAAGACGAAGAGACTTTATCTTATCTTAGACTATTAAAAATAGAGCAAGTGTGGTATATTTTGACAATTATTTTACTTCCTTGGTGCTGGTACATATGTTGAGTGTTGTGAAAAAAATGTTCAAAAAAGATTTATTTTATTAAACATTTTTACTTTCACCAAGACAGTTCTGTACCCTCGGTGAAGACTGATATAGGTCAGAAATCACAGTTTTTGACAAAATGGTTTTTAATATTTTGTACCTTTACATGCGTATTACTTTTTTGTTAATGATTTTATTGCTTTTGTAAAAAATAATAAAGATAGGTATTTTTAGCCTCTATACTATGATATATGAAGAATAGCAATATATTTAATCTATTTAGAGCAATAAGGGAAATAAACAACTTGAATTAATCGTCAAATTAGAATAAATATTTGTAAAATAATTTAACTAAAATTATATTATTTTACACTAAAACTAGTGGTACGATTGATATTGGTGAAATATGGTACACCTGCGAATTGAAATAGCATTTAAATACATTAAAACTAATACATAAAAAAAAAACCAAAACAAAACCATCACAAAACAGAAGCATCTTTAGTTTCCGGTTGTTAAACCACAATAAATTGTTATATTTACACTAATAAATTATTTATCACAAAAAAAATGGGAAAAAAAAGCAAGTGTTTAATAATATATCTCAACTCAAATATTTAAATTTGTTGTCTTTATTTTATACAAGATATCAAAAAGTAGTTAATAAATTTTTTAGTAACTACTTCTTGAAATCCTTTTTTTTATTTTCATCTTAAGTGGGCAAGAATGATATCTTTACTAAAACTTAACATCCTTTTGTGTCATACACGAGTTATCAGGTACATAATTTTATAGTTAAGTACTTTTAAATTTAAAATACGTTCCTACAATAGTTTCAAACTAATATCTTTGGCCTTCTATAATAACTAAACTTCCAAATAAACTATTAATATGGCACTAAGACATTAAATGATAGCGCTTTTTATCTTACGAATTGTACAAACTGTAGTCCCTTGCTAGAGCTAGACAATAGCTAGGTGACATGCTAGGAAACATGATAAGTAAGGACTAAAATAATTCTAAATAACATATAATAGCTTATGTTTTCAATAGTTTTTAACTAAATGATAAAAAAATATAATTAACCAAAGCGCTTAATGGTATTTGAAAGCAAGCACAGTAAAACAGTAAAGAAATAAAAATATACTATAAACATTTAATTTAATTTAAAACACGTGCAGGAGGTACTAAAAAGGAATGGGTGTAAAGTGTGCAAACGACAACCGCGACATCCACAAAGAAATAGAAAACCTGAAGGGAATAGACAGGCAGCTTTTATGCCATACCTAAAGGGAGTAAAGGACAAAATAGGAACTTTACTAAGTAAATACTCTATCAAGACAGTGTGCACACCGCGCTCTAAAATCGCCAAAGACCTGCGGACACCGAAGGATTCTATTCCCTACCAAAGACCCAAAGAACAGGCGTTTACGGGATAGACTGCAGCTCTGGAAGGTCGTACGTAGGCGTAACGAAACGCATTATAGCCAAAAGGGTTAAAGAACACATAGCTGCTTATAAAAACCGACAAACAAATAAAGCACTGGATTGAACTTCACGAACCGATAGTCCTCTCCACTGAGCGCCACTATTATCCACGATTTGTACGCGAAGCTATTGAAATAAAGTAATGCGACAAAAATTTCAATAGAGGAGATGGATATAATCTTTTAAAGGCGTGGATCCTGTGATTCATAGGTTTAAACCATGCGACAGTAATATCGGTGATAAACGCAATATGGACATCGTCAGTGTAGTGTGTAGAGAATATTTAAACAATGTGAGGGTAGTGGAAGAAACTGCACGAGCGGCCAGAAGACGACGCCGCGCTCTTCAGCCAGTACAGACGTGACCACGATAAGGTGCAATCCTTGTCGAAACGTCGGCATCCAATACAGGTACGTTTCCGTATACGTTCTTACGTGCATCGCGTTAAGACCCGAGTTCTATAATAATAACAAGTGAAAAACGCGAAACTTTAAAACTAATTAACATTTAAATAGTAAGTAACATGGCAATAAAAGTTGTCTAAAATCGAATAGCATAAAATTCTTGTTCCTCTGTTAAATCATATCGGTCAAAAAAAAAAATTAATATAGAAGTCATGAGTACTTGGTTCAATATAATACAAAAGAGAGATCAGATCTGCTTTTTCTCTGCTGCAATAGGTACTGGTCCAACGTAACACTTCTTAATACTCTCTAAATTAATACGTTGTTCATATCTTTCGTTGATTTTCGCATATAACATAGAATTGTAATAGATGGCAAACTGATTTTGTGGTATACTTCAAAATTTGAATATTCAGCCACACAAACTTTCCGCCAATGGAATTTGCTTTTTTTATTTGAAGTTGGTTTTTTAGAAAAATCAGCATAATCATCAAAATCTTTATAACACATTTCTATTACAGAAAGTTGATTAGTACGATTAGAAGAACATCGTTCCAACTGACAACAATCTCTTGGTCTCTCATAGAAGTGCGCTTTGTAGTTCGTTCTATCAAAGCATGATTAGAATCTACTTCCAAACATGTGTGACCAGGTACTAGAAATTTGTGTTCTGTAGTAGTTAATTGTTCTGAGTTCTGCACAAGTATGAGTGACATTGTTGCTACCACGGAATTCTTACTTTGCCCGGCGCATGAATCTGAGTACATAATCAATTTTGACACGTTTGGATGCAATTGTGGTAAAAGATTAATAACAAAGTCGTACAAGCATGAAGAAATTTGATTTGCTCCTCTGCCTCCACTTGATTCTGGCCACATGTAGCAATAAGAATAATTAGTTTTCGCGAATGAACGTACTCTATCTCTTTCGCGTCAGTTAGGAGCTCACGCATAAGAAGATAGAATTACCGAATTGTATCAATTGACACCAACGGACGTTTTGAAATGCTTGCAAGGAGTTGATAAGATTTTTGATGTAACTAAATTGTATTAATAGACACGAATGTAATAGTTCATAAGCAGTCTCGTGAAAAATAATGTAGATCGAAATATATTAGAAGAAACCAAATTTTGACATTGTTTATAAAGTTTAAAATGTATTATATAGAATAACATCATTATTAACGTTATTGATATTTAAAGATGCAATCGTGAACAACAATACATTTTTTATTGTATCATAACAGACAATCTTATATCGATATACTGTCTGTGGGTAAGATGATTAAACTAAATTTGTATTATTTTACACTTATAATTTAAACAAGGTCTATTCAATTTTATGAGTGGATGTCAAGTTATATTATCACACACAAGGCATTAAAGACTCTTCGCTGATATAAGTTAACTTATATTACTGTGCACGAAAAATATTTCCGTATCCAGTAGAGCTAAGGCTACGTGGATAAGATAGATAAAAAGAGCATTTGACACTGATTAGATATGTCTAATAATCTAATAAGTGCTATAAGTCGACTTATATCAGTTTTCACCGAGGGTACAGAGTTATTTTTATTTAAAATCATGTTATTTACAATAATCTTTTGGTATATGTTAAAAACTACCAGTAACATTCCAACTCTCCCTAAACATAGCAATGTATAGCATAATATACATTCCTAAAAATACAATAATAACTGTATGTGTAGCCATGTATAGAATGCATCTTGTTTTTCCAAATTTTCATAATCCGATATTTTTAATAATTTTTTTGATGTTTTTTATGACCCAAAGAAGCTTCCTATATACATTTTTTTTGCTTTTCTTCAAAAAAGCAATCTTGCCACGATAAGGGTTAAGATTAATATTGTTAAGTTGGTAATTTAAATAAACCTAACTAACTTAAATAAATTATAGTTATACTTGTTAAGCTTTGAAAACTTATTTTCTTCTACATCATCTAGAGTTTACCATGAAAAATATTGTTAAAAAATGTATGTACCTATCCTATAACATATGATACCTTTTTGTACCTATTTAGTGGGGCGAATATGTTTAGTATTCGAACATACTAAATTGTGTATCTCTTTCTAATGCATACTTGTCTCTTTCTGTTTAAAAATAACTGCAACACGCAAATGCTGTGCTTGTCCAATTATATTAAAATTAAAAGAAATCTGTGAGTGAAAGTGTATTAGAGTAGCGTATTTTGTCAACAATAAAGATCTTAAACTCTAAGTGTAGTGTTTTGTTGAATGGACTTGAGAATTATCAGAAAACCTAACAATGTAGTCTTTATATTATGGTATATTACCTTAACATTTTGGTATATAGGCTATACATTTTGGTATGTTGCCTATACATCTTCAATGGACTTTATTTCCAGCAAATTCCCAGCCCAGCAAATTAGGTAATTCATTCTCTGACATACATTTTACGACTAACTTTGATTTATGACTTGTTGAGCAAAGAAGATAATATAAAATTCTGTATTATGTTTTTTATAGCCTGCATATTTAAATTGCCTAAGAGTTTAACTTCTTCTTCAGTAATGACGCAGCGATTCTGGCTCGTCAACCTTAACAAAGAACAGAATTTTCTGCGAGGCATTAAATTAATTTAAGGCCATATAAAGACAATGAATTTTTTGCCAAAGGGTTGGCGCTCCTAAGAACGACAGCAACCTTGCTCAATCACTGTCTGACGTCGAGCGGACGCCGCGGGGCATTCACGCTACGCTTGACTTCACAAGCTGAAGCGATTAAGAAACATTATTTTTAACAAGATGTTAATGCGATGATGGGATAATCGCATAAGGACCTTGACACAATGTTTGATAGCCTTAGTAGAGCTTTTCAACGGACAAACTTCAAGATGACCATGTAAAAGATGGAAAATAGTTGAAAATCCATAAAAACCCCTAATAGGTGCACTCCATTTCAAACAAAAATGAAGTTAGATCTTTTCTTCCCGTTGGCGTCATCGAGTACCGATAAATAGTAGAAAATCCTACTCTTTGATGCAAATTTGTGGCATTGAACTTTAAAAAAGAAAACACTGGTTTCTCCGCTACAGGATATTATTTTTGTCTGGAAGAGATCGCTTTAAAGCGATAAGACCGCCATTTGTTTTCTTTATTTATAAACAGATTTTTGTACAATTATTTTGTTGATGCAATAAAGTATACTCGTATATTATTATTATTATTTTTTGTTCCTTTACCAGCGTCATACGTCCCCACTATAAAAGCCAGGCTTGAACCTCTGGCCGTCAGAACGCGAGGCAGAGACTAAAACCACTAGGCTATCACCAACATAATGAATATACAGGATGGAAAAGAAAGGCAGTGATTGGCAGGAAAGTAGCATTAAAAAATTATAAAAAAAAAAAATATTTCTAAATTCATTCAAAGATTTTTGATAAATCATATGTTTGAGCAAGAAATCGAACCCATTAAATATGAAAAAAAAACAATCAGAATTTGTATAATAATATAAAAATAATCCCACAAGTTCAGAAGCGATGTATAAAGGAAGCCGAAAACAACATGTCACGTGACATCGAATTCAATCAATGAAATCGCTGTCGCCTGACAACGGACGAAGAGCTGAACATAAGCCCGGCCGTGTCGTGTCGCCGCTAATACCATTACTGTAATAAATCGGGCTCCATCCCGACGCCCGACGCCCGACACGCAGCTCGCAGCTTCGACTCCTCCACCAAAATATTAACATCATTTATATAATGAAATATACGAAACGCTTAGTAATATTTCCGTAATCAAGAAAAGTCCCAAAAAAAATTTAATGCTTTTTATAAATTTTCAAAACTGATACTTAAGTATTGACTGTAGGTTTAAATTAAATAATACAAATATTTTTTATACAAATTAGCCTAAATATAACAATTTATCAATTCAGATGTATTTATATAAAAGGCAGCAGTGGTTTTGTTTATCGTATTTTTATGTGAGCGTTGAGCAGTACGTGTCTCGTAGCTAGTGGCTTGTCGAATCGTTGTACGTATCAGTTGTCGACTTGTCGATACCGACTGCCGAGAGCTACCAGTAATGTCGCAGCGGAGCGGTTGGCAGCGGCGAGGCGCGGCGAGGCTAGGCGAGGCGAGGAGAGGCGCACGGATGTTAGCCAAACTATAACGTTTGCATGCTAACAAGTAGCATCGCTACGTGAGACCAACATCCATCTAAATGGCTGAATGTTGCATCTTCAACAAACAAACAAACTGGATTATATAGTAGGTTATTGCGGCCATAGTTGTTTGTTCCATTTCAAAAGGAGATCTTCAGGTTTAGTATGGGGGGGGGGGAGGGCAGTTTTTGGGTTCCGTCATTGATGTAAGTCATACTGTCTTAAAGTACGTTGTAAATCTCGTTAATCAGGAATAGTGTTAAGTAATAAAAATTCATTTTAAAGACTGCCGTTTTTTCAAAATTAATTTTGGAAAAAAACCAAGTGCAAAATGGAATTATCAGGCTTGTAACATAGTAAAAATCTTGTATCACTGACAACAATAAGTTTGTTGAAAACATACTACAGAGTTGTCATTAAAGGTATATAATAAGTATTTTTGGTGCGATATGCTTGAAAAAAATATATATTATGTTCATTTCATTGCATTTACACCAGCTATACCAGAGATGAAATAAATGAATGTATTGTCAACTAAATATTTTCAAACATGTAAACCATAAATGAGACAAGATAAATTTTATGAAAAAATTAAATACTTTGCCTTAAACATTAGAATGTAGTAAAGAAAAGTATGATGCTGAGGTAAATATTGTCATCAATCATCGAAGTACTAGAAAGATTTTTAATTATTAATCTTCTCCTGAATGAAAAAAAAAACAAACGTATAAAATTTTCTTGACCTTATGTCACACAGGTTGACGCAAGCAATAAAAAATGAAGAATTAAATCCCGTGGATGCAAATGTTTATTTTACTGTTGACTGTAGATACCAAAGTTCAATGGGGTTATCATATTACTAATCTAGCAAAAAAGATCAGTTCTGCAACATATGCGGTTAACAAAGTTAGACAACTCACAGATGAAAGCATTGCAAGGTTAGTCTACTTCAGTTACTTCCATAATCTGATGACATGCAGAATTTTACTTTGGGGTCATGCCGCTGATGTAAACGCAATTTTTACAATGCAAAACGAGCTATTCGTTCAATCTATAATTTTTTTTTTCTGACTGTGAAGTTGGCTGATGCAGGCATTACTGCTCCACCGGCTTTTGGGGCGAGACTCTGATGGAGTCTCAGCCCATATAGCGCCCAACGCTCAAGGGCTCTCCGCGGGGGGGCCTCGGCTTGGGTTGTCGCTCATGCGGTCGTCCTTTCGACCAGCGTAAGCCTGCGCCAGCTGAGTCAGCGCCAGGAGGCAGTTCCCCGTTACGCGGCAGTTTTTGATACCTCGTATATGGTAGGTCCGTGCGTTCGCCAACGAACCCGGGGACGTCGGCGTCGAGTCCGGATAGCGAGATCGTCGTCTGAGGCCGTTAGTACGTGCCGAGGCCGCCGAAAATAGTTTTTCACCCGTGCCGTGGTTGGTCGGGGGGATGGTAGGTTGTGGATTGCTCAATTAATCGGTTCGGGTGATTTTGTGTACGCTCGAAAAAGCGGACTGCCAGGTCTTTCAGATATTGGGGAATCGCGGGGAGCACAAAGTCTCTGTGTAGGTCCGCATTACGAACGTACCAGGAGGCTCCGGAAACTGCTCTGAGGAGGTTTGTTTGTGGAGGTTGCGTTTAGACAACGCATAGATGACGCTAGCATATGCTAGTATGGGGCGGATGCAGGTGAAGTTAACGGTCAATTTATTCCTATGCGACATCTTACTGTACTTGCCTATCATGAGATATAGACGACCGAGGACAAAAGCGGCTCGGTCTCTAACTATTTTGGTTCCTTACTTAGTCTCTTACTGATTTGACGCACTTGCTTATTAGTGGTGTAAATAGCGGTATCGTCAGCTAATTGGGTACCTATCATTTTAGTGATGTTGAATGTGTACAGAAGCTACAAGATAGGGGCGAGCACGGACCCTTGAGGGACTCCTGCTTATATGGGAGGAGGGGAAGAGAGAGTGCATTCGACTTGTATAAATTAGGACCAAGAGTATCATTAAAGAATAAATTTAGGAAAATTAGGCTGGATTGCACCAAAACGATATTTAAAGTAATTGTCAAAAATAACTTTAACAATTACTTTTACTTTAATCTTTACAGTACACCGATTTGGATTGTACCGTCTTACAAGTTGTACATGCTATTGTTACGTGTTTTGATAGGATAAAGAACTTGAATCCATGCATTTCACAATGTATAAAAAAATATTGTGGGAAGCTGCCAACGCATAGCCAGAACAAAACAGTCCTTAATTTCTGTATTTATGAGTCAATGTAGATTAGTAGTAACCGTGAAAAAAGACAATGGTGCGAAATGTAACTAAGCGTGCATGAGTAGTGCAGCTATATTGTAACTATGTTGATGTTTTTATTGGAAAACAAGATGTAAATGTGAATAATTTCTGTATCAAAAACTCTTTTTTGTAAAGGTGTAAATAACTATTACGACTAGGTTTTACCAAATTTGCAAGTAGAACTTGCAGTTACGCTAAAATCTACAATAATATTTAAAAAAATTTGTGACTTAGGTACCTACATAATAATAATAATAATAATATTCTTTATTGCACAGTTAGTAAAGCATACATTTAAATCTATAAAATAATAGAAAAAGTACAATACAAGTACAAATAAGGTGGTCTTATCGCTAACTAAGCGATTTCTTCCAGACAACCTTTGGGTAGGAAGATTATGAAAACAAGAAAATTGAGTAAGGTGTGCATATCTCAAGGATGAGACTTAAAAATTTATCAGTTCATACATAGTATAAATAAATATATAATACTTTAGAAATAATAAGTATATAGAATATATAGATACATACATTCATACATAAAAATAAATTGAATATATACAAATACATATATAAGCGAACAGCTTAAGATTTAAAAAAATCAGAAAATGTAAGTTTTTTAAAAATACTCAATGATTGAGCTTGTCGTATTTGCAATGCTAAAGAGTTCCAAAGTCTGATTGCTTTCACAACAAAAGAGTTGCTATATGAGTGTGAATGGTGTGTTGGCGTTTTTAATAAAAAAATTGTCGAATCTCGAGTTATTGCAGAACCATGGAATTGAAATTGTTTTTTGAGATAATGAGGTGTTGATGGACTGAACAAGACGTTGTACAGAAAAAATAAAATGTGATCAAATTTGCGTAGGCCAAATATAAATCTGATACATAAATTTTGAAGTCGCTCAAGTTTAGTAAGTTGCTCCTCACTAAGATCAGCATAGTCAAGTATTGGGAAGAGTAAAGATTTGATGCAAGAGCAATTTTTTGTGGAGATGGGTAAAAAGTTACGCAACCTTGTGACGATACCAATATTTTTCCCTTAACATTCTGTAATGCAATGTTTTTAATCAAGTTTTAGCGCAAAGATTTACATTAGTAAACAATTCTCAATAAACTTATTACCTAAAGCAAAATTCATCTTAAAATTAGAATGGCGCGTTTAAATATAGTTCAGTTATTTTATACATTAGCTGAGAAATTATGATTTATTTTATGGAAGGTTTGAAGCTAACAAAAAGTTGAATACCGATGACTCAAATTTAAATATTACATTATAAACTTACGAATCATAAACATCAACACAAGATTAATTGTTAAATGTAGGTAGTAATCTAACTCCCGATTTATGGATTCGGACCTTACAATACAGAACATTCAATTGCCGTCGTTTAAATTGTCGAAACGCTGCCCGAAAAGGAGGAAATCATGGTCTACGCTTGTGTCACCAAACGCTACCACATGGGGTTAACTACAGCCAGATTGTACCACCACTACTGGTTAATAAATACTTTTATACTAGAAGTTAGTGAAAATATTTTATGTTCGTTGTGAAATTCTTTAGGTTGTGTTTTAAAAAATATCTAAATTAATGTTAAATCATCGTAATGACGAGTTCACTTTTTTTGCCGGTTAGAAATTTATGGTAGACAGAAATCTCAATCACCTCAGTAGAAAGGAATATATTAACGGACCTTGTTTTTAGGACATTTTCAGCTAGGTAAAGAAAAATCTTCTATAAAAGTAGAAGTGGAAACTATAGCCATAATAATTATATAACCTACTTAAAAACTAGGTTTGCCAAGATATACAGTAATTACTATGTGTAATCCATGTCCATTGTGGAGGACCCTACCTCGACTATAGCGATATAACGCGTTAATAACGCCTTACCTGTAATTTAATTTTATTTTATTTTAATGATTGCCAAATCAATATGATTATTTTCTGGATCGTCTATTTTTTTTCGTTATATATTTTATATTTTATTTTACATATTTAGGTATCTACGTTGCCCTAAGCCGCACGTGTCAAAAGGAAACAAAGCCGATAACAAATTAATTACTCACTTACAGTTGGTTGTTTTGATTATGGTATCACGCCTTTCTCCTGGCATAATTTCGATTCCTTGGTTCCTTCTCTCTCTACTCAAGCTTGTTTATCTCCCTGTTTGGCGGTGCTCGTGGTTAAGTGTTCCCCTGAAACTGGTCAATTTAAGGTGTATATATTTGATCTACTAAGGAAAATGGCGAATAGGATCACCTTATTCTCCAAAGTCTTAGCTTTTGTCCAACAAGGCCTAGGCTTCATTGACCAGAAGTTAGGACTTTCCTAGGCTGTTCCAGGAAGGTATAACAGCGCCCTCAGTCCACAGATCTCTCTCCCGAAGAGAATATCTGCTATCTTACACGATCCTATTCATGGAGAAGTCTCCAGACTCTACAATTAATCTACATTCAGAAAATGATATCCGCTCAGCAACCAAAATAGGATAAGATTTCCAAATTTTTTTTACGTTATCTATATAAGTGCGTTCGATGACGGCTGTAAAGGAACTTTTATATTAGTCACACCCTATATCTCGGTTGGTTATGTGAGTAACCAACCACCAAAGTTAATTAATTTGATACTACACGAAAGATTCAAATGCAAGTGCTAATTGTAATTTACATTAGTACGATTTTAAGTTTAAATTGTAAACCAAATCAAATAATATTTCAATTATACTCAACTTTGGTTCTTTCACTCGCAGACTTGGCTCACGGTTTCACTGACTGACTCACGATATCGTCGGAATTTTTCTGACGACCACAACTCAAAGAGGTTAAAACATGACTGACCGTCCCGCTCCTTCTCGCCGCCCGCGCCGCTAGCTATACTAAAACAGACTCGAGGAACATATTAATATTTACACGACTCTATTGTGTAAACAAAAGGGTCGAGTTTCATTCAACTATTAAAAATATCCCCGTCCTGCTGTCTGCAACTCGATAAGCCCTTTGTTTAATTTTCTACTGACTTCAGTGAAGGACTCGCAGTTAGAGTTATTAAATCTTTTTTAACGAATAAAATCTGAATTCTCTGATATTATATTTATTTCCTAAGTAAATCATTTTATTGATCTGTCCTGGTAGCAAGTACTGGCAAAGTATAATAATAATAATAATATACTTTATTGCGCATATAGAAAACAAAACAATTAAACAATAAAAGTAATAACAAATTGGCGGTCTTATCGCTGATGAGCGATCTCTTCCAGACAACCTATTTGGTCAAACCCATTATAATTATTACATTATGGTTTACATGCACAATTTTTAGGTACTGGTTTATTATTAGCTTAACATGCCTATAACTAACTAGTTATATAAGATAGACTCATCATCTAGGTTTCTTTCCACACATATCTTACAACTATGTATATATATATAATAAAATAATATATAATGCCAGTGATTATGTGTCAAGAGCGCTCTTAATGTTATCGTGTAAGTGTTGTAGTAGAACTATATTTATATATATATATATATATATATATATATTTAAGGTACATAAGTAAATACAAGCTAAGCACGTTTTCAAGCAAGCAGTTGATTTTCAATACTAGTGAAAATTAAATCTATTTTTAAATTCTACATTAAATACAATTCTAGATACGCTACTGTATTGCATCTTTCTTAGGAATTCTCAATTTCTATTCTATTGTTTCAACAAGTGCAGGGCTTAGAGCGAAACTCCCACGAACGGCTTTTACGATAGCTATTTAGTTTTTACATTGTTCCAAGTAAAAATGTACATTTTTGAGAATGGCTCTGACTGGTGATTAAGTTGTAAAAAAAATATTGACGCTTAACTAATTTAACACGCCGCCCATGGCTAATGGTTTTCTAAATTTTAACCTTTTGTAAGTTTTAAATAACTGCTAACAAATATTGAACATTAAAAAAAATTAAGTATTATACGGCCCGTTACACCATCCTTAGCGGCGTTAGTGGGATTTTACTGTTTTGGCTTGTAACTAATCCCCCGAAAGAACATATACTACCTACCCTAAACGTACCTACCTAACTAACCAGTATGGACATATAAGATAAAAGACAATATGAACAGGAAACGGTTTGGCTATGTGATCGTCTAAATAGTAGGACCGAATTGTGTAACGCAAACCGCAGGTTCTTTAAGAGAGAGACTGAAACACCGTTCTAGTAATGAAAATAGTATCCTCTACCCCTATGCGCTTTTTATTTTTCTAAAAAAATAAAAAGGCGGGAAGCTCGACCCAGCACTGCCCGCGGTACGTGTCCATACCGAGGCTAACTTAGCGCACATCCCCCGAAGGAGTAGAGGTGTGAAATCATAAGTGGTATAACCATTAAATTATCGTTGCAGCCGAAGCTGAAGACCGAAGTCTGAATATGTAGTTTCAGGAACAAATCCTTGTGCGTGCATAGCACAAACACACAGCCTTAGACCAAAGAGTGTGACATCCGTTCTCACAGACACAGCCATGACATTGTCACGAGAGCACGCCTCGTGTTAAGCACACTCCGAAGAGCAGGACGCAATAAACCCCACTGAACCATTTGTGTAGGTACTAATTATTATGTACCAATGGAACAGCCATGGAATTCACCAAGAGGGCACGCCCCATGCTTAACAAACTCCGAAGAGCAAGACGCAATAAGCCCCACTGCATCCATGTAACTTCAGTCGTAGATTATAAATGATATATTTCGGTTTTCAAGCCAGCGTCCACACCATACATGATCAAGGATTCATAAACAGGTTAAATGTATAGGTATATTATCAGTTCAAGTACGAAGAATTATAGTTTATTTGATCGATTAACGATAGAATAAGTGTGAGTTAGATTATTTATGTAATGTTCAGTATCGCAGCTTTTCAGGAATTTAGTCGCGAGCCAAATATGATTCCAAGAGTTGTTACCAGTCGCGTAGGTGAAGTATCACTGTCGCCTTCACGTAATCAGCGTCCGACTCCCTACAACTTGGCAACGGTTTACGTGTCAATTTAAATAAAACAACAATGCCTTCTTTCGCAGTTTTTCGACTCTGACAAACAGCTCGGGGCAAGGACCTTTACCATTCTACACTGTGTGATCTGTTGTCGTCGTTCAAGTCTCTCGTCACTGAACTCACATTCGTATTTGACCCAATCAAACGGATCGAAACGTTAGGCGAGAGATGTTCAAACCGTCTGTGAGCTCAGCCGATGTAACTTGAAGCCACTAACGAATGTTAACGATAAACATTCTGAGAGACCAGTAGGTTTTAAGCTTCCGATCCCCGGGCATGCCTCCATCATCATCTCATTGTCTCCTCTTTACTTTACTCAGGCGAGGCCATTTTACCTGTATTGTATAGCAGCAGTATAAGCAATCAAACATAAGAAGCAACATCCATCGCTGGTTCAAGCAAGAGAGTCACATTCCAATATTCAGGTCACTACAACACTGCTACCTTTTATTAGCCATCAGAAAGGTACAAAATTCCTCTCACATTAGCAAGTATTCACTCAGTAATACATTGCATTTTATATCAATTTATCGCATTTTGCATATGCCCACCTCATACGCTTTCTTTATATATTGTGGAACCGCGACGCTCCCCGCTGTCTATGTATGTCTACTTAAAGTTATGCTGTCCCGGGTGTTCTAGTAATGAAATTTATTTAATTTTCGAATTTAGGTTTTGAACTACATAAATGTGTTAAGCTCGTCTTTTGAAAGTCTACAAAAATATTAAAGACCTCCACCGCCACGATCCTGGATAACTTTTTCTAAGTCCTCGATCTTCCACGATCCTATTTAATTATTATTTTGATCATTTTGTTAGTTTTATATAAGCAAGTCCTGAACATATAGCTACGTGGTTCCCACTTTACAAAACTAATAGATTTAGCATTCGTATGGATTTTACTTTCAAATGTGGAAGTAGCAAAATTAAGGTTCCTTTGCGTAGGGATGACAGAAAAATCGTATAACTCTTTAGTACCTATGTCCTTTAGTTCTGATATTCGAGTATTTGCGTTGTTTAGGTTTTGTATACTATTGTTTGCTATATTACTCTGACGTACCTCTAAAATAAACTGAGTTTACTACTTATTTAACACAACGGTTTTCGAGTCTTACCACTTTTGATGATCACGTTTGGCCAAATAAGATAATTATCTACATCACTATTGAATATTTATTTAGATTTGATTTCTCTCACTCGTTAAGTGAATGTGGTTGAGGCTGCGAAGTTTCCTAAAACATTTTAATAATATATTTATATTTTTAAAGATTGGAAAGGGGGGGGGGTGTTACAAGTAACAAACATATTTTTGCTGATTTCTTTAATCTGAGGTTAAGAAAATACTATTTTAATAAATGTATTTCATTAGCAGTGCTACCTGTTCGAAACACCAAGTAATTCAAATTTGTTTTATTTCACATAAATAACCTTATTTTATGATCATTTAGCGGCTTATCAATTGTAACTTTAACTAGAACCTAAGAACCAGTCATTTTCGGCTGGTTATTGTTAACGTTAAAGTTATGACGTAATTTAACAAATGTTATTTGTTTTTATGTAGCATAGGGGGCGCACCATGTGAATGTCAAATATCGGTAATCGAGTGAAGGAATTTAGATATTTAAGAGAATTCCGATATTTAATAGTACTAGTGGCATTACCGCCATCATAATTATATTTTTGCACAATCATATGTACATACATACATAAATTTACATATACTTAAAATTATCCATACTATCCATGAATATAATATAATAATAAATATTATAAATGCGAAAGTAAATCTGTCTGTTACCTTTTCACGGTGAAATCACTGTACCGATGAAGATGAAATTTGGCATGCAGATAGTTTTGAGTCCTGGAAAAGGACATGAGCTACTTGAAAACGTCAAATATAAATTGTTTAGTAATTGAGGAGTTGCCATTATACAAATAAGTTTGCAAGAGCAGACCAGCCTCCACAGCGGCACCCGTTCACAAGTATGACACATGAATCAGCCATCGCTTAACGTGAACGTAACGACCCGACGCACATGCCACCACCGTAGAGACTTTGAGAGAGCATGACACACTCAAGCAACTCTAATAAAACTTCGATTGTATTAGTTACAACGTGTGTACGTGTGTAGTAAAGGACCAAAATATAAATCCGATTCATATGGAGATTTACACACACAAGTTTTCATTTAACATTACAGGGCGAACACACGTACTCTGAACTTAAAACTGATTTATATTAAAACACGGTGTATCAAAATTGATACTACTAGAAAAAATATACATATATGTTTAAACTTACATAGGTACAAGTATAATAATATAATAATAAAATATTAATAACCCGCTGCAATCCACCATCGGCCGCCCAGCGCCAGAGAGCAATCCAAATGCGAGAGGGCGAATCACACAAACGTGCACACATACACATATGCATACACATACTCACAGACGTTGTATATCAAAAGTAGTCCAGCTCCCACACGACAGCCCGGCAACAAATGCACACCATTTAACGTACTGTGAGATGGTGCTCTCTATTTTTTTGCTTAACCGAGTATTTGACAACCCTTCGGCCTTTTCTTATGTAGTCATGTAAGTCGGCGTCATAAAGTCACTTGCTCATTTAAAGGTATTATATATATTTATTACTTGCAGAATTTGCCCCTAGATCAATTTAAATCGGTAACTAAAGCAAAAGTTATGCATAAAAGGTTATTATAAAATATCTGAGCATCTAAATGAGAAAAACCCTTGGGATTAACTTACTCAGCTACGGAGGCGCTATGTTATGTTTTGTTTGTGTTTGATGAATTATGACATACTAGACTTTGCCAGCGGCTCCACCCGCCCTAAATTCGGTTAACGGCGTGAAACTCCTTAATTACACTAATGAAGTTTGCTATAGCGAACTAAACATAGGTGCAGCTATAGTTCGTTTAACTCTGTTACAGTTATTCACGCCGGAACTTTTGAATTTTTCAGGATAATAATTAGCCTATATGCTATTCCAGGACCTAACTTATGTATGCCAAGTTTCATCCCGATGCGTTCAGTAGTTGAAGCGTGAGTAACAAACATCCTTCCAGACATACAAACTTACACATTTATAATATTAGTAGGATTTCAAGTGTAATTTGATTACCTACGAAAGGAAAGATATTTGATTTGGTTTGAGTTTCCCATAGATACTCTTTAAGAGATAAATTAATGGAAATCAAGGTCTTAACCATACCGTCTCAGTATACATATATTAGGTAATTTATTTTATGTTCATGAAAATATTGCTTTTTAAAAAAGAATAGCGATATATATAATCGTAATACTCGAAATAGACACAAGCTTATGGCTTAAAAGACAATGTGTACGTTATTACAATAAAAAAACCTATAGAAGAATGGCAATTAAACTTAAAAAAGTTCAAAAATTTTGTAAAACAGGAACTTGTCGAAAAAGCTTATTACACAAATTAAAGTCTACCATGATAATAAAATGTTGGAATAAATATTTTTTGTTAACATAATTTACTAAGTAATATGTATTGATTAATTAAAATTAAAGGAGCGACTGCTGAACAGTGTCTTTCGCCGTTTCTTCACACCAGAACGCTATTTTGACTTTGAAACGGAAATAACTAGTAACTTATAGTTTATTCAAAGTTTTTTTTTTTATTCAATTAAGTTTTTTACAAACATTTGTGAACCGTGAAAATTACAAAATACTAGTTTTTCAAATGTAAACGTGTATACATTGCCCCATAAAAGAGTTACTAATTTTGTGTAGACGTGCACCATGGGCCGTAAATTGGGCGCGAAATAATTATTTTGTTTCTGTACTTACATCTATCTATGTATTTGTACCGGCTCGTCTAACGAGGCCTGGATGAGTAAATGTAGGTACCGTGCACTGTATGTTACTCGTTGTTGACGGGGGGATGATTTTTCCTGTGATTCCCACTTGATACCCCGAAACACCGAAAATCATTGAATTGATCGACAACTGGCCTTTTTCCAGTTGAAAAGTAATTATCGAATTCAAACTGTAACGACAACCGTTCACGTATACAGTTTTGTGACCGAGGTTCGACTGACATGTCGCGCCCAAAGTACGTGCGATGAATCATAGCTAACCCGTCGACATGGGTGAGTCATTGATTCTTTTCCGAACAAACCCCCGCCCCAGGCCGTGTCTGGATGAGGATAAACCGAGCCTGTACCGTCAAAGTCGGACACATCGATGAAAGGGTATTCAGACAAGGAGGTTAAGGAACTACCGATCAAGAAATGGCCTGGAGTTAACGCTTCCAGGAAAAATCACACGACGGTGGTTTTGGCGACCTTGACAGCTGCTTCGAAAATAACGAAGGATAGCCGGGAGGATCAAAAATCCAAGCCACACCCCGTCTGGACCACTCCAAATCAATAAAAGTGTGATTGACCGACAAAAGCTGAAGGAACTCCTTCAGATAGCGATCTGTTCCCTTGAAGTTGATACCACAGTCCAAGCGAATCAAGTGAGGGAGTCCACACTGACTTAAAACCACGACAAACATGCGACAAAGGCCTCCGTAGACAAGGCTGAAACGAGCTCCAGATGCACAGCCTTGAAAGACAGACAAACGAAGACACATAAATAGGACTTAACCTGTCAGGCATTGCGAATACTAGACGTCTTCACCAAAAACAGACCGGCAAAATCCACCTCAACTTTAGCCAAAGGTCGAGCGGGCCGGAAGTCACCTATTTGTGGCTGGGTCCAGGTTCCCTGTAACAAGGGATACATTTAAAGATAACGCTCCGAGCTGCTCGTCTGGCGTATAAAATCCAATAATCTCGCCGCAGGCATCCAATAAACAGTAATGCGTTGAGACCGGCATGACAGTTTCTTACATGGCGGTCCCTGATCAGCAACTCAACAAAATGATCGCTCTTGGGCCACAAGAGAGGATACCGAGCTCCATAGGGCAATTCTGAGTTGCGAAGCCTACCGACTCGCAAAACCTCCGACTCGTCCAGAAACAAATTAAGACGAGCAAGACTTTCCCGCAATTTCCCGTTCTCTGAACGGAGAAGACCAATTTATTTTCCAAACGGCTGGGCCTGTACCAGTCGAACAAAGGTGAGGAGGGCATCCTGACGCTCTTTAGGAGACAAGATTGAAGACATCCTTAGCTGCGACCTGTTCCGTAAGTTATGGAGGAATCTCTTAATTCAACCGGTGATACCAACAAACTTGTTGAGGGAGCTGAACCGATTAAGCAGGAAAATCGGTAAAGTGTCTACAGACTTTTAACCCCGGCAGAGGGTCAACAAACTCTAAACTATATAAGGCCAAGTGTCTTCAGAAATGGCCAGCCAGTCAAGACCCCAGGCAATCAGGCCCCGTGAAGCGCAATTCGAGGGATTCAAGGACCCTGGCACGTGACGCCGATCCAGAGACGCCGCAGACGTCTGGATTTGGGAGACACGATTGGCCACGAAGGTCTCTAGGGCATGAAGGGACGCCTAAAGCTAAGAAAAACCGATTTGGCCATGGCGTCCATGCCGTGATGTAGTCAAATTGGACCCATTGACCCAAGGTGTAGAAGACATGGTTAAGGAGTCAAGTCAAAAATGCAGCTCCTGACAACTCTAGCTTAGGGATTGTCAACTTGGTCCGCAAGGTGCGATCTTACTCCTTGCGACCACCAGACTGATGCGGACATGACCTTTGCTTCCAATGGTTTGGAGATAAACAACAGCCGTATACCTGGATTCCGACGCGTCAGGGGTAAGATCGACTGAGGCACGGAGACATGTTGAAGGTACAAAAGTGTCGCATAAAAGCGTAGCCAATAATACAAAAATTCTCCGGTCAACGGGGTATCCTAGTCGAGACCAGAAATCTAGAGCTCCTGTAGGAAACATTTGGTCCAAAAGACTACAGGAGCCACTCAACTATAAGGATCAAAGACGCGCGCTACTGTGGACAAACCAGCCTCTTAGTACACCTCTTTATTGTGTCCGACGGTTCAACCGAGTACGTGAAGATAACTTGAACTGGCCGAAACTGAACTTCAAGGACCGCGATGGAGTCAGGATTTTCAGGATGCTGGAAAAGGTGGGGCTCCTGCTGTTGATTTGACGACAAGTCTTCCAAGAAATTCATATCGTCAGTTCATAACCACCTGCCCGTAATAAGCCGATTAGCTCATCCCTCAGGACTAACGCCATCTCCACAGACTAAGCACCCGTACAAATTTCGTCTACGTAGGCGTCAGGAGGGAAAACAGCAGGTGCGCGCGGGAATTTCAGACGCTCACGATCAGACAAATGTTGCAACGAGCGAATTACTATAAACGGGCTCGACTTTAGCCCGTAGGTATTGGTGTTGAGCTCATAAACCACCAATGGAGAGGCCGGATTCTATCTCCACAAAATGAGCTAAAACCATCTTTTTTCAGGGTGTATCATGAACTGACGAAGCATCATCTTGATGTCAGCCACAAACACAACCTAGTGGCGACGAAACCCAGTTAAGATGTCCGAGATGTCTACCCGAAGTTTTGGTCCTGACATCAAGCAGTCGTTCAAGGATACACTCGAAGATGTAGGCGCCGACCCATCGAACACCACCCGTATCTTACCATTTAAAGATGGCGTGATGTGGAAAAACATAATGTTCGTTGCCTTCCCACTCGAATTGCGAGACCGACATGTGACCTAGGGATTCATATTCGCGTATAAAATCGACGTATTTTGTGCGGAAACCCCTTTCACGATGCATTCGGCGCATCTTTTTTCGGCTATTTTCCAGGAGTCACCCAGGTGCGGCCAAAGGGCTAGAAAAGACAGTCGAGTGAAAAACCGACCAGAATTTAAACGACCCGTATTAGTGAGAAAATACGACTCGAACTCGTCATCGACTGGTCGAGTCCGCGACGCCGTCTTCGATTTCCCAAAACAGCTGAAGGGAGTCAGCGAGCGAGAGTCCCACCTCCACTGAAGAATCCATAGACGCCCGAGCGGCGGGAGAATGTCCTGGGACCATTATTACAGATCCGAGATCAGTCTGAACAGCGACCAACACACCAGGCTGGAGCAACATGGCTTTGTCCAATCTGATCAATCCAAGGACATCAGCGCCAAGCAGAACCTCCAGAAGACCAGGTAGGTGGAACCTTTCATCAGCCAACTGCAGACCGGACGAGAGATCCAGAACGTCCGCCGGCAGGGTGATGACCCAGAATATCCCTCAGGACAACAGCTCCTAGTTGATACCGCAGTTGATCCGAAAAAAAGGAGGAAAAACTCCAGAAATCCCATAAATCCTTGAACTTACCTGTAAGCAGAGACGCTTCTCCAGCCACAGCGACATAAGACACCCTGAAGCGCCAAAATCCTAAATGATGCCCACAACTACACCAGGTCCGCGCGGTGAATGGAACAGATCCTGCGCGGTGGGCAAAACAGTTGTGACAGGTGGTGGAGAGGCTAGTGCAGCGGCAGCCACGAGTCAACGGGCTTTGGCCCGACCCGAGCGCCGTTCTTGGCCCCGGGGCTCCTGTTGCTCATAATGCCCCACGCTAGAGCCCGTAAAAACATACGGGTACCACGCGGGCATAAGTGGCTGTCAAGACGCGCGTACAATCAGCGGCGCGCGCAACCTGAGCAGAGGGGGCACGAGAGAGTGGTGACCAACGACGGTCCCGTGGGCTTGCCCGCGGCGAGCGGGATGGGGAAGGCCAATGTCGCACTGGGAACGGGTGCAATTGGATTCGATTCGGCAGCGATGACGGGCGGGGCCGTGCGATCCGTAGACATACCTCCATGTGCCAATCCTGGATTATACTCTCGAATGGGCATACATAAATCCGGGTGGTGGCCCCTACCACACTTCGAACAAGGTCGCGGCTGTCTGCAGTCCTTGGCTAGGTGTTCCCCCAATCAATAATAACTTAAGCCTAGCCTACGGGTCAAAAACCGTTTTCGGGCCACCCCAGATTTTTTGAACTGGTGTCAATCCCAAAGGGTGTGTCCCGGTTCGTAACACACCTCACACCGTTCATTCCGTTCGACCGTCATAATTCTGGGGGGCCGAAACGACTCGGTACCTCGCGATGACCCGGGACGAGGTTGCTGACGTGGTCCAGACGGGGTCGGAGATCGTGACGGTCCCGGTTGTGGCTCGGCGGGTAAATTCGCGGAAGCTCGGAAGCTCGGAATTTAGTTCTCTAAGAACGACACTAAGGTGTCGAAAGTAGGTTTATGTGACGCCGAGTCACCTCCGTGTAACTGTTCAAGCGTGCCCTAACGTCATTTGGCAATTTGTTTAAGACAATTTGCAACAGTAAAAATGCCCACTCGGTCACACGGATGAGGGGACAGGGACAGATAAGACCGGTATACCTACCTATCAACCTGACGTGATCCGAAGTCATGATTTGTAATTGTAATTAACTGTAAATCCGACGCGGCCCATACGACACAAATAAAACAAAAAAACGTCACAAAAAGTGGTTTGTAATGGCCTGCCGAACCACGCTTTTGATACCAAAAAACTGGGCCGTAAATTGGGTGTGAAATAAATTTTGTTTCTGTACTTACATCTATCTATGATTTTGTACCGGCACGTCTAGCGAGTCGTGGGTGAGTAAATGTAGGTACCGTGTGCTGTATGTAACTCGTTGTTGACGGGAGGATGATTTTCTCTTCACTTGGTGACGAGATCGAGCTGAAGTTCCTGTCAGCTTTCCTGTGATTCCCACTGATCAAGTGGGAAGGTACGTGGTACAAAACACCAAAAATCACTAAACCGATCGACAACTTTTCCAGCTTTTTCCAGTTGAAAAGTAATTATCGAATTCAATCAGTTTTTTGTGCAATCGAGGTGCGATTGACGTGTCGCGCACAGAGTACGCGCGATGAATCATAGCTAACCCGTCGACATGGGTGAGTCATAGATTCTTTTCCGAGCACACGGACAGCTTATTTTCATTCATTATATCTTTAGTTTAGTGTTCTGCGGTCTTAATACTTAGTGTATGAGTTAAATGCAGAAATATATGTTAGCAATCCAATATTAGGTACTAACAAAGTTTTAAACAAAAAAGTGTTAATAGTGTAAGGTCAATATTTTTTGAAAAAGGTTTTTTTTTATTATTATTATTTTCTAACCCGTTAATAAAGAAAAGTAGATGTTATAATGAAATGGACAACGGCTCAGCCTATTATCTACTAGTGAAATTATGGTGTTTGGATATTTATTAAATGTGATTTAATAACAATATTTCTATGCCTGTCCCTAATGAAGCTTGGGCATGCCTTGCTTGCTGGCTGCGAGCTCATAAAAATATAATATTTTTCTGAGTATTATTGTACTTGTATAATTGGCAAAAAACTGTGGGGAGCTGTGCACATGTGATAACAATTGTGTTGTATTCAAGATGAGCTCGGCACTAAAAGAATATACTAGCACCCGCTAGCTTTTAGATGGAATTTTGGTTTTCGTGCGGGAGGATATTGAAAATAAAAAATAATAGTAAGTCATAAAATATTGTTTTATTTTCCTTTGTAGTTTTCCTTTTATAACATTAAGGCAGTTTAAGGCACAAATACTTCCTAATTAGTGCCGCTATAGATACCACAGCCAGCCCTACACAACGCCTAGCCTAGGGGCAAATTGGGTTGTCCAAATGACTGTTTTGATTTAAGGTTCTTTTCTGTAGATATTTACACTTCTGGTGGAGCTGACAGGTGAGTTTTCTGTACGTAGTACTATTACTTATGTTGTGGTTATGGTCTAGAATGTTATTAAGCTCGCTACTGCTGCTAAACTGTAATTATCACACAAGATGAGACCTCATAGCCACCTATGCAGTATTTTGTAATCACATAAGTGGTAGGCTGATGTAGACACATAGAGATTAGTATATTATCTGTGCTAAGACTCCATTCCCTATAGTTCCCTTTTACTTTTTCTGTCTCTTGAGTACGTAAGAGAGGTTCAGTGAAGTAAAAGTAGAAGGGTTTAAGTATAACACAGAGAGAGAGAGACAGAGAGAGAGAGTACTGCCGTCGCATCTGTGATGCAGCGTCATTAAATAGCTTGACAGTTTAATAATTGGTTCATGCAATGGCGGGCCATACTTTCTCGTTTTGTCTTTCTCCAGTGACCTAGGGTAAGCTTCTCTTCAGAAGTTTTGGTAAACATACAAATAATTGATCTATCACCCAATAAGAAACGCAGTGAAATGAAATGAAATGATTGTACACAAAAATAGGTAACACTGATTTGTTACGTCTTTGTATTTCTGAAAATCCTATTCTAGTATTAAAAGGGACTCCTGAATAAGTAGGTTCAGGTACGAGTTTTCCGCAACGCTATAAACACTAAACTAATTCTTATAGGTAGGTAGTTATTTTCATGTTAGTGTTTTTAAGATAAGCCAGTTTGCGGATATACCTATTTTTTGTATAGTGACATTTGTGTGATCACAGATTATGCAGAACAATGTAAATCCATAAGTGCGTACTAAAAATACAACCGGGTCATTTTTATCATCGAACGCTGACTATATCTTTTCTTTTTTTTTATGGAAATGCTCTCTCTTCCTTATCTATATAATATTTTCGTGATTATAAAAAATAGGGGTCGAAAAAAATTCATGGCAATAAAATTGCTATATTATGTGCTCATTTTATGTGCTTTTCAATAATAAATTATATGTTGTTTCTGTCGGAGATACAAAACCGTTTTTGAACATCCCCTTTAGACTTTTAGATTTGAGTTTTATTGTTTTTAAGTTAAGTTTTATTGCAAAGCGAACGCGAACTTAGTTGCATAACTGTTTTTCAATATTTATTTAAGTTCAAATCGGTTTTGCTTCGGATGCGGTAAAAAGGAAAAACGATGAATTTTCGATCTTGTAATTATTAGTGGTTGCGATTTATAATGTTTCACCGGTACCAGTACAAGTACTAGTACCAGTACCCAGCCCATCTTCAATCAATCGTCTAAATTATAACATGTTAAATTTAAAATCAAACATAATAACATAAATCTTTTCTCACAAAAGAAAAGAAATAAGATGGAGTAGACGGCAATGCGGGAATCTCACGTTCGGCGTTTGACTCAGGGCACACCTCGAGCTCAGGCATTAGCTGTTAAAACTGCAATCCATTCGAATTTACATTTTTACAGAGACTACGTTTTATTTCTAAAGTTATGAATATGTATACTTAATGTTTTACATGATCTGTTTAGTGATTTACAATATTTTGTTATATTTGTTGGAAATGGCGCATTATTAGACAAGTAGTGTGTTGTGTAGAGTAGTGCAGAGTAACTTAGCTAAGTTTATTTTAGTCCACCGGATGATTAAAATAGAAAATGTGTAACTGAATTTCAATTAAATGAAACGTTATGTCAAAATTGTAGGTGATTGCCGTTACAGTTAGTTTTTCTTGTTATTCTGATTATATCTTGTAATGTTGTAAATGTTAGTACGTAGGTATGTAGATAGCGTCAGGCAAGAACAAAATGCTGACATAAGATATATCATAAATGAGAATTTTATACTTAAGAGTTACGTATTATATAAATGTGTTATATAAATATTTTTCTTGTTATTCTGAATAATTTCAAAGGATATATTCAAGGTGAATATATATGTAATTTTTCTTTTTATATAAGAGGGAGTACTGTAGTGTTGTAAATTTTAGCACGTAGGTATGTAGATCAGGAAATGAAATAATAAGCAATATAAAAAGGCCTGACTACTGCATCACAGACAGATATAGGCACGTAGTGAGAAAATCGCATGTAATATTAGCTATTTCAGATTAAGTTAATTTATTATTTAGTTGCTTCTCAGATGCTTAACTACTTTTTATGCTTAAATACTGGCAACTTCTAATTAAAACAAGCTGTAACTATGTAAGTTACCCATAAGTTCCTATTGTAATATACTAAAATATAAAACAATATTAGTTGTTCAGAAATTATTATTTACTTCAACCCGCTGCTGGAAACGACTGTCCGTACAATATTATACACATAAATAATAAATAAATAAATTCCTGTGTTCAGTCCTGAGTCCTGAGTGTGTAAGTGTGTGTGTGTATGTGTGTGAGAGAGTGAGTATGTATGTATGTAGCTTTTTTTTGCCCCTCGATATCGCAAGAACTAATGGACCAAATTGCTCTCGTAAACATATCAATCGATAAACCACGCCATGAATTATATCTTAAAGGAGTGTAAGTAAAATTGGTCTAGCAGTTTGTTTTTTATCGCTTAAAATTTTTTAAGGACGCAATAATACAGGAGGACATTGATCGAGTTTACTCATGGTGTATCACAAATATAATGTCCTTAAATGCAGCTAAATGTCATTCATCACATAATTTTCACAAAAAAGAGAAATACCATAAATATTTCTTTAAATATTAATGGAAAAATCATTTCTGAGGTATCAGAAGTAAAAGATTTAGGAATAATTGTGGATAAAAAATTAAAATTCAACGCACACATAGATACTATTCTTAATAGATCCGCAAGGATGCTTAGCTTCCTTAAGCGAAATACCAAGAAATTCAAAAATCCCCAATCTAAAATTGTTTTTTTTAGTTCATTGGTCAGAAGCATATTAGAATACGGCTGTATCATTTGGAACCCTTGCTTTACCATTCGTATAGATCGCCTAGAAAGAATAAACAAATCTTTTACTCGTCATCTTGCTATTTTGACCAGTGGTGTCAATAGTCGTTGCAGCTACAAAGAAAGGCTAACACGTTTTAATTTAGTTAAGCTCAACGACAGCAGAAAGATTCTCGAGATAACAGTCAATATTTTCAAAATAAATAACGTTTTAGTGTACCTAAGATCAACCCGCGTCTCAGATCAAAGAAACTTTTTTTGTTGCCTTCGGCAAAAACAAATCTCGGTCGACATTCTTGCATTGCACATGACCTTGCATTTCTGTATTGACGGAATGGGAGCCATTTCAGGCAATAACGAAAAGAAAACATATGGTCATACTTTCGCAGATTGAAAATGTACCGGATATCACAACACTTCACTTTTACCGTACGTTCCTTGAAGCATCGGGTCAGGAACTCTGACTCGCAACTGGCCCCCCGAAACTGTTACTGCTGACTGGATGACTGAGGTTGATTTATACAGAATTCTCTGCATTTTCTTGTCTCCTTCTCGTTGATAGTCTTTCTCTTAACGTTCTTAACGAGAAATTTTCAACATGTCTCCTTAGAGTATCATTATGCCATTTTTTTATCTATTTGAACCCGCAGAATAAAATTACAGCTACAATTGTTAGGTAAATAAACATAAGTAACATATTATTTTTCTGTAAGTACTCTGTGAAGTTTTCTGAATTGGAGCCCGCAGCATTTTGCGCGATTATGACTTTCTTTTCCTTACTTGCTGATTTCCCCATTTTTATTTAGTCTTTCATAGCACTTGATTTTAACTAAGTCTACTTATAAGTTCTATAATTTATTTACACTTGTTATTCTTAAATAGTTCAATTTGAACACTGCGTAGCTATGGTTATACAAATTAAAAAAAAGTTCGATTACTACAATAAAACCATAAAACAAACCGTGTGGAGAAAGACTTTTTTGTTTTATTGTAGTATTAGAACTTTTTTTTAATTTGTAGATTATGATTATGATGTAAAAATTTAAAGAAATATTGTCATATTTTGCAAATAATAAATGCTTGACTCACGATGAAATAAGTATAATTGATATTCTCTCAAATAGAATTCTTGGCAATTTTAATAAGATTGTTTTTTACTGTACTGTGGAAAATAAGGTTTTAATAGACAAGATGGGCACTTTTGATTTAAAAACAGCGTTAACGTTGCTGCCTATTATGACAGATGAGAAGTATAATATAAAACAATTAATTGATGGTATAGACTGCTATAATTCTACTTTAAAAGTAGCTGCGTGCAAGCAAATTTTAATTCAATTTATTTTAAAAAGTAGGTTGTCCCAAAGCGCTTAACTTAAATTAAATATAGAGTATTAAAATATTAGTGAACTCTTAAAGGATATGAAATGTTTGCTATTACCAAAAAGTCAGAAACTGCTATTTAGAGTCAGTTACAAAATATAAAGCAAAATAATTTGTCAATTTCGGATTTTGGAAAAGAAGTTTTAGACCTTTTTGTAAATTTAACTATATTGCAAGCAGGGGGCAATTCTGAAAATTATAAAGTTTTGAAACCGCTTAGTGAAAAAACTGCAATCAAAAAGTTTGCAGATGGGTTACGAAACCGACGGTTAAGTACTATTATAGCTGCTAGAAATTTTGACAATCTGAAGGACGCAGTCCAAGCGGCTGTGGATGAAGAGTCATCCAACGTGTCACATGAGCAAACATTAGTTGCACAAAAAAATAAAAAGCAACATAAAAATTACTACAACAAACCTAACTTTAGTAAATTTCAAAATAACTTCCCTAATCAAGTTTTCCGTCAGCCACTAATGAACTACCAAAATAGACCTCAAACTTACAGATATACGCCAAAAACTTACTATTCGCAGAAAAAACAACTCATACGTTTTACTAATAATAAAAATTTCATTACCAAAATTACCCTAAACCAAAATTTAATAATTTAAATCCAGGTCAACAGAGATTTCAAAGACCAAAAAATAATACATTTTCGGCGCAAACGCACTTTACCACTCAAGGAGAACAGGATTCAAAAATTTTTCGTCCCTAAAGCAACACTTCTAACTTGCGATAGTTCAGCTCAATATATTCATTTTTATATAGGTAACAAAAACTGTAAGTTTTTATGGGACAGTGGTGCCTCAGTTTGCTTAATTTCTTTTTTTTTTTTTTTTTTATACCACTAAGGTTTTTTTTTTTTTTTTTTTTTTTTTTTTTATACCACTAAGGTGGCAAACAAGCTTACGGCCCGCCTGATGGTAAGCGGTCACCGTAGCCTATGGACGCTTGCAACACCAGGGGTATCACTTGCGCGTTGCCGACCCTTCAGAAATCTAATAACTTCTTTCTTGAAGAACTCCATACTGTAGTCCTTGCAGAAAACCTTGGCAGGGAGCTCATTCCACAACTTAAGCGTTCGCGGGAGGAAGTTTCTCTGAAACCGCACTGTACGCGACCATTTAGGTTCTAAAGTGTGAGAATGAATTCCCTGCCGATGGCGAGCGGTGCGATGGTAGAAAGTAGCCGTGGGCATCATTTCGAACAATTCCTCAGAACACAACCCATTGTACAAGCGGTAGAACACACACAGTGAGGCAAAGTCTCTCCTCAGACTTAAGGGCTCGATACCGCAAGTGAGTTTGGGATCGTCGACAATTCTCACAGCCCGTCGTTGAACCGAGTCAAAAGGGTCAAGCTGGTATCCGGGTGCACCTGCCCAGAGATAGCAGCAGTACTCCATATGGAGCCGAACTTGCGACTTGTAAAGTAACAACCTTTGCCCCGACGTGAAGTACTGCTTCGCTCTGTTGAGTACACCAAGTTTTTTGGACGCCAGCTTTACCTTATCTTGTAAATGATCTCGGAACTGAACATCGCTGGAGATGTCGACACCAAGGATCCCAATGCTCTTGGAGATGGAGAGGGGAGTGTTCTGGAATTGTGGGACCACAGTGAATGGAGTTTTCTTAGCGGTGAACGCGCACACTTGTGTCTTTGTAGGGTTGAATCGGACCAAGTTTACCCGTCCCCAGTCAGAGACCTGGGACAGTGTGGTCTCGATTTGAGACACAAGTTCTCCGCGGTTTTCCTCCACAAGGGAACGAGGGATGTTTGCACGACCCGTGTAAAAAGTGTCTCCAGTACTGTCATCTGCATAGCAATGTATGTTGTTGATGTCCTACATGCCAATGCCTCCCCCTGACTCTCAATGGCTAGTGCCTATCGGTGTGTGAGATACACTAGAAGGTCACCAGTCGAGCGTCCGTGGCGAAAGCCATATTGACGGTCACTGACCAGATCGTGTACTTCTAGGTATCTTAGAAGCTGTGTGTTGATCACACGCTCCATCACCTTAGAGAGGAGAAAGGTAATAGCGATATGCCTGTAATTCGATGGATCTGATCTATCGCCCTTTTTGGGCACCGGGTGCACATTCGCAGTCTTCCATGAAGACGGAAATTGCCTAGTGTGGTAGGAAACCGCAAAGAGGCGCGTGAGTACAGGACATAACTCAAGGGGCACACTGCTTAAGCACCACTGCTGGTATACCGTCTGGCCCACTCGACTTATGAACGTCTAGAGAAAGCAACGCCCGCCTGACCTCCCGCTGCGTTATGGAGATTTCCGGCATGGTCTTACCGCACCACGGTATAGTAGGTGGTACAGCGCCTTCATGTTCCAGTTCGAGGCAAAGAGACTGCCTAGTAGATCGGCATTCTCTTTAGCACTATGGGCCAAGTCATCGGTCTTTCGCAGTGGTGGCAACGACGACTGGCAAAAGTTCCCTTCGGCAGCTTTGGCAAGCGACCAGAAAGCACGACTCCCAGAAGGATAGCTTGCAAGTCGCCCACCTATTTTGCCGATGAATTGGAATTTTGCTCTGGCAGTTGCTTTCTTCCTGAACCTCGAGGCAGCATTTAATTTGCGTTTTAACTCAGAAATATTCGGATCCTTATTATAACGAGCCGTGGTCCAAGCCTCATATGCATTTTGCTTAAGAATTTTAGCTTTTCTGCAAGACCTATTAAACCACGGTCGTTTTTTGACGCCGGCAGCTACTCGCGGGTTAGGAATATAGCATTCCATACCAGCAAGGATTGTCTCAGTGACTGCGGCTGCGCAGACGTCAGGATCTTCTGAGCAGATCTGCCTCCACGGGTACGATGCGTTAAATTTTCGCAATCCATCCCAGTCTGCCGACTTATAGTGCCTCACACGACGCCAATTAGTTGGCCTGGAAGGATCGGGTTGTGTGCATGACACTTGAGTCCGAACGAGACAGTGGTCCGAGGAGCCAAGAGGCGCATCCACTGAGACGGAGTATCCGTCCGGACGAGTAGTCAGCAGAAGGCCCAGTAAGGAGCTAGTATTTTCCTCTATATCTGGTATTCTCGTTGGAGAAAGTACCAGCTGAGAGAAACCATAGGTCAGAGCAAATTCATGAGCAGATATCCCAGCATAGTTAGTGGTTCGAGAACTGAGCCACTCGCGATGGTGGGCGTTAAAGTCTCCCAAAATAACTGGTTCTGCTTTGGGATATTGCTCTAGAATTTTGTCAGTCGTCAAACTTCTGTCACAATCCTGTAATCTCATCATAAATGGAATTGGTGGGAAATCCTCAGCTTCCAGTCTCACAAATACTTTGCTAACAGCGCATAACGGCAGTCAGTTTCCATGTGAGTTTTATGTACTTGACGGTTTACCATGTAACGCAGATGGTATCATTGTTTTAAATTCTTACAAGAATATATCTTATACATTAATGTACTAAGGAGCTTTATAATATTACATAATGGCTATGAGAAGTGCAAGTTATTACTGTAAAGCGACAAACAAAGTAAGCGTACAGCGAATCAGATTACAGTTCCAGCGAGAAGTGAGTCGGTGCATTTTTGCAGGTAGGTATTATCATATAAACTATGATTGTTTAGTCTCAGGCTTAGAATTACGAGAAGGTATTGTTATTGCTAACTCTACAGGACGACCGAGAAATGGTAAAATACCTATTCGCATACTGAACACGACTGAACATGAAGTCACATTAAATGAGTTCCGTCCTTACTTACAACGATTAAGCGATTATAAAATTTGTTCTTTTGATAGGAGTTCTGTAAATGCTGATAGAGTAAAAAATCTTAGCTAGCTCATTACATTTAAACCATTTGTCCGACGAAGAAAGAACGTCTATAGAAAAATCTATGTGCAAAATTTTCAGATATTTTTCATATTAAAGGGGATAAGTTATGTACAACCGATTTATACGAGCAAAGTATTAATATTAAGTCAGACGCAGAACAAGTTTTCGTAAAACAATATAGATTACCGCACGCTCATAAAGATGAAATAAATAGGCAAATAGATAATATGTATTAAGAAGGAATCATAGAACCAGCCAACAGTCAGAGGTCAAGACCAATACTATTAGTTCCGAAAAAGATTTAATTCCAATGGTCTGAAAAAATTTAGATTAGTTATCGATTACCGAAAAATAAACGAACGCATTCAGGATGACAAATTTCCGCTTCCTGACATTACGGAAATATTAGATTCGCTATCGGGTGCTATATATTTTACTCATTTAGACCTTTTTACTGGCTACTACCAATGCAAATTAAATGAAAACAGCAGGGACTACACCGCTTTTTCTTCAGGTAAATGGAAAATGAAACGGCTCCCCATGGGCTTAAAAATTTCACAAAATTCGTTTTCTAGAATGATAACAATGGCTTTATCGGGTTTAACGTATGAAAAATGTTTTGTTTTCGGAAATAACTTAACTACTTCGGAAGTAACTATCCCACGATAGAAAAAGAATTAGTAGCCATTGTAGGGGGCATTAAACATTTTCGACCCTATCTCTATGGGCGCAAATTCAAAATTTACACGGATCATAAACCATTAGTATACTTATTTGGAATTAAAGATCCGTCAAGTAGGCTTATGAAATTTCGCTTGCCTCTGGAAGAGTATGATTTTACGGTTGAATATCTAAGGGGTGCTGAGAACGTGGCTGCAGACTCGTTGTCACGCCTAAAAATTACATGTAAGGACTTGAAAGAGATGTCAGAGTGTTCTGTGAATGTTATGACGCGTGCACAGAAAAGAAAGTTAGAAGATCAGTGTGACAGGGCTCCGACGGATGTTGTGGTTCCTACAGGGTTATGGCCAAAATTCGTAGAAACTCATAACAAACCGAAGGAATCCGTTGAAATGACATTTATGAATGAAAGAGATTTACGGAAATTTAAATAAAATTGAGAAAGAAAATCAACTATTTAGTTTTGTGCCAACGAAGCACACTTTATATATAAATCTAGCTTCTCGATTACAATTCTCGCCAGCCGAATTTGTAAGAGAACTAGAAGAGTTTTGTAAGAAGATTAAAGTTGACGAATTATACGTATTAAGAGATAAAAATAATAAAGAGTTTATCTAAAAATTAGTAGAAGAAATAAAAGATAAAAAATGGTTGCAAATGAAAATTAGTATACCGCGATTATGTATATTAAATGACGTCATAAAAATTTATGACGACGATGATAGAAAAGTAATATTAAATGATTTTCGTATTCTGCCAACAAGCGGTCACGCAGGAATAAAGCGTATGTATAATAACATTAAAAAATATTATAATTGGCCAGGTCTAGAAAAAGACGTTAATCTGTGCAGTAGTTATAAATAAATAAAACTATGTAATACTTCATCGTCTTTTATACCTGACAAAAAATAATTGCAGTCTGTAAGTGTCTTAAGTTTTTTTTTTACTGAACTTATATGTATGTGATTTATTCTTAATGTTTAAGTAGGTACCTACGTATAATTAGAAAGCGCTTGTAAGAAAAATTGTATAGTAAATAAGTTATTAGTATATAAAATCAACTTCGTTTCCTAATATACCTAATCTTGATACTTATTATGTGTTCAACAATGACTTTATCCTTTTAATCGTAATACAGCGCAAGTCTCTCATATCATGAATATTGGTGTATGTATAATATTGGTGTATGTATACTATTGGTGTATGTATAAAATTGTATAAATTCTCGTCGCTCTAGCGATAAGAGCGCGAGGCCGGCGGGGTCTGGAATGCCTCACGTGCATAAATATGTACCTAAGTCGTACCAATGTGTTCTGAACCTGTAAATCATTATTCATTTTGTTCATATGTTTGAAAATATTTATAAACATCGAACGTGGACTACTCACTGTGAAAGTTAAATATAAACAACGAGCGTGGACTACTCACTGTGCAAGTTAAATATAAACAACGAGCGTGGACTACTCACTGTGCAAGTTAAAAATAAACAACGAGCTTGGACTACTCACTGTGCAAGTGAAATATTAACAACGAGCGTGGACTACTCACTGTGCAAGTAAAATATAAACAACGAGCGTGGACTACTCACTGTGCAAGTTAAATATAAACAACGAGCGTGGACTACTCACTGTGCAAGTAAATTATTTATAAACATCGAACGTGGACTACTCACTGTACAAGTTAAATATAAACAACGAGCGTGGACTACTCACTGTGCAAGTTAAAAATAAACAACGAGCTTGGACTACTCACTGTGCAAGTGAAATATTAACAACGAGCGTGGACTACTCACTGTGCAAGTAAAATATAAACAACGAGCGTGGACTACTCACTGTGCAAGTTAAATATAAACAACGAGCGTGGACTACTCACTGTGCAAGTAAAATATTTATAAACATCGAACGTGGACTACTCACTGTGCAAGTTAAATATAAACAACAAGCGTGGACTACTCACTGCGTAAGTTAAATATAAACAACGAGCGTGGACTACTCACTGTGCAAGTAAAATATAAACAACGAACGTAGACTACTCACTGTGCAAGTAAAGTAGTGAAAACTTAGAAAACTAAGAAATAGGCAATAAGAATAAAATTATGGTCTGATATGTTCACTATTAAATATATTCCATTTGTTCATAAGTACCTACGTAACAGCTGATTGAAATCACATTACTATACACATCATTTATTTTAAGATATAAATACATACACCTGTTACACATATATTTATGTATACACATACATTTACATATATATTATATATACACTACACATCTAACTCCCACATATTTTTTTATTTAATATATCATAATTAATTTTTATATAATATATCATAATAAATGGTTTATTATTATTTTATTATATGCAAGCCTTAAAATCACCCTATGAAGCTTTAGCTAAAGGACGAAGTCATAAAAATACTAGTTGTAAAAAAAACCACTACAAGATATTCTATCGACAGGTTTATCGTTTTATATGCTATAAATCAATTTACATTTTGTAATTTTGTATCAATAGTAGGTGAAGTAGTTGTAGCAACGGTGACAGCAAATATATTGTGGCACAAAGATATATATTTTTTCTCTTAAACATACCGTATACTTCAAATGAATGCGCTTTGTGAGTAGATGATTGGTGATTCCGTCGTTTCGCTAAAGCTTGTTATGGGAGTGACAATTTTGTGTCAGGAGGTCACACTGAGAACCCTGGCCATTTCATATAACCAAATTTGATTTTTTTTATAAAAATATTTATGAAATAATAAACTAAACTATGTTAAAAGTAGGCTTTCATTTCTACAGCCATTTCCACGACGCGCCGAACCAGTTACATATTTGAATTAACCTCTATGAAGTAGAATAATAAATGGAATATTTTGTAATATATTGTTAAAGGTTTTAACTACAATAATATCAAAATTCTCATACAAATTTTTGTCCCTTATTTTGTCGTCTAGGGAATAATTTTTCAAAAACGGTGAAACACTTCAATCTAAATTTTTAACCTAAAGGCCAAATACCAAATTTTATGCATTTAGCTTTGAAAATGACGGATTTCCATACAAATTCAAATTCAAATTCAATATAATTTATTCAGTTTAGGCTACAATAATTGAGCACTTATGAATGTCACTACGCCATCGGTTCGTAAGTCTACAGGGCGGGTGACCTTGTACTGAGAAGAACCGGCAAGAAACTCAGCAAGGGCATTTTTTTTCTCCCTTTCTCTTACAGCGTTCAATTAAAATATTGGAAAATGCCTTCCCTATCATAAAAGAACACTTTCCATTACAAACATAAAAAAAATATGAAATATAAAGCACAAGCACAACATAAAAAGTATCTAATATAAAAAAAAGACAGTTTATATATTCATTACTAAGAAATGATCAATGTCTTACAGTATTAATAAACAAAACAAAAAAGTAAGACTAAATACTAAGAATACAAAGAAGTTTGCAGGAGCAGACCAGCCTCCACAGGCGGCACCCGTTCACGAGTATGACACATAAATCAGCTATCGCTTCGCTCAACCATGTTTTAGGGAACGTAACGACCCGACACACACGCCACCACCGCAGAGACACTTTGAGAGAGCATGACACACTCAAGCAACTCCAATAAAACTTCGATTGTACTAGTTACAATGTGTGTAGTAAAGTAACAAAATATAAGAGGAGAAGATTGGAAGGTTCGTAATGCTTTACTACCGAGAAGCAAATTAACTCACTAGTTAATCTTTTATACATCATATAAAAATACAATATAGCCTTACACTAGGTAATAACATAATAAACAATGTTTTAATAAAACAAAAAAAAAAATTCAAATGCCCCAATACAAATCAATTAAGTTCTAATTTTTCCAAGCATTTTTGTCATTTATGTATTCATCAACTTTGTAATAGCTTTTTTTAATTAAACCATCTTTGACATATATTTGAAATTCATTTAAGGGTATATTAACCACATGTTCTGGAATTTTATTGTAGAAAAATGTACTTTGTATTGCGAAAGAGCTATGTACCTTCTGAAGACGACATTTTGGAACTACCAATTTATCCTTATTCCTTGTATTAACACTGTGGAGGTCACTATTTTTAGCAAATAAGTGTCAATTTTGGCGTACATACATTATACAAGCGAAGATATATTGGCAAGGAACAGTTAAAATATCAATTTCCCTAAATAGTTCCCTAAGAGAAATTCGAGGTCCTAATTTATAAATTGACTATACTGCTCTCTTTTGCAAAATAAAGACTGTATTAATATCAGCTGCCTTACCCCAAAGCAAAATGCCATAAGACATGACGGAATGGAAATAGCTAAAGTAGACCAAGCGAGCAGTGTCAACATCTGTAAGCTGCCTAACTTTCCTAACTGCATAGGCAGCTGAACTGAGTTTTCCTGCAAGAACTGAAATGTGAGGGTTCCACTGCAGCCTATTGTCTAATGTAATACCTAGAAACACTGTTGAGTCTAATAGTTCTATTTCTTCTCCGTTTAGGGATAATTTTGTACTTATGTTTCTGACATTTGGCATCATAAATTTTCGCATTAAGAAGTAAATTATTTGCCGTAAACCACTGAAGAACCTGAGAAAGCGCACTACTTACGTCGTCAAAATTAGTTTTATTTATGTCAACTTTAAACAAAAGAGATGTGTCATCAGTAAATAGTACAATCTTGCACAGCTTCTCCACAAAAAAAGGCAAGTCATTTATGTAAATTAAAAATAGAAAAAGACCTAAAATAGAAACTTGAGGAACTCCTAATTTTACTTCAGAGCCATTGGATTTTACTTCATTGATTTGAACCTTCTGCATTCTACTACTCAAATATGAGCGGATAAGCTCAAGACACAAACATCCAACTCCCATTTTATCATCTTATAAGAATTATTCTAAATTATCGCATATATTATAAGAAAAACGTCAGTGCAAAATTTTTGAAATTTTTGAGACAAGTTGTGAAAAGAAATATTCTAAAATTTAAATATGAAGCTTCAATAATTGTACAGCCTATTCAAAAACTATTCAAAAACAGTAAAATGAAATGGTTTGTCAATCAAAGAACTAAAATATTCATTTATATGAAATATACCAAAGTTACCTTAACTCCGCTACTTATCACCAAAGAAACAAATTCTTAGAAGTCGATAAAGTTCGATGTAAATTACTAGAAGATACAATTATACCAAAACATTTTTTTGATTTTTTGTTCGCCTATTACCAAGACCACCACACATACACGATTACTAGTATTTGGTGATAAAGGCAATACTGTTAACATGAGTAAATATAGACACTTTAGGCAAATCAGAGTAGGACGCAGATAATTGGTATGCTTTGTTGCTCTCGCTTTGCTTCCTTTCAAACATATACCGGCTGGTCACCACTACATTATACAAAAAATTAGATGATAGTGAAGAAATTTAAATCTATTTATATTTTTGTAGACGAAAGCCACTGGGCCACGAGCTCCTCTTGCATACATAACAAGTTATTTTTAAATGCTTAAGTTTTAATTTTCTTTTATCACTGGGCTGTTCTGGAAGCCTTGCAGCGATGCCAAGTCGATTGGCGATATATCGAGATACTGAGATGTCAGTATGATGCCGCTACAATGACCGTACAAGTACAGGACCGGCAGACAAAGCCTTTCCAGTTGCGTAGAGGAGTACGACAGGGAGACATAATATCTCCGAAACTGTTTAGCAGCGCACTGGAGAATGTCTTTATACGGGTCTCTAGGGGTATTCTTTCCCACTCTTATATCAGCGCCACTTTCAGTTCATAGATTGTTTCATGAGCTGCATATCAGGTTTAAACCCTTTACTTAAGCTTGCCCTACAAATGCTTGTTAGGGTTAAGTATTGTGGTAATTAGGAATTTGACCGTTCCTCGCCTGGTGTAGCATCAAGCATTATCTTGCATCCGTATGAAATCTTCACCAATGAAATCTAGCATAAGGAACAACGTGATCTAGCAGAGTATTTGAGATGTAGAGATCTGCAGTTAAACGTCCACCTCGACCACTACCAGGCAAAAAAACAAGCTCACTTTTCCATTTCTTTGAAATGCTGGACCTCATCATACAACATTCATTAACTAGCGACTCTTCTTCATACCCACTATCCTGGGTAAGGAGTTAAATCCTGTTAGATGTCAAGGCCAATTGAATGTTGGTTTCGGACAAAAGTCCGATGCAATTAATGATTCGGAGGCTTGTTTGCGACATAATGTTGAAATGTAGCTCAAAGCGACACAATAAAGCACTTAAAACACAGTTGCTACTTAAAATAATAATTAGCCTCTTATTGACTTATTGTACTCCTTTCTTATTGTCCTTTCGCAGTTACAGATGGAATTAAAACACAGATTTAAAATATTTGTAGCCCATTATTATTATTATTTAAGATACTATGTGTGTAACCAGTGCACTATTTAAAATATTTGTCCAGTCTATTTTTAAAAGAGTTCACTGAGGTGGGACTAATGACACTTTGTGGTCACTTTTTCCAGTCTTTCACTGCATGGTTTGGCAAAATGTGTCTGTGTGGATTACCTAATGTTGATAACCCTTGAAGTTTGAGTGAGTGTCTTTACAAATGTTTACTTTTGTTTCTCATATATATACGAGTATGTCAGTACCGGCACATTGTAACATACATATAATTGTAATATATACAGGGTGGCCGGGGAGTTGACGTTCAAACGTAAAATTAAGATACTTTATGATGAGGAGTATCCGAATGACCCCCCGATGATGAAATGTATGTTCTACAATTTTTCGTAGTTTTCGCGATAGAATTTTTTTAAAGTTTTTTTTTGTAATTTTCACCTAACATCAGTTTTCGATTTTTTTCTAGTTCTGTTGAACATTTCTGGTTTAGTTTCTTTGTGATAACTAATAAGCATAGTCTAACCTAACCCCCTAAAAAATATGGTTTATCTAGGAATTGCAGAACTTACTTAGAATTTATTCGAAAGTTCAAAATTAAGATTTGAGCTCAGTACTCACAAATTTTCAAAGTATAAAAAAATAAATAAATGGGGAGATTTTGGGTTCAAAGTAATTTCAAAAACTTTAAAACAAGACATTAAACTTTAAAAAAAGGCCAAATAAAAATAGGGTTATCAGGGGTTTATTTTCTGTAACTGACCTTCAAAGTAAATTAAAGCATTTTTTAAGGAAAAAAAATAATTATTTTATTTTATTTAAATCTTTAACTTTCTTAGCGTTATGATGGATTTGAGTAAAACACAATTAAACTTAAATTCTAAATTCTTTGAATTTGTAGATGCATGCATTTAATCAGAAAAACCCAATAGATATGATTTCATTGTTGTGTTTTTTACCATGAAAAAATGCTCGGGTAAAAAAAATTTGCTATCTCACTCTCTCTAGTTTGTGTCGGTGGGTTAGAGTAGTACAGTAACATTAGAAACAGGTTAAAGTGAGATAACTGCTACCAGCGTTGACGCTAACTATGAGTACATCTCCGTGCCGCCGCGCGCCGTACTTCAGTCGTACTCACATTGAGTTTACTGCTACTCATCTCGTTCTGCCGTTTTTTGACTACTATCTTGCCTATTGATACCGCCGCTGCTTACTTGTTTGACCTCTGCTTGTTACTGGATTTAGTTGTGTCTATCGATTTGGACTGTAGTTACTTGGAAGTGTTAGTGATGCCTTACACTCTGAGTGAATATGCAGAAATGCATTATTTCTACGGTGTTGCTAAAGGCAACGGACGTGAAGCAGCAAGAATCTACAGAGAACACCTTGAACGCCGAGGTGGACCACAACCTAATCATTACCCTGACTATCGTGTGTTCGTTAATACTCACAATACGTTAATGGCAGGCCGCATTCCTAGCCAACGTGGTGGTGAAGGCATTTTGAGAGTTGATCCGGTACGCAGGGAAATTTTTCTACAAGAAGTGCAACTTAATAGAAGAACAAGTACGAGAGCAATGGCTCGTAATCTTGACATAATATTTTGCGTAAGGAATCTTTTCACGCCTATCACATTCAAAAAGTACAAGCGTTGCAGCCTGCAGATTATGAATTGAGAGTCGAGTTTTGTAGAACTATGTTGCAAAAAGAGGAAGAAGACCCCGGATATTTTAATAAAATCTTGTGGACGGATGAGTCAAGATTTGAGCGAACGGGGGTTTTCAATATCCACAATTATCATATTTGGGCCGTTGAAAATCCACATGCCGCCAGATCTTCATCATTTCAACATCGTTTCAGCGTGAACATGTGGTTTGGCGTCTTGAATGGCGAATTAATAGGCCCATTTGAACTGTCATCCAGATTAGACGGCGAGACGTAGAAAAGTTTTTTAGAAGATGATTTTCCAATATTACTGAAAGATGTAAACCTTGAATTGAGAAGGACAATGGAGTTTCAGGACGACGGCGCACCATGTCATTACGCGGTGTAAGTGCGTCGCCATTTAAACCAGACGTACCACAGCAGGTGGATCGGACGATGAGGGCCAAGTGCCTGGCCACCACGCTTGCCTGACCTCAACCCCATAGATTTGTTTATCTGGGGCTACTTTAAAGAAATAACGTACGCCAGAGAAGCTTCAAGTGAAGAAGAGCTTAGAAGAAAAATTCGCGAAGCCGAAACCGCTGTGAGAAATAACCGCGAAGCTTTTAGGGAGTTAAGACATAATTTTTTGCGCAGTTGTAGATTGTGCATTTCTGTGGGAGGGCGAAATTCTGAAAATTTACTTTAAATAAATTTATCTTATTAACAATTAACTGTGTTTTACTCAAATCCATCATAACGCAAAGAAATTCAAAGATTTAAATCAAATAAAATAATTATTTTTTTTCTTAAAAAATGCCTTTATTTACTTTGAAGGTCAGTTACAGAAAATAAACCCCTGATAACCCTATTTTTATTTGGCCTTGTTTTAAAGTTTAATGTCTTGTTTTAAAGTTTTTGAAATTACTTTGAACCCAAAATCTCCCCATTTAATTTTTTTTTTATACTTTTAAAATTTGTGAGTACTGAGCTCAAATCTTAATTTTGAACTTTCGAATAAATTCTAAGTAAGTTCTGCAATTCCTAGATAAACCATATTTTTTAGGCGGTTAGGTTAGACTATGCTTATTAGTTATCACAAAAAAACTGAACTAGGAATGTTCATGTTCAACAGAACTAGAAAAAAATCGAAAACTGATGTTAGGTGAAAATTACGAAAAAAATCATTAAAAAAATTCTATCTCGAAAACTACGAAAAATCGTAGAACATACATGGGGGTGATTCGGATCATAAAGTATCTAAATTTTACGTTTGAACGTCAACTTCCCGGCCACCCTGTATATAATTGTAATATATATATATAATTGTTATATACATATAATTGAGTATTTAAGTCCGGTTTTGTTTTCCTAGCGCCCCCTTTTAGTTACTGTGACCGGCTCTGCTTTGTACTCTTTGAGGGGCTCAATATCTCCCGTAAAATATGAACTCTATATTTGGAAAGCATACTCCAACAGTGATCTTATAAACAGTGTTGTGTTAATATAAGAAAATGCTTTCCTTATATACGATGAAGTTCGTTCTCTTTGTAACAGCTATGATATGCATTTCTCATTTTAAGTTGGAGGTGATATGAAACACCTAAATCTTTCTGGCACTTAACAGCTTCGAATTGTTTGTTATTAATTGTGTATGTTCTTCTGGGCTTCTTATTTCAGATATGCAATATTGTGCATTTAGCTTCAAAATTTACCGTTTTTCGGCCATAGATAAATCAATCAAGATGACAGCCAAAATATGTGTTGCCACCTTTACATCAAATTATAGATTGCTATAATCAATTTTCTCAAATAGATTATTTAAAAAAATAAAATAAACATAACCATTCCCTTAAAATACTTTTTACTGAATAAGTATTTACCTATTATATTAAATGACTAATTAATAAGCGCGTTCTCGTTAATTTGGTCTATAAAAAAAAAATTAAATGTTACTTTTTTTATCTTAGCCGTTGGTTGTCTTCAACACAGTGGCATAAGCCCCTACATAGAGATAGGTTTAGGCCGTTGGTAATTAAGGGGTTTCGATTTCACCCCGCATCTTAATGATTTAAGCGCTAAAATATACACCGATGATTAACTTAAAACTTGTCCTTTGACAACATTACTGCCGTTCTTCTTTAGTTACGAGATGAGAAAATTGTTCCCATTTAATAACTGGCTACAAGACGGGAAATCATCATTTCCCATTTCGAAGCTGGTTACCACATTTGGTTACCAAGTGGGCCTAAAGGAGTTTTATGCATTTGAATTCAAATATTCAAATATTACGGCCCTACCAATAATGAATACAGCAAAAAAAAATAATCCAATTTGGTGCAGTCATACGAAAGTTAGGGGGTGGCCAAGAGAAACTGGTATTAATTTTTATATAGAAAATAATATAATATAGATATATAAATATACATTGTCTCGAGTTTAATGATCCCGGTAGAGAAAGGAGGTTAGGGAACGCATGTGAGTGAATTTCTACCGGTGTTTGTTAAAGGATTTAAAACTGACCTGCTTAAAATACTACTTAGTTTTTCGCAAGGCATTTCATTCGATCGGTAATCAGCCAGAGTACCAGAGTTCTGGTCAGACAAGACCAAGGTCTGGTTCATCCGTACAGAAGCTGTGTCATCGCCGAACTAGGAAAAGATGCTATACAGCAAGTCACAGATATCCTTGAACACTGAAGAATAGATTGTTATCCATATACGAGTAATCAGAAATAAGGAAGATCCAAAAATTAATAACCACTTCAAATGGCGCAAATTACAGAGCAAACCCTACAGTCAACCCCACAGGCAACCACACAGGCAACCATAAAGGCTACAGAGAACAGATACTGATAATTGCGGAAATGGCCAAACTAAATCTGAGAATATCAGAAATATAACGTAAAAGAAGACAAGCATTTCGTTAACAGCGCCAATATTGTCGAGATAATTCGCGCTCGAGACCAGAATCGAAAAACAAGCCGAGATCTTCATCAAGGAGCGGAAATGGCCAATTTTTCTATCATAAAAGGTTCGACAAAAATGCGTACAAATGCAAACAGCCATACAACTGGAAACCGAAGTGAGCGGAAAACTAGGACAAGTGCAGTCAGAAGCGAACTAATAATACTACCGGAAAAAAAACTGAACTACGATTTTTAATCGACAACGGCGCCAACTTCTTTGTTGTTGATTGGTAGGTTTTTAAAAGAAAAACCGGGCTTTTTAAAAAATACGAATACAGTTGCGTGAATAATGTATGCCTAGTTGTTAAAATGGTTCATCCCACGGTTGACTGTTAAAAAACGTCAAATGTGGAATCAAAACAAAAAAAATGTAGGCACAATAAAGCAACCGTGCAAATTATGCAACACGGGCCACTTTAGTAAAATCAATTTACTGTAAACATTGGCTAAGTCCTGCGACAGACTGCATAGTAATGTAATACTACCACACCTCACAGGCCAGCGCTAGACAGAATTTGCTGACATAAGGAATCACATAATAACTTGATGCAATTTATATGTATGTGGATGAGACATGAATAAGAATGTATTAATTAATTAAGGTGTTATTTTTGAAAATTATGTAAAAAGATTTTTTTTTTAATAATGATCTATCCGCTACTAATATGCATGAATCATCACACATTATGTCACATTATGTTTACCAAATATTATTAATAACAGTATCTTAAAAGTACTTATGTAACTGCTGTAACAATTTTGTACAATCTACCTAAACATACCAAAATGCTAAGTGCAAAGGTCTTAAAAGCTAAACTAAAAACTCTTTATTAGATGTCTTTTTTTTTCAAATTTACAAGAATTTTTTGAGTCAAGAAATTGGGAAATCCTATTTCGCGATTGAATAATGAGATGAAATGGCCTAATCTAATAACTAATATAATGTAACGTAATGAATAACTAACATCAATAGAAATAATAGAGTGTCTTCCTTGCAGCATAGTTGATAGTGCCGCCGGCTGCTGTGAAGAGGGTGTTGGTTCGATTTCCGCACTAGACAAACATTTTTATTTGTCTTGAGTCTTAGTGTATTTATGTATGATATGTTAGTATTTACAAAAAGAAAGTAAGTAAGTATTTGGATCCGTAGTCTGGTTATCATAATACAAGGTTTGCTGAGTTTGGGACCAGATGGCGCTGTGTGATATGTCCAAGAATTATTATTATTATTATAATATTGCATGTCATATTTTTTGATAACTATTGACATCTTGTCTAACATTTATATGTATAACACCTTGTAAACACAGTCAAGCAATAAATACATAATCTATTTTACTGAAAGTAAATTCAGTGACGGCGATATTAAGGGGGCGGCACGTATTTTCTTTTCTATTGACACCATCATGCCGTCGAATCCTGGAACCTCTTCATCTTACAGTCAGAGTCAAAGTCATTTTTTTTTATTTAAAATCAATAGCTTTTATACTTTTGCATCTTCAAAATCATTAAATGCTATTTTTATCTCCGTACAAAAACTCAAACAGATATAGAGCGATAGTACGTTTAGTAAGTGCACCCCTCAGTGTGCCTCACCACCGCACATCCGCTCTCCGTGGTAACTCAAACAGATACAGAGCGATAGTACGTTTAGTAAGTGCACCCCTCAGTTTGCCTCACCACCCCACATCCGCTCTCCGTGGTAACTCAAACAGATACAGAGCGATAGTACGTTTAGTAAGTGCACCCTTCAGTGTGCCTCACCACCGCACATCTGCTCTCCGTGGTAACTCAAACAGATACAGAGCGATAGTACGTTTAGTAAGTGCACCCCTCAGTATGCCTCACCACCGCACATCAGCTCTCCGTGGTAGCTTTAGGTATGCCGCTATCCACCCCGGGTTAGAAATACTGGTTTATATTTTGGTGTCTTTAAGTTTAAAACTTTATAAATAAAACGATTTTATTAAATTACCAAAAGCATTTACCTGCTGGCGCAAGGTTATTACACCATACTTAAAATATTTTTAAACCATACCATGAGGCAATAATATTGATTAAAACCAAAGTATTTTTTACGGTTAAGTAAAAGTTAAAACAAAAATAATGCTATTAAATCTTGTAAAATTATTAACGTAAACTATACATATTAATCTAAAAACTAAATAATATTGTTATGTCTATTTTATTTTATATCATAATATGAAAGTCAGTTTAACTGGGACGCAAGCTACGCCCCGCAATTGTGCTAGGCTGAAATTCAGCGCTGTGCTACTAGCTGCAGCACATGCTGAGTGCTGTAACACTAGCTGCAGGTAGTGCTACACAGCGCTCTGCATTTGCTGCAGCTAGTGCTACAGCGCTGAATTTCAGTATATAATAGTATTTTTTAGCTACATGCCAATGCCTTTGCCTGACTCTTAATGGTTACCTATCGGTGTTTAGCATACACTAGAAGGTCACCAGTCGAGCTACCGTAGCGAAAGCCAAACTAACGGTCGCTAACCAGGTCGTGTCTTTCTAGGTATCTAAGAAGCTGTGTCTTGATCACACGCTCCATCACCTTAGAGAGGAGAGAGGTAATAGTGATTGGCCTGTAATTCGACGGATCTGATATAACGCCCTTCTTGGGCACCGGGTACACATTCACTGTTTTCCATGAAGACGGGAATTGCAAAGTGTGCTAAAAAAGCACGAAGAGGCGCGTGAGTACAGGACGCACACAGGAGGTATTTCCCCAGTTCGGACTGCCGATTCAAGCGAGTGCTCACAGTGTCTTACCTCTACAAATGAATACCAAATTGGCAGAAAACTTAGTAACCATGGAGCCAACAATAGTCCAGTCCACAGTACGAATGACAGAGTTTTTATTGTCATTTCTTAGTTTGTAAATGCAACAATTTTAACGTTGTCGATCTAACAAGGTAACTTGCTGTAGTGAAAAAGTTTACTTTGTTTTCAAGATCTTAAGTTTAAAATCTAAAGTCTTGTGGATCTGACCATACAAGATAAAAAAAATAAACGGTATTATCAAGTGACTGAATATATAAATAGCACGTTTTAGATTTTATTCAATTAGCTGAACATTGCTATCTTGTTGTTTAGGAAATCGGGAAATATCTTGTTTTTTAGGAAGTCGGGAAATATCTTTTTGTTTAGGAAGTCGGGAAATAAGATGTCTATATTTATTTGTAACTAGCTTTTGCCCGCGGCTCCACCCGCCCTAAATTTGGTTATTGGCGTGGGATTCTTACAGCAACTCTTTGATTATACGAAAGAAGTTTGCTATAGCAAACTATTGCTGCAGCTATGGTTCGTTCGTGGAATTTGGTTATAGTTACTCCTGTAGAATTTTTTGAATTTTCCGGAATGAAAACCTATAAGGTACGAAGTTTCATCCTGATCCATACAGTGGTTAAAGCGTGATAGAGTAACATACATCCAAACTTTCTCATTAATGGGATAGCAGGTAATTAATGATTTTTTCCGCGAAACCACCCGCCCTAAATCGTTATCGGTGTATCGGTAATTATACTAATGACTTCTTTATTATACCTAATAAGAAATAGTTCGTTAAGGCTCGGTTATAGTTATTCTCGCTGGAACTTCTAAAGTTTAGGAAAGTGGGGTGATTAGAAAGAGACAAAAAGTAGCTTATGTAACTCTCCATCCCTTCAACTATCTCCACTTAACAAAATCACGTCAATTCGTCGCTCCGTTTAACCGTGAAAGACGGACAAAAGAACATACACACACACATACACTTTCCCATTTATAATATAAGAATGGATAGCGACAACGTTAGTTTTTGTGATTTATTAAACCTTTGTGTTATTAACATAATGTATACAAATGTACACAACTTAATTTGTTGTTGTCTTAAACTTTTGACAACTTATAATTTTCAATATCAAGTTTGTGTCGGATTACGGGTAGCTTAGGGTTCTGTGGTTGCCCATAACAATTGCGAACTCTAATGGGGCTTTTTGTTTAATACCAGTAACATATTGAGTTTACGGTTCAGCAGATAAAAACAGGCTAATTTTTAATTTGGGCGAAATTTTTATTTTTACTTCCCAAATTACTATATGATCATACATAATATAGATATAATTTATATTTTTTAAACCACATATTAATCCAGCTCATTGTGATGGGAACCCCTAGTGGGGCTGCAATTTAGTAAAAACTCTCGTTACAGTCGCACAATGCTGTGTGAAATGGAGTACAGCTACGATATTGGTAAATAGCTGACAAAGCAACTTCAAATGTCAAGCTTTGACTCTTAGAAGGAGAGGTTCCAGGATTCGACGGCACGATTGTGTCAATAGAAAAGAATATACGTGCCGCCTCCTTAATATTTCCGTCACTGATAGGATATTGAATATGGAATATAATGGAATTGTTTTACGCCCACGGCTAATTTCTACCATCAAACCGCTCACCATCGGTTGAGAATGCATTCTTACACCTAAGAACCTAAAGGGTCGGCAACGCGCAAGTGATGCCCCTGGTGCTGCAAGCGTCCATAGGCTACGGTGACCGCTTACCATCAGGCGGACCGTAGGCTTGTTTGCCACCTTAGTGGTATAAAAAAAAAATAAAAAAAAATGGAGTTTTTTAAGGATGAAGTTATTAGATTTTTGAAGGGTCGGCAACACGCTAGTTGTGGCTAATGTATTGCAAGCGTCCATAGACAGCGATGAGTGCTAACCATCAGGCGGACGGTTGCCTTGTTTGCCACCTTAGTAGTAATAAAAACCAACCTTAACCGATAGATATAGTTCTACCTAAAGCACTGGCAGAAAGTGATGACACCAATGAGGTGATGGCAATGGAAGATTTTGGCCGCTATCAGGTCCTTTCAGAGTGAGTCTGCTGGAGGTTTGGATGCTTCAACTCCACAGCACGTAAAGGATTCATTATGTAATCCAAATGGAGACTTTTGTATCAAAAACTATCAAGAGTAATACCGTTCTAAAAATAAATAAAAATTTGAATTCATCTTATTTTTTACTAAAGAAAGTCTTTGTTACTCAGATTTAGAACATAGAGTAAGATAGAGTGGTCCGCCTTGCGGTAATCTCATTGCATCCGAGTCGACGACGCGTGGCGGCCGTGGAACTGTGGGGCTGTGGGGCCGTGGGGCCGTGGGGCCGTGGGACCGTGGGGCTGGCGACTAAAACTGCATTTTGTTCCAATTTGCTTTCACGAAAAATGCACTTACATTTAAATTCCGTGCGACTGCTGAGAAAACTTAGCTTTTTTAACACTTAATATTTTATGTGACCGCTTTCTGGAACACTCGTCGCAGGAAAATGTTTGCGTGTACATTAGTTTTATAACACCGCCCATTTAGTTTTTGAAATACAGAAAAAATAATGAATCGCCGACCAGCAAAATCCAACTTTTACCAAGGTTGATAGAAACTAGGAATTTTACTTAAAAGTATCAAAAAAAAAGTTTTGCCAGCTTTGTACCAATATCGTAACTATACTCCATTTCATACAGCATTGTTTAGCATTTTACTAAGGTGCAGCCCCGCCAGGGGCTCCCATCACAATTAGCTGGATTAATATGTGGTTTAAAAAATATAAAGTATATCTATATTTTGTATGATCATATAGTAATTTGGGAAGTAAAAATAAAAATTTCGCCCACATTAAAAATTAGCCTGTTTTTATCTGCTGAACCGTAAACTCAATATGTTACTGGTATTAAACAAAAAGCCCCATTAGAGTTCGCAATTGTTATGGGCAACCACAGAACCCTAAGCTACCCGTGATCCGACACACACTTGAAATTGAAAATGATAAGTTGTCGAATTAAGTTGTCAAAAGTTTAAGACAACAACAAATTAAGTTGTGTACATTTGTATATATTTTGTTAATAACACAAAGGTTTAATAAATGACAAAAACTTACGTTGTCGCTATTACGAATAAATATAGACATCTTATTTCCCGACTGCCTAAACAACAGTATAGTATATATGTTCAGCTAATTGAATAAAATCTAAAACGTGCTATTTATATATTTAGTCACTTGATAATACCGTTTAATTTTTTTATCTTGTATGGTCAGATCCACAAGACTTTAGATTTTAAACTTAAGATCTTGAAAACAAACAAACTTTTTCACTAGAGCAAGTTACCTTGTTAGATCGACCACGTTAAAAATGTTGCATTTACAAACTAAGAAATGACAATAAAAACTCTATAATTCTTACTGTGGAGTGGACTATGGTTGGCTCCATGGTTACTAAGTTTTCTGCCAATTTGGTATTCATTTGTAGAGGTAAGACACTGTGAGCACTAGCTCGAATCGGCAGTCCGAACTGGGGAAATTCCTCCTGTGTGTGTCCTGTACTCACGCGCCTCTTCGTACTTTTTTAGCACACTTTGCAATTCCCGTCTTCATGGAAAACAGTGAATGTGTACCCGGTGCCCAAGAAGGGCGTTATATCAGATCCGTCGAATTACAGGCCAATTACTATTACCTCTATCCTCTCTAAGGTGATGGAGCGTGTGATCAAGACACAGCTTCTCAGATACCCAGAAAGACACGACCTGGTTAGCGACCGTTAGTTTGGCTTTCGCTACGGTAGCTCGACTGGTGACCTTCTAGTGTATGCTAAACACCGATAGGTAACCATTAAGAGTCAGGCAAAGGCATCGGCATGTAGCTTGGAACTAGCGACGGCGTTCGATCTGACCTGATTTGATAGTACTGGAGACGGTTATTACACGGGCCGTGCAAATATCACTCGATCCGTTGTGGATTAAAAGCGCTTCGTTTCGCTTATTATTTTATTCGATATAACTGTACGAATTTTCACCGAGCCCGCCACAGACCCGACGTCATTGTGTTTTGCACGCTGAGCGCTTTCTTTCGAGAAGGACTGCCAATGTGCAACCAGTGGCCCATAAAATAGATTAGATACATCGAATTGCAGGGCAATTACCTTCTCTTCTTCTTTCTACTTTGATTAAGAGTCATGACTAAACAGCAATCTTGACAGGAAATGACCTGACTGGAGTAAAACCGTGTTGTTCACAAAGAACGCTTCAAAGTCCCTGTCTTCAGGGTTCTGACAAGCTACACTTCTGACGGGAAAGGCCGACACAAGCTGTTGGATCTTAGGAACGAAAATGCATCACCGGCTGTGCTGGTTCCTTAACGATGTGCCCCAGGTCAGTTAGGACCGAAACGAATCCACCTGGCTGAAGCAACTTATTATTTTAATTTCAGACTTTAAGAACACATTTAAATTTAGTTTCAATCATATCCTTCACACTCTTCTGTTTTTTATACTTTTCGAACACAAGAAAATTATGTTTAATTTTCTGATGAATTATATTTGTAAATTTTTCATTTAGAACTAGTTAATTTTCTTTTAGATTTCTAAGTCTTTATTCAAAATGTGCGTAAATCGCGAAGTCCTGCACGAGGATAAACAGGAGAACTGCATTAACAGAATCTGAAAGCACTATAGTTTAGCCATCGCGAACTAAATCAGTGTTTTATATTAACCCTTAACTGGTATCGTAAATTTGACATACGTAACTGGTATCGTGGGAGCCGTGCGGCCCCCATAGTATGTTTGCTTCTAGCAAGTAAGTTTTAACTATGTAATTGAATAAATGTTCAGAAATAATAATTGATAGGTTTTGGTCAAAATTGTGACCCGGATTTCAAAAAATAATATTTCATAACTTTGACGATTCAAAACTGATTGTAAAATCCTTATTTGAATAAAATATTTTGACTTTGACTTTGACTAAGGCTCACAAATACTAATATGAAACTTTGTTCAGTCTAGACAATTATCACATAGTGTTTTTGTGCTACTTTGGACTTTTCACAATTCATTTGTGAACAATTATTGCACTTAGAAGCAAATTTCCCATTTATTTTTTCTATCACATAAGTGACAGCGTCCCCTTTTCAAGGCGTGTTGGCTTGGAAAAACTTACGTAACTGGTATCGTGGGGGCCGCGCGGATATACAGCGCCGAACGTCCGGCACCCGCCACGAATAGCGACGTCATGAGAATACTTAAAATGGGAGCTGCTCACGATGCTTAGTTTATTAGAAAACCAAGAAAACGTCATGTGTGGGGGCCGCGTGGCACATACACTTTCCCATTTATAATATAAGAATGGATAGCGACAACGTTAGTTTTTGTGATTTATTAAACCTTTGTGTTATTAACATAATGTATACAAATGTACACAACTTAATTTGTTGTTGTCTTAAACTTTTGACAACTTATAATTTTCAATATCAAGTTTGTGTCGGATTACGGGTAGCTTAGGGTTCTGTGGTTTCCCATAACAATTGCGAACTCTAATGGGGCTTTTTGTTTAATACCAGTAACATATTGAGTTTACGGTTCAGCAGATAAAAACAGGCTAATTTTTAATTTGGGCGAAATTTTTATTTTTACTTCCCAAATTACTATATGATCATACATAATATAGATATAATTTATATTTTTTAAACCACATATTAATCCAGCTCATTGTGATGGGAACCCCTAGTGGGGCTGCAATTTAGTAAAAACTCTCGTTACAGTCGCACAATGCTGTGTGAAATGGAGTACAGCTACGATATTGGTAAATAGCTGACAAAGCAACTTCAAATGTCAAGCTTTGACTCTTAGAAGGAGAGGTTCCAGGATTCGACGGCACGATTGTGTCAATAGAAAAGAATATACGTGCCGCCTCCTTAATATTTCCATCACTGATAGGATATTGAATATGGAATATAATGGAATTGTTTTACGCCCACGGCTAATTTCTACCATCAAACCGCTCACCATCGGTTGAGAATGCATTCTTACACCTAAGAACCTAAAGGGTCGGCAACGCGCAAGTGATGCCCCTGGTGCTGCAAGCGTCCATAGGCTACGGTGACCGCTTACCATCAGGCGGACCGTAGGCTTGTTTGCCACCTTAGTGGTATAAAAAATAAATAAAAAAAAATGGAGTTTTTTAAGGATGAAGTTATTAGATTTTTGAAGGGTCGGCAACACGCTAGTTGTGGCTAATGTATTGCAAGCGTCCATAGACAGCGATGAGTGCTAACCATCAGGCGGACGGTTGCCTTGTTTGCCACCTTAGTAGTAATAAAAACCAACCTTAACCGATAGATATAGTTAGCTACCTAAAGCACTGGCAGAAAGTGATGACACCAATGAGGTGATGGCAATGGAAGATTTTGGCCGCTATCAGGTCCTTTCAGAGTGAGTCTGCTGGAGGTTTGGATGCTTCAACTCCACAGCACGTAAAGGATTCATTATGTAATCCAAATGGAGACTTTTGTATCAAAAACTATCAAGAGTAATACCGTTCTAAAAATAAATAAAAATTTGAATTCATCTTATTTTTTACTAAAGAAAGTCTTTGTTACTCAGATTTAGAACATAGAGTAAGATAGAGTGGTCCGCCTTGCGGTAATCTCATTGCATCCGAGTCGACGACGCGCGGCGGCCGTGGAACTGTGGGGCTGTGGGGCCGTGGGGCCGTGGGGCCGTGGGACCGTGGGGCTAGCGACTAAAACTGCATTTTGTTCCAATTTGCTTTCACGAAAAATGCACTTACATTTAAATTCCGTGCGACTGCTGAGAAAACTTAGCTTTTTTAACACTTAATATTTTATGTGACCGCTTTCTGGAACACTCGTCGCAGGAAAATGTTTGCGTGTACATTAGTTTTATAACACCGCCCATTTAGTTTTTGAAATACAGAAAAAATAATGAATCGCCGACCAGCAAAATCCAACTTTTACCAAGGTTGATAGAAACTAGGAATTTTACTTAAAAGTATCAAAAAAAAAGTTTTGCCAGCTTTGTACCAATATCGTAACTATACTCCATTTCATACAGCATTGTTTAGCATTTTACTAAGGTGCAGCCCCGCCAGGGGCTCCCATCACAATTAGCTGGATTAATATGTGGTTTAAAAAATATAAAGTATATCTATATTTTGTATGATCATATAGTAATTTGGGAAGTAAAAATAAAAATTTCGCCCACATTAAAAATTAGCCTGTTTTTATCTGCTGAACCGTAAACTCAATATGTTACTGGTATTAAACAAAAAGCCCCATTAGAGTTCGCAATTGTTATGGGCAACCACAGAACCCTAAGCTACCCGTGATCCGACACACACTTGAAATTGAAAATGATAAGTTGTCGAATTAAGTTGTCAAAAGTTTAAGACAACAACAAATTAAGTTGTGTACATTTGTATATATTTTGTTAATAACACAAAGGTTTAATAAATGACAAAAACTTACGTTGTCGCTATTACGAATAAATATAGACATCTTATTTCCCGACTGCCTAAACAACAGTATAGTATATATGTTCAGCTAATTGAATAAAATCTAAAACGTGCTATTTATATATTTAGTCACTTGATAATACCGTTTAATTTTTTTATCTTGTATGGTCAGATCCACAAGACTTTAGATTTTAAACTTAAGATCTTGAAAACAAACAAACTTTTTCACTAGAGCAAGTTACCTTGTTAGATCGACCACGTTAAAAATGTTGCATTTACAAACTAAGAAATGACAATAAAAACTCTATAATTCTAACTGTGGAGTGGACTATGGTTGGCTCCATGGTTACTAAGTTTTCTGCCAATTTGGTATTCATTTGTAGAGGTAAGACACTGTGAGCACTAGCTCGAATCGGCAGTCCGAACTGGGGAAATTCCTCCTGTGTGTGTCCTGTACTCACGCGCCTCTTCGTACTTTTTTAGCACACTTTGCAATTCCCGTCTTCATGGAAAACAGTGAATGTGTACCCGGTGCCCAAGAAGGGCGTTATATCAGATCCGTCGAATTACAGGCCAATTACTATTACCTCTATCCTCTCTAAGGTGATGGAGCGTGTGATCAAGACACAGCTTCTCAGATACCCAGAAAGACACGACCTGGTTAGCGACCGTTAGTTTGGCTTTCGCTACGGTAGCTCGACTGGTGACCTTCTAGTGTATGCTAAACACCGATAGGTAACCATTAAGAGTCAGGCAAAGGCATCGGCATGTAGCTTGGAACTAGCGACGGCGTTCGATCTGACCTGATTTGATAGTACTGGAGACGGTTATTACACGGGCCGTGCAAATATCACTCGATCCGTTGTGGATTAAAAGCGCTTCGTTTCGCTTATTATTTTATTCGATATAACTGTACGAATTTTCACCGAGCCCGCCACAGACCCGACGTCATTGTGTTTTGCACGCTGAGCGCTTTCTTTCGAGAAGGACTGCCAATTTGCAACCAGTGGCCCATAAAATAGATTAGATACATCGAATTGCAGGGCAATTACCTTCTCTTCTTCTTTCTACTTTGATTAAGAGTCATGACTAAACAGCAATCTTGACAGGAAATGACCTGACTGGAGTAAAACCGTGTTGTTCACAAAGAACGCTTCAAAGTCCCTGTCTTCAGGGTTCTGACAAGCTACACTTCTGACGGGAAAGGCCGACACAAGCTGTTGGATCTTAGGAACGAAAATGCATCACCGGCTGTGCTGGTTCCTTAACGATGTGCCCCAGGTCAGTTAGGACCGAAACGAATCCACCTGGCTGAAGCAACTTATTATTTTAATTTCAGACTTTAAGAACACATTTAAATTTAGTTTCAATCATATCCTTCACACTCTTCTGTTTTTTATACTTTTCGAACACAAGAAAATTATGTTTAATTTTCTGATGAATTATATTTGTAAATTTTTCATTTAGAACTAGTTAATTTTCTTTTAGATTTCTAAGTCTTTATTCAAAATGTGCGTAAATCGCGAAGTCCTGCACGAGGATAAACAGGAGAACTGCATTAACAGAATCTGAAAGCACTATAGTTTAGCCATCGCGAACTAAATCAGTGTTTTATATTAACCCTTAACTGGTATCGTAAATTTGACATACGTAACTGGTATCGTGGGAGCCGTGCGGCCCCCATAGTATGTTTGCTTCTAGCAAGTAAGTTTTAACTATGTAATTGAATAAATGTTCAGAAATAATAATTGATAGGTTTTGGTCAAAATTGTGACCCGGATTTCAAAAAATAATATTTCATAACTTTGACGATTCAAAACTGATTGTAAAATCCTTATTTGAATAAAATATTTTGACTTTGACTTTGACTAAGGCTCACAAATACTAATATGAAACTTTGTTCAGTCTAGACAATTATCACATAGTGTTTTTGTGCTACTTTGGACTTTTCACAATTCATTTGTGAACAATTATTGCACTTAGAAGCAAATTTCCCATTTATTTTTTCTATCACATAAGTGACAGCGTCCCCTTTTCAAGGCGTGTTGGCTTGGAAAAACTTACGTAACTGGTATCGTGGGGGCCGCGCGGATATACAGCGCCGAACGTCCGGCACCCGCCACGAATAGCGACGTCATGAGAATACTTAAAATGGGAGCTGCTCACGATGCTTAGTTTATTAGAAAACCAAGAAAACGTCATGTGTGGGGGCCGCGTGGCACATACACTTTCCCATTTATAATATAAGAATGGATAGCGACAACGTTAGTTTTTGTGATTTATTAAACCTTTGTGTTATTAACATAATGTATACAAATGTACACAACTTAATTTGTTGTTGTCTTAAACTTTTGACAACTTATAATTTTCAATATCAAGTTTGTGTCGGATTACGGGTAGCTTAGGGTTCTGTGGTTTCCCATAACAATTGCGAACTCTAATGGGGCTTTTTGTTTAATACCAGTAACATATTGAGTTTACGGTTCAGCAGATAAAAACAGGCTAATTTTTAATTTGGGCGAAATTTTTATTTTTACTTCCCAAATTACTATATGATCATACATAATATAGATATAATTTATATTTTTTAAACCACATATTAATCCAGCTCATTGTGATGGGAACCCCTAGTGGGGCTGCAATTTAGTAAAAACTCTCGTTACAGTCGCACAATGCTGTGTGAAATGGAGTACAGCTACGATATTGGTAAATAGCTGACAAAGCAACTTCAAATGTCAAGCTTTGACTCTTAGAAGGAGAGGTTCCAGGATTCGACGGCACGATTGTGTCAATAGAAAAGAATATACGTGCCGCCTCCTTAATATTTCCATCACTGATAGGATATTGAATATGGAATATAATGGAATTGTTTTACGCCCACGGCTAATTTCTACCATCAAACCGCTCACCATCGGTTGAGAATGCATTCTTACACCTAAGAACCTAAAGGGTCGGCAACGCGCAAGTGATGCCCCTGGTGCTGCAAGCGTCCATAGGCTACGGTGACCGCTTACCATCAGGCGGACCGTAGGCTTGTTTGCCACCTTAGTGGTATAAAAAATAAATAAAAAAAAATGGAGTTTTTTAAGGATGAAGTTATTAGATTTTTGAAGGGTCGGCAACACGCTAGTTGTGGCTAATGTATTGCAAGCGTCCATAGACAGCGATGAGTGCTAACCATCAGGCGGACGGTTGCCTTGTTTGCCACCTTAGTAGTAATAAAAACCAACCTTAACCGATAGATATAGTTAGCTACCTAAAGCACTGGCAGAAAGTGATGACACCAATGAGGTGATGGCAATGGAAGATTTTGGCCGCTATCAGGTCCTTTCAGAGTGAGTCTGCTGGAGGTTTGGATGCTTCAACTCCACAGCACGTAAAGGATTCATTATGTAATCCAAATGGAGACTTTTGTATCAAAAACTATCAAGAGTAATACCGTTCTAAAAATAAATAAAAATTTGAATTCATCTTATTTTTTACTAAAGAAAGTCTTTGTTACTCAGATTTAGAACATAGAGTAAGATAGAGTGGTCCGCCTTGCGGTAATCTCATTGCATCCGAGTCGACGACGCGCGGCGGCCGTGGAACTGTGGGGCTGTGGGGCCGTGGGGCCGTGGGGCCGTGGGACCGTGGGGCTAGCGACTAAAACTGCATTTTGTTCCAATTTGCTTTCACGAAAAATGCACTTACATTTAAATTCCGTGCGACTGCTGAGAAAACTTAGCTTTTTTAACACTTAATATTTTATGTGACCGCTTTCTGGAACACTCGTCGCAGGAAAATGTTTGCGTGTACATTAGTTTTATAACACCGCCCATTTAGTTTTTGAAATACAGAAAAAATAATGAATCGCCGACCAGCAAAATCCAACTTTTACCAAGGTTGATAGAAACTAGGAATTTTACTTAAAAGTATCAAAAAAAAAGTTTTGCCAGCTTTGTACCAATATCGTAACTATACTCCATTTCATACAGCATTGTTTAGCATTTTACTAAGGTGCAGCCCCGCCAGGGGCTCCCATCACAATTAGCTGGATTAATATGTGGTTTAAAAAATATAAAGTATATCTATATTTTGTATGATCATATAGTAATTTGGGAAGTAAAAATAAAAATTTCGCCCACATTAAAAATTAGCCTGTTTTTATCTGCTGAACCGTAAACTCAATATGTTACTGGTATTAAACAAAAAGCCCCATTAGAGTTCGCAATTGTTATGGGCAACCACAGAACCCTAAGCTACCCGTGATCCGACACACACTTGAAATTGAAAATGATAAGTTGTCGAATTAAGTTGTCAAAAGTTTAAGACAACAACAAATTAAGTTGTGTACATTTGTATATATTTTGTTAATAACACAAAGGTTTAATAAATGACAAAAACTTACGTTGTCGCTATTACGAATAAATATAGACATCTTATTTCCCGACTGCCTAAACAACAGTATAGTATATATGTTCAGCTAATTGAATAAAATCTAAAACGTGCTATTTATATATTTAGTCACTTGATAATACCGTTTAATTTTTTTATCTTGTATGGTCAGATCCACAAGACTTTAGATTTTAAACTTAAGATCTTGAAAACAAACAAACTTTTTCACTAGAGTTACCACGTTAAAAATGTTGCATTTACAAACTAAGAAATGACAATAAAAACTCTATAATTCTTACTGTGGAGTGGACTATGGTTGGCTCCATGGTTACTAAGTTTTCTGCCAATTTGGTATTCATTTGTAGAGGTAAGACACTGTGAGCACTAGCTCGAATCGGCAGTCCGAACTGGAGAAATTCCTCCTGTGTGTGTCCTGTACTCACGCGCCTCTTCGTACTTTTTTAGCACACTTTGCAATTCCCGTCTTCATGGAAAACAGTGAATGTGTACCCGGTGCCCAAGAAGGGCGTTATATCAGATCCGTCGAATTACAGGCCAATTACTATTACCTCTATCCTCTCTAAGGTGATGGAGCGTGTGATCAAGACACAGCTTCTCAGATACCCAGAAAGACACGACCTGGTTAGCGACCGTTAGTTTGGCTTTCGCTACGGTAGCTCGACTGGTGACCTTCTAGTGTATGCTAAACACCGATAGGTAACCATTAAGAGTCAGGCAAAGGCATCGGCATGTAGCTTGGAACTAGCGACGGCGTTCGATCTGACCTGATTTGATAGTACTGGAGACGGTTATTACACGGGCCGTGCAAATATCACTCGATCCGTTGTGGATTAAAAGCGCTTCGTTTCGCTTATTATTTTATTCGATATAACTGTACGAATTTTCACCGAGCCCGCCACAGACCCGACGTCATTGTGTTTTGCACGCTGAGCGCTTTCTTTCGAGAAGGACTGCCAATGTGCAACCAGTGGCCCATAAAATAGATTAGATACATCGAATTGCAGGGCAATTACCTTCTCTTCTTCTTTCTACTTTGATTAAGAGTCATGACTAAACAGCAATCTTGACAGGAAATGACCTGACTGGAGTAAAACCGTGTTGTTCACAAAGAACGCTTCAAAGTCCCTGTCTTCAGGGTTCTGACAAGCTACACTTCTGACGGGAAAGGCCGACACAAGCTGTTGGATCTTAGGAACGAAAATGCATCACCGGCTGTGCTGGTTCCTTAACGATGTGCCCCAGGTCAGTTAGGACCGAAACGAATCCACCTGGCTGAAGCAACTTATTATTTTAATTTCAGACTTTAAGAACACATTTAAATTTAGTTTCAATCATATCCTTCACACTCTTCTGTTTTTTATACTTTTCGAACACAAGAAAATTATGTTTAATTTTCTGATGAATTATATTTGTAAATTTTTCATTTAGAACTAGTTAATTTTCTTTTAGATTTCTAAGTCTTTATTCAAAATGTGCGTAAATCGCGAAGTCCTGCACGAGGATAAACAGGAGAACTGCATTAACAGAATCTGAAAGCACTATAGTTTAGCCATCGCGAACTAAATCAGTGTTTTATATTAACCCTTAACTGGTATCGTAAATTTGACATACGTAACTGGTATCGTGGGAGCCGTGCGGCCCCCATAGTATGTTTGCTTCTAGCAAGTAAGTTTTAACTATGTAATTGAATAAATGTTCAGAAATAATAATTGATAGGTTTTGGTCAAAATTGTGACCCGGATTTCAAAAAATAATATTTCATAACTATGACGATTCAAAACTGATTGTAAAATCCTTATTTGAATAAAATATTTTGACTTTGACTTTGACTAAGGCTCACAAATACTAATATGAAACTTTGTTCAGTCTAGACAATTATCACATAGTGTTTTTGTGCTACTTTGGACTTTTCACAATTCATTTGTGAACAATTATTGCACTTAGAAGCAAATTTCCCATTTATTTTTTCTATCACATAAGTGACAGCGTCCCCTTTTCAAGGCGTGTTGGCTTGGAAAAACTTACGTAACTGGTATCGTGGGGGCCGCGCGGATATACAGCGCCGAACGTCCGGCACCCGCCACGAATAGCGACGTCATGAGAATACTTAAAATGGGAGCTGCTCACGATGCTTAGTTTATTAGAAAACCAAGAAAACGTCATGGGTGGGGGCCGCGTGGCCCCCATGATACCAGTTAAGGGTTAAACATAAATGAGGAAACTAAATATTTTAAATATGTAAGATTTAATATTTGAAGCATATTAAAATTAAGTATAAAAATAAATAAATATAAAGCGTCTTAAGTTAAAAGAGAAAACTGATAGGAGACGAACTTCACAGACGAAATATTACCAAATAAATTTAGTTTATTTCGTTGAGGTCGTTACGTTGCAGTGCAGAGCCCGATAATTTGGGCGCCCCTCCCTGCTCGTCGTCTCGGTTTACGTCCCTTTGTGCCGGAGTCTGCGGCCTTTGTCTCGGCCGTTTTAGTAATTTTACGACCTTTTCGGTGGCGATACAGCATTTTCATGGCCATTTGCAGCACGCCTCAAATTACCGGACTTTATTAGATCAGCTAAATTTTCTGATTGCAGCGGGAGGGTTAGTGTTTGTCGTAAATTTTACAGCCTTTTATTTTATGGTTTTGTCGACAAAATGAAGACCTTACAGACGTAGCAGTGTTTTAAATTTTAATAGCATACCCATTTTAACATTTTTGTTTACCTGAGGAAGGAAGCCAGCAAATCTTCCATTCCAAGAAAATAGTTATGCAGTATAGAAAAATAGACTGAACAAGTGTTTTTATATATATATATGATTAATTGCTTATCTGTTATGTTACGGAGTTGTTTGAAAAGCCAAATGAGTTTTCTAGCTCTAATTGCAGTTGCTTCAATGTGAGGGTACCAAGAAAGATTTTGGTCTATGATTACTGCTAAGAATTTTGTTGTATCAACTTTTCTTATTTTAATAATGTCGCACGCATTGTTTTCGGTATTTTCACATTGGAAAGCAGTCTGACTAAAGTCATTGCTTGGCTGCATGGAGTTTGTAACGTGGCCCGCTGAGCGACCACGACCGGAGCGCGTGATCATCACCCGAAGCGCATGCACAAGGCGCACGCACACACGCGCAACTGTAACTTCATCGTCCCACTCCTGCGCCCCACTCCGCCAAGCCATCGCCGTAGAATATAAAACGGCCCGTCAACACGTCTCACGTCCCACCTTCCGAATCCACCTCCTCCTGGTAAACAATCTCTCCAACCACGACTGACTTTGGGTTGGCTTGGAGGGATACCAACCCCTGATCAACCCTTATCCCGATAGGAATCTCTCCCCAGCAACCACGGCTTACTTCGGGTTGGCTTGGAGGGATATCTACCCCCAGTCAACCTTTATCCCGAGAGGCATCTTTCCCCAGCAACCACGACTGACTTCGAGTTGGTTTGGAGGGATACCAACCCCCGAGCAACCCTTATCCCGACAGGCATCTCTCCCCAGCAACCACAAATGACTTCGGGTTAGCTTGAAGGGATACCAACCCCTACTTCGAGAAGACACCCCCTAAACCCCCTACTTCCCTCTACTCCCCCTTTCTCGCGAGTAGGCGCGTCAAAATTAGGACCGCGATAAAAACGAAAGTCAAAGGTGTCCCGTAGGATAAGATTAGACCTAAGAATCATTGTTATTTAAGAGTTAATGAATAATAAAACCGATAAAACTATATTGCTAAGAAAACCATACGTTTCAATTTACTTTCCCCGTAGGAAATACCACCGAGCGAACATAAAATAAAACAACCCTCTGCACCCTCAGTGTAAGGGTTGAATGTGACAATAATGCTTATAGCCTAGCCGGGCTCCTGAAAGCACTACATCACAAGTTATTTATGGAAATGGTGAAATAGTTTGTTTTTATTTTGTATTCAGTGTCAGCAAGTTTAGTTGAAGCCAGTTTATAACTTGTTGCAATCCAGTTTCGGCTTTATCAGTTTCGGCTTTATTGAATGTTTCCTGCCAGTTGTAACTGTGAAAAAGTAATGCTGTGTCATCCACATAGGAAAAGACTTGTCCATTATTTAGTCGCAGTTGAGTCTGGTCGTTAATATATATAAGAAACAGGGTAGGCCTAAGAACACTACCCTGTGGTACACCGTATTCAGTGATCTTGTCGTCGGTACTATAGTTGTCAATGTCAATTTTAACTCATTGGGTCCAATCATTGAGATAATCAATAAGTAAGTGTAAGAAGGAACCTCTTATCCCATATTTTTCTAATTTGCGAATTAAAATGGGGACTGAGACGGTATCAAAAGTCTAGAAAAATGCACAAAGCTTTGTTTTTATTGTCTAAATTAGCTTAGGCTTATTGTAAGGTCCAGAATAGCACCTTCTGTACTAAATCCATTACGAAAACCATACTGAGAGTCAGACAGTTGGTTCTGTTTATTTAAATATTTAACCAATCTTATGGTATAATATGTATAATTATGGTATTGATCTACGGATCATCATTAGTAGTTATCTGGTTTGCTAAAGTTTTCCCTATATTAAGAAAGTGTCTGTTTATGAACTCAGCAGACTCTTTACGGTTCTTTTTGATTTGTTAACATGTTGTGTAAGTGAGGCATTTGTAAAAAATTCCAAGTCATAAGAATTCATGTGAATATTATTTATTGAAATATCAATGTTGTGTAACCACCAATCAAAGTCAGGCTTTAAATTGTTCTCATAAGATCATATTCTTATTGTTATCATCATTGCTAATTAAATTTAGATATTTCTCTCTTTCAATTTTTTTTGTATAGAATCAACCATACTTAATACCTGGATAGGCTGATGAAAGTAATCCTAAAAGATGGGAAAATGATCTTATTTTGCATAGCTTACACATCATGAAATGATTAATTTATTTCTATTTTTTTCTCTTTTTTCTTTTGGAAGTTCAATAGTCATAGTTAAGAAATTAAGAATAAAGCCTAAATATTGACATCTATTAGATAAGATTAACCACTTTTGTCATAATTGATAGTTAAAAAATTTAAAAATTTGGATTAAATCCAGCTTCTGTATAGGAGTCTGCAATCAACAGAATGTCATTAAGATATGTTATACATGTTAAACTTTAGATCGTAAACATTCCATGACAGGTTTCATCAATTTTGTATAAAAAATTGGAGTTGTGCTCAAGCCAGACGGTAAAACATTGAACTGATATAATTTATTCTGCCATTTAAACATTAAAAACCGTTTTGACGATTTATGTACGCGTACCGAAAAATAATCATCCTTTAAATCTATTGTAATCATGAAACAGATAGAGAACATTAACTTGATAGCAGTTCTTATATCATCGAATTTAAAATGACAGGTCTGTATAAACTTGTTGAATTTTTTTAGGTTAAGTATAAAACTGTATTCACCGTTCTGGTTAGGAAATAAAAAAATTGGAAATATAAACTGGTTTTCGCAAGCTTTGCATTCTTCTATCGCCTTTATAATCAATTGTTTTCGTATGGAATTATGAGTTGACAGGTGCCTGAGGTAGATGGCGTTAAGGTATTTTCCGATTAAGTTTAAAGAATTTGTTTTCATAGATTTCTTTTCTGGTTGTTTAGAGAACCTTATATCTAAACCGGTCTTGTTTATAGCCTTTCCAGCTTTTAAAGCTTCGGCGAGGTTGTCGCCGAAAAAAAGTTTGTTTTCTTTTTTGGTGGAAGAACAATATCTTTAGTTTCTTTATTTAAAGCAAATTGTATGGACGATCTTCTGGTTCGGCTATAGTTGTGGTGAAAATCACACAACAGTCTGGTGGCGTCACTAACATTTTTAGTGATGGATTGACTTATCTTTTCTTTAATCGTTTTATTTAAAGCAATAGCAAGGTAGGTCGGAGCCTGTCCAAGTTGGTTTTGCAGGGCTTGTATAGCTTTTTGGACAGAGTCTGACATAGCTGCTTATATTTCAGCATTTAGTATAGGTGCCTCAAGAAATCGATAATTCTCTGGTATTGTATTCTTTTTTAATAATTCTAGTTTGTTATCTTTTTCTAACCCTTCAGTTGTAATGTGATGCCATCTGGATCGTAAAAACTGGGCCAACGTAGGTCTTAAGAAAATTGTGGACTTACCCAAATTTCGGCGATATTTTTTTCACGGTTTGAGTAATTTGTGGTGTATTGTCTGTTTTTGTATGTTTGTGCTTCTCTGTGTAATTGGTTTTCCACTGATTTATCGAAATTATATTTAATATTGATATAATTAAAAACAATATGCAGCCGCGACCTTGCGCACAGATTATATGACGACGACTAGTGCACAGAGTATGCAAAGAACGAACCTACGCCGCATTGCTACGCCGGACCGACCGCATAATCTTTACCAAACAAACCCCCGCCCCAGCGTCTGGATGAGGATTAACCGAGCCAGAGCCTTCAATCTACTGGCAATCGCGAAAGAGTCGTGACGGCACGCTTCAGCACTGAATCCTCTACCATGACCTCTGCGACCCGCGGGATACCGTCCGAACCGAGGAATAATTGCACGATGCGACCTAAACGCCATTGCAAGGGCGATAAATTTGAGTCCTTTAAGAGGACAAGGTCTCCGACGCGCGGAGGGTTAGTTTTATCCGTCCACCGAACCCATTGCTGTAACAAATGTAAATATTCCGAAGACCACCGACGGTGAAACAATTGCGTAATTTGTTGTAGCAACTGAAAGCGCGATAGCCTATTAACTGATATATCGATGAAGGGGTATTCAGGCAAGAAGGTTAATGGACTACCGATCAAGAAATAGCCTGGGGTTAGCGCTTCCAGGTCATTAGGATCCGACGAGATCGGACAAAGCAGTCGTAAGTTCAATACGACTTCGACGTTGCAAAATACCGTTTGTAATTCCTTAAACGTAAGGACCGTTTGACCAATCACACAGCGGAGGTGAGTATTGGCGACCTTGACAGCTGCTTCGTAAATACCGCCCCACGAAGGATAGCCGGGAGGATCAAAAATCCAAGTCACGCCCCGTTTAGACAACTCCAAATCAATATACGTGTGATTGTCCGACAAAAACTGAAGGACTTCCTTCAGATAGCGATCTGCACCCTTGAAATTTGTGCAGCAGTCCGAGCGAATTAAATGAGGGAGACCACGCCGACTGACAAACCGCGACAGGCATGCGACAAAGGCCTCCGTAGACAAGGCTGAAACGAGCTCCAGATGCACAGCCTTGGAAGACAAACAGACGAAGACGCATAAATAGGCCTTAACCTGTCTGGCATTGCGAACACTTGACGTCTTCACCAAAAACGGACCTGCGAAATCCAACCCAACCTTAGCGAAAGGTCGAGCGGGCCGGACACGATCGGACGGCAAGTCACCCATTTGTGGCTGAGTCAAGGTTCCCTTCAACCTATAACTAGGGATACATTTAAAAATGACACTCCGAGCTGCTCGCCTGGCGGACAAAATCCAAAATTCTCGCGGCAGACAAGCCAGCAATGCGTTGAGACCGGCATGACAGTTCCTAACATGGCGGTACCTGATCAGCAAATCAACAAAATGACCGTTCTTGGGCAACAAGAGAGGATGCTGAGCCCCATAGGGCAATTCTGAGTTACGAAGCCTACCCACTCGCAAAAACTTTGACTCGTCTAGGAACAAATTAAGACGAGCAAGACTTCCCCGCAATTTCCCGTTCTCTGAACGGAGAAGACCAATCTCCTTCCCAAACGACTGGACCTGTTCCAGTCGAACACAGGTGAGGAGAGCATCCTGACGCTCTTCAGGAGACAAGACTGAAGACGTCCTTGGCTGTGACCTGTTCCTTAAGTAACCTCTTAATCCAACCAGTTACACCAACAAGCTTGTTGAGAGAACTGAACCGATTTAGTAAGAAGTTCGGTGACGTGTCCACAGTTTGCTTAACAGCAAAGACCTTTAACCCCGGCTGATGGTCAACAAACTCCACAATTGTGTGAGGCCAAGTGTCTTCAGGTGAGGCCAGCCAGTCAGGACCCTACCAGAGCGGGTGATTAATAACTTGCGAGGCAATCAGGCCCCGTGATGCGCAATCTGAAGGATTCAAGGACCCTGGCACGACGCCAATCCAAAGACACCGCAGAAGACTGGGTTTGGGAGACACGATTGGCTACGAAGGTCTCTAGGGCATGAAGGGACGCCTTAAGCCAAGGTAAAACGATTTGGCTGTCTGTCCATGCTGTAACGGAGTCAAATTGGACCCATTGACCAAAAGTGGAGAAGACATGGTTGATAAGTCGAGTCAACAATGTAGCTCCAGACAACTCCAGCTTGGGGATTGTCAATTTGGTCCGCAAAGGTGCAACCTTACTCTTTGCGACCACTAGACTGACGCGAACATGACCATTGCTGTCAACGGTGCGGAGATAAACGACAGCCGCATAACCGGATTCCGAAGCATCAGAGAAGCCGTGAAGACTGGCCCGATAACGACCTGGGGGTAAGATCGACCGTGGCACGGAGACATGTTGAAGGTCTGAAAGTGTCTCATAAAGACGTAGCCAATAAGACGAGAAGTCTCCGGTCAACGGGGTATCCCAGTCGAGACCAGAAATCCAGAGCTCCTGTAGGAAACATTTGGCCCAAAAGACTACAGGAGCCACCCAACCATTAGGATCAAAGACACGCGCTACTGTGGACAGAACCAGTCTTTTAGACCACCTCTTCAATGTGTCTGACGGTTCAACCGAGTAGGTGAAGATATCCTGAACTGGCCGATACTGAACTCCGAGGACCGCGATGGAGTCAGGATTCTCAGGATTCTGGAAGAGATGGGGCTCCTGCTGATGTTCTGACGGTAAGTCTTCCAAGACGGCAGGTGAATTGGAAATCCATTTCCTCAATTCATAACCACCTGCATGTAACAAGCCGATTAGCTCATCCCTCAGGACTAACGCCTCCTCTACAGACAAAGCACCCGTACAAATATCGTCTACGTAAGCGTCAGAAGGGAAGACAGCAGCTGCGCGCGGGAAATTCAGACGCTCGCGATCAGCCAAATGTAGCAACGAGCGAATTTTAGGTATTGGTGTTCAGCTCATAAACAACCAATGAAGAGGCCGGATCCTCTCTCCACAAAATGAGCTGAAACCGCCTATCTTCTCTTAATGTCAGCCACAAACACAACCTGATGGCGACGAAAACCAGTCAAGATGTCCGAGATGTCAACCTGAAGCTTAGGTCCCGACATCAGGCAGTCGTTCAAGGATACACCCGAAGATGTAGGCGCCGACCCATCGAACACCACCCATATCTTAAAATTTTTAAAGACGGCGTGATGTGGAACAAAATAATGTTCGTTGCCTTCCAACTCGAACTGCAAAACCGACATGTGACCGAGAGATTCGTATTCACGCATAAAATCCACGTATTTTGTGCGGAATTCTTTATCACGACGCATCCGGCGCTCCATGGATAATAACCTTTATTTTCCAGGAGTCACCCAGGCGCGGACGAGGGGATAAGAAAGGCAGTCGAGTAAAAAACCGGCCAGAATTTAGACGACCCGTATTGGCGAGAAAATATGACTCGCACTCGTCATCGACTGGTCGAGTCCGTGATGCCGGGGGGAGCTCTTCAATTTCCCAATAATGCTGAAAGGAGTTAGCGAGCGCGAGTCCCACTTGCACCGACGAATCCGTGGATGCCTCAGCGGCAAGAGAATGTGCTGGGCCCATTATAACAGATCCGAGATCAGTCGGAACAGCGACCAACCCACCTGGCTGGAGTAACATAGCCTTGTCCAATCCAAGCAACCCAAGGACATCAGCGCCAAGCAGAAGTTCCACAGGACCAGGTAGGTGGAACCTTTCATCGGCCAACTGCAGACCGGACGAGAGATCCAGCACGTGATACCGCATACTAGGATGGAGCAAGGAGGAAAAGGAAAACGAGACTGTACCCACAACGTTGTCCACCCGTAGACCTCCTACTCCAGAAATCCCATGACTCCGCGAACTAACCCGCAAGCGGAGACGCTTCACCAGCCACAGCAACATGAGACACCCCTGAGCGCCTGAGTCCAAAATGGCGCGCACAACTACACCAGGTCTACGCGGTGAGTGGACTAGAACCTGCGCGGTGGGCAAAACAGTTGTGACAGGTGGTGAAGAGACTGGTGAAGCGGCTGCCACGAGTCAACGGGCGTTGGCCCGACCCGAGCGCCGAACTTGGCCCCGGGGCTCCTGTGGCTCATAATGCCCCACGCTTGAGCCCGTATAAGCAAACGGGTCACACGCGGGCATAAGTGGCTGCCGAGACACGCGTGCCATCGACGGCGTGCGATAACCACTCGATCCCGCCCTCAACTCGCGAGTAACGCGAGGACGCTCCGCGATAGGGAGGGGCAGATGCCCAAAATCTGCGTAATGTGCCCGTTCCGCAATACCTACCTGAGCGGAAGGGGCACGTGAGGGTTGTGACTGACGACCATCCCGTGGGCTCGCCCGCGGTGAGCGGGGAGGAGAAGGTCGATGTCGCACTGGGGACGGGGCGATTGGGTTCGATTCGGCGGTGACGAACCCCCGCCCGTGCGAGCCGTAGACACACCTCTATGTGCCATCCGAGGACCATCCTCTCGCAAACTATCGTAAATCAACTTTTCGAATATTGAAAGGTCTGGGTGGCCAAGAAATTGAAAGTACCTTTAGAAGTTAGCCTACTTATTGCATATACAGGCTGTATTAACTATCGACCTTCCATAAATTTACTGATTCCGGTGATGTCCAGATCTACGTTGATGACGCATTGATTTTCAGTGAGTCGGTTGACCGAGGACTTACTTTTATACAAGAGGTACTTGCGGTATTGGTAAAATGTTCCTTCCTGACGCAGGGAATAGGATACTTAGGCTGCAGTATCAGTCGAGGTCAGGTACGGTCGAGCTATAATAAAGTCAAAATGTAATGCAGGTACTACAACTCATGGGCATAGCCAGCTATTTTAGACGCTACATACCTGGCTCTGCACAAAAGAAGGCATGTATTGTCGGTTAAACAAAACAAAGGCGTTATGTTTTCTTAGGGGCTGAATTCACCTGTAGTGAACCTGTCCTTGCCATTTATGATCCATCTCTACCAGTCGAAGTACATAGTGACGCGAGTTCGATTGGATTGGATACAGAACAGTTCTAATGCACGATTAATTTGTTTTTGACATGAATTCCATGGTTTTTGTAAGAAAAAAAGGCACAGTCAACCGGCATCAGTCAGCTGGAACTTGGCATGCAGGGACCGTACAGGGTCGCGCGTGCCGTGCCTGGTGGAGGGTGCGAGCCGACGGCTGCTGGCTATGCCACAGCACGGGTACCTGCTTACGGCTGCTGGCTCTGCCACGGCACGTGAACCTGTTTACAGCTGCTGGCTCTGTCACGGCAAGTGAACTTGCTGAGCGGCTCGTATGACTGCGCAATACATGGGGTTGTAGCAAGGAGAGTGGTGCCTTGAGGCGTGTGCTGCATTTTTCGATTATGAGTATGATAGACTGTAGCTGTTTAGCTAGTCAGTTGCACACAAAGCGTTGACGTAGCGTCAAGTCGCTGTTAGTGGTGAAGTGTTGTCACCCATTTCCAACGAATGCGTTGATATTGTGTTCCAAGTCGCTCCGAAAGTTGAGAGTGCGCTATCAAGTTGTTGGAGCGTTGGCACTATATCAAGGCGCATTGTCGTTGATGGTCAATCGTCTCAACATTTGTGAAGTCGCTATCGCTAGTCAGGACCATGATAGGGTAACTGTATCCTGTAGCAAATGGCTTGCTAGTGGGGAACATTGTGATAGTAGTCATAACCACAGGACTGTGGTCAGAACTACACACAGATTCAGAGACAGAAACAAACAGATCGAAACGGAGCCTGCTCGACCGCCGACCTGCCTGCTGAAAATGAGTCTCCAGAACCTCCAGTGCCTGTCGAAGTCGGCTTATCGATGTCCCTACTAGACTAGAACATCTGCTACTCCACCTTATCAAGGATCGAGGACGATCCACCATCAGGAGAGGCCGTATAAGCGGAATCCCCCGCAAATGAATCATAGTACTGAGTAAAAACTATATAAGGCACCCGACTCGAGCTGCTCGCACACTTTGTTTGCGGCACTCGGACGGTTCGGTCGAACGACTCGGCACACGTAAGCCATTTCTAATTTTTTATTTCAATGTGATTTGAATTACTTGTTGTTTGATTGATTATTTTCCTAATTGTTGAAAGAGGCTAATTTGTAATTAAAGGAAGGTTAGGTGATTTAAATTGTTGTTCTTTATCTTAATTTACACTTCTGATGCTAAAAATATATATAAGTACAGGTATTCACTGGCTCGATGCCACACCAGTGTCAGGTAGCCATCCGCACGTCTGCACTCGACCTCTGCCGTTAACTGACTGACTGCCTACACCCGTGTGCTCAAGATAGTACTACAGCTCTATTCAGATAGACGAACACTACATCCCTTCCTTGGTACAATTTATTTATTTCAATCAACCTAATCAATGGATCATACACCTAGCTCAATCACTCTGTTCACCCACACTTGCATCATGGTCGTTCTCATCTTCTTGAACTGCCCATTTTTAAATGTAGCACTTTTAGGCCTGTTTCTTGATTCTTGACAACTGCGTCTCTAACTTCTTCATTTCTCCTTCTTTATGTAGATAAATGTAGAATGGTTGTGGATTAGTTATAATGGTAGTTGTTCCTTTATTATTTGATCATATGTCATCAGAGTGCCTTTATCGAGTCTCTTCATTATATTCACTAGGCGTCCTAATGCTTTGCCGAAGTTTGATGGTAAATCTATTGGATAGTTATTCCAGGACCAGCTGACATATTATCTATTGTCTCTATATTCCGTGGTTTCATTGAAGTTTCTCATGGCTTCCTCGTCTCTGTTTAGTCTGGGTGAGTCTGTAATCCCTTTTGATTCTAGGTCCCATAGAAATCTCAAATTTCCAACATTTAGTGGTGAATCAGGTGTGCTCAAACGACATCACAAGAGGACTGAAAACAGGTAGCACTGACATTTGCTCTATTGGTTTGCTGAATAGTTTTCCTGAAAGTATCTAATTCAGATTCAACCAAATATAGGTCTTCCTTTAAACATATTTTCTTTCTTGACATTATGGAGTAATAGTAGTCGTTTCCGATACTCTTTAGGGCTTTTGTATGTCGAATATTGTAAGATTGTTATGTTATTTTGTCTGAAGGTCCTAATCTTTAGCGACCCTTCGGGTAACGTAGCTGCGTTGGCTTCCAGAATCTCCTAGAATCAAATTCAATATAATTTATTTAGTTTAGGCTACAATAATTGAGCACTTATGAATGTCATTACGCCATCGGTTCGTAAGTCTATAGGGCGGGAGATCTTGTACTGAGAAGAACCGGCAAGAAACTCAGCAAGGGCATTTCTTTTCTCCCTTTCTCTTACAGCGTCCAATTAAAATATTGGAAAATGTCCTCCCTATCATAAAAGGACACTTTCCATTACAAACATAAAAAAACATGAAATATAAAGCACAAGCACAACATAAAAAAGTATCTAATATAAACAAAAGACAGTTTATGTATTCATCACTAAGAAATAATCAATGTTTTACAGTATTAATAAACAAAACAAAAAATTAAGACTAAATACTAAGAATACAAAGAAGTTTGCAAAAGCAGACCAGCCTCCACAGGCGGCACCCGTTCACGAGTATGACACATGAATCAGCTATCGCTTCGCTCAACCATGTTTTAGGGAACGTAACGACCCGACACACACGCCACCACCGCAGAGACACTTTGAGAGAGCATGATACACTCAAGCAACTCCAATAAAACTTCGATTGTACTAGTTACAATGTGTGTAGTAAAGGAACAAAATATAAGAGGAGAAGATTGGAAGGTTCGTAATGCTTTTCTACCGAGAAGCACCGGCAATAAACTCACTAGTTAATCTTTTATACATCATATAAAAACACTAGGTAGTAACATAATATACAATGTTTTAATTTAAAAAAATATTTCAAATGCCCCAATACAAATCCATCAAGTTCTAAACTTTCCAAGCATTTTTATCATTTATGTATTCATCAACTTTGTAATAGCTTTTTTTGATTAAACTATTTTTGACATATATTTTAAATTTATTTGAGGGTAAATTAACCACATGTTCTGGAATTTTATTGTAGAAAAATATACTTTGTATTGCGAAAGAGCTATGTACCTTCTGAAGACGACATTTTGGAACTACCAATTTATCCTTATTCCTTGTATTAAAACTGTGGAGGTCACTTATCATGACCCTTGATCTTTGCTACTGCAGTTTGCGGTGCAGTGAAGTTCCTTCCGCTTGCCAACATTACGTTTGTGGTTTCTTTCCGCCTTTGTGGTCCTCTTTGAAACTTCGGAGGACACGATGCTTTGTGGTGAGATTCTATAATGTTAAAGAAGTCACACCTTCTCTTTAAATTACAGTTTTGCACAATATGTCCCGCTCGGGGGCTACTGTAACACCTTCCTCTTAATTTTGCCTTTCTTCATTGACCGTCTTGACCTACTCACAGTTTGTACCTGCATGGTTTCGTTGACAAAGTATACACGGCCATCTCTTCCTCTTGTCTCTACGAAAACTGCCATTGTTCTCTCTCTTATGATCAAACTTTCCCTTGCTTGATCTATTTGTTTCCGTTGAACTCCAATGGTTAGGGTCGACGATTTTTCCATTCTTTCCAATTGTATCTCCGAGTTGAGTCATGAAATTTTCTTGTCTTGAAATTTGTCTCTGCTCTGATGATATTACTCTTTTTCGTGTAGATTTTCCACTGTATTTTATGATGCCTCATTGGTGGTATCTATTTCGGTTATTCTTCGGGCATTTATCTTAGCCGAGTTAATTGTTGTCCGTTGTTCAACTGACATCGACATATCTGCACCTATTCTCATTTAAATTTCATATATGTGTTCAGTTGGGAATTCCTCCATGATGAAAAATCGCATCTGACTAGAGTTTGTTTTTTCCCCCGTGGATTGGTGAACTCTCAAGTGTCTTTCTATATTATCCAAGACTAATCGGGAATCTTCCATGTTCTCAGCTCGCTTTATCATATTAAGAGCTCTGTAATGAGCATATATAATCTCTTTTATATAAACTTTGTCTCCTTTCACTAATTTACTACCCCGCGTTCCTCTTCTCTTTTCTCCATATTCTTTGCCTTTTGCTTTTTACGCATGGTTTACGTTTAACATCTACATGTAGGCGCATACAGCCGTAACACATTCATTTATGGTTTACATTTACATGTAGGTCCATACCACCGTAACAAATTCATATATAGTTTACATTTACATGTAGGCCCATACAGCCGTAACACATATGGTTTACATTTACATGTAGGCCCATACAGCCGTAACACATATGGTTTACATTTACATGTAGGCCCATACAGCCGTAACAAATATGGTTTACATTTACATGCAGGCCAATAGAGCCGTAACAGGTATGGTTTACATTTTCATGTAGGCCCATACAGCCGTAACACATTTTTACGCTACACCCTGTACCAATCAGCACCGCTTATCGGTCTGTAACTTTCATGCTCAGGGCAGGTCATCAATAAAAGTGTTGCAGTTATAGATTTCATGGTGTTTGTATACTTACCTACTCATTACAAGTTTAGCAATTAGCTAGGGAAGTTTTTCTAAGGTGAGATAAGCCCTTATTACCTGATCGTAACTGTGATTGCTATTGTTACAAATATAATTATTTATACTTTGTATACAAGCTTACTGTATAAGTTCCTGGGGAGGTACTGCTAAGACGCACATGATAGAAGTTGAAAGAGCACAGCGAGCGTTACTCAAAGTCATAAAGCGTGTGTCTTATAAATATCCTACCTGTAAATTGTATAGTGAATGTAATCAATCAAATTACAAGTTCTTCGCAGATACCAGATTCTATCGCGACGTTGTTCCTAAACTTCCACAGACAAATAAATTACTACATCGCTATCCGGTTGCTTTCTGATCTCAATTACGATTTGACAGAGAATCTTTTTATCAATTTACCAACACATTAATCTACACAATATACACACTCTCTACTCACCTCTGACTTAAGGCGCATATAGCAGCTTACTAGCGCCGCCATTACATATCCTCAATTTTCTCTTCGTAGAAAACGAATTTCTAAAATCCAAATGTCATGTTAACTACAACTCACAGATATTATGTAGAAACTGCATCAAACTTTCTAAAAATAGCTTATGGCCAGCTTTATATTTGCGACATTTGGATTTTAGAAATTAGTTTTCTACGAAGAGTAAATTAAGGATATCAAATGGCGGCGCTAGTGGGCTGTAAGAGGGGCCTTAAACCCATCGTACATCAATAACCAATGCGCACCATCATACTAATCACGCTAAGTACAACTTATACACTACCCACATATGATGCCTACCTTCACTTTATTTATTACGCTTTTCGTTTTTTCTTAGTTTTGTAACATTTTTTTTTCTTTTCTTTACTGTTTTTATTGCTATAAATTCAAATACTTACTTAGTACAAATAATATTGTATTAGACTTAGGCTAAGTACTTTTTTAGTAAAATGTATGTATTGGGGAAGACACTGTAGCAACACAGTTTCAAACTACCACAGTTATAATAATAATAATTTTAATAATTAAATAATAAATGAATAATGTACTGCAATATATTATCATTGCACCGACACGTTTAGGTAAACGCAAATGTCATCGTATTAGCTACAGTCACAGATAATAACAAAATTAAATCTGATCGACACCAATCACTTAAATACCTACATGGTAATAATAATGGCGCTCTGTTCACCGACATAATGTACATTATGCGCCTAATGTCAATAATCCAACCAAAGAGAATAAGTCCAACTTTGTTGTGTGACATACAAAATTTATGTCTTTTTTACTTGGCTAGATTATGACAGCAAACGCACTGAAACAGCGACCAAAACGCACCTAGCATTTGTATTGCAATACTTCCGTGCACAACTCATCAAATCTCATTAAAAGTCCTATAAGAATAGAGGTACTTCTTTATTTCCATACATGTATTTCGTTGACGCGAACGCGATAGTAGCGTTAAAACGGCACACTAGGCACACTGGTCGATACAAAAAGTTTTTACAAAATTACAAAATTTTAATAAAACGATTATTAAAATTGCATGAGTTTAATTTTTGAACCTTATGAATAATGGGCTGAATAAACGCTCAAGAGAAATAATGGTTTTTGGTAGTGGTTAATTAATTTAGACTTTAAAGTTCAGATTTTAGTGAACATTTTACAATAGTAATAGGGTCAAATTTTAGGAATTCATTTACAATGTTTGGGTAAACAATGATTTATCTAGAGTAATTTACTTTTATAGGATAACGAGATGTTAAATTTTTGTATATTATTTCACATTAAAATAGGGTTTAATTTTTGGTTATCATTTGCTATTTTTGCCAGTAAAAAACTGGTTTTTGGTGTTATATTTTACTATATCTCGGTGATAAGTTAAACATAAGTAATTTTTTTTTATTCATAAGACGTCTCTCCAAAATATCTAGTTGAATATTTCCGTTGATTTCAGTAAAAATATATAGGTAGTCAACATCATCATTGGAATCGTGTTATATAAAAATATAAAACAGGATTACACTAAATAACTTAAAAATAATTAAATAAAACTTTAACATTTTGTAATAAGTAACTTGTATTACAGTTGTTACAAAAAATAACAGATAAAAAATGCGATGTGCTACACAATCGAAATCAATAAAAAGATGACAAGGACATAAGTGCACCAGTGGTCGTAGAATAGAGCATAAAAGCAATATCTGTGACATTTGTCAACAATTTACAATGGTGATTGAATTTTTAAATAATATACATTCAAGGATAAGAAAATTCACGTAATGTTAACATAGGAGCAATCGCAATTTAAACGGATTAAATTCAAGAGAATATACTTCGCGGCGCCCGGCGCGTTTTATATTTGCTGTCCCTATCGCACACGACGCGGGCGCGAGACCACCTTTCCCCGCGCCGCGCGCTTTATTCTGGTATGATTTTGTCGGATAGCTGGAACGTCAGTAATCTGATAAGCGATATGACTTTCACCCAAAAATACTATACTTTGAGCATTAACGAAGTATAAATGAATTATCATCATTAATTTTTCAATTTAATAAGTATTTAATGTGCTGCCATATTGTTTATCCGATTGCCGATTGCGATAAAACTATGTTAATTTATTGCTTCCACTTGCGCAAAAGTTATAGGCATGAAATAATGTCATTGGTTGTAATGGAATAGGTTAAATACTCAAAGAATTGACCAGCATCGGACCTAAGTGACGGTAATACAAAACAATCCTATACTTTTGTCAACGAGTGTTTGCCATCTGTAATCAAACAAATCAATCATTGATGCGATTTGTTCAATTCCTTTGTAGGTATTAGACGTTCTGTTCGGCGCGCTCTCTGAGAAAATAGGTAGGTGCCTACTTATACAAACTTCTAAAGTTTATGCGAGTTTTTTTTTTGAAAAATTCTTTATTTATAGGCAGGACTGAATACTAAAATAGGAGGAGGTATCTGAGCTAACATTCATTTATCTTTTCACGGAGACCAGCCAGGACGATAATAAAATAGGTAGGTAACTCGGTACCTCGTAACATTCTTACCCACACATACGGTATCTATCTTTTTTAAAATTTACTGTATAATCATAATAATGTTAATATGTAAGTACAAATATTTACTTACTTTTCACAATTTTTAAATTATACTTATATATTATAAGTTTAGTTTAGTAGCCTATAAGTAATTATACTTATAGGCTACTAAATTAGTATTTTTCGAAATAATTGTTACGAAATAACGTTACGAAATTATTGATGAAGTTCAGTAGTAAGTTGTAACTTTTCAAAAAACGTGTACTCTGCCTACTGATGGACTAAAGAAATGAAAGGTAACATAAATGTAACATTGGCGGTCAATAGATAATTAATAATAACAAGATAATCTATAAAGGTTGTCACTCATAAACAATATTCGTAGTAAGTATTTTTTGAAATGGAGTAGGGTAAAACACCCAAATGTCGACCCTTTAACGTGAAATGCAACTTTAAGTCCTAACCATACCTAAACCTTGAAGTTATCCACCGTTGAATTTGCATTGTCGGGCTATTTTAAATTTACACTTTATGTTATTGAGTATATATAGTGATTATAAACATCTTAAATTACGTGACAAAGAATAATAAGCGTTTAAAGTTTTGTACGGCAAATTTCCCTAATATCGGCCATCCTTTACCTAACCTTCTTCTATCCTAATGTCGAATCCTAAAAAGGGCAATATATTAATAGAAATTATTATTATTTGTGTTGAAACTTAACCATGCATAACTTTAACTCTTTATAATACCTTTTAAAATTGACCAATAATAATAAAATAAAATGTTGAAATTCCCAACGGTAACTAGTTTGAATGTGATAAACAGAATTGTGTTTTACAGCAAAAAAATATAAACACACTGTTCTACACAGTTCTTTTTTAGTATTTTAACATACTGTATTTCATGGAAACAAATGAAGCTAGCCGAGCTTAGTTTGTTAGAGCAGCCTAATTTCGGCCGTGGTTTTTATAGTCTATTAAAATAGTATAACTAACATTTTGAGGCGGCCGAACTTTGGTTATTCAATTAAAAGGTATTTAAAAGCCGTAACTTAGGATACTAACAAATTCATTAAAATTATAAAATTGCTGTCATCTCCCTTGTCTTGGCCGCAGGCCTAACATCGGCCCCGTTATTTCTATTTACCGAATTAAATTAAGAAGAAAAATATCTTTTACATTGCTATTTAACTGTTCGGAAATAGTAAGAAAACTATTGTAAGCTGTTGGTGGTAAAAAAAACATTTTTCCAGAGTGGTATCCGTTGACGTTTGTGCCAAATTAGTGACAGAATTGCACTGTGCTACGCTTTACATAATCTTTATCATAACCTTTCATTTCATCATTTTATTAGTAGGCAGTGAAACGTTTTTTAAAAGTTATAACGTAGTACTTAACTTCATCAACAATTTCGTAACGTTATTTCGTAAAGTACAAAAAAGTCTATTCATGTAACTGTGTGGGACAGTGTGTTCATAATTATTTGCTAACTAGCTGTTGCCCGCGACGTCGTCTGCGTGAACGCTATACAGCACCAAAAATACCTATGATTATGCCTTTTAAAATAACATTCATTTACCCGTTTCTTCTTTACATTTCACATCTACAGGAAGTGCAGTAACAGAGGGAGACTGTCTTTTGTAAAATTGACCTTCAAAAAGTGCTGATATTCAGCCTGCTGTGAATAAATGACCCTATGGTGATTCTGCTGAATTAAGTCATAAGTTGTGACTGAAGCAGATGGAGATAAAAATGAATAAAGAATACGGTAAAAATACATACTTATAGGACTTCTCTATAAATAACATTAGTGGTTTGGCTCTCCGTAGCGAAAATGTAAAGTTTTCTAGGCATTTTGATTATTGACGTGACAACGTCTTATAAATTGGTTTGCCGGGTGACACTTCAAGAAACTGCGTTACGCTCCGCTCACGTTATGCGCTCACAATGAGAGCGAGTGAAAGGCACGCGGCATGGTTAGCCCGCCTAAGAGCGAGAGAGACAGACATAAAAAGTGAAAGGCACAAGTTGTCACGTAAAACTTTCGCCCGTATACCGACTTTACAGGCAACCAGTTTTTTTTAAGTTTGAAAGATAACAGAAAATAATATACACTCTGAGAATGTACATACATATAATGCTAAACAGATAGCAGTAGTCCGATTGAAGTTTGTTTAGGTAAATATTTATTTATATTTCAGAAAAATACTTTTTTTTTTTTTTCACGTTAAATTCGACCAAGCACACTATAACTTATAGCAACGCAGGTAACCCCAGTTTCTTTAGGTTGAGGCGACGACATCTGTACTTATAACATCACTTTTTGTGAACGAAACCATAGCGCGATCTAATTCGATGCTAACGCCATCTAGTTAGCAAATAGGAAACATTTTTATGTGGCGAAAAGTTAGAACACATCTAAGTTATGACTTTAAACGATTTTTTAACATAAAATAAATGGCTGTGTGTGAGTAGAAAAAATTCTAGCTAGTTCCACATCTCACTTAAGTTTATATGCGACATGAAATTAGATAATACGTTGTTACAGAATGCGTTGAAGAAATAAAGGTTTACTGCTCGTTCTCCGTAGGTGATAGCGTGATAATATGTAGCCTATGTGTTGACCCGACTTCTTAATAATATTCGTGCCAAATTTGAAGTAAACCCATGCAGTACTTTTTGAGTTTATCCCGAACATACATACAGACAAACAGACAAAAATTCTAAAAACTATATTTTTGGCTTCGGTATCGATTTTAGATCACACCCCAAGTATTCTTTAAAAAAAATATTCAATGTACAGTTTTGAATTTCCTACCATTTTATAATATGTATAGAAATACACAATGCAGTTTGCCACTTTAATAATTTATTTTTTAATAATAATATAGCAAATTTAATAATTTTATTATATTTTATTTATCATTCGTCAAATTCAGTTTTTACATGAAAATCATAAGAAAATACCTATATAACCTAATATAGTTTCTATTTTAATACAACTTTCAATTTTAAATAACAATGACTAATAATGCCTTCTTTTGTTTACGATTTAGAACATTCTTTACTAGCTGATATTAGAGTAAAAAAAGGTTGTATTATGGAAATGTTACAAGCGTCCATAGGCTATGGTGACCGCTTACTGTCAGGCAGACCGTTAGCTTGTTTGCCAATTTTAAATATATAATATTTAATTTAGTTTTTAATATTAAAAAAAATTTAAATACTGTTCTATTCTTTTTACTAATAATTGGAAAGCTCTTTCTAGACATTCAATCTTAGTGACACATTGTTCACAGTAGATGTAGGTACAATTATTTTGAAAAATAGGTATCATGCGGGATATTTTTAATAGGTATGTATTCATTATAAAAATCCATACTAATATTATAAATGCGAAAGTAAATCTGTCTGTTTGTACCTCTTCACGCTTAAACAGCTGTACCTACTGATTAAGATGAAATTTAGCATGGAGATAGTTTGACTTCCGAGAAAGCACAGGCTACTTGAAAACGTCAAGTGTGAGTCGGTTTTTATATAATTAAGGAGTTGCCGTTGAAATGTTAAAACGATAACCTTAATCGGTGGGGGGAACTGCGGTCAAATTTGGCACGGAGATAGTTTGAGTCCCGAAGAAGGACATAAGCTACTTGAAAACGTCAAGTGTTAGTCGTTTTTTTTTTTGCTATAAGTAAGGAGTTGTCGTTGAAATTCTACACCGATAACGCGGGCAAAAGCTAGTGTTATATAAGTGTAACTTACTCATGATCCTGTCTGATCGGGGTTCAATAAATGGCAAATCAAATGGTAACACTTTTGATTACAGTTAGGTACTTACTATTATTTTGCACGTTCTAGGCAGCGCTCTTTATAGGTATTACTAGCTGACCCGGCAAACAACTGTCGCACCAACCTATTGAGAAAGGGTTGTACTAATTCAGAAACCTTCCCCGACATGTGCATAACAATTTCATTAAAATCGGTTTACTCTTAAAGTGCGAGTCCGTCTCGCACTTGACCGTTTTTCTTTCATAAAAACCTTGCCCTAACACTATCAAACACAACAAAAAAATTACCCGAATTGGTCCAGCCGTCTTGACGCTTTTTTCTTTCTCAGAAACCTTCCCCGGTGTGTGCAAAACAACTTACCAAAATTCCATTAAAATCGGTTAAACTCGCACTTGACCCTGTCTGACTCGCACTTGACCCTGTCTGACTCGCACTTGACCCTTTTTTTCTTTCTCAGAAACCTTCCCATGTGCATAACAACTTACCAAAGTTTCATTAAAATTGGTTTACTCTTAGTGCGCGAGTCCGACTCGCATTTGACCGTTTTGTTAAAAATAAAATCCTTGCCCTAACAAACAAAAACATTAACAAAAAATTAGCCAAATTGGTCCAGCCGTCCTCGAGTTTTTCGCTTTGCAACAAATTTTGCGATTAATTTTATTTATATAGATTACGCTAAATAGGTACCTAGTTAAAAGTCAAAAAATTCTAATTAACTTGCTGCAAAACGAAACATGCAACAGTGATATTTTCGTAATTGTTTCCTTATGTACCTACCTACTTACGTCAAACGCAATACAAGTAAATATTCGCTCACGGACGGCCCATGACTGAATTTGCTGCCTCGCCTCGCCTCCCCCGTCTCAAGCCCCCCGTGTTTGTCACGCGAGCCAGCGTCACGCAGAATTCGATTTTTGCAAATTTGACTAATGATTTTTGTGTTTCGAATTATTTTGTTTATTCATTTAATTTAGTAAGAAAGGCAGTAAAGTTTTTTTTATTTACAAAATTTATTATGTTATCTTGGTCTGTGGTGCTTTAAATTTTCGAAAACGTTTTTGTTAAAGTGTATATAATAAGGACGAAGTTGCAGCTGTCTTGACCATAAATTACAAGTTTTTGGACACTAATAATTTTAGAACTACACAATTTAACGTAAAACTGAAATACCACAGATATTAGTTGTCTTGTCTTGTTAAAAAAAAACATTGAGTTTGAGGGATTGATATGCATCATAGGAGAAAAATCCTGTTGTATGGAGCGCGCTGCGAATCCGATACTCTTAAACGGAACGGAAATTTAGAAAGAGATAGCTTTGGGTGAATTACAGCTGTCTTTTTTTGACCGCATATGGACCTTTCATTCTCGGATGGTGACCGTGAGTTTTAATTAGTGTATGTGATTATAGCGTGTTACTATGTGTGTTTGTGTGCACCCCTACAAATGTATTTTAGAGCAAAATTAATCAACTTTGATAAATTCATTAAAAAAATAATGACCGGATAAAATTTTATAAAACCAAAATCCGTACCCAGGGGGTGCCAACGGAGCCATATTACTAAGACTACGCAATCTGCCTGTCTGTCCGTCTGTCAGACCATTACGCAATCTGCCTGTCTGTCCGTCTGTCAGACCATTACGCAATCTGCCTGGGGTTCCTATACAAGAAACACATTTTTGTTGTTTTTGCTCTATCGTAAAAACAGAAACACATACAAACTTCAAACTTGAAAAATAGTTTGAACTCTAAAGTACAACAACAAATAATAAAAATCGGCCAAGTGTGGCCCAAGCCATTACTATTTTACATTACCGGTACAGTGCCAACTAGCTTAACATTAACAAAAACAGCAACACATTTTTTTGTTGGAAACGATATTCAATGTTAAGAAACGTCAGGCTTGGTCAGTACTTGGATGGGTGACCGCACAGCGGCTCACTTTTTTTTTTGTTTGTGTTTGTAAATTACGTAAATGGTGGTAGGTATGGAACCCTCGGTGCGCGAGTCCAACTCACACTTGGCCGGTTTTTTGTAACCTTAAAATTAAACGTAAAGTTGTATGAACTTCCGAGATTGTGGCAAAAGATTTTTGTATAAAAACTCTGTCCGGCAAATAACGTTAAATTTTTTTTTCAAATAAAACACAAAAACTTTCTTTACTCTGTACAAATAGTGGCACTGAAAAGTCGAAGAATTCAAGATTTAACGTATGAGATAAACAGCACGCCAGCAACGTGTCGTGAATAATAATTTAGAGTAGCTGTGGCCCGACCCGACCGACGCGAGACGTCGCCAACTGTGATGTTTGAAGTGAACACTCCTCCAGCCACACGTCGCACGTCGCACGTCGCACGCCGCACGTCGCACGTCGCACGTCGCACGCCGCACGTCGCACCTCGCACGTCGCACGTCGTCGCTCGTCGGTCAAAAAACCATCTTGTGATTAGCTTTAGTGTTTTTAAACTGTCACGTTGTACTTTGACATACTTCACGTTACAGAATCTTACTAACTTATCGTCAGGATCTAAATTTTTAAATTAAAAGATACAAAGTACTTCCCTTCTATCGTGATTCAACCCAAAAAGGAAAACACTTTAAACTAGTCGCTAACGCAATACTACTCTATAAGCGTAATACGAAGAAAAATGCTTTTATTAGTTTAAATGGCACAAAATAATGTATTTGCGTCAGGATATTTTACGCATATACAGCGACAACGACTTGACAACTAGTATTTTCAGCAAAGGTACGTTCGTCTTGTACCGCGTTGCAGATAGCAACGGGCGGGACGAAACAAAGTCTTTGAAGTTAGGATAAGTAGGTTTAGTCAAATGCAAAATAAATTATACGGTTGCCGTTTCTTGCCGTTTTTAAAACGTAATGTTAACAAAAATGTCGTTAAGCAATTGCAAAAAACCCATAGTCGGAAGTCGGATATGTGACGACATTTTGGTAGTCAAGATCGCTAGCACTCTTCCTTGCCAAACAACTTTCCTCACGATATAGCTAAACTGAAAAATATTTAAAATTACAGATAAATTACGGATAAAAACAGCATATTCTCAGCCACGTTGCAGGTCCATATCAGCTGACTTCACTCGAAGTGAGCCACCCATGGTCTTTTTCTAAAAAATAGCTTATAGGCATTTTTTAATATTAGGTACAGAGTAATAACGGATAGAAAACACTAAATTCATAGCCACATTGCAGGTCCTTACCAGCCTTGCTTGTTACATTTTGCTTAGATGGTAGGCTAACTTCACTTTACTTGACTCGAATGGGTTTTTTTTAAATAGCTGAATAGCATTTTTTTTAATTTACAGGTAAAAAGCCGCAAATCTTGGTATACTTTATTTTGTATTTGACTGAAAACGGTTTGCTGACTTCAGAGACCAAACAAACGTTGTGATTTAAAAACAATGATGTAAATATCATCATAATAAAAGTTATCATGATTAACTTATGGGTGATTTTTTTTACTGTTCATTTGTTTTTAATTTAATTTCACATTAACTGTAAATAAAGTTCATAGACATATGGAACTTGTTAATAAAGTATAAATACATGAGTTTTAATTAAATTAACTTTAAACAGTATATAGTCAAATTATAACAATCAATTATAACAATTATTTTTAATTTTAAGTAAATAGACGAACAGTTGTTATTGAATGAAAGTTACCGCTTAACTTTCATTCAATAACAACTGTTCGTCTATTTACTTAAAATTAGTTAGTTATGACATTCATAAACTGATTGACATTAAAGTAAAAATATAAAAACTTTGTGATATGTTTGTTTATAAATAAGCTCATTACAAACCGGACGCGTCCGTACTCTTTAGGAAATAATGTACAAATTGAGAATTTGAGGTGAAGAAACACTTATTTAGGTATTTATTGTTAATGTTGCTGCAACTACTACGACTACTACTACCTATTAGACTAAACTAGACTAGACTAGAACATAAATTAATAATTTCTATAAGTAGTAAATAAAATAAAATAGTGGTGAGAATAGCTACAAAGAGGGATGTACCAAATGGATGGTCTTTAGGTTTTTTAAAGTGTAATTTGCTAGTTAGTGAAAATACGCTCACTTGTGAAGATTTTGGTCATCGCCGAGGACCTCTTATGGGTGAATCCTTAATGTACCGGTACTATAAAAAAAATATCTATTATTTTCTGTCCTTCTGGCTACCTCTCTCACAAAAATAAAGTGACCCTGAAGTTCGTTTGCGTACACTAGCGTCCCAGTTCCACTCGTGTAAATTATTCAACGTGTTTTTCTGTCCTTATATCATTTCCTGTTCCAAATCAGTCTACCCCGTTCCTTCGTTACGCTGTTGACGTAATGTCCCGCAGTATAACCCAAGGAAATTTAAAATAAATCTTTTTATTTCATGAGGTTATGAAAGACAATGGAATTTGTTTGCTACTCTTGTAAAAATTTGGTCAAAGTATTAGTGACTCACACTGTTACACGCGAGAATATGCATTCCCGTGGGAACACTCGATCAAGATAAAAAAGATGCTGCGTTGCGACATTAAATAATGAAAAACAAGTAAAAAGTTTTCCACATTTATACGTTAGAATGAATACGCAAGGGAACAAAAAACACAATAATTATAAAACATTACTATCAGAGTAGGTACATACATGGAAGAGAAACGTCAATTAAATAAACAGCAACTTTAAATTTGTCACGCAAAGGGAGCGGCGCGACCTCTCCACAAATTAGATTTCTTTCAATGTCGCCGACTCTTCACTTCGTTTCGCTTTGCGTCGGAAATGCAAGTAAACCTTGTTTTCTATGTTTACTGCAAGACTTCATTTTAAGTTAAGCTTCAAGTATTTTATTGTTACTTTATAAATGACGGAGAACACAATCGGCTATGTACATTAATAACTTAATTTAAATCTTAATAGTACATTATGTATTAAATCAAACAATATTTATTCAAATAGGTTTCTGAGAACACTTTTGAATCGTTAATACAATGTAAACAATGTTAATTTCGGCCAAAAAGAGCTGACAAGAAGTTCTATTTAAAGTAATTCTACTAATATATTATAAATGTGAAAGTTTGTACGTCCGGATGGATGTTTGTTACTCAATAACGCTTCAGCCACTGGACGGATCGGGATGAAACTTGGCATACCTATAGATTAGGTCCTGGAATAGCACATTAGTATACGGCTACAGCTTGCTATAACAAACTTCATTAGTATAATTAAAGAGTTCCACGCTGATAATCGAGTTTAGGGCGGAGCCGCTGGCAAAATCTAGTATCACAATACTTTGATAATCAGCTGAAGAGTATACAATATGTACCGAAACACTTAAGAGGTAATTAAAATGTATAGAAGGTGGTAGGGCGAAAATTAATAATGCCGAAGGCTTTAATAATTTTAGATTATTATTTCAGTACCGCCCTTGTTACACATAATGATTTTAATCACTTTCATTCATTTGAAATAATGAATAAACTTACCAAAACACAATTTTAATGGCGGGAACAGAAGTATACAAAACAACACGTTATAAACAGAATTTTCGAATAAAAATTTTTGGCTGTAGTTGAAATTTGTAATTGCTCGCTTGGCGTGTAGTTCATATCTTGAACTACAAATGGCGCTTTTGAATGCATGAAAAAGCAAAGTACATAGACACAACAGGTTTCATATTATGTCATTACCGCCCGTGGGTTCTATGAACACCCGATTTGCCTTCAGGAAACTAATATTTAGAAAGAAAAAGTAGATATACAAGGCTCGAAAGGAACCTATTTCGGCACGAGATAGTTTATAGTTCGAATGCCAAAATAGTACCTTTCACTCGAGGTAAACTCTGCTCTTCATTTCGAATATATGGAAAGTAAATAAAAACCTAATTATTTAAAGATGGTAGATTTTATTTAAACGTAAATGAACAACATTGAAACAATTCAATCTTCTTATGGGAAAAGTGATGTCCTAAGCCCTGCTAATTAGCAACAAGGAACTGGCGGACTCAGCACTCTTATAGTTGGTGCCGAATGTATGATATTTTGCAGTCCACGGTGGCTAAATATGTGGAAAGACAGGCAATAAAAGCCTTAGTGGATTGGAAGGAGACTATCTCTAGGTGTAGCAAGAAACACAAATCCGCACTTATGCCTCCTAAGATGATGGATGTCCAACTCTAAGGCCGGCCAGGTTTAATACCCCTGGAACATGCCTCCACTCAATTTGAGCGGAAGCTTTCAGAATCTTAGAAATATTGGCCACAACAATCTTCAATTAATGGACGAAAGCTTTTAGCCAGGACAACACTATCTGGCTATCTGCCCAAGCATGGACTGTAGACTGTGGCTTGACAGCGTGGAGATAGACCGCCGGCGCATAGCCAGCCTCAGAGGCGTCACAGAAGCCATGGAGCGTGATGCTGAATTCACTCGAGGCGGTAGTAAGCACCAAATCATCCGTACATGATGTCGGTCCTCTATGGACGAGATGGCAATAAGTTACCAGTCACGCAAAGTTGCGATCATGTCGAGCCCGCACCTGAGTGGACTGTGCACGATGGAAAGAGCGAGGTGACGAAGAGGAGGGGGAGGAGGTGAGGAGTTCTCAATGCGTTATGAAATATAGGAGTCTAGGTACCTTGCGACCATTTTAAATACGACTTATAAGTAGTGTATGAGTGACGGGATGTATGGAAATTTGATAAAATATTTTTTTTTTGATGTGCATTACTAGTAAAGATATTTATCTGAAAAGATAAAAAATTGAGACTCAAAAACATCTGAATCTAAAATTTTAGTAAACAATAAAAGATATAACATCTAAAAAACCGAACACTACATCAAAGTTTTAAAACTGAATTATTTAACTCAAAGGAAATATACAACTGTTATTTAGCAATATATTTATCTAACAAATACATTAAGCATTGTCGAGAATTTATGGAATCTACGGGATAATACTATTCTTATTTACTTTTCAGAGTAATTTTACATCACATCAATTTATTAAGTAATAAATTAAAACAATGTACTTCATACATTATAAGTATTTTTAGCACATCAAACTAACTAATTTTAATAATAAGTGAACATTCCCTTAAGCTAAATTTAATTAAAGAATAAGTAAGTCCTTCTGATATTAAAAGGGTATTTTAAAACTTTTTTTCATTTCTAAAGTAATTTTTCAAGATCTGATGGAAAGCGGTCAACGTAGCCTATGGACGCTTGCAACACCAAGGGCATCACTCGCGCGTTGCCGACCCTTCAGAAATCTAATAACTTATTAGGAAACTCAAACCCCTTCTAGTATTTGGTAAGAGTCTAGAGGAACTTATTGAAGAATGAGGTGGTACGATAATTATTCTTATTCCGACGCAGAAGAGTCGGGATATGAAAGGAGAACACTTTATTACACAATGTCATACACCTAGATATGTTCAGCGTTTTTTTTTTGAGTCTGTGATTACAGGGGGCAGAGGACACGTGACTTTACGTCATTGTGTGGCAAGTTACATTTTAAATGCTTTGTGTAGTTGTTTTCCTATGTCATCATAGAATTGAATATATAGTCACGACCGACGACTAGGAAAACACAAATTCAACATTTTAAATCAATAAAACTTAACAGTCAAAACTTACTTCAACACAGACATTGTGTCTTTAAAGTATAGGATATCTGCAGAATTTCAAAAAAGAAGTATGATCGTGATTTAGGTTTTAGCTCAGGAGGAAAATTTTGATTGTACGTCCTATGCCTGTGTCACAGTGAAACCTCTGAGATGATGTTAAAATTAGATCGATAGTTTGAAAACACTTTAAAACTAAGGGGCGTAATGCAGATAGGACGGTTTTGCTGGTGACACGCTATAACATCTTTCAGTGTCAGAAGGTCTCAGGGTGGAGTGCGATAGGCTTGAGACGTAGGGTGTTTGATAGGTTTTTTTTGAGGACCTTACTTGCATATAAGGTCGTAATAGGTATTTGTTTTGCGATGAAAATTCGTTCTTATTATTTATATTCATAAAATACTTATTTTTTTTCTGTCTCTTTATTCTTCTGTATTATAAACAATGTTTTATTTTATTATTAAATTAAAATCAATCATAAATAATATATACACAAAATGCCCTTTTTATCACACATTTATGGGAAGAGATTTTTGTATACTAATGACAGGAAAGGAATTGTAGTGTAAAAAACTTTTAATTTGTATTGCATCTTTACCTTGAGGTCTAAACTCGGATGACTCAGGGAACTCGTTTATTCATTATTCATTCTGTATATAGTCACATGTTTTGTCAAAAATGTTGATTCGTTAATGCGTCAAGAAGACCATAATCATTCGCCGCTGCCACCGCCAGGGCCATGCCATGATTTCATTTGATAGTTTGTTTAGGTGTTCCTTTATGTATGTGTATGTCATCTATGGAGCTTGAGTTTACCTGATAAACGAAAAAAAAAGGATCTGACAGGAATTACCAATGTATGGCTTCCTGAGCTAAATTAAAAAACTCTTATAATTACGGCATGTCCGGCAATGTTCGTCCGTATGGCATATCCTCACAACAACCCACCGTCTTTGTATTTACCTATTCTGATTAATTTTCTCAGAAAGGAGCCTTGTGAAATGCCATACAGTTTTGTTGAATTGCAAAAAAAATATATATATAAGGGTAAACAATGAACTGAGGAAAGTAAGGTTCTTCACTCACCACATTGCATAAGATGTTATTTGATGGATGTTTAACTTTTTAAAGACCTATTCAAGTTGAAGTTTTTGATATGTCTTCTGTAAAATGTATATTTTGCAAGTTGTTGGCTTCCAAAGTTAAATAAATGTGTCTTAACTCTAACTTTTTAACCACGAATTCTGTTAATCTAAAAAATAACGATAATAGGGCTTTGTAAATAGATGCAACAAATATTATTTTACATGATATATTATGATGGTGAGTATTTCAGTAATACGCAATAATTCCCACCCTACAGAACCCTAACTTTATGCGTGTACGACACGTACTTATCCGGCTTTTTATAGTTGCTAGTAGCATCAGCAAATACGACTGGTATAGATATTTTCATTCGCTGATTATAAAGCACTAAAAACGTATTTGAATATTCTCCTAAACCCGAATTTACTTGTAACGAATTCAATAAATGTTTGGATACTTCTGTTAGTTAATTACACGTTACTCCGCGCCCACACGAACTTGTCAAGTTAACTGATTCCTCACTAAAGCCAGACAGTGATTGAGCGAGGTAGCTGTCTTTTTTGGAACAGACAATCCTAAACAAAAAAATGTTTGTCTTTAGGTATCCTTAACTGAGTTATCTTTCAAAAGGTTCTGTGTGTTGATAATACTCCGCATAATTCAAAAGGTCTTGATATTATATTTTAATCAAGTGTAAAGATGGTTGGCCGTCGCGGAACTTCCGGCAGATTTGAAACATTGTCATCATACTATCGTCGGATAGAAATAGTAAACAGCTCATACAGAGAAGCAACGGAGTGTCTAGTGTGCGCACGCACACCCGCATGGGAGTCGAGCGCGATGGCTGGAGGGGCATGTATATAGTACTGAACTTGCATATGTATGGGCATGACGGCTTGAGAGCTATGAGCGAGCATGTGTGTCATGGCATACGTTTCGATTTTACTGCCGATGCGCGCTAATATATCTCACTCGCTTCAAAAGGCTTTTTTATCGATCAAAATCTTCGCGCGAAGCCACTAATACCCAGCGCTCAGGGTTTTATTTTTATTTTCAAATAAACATACTAAAACGACATGAAAAGCAGTCTTTTCTTACAACTGAATACATTCGTGATCCGTTGGTACACACTATTTCTATTTTTGGTACTATTAAATTAAAGATAATATTCCGTCACACTTTATTGAAAAGACAATTTATTTTGGTCCGTAAATAAAAAAATACGAGTCTAATTTTTGTTCTAAGAATTTAAAATTGAAGTGCTTTAAAGTCAACGACTATAATGTTATTATACTATATTCATAATTTTCTAGGTAGGCTTAGTGCTTTTATTATTATTAATCACTAATTGCATAATTAAGTTTCAATTGTTTTTCCCAGCTTGCTGTAGTGAGGAAAAATATTGATGCTATGAGCGGCTGCAAATTATTTACATCTCATGCCTTAGAATCCCTCACTTCGCTTAGGATTCTATCTTTGAATAACTTGCTTGCTCGTGTGTATAATCTTAGGATCCTTCGTTTGCTTGATATATTTAGCTACGGAAACGGTCAAAAGTTATTTGTGACATCCTATTACTACTTACCTACAGGCTTAAATACAGGCTTGCGTTCAAAAACGATGTATTCCGACACTTGAGTGTCACTTAACTAATCCGAGAATATCTGAATGATGACCGGTGTTGTGTTGCATCCTGTCATTTACACAAGGAAAAGCCAAGCAGTATGGCTAAGATATATTTGGCGGGAATATAGTTGAAATAATACAGGCGGGAGTTAAAATAATAAGAATTTATTATTTAATTTTAATACATTTATTTACTTTAAAACACAGTTATAGAAGTTTCTTCTATGGCGTAAAAGCTCGAAGTGAATACTACTGAAGTCCAGACTGAGGTTTAAATAGTAAGACGATCACACCTCTGGTAATGACAGAGGGGTGTTTGTTCATCATTAATATTCTTCGAACATTTTGATGTTTTCTATTCTTTCTGGATCAATTGATGTTACCCTTTTTTTTTTTTTTTTTTTTTTTTATACCACTAAGGTGGCAAACAAGCATACGGCCCGCCTGATGGTAAGCGGTCACCGTAGCCTATGGACGCTTGCAACACCAGGGGTATCACTTGCGCGTTGCCGACCCTTCAGAAATCTAATAACTTCTTTCTTGAAGAACTCCATACTGTAGTCCTTGCAGAAAACCTTGGCAGGGAGCTCATTCCACAACTTAAGCGTTCGCGGGAGGTAGTTTCTCTGAAACCGCACTGTACGCGACCATTTAGGTTCTAAAGTGTGAGAATGAATTCCCTGCCGATGGCGAGCGGTGCGATGATAGAAAGTAGCCGTGGGCATCATTTCGAACAATTCCTCAGAACACAACCCATTGTACAAGCGGTAGAACACACACAGTGAGGCAAAGTCTCTCCTCAGACTTAAGGGCTCGATACCGCAAGTGAGTTTGGGATCGTCGACAATTCTCACAGCCCGTCGTTGAACCGAGTCAAAAGGGTCAAGCTGGTATCCGGGTGCACCTGCCCAGAGATGGCAGCAGTACTCCATATGGGGCCGAACTTGCGACTTGTAAAGTAACAACCTTTGCCCCGACGTGAAGTACTGCTTCGCTCTGTTGAGTACACCAAGTTTTTTGGACGCCAGCTTTACCTTATCTTGTAAATGATCTCGGAACTGAACATCGCTGGAGATGTCGACACCAAGGATCCCAATGCTCTTGGAGATGGAGAGGGGAGTGTTCTGGAATTGTGGGACCACAGTGAATGGAGTTTTCTTAGCGGTGAACGCGCACACTTGTGTCTTTGTAGGGTTGAATCGGACCAAGTTTACCCGTCCCCAGTCAGAGACCTGGGACAGTGTGGTCTCGATTTGAGACACAAGTTCTCCGCGGTTTTCCTCCACAACGGAACGAGGGATGTTTGCACGACCCGTGTAAAAAGCGTCTCCAGTACTGTCATCTGCATAGCAATGTATGTTGTTGATGTCCAACATGTCATTGATATGCAGTAGAAACAGCGTAGGAGACAGCACAGAGCCTTGCGGGACACCAGCATTAATGTCCATGCTATCAGAGCAACTACCGTCAACTACGGTTCGTATGCGTCTGCCGGACAAAAAGCTAGCCACCCATTTGCACAAACCCTCGGGCACTCCGTAAGATGGCAACTTCGATAGAAGACCGCGGTGCCAGACCCGATCGAACGCCTTCGCTATGTCCAGGCTACATGCCAATGCCTCCCCCTGACTCTCAATGGCTAGTGCCCATCGGTGTGTGAGATACACTAGAAGGTCACCAGTCGAGCGACCGTGGCGAAAGCCATATTGACGTCACTGACCAGATCGTGTACTTCTAGGTATCTTAGAAGCTGTGTGTTGATCACACGCTCCATCACCTTAGAGAGGAGAGAGGTAATAGCGACCCTATTGTTAGTCTGTCATTTGACGCTTCGTATTCCATGGAGTGATAATACGTTTTGATTGACTGGCTCAGATTCTGTTAAATTGTCCTTGGTTGTAATTGATCTGCTTTCTATTATTCTGTTAGACAATACAGATAGCTGTATTTGACTCTCCTCTATTAATTTTGAAGTCCATTGTTTAAAATAACCCTTGGATCTTAAAAATTTATAAAGAAGATTTAAAATAATTAATGTTATTATAATTCCAGTAAGGCTATATAAAGTTGTAGTATGATTGTTACTTGTTTGATATTTTTGTATTTGTTTCATATGTCTCAATTTTTCTAAAATTTTATTCATATCATAGGTCAGTTCTATTGCAGGAGTTTCTATTTTATTATCTATTGTCACTTTTGGAACTATAATTCTTTCTTTTGATTTTCTTGGTTTAAGTTTCCTAATTCCAGCGATGGAAAGTTCACAAACTTCTCCATTTACAAGATATTGACCTTTGATCCACATAGTTTCTTCACTAGAGATGCAATTAATTTTAACTTCTGCAGTTTCATTGGTGTAGATATAGAAACTTTTTGAAGATATTTGTTGTAATTCTTCTTTAGGGCAATTAATTGGAATAATACTGCATTTATCTGTGTTGTTTTGTTGTAATATTCCTGTTTTGCAAGTATTTTGTAATAACATTTTTTATATTAATTCATATTAATTCCGTAAGTTCTAGACAGTCTTCTACTTCGTAAGTTTTTAATTCCGTAAAGGCTATATATATAAGGTATAGTAACTTTTCGCATAAAAGGATAAATACAGGTATTTTGAGTCCCACAAAATTTTGAGCAATAGGTACATTTTTTCTAGTGTCAAACAGTTGTGTTTTAACTAAAGGTATTTTTAACATAAATAAGAGATTGTATGTCATTATTATATCTATCTTTTGAAATTATTTCTAAAGTATCTTGCAATATATGTGACTTTATAAAACTATAATGGTATATATAATGTTCTGCAAAAGTAATGTAGTAGTGTTTGAGCTTGTTATAATAATCCCATAGCTATCTTAAATTCTGTTTTTTTTGCTACTTGTGTGAACTTATTATCTATCCTATTTTGAATCTCTGTTATTCTATTTTTTTTTATTATATTCTTCTAAAGTATCATTTTCATCAGAAATTCTCAATGTTTCTAAATCTTTTTAGATTTTTGCATAATCATTGTCATCTAAATTTCCTGTAAAGCATTTAACAATCGAACCTTATCCATTAATTAAACCTCTCTTAAATCTACTTTGAGTTAATAAATGAATACATATTTCCTTAACTTGACTATTTAATTGATACAAATGCTGTTTGGCATACTATTACACTATGAACTTAACATAAATTGGCTTATCTAAAGTTTTTTTTTCAAGATTTAAATGAATGTGACATTGCGAAATAGTTGGCAAGTCTGATATTCATATTATTTTTCTAATATTTTGGATAAGGCTGGCAAGATATACATTGGTCTATAATTTGTGACACAGTCTCTGTCCCCCTGTTTTGGGAAGACATAAATAATGTGACAAAAAAACGCATCGATGTCAAAACTTAACAGCCAAACCGAATTTAAAATCTGTATCTATTTTTTCAGAAATCTTTCTTGCCATCCATTTAAAATGCCAAATCTTGTTACAAAGTCACTAACAGTCTACTGTACATAATTTATGCTGATAATGTTATAAAGACATTAAACATACCATTAATGAATTTGACACTAGTAATTTTGGTATTTACAACCCGTTTGGGATTCCACGAGTAAATAGTAAAGTTCCAGGATTATTCAAATCAGAAATAGGGGGAGAATTAATAACATAATTTGTTACGGCCACCTACTAACTTCATCTGGTGTTAGTCTTTTCTATACCTTAATGATGTTTCATTGTAAACAGCGCAACTTAGATCTATCCTTTTCCTATACGCTCCTACCTACATCCTCTATCGCACTAATACGATGACAATGTGAAGATGCATATTATATACTTAAGTAGTGGACAAGCATTGCCACCTCAGTTCCTTGAGAGAAGCTATTGCCGTCGGACCCTCGATCTTCTGAATATTGAAATAAACTGCATGGCCAGCTGATTATCGTTACCAGCTTGTGCCCATTTAAATGTGTATGTGCATAGTGATAACTGTTCTAAAGTGAGTGGCGCCACATATTAAAACAGTGCAGTGCTTTAAGAGAATCATACGTAGGCATCGATCTGCCACGTAGCCCACGTGTCATCGCAGCATCAGCTCCCGCACGTGAAGCCTGGATAAACTACGCAGTTATTACTGTAAAGGTGCGCATCTATCCCAATTAATTTTTACGCATTTTTTCCTAATTTAATTCTTACAATAATTTTGAACCACACCTACAGTCCACCCCTTTCATTTACCCCGCGCTAACAGAATTTATTGGATTGAGAGCTAAATTATATTTTATTAAAAGAACTAATGGACAGGTGTATCCAGCCTTTAACATTTTTTTTTAAATAACAAGACTATACTGATTGTTTATTAAAAGATAAGGATTTAAAATGTAAAATGAACATGATTACATCCATAAAGCATATATTGTATTCACAAGAAGTAAATAAGTTGGTTTTGAATCGAAATGATGGTAAACGTCAAATACTCTAATGTCGGGCGAGGGACGCGTCAGTAAAACTCAAGACTTGTCATGCTACTGATTTATTCATAGAATTACATTACACATATATATATAACATACTATACCATCATATCTCCTTTGCAGAATTTTTTTTTTTTAATTTAATACATAAATTTAAAATTTTATCTAAAACAACAAAATAAATCAAACATATAAGAATACACACAAAAAAAAAAATAACACTATAATGTTATACATAGTCAAATCAAAATAAGTAAGTTTTGGAGTTACATAGTTTGTTTAACGTACAAAATTACACACAGTTAATTTATTTTTATTAGACGTTATTATAAAATAGTAACATGTTTATTTGAAATAATATAAAACCCTTTACCTAAACCAAGAAAAAAAAATCTCCAAAATATTAAAATAAAAAGTTAAGGAACACAAAGTACAGAATAATAACATAAACACAATTCAATTGAATGCGTAAGTTTATAGCAATTAATTCTAAATGCATGAGTAAATATCTATGTCAATATAACTATAATATTGTGTGCGCGCACTGCTTTAGAATCTAGTCTTGCAAGACATTGCTTACCCAAATAAAAGACACAAATAAAAGTTTCAAAAATCAAATCAAATCTTAAATTTAAATTAACTAAATCTTAAAAGTATCACCTTTTTCCAAGTCGGTTAAACCTTATTTAATTATATTACACAAGTAGCATTTATCAGTAAGTTGGCAGAGCCGTGAGTTCGGCTTTGTTTACATTACACAAATATCATATTGCATGTTACGTCTGGCGAACGACTCCTCGTTTTTGTTATACAATTTTATACTTTTACATTTATAGCTAGCTTATTCGCAGTTACGATTTATAACCTTTGTTTGAGACTGTTATTATTCAATCAAAATATATAACCATGTATAGGTTTATACATCCTATTGCACGTTGCGTGCTTATATAATTTTGTTCGGTTTTTATGTATCCATTCGATACGATTATTTTTTTTTTTATACCACTAAGGTGGCAAACAAGCCTACGGTTCGCCTGATGGTAAGCGGTCACCGTAGCCTATGGACGCTTGCAACACCAGGGGCATCACTCGCGCGTTGCCGACCCTTCAGAAATCTAATAACTTCTTTTTTGAAGATCCCCATACTGTAGTCCTTAGAGAAAACCTTAGCAGGGAGCTCATTTCACAACCCAAGCGTTCGCGGGAGGAAGTTTCTCTGAAACCGCACTGTACGCGACCATTTCGGTTCTTTTTTTATTTTATTTTTTATTTTTTATTTATTTAATAAACATTTTACATAGTTTATATCTGCAAAACTGCATAGCAGTTTGTCGGCAGCAGTCCTCGTGTACACTGGCTTACAAGTTATTCTAGCACATATAAAAAATACAATTAAGATAATTACGATAATTAAGTTTCATAATGTACAGTATTTTATAGTCTGTGGTAGTACTTATCTACCAAAAATATTCACGCAAACGCGCTTATTAAAAATCTTTTCATACTTCTATACACAGTTTTAACTATAAAATACTTATTTGAGTAACTCGATATTTAGATCAACTTTTTTGTTTTCTTATAATTAAATTTTAAATATAATATTTATATAGCTTAGAAATAATTAAAGATAACAGCAGATTCTGAGGATTTTGCAGGTTGCAGACCCTTTGCATTAATAGTTATTTTTTTCTGTTGATATAATTATTAAAATTAATACTATATATATCTATATAGCTACACTTAATAAAAATTATTAAGCAGATAAGCATCATTTAAAATAAAAAAGGTACTAAGAATATTAATAGGTATATCTAATCTATAACTATACAATAAAGCTCACACATTCCCATTCCATATTCACACGATCACTTTTCTTTAAACCTAACCCAAAATGTTCCACCTTTTTATATAACAATTCTGTGCATATTACCGTAGCCAACTTTGTTGAATATATATATTATTATTATTATTATTATTAGTCGATTATGAGTATAACTCAGGGACATTCTGAAAGATAATATTTCTTTAGTTTACTTTTATATTCATTTCTGGTTTTTACGTTTTGCATAAACTGTTGTGGCAACTCATTGATGTACGTTGGTACCACCCACGCTCTCGTGCGTTTTCCGTAATAGTTAGTTGTTTTACTTACATGAAGTTTACGTTTTTTTGATAATCTAGTTGGATACTTATACAATCGATCTTTTTTATAAATATTACTGCTATATTCCCTTAATAATACTGCTATTTTAACTTTTTTATCCACAGGGAGAATTTTACAGATTTTAAATAATTTCTCATAGTCTTTTTTAGTTCCATTTAGAGTGTTTTTGTCAACGAGTATTTTTAAAATTCTTATTTGTAGGGATTTAATTTTATTTAAATTTGTGTTAGAAGTAAGTCCATAGGCACCTAGACCGTAGTCAATGACTGCCTTGGCTAGTGAAAAATATAACATAAACAACACCTTGCGACTAACCATGTACTTTAAATGAGTTAGTTTACCCAGAACTGATCGTAACTTATTACAAACTGACTCTGTATGTTGATTCCACGTGAAGCGGTTGTCGATTGTCAGTCCCAGGTACTTATAACAGCTGACCTGCGGGGTTATCACCAATCTTGCGTGAGCAGTGCAAGAGCCTCATATTTCGCAATAATGGCTGTCAAACACCAATTTCGAATTATGAAGCAGCGTCCGCGATGCAAGTAGCGATAAGTCGACGCTAGCGCCTCTATCAGGCGATTTAGGATTTAAAAATGCATTTTCAATCGCTACGCGTCATAGAAAACTTCAAAATCGGAATTATGAATGACAACAATCACGATTAGCGAGCGGTTAGCAAGCCATATGAACTGTCAAGTTTGCATTTACCTTTTTAATGGTTGCAAACTGATCGCTTTCTGATTGCAAAGCTTATATTTATTAAATAAAATACTTTAGACATTTTCAAAACATTAATTGTTAAAGCAGATATCCGCAAGAAATGAATTAAAGTTAAGTAACAAAACAGAAACCAGTGTGCGATGTCAGAATACGCTTCGTTGTAACTAATACAATTTTCTGTTTAAACTAGTGTTTTGGTTAATTTTGTGTGTGTTTGTGAATTTTAACTCGCTAAAAATAGTGAAAAGAATACCAGAGAAACTGTATGTGCTGATTTAATACCCAAAATTGCCTATAAAATACTGTTACCTACTAATGAAGGAATCTAGAAAGTTGACAACATAAGATTACTAAAATCGAAGAAAATTGTATGTATTTAACGGCAAGATACTGGGACTTACCTATTCATTACACCATAAATGAAGTAGAAAAACTTACAGTTAAAACCTATAACCTAAAATATATCAAACAATTGATGTGGTATATGTTTGAATTCACATACCTAACTACCCTTTCTTTTATGTTTGGTCAGTTTTCTACAAGTGTACCTACCCAACGCTCACAACAATAGTATTTAATCATTAGGGCAACACAATTAAAAAAAAACAGAAAAAGAATTATACTGTAAACATAGGTAATCAAAGTGAATTAGAAGAAATCTACCAATTTATATATTTCTATAAGGCAGAGGGCAAATACTGTCCTACAGCATAGCCTACGGGTGTTCTTAAACACCATATTGCAATTAAAAAGTAGTTTTGGAACAAACTTATCAGCTGATTATTACTCAACAGAATAATCATTATAAAATATTTGTTGGTCAATTCTAATAATAATCTGTGTGTGCCAAATTTCATTTCATCATTGTCACAAACTTAAACATACTGTATAAAGCATTAGTAGGATTTCTTCCATTACTCTATTCAAACCCTAGAATATGCTGCTCAGCTTTAGGACCTACTTTTTATAACTTACCGTTTACCTTAATACCAAATCCTCTATAGCTAATTTTCTAAATTATTTTGCAGATAATATGATGAAGATATGTTACAAGGTTGATAAACCTATGCTGTCATGATAACAAAATGGAATCAACACCTGAATTTGTGAATACTGCAACTTTTCTGCGAATAAGAAAGGACAAAGTGTAGTCAGCAGTAGTACCTATATATTAATAAATAAATGTTACTAAGGAATAAATGAAATATATTTTACTGACTACACTGAACAAGCACACATGGAATGAAATATAATTGTTACCATAATACATTAAACTATAAAAACAAACCAGCATTTTTTTATACCACTAAGTCGGCAAACAAGCTTGGGGTCTGCCTGATGGTAAACGGTCACCGCAGCCTATGGACACTTGCAACAACTAGGGCATCACTTGTAATAAAACTATTGACCTATCACTTACCAACAACTTATTTACAAACAAAAGTTCATTATTGTTGGTTGATGATGACTTAAAGAGTGTATAAACAAACCATACACATAATATAATGAATACACAAGTTTTTGTTGGGTAACCACATCTAGAACTTATAAGAGCTCAGGTTAAAATTTTAAGTGTAGGAAATCAATTTTCAAAGATGGCAGTCAACACTTACTTCTACAATAGATTTTGGCCTTTAGTTAAAAGCAAGCCTTACTCTAGCTGCTAGATCATCTTCAACCATGATAAACTTTTGTCAACCAGCTGCAGCTTTCGCCAAGTGTATAGGTCAAAAGTGCGAAATTTTATAAAACCGTGACTAGTGCTCAGGACTATTCACCTCATAAGCTCAAAACTGCTCTGCAGGCAATAGAAAGTGCAATGCTTGGAGACCCTTTATAGAGTAATAAGAGTGCTTGTAGAACTTATTAACAAAGGAGAAAGAAGGTTCTTGATTAGAGACCATAGTCATAAGAATAATGAAAATTTCTTCATCCTCATGCCACCATCAATTCCAACTCAATGTGGCAGGACCAAGTGGACTAACAACCTAGAGGCTTGTCCTAGATGAATTTAAGTGGTACAGACGGATTTGTCTAAGAAATACATGGGATACGCCTATGTCTAGCAGTGTTTGTAAGGCTGATATGTTAAGGAAATCATCAAATGGTTCAGCAGTTCACTGAAATAATATACATAAGACATTTTGTTAATGATAAACAGTTATGAAGTGATAGGTTTTAGTTAAATAATAGCACAAAATAAATTGAGAAGAATTTTAATTAAAAATTTTATTACATTATTTCAATTCTTATACTTAATCTAATTCTACTGTGGTATCCTGCTACAATATTTGATCCATTTAAAGCAGGAATGATCTTTTTGTTGATGTTTTCAGTACTTGACTTTTGTAATACTTTTACTAATAGTGCATCTTCAGTTCACATTCTTAAGCTTGCATTTCCAAGATTACTGAAACAATATAAAAAACATTACTTAACTGGTTGTGATAGTGACAGGCAACCTGAAATAAAACATCAACATTATCTCTTTAATATTGAAACAACAAAAAATAATAAGATATCGGTGGATTGATTTTTAAAGAATTCCTTGGTACTGACTTTAGTTGTACACAGACCTAAAATATGCATTACACATTATACTCAGCAACAGAAACTATTCTTTACTGGATAAATTACATAATGAAGTATCTTTTAAGTATGGGCAAGATATTAAAAGATAAAATTTTAATACCTATTATTTAGCGCTGTTTTCTCAAGACTTGTCAATCAAATAAGTGCAACTATACATATATTAGGTTTAATCAAACTTAAACTATGATAGATATTTTGGCATCATGTTAAATAGGTCATCCCTGTACGAAGAATCATGTTATGTGAGTACTACAGATGAGATGAGAGTGAGGGCATTAGATAAACAGCAGTATAGAGGCAGGCTTATTTTAATGCCACAAAATCATGAGATTACCTATTTATCACTTGTATTTGCAGCGTATGTAGGGATCTAGGGTAGGTATTGGCTTTAAAGCGTGACAATAACTAAGATTTGTTTACATACCTTCGATTGGAATCTAAACTGTTTTCCAGAGTACCTATGCCCTCAGGTGGTTTTTTAGAAGATACCGCAAAGATTACATTTTTAGATTGATAGAATAACACCTTCTACATCTACTATAACACCAACCTTCCTCCTGGATTTCGTAATTGTTTACTTTGAAGGTACTAGGTAAAGAAAAGTAATACAAGACGACGAATCAATGTACCTTTTTTATTATACGGCACAGTCTCAGGAAATTACTTTTTGAATTTCTAAATAACCTTACTTTAAAGATTTCAATTTCAACGTATACAAAGCAGTGTTACCAATTACCAATCAAAAAATTCATAATATCCCAAAATGTAAAATATATAAAATTTATTATTTTATATTAATATGTATTATCTACAATATTAATATGTAATATTGTTTGTTTAGGACAGTCATTTAAAAATTGACATTACATATCAAGTTTCTCAAAATATGAAGTTCTTTTAGTTTTATTAATAAAAAACTATGTGTAAAACGATCATAACAGTTTACAAATTCCAACATTAAAGGGCAAAATCAGAAAGAAGAAACACTGACAACATTTTTAGTTAATACCGCTACTGCATAATAGATGGTGTTAGTTCTGTACTTTGAAAATGCACTTTCAACCTGTGTTCAAACATTTAATATGATGTAGAGATATGTAACGTAACAGTAGAGATGGGAAATACGATTTTGTGTACGACAGAAAGAGATAGTGCGATACTTCAACAAAATATTGTCAATTTTGGAACAAAGCTGATCGCTGAGCGTTTTCGTAGCCGCCAGTACGCAATTTCCATACATAATTCGATGTCTAGAGCAATACCGCGAACTGCTTGCGCAGGCACCACGCGTTAACAATTTCTTGCTAACTCATTGTTAATAAGGCAGCTGTTCTAGTTCGCTACAGTGACAATCACTTTTGTTAGCATGAAGACATTCATAGGAGTGGCCTTGAGGGAAATTTTTTCAGATTGACTTCGAGTTTGATTATGTGGAGATTTAATTGTCATGTATTTGTTTTGGTAAGGTTTATTATAATGCCGTTGTCATGCGCCCAGCGTATAATATTGTCTAGGTCCTCCTGCATGACATGCTGTATGTTATGTAGATTTTTGTCACTATACATTAGGCATGTATCGTCAGCGTACATATACATATTACATTGCTTAACTACATTCTGCATACTATTGACATGTATAATATAACCAATTGGCCCATATACAGATCCAGTAGGAACTCCATATTTAACTTTACCTTCTATACTTTGTGCTCCACATACACTTACTTTTAAGGTTCTGTTTTCCAAATAATTACGAAACCCTTGGTTAATTGGTCCACGTATACCACATTCACTCATAGCTTGCAACAAACCCCCGTGATCAATGGTATCAAATGTGTTTTTTAAAGTCGATGAACAAGGCTACAGCAACTTTCTTCTCATACAAATTGTTATTTACATCGTCTGTAAATTTTTCTAAGGCTAAGGCAGTATTTCTTAGCGGCCTAAACCCATATTGTATGTTGGTTAATAGGTTGTTTGATTCCAAGAACTGTAATATTTGGCTGCTTATTATCTTTTCAAACACTTTATTTATAGTATTTAAAATTGCAATAGGTCTATAATTTGTGAATTCACTGTAAGAACCCTGTTTATAGATGGGTCTTATTATGGATAATTTTAAGCCATCGGGATACACGCCTTTTTTGATACATATATTAATAAAATATGCTAATACCGGACAAATTTTTTCTTTAATTGATTTTAAATCTCTTACTCTGATACCATCTGATCCTGGAGATCTGTTGCAATCTAATTTATCTATAATCTTTACCACGTTAGCTGATGACACATACATAATTTTAAAACTTAGATTACATTTATCTACATACATATTTCTATTTAAAAACTTCTGGTCGCATTTGTGTTTTATCGTATCTATTTCATTAGTGAACGTGTTACAAAATTTATTACAAATACTTTCTTTTGTTTCATTTTTAGCCATATGTTTTTCTATAACGTTATCTACCGTTAGTTTGTTTCTTCCTAACCAGCTATTAATACTTCCCCATATTTTACGTATATCACCCTTATAGTTTTCTAAAGTTTTTTTCCTAAATTCATTTTTGGCGCTATTAATAATTTTTTGTGTTTTATTTCTAATCTTTGTATATTGTAATCTAATATTGTTATTCCCTGGTTGAGATTTCCATTTCTTAAACAAATTGTCTCTTTTATCTATCATCGCTTTTAATTCTTTATTAATCCAACCCTGAGGAACACGTTTTTTCCTAACTGTTAATTCAGCCTTAGCCGACTCATAAATATCGCCGAAAGTCGACACAATTTTGTAATATAGTTCCGTTGGGTCTTTAATTTCCAAAAATTTCGACCATTCTACTTGTTGTAATTTCTTTTCTATGACTACATTTTTATAAATAAATTTAGATTCGTATGGACACCCTACTAGCTCATTTGCGCTTATCATTAATCCAGTCAGGTAATGGTCTGAGATCTTAGTCGTGAGCGTGTGCGCATGCAGTTCAGTTGCCGTCACAGCACGAACAAATACATGATCTATACAGCTTGACGTCATTTGCTCGCCGACGACTGCTTCTCGCGTTACGTCTTGTATACCGCATTGCAATCCCAATTCGGACAAAACGTTTAAATACCTGCTTACCGTAGAATCTGTACAGTTTTCATGTAATATGTTTATGTTGCAGTCTCCAATTAATATTACCCCAGTTTTCAAATGGATCGTGTGAATAAGTTTTTCGATTTCTGATACATAAATTTGTTTGTTTGTGTTTGGTGGCCTATAAGTAACTATTAGGTCAGTTTCATAGTTATTCATAGTTATGTGCCCATATATAATCTCACATGAAGGCGTGATGCTTTTTTTGTATACAGTAAAATTTATACAGTTTTTTACATAGATGAGTATGCCCCCTCCACGTCTCTTTTCTCTCGTCAGGGAAATCATTTGAAATCCATCTATTTTGTATTTATACAACTCCTCATCCTTCATATTTATCTCTGATAGGCATATAATGTCGAGTGACTTTAGACAGCTATCTAGTAACACAAGCAGCTCATTATAATGTTTTCTTAATGAACATATATTTAAGTGTATGACGTTAATTGACGTCGAAATTTTTTTTATAAAGTTTTTCCAGGAATCTATATTTTGAAATTTGGAATAGATTATATCTTTTAAATATGTTTGAGAGTTAAAGGCCATAAGAAGATTTAGTTTTTGTTATTTGGTATATTTATTGTAGTAGAAACTGGTCGATGTCAATTTCAGAACGAATTTGATGAATTTTTCTTTCGTTTTTACTCTTCCGAATTAATACTTTTGCATTTTGGACCCATATATACTTATATGTATCCTTCAATTTAGTTTTAGTTTGCCAGAATAGCTGTCGCAGTTGTTGTGTTATATGCTCATTTATAAATATTTTTGAATCATCATTGTCATTATATATTACATTATTAGATAGCGTTACTTTACGTTTTTTTAACCATTCACCACGTGCCATTTTAGTTTTCAACCGAATTATTATCGGGCGCGAGTTAGTTTTATCGTCTTTTTCTCTTACCCTCCATGCTGTCTCAATACATTCCGGGTTAAGTTTTAACTCGTTTGCGATTTTATTTGCCACTTCCATTATTTGTTCACCTTCTTTTTTCTTAACGTTTATTAACGCAACATTAAGGTCCAGCTCTTTCTGCTCCAAAGCAATTACACGTTCTTCCAAAGCTCTATTACATTTTTCTATGTAGGTATTTCTTTGAAGTAAATCCTTCGTTTTATTTTCTTGCTTTTTGACACTTTCTGTCATATCCTTTTTAAAATTATCCAATTCTGTGTACTTTCTTCCTAGGTAATCAAGCGACTTTTCTATTTCGGCATTTGTTGTCTTAATTTCTGTGACCTGCGATTTAATATCTGTAACATCAGATTTTATTTGTGAAAAACGAGACTCGTTGGTTTCCTTCATTGAAAGAAGTAAATCATTAATTTTTTTCATGTCTTCTCGAAAACTTTGTATTACTTTACTCATTTTGCTAGTTACGGTTGTTTTTTCTGAGTAAATAGACGACGAGTCACTATCTGAGTCTTCAGTGCAACGTTTTTTCTTTGCTTGCCTCAGTATGCCTGTTGAACTTGCATGAGGTTTTGGTTTTTCTTTTTTATTTGCCACACTCGAGTCAGAACTGTGCCCTTTGTCATGTTTTTTTGGCGTACGTTGTATGTTAGGCATGTTAAATGAAAAACAATAAAAGCCAGCAACACTGATTTGCACAAAACACGTCCACTCACTTACACGGCGCACGAGAACTAAAGTGTGAGAATGAATTCCTTGTCGATGGCGAGCGGTGCGATGGTAGAAAGTAGCCGTGGGCATCATTTCGAACAATTCCTCAGAACACAATCCATTGTACAAGCGGTAGAACACACATTATTAACACGTACCAGTACATTTGGTGATTTTTCTTTTACTACTTTATAAGGCCCTAAATAAACCTGACCTGACCAATGTTATAAGACGTTGGCTTTGTGTATCTATCATAATACTGTTTTCTACGTAGTTTTGACTTCATAAGATTTTCTCTGGCATCTTTTTGAAATATACTTAAACGGTATTTCAGTTTGCTTGGATAGTCTTCGAAGTTGTATAACGGTTCTATTATGTCTTTTCTAAGATTTGACGGCAGGAAACACGCCTTACCGAAAACGAGTTCATATGGGCTATATTTGGTTTCTGAGTGAACAGTAGTATTGTAAGAGAAAGTCCAATAAGGAAGCCAGTCGGACCAATCAACCGGGCTTTTCTCACACTGAATTCTTAAGTATGCTGCCAAATTTTTATGGCACACTTCGAGAGAACCTATAGATTCATGTCTACAGCTAGTTGACTCTAACTTATTAATTTTCAAAAGTTTGCAGACCTTTTTGAACAAGTCAGAATTAAATTCTGTACCGCGGTCTGTTGCTATTGTATTTGGAATCCCGAATTTTAAGATAAAATTTTCTACTAAAGTTTTAGCTACCTCAGCACTACTTTTAGTAATAAGTGGTAACGCACATACAAATTTTGAAAGTTCACACTGTAATGTTAGTATATTATTATAGTTTGAGTTATCTCTATCTAAAGGTCCTACAATATCTAAATATATTTTTTCAAATGTCGTATTTGCTGTTGTCGTGATTTCCATGGGTTGTTTTGTGATTTTAGTATATTTTTGTTTTTGACACTGTGTACAACCGTTAACGAACTTTGTAATATCTTCTTCCATGTTGGTCCAAAAATACCGCCTCTTAATATTATTTAACATTCTCTTAATGCCTGCATGACTGGAAGTAGGTAATATGAGAAAATCGTTTAAAATTACTGTTATGTAATTTTTGTCTTTAATTCATTTACAATTTTTTAAAATACATAACGTTAAGTTTTCTACATTTTTCATAGCATTTACGATTTTCTTTACAAATATATCGTCTTGACCTACTCTAATATAGCATAATTCTTTTATTTTTATTTCTTTACAAAAATCAACGAGATGCTTGACAAAGTCAGCTGGTGACATTTGTCCTTCAGCTTCTGGTTTTACGTAAGCGCATGCTTTTGTTTGTGAATATGCTTAATAACTACTTTCCTTACTAACAAAATGATGCTTTCTTAACATTCTTAACTCTTTCGCACTAACAAAAACTAACTCTGCCTTATCCTTAGGTTTGTTAAAAATCTCCGCAACCGTTGGTTTTGGACATTCGTAACATCCGTAGAACTGTCATTCTGTTCCTTTTGCTCTAACCTTCTTTTCTGTAACCTGGTCATAACATTCAACGTTTCTACACTCATACTTTTCAAATCATCACTCGAAACTCTGAGTCTGCTAAGTGCGTCTGCTGGCCCGTTTAAACTGCCTTTGATATATTCAATATAAAAATCATATTCTTCCAAAGCCAACCTAAATTTTATTAACCTACTAGAGGGATCTTTCATCCCAAATAAATAAACTAATGGCCTGTGTTCTGTAAGAATTCTAAACTTGCGTCCATACAGGTACGGTCTGAAATGTTTTACTGCCCATACAATAGACAGAAGCTCCTTTTCAATTACAGGATAATTGATTTCCCCTTTATTTAAGGTGCGGCTCGCATAAGCGATCGCGCTTCCATTTTTATTTGATAAGACGCTACCTAATGCAAAACCTGAAGCGTCACATTGTATTGTGAATTCGTTTTTCTCTGAAAAGTGCGGATATTGTAATACTGGTGGACTTATAAGTTTATCTTTTAATATTTGAAACGACTTTTGGCAATCGTCCAACCATACGAATTTGACGTTTTTCTTTGTTAAATTAGCTAAACAGACCGTTAGTTTCGCAAAGTTGGGAATAAATTTTCTATAGTAATTTGTGAAAGCTACAAATCTCCTGACCTCGTCGGCGTTTGTCGTCTTTTATGCAATTATTTAATTTACAGTAATCTATAACTAAAAGCCATTTTTTCTCTTTACTATTGGATTTTTTCGGAACTAGCAAGACTGGACTGCTGTAGCTACTATTGGTTGGTTCAAATATGCCTTCGTCTAACAGATTTTTGATTTGCTTATTTACCTCATCTTTTTGAGCATATGGTAGTCTGTAGGGTTTTGTGTACACCGTCTCACTACCAGGTTTTAATTCAATATACGTATACGTTAGTAGTTGAAAGCTTATCTCCTTCTAGGAAAAATACGTCGGGAAATTTGGCTATAATTTTGGTTAATGACGAACTTTCTTCGCTATTTAAATGTTTGGTATCTAATAAGTCTAAAACCTTTTGAACCCTTTTTGAGTCCTTTAGCTATAATTTTGGTCAATGACGAACTTTCTTCGCTATTTAAATGTTTGGTATCTAATAAGTCTAAAACCTTTTGAACCCTTTTTGAGTCCTTTTCATTTTCACACGGTGCAAAGTTCAATATGTGATAATTTGAAACATTAGTTTCGTTAGGTATAAAATTATTTAAAGTTACATCATGCTCTGTTGTGTTAATTATTCTCACAGGTATTTTATTGCGCTGTATTTTGACTAAAGCAGTCGCGATAAATACACCTTTTTGTATTTCTGCTGATTGTATTAACAACTGAGTCGTGGGACGTGGGTCGTATGATTTTGCTATATCAACGAAATAAGTACCTTCTGTTCTTGCTTTAATCAACTGTGTATTAGTTTTGTTCGTATTGCTTTGTTTGGTTGCTAAATCTAAAATACAACGTGAACCCTTGTTATTAAGAACTATTTTATTAGTATGGAAGTTAAGACTTTCTGAATATGTAGTAAGAAAATCCATGCCAAGAATTCCTTGACACCTTGTTGTTGGATTATGATTTACTGTGAACTGATTTTGCGACTCAGCGAAAGACTCTAATGTAAGCAAAATAGTACCTACACGGTAAAAAAGAATTAGTTGAGCCAAGAGAATATCTTTTCATATATGCACCAACGAATATTTGCTTCGTCCAAGATATTATTTCTCTTAAATATTTAAAATGATTATACCTACCTATATTTTACTTTATTAGTTATATTTTTGTTTTTTTATATTTTTTTTAGGAATAGTTATTTTTGCTATGTATGTAAGTAGTTAAGTTTATATAATGTGAACTGCGTCCACACCCAAAAACCTTATTAGGTTTATGCGAATACGCGTCATGTACCTTTCTATGTTGTCTAGAAAATGTTTTGTTCCTTTAAGAAAAAAAAAGCAAAATACCATAACTGTTACAAGCTAAAGCAATAAGTAGACATTGAACATCAAAATAACTATGAACTCAATAAAATAAATAAACCTATTACGGAGGCCTTAGTAGATATCATGCAATCAAATATAAATAAATCACAATGTGACTTTTTTTAAGTGCCAATGTTGTTGGCACTGGCAAAACCCCATCAACTAGCACTTCTAAGATTCCTAACATAAACAAGACAATGAGAAATGAGGATAGAGAGTAAGAAAATAAAATAACCGATTTTGAATATATTATACTGATACTGATGACATAGAAAATAACAATAATTTAGTTGTATGGGAAGACTTAGCCAAATTGGTTGTTTCTATCTATCACAAACATACTCAAATGTGCCTAAACGGTGAATTAGTGACAATTCAAATTTGATCACTCTTTAAACAAGATAATGTTTTAAGTTTAACATGTGTACAATGATCATAAAAAATCAGACATGTCGTGGTGTGAATTCAAAAAGATATTTGGTATGAATAAACATAGTTTTTTTAACAATAAATAGAATGAGAGAGAGATTTAAAAAAAGTACGGTGTAAAAAAAGATACATTTATATACGTAACATAAGTAAACTATAACCAGTTTCACTGTAGAAGTGACAGTAGCAAGTCTAAACAAAAAAAAAATAGTTACAATATTCAAGAATACATATTAACATCGTCTAATAATATAAAAAACAAGCTGAAGCAGTTAAGAGGCATTGAAGATCAAAATTATTATGAGCTCAATAAAATATTTAAACCTATCACAGAGCCCTTAGTAGAGATGTTGCAATCGAATGGTAATAAAACGCAATGTGACTTTAATCGAAAAACATTAAAAGTGCCAGTCATGTTAAAAACTCCATCAACTAGCACTCCTATAATTCCTAACATAAACAAGACAATGAGATATGAGAATATTGAGAGAGAAAACAATGATACCGATTCTGAATATTAAACTGATACTGCTGAAATAGAACGTGACACTAATTTAGATGATGATAAAGAAATTTCCAATACAAAAAATATATATAAATGCTCTCTTTGATGATATAAATATTCCCTTTGGAATCCAAAAGTAGATGATCGTTTAATGATTGGCAATACTGTTGTAAAACTTACTTTGCATGATGATAGTCAGGGACCATGCCTAATTTAGATCAATAATAACGAATATCAGTTAACAGCTGGTTTAAGAGAAGTATTACTATGCAAAAGACCTCAGCTTGAATTAGTAACTGAAAATAACGAATAGCTATACAAACATATTTTGATGGAAAGTTCGGCCCCATATGCAGTACTGCTGCCATCTCTGGGTGGTTGCACCCGGATACCAGCTTGACCCTTTTGACTCGCTTCAACGACGGGCTGTGAGGATAGTCGACGATTCCAAACTCAGTTGCGATCGAGCCCTTAAGTCTGAGAAGAGACTTTGCCTCCTTGTGTGTGTTCTACCGCTTATACAATGGGTTGTGTTCTGAAGAATCGTTCGAAATGATGCCCTTGGCTACTTTCTACCATCGCACCGTTCGCCATCGCCAGGGAATTCATTCTCACACTTTAGAACCGAAATGGTCGCGTACAGTACGGTTTCAGAGAAACTTCCTCCCGCGAACGCTTAAGTTGTGGAATGAACTCCCTGCCAAGGTTTTCTCCAATGACTACAGTATGAGGTTCTTCAAGAAAGAAGTTATTAGATTTCAGAAGGGTCGGCAACGCACGAGTGATACCCCTGGTATTGCAAGCGTCCACAGGCTGCGGTGACCGCTTACCATCAGGCGGACCGTAGGCTTGTTTGCCACCTTAGTGGTAAAAAAATAAAATAAAAAATAATAAAGGGTGATAAAGGCAAAAAATATCAAGAATCAATTAAACCCATGATCATCGTATCAAATGATAATAGAAGAAAACGTGGAGGTTACTTACAGTCAAGGAATTTAATGTCCAATCCACCTAAGGTTCAATATCGTATAGCAAACTGTCACCATAAGAGCTAGCTAGAACAGGACGTTATTTTGACATATAACATGCATTGTTTTATATTAGTAACGAGGCAACAGATTAACTACGTTGACATGCCGAACTGAACCTTGGGACGCCAAGGCCATTGCTAAAACTAGAGTCCGGATTTGTTTGTCATCTCGCTAGTTCTGTTATATGATATTGATATGAAATTTATCTATACAATAACTAGCAGAACCGATGAAATGTTATCCTCCTAATTATAAATGTGAAAGTTTGTAAAGTATGGATGGATGTTTGTCACTCAATAACGCTTCAGCCACTGGACGGATCGGGATGAAACTTGGCACACTTATAGATTAGATCCTGGAATAGCACATAGGCTTTTTATCTCGAAATATTCAAAAGTTCCCGTAGGAATAACTATTACCGAACTGTAACTATAGCTATAACTACAGCTTGATATGAAAACTTCATTAATGTTATTAAAGAATACATCACAGTATTAAAATTTTATAAACTACTTCTTTAACAAAAACAACAAAACGAAAAAAATATTTCTGACTCAATCACTGAGCAGTCTTTATTAAAAACTATAAGGACACTTTTTAACGAAACGAATAAACTAACTAAATAGTAATAAAAAAAAAGCTCTGATTAAAAACGCGTATATCAACCATCATTCTGAATGACGTCCAAAAGCCGTTCCGGCATAGATGAGATAAATTGTTCACATATATTAGTGCCACGGAAATCTTCCCATACACTATGACAGTGATTGATAAGTGCTTCAGGTGTTCTTTCGTTCTGATTGTTCCATCTTTGGACCATTATGCCCCAGAGATTCTCTATAGGGTTCAAATCAGCACTTTTTGCAGGACAAGGAATAGCATTTATATGATCTTGGTTGTGCCTGAACCAGTTTCGCACAATTCTAGCGGTGTGAATGGTTGCGTTGTCTTGCACAAAATAAATTTTAGGAACTACCTGTTGCGGATAATTAGTTCGTAGAGTCGGAAGCACACTTTCATACAACAGGTCTACATAGTCCTGAGCGGTTGCTCTACGTGGCAAATGCACGAGTTCTCCAACACCAGCTGAAGAAATCCAACCCGACATGTTTGCAGTAATTCGTCCAGATGCATGATTAGCCACGACGTGGTTTTCTGTGTACCGGGTTCGATTAAACCAACACAAGTGTAATATTTCAGTTTGAGAACTTAAAAATATCTTTTCGTCAATAAAAGCTGTAGTTGTCCAGTCAAAATTTAAATACTGGCGGGCGAAATGACGTTGGGCTAATTTATGATTCTCGGTCAAGGCAATATTTTTCGCAGGCCGCAAAACATATCCGCAAATCGTCCCGTTGACGTAAAGCCATCCAGAATGTATTGCCTTTGCTTTGACCGGCGTTCAGTTATTGCAAGCGGGCGATGGTTATTTTACCGTAGATCAATAAGGTTTCTCTCCCTAAGGTTTAACTGTGCCTCTGCTCACATTTAACCGACGTGTTATCTTATGAATCCCTATTCCTTCCTCGTGTAGCTCCAGTTTTTGTGCTCTTAATAGATCACGGCATTTTAACACAGCATGCATTTTATTTTTCAAATTAATAATGTATTTGAAAATTATTTTCAATTTTCTTGATTGACACTGACACATGTTCGTCATTAGAAAAGCAAATGATAACTTTTCGCAAAGAGGTTATCTGTCATGTGAAGTGACAAATAATACGTATTGACATTTCAATACTTTTACTGAAATAGAATTTTCAACCTTAATACATTGCGAATGTCTAACAACACTTCCACGAAATGGGTAGGGAATTAAATTCCTTGACTGTACTTGTCTTAAAGAAATATAAAAATAATACAGATTATATTTACTGGGATGACCCTAATGAACTGGTTGAGCGTCTTAAACTTCTCATTGCATCTAAACATGCAGGAAATAATGAATGACATCATTTTAATTGTAGAAGAACTTAAAGCAGCAGGAATGATACAATAGTAAATATGTTTACAATTATTACAGACGTTAGTTGTAAAGAAGTTTTCAATAAATAAAGAAGACAAAGATGAGTAAAGCAGATATTGTAAATAAGTTACATAAAAATGCCAGAATTAATGTCCCTCGGCGATGTGTTATATTGAAGAATATTGATGATCTTTGGCAAGCATATATAATAGATGTGCAACGACTCTCTAATGAAAATGTTGGCCATAATTTCATCCTTATTGTAATTGATTGTTTTTAAAAATATGTTTGGGTAAAACCGCTAAAAAATAAAAGTAAAGAAGTCGTTTCGACAGCATTTCAATCATTTTTATCTAATTTTAAAATACCTAAAAACTTGCAAACATATTGGGGTAAGGAATTCTTTAATAAAAATTTTGAAAAGACTATGCATGCACATTCAATAAACCACTATTTAACAAAGAAAGAATAGTTTGTCGAGTGATAAGAACTATTAAAAGTAAACTTTACAAAGCATTTAGCATGAAAGAATGGACTCTCGAAACAATAGTTTATGATTATAATCTCACCAAACATAAAACTATTGGAGTATATCGAGTTGATGTGAATGATAAAAACCAATACATTTTAATGCATAGATATAAAAGTCTACATGATAAAACATTAAAAAGGGAAAAACCAAATTTGTTTATGGTGATGTAGTTCGTATTAGTAAACATAAAGCATGTTGCGATAAAGGTTATACCCCAAATTAGTTTACTGAACGTTCACAGTGCTGGCAGTACAAAACACTAGTACAAGCACTTTAATTGAGGATTCGAGGAAAAATCCAATTCTAGGATCCTTTTATGCGCAAGAGCTTCAGAAAACTAAAAACAAAAAAAAAAGCTACTTAAAAGAAAGGGAAATAAGGTTTTTGTAAAGTGGTTGGCATAAACGTCACAGGAAAATTGTTTGATTAGCAGTAGTAATAAAATATAAGTTAAAGCTTATTTATGTCATTTTTTACTAGAAAATAAAGGGGGAAGGTCTTGTGAATATTATAATTAATAGCTTGCCGTTTGAGTTACATCTACCAGGCTACAACTACTGCGGACCAGGAACAAAGTTACGTGAAAGACTTAAAAGACGAGATAAAAGTATCAACGTGCTTGATGATTATTGCAAACAATACGACATCGCATATATGAAATCACGGAATTTGCAAGACAGACATAGGGCTGACAAGATCTTATTCAAGATGGCGAAAAAAAAGCATTTTCATCTTAAGCGAGCACTGGGGAAAAACTTGCAGCAAAAATAGTTAGTAAAATAATCTTAGCGAAAGTAGCCAATGTTGCTGGATAAAAAAAAAACTTTTAAGAATATAGTTTCTTTTACAAAAAAATATATTCGTAAAGCAAATCCGAAATGCAAGAAATTTGCTTAAGATTTGGCATTTGCTGCTATTAAAGAACTTGCTTCTGATTCTTCGATTGAAATCCCACGTGTAATACCTTTGCCTAAAACAGGAGGATTTTTACCATTGCTACCTATAGTTACGGGGCTATCTGCTGCTGGTGTACTAATGAAAAAATCATCTACCATTGCACAAATTATTAAAAAAAGATTCAGACTGCGCAAATACATGGAATGTTTTAAAAGAGCATAATCAAAAGTTTCAAACAGTATTTCTTGGAAATCGATTACAACTGAAAGATAAAAATGGTCTTGGAATAAACTCTCTCCCAAAAAACTGAACGACTACATTGAATATTTTTAAAGTTATGGTGGCTTAAAACCACCATGAGAATTTTTCGAATATGTTGAACCTAATATTCAATAAAATTATAATAACTTTCAGGGAAGTCATCCATATAATTGTGATCATCTTTGTCTTAGGTTTCTTAAAAACTGTATGCTATAAATTTATATTCAAAAGCTGTGCATATTACTCTAAATTTATACTTCAAGTAAATAAAGCAAAGTTAAACTAAACATAATAAAAGTGATTAAAGCTATAGAACATGATTAATTTCAATATTGGTAAAAATAAGAAAAGGAGTAGTAAAGTAATTAAACGGAATAGTTTAAATACCGACTCCATCAAACATAGACGTGATACATCAGGTCTCAGTAAAGCCAACAAAGCTTTCTTAAGGAGTTTAGGATTTAAATTATGATATGATATGATATCCTTATTTTGATAACTCCATGGAAAGCTATGAGGTGTATTCGGATACCCCATATAAAAGTAGCTTTAAAGAAAATGATGAAATCAGAATACCGATTGACCAGCAAGATTTATTTTTACTTCCTTCAGCTCCAGATATATAAGCAATCTACAATTGAAAATCTGCCTCAAGCTATTGCTGACAGTCTTACAGTCTTAAAATAAATCCCGCTAAAACTCAAGTAATAATTGTTGGCAGCTCGCGTCTCTTAACAAAATTGGATTTAAACTTCATTCCGCCAGTATATTTAAAAAATGTCTTAATCCCTTATAGTGACTCAGTGAAAAACCTAGGAATACAAATTGACCATTTCTTAACATGGGGTCCGCTCGTGAATGAAATTAGCAAGAAATTGTTCGCGGCTAAAAGCTCTTTGAGGCGACTGCGGAATTTCTTACCTATTCCCACTAAAATTGTATTGGCATATTCGTTACCCGTGCCGACGTTAGCTATCCTGACCTTACAGTGGAGCAACTTATTAAGTTTGAGCGACTCCAAATTTATGTATCAGGTTCATATTTGGCTTGCGCAAATTTGACCATATTTCAGAATACCGATCAAAGCTCAAATGGCTCCCAATTTGTTTTCGCCAGAATACTCATATTCTATGCTTTCTGTATAAAGTTCTGTTCAACCCATCAGCACCATCATACCTTAAAGAGCGTTTCCAATTTCTGGGTTCTTCTTCACATCGACTTTCCACAAGCTTGTTGATCCCCTACACATGTTACGCAATATTACAATGATTCTTATACAGTACAAGCAATCAAACTCTGGAATGCTTTGTTTTCCTACATTGTGATTTTCTTTTGTTTTTTATTGTTATTGATATATTTTTATGTGTGCAATAAAGAAAATTACTACTAGTTTACATAGAAGGACGAGTTATTGTAACTATAAAAGATTCAACCGGAAAATTTATTATGAAAGAGTGTAATATTCATAGCAATCCTATTCTATTTCTTTTCAATGATATTAGATATGAAATAAATGGAGTTGAAATAGATCGTGTTAGCAATGTTGGTATAATGAATGAAGGAAACAGTAAACAAGCTGCTCTTAGGGGATGGAACCTAAATGGAACAAAATGGAAAAGTGGTATTTTTAATGTTATATTACCGCTCAATAAAGTGTTAGGATTTGCTGAAGATTCCGACAAAATAAGCCAAAATTTTAAGCATGAACTAATTTTAACTAGATGTAAATCTAATTGAGACATGCTGATACTTGGTAAAGATAATCAGATATCGGTAAATATTGATAGAATTGAATGGCGTATGCCTCATATTAAAGTATGAGATCGTGAACGATTGTTGCTTTTAAAACAATTAGAAAAAGATAAACCAATACAAATAGCATTCTGAAACTGGGATACCTATGAATATCTACTTTTAACTAAAACAAATAAGCGTCAAGGGTAATGATTTTTCTATCTTTGATTACTGTAAGTTAAGTAACGTCACTCTCTTTTTGATCTCGCAAACATTTCCATATGACGCTTTAAACCTAAAATTTAATGGCAATAAATACAGTTTTTTATATGAAATGTCTACAGGATTTAATTATTACAACGCTCCAGTTGATCTGATGCTTGATATTTTAAATTCAAAAAATATAAATTTTATATAAATTTCAAAGAAAAAGCTCCATTGTTTGTTAGACTTAGAATCGAAAGTAAAGAAGACTTTCCTGGTCAAACGAGTGCTTATTGTCTCATCATCAACGATCGTATAATAGAATACAAAACTCTAAGCAGTATAGTTCGCAAGGTCTCATGAATTTTATAATTATTGATGTTCAGGGTTTCAAAACCCAATCTAATGAGTTTGTACCCAAAGAAATAGCTATATTTGTTGGAAAAAAACTACAATTGTTTTTGATCCAACAACCGTTTTTATTTTATGAATTAACTAAAAACGAAATGAAGCAAGTAGCCTGGAGAGAAATCGGAATATATGTTGTAAAGAGGGATTCATACCTTTTGCAAATTATAAAACATTGGTTACACCTCTTGTTAAGAATAAATGTGTTTATGTAAAAGGTGAAGAGAAAACATCGTGGGATAAAAAAATGTTTGATAATTGTAATGTAGTAAACCTAGAAAATATGTATTTATCATGCAAATGTATGAGCTACAAAGAATGTAATCTATTTGAATAAATGGTGTGTTGATATTTTACTCCTTGATCAATGAAAGAGTAGCATGTAGTAGCTGAAATGTAGTATAAGTCAACGTGTATGTGTAAATGATAGATTGATGCATATTGTACAAATTTTATTATTTGACGATGTGTATTTTACAAACCAAAAGTTATGATCTGATTGAATACAAAGTAAGCTGATGACTAGTCTGATGGTAATAATCTGATTAGTTTTACAACGGACCGTTCATTTTGTTTTATTTTTTTCCAATATGAGAGACACATGATTTGAATAGAGTACGATGTTGAATGATCTGTTTCATATTGAACTATTTTTTGTATTGAGCCAGAAAAACCATATTACACTACTAACATGATAAGGCCTTTGTCTCAGGATGAGGCCAGTTATAAAATTACCCCGGACTTATTATACAGGCGCAATGACAATATTAGGCAAATTGCTCATACTTATATTAGCGCTTTATTGCAATTGCCTCACACTTCAAAGGTGGGAAACTTGCGGCAAGAGCCTGCTTTGCTTGTAGTTAATGGACTAAGGATAAGGGCTTCAGATAGATAAGAATTGGTCCCTTCTACTTGTTCATTCCCAAGTAACATCTTAGCTTTAAAATAACCTGTATAACATTCTTATATCAGTTTCAATTGAATTTTAAAGCGTTAAAAATACCTGTAGAGAATGCTCTAACTCACTTATAACCACAATTTAGGCACCCCGATTTACAGGTAAAGGTTGTAAAAAGCCTGTAGATAAGTTATATAACGGTGTTAAAGTCCTTGTAAAAGAGTGCTAATTCAATCTCAGCTACAACTTTAACCTGTATAACGGTGGTTGTACACGGGTTGGTTAATACTATAGCTCGTAGAGAAACGTTTACGAAGAATGATTTATAAGTAACAACTTTAATAGACTTGTTAAAAATACTTGCTTGACACTTTGACGCATACTAATAATTAAAAATAGTCTCAAGGCAGCATCTTATTGTTTCCTTAGTACATTATTAGCAACATAGTACTTTATATTTGTAATGTACTGTTCGTTTTAAATACTACGGTGACAATTTGTGACATTCAGCACAGCTCATGGCGACTAACGATTAAATGGAGTAGGTATTAATAAAAAAGTCCAAAATATTCAAGTTTATTTTGTTGTTTTAAGTCAAAACCACCTGCCGTTGTGATTTTACTATATACCATGTTTTCCATCTCAATTTTAACGCGCTCTGGATTTATTCAGGAATTTAAATAAAACTGATAATAATATAAAATAAACTCCTCAATTTTTTATACATTTTTATTGTCTCTTTCATACCAATTGCATCATAAATTAAGTTGCTTTAATAGAATGACAAATATCATATAAATAATGAAGTGTTTTTTTGTTAATTTATAAATAACGTAATCAATTTATAGGTTAGTCCGCCAAACTAAGGGCGACGTTATATTAAAGCTTATGCTCTCACGTAAGTCATCTGTTACATTTTGAGTGATACAAACTCTTTAGTCAAGAGCATTGTGCAGGCTTGAGTAAACTTAGCAGTGTAATAATAGACTCAAGTAACTACTTTCACTATAGCCAAACCAATACAACCGGGTAAACATTTTAGATACGGATTCGATTAGGGTTTTTCAATTAAATAATCAAAACCTGTAACCTGTAGGAAGGAAGGTACTTACCTCCTTAGTAAAATTAACACTGCAGCTTATAACCAAATAATAATGTGTTGTTAGACACTTTTAGTATTAACTTTACAACTTATAACTTCATAAATGAGTTGTTGGACACTTTTAACATTAACTTTACAGCTTATACTCACATAAATGAGCTGTTTGACACTTTTAACTTTAACATTGCAGCTTATACTCCCATAAATGAGTTGTTCAACACTTTTAGCATCATGTGTTACTACACTCTTGGATAACTCTTTTTAACAACCTATGTCTGCACTTTACAGGCAATATAACACCTTAATACTTATTCATGGCAACAGCTAAACAATAATAAGTGTTAAAAAAATCAGCGAATCAGTTATACAGGTTTAGATTCTACAACAGGTTTAAGCAAAACCATATTAAATATTCTTGCTGTGATTAGAACTACTCTAACTCTAAAAGCTGTTTAACATATTACATTAACGTTCTAGAATAACTATTGGAGTTCAATTTAATGTTATAACTACTCTATATAGTTTTCAGTTATAATTGAGACCATTATAACTCAACTGAACAGATTTAAGTTATAATTAAGCCTACAACTGACGCTATGATGTTACTTGGGTTTGGCCCTCTACCGTCTTACACCGGAATTAAGGAGCCGTTTTGAATTTTTTTGTGACGGTGAATCGGCCACTAATCTCCCTACCTTCTCTGATATGGAGACATAACTTGAGAACAAGTGTAAAAGGGCTGAGAGCCACGGAGGGATTATCCGTGACCACAATTAGGTTCGTCGCCCACAAGTCCATCACAGCCATGACTAGCTATGGCAAGTACAGCTTCCTCCTTCGATACCAAATTAGCACCACTGACAGCTGTTCGAACCTTTTCGTCCTGTGTCTCCTTTGTGGTAGTACGAGCATTACTCGATTTGGGTTCTCAGGATTGCTTGGTATCGACTCGATTTGGTAAGGAGGCATAAGTTACAGTTGTGTCCGGCTAGGCACTATATTCGAGGCATTGGTGGCCTCAAGTTCTCAAGTCTTAGAGGTCAAGTTTCTATTGTTATTTACTCCTCCATAATTATCTGATTCGTTGAAATATTTCAGCCATGGTGAAGGATGACACCCAAATCATCCCCAAGTTTTCTTTTACGCCGTAAATTACTAAGTTGACTACAGATCTGGCATTGGCTGATCCCGATTATCATCTTCCCAGTTTGGTGGATCTACTCCTCGGTGCCGATTTTCTAGGTCAATGCAACTGAGAACTGGCCTCCTGGCTAAGCTTCTTCAGGCCGTCGGATTGGTGGCACTTACCACAGATTTTGGTCATACCATAATGGCCCCAGCCCTTCTAATTTGTCCCTATCTTCAGAATGACCCTTCTGGCTTCTCAGTATGTCCCAGATGCAGTTCAGCGCTTTCGGGATTTATAAGAGCCTCCTGCAACTCCTAGGTCTGACCCGGCTGTGAGGCCCTTTTTGTGAATAAAACCGGTCGTTTTTCGACTGGTCAATTCTTCACTCGGCTCCCCTTCTTGCCGAACTGACCTGCCCCTGGCCACACCAGGATGCTAGCCGAAAAATGGTATATTTCTTACCATGGACAGGCGTATGAGGCGCGATCCTGTCTTCCAACAGAAGTATTTGGAGTTTATGCAGAAGTACCAAGCATTGGGCCATATGTCTGTTTCTGACCTTGACTGGAGAAGCGAGCAACACTTCTTCATTCCTCACCATGCTGTCTTTAAGGTGTGGAAAATAAGAGTTGTCTTCGGTGGTTCGGCTCCTAGTTCAAAAGGTGTGCCCCTAATCGGTGTCTTCACTCTTGACCCAAACTGCACAAGAATTTTCATGACATCGTGACCAATTTTCGGAGATATAAGGTAGTTCTGGTCGCTGATGATGTTTTGTCAAACAAGTAACATACCGGGTATCAATTGATTCTCTAGCGAGAAGATCCTCCGTTATCCATGACCGTCTTCGAGTTGAACACCAATACTTACGGTCTTCGCTCCAGTCTGTTCGTCGCTATTCGGACCCTATTAGAGCTTGCTAATAGGGGACGTGTTTACTTCCCTCCCGACGATATCTGCACAGGGGCCTCTTCGATTGAAGAGGCATTGATTCTACGCGGTGAGCTTATTATAAACCTTCATGCCTTCGGAAATGGATATCCAACTTCCCGTTCTTCTCGATAGTGTCGCCGAGGATTTCCAACAGGGTCCTCTGATCAGTTTTATTTATAATTTATATAGTGCTGATATCTCTAAATGTATAATAAACAGCAATTATCATATGTATGCCGATGACGTGTAGTTATATATTTCCTTCAAAACGCAAGACACCAAATTTAGGGCGGCTGAAGCCGCTAGCAAAAGCTAGTACTTATACAGAGTTTAACGGAAATGCCCCAAATCCCTAAAGGGGGCAAGATTGCACCTACTCAGCAATCACTAATCAAAGTTTCACACTGAAAATCGGCATTTCAGTTTTTCATACTAATTTCATAAAATAATTTTACGTTTCTGTTTTGACCATGAAGTTTAATGAACTTTAGAGTATGCCACCCGTTAATTTATGAGAATCTAGTACTTCTGAATTCGTACGACTCCAGTTACACAATTATCTACCTACAACGTGTACGACGTCCTGTAGTTTATGTGTTCCTGGTACTTTTTTCGGCGTAGAAACGCAATTTTGTGCGACGCTACACCAAAATAAAAACAGGATGGCTTAAAGCTACCTCCTTAACAAAAAAGCTTTAGCAGCAGCTTACTTCTTTAATTCACTAAACTTTTTCACTAAGCACTGCATGAAAAAAAAAATCAGTTTTAACAACAATGGTTCAATGACATAGGCACATTCACTAACACTGTACGTATCTTCTTTTCCAAATATTAACTACCTATGTAGCTACCTATCTTAATTCACAAAATGATTCAAAGTAACCTTCATTTACTAAAACACTGAATTAAAACCCTTTTTAATTTCCCATTTTAAAAATTAGCTAGGTACATACGCACGTACGTTTTCACACAAGCGGTTCAAAGTGAACTGAACACTAAACAAAAAAAAACTTTTGAGTATTTTAACTTTTATTTCAAACATTTGCTTCCTTCCTGTAGGTACGTAACATTTACAAAAATGATTCAAAGTTGCCTCCATTATCATAGGTACATTTCGTAGCATTTCCACTGTTATGAAGTTAAACGCGTCTGTAATCCTCTTCTTCACACCGTAAAAGGAGCATGTGCCAGCCACAGCACAGCCACAGCACAGATAATAGTATTTGTAGCCGCAGTGACATGCTTCTGCAGGCATTATATGACGGAAACCTTTGTTGCTTGCCCCGTTGATAAAACGCTCTACATACATATCTTGCCCTCGACTGAAATCGTTATTTTCAAAGACACCAACACATAGAATCATCTTATTGTATTTGCTAATTTTATTCAAAAAACAACTTTATTAACGAATTTTACTCATATTCAATTCAAACAAAACAATGGCGTCACGTCAAGTCGCGTGCCGTCGGCTTTTGACTGAAGATTTTGATCGATAGATAAAGTGAATGTAGTATGTTGGTACAGGACCTACTGTCCAGATTTTTGTACAATCTTTAGATAAGACATTGCGATAAAATCAGTATCATCCTGATGTGCTTCAATACAGATTGCATACCTACTTGTAAGATGATTATCAAAGTACTTTTAATAATAATAATTCAGAATCTTTCCGGCTCTTTTCGGCACAAATTCACGTTGTTAAATAGATGGTATCGACGATTAAAAAGTGTTCTCAGCAACATACTAAATTCAAATAATTATTATTTGATTTGATCCCTGGATATGTTATTAAAAGTAGGTATGATTTTTTGTGACTCTACACAGGTAACAAAATCCTATCCTAGGTACTCCGAGGGGCTTAAGTTTGTTTTCTTTATCTCCATCTATTCATTTTAACAAATCATGATTACGATCGACAGGCAAAAAGTTATTTAATAAGATTTACCTGAAAATGAATGTGTGAATACAAGCGTAAACGGGAACATTATAGTTGTTACATTTTTTGTAATACGACTATTAAAAACTAAGAAGTAGCTTTTACTTATTTATCAAAAATTACAAAGTGAAATTCTTGCGATTGCTAATAGTGATCATAATTCCCAATTTTATGGTAGTTTTGCCGAGAATTCCCAAACAACCCAGGCTCCAGGTGGGCGTTGACCATAATTGACCAATCGTCGTAGAGCAAGTTATTAGCGCGAATCCTTCATTCCGAAAATTGGGGTACCGTTTGTTCTTTTATCAACTAACTAACAGTGTTCTATGAAATCCTGGTACATGGAATTTAGAAGCTCACATTAAAAACGATTTTTAATGTGAGCCCATTGCTCTAATAGCTTAGATGTAATGGATACAAAATTATGAGGTATGATCTAGTAGAAATTATTTTATTATTTCACTCAAAACGTTATACAAGAGCTGAGCCTTCTGATAATTTTTTATTAAAATTTTAATTAATTTATTGAAGTGAAAACTTCTTTAGCGGCGCTGTGCACTTTTTTTGTGATGGGTAAAAACTGTTAAACTCGCGTCAGGTCACTTGCGTTAGGACACGTGACATTTATTTACATTAGGTTAGTTTTTATTTTTAGTATATGGCGATTATGAGTAGTACAGGGAGGTTAGATATGGGATTTTAATTCTATTATATATAAATTAGGATCTAGGATATCTCTGAGGGATAGGTTTAGGGAAGTAAAAATTTTAACTTTAGTGTCGCAGTACATATATGAAAATCTTTTATATGTACATAAAAATATCAATAGTTTCAGCAAGAAAAGTGATGTTCACAAAGTAAATACTAGAAGTAAAAATAAGCTGTTGGTGCATGATACACGTCTACACAAAATAAGTAACTCTTTTATGGGGCAATGTATACACTTTTACAACAAAGTTCCCAATAAAATTCAAAATCTATCAATAAGTAAATTTAAATCTTTTATCAAGCAGGTACTTTGTAAAAAGGCATACTACAATATTTCAGACTATGTAAATGATAAAAATCCTTGGGACTGATGATGCTCAATTACAGGATGCAGAGGTAAACCAAATTAAAATGGAAAAAACATAAAATTGTACGACTTAAATTTTTTTTATATAAAACATGTATTATTGATAGTGTTTTTAAAAGAGTAACTATCGAGTTTCTTGCCGTATTCTTCTCGGTAGAAATCAACAACATTGTGAACCGGCGGGAAGATGGGAGGGTTAAAAAAATTATATTTTATAACTTTGACGATTCAAAAGTGATTGTAAAATCCTTATTTGAATAAACCATTTTGACTTTGACTTTGACTTTCACTTTATGACAGATTGAGCTGTCAAATATACAACGTCAAAAAAGTAAAAAAACAAAAGTTATTATTTTTAATAAATATGGATAAGAAGTGATGGGAAGTAAATAGCGAGTATGTTTTCACTTTTGCCGGCACTCCCGGAGTGCAACCCGTTTTTTTTTTATTATTTTTTATTTAATTTATATTCTGTAAAAATAATCTGATGGAATCTTTTCACTATTATAAGATTCAAACCAATTTTTCGTTAATTACGAAAAACATGTAATTATTCATGAAGAAGCCTTTAGATAAAATATGTGCAGAAAAGAGAAAAATCTTCCCTCTCACTCTGCACAATTTCTAATATCCGGGTTCTTCAAAGAACAACGGACGCAGTAGCGACATTGACTAAGTTTTTATTGTAATTAAAATTTATGATTACACAATTTTAACATGTTGCATGTTACGTGGCTAGTAATTACTAGACCGGTCTGCACTAATATTCTAAATTGAACATGCATATTAATAAATTAAAATAACGAAACATGTATCTTTATTAGCGATAAATAACATTTTACGATGTATTAATTATTTGTAAATAACTTTCTTGTAATTTCACTCATTAATTTTAAAAATAAAAAGTTAAGGCAAAAGGTCATAAACTACTTTCTTGTTTATTAAATTAGCCTCACAGAGACATCACCTGTAGGTAAAAATAAAAAAAATGATTCAGATATTTCATCACAAATTTTGTCAAAATGACCGGTTATTCACCCCCACACAGCTGAGTTTAAGGAGTAGTTCTTTCAAACTTTCACCAAATTTCTGAAAGCTGCGGATGCTTCAGGTTAATGATTTCACCCTTGGGTCCATTACTAAATGCTTATGTACCGGATACCCTATAACCCCTTTAAGGGATTTGGGGGTATTCCGTTACATATTGTATAATACTAGCTTTTGCCCGCGTGATGAATTTCAACGACAACTCCTCACTTATAGAAAAAAAAAAAACCGACTATACTTGACGTTTTCAAGTTATGTCCTTCTTCGGGACTCAAACTATCTCCATGCCAAATTTGACCGCAGTTCCTTCCGCCCTGACTTCGGTTATAGATGTAAGGTTTTAACAGAATCTTCTTAATTATAAAAAAACCGACTCACACTTGACGTTTTCAAGTAGCCTATGCCCTTTCTCGGGAGTCAAACTATCTCCATGCTAAATTTCATCTTAATCAGTATAGATGTTTAAGCGTGAAGAGGTACAAACAGACAGATTTACTTTCGCATTTATAATATTAGTATGGATTTTTATAATGAATACATACCTATTTAAAAATTTGCCGTATGATACCTATTTTACAAAATAATTGTACCTACATCTACTGTGAACAATGTGTCACTAAGATTGAAAGTCTAGAAAGAGATTTCCGATTATTCCTATCCTAAGTAAAAAGAATAATTTTTTTTTAATATACAAAAATAAATTAAATATTATATATTAAAAATCGGCAAACAAGCCGACGGTCCGCCTGATGGTAAGCGGTCACCATAGCCTATTTATTTATTTATTTATTTGGGAAACAAACTGAATAGTGTTTACAAATATATGTTAGTTACATTTTTATATTACAATATACTAAATAGTTTCCACAGGTTAGTATTACAAATATATCTGAAGTTTATACATAACATTAGATTTAAGTATAACATTATCAAAACAGAATGCATGCTAAGTCTAAGATTATACTAAATTTGTACAGGTTAAATATGTATTTCAGTTTGCTTAAGAGCTGCAGATGGTAACCACATTGTAATGTCTAATTAAATAAAGTAAAGATTTACATAATATTTTTAATTTTCAGCATATAAAATAAGACAAAACAACAAAAAATTTTTGGTTCAAAATTAAAAATCAACACATTGATGGATTATTAGTATGCCTACTTATTGTTATAAGAAATTAAATTTACCTACGCTAAATGAATGGTAGAATAATAGTTTTATGCAAAACAGTATCACACCTGGATAAAAGTATTGTAATGCCCCCCCTTCTCTAATGAAATATAAATACTATTTTTAAAATGTTCTATGCAACCTCGCAGCCCACTATCACTCAACGAGAGAGATCAAAAGAATCTAATGATTAATATTGAATAGGCATGTAGATAATTATCTAATTTGGCCAAGCGTGATCGTCAAAAGTGGTAGGACCCGAAAACCGTTGTGTTAAATAAGTAGTAAACCAGTTGTTTTAGAGGTACGTCAGAGTAATATAGCAAACAATAGTATACAAATAAGCGTAAAAGAAAATAATCAAGAAATAAATATAGCTAAATCTACGATCATAAATAATGTCCACTTTGAATTTTTCACCATTTCTGAAGTCAGTGCAAAACCACCTAAACAAAACAAATACGTGAATATTAGAACTAAAGGGACACAAGTACTAATGAGTTATATGATTTTCCGTCATCCCTACACAAAGGAACTCTAATTGATCCTACTTCCACATTTAAAAGTAAAATCCATACGAATGCTAAATCCATTCGATTTGTAGAGTGAGAAACAAGTAGCTAGCGTTCAGGACTTGCGACCTGAAAGTAGGTTTAAGGGGCACCCCCTTACAATGTACATGAGCGCTCACCTACACTAGCTAACCAGCCAAAATAGTAAAACACAACTAACGCCGCTAAGGATGGACATGGCTTACACATAGTAATTACTGCATCTCTTGGCAGACCTATTTCCTTAGTGGGCTATATAATTATTATGGCTGGTATAACCTTAGTTCCGACTTCTACTTTTATAGAACATTTATCTTAACCTAGCTGAAAAAGTCGTAGAAACAAGGTCCATCAATATAATCCTTCCTACTGAGGTGATTGAGATTTCTTTCAACCATAAATTTCTAACCGGCAAAAAGGGCGAACTCATTACGATGCTTTAACATTAATTTAGACATTTTTAAAACGCAACCTAAATAATTTCACAAAACATATACAATTTAATACTTTGTAATATAAAAGTATTTACTAACCAGTAATGGTGGCACAATCTAGCTGTAGTTTAACCCCACGTGGGTCCTAGGTTGTAGTGACCCACAAGCGTAGACTATGGACTATTGGACGGGCAGCGTTTCAACAATTTAAACGACGGCAATTGAATGTTTTGTATGTATGGGACCACGCACTTTTATCACCACTTACCCCTCTCTAACAACCTTCTCATCCCACAGTTCAATCCCCTCCATCATATTTTTTATTCCGGACGGATGTCCGGCCTTCATTAATTTTAACAAAGAAAAAAGAATATCTTTTAAGTATAATTCTAGTTATGTTGGTTGGGGTACTATTATAGAGTCCTAGATGAATATGAACGGTCTAGATAAAACGGCCAAATTACCCTAAATTAATAGGATCCTAATAGAATATTAATATTATGTTCTAAATGTTCGTAAAGTTCTAACAAACTCCGGGTAATTTCAAATAAACCAACAAGTCATACCATTATACGGAATACGTGAAAACCAAGACTGCCCTAATGGTTGTTAAACGACTGACTCAGGTAAGTCTCGCGGGCGTTTTCAACATTATAAAAGTTCTAAGTAACTTAAACTTTCGCGGTTTTTTCAACATTATAAAACTCCCAATCAGCGCTCTTAAAACTACCACCAATCACAGTACGATCGAACAAACCAATCAACGCTTGTTTTTAAACATTCTCTAATCACTTTAGTTCCAAACAAACACCCAATCTCAGTTAGCTTTAAACCATTCATACTCGCGCCGCAGGTTCAAAATTTCACGCAACTTTATTTTGTCTAGAGTTCGAATTCATAAATTGGAAGTTAGATTACTACCTACATTTAACAATTAATTCCGTGTTGATGTCTATGAATCGTAAGTTCATAACTTAATATTTTACATTTTAGTCTTTTGTACTTATATTTTGTTAGCTTTGAACCTTTCATAAAATAAATCATAATTTCTCACCTAATGTATAAAATTACTGAACTTGAATATTTGAACGCGCCATTCTAATTTAAAGATGCAGCAGAAAGTCCATTGAAATTGTTTACTAATGAAAATCTTCGCGCTAAAACTTGAATAAACACATTCTATTAAGAAAATGTTAAGGCATAAATATGGTATCGTCACAATCGCCCCGGAAATTCTTATTTCATTGGCTATAAAAGACAATTAAATAAGAATTTGCAAAAAAAACGATACCGTGCCGCTTTTAATTTATTAAATTAAGTTAGAAGGATTTCATTTTAACAATTCCTTTTGAACGCACTACCGTAACAATTTGCAAAACACACAAATATGAATAGTAATTAAAATACGACCATAAATGCAAACATGAGTTCGAATACAAATACAATTGTGAATACAAATATAAATAGGAATAAAACATGAATACAGTATCCTAATAATAGTAAATAAAAAATAGTATCCTCTACCCCTATGCGCTTTTTAAAAAAATAAAAAGGCGGGAAGCTCCACCCAGCGCTTCCCACGGTACGTGTCCATGCCGAGGCTAACTTAGCGCACATCCCCCGAAGGAGTAGAGGTGTGAAATCATAAATGGTATAACCATTAAATTATCGTTGCAGCCGAAGCTGAAGACCGAAGTCTGAAATATGTAGTTTCAGGAACAAATCCTTGTGCGTGCATAGCACAAACACTCAGCCATAGGCCAAAGAGTGTGACATCCGTTCGCACAGACACAGACATGACATTGTCAAGAGAGCACGCCTCGTGTTAAGCACACTCCGAAGAGCAGGACGCAATAAACCCCACTGAACCATTTGTGTAGTAGGTAATAATTATTATGTACCAATGGAACAGCCATGGAATTCACCAAGAGGGCACGCCCCATGCTTAACACACTCCGAAGAGCAAGACGCAATAAGCCCCACTGCATCCATGTAACTTCAGTCGTAGATTATAAATGATATATTTCGGTTTTCAAGCCGGCGTCCACACCATACATGATCAAGGATTCATAAACAGGTTAAATGTATAGGTATTTTATCAGTTCAAGTACGAAGAACTATAGTTTATAGTTTATTTGATCGATTAACGATAGAATAAGTGTGAGTTATATTATTTATGTAATATTCAGTATCGCAGCTTTTCAGGAATAGTCGCGAGCCAAATATGATTCCATGAGTTGTTACCAGTCGCGTAGGTGAAGTATCACTGTCGCCTTCACGTAATCAGCGTCCGACTCCCCACAACTTGACAACGGTTTACGTGTCAATTTAAATAAAACAACAATTGCCTTCTTTCGCAGTTTTTCGACTCTGACAGACAGCTCGGGGCAAGGACCTTTACCCTTCTACACTGTGTAATCTGTTGTCGTCGTTCAAGTCGCTCGGCACTAAACTCACATTCGTATTTGACCCAAACAAACGGATCGAAACGTTAGGCGAGAGATGTTCAAACCGTCTGTGAGCTCAGCCGATGTAACTTGAAGCCACTAACGAATGTTAACGATAAACATTCTGAGAGACCAGTAGGTTTTAAGCTTCCGATCCCCGGGCATGCCTCCATCATCATCTTGTCTCCTCTTTACTTTACTCAGGCGAGGCCTTTTTACCTGTATTGTATAGCAGCAGTATAAGCAATCAAACATAAGAAGCAACATCCATCGCTAAATCAAGCAAAAGAGTCGCATTCCAATATTCAGGTCACTACAACACTACCACCTTTTATTAGCCATCAGAAAGGTACATAATTCCTCTCATGTTAGAATGTATTCACTTAATAATACATTGCATTTTATATCAATTTATCGCCTTTTGCATATGCCCACCTCATACGCTTTCTTTATATATTGTGGCCACGCGACGCTCGCCGCTGCCTATGTATGTCTACGTAAACTTATGCTGTCCCGGGTGTTCTAGTAATGAAATTTATTTAATTTTCGAATTTAGAATTTTAACTACATAAATGTGTTAATTAATGTGTCTTTAGAAAGTCTACAAAAATATTCAAGACCTCCACCGCCACGGCACAGTGCAGGTTGAACCACGCCATAATAGCACGGGCTGTGTGTATCCGTGCATTATCTTGAACGTAAGTAATGTGTGGGAATTCCGTTGCAAAATACACTACGCGCACAGTAGGCAGCATCACTTCTTCCAAAAGCGACACATAATTAATGGCCGTAGCCCTATTCTCTAACGATGCCAGTTCTCCGACGCCGTCAAGGCTCATCCACCCCCATAAGTTTACTGTAATGCGACCTGACTCGTTTTGAGGCACAATATGACCTTCATCATACCGAGTTCGATTGCAGCGCCATAAAGTTAATCTTCCAATTTGGCTTTATTTAAAAGTTTTTTTATCGGTAAATATAGTATTCGACCAATCAAAATCGAGATGTCGTCGCGCAAAGCTAAGACGGGCGGTTTTGTGTTGAGGTTTCAGCTCCACTTTAATAGCATTGTGTCTGTAGTGTAGTCCAACATTGTGCGAAGCTCGTCGAATCGTCCGAGCACTCACACCTTATAAAGCAGCAAAATAACTAGTTGGTGTGAAACCATTCTCTTCGTAACGACGAATGATTTCTGTTATTTGCGCGGCAGTTAGTATTGGTCTTCGTCCTGAATTATTTCTATGATCTGTTATTTGCCCTTCTTCGCCGTGACGCCTAATCCAAAACCTCACAGTGAATCGCGATATATTGAGTTCTCGTGATATAGCACTAATACTATGTCCATCTTCGAAGAGAAATATTATTTCAGCCCTTTGCTCCAAGGTTAAACTTGCCATTTTATTTCGTTATTTAAAAATCTTTTGTAAAATTTTACTCTTGTCAAAACGACGTTCAAACAATATTTTTTGATAAATGTCATTTCAACAAATAAAGATATTAGTTCCATTATCAAAGAGTGATCAATAATTCTTGTTGTTTTTCTCGATGCGTCATTTTGCATAATATAGCTTTTGAAAGGTAATAAGTAACTTGATATGGCATTTTAGACTTAGTGAAAAAAGTGAGATATAGAATCTAATTTCAAAACTGGTAAACATTTTCTGACCGCGACCGTACCTTTAATATATAAGTATTAATTTAAAAATGGTAATAGGTAAGTAAATATTTGTACTTACATTTTACCATTATTAACATTATTATGATTTTAAAGTAAATTTTAAAAACGGTAGATACCGTATGTGTGGGTCGAAATGTTACGAGGTACCGAGTTACCTGCCTATTTTGTTATCGTCCTTGCTTGTCTCCGTGAAAAGATAAATGAATGTTAGCTCAGAAACCTCCTCCTATTTCAATATTCATTCCTGCCTATAAATAAAGAATTTTTCAAAAAAAAAACTCGCATAACCTTTATAAGTTTGTATAATATTGTTTGTGTTACCTAGCTATTTTTTTAGAGAGCGCGCTGAACAGAACGTCTAATACCTTTTCCATTACAACCAATGACATTCATTCATGCCTATAACTTTTGCGCAAGTGGTAGCAATAAATTAACATAGTTTTATCGCAATCGGATAAACAATATGGCAGCACATTAAATACTTATTAAATTGAAAAATTAATGATGATAATTCATTTATACTTCGTTAATGCTCGAAATATAGTATTTTTGGGTGAAAGTCATATACAACAAAATCATACCAGAATAAGGCGCACGGCGCGGGGAAAGGGGGTCTCGCGCCCGCATCGTGTTCGATAGGGACAGCAACATTTTAGCAAAAATGTAAAACGCGCACGGGCGCCGCGAAGTGTATTCTCTTAAGGCACCAATGTTTTTGTTTGTAACGTCAATAAGACGACGTAAACATTTGCTAGACACCCTTCAGACAGGAGTGACATTGAACATAGCTTGTACGTGATTGTTTATAAGAAGACGACTATTGTTGTACCGATCACACAACAAACTCCACGCAGATGCATAATTTTCACTATTAAAATCGAGATTTTTAATGATTTCGGATGCACTTCCCTTTAACGAAACTCGCAAATAGTAAAATTTGGTGATGTCAACCATATTGTTTTTATGAATTAGGGAGATAAATGTGTCCCTAAACTCAAGCCAGCCCTGATAGTTGCCATCAAAACGGGGTAGATCGATTTTAGGTAAGCGAACAAAGTTATTTTCAAGTTTGGTACAACCTGGTATTGAACCTGTGGATCCCGCTACACCAGCTGCACATTCTAGAAAATGCTTACTGAGCGCGGCGCTGGTGGCCAGTAGAAGCCACCCTCGAGCTACAAGAGTGTGGTATTCGTCCTCGAACTGAGAACGCGCAGAGAATATCTCCTCTTCCGGTCTGTCGGTCATCATCTCAATCTCCATCTGTAATTCATCATATTGATTGTATAAGGCCTAAAATTTTGAAATTCGCCCTTCTAAATCTATTCTAAAGAGTTCTGACAACGAAGATGATTCATCAAACTTAGCTAAATAGTTTTTAAACATTGTAAACTTCCCACTGAATTTTCTTTGTAATTTAATCTCTTCAGAAGGTTGTTTAATGCTACTACTACTATTTGTTTTGTTTTCGGGTACTTCAAGCATAGCGGTTACTTGTGATGAAAACTATTTAAATAAGAAAAAAAAATGTTATGAAATATGTTTATGAATGAATAAAATGCAAATCGTACGTAAACAATGAATAGCAGCTGACGTTCGTAAAAAATCGTATATACAATAGCAAATATGATTCATAGACAGGTAGCAAGCAAGTCGCTCAGCGATGTAAAAGTTACGACCTTGACCGTGTAGTCAGGTTCTCACAGCTGTGCTGATAACAAATTATGCCTATTGCAATCTATTTGATTTACAATTGCGTTAGCGGATGGTAAGCGTTAGGTAACTGATTATTTACGCATATCGATGAAATAAGCAAATATGTAAGACTACACACAAGCGATGAAATGATTTTTTATTCGAAAAAAGGAGATGAAATGTAGGTGAAATGAGGATGAAAAGAAAAATTTAGGTTTCGATTGACAAGGAAATAATTGGAACTAACTCACTCAGAACGTCTAATCCTTATCCACAAGTCGACTTTCACTGCAATCTGTATGTACGTCAGCACAAAAGACAGCACAATTTCTTCATAGGTCGAAGTCCAACTTTTGCCACGTCCCAGTCACTTAATTCCAAAAAAGTGGTTTTTTCGATCTTCAAGACGTTAAAGGACCAATGTTTAGTCCTAGCTCAGCGTAGATGTAATAAAAGGTAGTGGACTGTATATAAATCAGGTATATTTGATAATTAAGTAAAAATATTGAGACAAAGCGTTTGTTGGTATGCGCTTGCGCTAACGGCTTGCAGCAGAGTCAGTTCCAACGTTCCGGTTCACGCGTAAACATATTTTCACTGTAACTTCTCGTATAAAAGTATTTACTAACCAGTAATGGTGGTACAATCTGGCTGTTTAACCCCACGTGGTAGTGTAGTGGATCCAAGCTTTAGATAGAGAATAGTTGTGGTAACTAGTGAATTAAAACTATGGACTAGAGAGGTTAGAGGAGAACAAACAATATACGGCTTCGGTTGGAGAGTGGTTAACCAGTAGGTTAAAATATATAGAGAAAATCGATCGATTATTCTTAGTTGTTTGATATAGACGTTGTAGGGTGCGAGAGGGATAGTAGAGTAGGCTCCGCGCCGCTTACGGCGAGCTTTCATCGTGTAAACTAATCGAAGCTGTATAATCGAGCCATGAAAAAGCGGAGAAGATAGATCAACAGATAAAGAATTTAGTAGAATCGGTTTGCACTTTCGAAATAATTATACGATTATTACTATAAAGTAACTGGCCACTAAATGCGAACCACGTGCGTACACGTGGAAGTAAAATAAAGAAGAAATTAACTGGCGCCACGGTTTCTAGACACGCTACGTGTTCAGGCCGCGTCTATCGTGGGGGAGGGGAAAACGGTTATAAGCGATAGGCGTCAGTTGCGGAACCCTTTTTCACTGTCGTCTTGCCAAGAGCTAGCTGCGTTCGGGTTTCCTGAGGAAGTGGGAAGGACAGGACGCACAAAGATTTGAAGAAGTTTAATACCGGCGCCGTGCACGTTTCGCCTGAGAACTGAAGCTAGTAATGTCTGTTTATTATTGATGGGGTTGTACTATGGGGCTTTGTAAGGGATTTTCTTTATGCAAGGACTGTGTAAGGGACCGTGCAGGATGCCACCTTAGTTAAGGTGAGCAATTGGTAGGGGAAGATATAACGTGATTGACTTTTGGGTTGGGGTTTCGTCCGGGATCTTAGTTGTAAATTTGGGATAATTTAAAAAATTTACATATTAAAAGTGCAGAGGTAATTTGCTGATATTGTTGGCTATGTGCTCTTTAATGAAAGGGGACTGCCGATTTCTGTAGAGAATCTAGTGAAGTAAAAGATTCCTACAGGGATCGGTGTCTTTTAACATGATGTTGTTAATTATGTGATATTTTGTGGGAGAAAAACCCGTAATTAAGCCCTGATCTGATTAGATAAGAAACCAATTAAGTTTAGGGTTAAGGCTAGGGTATAAAGCTGTAGAGGGGCGATGAATTGTTTTCAGGCCAACGGAGTTAGAGTTTGAAGTCCAGTGGAGTAGGTCCTCCTTTAAAGAGCTGATAGTACAGGTCTGGCTGATTACGATTTTTGAGATGTTTTAGATTAGAAAATCTTTGTGTAAAACCTGTCCTGTGTATATATATTTAATTGATGAAAGCCCTACACGAGCCCTGGGCAGAGATTCCTCGCTTTGATCGGATTCGAGGTGAAAGGATCTGCTCATACGACTCGGTAGGCAAGTCTTTGTGTAAATCCTGTTCTGTGTGTATATATATTTTATTGATGAAAGCCCTACACGAGCCCTGGGTAGAGATTCCTCGCTTTGATTGGATTCGAGGTGAACGGATCTGCCCATACGACTCGGTAGGCAAGTCTTTGTGTAAATCCTGTTCTGTGTGTATATATATATTTTATTGATGAAAGCCCTACACAAGCCCTGGGTAGAGATTCCTCGCTTTGATCGGATTAGAGGTGAAGGGATTTGCCCATACGACTCGGTAGGCAAGTTTTTGTGTAAAATCTGTCTTGTGTATATATATATATATTTTATTGATGAAAGCCCTACACGAGCCCTGGGTAGAGATTCCTCGCTTTGATCAGATTCGAGGTGAAGGGATCTGCTCATACGACTCGGTAGGCAAGTCTTTGTGTAAATCCTGTTCTGTGTGTCTATATGTTTTATTGATTAAAACCCTACACGATTCGGTAGATGCTTATTAGAATGGTACGGTTCTGTTGCGTGTAATTGACTATTATGTAATGATATCTCTATATTTACTATTTGCTATCATAACAATTTTAATTCCGAAATCTTGCAACTCTGTAGTATGGTAATCAAGACTAGTAGAGGCGCTCAGTAGGCCGCGGTGTGGACATGGACAGAGGCAGACACAGTAAGGGTTATTCAAGCGGGATCCGACTTGTCAGAAGGTTAGGGAAAATCAGGGCTTAATGTTAGGGATAGACTAGTTTAACTGCAGGCTTCGGGGATCTAAGGGTATGAGGGGGGCTAACTAAACCTAGATCTAGGTTGGCTCCATTTCCACCCTTCACTAGTGACAAGTGAGGAAACTAAACTTGTAGGAAAATCTGACCCGGATCTAAAAGAAATAAATATATATATATATATATATATATAATTCGTATGGTTTATGGGTCATGTCATTGATCTAATAAGATAAAGAAGTTATTTGAGTGATATTTAATTAGCAAAATTGTTTGTGTGAGATCCGGTTTAGATTCCGTTTAGGTAATGGGTGGCTAAAATTTAATATGGGATTTTTAACCCAATCTCAATAAGGAATTCGTTAATAAATAAAACCTCCACTCCACCCATTGCTGCGACGGATTGATTTAGAAACCTAATTATTATTGTGTTCATATTTAAATATTTGTTTCCTGTGTAAAAATAAACGTAAACCTCCCATGTCTTTCATGGCCACGACATTAATCTAACGAGTCTAATTTTTAGTTAGACTGTCTAGGCTTTATTTTATTGCTCTATACTGTTTAAGTTGAGTATTTAACTTAAGATAGAATTGACAGAAGCGCAACCTTGACCAAACTTTATTAACAGGCTATGAGGTGACGTTAGCGGGTCAGGATTTGTTCTATTCTTCACTATGAATCACCCCGTTGAAGACGTATTAGTATAACCATACACAATTCTCTACTAACTGATGAGGCTCGGATTTGTTGTATGGATGGCCGAAACGTTCAGTTCTAAACACTCAGAAAAGCCCTAGCCCTTACTTGATCTGGCTAATGCGCCAGGTCCTGAGTGTGGATATGTCTCCCTTACAAACCACCTTAAACATACTTATTGTGTGTTAAATTAGGCGTTCTGTCGCCTTAATTACTCTGATGAACAATTTACCACCTAACCATGTGCGTAATTGCACACCTATTTTATTATTTCTTGTGAACTTAGCTTACACGACATATGTTTCGAGCGAGTATAGCCTCTCCGGACTAGCACTGACTTAAACCTAAGGAGCCTCGGGTTCGAACCGTACCGATCGTAGTATGTATTCGAATAGTAAAGAAACGTTCCCCTTAGTTCCGTAGTTAGTCACAGTAGTACTGTTAAACATAGGGTCGCCTACTTGTTTGCTACTTCTGCGGCTTATAAATGTAGGAGTTGCTGGCGAGCCCTATTTTCCCATTCTAAAGAATAGGTTAGGGCATAATTCACGGAAGTTCAACGTTCAACTATCTATTCAATTCAAAAAATGGCTGGACAGTAGTCAAGGCTTTTAGGATTGATTAAAATCCAGAATATAAATCATTTATTTCCAATATTAATTTCAGTAAAAGGGCCTGAACAATCGGGCGTACAAGTTAGACAACTTTAGGCTTTGTCTTGATTCTATAGTATTGCTTTCCATAAGCTCTTATATCCGAGTGTAGATAATCCCCATAGTTTGTAACCATAAACCCAATTCTAGATCGAAAATCAAAATTCGTATCGACCTGGTTGCGAGATACTAAAACAAAGCCGAACCAACGTAAACTAGTCGAAGGATGGTCGAGTAACACGATTAGACTCTGTATCGGCGCAGAAGGCTAATATGTGAACTTGGCGCACCCACGTGACCACGAGACGCCAGCCGGGCACTTCGATGCACAGGCAAATGTATGAAAAGTCTGACCGTTTATTAATCGGCCGAAGGGATAATTCGGTGGCGGGCCCAACAATTCTGGATAGAACAACTTACGAACCCTTAAGGTATGGTTGTATATGTGAATTTTGTTCCACGTATACGACCCTGGATCTATGATTAATAAATTTGGATAGAATTCCATACTAAAATGACTTCGTTAACAGCGCCCTCTATAAGGCCTTCTCAATATTTCCAAGATTATTAGACAGCTAGCTAAAATATCGATCGACCGAGTAATTCTACGGTTGTTACACAGATGGCGTTGGCCACAGTGGTAAAATAATAATCATGAATGTATGAGGATTTCCAGATACGGTTAGAACAATGTTATAACTTTACTTAAGGGGTAGACTGTAGTTGCCTTTCAGGTTTACATTTATATCTAATCCGTTAGTTCGTCTTTACGGTGATTCTCCATATATTATTATAAGATTATAAAGTCAGCTAAGGGAAGCTAGTAGGGATAGTGGTAGGCTCTTTATATACTTAGATTGTCTATCCGCCTTTGGGTTGGCTTCTCAAATACCATTATGATTTTATAATTTCACTTAAGGGGTCGTTACCGGGTTGTCAACAGATTCTTCATATAAATACTAAACCTGTCGATCCGTCCGTAGGTGAAATTTCAAGGGCTATTATGATGGTTTTATAATTTACTTAAGGGCAGCCAGCGAATATATTTGTGAATTATCCTTATATATTTAATCTGTTAGTTCATCTGTACGGTGACTTCTCATATCACATTACAATTTTATAACTTCATTTGAGGGCGATAACGAGTTTGCTAATAAATTCATTATGTACTTTTTAGGATCGTCTGTTCTTTAATGATTTTCTATATACTATTATAAGTTCATACTTTTACGTAACGGGAAGCCAGTGAGTTTATTAGTGGACTTTTATATGTCTAAGGGTTCTTCCTTAAAGCAATTTTCATATATTACTATAAGGATACTACTTTACTTAAGGGGAGGCAGTGACTTTATTAACAGTTTACTCCTGTATCTAATTGTCCTTCCTTAGGGCGACTTCTCACCTACTACCATAAGTATATAACGTTGCCTGAGGGGTAACTAGTGAGCTTATAGTCGGACCATCTAAGTATTGAGCCCGTCGGTCCGTCTTCTTAGGAATTTCTCATAGTTCTTTACTAGAATACAACGGTACTTATAGGGAGACTAGTGACATTACCGGTGGGTTAATCGGATACGCGGTTTTGTGGTTCGTCCTTACAGTGAGATTCCATATCCTATCATAGTGTTACAACTTCATGACTTATTGTGTTTAGGGGTAGCCGTGTTATTACGAGACATGTTCGGAGTTGTAAGGAGTTAGCTAGGCTGGTGAATAGGGTGGCTTAGACTTAAGTACTCCGACTACGGGACTACGTTAGGATAATAAACCGCAGATATTTTAATTAGAAACTCGAATTGAGTAATTTAAATTTTGGTCTAATACTAATTAGGACTTAGTGGCTCTGCGGTTAAGAGTTAGTTATAGGCCATTATCTTTAATGTAGGTATAATGTAAGATTGTGGTTTTGATTTTATTCTTTCATACCTGGGACTGATTGAATCCATACCTCTTAGGATCTTGGGTTATTATCGGTCATAACGAGGGGTCCAAATCGACGATTACGATCACAGCCAAATAAAATATTAACTTCCATTAATAATAACATTAACGGTTACAAAATATCATTTACATTTTAACTATAATAAAGGCAATAATAATATGTTAGGATTACGTACGGCCATCACGTTATCAAATTGACAAGTACGCCATTATCCTCCACTTTAGTTCAGATGTAAATCAAAAAAAAAAAAAAAAAATTTTGAGGGGGGGGGGGGGGGGTGACATAAGCGTAGACTGATTTCCTCCTTCTCGGGCAGCGTTTCGAAAATTTAAACGACGGCAATTGAATGTTCTGTATGTGTGGGACCACGCACTTTTATCACCACTAACTTGTCTCTAACAACTTGCTCACTCCACATTTCAAACCCCTCCATCCTACTTTTTATTCCGGGCGGATGTCCGGTCTTAATTAATTTTAACAAAAAAAAAATATTTTTTAAGTATAATTCTAGTTATGTTGGTTGGGGTTCTATTATAGAGTCCTAGATTAATTTAAAAGGTCTAGATAAAACGGTCTAATTATCCTAAACTAATAGAATATTTATATTATGTTCTAAATGTTCGTAAAGTTTTAACAAACCTTGGGCAATTTCAAATAATCTAACACGTCATACCATTATACAGAATACGTGAAAACCAAGACAACTACCCTTTATTATTGTTAAAATATTTATTGTATGAGGCTACCCTACTGTTGTTAAACGACTCACTTAGGTAAGTTTCGTGGGTGTTTTCAATATTATAAAAGTTCTTAGTAACTTAAGCTTTCGCGGTTATATACAACATAATAAAACTCCCAATCAGCGCTCGTCTTAAGACTACCACCAATCACACACGTTCAAACAATCCACCAATCAACGCTTTTAAAACATTCTCCAATCAACTTAAGTTCCAATCAAACATCCAATCATAGTTAGCTTTAAACCATTCATTCTCGCGCCACAGGTTCAAAATTTAACGCAACTTTATTTTGTCTGAGTCCGAATTCATAAATTAGATCACTACCTACATTTAACAATATTTTCTGTGTTGATGTCTATGATTCGTAAGTTCATATTTTTTTTTTTTTTTATACCACTAAGGTGGCAGACAAGCTTACGGCCCGCCTGATGGTAAGCGGTCACCGTAGCCTATGGACGCTAGCAACAGCAGGGGTATCACTTGCGCGTTGCCGACCCTTCAGAAATCTAATAACTTCTTTCTTGAAGAACTCCATACTGTAGTCCTTGCAGAAAACCTTGGCAGGGAGCTCATTCCACAACTTAAGCGTTCGCGGGAGGAAGTTTCTCTGAAACCGCACTGTACGCGACCATTTAGGTTCTAAAGTGTGAAAATGAATTCCCTGCCGATGGCGAGCGGTGCGATGGTAGAAAGTAGCCGTGGGCATCATTTCGAACAATTCCTCAGAACACAACCTATTGTACAAGCGGTAGAACACACACAGTGAGTCTAAGTCTCTCCTCAGACTTAAGGGCTCGATACCGCAAGTGAGTTTGGAATCATCGACAATTCTCACAGCCCGTCGTTGAACCGAGTCAAAAGGGCCAAGCTGGTATCCGGGTGCACCTGCCCAGAGATGGCAGCAGTACTCCATATGGGGCCGAACCTGCGACTTGTAAAGTAGCAACCTTTGCCCCGACGTGAAGTACTGCTTCGCTCTGTTGAGTACACCAAGTTTTTTGGACGCCAGCTTCACCTTATCTTGTAAATGATCTCGGAACTGAACATCGCTGGAGATGACGACACCAAGGATCCCAATGCTCTTGGAGATGGAGAGGGGAGTGTTCTGGAATTGTGGGACCACAGTGAATGGAGTTTTCTTAGCGGTGAACGCGCACTTTGTAGGGTTGAATCGGAGCAAGTTTACCCGTCCCCAGTCAGAGAACTGGGACAGTGTGGTCTCGATTTGAGACACAAGTTCTCCGCGGTTTTCCTCCACAACGGAACGAGGGATGTTTGCACGACCCGTGTTAAAAGCGTCTCCAGTACTGTCATCTGCATAGCAATGTATGTTGTTGATGTCCAACATGTCATTGATATGCAGTAGAAACAGCGTAGGAGACAGCACAGAGCCTTGCGGGACACCAGCATTAATGTCCATGCTATCAGAGCAACTACCGTCAATTAGGTTCGTATGCGTCTGCCGGACAAAAAGCTAGCCACCCATTTGCACAAACCCTCGGGCACTCCGTAAGATGGCAACTTCGATAGAAGACCGCGGTGCCAGACCCGATCGAACGCCTTCGCTATGTCCAGGCTACATGCCAATGCCTCCCCCTGACTCTCAATGGCTAGTGCCCATCGGTGTGTGAGATACACTAGAAGGTCACCAGTCGAGCGACCGTGGCGAAAGCCATATTGACGGTCACTGACCAGATCGTGTACTTCTAGGTATCTTAGAAGCTGTGTGTTGATCACACGCTCCATCACCTTAGAGAGGAGAGAGGTAATAGCGATAGGCCTGTAATTCGATGGATCTGATCTATCGCCCTTTTTGGGCACCGGGTGCACATTCGCAGTCTTCCATGAAGACGGAAATTGCCTAGTGTGGTAGGAAAGCGCGAAGAGGCGCGTGAGTACAGGACATAACTCAGGAGCACACTGCTTAAGCACCACTGCTGGTATACCGTCTGGCCCACTCGACTTATGAACGTCTAGAGAGAGCAACGCCCGCCTGACCTCCCGCTGCGTTATGGAGATTTCCGGCATGGTCTTACCGCACCACGGTAAAGTAGGTGGTACAGCGCCTTCATCGTTCATATTCGAGTTCAAGGCAAAGAGACTGCCCAGTAGATCGGCTTTCTCTTTAGCACTATGGGCCAAGTCACCATCGGTCTTTCGCAGTGGTGGTAACGACGACTGGCAGAAGTTCCCTTCGGCAGCTTTGGCAAGCGACCAGAAAGCACGACTCCCAGAAGGATAGCTCGCAAGTCGCCCACTATTTTGCCGATGAATTGGAATTTTGCTCTGGCAGTTGCTTTCTTACTGAACCTCGAGGCAGCATTTAATTTGCGTTTTAACTCAGAAATATTCGGATCCTTATTAAAACGAGCCGTGGTCCAAGCCTCATATGCATTTTGCTTAAGAATTTTAGCTTTTCTGCAAGACCTATTGAACCACGGTCGTTTTTTGACGCCGGCAGCTACTCGCGGGTTAGGAATATAGCATTCCATACCAGCAAGGATTGTCTCAGTGACTGCGGCTGCGCAGACGTCAGGATCTTTTGAGTTAAAGCAGATCTGCCTCCACGGGTACGATGCGTAAAATTCTCGCAATCCATCCCAGTCTGCTGACTTATAGTGCCACACACGACGCCAATTAGTTGGCCCAGAAGGATCAGGTTGTGTGCATGACAATTGAGTCCGAACGAGACAGTGGTCTGAGGAGCCAAGAGGCGCATCCACTGAGACGGAGTATCCGTCCGGACGAGTAGTCAGCAGAAGGTCCAGTAAGGAGCTCGTATATTCCTCTATATCTGGTATTCTCGTTGGAGAACGTACCAGCTGAGAGAATCCATAGGTCAGAGCAAATTCATGAGCAGATATCCCAGCATAGTTATTGGTTCGAGAACTGAGCCACTCGCGATGGTGGGCGTTAAAGTCTCCCAAAATAACTAGTTCTACTGTGGGATATTGCTCTAGAACTTTGTCAGTCATCAAACTCAGGTGCGTGAAGAGTCGAGTTACGTCCGTGTCACCGCTATGAGACCTGTATAAGCACGCATAGATACGAGTGTGGCCGCCGTAATCTACGCGCACCCACAACATCGACAGGTCCCTGTCTTCGAGGCTATAGAGGACAAAAGGTGCGGTTCTAAGACTGCCGAAGCTCGCCACAGATGATACGGTTGGTGGCACGGCGGGCGGAAGGGCCCCTGATCCCCCTCTGTTGTAGTAGCCGGGTCCACTCCGGTCTCCTTCTCCGGCACGACTAGCACTTCAGATACTTTACACAGGCTGGCGAATCAGCCTTCCAGGGCGGAGATTAAGTGATCCCTGGGTTCGGGATCCCGTTCAACCTGCGGGCGGCCAGCGGTCAGCCGTTTCATCAGGTCTCCCTGACCGCCGAACCAGCACGCCGCGTCTACGCCGAGCATGACAGCAACAAGCACCGCCGGTCCTCCGCTGTCCGCGCAGCGAATCCTCAAAGAGCTCTGGCAACCTTACTCACCGCCAGGAACACAACACTACTCAATGTTAGTGTTATTATGGCCGCGGTTATCTGTAAGGTGGAGGTACTTCCCCAGTTCGGGCCGCTCATTCGAGCAAGTACTCGCTATGCCCTGCTTTAGTTGTTCGGGTGGCTTATTCGAGCTAGTACTTGCAGTGACCTACCTCTCTTAGTACCTCATAACTTAATATTTTACATTTTAGTCATTTGTACTTATATTTTGTTAGCTTTAAACCTTTCATAAAATAAATCATAACTTAAACAACTCATCTAATGTATAAAATTACTGAACTTGAATATTTGAACGTGCCATTCTAATTTAAAGATGCATTTTGCTATAGGTAGTACGTTCATTGAAATTGTTTACTAATGAAAATCTTCGCGCTTAAACTTGAATAAAAACAAAGATTGTATTACAAAAATGTTAAGGCATAATTAGGGTATCGTCACAGTCTTTTGAGTGCTCCTTTAATTTATCAAATCTAAATTATTTAAGTTTGAATAGAAAACCTAACTTTAATTTTGTGTGATACTAGGCCATACAATTTTGTCATTCAAATATTCATCTACATTATAATTTGCTGTCTTACATAGCAGATGTTTAATATAAAATTTAAACTGTTTGTCACCTAAGTTAAGAATTTCTACAGTTAACTTATTATAAAATTTTACATCGTGTTCAGATCCAAAATGTTTCGAACTACTGAGGGATCATAGTTAATGAAAACTCGGCCTAATAACGAAACTTTCTATATTCACGATTGTAGCAACAATCAGTGGTATGCATTGTATGTAAACAGCTTGGTTATGCAAACTACCAAATACAAACCATAGCGTGAAATAAATTTATACAGTGCCATCTATTGATATACATCAGTACTAGACTAGTGACTACTTACTATCAGTAATACTAAACTAACTACTACTTACTATTACAAATACTAAACTAGCTACTACTTACTATTACAAATTGAACATACCGCCCACCATGGACAAATGTCCATAAATTACTCCGCCCACCGTGACAGAATATAAGTAAACTACTTCAGCGTACAATTAAGCTTACAAATTTTCAAATAACAAAAACTAAAACAATAGATAAACAACAACAGACCTAAGAAACAGGTAAAATGCAGATTTTTGAAACGGGTCTTTTAATTACCACACCCATACATTTTAGGCTTACCACACGAGTGACTTGATCCAAACCTGTATGTTTGTCTACTATAATTACATGAAGCCACCTAGCTGGCGGAAGAGTATCTTCCTTCACCAAAACAACGTCTCCAATTTTCGGTTCAGGAATTTGTTGCTTCCATTTATAGCGATTTAGGAACTGCGTAAGATATTCCTGGGACCATCGTCGCCAGAAACTCTGAACCTTCCTTTGAGACAATTGCCATCTTTTAATGCAGCTTATGCTTGAATTTTCGTAGTCATAATTTGCTTCAGGCACTAATACAATTGGTTCACCAACCAAGAAGTGTCCTGGAGTTAAAGGATCTTCTATATTTTTGTCGTAAAGTATTGGTCTCAAATTGAGACAGGCTTCAATTTGAGCCAATACTGTGGTCATCTCTTCAAACGTCAGCGTAGAAGAACCTATTACACGCCGAAGATGAAATTTGTTCGATTTGATTCCCGCCTCCCACAGGCCTCCAAAATTTGGGATATATGGTGGGATATTATGCCACGTTGTGCCATTTGTGGATAACCAATCGGCATTCTCAACTGCTATACTAGATTCTTCTTCGGCTAGTAATTTTTTAAGTTCCTTAGCGGCACCAACAAAATTGGACCCGTTATCGCTCCAAAATTCAGAAACATGACCTCTTCGTGCAACAAATCTTTTAAAGGCCGCTATAAAACCTTCAGCTCTCATGTCGCTGACGATCTCCAAATGCACAGCTTTAACTGCCATACACACAAACAGGCAAATGTAGCCTTTGGTGGAACGGTGACCACGGCCTTTGGTAGTCCTTATTACAATAGGACCGGCGTAATCAATACCACTGTGGCGAAAAGGTTGACATGGTGTCACGCGGGCAGAAGGTAATTTACCCATAAGTGGGTGTAAGGATTTAGCAGAATGGCGAACACAGACTACACATTTATGGATGTGAGCCTTAACTAAATTTTTTGCATCCGTAATCCAATATTTACTTCTTATGTAATTTAACATAAGCTGAATCCCTCCATGCAAAGTTTTTTCATGTGCCTCTGTGATTATGAGATTGGATAAATGACATTTTTTAGGTATCAATATTGGATGTTTTTGATCCTCACTTATCGAAACATACTCTAGCCGTCCACCAACACGTAATAACCCTTTATCATCAATATACGGATTGAGACATGAGAGTTTGCTCTTTGACTGAACCGTACCAGACCTTAAAATACTTTTTATTTCTTCTTGGAAATGTATGTTTTGGCACTTTATGATGCAAATTGTTAGAGCCTCTTGAAGTTCTATATTAGTTAACCAGTTCGGGTAAACAGCCTTGGGTTTGAAGAATTTCAATTTTATAAACCTCCTAGAATATGCCACTACTCTAACTAGTTTTCGTAATGAAGAAAACCTTGACTGAAAGTCATCTTCTAAATTGAAACTTGTTACAGCAGTGGTTGCGCAGCAAATCTTATTAGGCTTCTCTTCTAGATCAGTTTCGCCAATTTCTTGGCTATTTTCATTTTGTGGACTGTATTTAATTTTACTCTTCTTTAGCCAAGCTGGACCATCTTTCCATAATGCAAGATCTGCTAAACAAGAAGGTTGAATACCTCTCGACGCGCAATCTGCGGGATTTTCTGTGGACCGAACATGTGACCAATGGCTACGATCAAACACGTCAATAATTTCTGAGACACGGTTTGCAATAAAGGTCTTCCACCTACTAGGATGACCACTTAGCCAAGCAAGTACGACAGAGGAATCGGTCCATGCAAAAACCTCAGTTTTTGGAATAACCAGTGTCTCTGATATTTCTAGGAGTAGTTTGGCTAAGAGTACCGCCCCACATAATTCTAGACGAGGTATGGAAACCTGTTTTATCGGTGATACCTTCGTTTTTGATGCAATCAATTGAACGTGTACATTATTGCTATAGTTTACAACGCGCACGTAAACTACTGCAGCGTATGCATCATTCGAAGCATCGCAGAACCCATGAAGATCCACGGCCTTATCATTTTCATTTGTACAGATCCATCTCGGTAAGCTAAAGCTTATAAGTTTTAACAAATCGTTCCTGTGAGCAAGTCACTCAGCCAGAAATTCAAATCTTCTGTATGAAAATGTTTGCCTTTATTATCACAGGCGCAATCCATCCTAAGGGGTCAAACAAATGCGAAATATCTGATATAAGCTTTCTTTTGGTTATAGGAGTAGCTGAGATAGCTCTACAAAATATTCAAACTTATCCAAATCTTCACTCCATGTTAATCCCAAGACCTTCCTTACTCTTTCTACATCCCTTTCAGATTTTATCTCTAACTTTCTTTCTTAAGTTTCCCTGTTTTTTCCATCAATTCTTTACTACTACTCGTCCATTTTTGTAACTTAAATCCACCTTTACTCATTAAATTATTTAATTCCTTGTATATTTTCAAGCCTTCTTCAACTGTCCGACATCCCTTCATCAGATCATCCATGTAGAAGTCTGTTACTACAATTTTTGCGATTGGATTAAGAATTATGTTACTTTCTCCCTTCGTATCAGATTTCTGTAAACTTATATCTTGACATTCATCGTATGCGAGTTGTTGCAAAGATCTAACAGCAAGGTAAGGTGCGGAAGCTGTCCCAAAAGTAACACGTAACATTCTATAATGTTGCAGAACTCCGTTCTCATCGCGCCATAAACATTACATTTTTTCTATGTCCGCAACTAGACAAATTTTGAATTGACGCCACCGCATGATAAGATGATGTAAACTTGGTTGCAAAGATGGACCTACCAGAAGGTCTTGATTTAACGAGGTACCATTTGAACCGGGACATGATGCATCAAACACAACGCCGACCTTGGATGTTGATTTGTCTTTCCTAACAACTGCGTGGTGTGGCAAGTACACCGCTTCTTTGTCACGTTGATCTTCTGGAATTAATTCATATGTCCTAGCTCCAAATATTCATTCATTACGTCTGAATATTGTTCCTTTAGCTCTTCATCTCTCGCTTACCTTCTTTCTAGTGATTGAAGTCGTCTGGCAGCAATTTCCTTTGAATTACCATACTTACAACCTGGATCATTGTTTCGAAAGGGAAGTTGGACTACATAACGCCCAGTATTATCTCTGGTCGTGGTTTTGGAGTATAGCTCCTCACATAATTGCTCTTCTTTTGTTAGAAGTGTTTTATTTGGCGAGCAATGGTCGGATTCAATTTCCCAAAATTGTTTTAGATAGTCATTGACATCAGTCAAATTCTGAATATGCATACTGGTAATGGCATTGTTATGACAGAGTTCGTCTTTACCTTCTGAACCAATCTGACCAGAAATAATCCAACCTAGCCTAGTATTTTGGGCTAAAGGTGATCCTGGCGCAACCTTCACTAAGCCATCAATTAAAATTTTGCCATATACTTCTGCTCCTAGTAACAAATCTACTTTATTCGGTATGTTACACCGTGGATCAGCAAGCTGTAAACCCTCTAAATCGGGCTACTTGCCTATAACTACCCTTTCACTAGGAAATAAAATATGACTGCGAATATTCGAAAAACAGGTGACTACATGTTTGGTCTCGCTCCAAGATGGAGTTGTCGCCACTGCAACATTATTTGGATGAAGCAACGAATGATGCTTCCGCTTACATATTCTACATCTAGAGGACTGTCGACATAAGTATACCGAATGGTTTTTGCCTAAGCAATTAAAACACAAACGATTGTGTTAATAGATGTAATGAAAACGACAGTACTGGCAACACTGCCTTTTTATTTTTTTGTACTTCCTTTTTCCGTTTCACCGCTGTGTGCGCTGCGTGCTAATACTTTAATAAATAGTTGTGAATACTCCGTGCTTGATTTCCTCCAACCTGCCTGAAGAAAACAGGTTATGGGCCCAGCTTCGCTCTGATCTGTTGCAGGTGGATTTATTTTTGGAGGTTTGAAGAAAATACATCGTAAGAACTGAAAGCGTCGGCCGGCCATTTTTGTCTCGTGTCTTGCCGTATCGTTTGAGAAAAGTTTGCTGGTGTGGTTGGTGGTTGGAACGGAGGCAGCGGTTTTGAATACCACGATGGAGATGGAGTCACGCAATTGTAGTCATGGAGTAGGTGTTCGACTCAGGGGAGTCGAAAATTGGAACATATGGAAATTTCAAATAATTATTCTCATCAAAAGTAAAGGTTGCTATGATTTATTAACTCGCAAACCGGACGTCAAAGATAAAAGCCAAATGGATTTAGATGCCAAAGCTCAAGCTCTCTTAATCTCAAGGATGGAGGAATCGGTAATGTCAAACCTTACTTCATGTGAAACTGCTTGTGACATTTGGTCAAAATTACGCACCATATACGAACAAGATTCTAGTATTAGTAAACATTTATTGCATCAACAATTTTACAATTTGTCATATGACGGCAGTATAGCTTCCTTACTATCTAAAATTGAAGATTTGTCATCCAAACTCACTGCTCAAGGCGAAAAAATGTCGGACAGTATGGTCATAACTAAAGTGCTCATGAGTTTGCCACCAGAATACAGACACTTTATATCTGCTTGGGAATCTGTCCCCGCAGCTTCACAGACAATCAACGAGCTATCAGCAAGATTATACATAGAGGAAACGCGGTTACAACAAAGTGAAACTTCAGTTCAAGCCCTAGCCGTTAAATCACAGTCAATTAAATGTTTTAAATGTCAGAAAGTAGGTCACTTCGCAAGGAACTGCCAATCCACATCAAATAATCAAAATTTAATTTGTCATTACTGCCGCAAGAGAGGACACAAAATTGAAAAATGTTTTCATCGACTTCTGAAGGAAAATAATAATAACAACAATAATTCATTTGTGACATCATCAGCTTTCATCATGCCGGAATGTACAGGTGATTGGATCTTTGACAGCGGTGCCAGTGAACATATGTGCTACGACAGAAGCTTGTTCGCAACGTTAGATGAAAACTGTTTGCAGCGAAAGGTCCGGATTGGTGATGGTTCCACACTGGATGTTCTCGGCACTGGTTGTATTCTGCTACAAACATGGAACGGTAACTCTTGGATTGATACTTCTTTAAATAATGTACTTTATGTTCCTTCTTTAAAAGTAAATTTATTTTCAGTGTCTAAATGCTTAGATAAAAACTTTTTCTTAAAATCTGATAAAAATGTTCACCAAATTTTAGATAAATTTAATCAAGTTAGAGCTGTAGCTAAAAGAACAGGTAAACTTTACTCTTTGGTTTATAGATATTTTGAAATTGATTCTGCAAATGTTGTAGATTTGTATGATTGGCACACCAGATTTGCTCATCAAAATTTTAATCATGTAAAAAATTATTTAGAAGAACATAATATTAAATATACATCAAAAAAATCTTTTTGTGAAAATTGCCTTTTAGGTAAACAACATAGAATTTCATACAAATTAAGTGAATCACGAGCTAGCTCAATTGGTGAACTATTTCATACTGATTTGTGTGGCCCTATGGAAGTGGCATCATTGGGGGAATCTAGGTACTTTCTTTTGTTGACAGATGACTTTTCAGGTTATAAATATGTTTACTTTTTAAAAAATAAAAGCGAAGTGTGTAAATGTTTAGAAAATTTTCTTAATTTAGTACAAAATCAGACAGGTAAATCAGTAAAATTTTTGAGAACAGATAATGGTTTAGAATTTTTAAATAGTGATGTTAGAACTTTACTACAGAAGTTTGGAATTGTCCACCAAAAGTCAGTTGTGTACACCCCACAGCAAAATGGTCGGGCTGAGCGAGCCAACAGGACAGTATTGGAGGCCGCAAGAACCCTAATTGCTGGAATGTCAAAGTCACTTTGGGCAGAAGCTGTCAACGCAGCTGTTTTCACACTTAACCGCTGTGGTGCCAGCCCAGTAATTAACAAAACACCATTTGAACTTTGGACAAATAAATCATTTGATATTTCATTCTTACAAACTTTTGGTAAGAAAGTAGCGGTTCATATTCCTAAACAGAAGCGTCAAAAACTAGATATGAAAAGTAAATTTGGAATATTTGTTGGTTATGACAGTGAAGTTAAAGGATATAGAGTTTGTTTTAATAACAATGTTATAGAGACAGTGCGTGATGTGGTTTTAATTCCTGATGAGTCGAATGTTCAAGAAAATTTGCAGGTTGGTTTAAGGAATCTTGAGGCTGAATCAAGTGAGATGTGTGAATGTGAGAATGAAGAATTGGTTAGTTTGGACAGAATAGACAGACAGACAGATGAAAGAACTGTGCATGAAAAGCAGGAGAGTGAAAGTGTTATACCTGGTGCAAAGGAAAATGTACAGGGAAAGTCAGGAAAGGACAATATACAGCTAGAGGATGCTGGAATGCAAGGGAACAGAGAGGAGGAGTTACAGGAAAATACCTTAGGTGGGATGTCAGATAGAAACAGAATGAAACTAAGGGATAGGTCAAAGTTAAACTCTCTAAAATATCTTGAACATTTTGATAGTATAGATTATGCTTTTTTGAGTGAAAGTGATGAACCACAATCGTACCAGTTGGCTATTGAAAGTCCTGAATCTCAACTGTGGTCTGAGGCAGTTGATAAGGAAATACAGGCTTTGGAATCCAACAGGACGTGGGAAGTAGTGGATAATTATGAAGGAAAGGTTATAGACACAAAGTGGGTGTTTAAGAAGAAAAAGGACAGTGACGGTAATGTTAAAGTGTATAAGGCACGATTGGTAGCTCGCGGTTTCCAACAACAAGGTGTTTCTTTTGAAGAAATATACGCTCCAGTTACCAGTTTGACCACTGTGCGGTGTCTTATTTCGGTTGCTGCATACTTTGGTTGGCAATTACATCAAGCTAATATCTGTAGTGCATTTCTCCACAGTAGTATTGATGAAAATATTTATATATACTTACCTGAGGGTCACTGTCAACACGGGAAAGTAGGTAAATTAAAAAGAGCTATTTATGGGTTAAAAAAAGCACCCAGGTATTGGTATGATACTTTTAACGACCATATGTTAAGCAAAGGTTTTGTTAGGTCAAAAACTGATATGTGTCTTTATAGTAAACTTTCTGGTGAAGAGAAAATATATTTAATTTTGTATGTTGATGATATTTTGTTTACAGCGTCTCATGAAGCATTCATTTTAGAGTTGAAAAATGATTTAACTAAATATTTCAAGACTAAAGATTTAGGTTTGGCTTCTCATTATTTGGGTTTAAAAATACAGCAATGTAGTGACTGTATTACTATTGATCAGACAGCTTATTTGACCGAAGTGTTGAGAAAATTCAATATGCTAGACTGTAAAAGTGTAACTACACCAATAGAGAGTAATTTTAATACAAGTGTTTTGTCAAAAGATAAGTCAGAATCAGCTGATATTGAAAATAAATGCCGTAGAGTAATAGGTTGTATAATGTATGCTATGTTAGGCACAAGGCCTGATTTGTGTGTTGCAATTAGTATTTTCAGTAGGTTTCTAAGTTGTGCTAGTGAACAATTGTGGAAATGTTTAAAACATGTAATGAGATACATTAAAGGAACTTTAAATTTAAAAATCAAGTATGTAAAATCAAGCTCATGTAATATACTACAGGCTTATGTGGATGCAGATTGGGCAGGGGACACTATAAGCAGAAAGTCTACTTCAGGCTACTTTGTTATGCTGTTCAATAATCCAGTTATGTGGTGTAGTAAGAAACAAAGTTGTGTTGCACTCTCATCCACAGAAGCAGAGTATATTGCCTTAAGTCAATGTATTGCTGAAACGTGTTGGTTAAAAAATGTCTTGTTAGAAATGAAAATTGTAAGTGATAAAATTATTGTTCATGTTTTTGAGGATAATCAGTCAGCTATATGTGCAGCGAATAGTAGAGAACAACCTAAACGTTTAAAACATATTGACATCAGATATCATTTTATTCAAGAACAAATTTGTAATGACAATGTAAAATTAGAATATATATGCAGTAAAAACCAGTTGGCAGATTTTCTGACAAAACCATTAAAAAGAGTTAGATTTGAATATTTGAGAAGTAGTATAGGATTGATATAAAAAAAATCTGTATTGGAAAAGTAGGTATAAAGATATATATTGTTTAGTTTTGTTTTGCTGTAAACATTGATATCTATAAATACTTGTACTATATGTAGTTTACCTGACAATAGCCCAATTATTATAATTTTTTATATGACCATTGAAACTATTATATTAAAATTTAAGGGGGAGGAATTAATTGTAATAATTTTGGTCAAATGGGAGTATTGAAATTTTTGTTAAGGAGGAGATGTGTACTATTTTTATTTAGGGGTCTTTTGTTACTTGTCGTTTCATTAAGGGGGAGTGTTAATAGATGTAATGAAAACGACAGTACTGGCAACACTGCCTTTTTATTTTTTTGTACTTCCTTTTTCCGTTTCACCGCTGTGTGCGCTGCGTGCTAATACTTTAATAAATAGTTGTGAATACTCCGTGCTTGATTTCCTCCAACCTGCCTCAAGAAAACAGATTGGATTGGACAAAGTCGTGACGTCTGGTATATTCTTCTTTAGCAAATAACTTAAAATTCACAAATGGTTTTTATCTAATTACTATTATAATTATCAATAACATGTAAAACGCTCGTAGTTTTAGCACTGATATGCTTTGGTTTATTTTAGCATCCAAAAATTCTGTAGATCTAAACCTATGTTCAAGAAATACCTTAAAATTATTTAGAGTGGGTAACTCCTCCGACACTTCATTAATCTTTGCTTCCCATTGTTTCCTGGACTCGGGATCTAATTTTTGACACATAATATAAATAATAATTACATCCCAAGTACTTACATTAACACCTATTTTTTCTAATGAGTCTAAGCAATCAGTCATTGTATCTAACATGTCCCTTATCACACTAGAAGACTCAGAATGTAAAGCCTTTATACTCACAAACTGCTTTAACGTGTTGTTAACAAGAAAGACTTTGTTTTCATATCTGTTTTTTAATTTATCCCAGGAAATTTTATAATTTTGATCACTCAATTGAATGTGTCGTAGAAGTTTCTCAGCTTCTCCTGTTAAACGAGACTTTAAATAATATAATTTTTGGACATTTGTTAAATTATCATTTTTATCAATAACTGAAACAAATAGGTCACGAAACGTAATCCACTAAGTATAGTTACCAGAAAAACTAGGTAAATCATTTTTTGGTAAATTTAGACCTACACATGATCTTTCATACGATTTATTCGAATCTAATTGAGTCTGAAAGTTGTTTACAAATATAGACAAAGCTTCCTTGAGTTCCGCCTTGTAGTCAATATACAATTCTTCAGTGTCCTCATACGTATTATTTTTAACATATCTTGAGTTATCATAAATCTTTTCATAAATTTCGGTGACAATTTGTTGATGTGTATTACAAAACGTTCTCCAATGTTGTTCTAATGTTTCCAGCCGAGTTTCTTAATACGATTGTTTTATGCGTTCTTTAGGCGACTTCTTAAAATTAGCACGGCTTTTAAGAATAGCTTCATAATTGCTGCACTGTAACTTATTAATTAACTCCATACTAACACTATTTTTTTACAGATTACGAAATACAAAGAAAATACTAGTGACTGATGAACAAATCAAGTTACAACAAATTCGTACTACAATCCGTAGAATTTCACAAGTCCAATTTGGCTGCTAAATTTTCTAAGTTCTCCATTATAAATTTGCGAAAATATTCTAAGTATTTGAGAATTAAGACACTTAGGCACAATCGGGCATAGGTTCCCCGTCTCTTCACTTTTTCGTAAACTATTCTAAGTTCTACAAACTATACTTCACAAATTAACTAAGTTCAGATAAGCCAACACTACAAGTTTAAATCACCACAAATTTTATAACTTCTAATTAAAATCACTACGAATTTTCAAAGTCTAATATTTGCTTGATATAAGGTCCAATTTTTTGATAGTAAATTTTACATACAGTTGTTTGTATCACGTTACTCACTGTGTTTCTTCACTGATGTCCAAATCCACTTACTATCCATCCATAGCGCGGTCAGTATTGTCGCAGATGTCACTGCTCCGGGGTGGTCGGTCTCCAAATTCCTCCAACTCCAAACTTCACTGCAAGCAATGGAAACACACCCTCGACGACAAACCGCCGCCACTTGGTGCTAGGACTTCACTGCCACAGTTCTCCAACAGAGGTCGCTACTAAATATGCGGCTCCGTAAGGACCATGTTCAGATCCATAATGTCTCAAACTACTGAGTTAATGAAAACTCGGCCCAATAACGAAACTTTCTATATTCACAATTGTAGCAACAATCAGTGGTATGCATTGTATGAAAACAGCTTGGTTATGCAAACTACCAAATACAAACCATAGCGTGAAATAAATTTATACAGCGCCATCTATTGATATACATCAGTACTAGACTAGTGACTACTTACTATACATTAATACTAAACTAACTACTACTTACTACAACAAATACTAAACTAGCTACTACTTACTATTACAAATTGAACACACCGCTTCCCATAAATGATTTGTTGGCTTTACTAAGCCTAAACTTTGGCATAGCAAGTTTATTTTTATTTCTCGTATTGAGGTTGCGCTTATCACTGTTCCTCGGAAATTGGGATATATTTTTACGGACAAACATAATATTTTCATAGATATATTGACACGGTACCGTTAGAATATTTATTTCTTTAAAAACATCCTTGAGAGAGTCTCGGCTTCCTAGCTCATAAATGCTTCGTACTGCCCTTTTTTGTAATATAAATATGGTTTGAATATCAGCAGCAGAACCCCATAGCAAAATACCATATGACATGACACTGTGGAAATAAGCAAAGTAAACAAGTCTTGCTGTGGTTATGTCAGTCAATTGCCTGATTTTCCTCACCGCAAAAGCAGCAGAACTAAGTTTACCTGCTAGTACTGTAATTTGTGGACCCCACTGCAATTTTGAGTCAATAGTTATACCTAAGAAGACAGTTTTATCGACTTATTCTAATTTTTTATAATTTAAAACCAGATTTCTATTAATTTGGATTACATAAGGAAGTGAAAACTTAATGCATTTTGTTTTATTAGCATTAAGTACAAGATTATTAACAGTAAATCAGTTTGAAATTTTTATAAGGTGTGTATTTATGTCGTTTGAATTGTTGTTTTTCCTGTAAACTTTAAACAAAAATGAAGTGTCATCCGCAAATAATACTATCTCTGTAAACTTTTGCACCATAAAGGGTAAGTCATTTATATATACTAAAAACAAGAAAGGCTCTAATATTGACCCTTGTGGTACACCTAGTTTCACTAGAGATTTCTATTGCTTTAGTATGATACTACAAGTTCAAGGAATTTATTTCTAACACCATAATATTTTAGTTTAGCTAACAACGTATGATGATCGACACAATCAAACGCCTTCGATAAGTCGAAAAAAACGCCAACTACATCCTGGGAACTCACCCATGCCGCGAGAATGTGCTTCATAAGCAAAGCTCCAGCATAAGTAGTTGAGCGTCTCCTCGTAAAACCGAATTGTCTATCATGTAAAAGTCCCTGTATACAAAAATGTGAAAGCAATTGAATTAGCAAGATTTTTCAAATATCTTACTAAAGACAGGTAGAACAGATATTGGTCTAAAATTTGAGGGATCTTCTTTGTCACCAAATTTAAAAAGAGGTATCAATTTACTGAATTTTATAAGGTCTGGAAATACACCATTATCAATGCACACATTAAATATATCAGCAAGATACGGTAACAACTGAAATGATTGAGCTAATTAACTTAACAGACATCCCCCACAAATCTTCAGTATTTTTCAGATTAAGTGTTTTAAATGTTTGTTATTTATTTGGGGATCCACGTGTTTAAATTTAAAGTTAATATTACACTCAGTAACACTGTCCTTTATAATATATTCAGCAGCTTGGCAAGATGAAGTTAAGGATTCAGTTATTTTTGATGGTATTTCACCAAAGAAATTTTGAAATATTTGGGCAACTTTTTCGTCATTATCAATTAAACCACAGTCTGTTTTGATATTATAGTTCTGTTCAAGAGCCTTTCATCTACCAGTTTCTAGTTCTGACAGAATATTAAAATAGTTTTTCTTAGACACAAACATCACAAGTTGCAATGCTAATAGTCATAATGCGCATTATATACAGCGGTGACGTAATAACCTACGGGACCTTACGTGGTAGGTACTGAAAAAACGCCTCACATATTTTGTATAAAATTTGGGGTTAAACCGAATCGAACCCAATCACCCCCGTCCCCAGTGCGTCATCGGCCTTCCCGGCCCCGCTCACCGCGAGCGAGCCCACGGGACGGTCGTCGATCACCACCCTCTCGTGCCCCCTCCGCTCAGGTTGGTATTGCGAAGCGGGCAGAATACACGGAGTATGAGCCTCTGCCCCTCCCTATCGTGGAGCGTCCTCGCGTTGCTCGCGAATTGAGGGCAGGATGATGGTACACGTCACGGCAGTCACATATGCCCGCGAGGGACCCGTATGCTTATACGGGCTCTAACATGGGGCATTATGAGCCACAGGAGCCCCGGGTCCAATTACAGCGCTCGGGTCGGGCCAACGCCCGTTGACTCGTGGCAGCCGCTGCAGCAGCCTCTCCACCACCTGTCACAACTGTTTTGTAGTTGTGCGCGCCATTTTCGATTCAGGCACTCAGGGGTCTTATGTCGCTGTCTCCACTTACAGGTAAATTCGCGAAGTTATGGGATTTCTGTAGTAGGAGGTCTACGGGTGGAAAAAGTCGTGGGTACGGTCTTGTTTTCCTCTTCCTTCTTACTCCATCCTGGAATTCGGTATCAACTAGGAGCTGTTGTCCTGAGGGATATTCTGGGTCATCACCCACAGGTGCCCCTGCCGACGGATGTCTTGGATATATCGTCCAGTCGGCAGTTGGCTGAGAAAAGGTTCCACCTACCTGGTCCTGTGGGGTATCTGCTTGGCGCTGATGTCCTTGGGTTGATCGGATTGGACAAGGCCATGTTACTCCAGGCAGGTGGGTTGATCGCCGTACCGTTTGATCTCGGAGCTGTAAAAATGGGCCCAGCACATTCTCTCGCCGTTCAGGCGTCTACGGATTCGTCGGTGCAGGTGGGACTCTCGCTCGCTGACTTCCTTTTGCGTTTTTGGGAATTCAAAGAGCCACCGCCCCGGCGTCACGGACTCGACCAGTTGGTGACGAGTGCGAGTCGTTTTTTCTCGCTAATACGGGTCTTTTAAATTCTGGTCGGTTTTCACTCGTTGCTTTTCTCGTCCACACCTGGGTGACTCCTGGAAAATAGCCGAAAAAAGGCTATTATCCATAGAGCGCCGGATGCATCGTGATAGGGAATCCCTAGGTCATACGTCGATTTCGTAGTTCGAGTGGGAATTCAACGAACATTATTTTGTTCCACATAACTCCGTCTTGAAAAATGGTAAGATACGGGTGGTGTTCGATGGGTCGGCGCCTTTATCTTAGGGTGACGTAGTCAAATTGGAGCTATTGATCTAAGGTGGAGAAGACATGATTCAGGAGACCTTCGTGGCCAATCGTGTTTCCCAAATCCAGTCGTCTGCGGTGTCTCTGGATTGGCGTCACGTGTTAGGGTCCTTGGATCCCTCGGATTGCGCTCCACGGGGCCTTATTGCCTCGCAAATCATTTATCATCCGCTCTGGTTGAGTCCTGTCTGGCCTCTCCTGTAGACACTTGGCCTCATACAGTTGTGAAGTTTGTTGACCCTCTGCCGGTGTTAAAGGTCCTTGCTGTTGAGCAGACTGTGGACACTTCACCGAATTTCCTGCTTAAACTGTTCAGCTCTCTCAAAAAAGTCGTTGGTGTCACCGGTTGGATTAAGAGGTTTCTCCACAACTTACGGAACAGATCACAGCCAAAGAGGTCTTCAGTCTTGTCTCCTGAAGAGCGTCTGGATGCCCTCCTTACCTATGTTCGACCAGTACAAGTCCAATCGTTTGGAAGGGAAATTTGTCTTCTTCGTTCAGAGAACGGGAAATTGCTCGTCTTAATTTGTTTCTGTACGAGTCGGAGATTTTGCGAGTGGGTGGTAGGCTTCGCAACTCAGAATTGCCTCATGGGGCTCGGCATCCACTTTTGTTGCCCAAGAACGGTCATTTTGTTGAGTTGCTAATCAGAGACCGTTAGGAACTATCATGCCGGTCTCAACATATTGCTGGCGTGTCTGCAGCAAGACTTTTGGATTTTGTGCGCTAGAAGAGCAGCTCGGAGCGTTATCTTTAAATGTATACCTTTTTACAGGTTAAGGGGAACCTTGACTCAGCCAAAGTAGACCAAGCGAGCAGTGTCAACATATGTAAGCTGCCTAACTTTCCTAACTGCATAGGCAGCTGAACTGAGTTTTCCTGCAAGAACTGAAATGTGAGGGTTCCACTGCAGCCTATTGTCTAAAGTAATACCTAGAAACACTGTTGAGTCTAATAGTTCTATTTCTTCTCCGTTTAGGGATAATTTTGTACTTATGTTTCTGACATTTGGCATCATAAATTTTAAACACATAGTCTTTCTTGCATTAAGAAGTAAATTATTTGCCGTAAACCAATGAAGAACCTGAGAAAGCGCACTACTTACGTCGTCAAAATTAGTTTTATTTCTGTCAACTTTAAAGATATATTGGCAAGGAACAGTTAAAATATCAATTTCCCTAAATAGTTCCCTAAGAGAAATTCGAGGTCCTAATTTATAAATTGACCGTACTGCACTCTTTTGCAAAATAAAGACTGTATCAATATCAGCTGCCTTACCTCAAAGCAAAATGCCATAAGACAAATAAAGGGCTAAATAGGGTATATAAACTTGTATGACAATTTTAATTTTATGTTTCTAGAGAACTCAAGTTTAGTACAGAGGTTTCTGTTATGATGTACGTAAGCTATAAGATCGGAATTTCCTATTAGGGGATGCCTTAGAGGTAAAATGGGAGTTAAAATTTTGAACTAAAATCCATAATTTTTCGAGCAATTTTTAAATGTATAACAATCGGTATTACGCCTTGAGTTTAAAAATTAAGGTTTAACCCTAGAACTCTCCACTGTCTGGCGTATATGGTGTTCCTACATAGGGGTGATATGGCACCCCAAAATGAAATAGTCCATAAACTATATAAATAAAAACAGTTTTTTTTTTTTTTTACCACTAAGGTGGCAAACAAGCCTACGATCCGCCTGATGGTAAGCGGTCACCGTAGCCTATGGACGCTTGCAACACCAAGGGCATCACTCGCGCGTTGCCGACCCTTCAGAAATCTAATAACTTCTTTTTTGAAAAACCCCATACTGTAGTCCTTAGAGAAAACCTTGGCAGGAAGCTCATTCCACAACCAAAGCGTTCGCGGGAGGAAGTTTCTCTGAAACCGCACTGTACGCGACCATTTCGGTTCTAAAGTGTGAAAATGAATTCCCTGCCGATGGCGAGCGGTGCGATGGTAGAAAGTAGCCATGGGCATCATTTCGAACAATTCCTCAGAACACAACCCATTGTACATGCGGTAGAACACACACAGGGAGGCAAAGTCTCTCCTCAGACTTAGGGGCTCGATACCGCAAGTGAGTTTAGGATCTCTAAGTCTAGCAAGTGATCTCGGAACTGAACATCGCTGGAGATGTGAACACCAAGAATCCCAATGCTCTTGGAGATGGAGAGAGGAGTGTTCTGGAATTGTGGGACTACAGTGATTGGTGTCTTTGAAGGGTTGAATCGAACCAAGTTTTCCCGTCCCCAGTCAGAGACCTTGGACAGACCGATCTCGATTTGAGACACAAGTTCTTCACGTTTTTCCTCCACAACGGAACGAGGGATGCTTGCACGGCCCGTGTAATAAGCGTCTCCAGTAATGTCATCTGCATAGCAATGTATGTAAATAAAAACTATACTTAATATTTATATTATTTATATAATGATATCACGAATAAGCATTATAATCTAAAATAGTAAATCATTTTCAAAATTTTCAACATTTTCGGCATACTTTGACTTGGTATTCCATGCAAATTGGGATTTTACACTTAGTACTTGTGGTCTTGCTCTTTTCATACGTGTGAAATTATGGCCAAAAAATGTGTACCCTATTTACGCAAATAAGTTGCTTTTAAGGTACTCGTTCTGCCCTTATACTGGAATATCACTGAGAATTAAGTGCATAGAAATTGTATACTACACTGTACACCCTCTGTGTGTTACTTGGCATTTTATGTTTAAGGTGTAATTACGACTTGCATCACTTTGTATTTGTTAAATAATGGAGATTATTCAAAATTTAGTCACTTTTTACCTTTAAGTTTGAGGTGAGGAAAAAAAAACAAATTCCCATATAAATATGAAATACCTATGTATTTTTATATTCACATGATTCAAATATACATAAAAAGTTTCAGATCGATAGACGGTACTGGAGCAGATCCCGTGTCGGAGGGTGAGCCTATCAATCATAACCGCGATAATCAAAGCGGTGGAAGGCAGACAGATGGCAGAGCGAGGGAGTGGATGGGAGCCTGAAAATAAAGGCAAGTCCACAAGTGCTCATAACGAGTCCATAGCGAGGGAGTGGATAGGAACCAGCGAGACTGGCAGGTCCACAAAAGTTCAGGAGGTATGCTGGAGCGAGGGAGTGGATGGGAGCCTGCAAATAAAGGCAAGTCCACCAGCTCTCATAACGAGTCCATAGCGAGGGAGAGGATGGGAACCAGCGAGCCTGGCAAGTCCACAAACGCTCTCTTAACTGTAATTTATTATTTAACAACGTATACACAGGGAGCCTCGGAATTGAGGCTCCGAATTAGTGGGGATACGTGATCTAAATAATTAACCTTGCAATCATTAGTCCGGATCTGAATATGATGAGCATCGGAATGCCAAATAACCCAGTCATGGCAGCGGTCTTATAAGAAAGGATGAAAAACAGTTACCTACAGCTCATCTGGCGAAGAGACGCGAGTGTAGCGAGTCATATACTGATGGTCAGGACGACTTAAGATGAACATCAAAGTGATTAAGGCGTTATCCATCTCGACCCTCTCGTTACTCTCGTAATCATAAGTTGGATAGCGTAGGTGGTAATTTTCAGGGTAATCCAGTAATAAAAAAAGGAATTTTAATAAATCTTTGGACACCCTAACTATTGTAAAAGATTCATCGACCTCTAAGCTTTCTTAGACAACATAGTTTAATCTAATATCTAAATACCAAACTATAGCCAACTGATCCACTTTAGTCGAGGAACGCGCTGAAACGTAATCACGCTAACACAATGACGTAATTCTTAATTTTACTATCTCAAAACTTCAGTTTTTGCCAGGACTTGATACCAAGGGTTAGTCACAGTAATCTATAGTTGGAGCTAATGGAAAATAAAGCTTAAAGAGTCGTTTACTTGTAGGAATGATTATGCAGACAGATGTTCTGGCCAAGAGTGCGTGTTATAGCAAGGCATTAGAACATTAATGTTATTCAAAAATAAAATTTCTAAACCGCAGCGGAAATAAAGATAAAGAAAAGAATAAAATAAAGTTTTGAATATCCGAAGGTGTCCTTAAATATTTTAAAGCCGTAAATTCGGTACCTAGTAGAGGCCTTATACAAAATTTAAAACATACATAGATCAAAGACTATATTCATGTTGGTGAATAAAAGCCAAAAGGTTCCTGAATTGTAGACTGTGTAATTTAATTTTTGTTTATAAAAAAAATATGCAAGCTACGCGTGTCGTGTCTTGACGAGACCGAGCAAGAAGAAGAAAACATAGATTGCGCAGCGCTCAATGCGCGCACGGCCAATAAGCGACGAGAAAGACCGTTGACTCGGCATTGCTGCTCCCTAGCGCCCTCATACTCATACTCATTTATTCATAATAAAATTTTATGTCAAATGTTACAAATATTTCATTATTATAAGTTTTCATTATTACATTTTTTTAAATAAATTCTTTTATGTTATAAAATGCGTTTTTAATAAGCCATTTTTTTAATCCAGAAAAGAAGATTGTGTCAGATGTGATATTTTTTATGTCCTGAGGGATTTTGTTATAAATTTTTGGGCCCATTGCGTACATGTTTTTGTGAGTCTGCCTTGTACGGTTTTTAGATTTTTGCTCTGTCTTGTTTTATATCGTCTGTCAGTAGAATTGTCAGGAAATAAATTAGGATCATGTCGAACAAATTTTGGTATGTCAAAAATGTATTGAGAGGTCAATGTCATTATGCTTTGTTCTTTGAAAATGTTTCTGGCTGCTGTGTCTGGTGGATTGTGTGTTATTATTCCTAAAGCGCGTTTTTGTAGAATGAAAGCGCGTTGTGACTGTGCTGCTGTACCCCAAAATTCAAGACCATAGCATAACTTGGAATGAAATAAGGAGAAGTAGCAGGTTCTCAGTTGCTTAGAAGGCAGTACTTGTGCCAGCCTTCTCAAGGCGAAACAGGCACCGGATAGTTTTCGGCATAGTTTATCTATGTGGGTTTTCTACTTTAGTGCAGCGTCTAAAGTTACACCTAAGAAATTTGCATGTTGTGTGTGGCACAGATGTTCGTCTTCTGTCTGTACTAACAAGGGTCTCGATGGTTTACCGCCCAAGTGGAAGTGCATGAATTGTGTTTTAGACACGTTTAAAACAAGTCCATTTGAAGTGAACCACTTTTGAAGTTGTTTCACTTCGTTGGTCAGTTGTTGTTCAAGATCGTGATGATGACGTTACACAAGAGTCATCTGCGAACAAATATAGATCTCCGCTTACTGCTTGAGGGAGATCGTTTATTTGTATAAGGAAGCATAGGTTTGCCAAAGAAGATCCCTGAGGAACGCCAAGATTTATGCTCCCTTTGCTGGATCGTGTTTGTCCGTTGTGAAGTGATACAACTTGTTGTCGATTTGTTACAAAATTTGACACCAGTTTTAGCGCAGGACCTCTTATACCTATGTGGTTTAATTTTTCAACAAGAACGTTGTGATCACATAAATCGAAAGCCCGTGTCATGTCGCATAGGAGAATTGCGACGTGATTTGCTGACTCTTTGGACTGCATGATTTTAAAGATTAATTCACGTATGACCGATACATGATCGGTTTTTTCTGTATGCGTACTGTTTATCACTGAGATGCTGTGAAGTTTCTAAAAAGTTATAAATCCTTTGTGTCAAACCTGTCTCGAAAAGTTTTGCAATCAATGGGATTATGCTAATGGGCCTGTATCCTTTTAATTCTTCTATGGAACCTTACCTTTAAAAATAGGTATTACCTTAACATTTTCCTTATAATATCTTAACAAAGACAAATAACTCATTAGTTTACTTTTCAAACATTGAAATGCCATAGTTGCGACAAAAAGTCCAGTCCTTATTATATCTTAACATCCTCCCCCCTCTTGGGAGCTTGAAACACAAGAGGCTCTCGGGATTTTAAGCATTCTAAAGGACAAATCTTAGCGACAGCTCTTCTTTTTGTTTAAAATTTTGTGCGTACTTCGACGACTCGGCAAACTCCATCATTGCCAGGGTGAAGACTTTGTATTCGTCTAATAGCCATTTCCATAAATAATACAAGGTCGCTGATACGTAAATTTTGCTGTTGTAGTTTCCACTTTAGGCGTTATAGTAGAGCAGATAAGTAATTATTTTTCCAGCGGTTCCAAAACTTTTGATTTAGTCGTTGTATGAGTACATATCTATCTATTGACACTCATTTTGGTGGTGAGTGGCGAAGGTAGCGAGGTTAATGGGCGACACACAAGGAAGTGCCCAGGTGTGATAGGAGATAAGTCAAAAGGTTTAGACGAAAGCGGAGTAAGAGGACGCGGGTTCATGATTGCTTCAATCTGCGTGAATAGAGTATATAATTTTTTAAAAGTTAGAAAACAAACAAAATTTTTATTTTGCAAACACACACATACAAAATATTTAACAAAAAAAAATAATATACAAAAATAAGAGTCCGTGAGCTAAAACGGCCTCCCCCTCAGCATGATATGTACCCAAGTACGTACAATACTGATTTTCAGTGGGAGCCCTTACTGCGTCACTTCACGGACACTAGTGCAAGAAAAACAATAGCACCTATACATATTTAATTACTATACTATACTATAAATATCTAAATTGCCTACCTACAGAAATAAAAAATAAATTATTTACAAAATCAATAATTTGAAGAGAAAAAGATGAGGACAAACCAATTAAAGCAGAAGAGGCTGTACGCACTAAGACTTTTGCCGCTTAAAAGGAGGTTATATTACAAAAGATAAATAAAACAAAAAAAATATTATATATTATCTATGATACACATGGTAGTAACATCCTTCAACCTGTTGATTTTGTGATAATTCCTTAACATGCTGATTACCAACAGGTGATAATGATTTAAGTGATAACAGATATCATCTTAACATATGTTCTATGCACTGCTTATTAGTAGTGGGCATAAATATTAGAAACGGAGTGAACAATTGTTTTTAACTGAAATATAGCTGTTTTGTCCCCTGCCTCCCAAATTCCACCACAATGAGGTGCATATGCTGGAGAAAATTAAAAATTTATGCCTCCACCGCTTGCAAAGTCACTCACCAGCTGCTTGCCGTTCTTTAAAAGTCTATTCAGTTCATTACTAGAACCTACAAAATTTTTAACATTATCACAATAAAAACCTACTTCCAAACGATTTAGTACTAAAACAAACAAATATACACAAGTAGCATTTGGAAGTTTTTGCGCCACGACCTTTCCGGTTTAAAATAAGAAATGGGCTAGCAAAATCATTGCCACAAGTCTCAAATGGTAGAGCAGGAGTTACACGTGGTTTTGGCCAATTACCCATTAATGGGTGTATAAGTTTAGCGTTAAATCTTTGACAACGAACACATTTTCGAACAGTAGACGTAGCTAGTACCTTTCCACCCCTAGGCCAGAATTTATCCCGTATACTGCTTAAGAGTTGTTGAGGACCACAATGCAATATGTGACAGTGTTCACTGTCAAATAAAAGTTTAGTGAAAATATGCTTTGAACTTATTAAGATGGGATTTTTTTTACTATTAGAACAGTAAGGCGCGTTTTCAATCCACTCTCCAACGCGTAAAATACCCTGTTCATCGAAAAACGGATTTAATGAGAGGATGTAAGATGTACGATTTATCATTTTTAAAGTTTATATAGTGAATTTTATTTGAGAAAATTTCTCCTTATAATAAAGCCTTAGCCAATATAGTTAGTTAGTTGTTTAACTCATAGGAGGTGTTCACTATTTAATTTACTATTTTTTTTTAATATTGTTTATGAACCTTAGTACATAGGCCATGACTCTTTGTAAGTTATAGAGTTTAGAATATTTATTAAAAGATATAGGATTGTTAGGTAGGACTGTAGTATTTAATGCTATTTTAGTTTTAGGTAAAATTACAGTAGACAGAGGAGTGTACCCAGATTTATGCCACTCTTCTTCAGCCTTAAGCAAAAAGGAAGGACCATTCCACCAAAAAGTGTTGTCGAGCAAAAGACGTGGTTTAATACTTCTTGACGCCATATCAGCAGGATTTAATAAAGATGGTAAATTTTTCTTTTCAGTTAGTTCATTAATTTGTTTAACACGATTAGACACAAAGGTTTTGAGCATCTTAAACTGAGTATTACATCCCAGAACAATAGTTGAATCTGTCCAAAATGTAGAGCGTTTAATATTAATTTTCAGAGATTGTAGTACCTTATGATGTTGTTTAGCACCGAGTAAGCCACCTAGTAATTTCAAGCGTGAAATTGTTTAAGACTTCAAAGGAGATACCTTAGTTTTTGCACATAATAGGTTGACGGAGAGGTCGACGGCCTCATACGTAGATTTTAAGTAAATGCAAGCACCATAAGAATTTTGTGAAGCATCAGTAAAACAATGAGCCTCAACAGTCACAGAAAATATATCTAGGTACCTGAATTTCAGTAAAATTTTTAGTATCAGTATAGAATTCAAGCCAAGAATTTTTAATTTCAGCCGGAATATCATCATCGTAATCTAGTTTTAGTAACCAGAGTTTTTAAAGCATAATTTTATAAAAAATAGTACAAGCTGATAGTAGACTCAGTGGGTCAAAGATTCGACAAGAATTAGACAATATTGAGCGTTTGGTTACGTTAGCGATATTTTCATTGTTAACTGAAAAGTGAAGAGTATCAGAGTTAGGAGTCCATTTTAGTCCTAATACAGATGATTGTTTACAGAAATCTTGCGATTGATTAGTCAGAGGAATCTCCTTTAAAATATCAGGAAAATAAGTACGCAATTTTTTTAACTGATAAACAGCCTTCAGACAGTTTTTTAATGACACCGTTGATAGTTGCCTTTATATCAGACCTAGAATAAGATCCAGTGTTCATGTCATCGATGTAAAAATCATGTTTATAGGCATTAGCCGCAGCATTGTCAGTAGACTCCGCTGCAAGCTGTACCAGACATCGAGTACTAAGATATGGGACAGAATCCGTCCTATATATGACAGTGTTTAATCGAAGACTTTTTAGTGGTTGACCTTTTTTTTCTCTCCATAGTATCAACTGCAGGTGCCGTTGAGACTCATTGATCATCACTTATCTATACATCTTTTCAATTTCTCCTGTTACCACATAAGCATGCTACCGAAAGCGCAACAAAATTGCTATTAAATCCTCTTGAACCACCGGTCCTACCATCTGGATGTTGTTCAATGACTTTTTTTAAGGAGTTTTACAGGAGGCATCAAAAACTGCTCTGAGTGGAGTAATTTCACTATCTTTGTAAATCACTGCATGATGAGGAATGTAGTAACCGAAACTAGGGCGATTTACTTCAGTTAGGTGTACTAAACGCTCATATTCTTTAATGCAGTCAGTATAGAGCCCTTTCAAATAACTAGATTTATCTACTCATTTTTCTAAACTATAAAAATGCCGTTCTGCAATATGATAAAAATCACCAAGAGCATCTTCAGGTTTCTCAAGAAAGGGTAGCATTACAGAAAATCTACCATTTTTTAAACGAGCAGTATTCGCAATGAAATGATTTTCACTGTAAATTTCTGCATCGGAGAGTTTATGTGAGATTGTAGGAATATCTTCAATTTCCCAAAATTTAGCAATAGATTGTTTTATTTGTTGACAAAAGTTAGAATGAATAGTAGACACATGATCCTGACCAGTTGGACCGGAAACTAGCTAACCCAATTTGGAGTTTTAAAGAGTAGGTTTGGTTTTTCCTAACTTAATTTGCTGGGAATCAACTATTTCCAAAAAAACATCTGCTCCAAGCAAAATGTGACTTTCAGAAGGACAATAGAAATTTGGGTCTTATATAAAATATAAAATTAAGAATATCAAGTTTTTTAGGATCTACCTTGACAATAGGTTGACTACCTGTTATCTCAGGTATGACGAGACAAGAAACAGACAGTTGAAAGGAATTTAATTTTGACTTTATTTTTGTGTGCACTTTGCACACTTGAGTGGTGTTGGTTAGTTTGTTATTTATACTAGAAAAAGATACATTGGTTTGTCTGCTGAAATTTCTTTGATATGAAAGAAGTCTGACTCCCGCTGTCAAGAAGAACACTGAACAACTTGCTGAGTGAATATTATTATTTTCTAAGTCAATCAGTTTTACTTTAGAAGTGCACAGAAAGATCTGCCCAGATCCTGCCGCAGAAAGTGGTACAGGAGAAGACTGAGTGGTAGGAATCATAGAAACAACCGACACCTGTGTAGGAGCAGACATTTCAGAAGATGATTCATTTGTAGTAGACACAGGTAAGTGTGAAGTTTTATTATTAGGCCTTGATTTGTGTAGTAATAAATTATGTTTTTTGTTGCAGAAATTACACGGAATATTATAACGGAACGAACGTTTCCGCCGGTCCGTCTCCGGTAAAGGACCGGATGATGTAGGACACGGTGGAATTTTCTAGGCATCGATTCTTTGTTCCATTACCGATGTCGTGTTTTTGAATATCGAGTTCAATAATTCTCGATATGTTATGACATTTTCGTTGTCATAACAATTTTTAATGTTCTGTTATACCCCTAATCTTCATACTAGCTCCGCTACCCTAACCCGATGTCAGCTGTCTAGTCAGCATTTTATACTCGACGCTACCCATCCACCTCGCCGGTCAGCCAATCCAGTCTGATCCTTCACTCGTGCCACTTCTTTGAAAAATTGTACTTTCTATTTTCAATTTCTAATTAAATTAATTATAGTTCAATAAATTCTTTTTCTAAAAACCAAAATCCCGGGTCCGATATAACATTTGGTGGCAGCGGTAAAGGGATCTCTAAAGGTCCCCGGTACGCCAACGAAAAGTAACCAGTGCTATTTCATAAAATTGAAAGTTTTAATTTGTACATTTAATTAACTTTGGACCCAAGTGGCGAGTGAAATTGTGAACATACCTGCAAAAGTGGCAAACAAACTTCTCAAGAACAAAGATCGCTGGCTCACAAAATCTTCGTAACCTGAAAAAAATTCCACTGTATCCTGAAAACAAAAGAAAAATATTGCAAAGTCATCGCCTCTACCATATCCTGAAAACGAAAATACACATATATCTACATACATCATCGCGCTGTCCTGCAAAACCCTGAAAAGAAAACACACTCACTGCTGTTAGAAAATTACTTCGGAAGAAATTGTTACTTCTAACTGCAAACTCCTGATCCTGTAAGTGTTGTTTTAAATTTTTATAAAGTGAAATAAAAAGGTAAATTAAAAACTTTGTCACAAGTGTTTGAAAACTTGAAACTAAAACGATCAAAGTCAACTAGTATCAATAACTCATAATCATAACAGTGCTCCAACAGTCATAACAAGATTTGTTTTGTTAAGCAGAACCCTTATCTCGTCCGCGACGAACGCAAACACCTGCAGCGTGTTCATAAGAAAACTCGATAAACAAGTGTATCCTTCAATTTGTTATTACTAATTTAAATATTACTTTGGACTTTGAACAACTACTTTGTTCAAAGCATATTAATTTTACCTTTGTAAAACAAAATTTTGAACATAGAAATGGGGCCTAAAGCCGACGCGTCGGAACAAAGAACCGACAAATTAGACATAAGCGTAATATTTAAATTTGTTAAATCTTTTGATGGGACAAGGGACAAATTGAACTCTTTTATATTTAATTGTAACAGCGCAGATGCACTAGCTAGTCAAAGTCAAAAACCTATTTTCTTAAAATTTATCATTAGCCAACGAGAAGGCAAAGCCGAGCGTGCTTGTTCAGTTAAATCTTTTGACACATGGGAACAACTTAGTGGATTTTTAAAAACTCAGTTTGGGGAGAAAAAATATTACACCCACCTTTTGACAGAACTTCAAGAATGCAGACAACTAGCATCTGAATCGGTAAGTCAGTTTGGACTCCGAGTGGAAACCTGCTTATCTGCACTTTTAACCGAAATTTCTATGTCCAATAAAAAGAGCGAAGAACTCGATGGCAAAATCTCAACCATGGAGGATCTAGCTCTTCGCACGTTTGTGATAGGTCTGTCACCGAAAATCTCCGATTTTGTCCGTCTTCGAGATCCTACAACCTTGAACGATGTCGTGAACTTAGCAATTTCATAAGAAAAAATTAAGAGTATAACAAATCGCCAACCAATAAACACAAATTCTCGTGTTTCTCGCCCACAAATATACAACCAGTCTTATAGACCTAACCCCAATTTTAATCCAATAAACCAAGGCCCGTTTAGAAGATATCCAATTATCTGCAATTACTGCAAAAACCCCGGCCATTCCATAGAGGAATGCCGCAAACGAGAATACAACAACAACAGACTTAGATCACCTCTAACTCTCTACCAACAACTCCAACCGTCCACGTCCCAAAATCGCAACTTCCAACCTCCGAATCGTAATTTTCCTAACAGAAAACCTGTTAATTTCGTAAACCCATCAAAGCTATGACTCCCAACACGACTACAACCAATACGACCACTACCAAGATGACCAAAATAAAGAACAAAATCCTAACTATAAGCAGCATAAAGATTTAAACAATTAGAGCTCCCCAATAGCTGTCGTACGGGTAGCTTAAAATGTAAAGTCGATGCCAAAAGTAAATTTAAAACTACTGAACCAATTTCTAAGTCTAGAGCTAGCCAACAAAAAAATCATTACCAAATCAGCTGCTCATCCACTGTATCCAAAACCAACCAACAGGGTAACCAGCCCCAAACTGACAGTTCGCTGACTGAATCCAGAACTAACCGACAGGGTAACCAGCCCCAAACCGACACTTCGCTGACTGAATCCAGAACTAACCGACAGGGTAACCAGCCCCAAACCGACAGTTCCCTCACTGTTTCTGAAATTATATTAAATCCCTCTGCACCTAAACTTAATACTTCTCAAACAAATATATTCGAAATCACGAGTAACCCCAACAGTAGACTCTTACTTCATGTGCTTGTACAATCTTCAATATCCAACATTCCTCTATCTCTTCTAGTTGACTCAGGGTCCGTGATAAGCCTAATCAAACAATCTTCTATTGCCAAAGAACCACCGTCTGTAATCAAAGAACCTATATATACAAAAGGCATTAACCCTGTTCAAGAATCGAGCCCTACGTTAGGTCATTTTAATTTGCAACTTTATTTAAAACCCCTTCTAAATCAGTATCTCACCCATTCCACATCATAAAGGACATTAACCTCCTCTACGATGGAATCATAGGCAATGATTTATTGAGCAAGTTAGGCTGTAGTATAGATTATTCTAAGGATGTTTTGAAAATAGTAAAATCCGATCTGAAACTGCACTTTAATGAACCTGTTTATATCATACCACCTCGTACTGAAATGGTAATTGAGAGCTCAGTTTTAAATCCCGATCTAAAAGAAGGTCTAGTATTAGACCAACACTATTCCAAAAAATTACTAATTGCTAGCTGCATTTTGAAAGTTAAAAGAAATAACAGAATAAACCTATCAGTTGTAAATATATCCGAATCTCCCATAACCATTAATTCTAACATTAACTTAATCTTAGAGCCTGTCGAACCTAGCAACCCAGAACTTTACCCTATAAATTCTATATCTAACAATAATAACAAAACAAACACATTAAATAGAACAAATGACGTCTTACGAATGCTCCGTCCACAACATTTAAATGAGGAAGAGCGAATAGGCCTATTTGACGCTTGCAGTCAGTACTCCGACATATTTCACCTACCTGATGAACCGTTATCCTCCTCCCATGCTATTAAACATGAAATCGAAGCAGTCACATCCCAACCTATCCACGTAAAATCCTATCGCTTTCCTGAATGCCATAAGAAAGAAGTAGAAACTCAAGTCAATAAAATGTTGAAAGATAATAACATCAAACATTCTATGTCTCCGTGGTCCGCACCCATTTGGGTTGTCCCCAAGAAATTAGACGCATCTGGACAACGTAAATGGCGCGTTGTCATTGACTATAGGAAGCTCAACGACGTCACGATTGGTGACTCATATCCCATCCCAAATATTTCAGAAATCCTAGATCAATTAGGTAAAAGTAAATACTTTAGTACCCTTGACCTCGCTTCCGGTTTTCATCAAATTTAAATGTCTCCTGAAGATTCTTCTAAAACCGCTTTCTCCATACCTCAAGGCCATTTTGAATTTAACCGTATTCCCTTCGGATTAAAAAATCCCCCTCCACTTTTCAACGATTAATAAATTCCGCACTTTCTGGTCTCCAAGGCATACAATGTTTTGTGTACCTAGATGACATTGTTATCTACTCTTACGACCTCTTTTCCCACCTAGAAAACCTTTCAAATGTCTTTCAGAGAGTACGCCAGTATAACCTTAAATTGCAGCCAGACAAATGCGAATTTTTACGTAAAGAAGTTTCATACCTTGGTCACCTCATCACAGATAAAGATTTTTAGCCAAACCCCGACAAAATAAGAGCCGTAAGCGAATTCCCAACTCCTAAATGTCCCAAAGACATAAAATTCTTCCTAGGATTTGTGTCTTACTATAGAAGATTCATTTCAGACTTTTCCAAACTTGCAAAACCACTCACGTCCCTTTTAAAAAAGGATTTTCCTTTTCTGTGGCAGAATAAACACCAAATATCCTTTGAAACATTAAAAGAAAAACTTACCTCTGCTCCCTTATTACTATATCCTGACTTCACTAAACCTTTTATACTTACCTGTGATGCGTCCAATTATGCGATTAGCGCTATTCTATCCCAAGGTCCTGTAAATAAAGATAACACGATTGCCTATGCCTCGAGAACCCTCAACAAAAGCAAATGCAATTATAGCACAACGGAAAAGGAACTATTAGCTATCCTTTTCGGTTGTAAAACCTTTCGTCCATACCTTTACGGTCGAAAATTTCAAATAATTACAGACCACCGCCAATCATACAGATCCCAGTAGCAAACTCCAACGGTGGAGACTTAAGCTCGAAGAGTTTGAATAAGAGATTTTATACAGAAAGGGTAAGTTAAACAATGCAGCAGACGCACTCTCTCGCTATCCTGTTAATATTATTGAACAAAATGATCCAATTCCTTCTACTAGTAATACATATACTCCAAAAATTCCTGAAAGCCTTCAAATACAATCACCAGATCCTCTCGATGTCGTCGAAGAACTTGGAATGTTAGATCTGAGTCCTCAAGGCAACGAAACAATAGATTTTGAACCCTTAAGTCTCCCATCTCCAACACCAGTCCCGGAAATACAAAACCCTGAAACAACAAACTTTCCCTCGCCTAACCCAATTCCTAACGACCTCGACACAATTAACTTGGAATCTCTGGATTTTCCATCCCCCGTGCCCGATCCAAATATACCTGAAAAAGAAAACGAATTAATTGGTAATACAGTTAGCAACGACGAATTTTCCAAATTCCTGAAACATATTTCAGACAAGAACTCCTCTTTTAATACAAACCTTGTGAAACACAATGAGAAATTAACGAAGAGCTCTTGCCCAGTTGTCTTGATCCCTACTTCCATAGACTTAGACGAGTCGAACCTTTACATCTCAGATATCCTCTCTGACCTCGACAATCCCGCACACGTGGCCTCAAGCTGAAAAAGAACTATTTGCCTTCCAAAAAATTACCTCTAATAACAAAGCGTTTTACTTACTTTTTACGAAGGTGCACCACTTTGATGAACCCACTTATCCAGAAATATTTAAAACACTGAAACACGTCAAAATGAACTATAAGCATTGGCACACGTAAATGAAATTGCTATTTCAGACTTCAAAAACCCATTTGAGAAACACTCCTTCTTTAAAATATTTGACATACTTACCTACCTGTTTCATGACACCTCAATCACCGTCCACGTTTACCATAACACTATAATCTATCCTGTCCCTAGCGAAATTCAAAAAATACTGAAAGAAAACAATGACATTCCCTCTTACATTTACACTTCATTTCCCTGTTTAGGATACCCAAAATGATCCTAACCGATCAAGGTACTAATTTTACTTCCGATGCTTTTAAGCAAACATGTAACTTCCTTAAAATAAAACAGATATGGTCAACTCCATACCACCCACAAACACAGGGCGCTCTAGAAAGGAGTCACTCGACTCTTAAGGAGTACCTTAAATCATATGTAAACGAAAATCAAACTAACTGGCCACGATATGTATATACAGGCATACTAGCTTATAATACTAATATACACTGTACTACCAACTTTTCTCCCTATGAATTACTTTACGGGCATAAACCATTTATTCCCGACAGTGTCTATAACACTGACTCAACTACTACCTACCTAGATTACGTAAAAAGCTTCAACACCGACTGAAACATTCGCGAGATGTAGCCCTGGAAAATATTAGGAGATCTAAGGAAAAGTACAAAACATATTACGATAAGAAAACTAGACCAGAGTCATATAAAGTAGGATACAATGTATATTTAAGAACCCATTTGCGTTTGAGAAAAGCTTTGGCTCCAATATGGAAGGGTCCTTTCAAAGTAGTTAAAATTCTTGGAAATAATACCCTGTCCTTATTAATAATAGGCGCCACGTAAAGCATCTCTTTGACGAAGTCAAACTAGCAAATCTAGGAGACGAAATTAGTATTAATTAGATTTATTTATTTTTCAGATTAAGTTTATTCCCTTTTTGTCTTATGGCAAATGAAGATTATGTTGAACCAATAAAAGATAGCCCTGGCATTTACTTCGACTTTAAAGGTCAAATGAAAACTATCAATGGATACCTTGACGTTATAATACCTATTGATATATCTTTTATTAAACCGCACTTAGACAATATATATACTGCTTTTGATACGTCCTAATATTTATGTGAACAAAGCGACGCTTAAGATGACTTAGAGTGTTACAATTTATTAGAATCGCTAACTGTCCGCTACGATGACATTATTAGAGATTTTGAAGCAATCTCTCACCTCTCACCCAATCGTCAGAAACGTTCTGCTTCGTTTGGAGGCATTGGTACTCTGTTTAAACATCTCTTTAGCAACCTAAATGAAGATGACGCAGTTAAATACGACAACGCCATTTCAATGGTACAACAAGACCAAAAACACATTGCATCACTTATAAAACAAAACATTCTGGTAACTGAATCTGTCTTAAAAAAAATGTCAACAGTACCGTTAACCAAATTAGTGAAATTAAAGAAAGACTAAAAACTGCCATCCTCAAATTCCGACAAACTTTATTTAAAATCAGAAATCATTGAAGTCTTCGCTATACTCGAGAGTTCAATTATGACCTTGTCCTTCAAATTAAAAGACATCGTAAATAGCGTAGCTCTAAGTAAAAACCATGTATTACACCCATCTCTCATTATACCAACTGAATTGTATAACGAGTTGGTCAATAATAATCACCTTCTGGGTAACTCCAAAGAATTGCCTGTAACATTAGAATTAAGCCACATGTATTCTCTTATTAATAGTTCTAGTATAATAAGCTACTTTATAAATTATAAAATTGTATTTGTTTTAAGGATTCCGTTAATTAACCCTAGAATATTTTATTTATATCATAGTATGCCACTACCTATCCCTTTTGATTCCAAACAACCAGAGACCTTCGCCACTATAATACCTTCGTTTAAATATGTAGCTATAACAAAAGATAAGGCTTTTTACACCATGTTTAACGAACTCAATAACTGTAAAGTTGTGATGAAACGCGACTTTATTTGTGAAGCATCCATTTTGTATCCTACCAATGCTCACCCATCTTGTGAAAGCGAAATTATATCTAAGATATTATCTTCTCTTCCAAAACAATGCCAAACTTAGTTTGCATATGGCGTAGTCGACATTTGGCAACCCTTAAGAAGCAATAGATGGATTTATGTACAGTCAGAACCTACAAAAACTGTCAGTAGATTGTCCAAACAAAGGGACTCAAGAAATCCCGATCATAGTTACTGGGATACTAAGTCTTCCTATTGATTGTACAGGCTACTATAAGAGTACTCAACTCTTACCACGAACTATTGTAAACATGAATATGTCTACAGTTAAATCTAATTTCAAAAAAGTTATGTGGCTTTTCACAGTATTAAACCCAAAGTGTCCCCTATTCTATTACAAAATATAAATCTAGATAACTTTCAAAAAGAAAACAAAATTCAAAATAATCTTATACAAAAGCTAGACAGTATAATTACCACGGAGGAACCACACATAATAAAATACGGGACACATTATTCTGTACTAAATATATTATTATTTATTATTATTGCAATTACTGTAATTGTTATTATTTTTAAGAAATTTAATATTGTAAAGAAATTCCTAGTCTGGCATCCCACAGCAGAAGTTACAACTTCAGAACACCATGATTCTCCCATTCCTATCCCTAAAACAAGAACCCACCTATGACTCCTTAATTCATAAACTTCGCGTTTTAAACGCGGAAGTTTAATCTTCTCCGGGGGGCTGTTATACCCCTAATCTCGGTCATCAATAGTCATGGAATTAAATTTTTGACGCTTATAAACTAAATGATCTTGTAAACAAACACTGCATTTTAAATTATTTGCATAAGAAGAAGAAACAAAACATTTGGTATTTTTATTTTCTTTATGATAGAATTGTCAAGGTTTTTCAGATTTTAACAAGTTATTTTGTTTATGGTGTAAAGTTTCTAAAACATGAGCACGGTTTTGTAAAAACTCATAGAATTCTTCAAGTTTTGGAGAACCTGTCAATTTACTCCTGTGTTTCTCCCAGTACAGACTTGTAACACTATCTAGTTTAGATACCATAAATAATCAAAGTGTCCCAGTGAGAAGTAGGATCGTTTAAAGTATTTAAGAGTCGTAGATATTTGAGTAATAATCTATCATGTAGCGGAGTGACGTATAGTTTTCTTTAAAAATAGAATTAAATTCAATAAGTGCCTTCAGATGGTTGTTAATTTAGATTCTGTTGTTATGGAAGCAATTGACAAGTAAATTTAAAACAAAACAAACAAAAACAAACAAACAAACTAAATTTTTATTTAGCAAACACACACATACAAAATATTTAACAAAAAATAAAAATAAAAAATAAGAGTGCGTGAGCTAAAAGGGCCTCCCCCTCAGCATGATATGTACCCGAGTAGGTACAATACTAAGCTAATTCTAAGCTTATTCATAATTTTTCGCAGTAAATTCAATCGAGTTAATCATATTAAATGCCGCTTTTTCTAATGAGGACCGTAGGTAGTGGAATTTACTCATAATTTGAATAGAATTATTTCGGTAAATTAAAGAATCGATGGTATCTTTAAATTCCATCCATTTGATGAATGTACCATCGAAGGAAGGTAACTGAATAATTGGTAGCTTTATGTTACTGTTTTCATCGTCTTGATGGTTGCAGTATATTGAGCTAGAAAATTTTTGAGTAGGTGCATTAGCAATGGCAATGTCATCAATAATAGTTTTAGACCGGGAGACAGTGACTCAAAACAAAAAAAATTAACTCCCTTGCGGCGGTATGGGGGCCATTTGGAACCGTCCGAAAAGTATGGCATGGTGATGTTCGTGAATAGCTCGACGATGATTAGCTGTGCGAAAATTAGCTTGGTACTGTTGAATATTTTTCTTTAAATTAATGTGTTCGCGTCGGTATGGCGGGCTGTAAGTCACACCGGAGAAGTATGGCATTTCGCTACCGCCTACTTTTTTTTATGGACTATCGGAAAATACATGGATTCTGTGGAACAAATCGTTCAACACTCGTATTTATCCGACACGTCCGACTAACACCCACGCGATTGGGCCGCTGGTACCAGCGCTATGACCATCATTTTTCTTTGCTCCATTACGTACCATACTGGTACAAATGACCCAATATTTTGTGTCACTGGCTCCCGGTCTATTTGAGCTACTGCAATATTTGAGAAAAAATCATTTTCAGTTTTTTCATTTCCTTCCAACTGTTCAGGTGACAGATTTTCTATTTTAGATTTTAATATAATATATCAAACTCGTTAAGTAAATCTTTAAATCTCGATAGCTTTAATTCTAGTTTTGTCAATAATTGTTTAGTAAAACCCTTCCGATCTATTATTTTTAATCTTATCTAAATATCAAGAAAATGTAGTTATCCTTGACCGAATGGTATTACATTGCTGAGTAAGTGGCTTCAAATCATTATCCATTTCCATTGTGCCGAATATCATACACTAATTCACTTATATAAATTTAAAATAATGCCTACCTATGACACCTATCTCATTAGTAAGTGAACTGATCAGACAAATAAACAGTGCCTAGGTAGAAAAGTGAAGTTATTGTGAAATATCCAAACCGTGCAAGCAGTACAGTACAGCAAGTGATAGCGGCAAGCGGGCCAAGCGTTGACAACAACTGGCAGGTGCACAGTTCATGCGTTGGCCTAGTGCGCAGCCACGCTTGAGCTCTAGTTATTTTACTTTCCCACAATTCAACTGAATTTGAAAGGCAGCGGTCACAAACGAAACTGGAATGTTTTAAGTATATTTGTAAATAATATGAATAATGGTTGTACCTATAGATGCGGGTGAAGTTAAAATTAGCAAATAAAATAGGTTAAAAATGTTTGAAAATAGACAACGCTTGTAAAACTAATAAGAGAAAAAAAAATAAGAAAAACAAACAAGTTGAGAATAAGTATTTTAGGTTAAATCTGTAAGTTTAGCGATCTGACTTCAGAGTTTAGTAATTAGGTATATTTACTTATGCATTGAGCATTAATCGTACATTTAAGTGCTTAAATATTTTTTTTTATTATATTTTATTTTTCTCTGTATAATGTTCTGTGGTATAGGATATGTTTATTTAGCCAATTCAGCGAGCATGTATGTTTTTTGGAGATCTGACGGCGAATAAAGGGCTCCACTGACAATCAGTGTTGTGGCTTTGGCCGCAGCTTAAGCTGAGTGGATACCCTATTTGGCATTATGCAACACAAAAAACTTGTAGTTAATAACCCTTTTTTTTGTGTATTTTTGAATGTTTTGTTGTACCTATAATGTGTTGCTTATTTGCTAAATAAAAGTATTTCTTATTCTTCTTCTTCAATTTTGGTATCAGTTGTTTGTATAACATTTTTGTCTGAATATGTGGTGTGGTGTCTGTATATGTTTGTGTATGTGTAGGTTGTTTCACGCCAACCGAACTCAATTAATTATTTCCAAAAACAATGTATCCGGCAGCCGCGACGTCGCTCACAGATTAAGACGACTAAAGAGTGCACAGAGTATGCAAAGATCCGACCGCATATTTTTACGAACAACCTTACCTGCCGTTTACGAGATAAGTGTCACACCAACTGCAGCGCCACCTTCCAGGTCTATTTGTAAATTCAAACCTTGCCGGGACCCATTCGAACGTCCACAATAATATCATTAACATCTTCCCTGCCGTTTAGGAGATTAGTGACACACCGACTGAAGCGCCACCTACTAGGTCCATTTGTGAATTGAAATCTTGCAGGAACTCAAACGTACACAAATGTAATGTGCACAAAGTACGCAAAAAAATATATTTGTATATGTGTACCAATTTCTTTGCTTAGTTTGTAACCAGATGGCGCTGTGTGTAATCTATAAAAATATTTATTTAATATGTTCACATGTTGTGACGTAGGTTACTATTGAGTGGCCTACTAAGTAGGTATTGCTTACGTCTTTTATTTTATTGATATGATGCGTATTCGTAGCGCCTCCGCGCGGTGCGATGCGCAGCGACCATATTGTGCGGATTAAGAGAGAAAGAGACAAAGTTACATACAGATAAACAAATTGGGTGGGTTGGCAAATTCCTCTATCACCACTGACCTGCCACTCACCATTTTGACTTTAGACAATTTGCGTGGTCTTTGCAGTTTATGTGTGTACTATTGTTTTTACGACTTGGCTTTCCCTAATGGACTCTGTTTAGAAACGTGACCTGGTTGTTTTAAATGGAATAAGTACAATTGTTTTTATATATTCGTTTTCCTTTCTGGACTCCCTTTATGTTTTGAATTATGGTGACCTGACTGTATTTATTGGATTGTGTGGTTGTTTATTGGACTGAGTACGATTATTTTCACGACTTGGCTTTCCCTACCGTACTCCGTTCACGTTGCTGGTTGTGTTTTGGTCTCTGATTCATTTTTGGCAAATTGACAGCAGAAGCAGTCTTGTTGTGTAGAAACCCACGTTAGAAAGATCAAAAAGGATAAATGGCACATCCTTAGGACACTTCTCGTCGAGTTTTATATATCAAATATCACCAAAAGATTGTTAAACATCATTCATACTACAGATAGTTAAAAGATACAAGAAACAACGTACTTCACGTTTTTTGTCGAAAATTAACAGACAACATGTCGACAGCTTACTTAAATAACGCCTGAACAAATATCATTGTTACGAATTTGACATATTTTATTTTTATACTCTGTACATCTCGTTAAGGTTACTAGTTACAGACTTAATTTATTGCTTTTATAGCCTTCCTACGTAGTCCTTATAACAAATACCTGGGGTTCATCTTTGGCGAAAAGAAATCAGGTGTCCGAAAGTCAGAAAGGGGAGTTATATAGGACAGTCATGACAAAGGAAATATTCCCCCCCATCCCATTCCACCCCATTACGTACATCGCTCCATTATGAGTGTGGCTTTGTCTCTTTCTTTCTCACGTGCTTAAAAACGTTACTATTTCTATTCCTACTTCTCATTCTGTTTGTCGTTCTGACGCTGTTACGGATAAATCACTAAACTGATTTTGATGAAACTTAAAATACATTTATATAACTGGTAATCGGATACGATTACCATCCGAGAATAGACGACCAGTATATTAGTAAAGTCCACGAGAATAAATTACGGGCAAAAGCTATACTAGCTTAAAATAAAAACAATGTCTGCAAAAAAATTAAAGCAACTATTCAGCCCGTTATACTGTGGTATGGTTACGGGTTAGAGACCCAATTTTACGTATATGAACGTGGGACACTCAGAAAGTTTTGAGAAACTCTATAACTAACTTCTATGGATAAAATATTTTAATTAAATCTTTTCAAAGAACTCTCCAGCAGCCTGTATACAAAGTTTCATGCGTCTGAACCCATTTTCGAAACATTTTTTCCAGTCCGCCGCAGACACCTTTTCCACTGCCTTCTCGAACGCTGCTAGCGCGTCTTCCGGCGATGAAAACTGTATCAATTTCAGCTGATTTTTATTTTAGGAAATAAAGAGAAGTCACACGGTGCCTGATCAGGACTGTAAGGAGGGTGACCCGAGACTCTGAGCAGTGTGGTGTCCAGGAAGTCCCTCGTTTTGAGCGCTGAGTGCGCGGGCGCGTTGTCATGGTGATGCAGTACCCCGAGGAGTCCGGTGTTCGGTCGCGTTGCTCATTGCAGACAAAACTTCTGGCAGGCATTTTTGGTGTACCATTCAGCGTTGATGCTGCTTTGTCTAGTAATGGAACCAGATACCCCGTCAAAGTGAAGCTTTCCTGTGCTTCTCGATCGCATCACTTTCGTAGGCGTTGGTTCGTTTTGAAATAGCCAAACTGTCGACTGACGCTTTGTTTCTGGATCGTATTGATAAATCCAGGATTCGTCATCTATCACAATGTCGTAAACGCGCCGAGACGAGCCTGCTTCAAATTTTTGAATCATATCACGGCACCACTCCACCCAGGCCTGCTTCTGAGCTTCGGTGAGGTTGTGCACCCGTGAAGGTGCTCGTGTAGAATCTTGTGAACGCTTCCCGAACCAATCTGCAGTGTGTGCTGAATCTCTTCGTATTTAATTTGCCTGTTTTCTTCAATTAAATTTCTTACTGCCAGCACACTTTCTTCCGTGACAGCCGTCGACAACGGTAGATGGCTGCTTTTGATTTTGAAGGACCTTCATCCATTAAAGCCATTTGAAGTCGATCAAATCAAAAAAAGCAATTTAGCCCACATTTGAAATCGTAGAAAATCATCGCATTTTTAAATAAGACACGATAATTTAATTTGGCTCTCAAAAAAATGTGGAGTGAAATCCGAAATTCGAACAATGGTATTTTTACTTTTAAACCAAATGTTTTAAAACTTTTTTCGCAAAACTTTCTGCGTGGCCTGGTATAGGTCCTTTAATTATTAACTAGATTTCATTTCTGGCGAAAGAAAAAAAAATTACATCACCTGTCCATACATTTTTGGGCAATGGCTTTTAATTTTATTTATCTATATCATTATCAACAAAAAAGGCAGACGAATGAAACGAGATGAGAAAAAAAAGCAAATGGGCACTATACAACAGGTATAGTGAGTGATGACTCTATGCAATAAAACTCCATCAAGCACGGTGTAACATAGCGCTAGAGAACTCATATCTGTCTATGACTTATCGCCCCATCGCGATTAATATCATAAAACGTAGTTTTGCCACATCCCTTATCCCTCACGTACTTTGTTATCACTGCACAAAATGGAGTCCTTAAAACAGTCAATTTCTGAGATGACTGAGGTATTCAACAAAAGAATGGCTGAATTCCAAAGTGAAATAGGTAAGAGAGACAAAACTGGACATTCCTCAAGCCTCGCAGCGGGCTTTGCCAGCTTCAAATCCTTTGTTTTGTTGTCTCTAAAATGTCTTCAATCACAAGTGGAGCATTTGACAAAAGAGCATGATCGTCTTGAGATGTGCAGTCGTCGCAAAATGCTTTTAGTTCATGGAGTTCCAGAAAGCAAGACTGAAGATATCAAGGACACTTTTTTAATATTGTGACAGAAAGATTAAAAATCTCAAGTTCTTCGTCAGAGCAAATACTTACAGTTATCGATTAGGCCATCTATTGAAAGACAAATCCAGACCAATAGTTCTTAAGTTTTCTGATGTGACCCTAAGAGATAAAGTGTGGTCTGCCAAAACTGGGCTTAAAAATTCTGGAATCACGCTTTCTGAATTTCTCACGAAGTCTAGGCACGAGTTATTCATGGCAGCACGCCAAAAATTTGGAATCTCCAAGTGCTGGACGCAAGGAATTTTATTTATCACCGTTTATCACTTAACCTTCAAAATATTTTTATTTAGTTTTTTTTTTAAGAATTTTACGGCTCTAGAAACTACGTTTTAGGTACTTTAATTTGTACGGCTCTGGTAAAAGCATATTAAGACAACTTTAATTCGTTGTTGTTTCTTTTAATGTTTCATGTTTTAAATGATAATGATATTAGCTATTGTATTTATTTTACCAGAATGTAGCTGTTATTTTCCGTTTAACATGTACCTAAATAATTCTTTTTTTTGTTTCAGTAATACTTTTTTTTTGTTGTTTATGTTTTCGATTGTATGTAATTTGTATTTTTTTTTAACCAGACTGCTGGCAGGTAGAGCACACATACTTATATATTTCTATTTTATTTTATATCAAACATACAAATAGTCTTAATATTATATTATACGTATATATAAATAAATATTTTATTGTATTATATGAATAGTGACAGCGACAGTGATAATTCTTTCCCTTGTTCTTCAGATGGATTGAACAGTGACGACAGTTCTCTTAATGCTTCTCTCAGCGCTACTTTAACTTCCACTTTTTCAGACTAACTGAAACATTTCAATATCGTACATATAAATGCATAGAGTATTCCAGCTCATTACTCCGATATGCCTAGCATCTTTTGATAACAAAAACATTCACGTCGTCCTTGTTTCGGAGTCTTGGTTAAAACTTGATTACCTTCTACATCCTTTTCATTGCCAGGCTTTCAGTTAGTTCGAAACGACCGTTAAGATAGAGGTGGTGGTGGTGTAGCTATATATCTTAGGTCTAACTTTTCCTTGTCTATTATTAACATCTCTGATCAAATTTCCTCTAATACCTCAGAACATATTTTTATTGAGGTAAAACTTGCAAGCTGCAAAATTCTTCTTGGAGTTTTCTATAGTCCCAATTTACATATTAATAACTTTTCTTCTTCTGAAAGCCTTTTAGAAAATTTAACACCCCTCTACGACCACAAAATTGTTATGGGTGACTTTAATACTTGTTTGTTAAAAAAAGATAGACGTTCTCATCTGCTCAACAGTATTGTAGAGGGATGCAACCTACAAATATTACCCCTCAAAGCTACACATTTTTTTCCTAATTGTACACCCTCCCTTTTAGATTTAATTATAGTTTCCTCCCCAACACATGTGTACAAACATGGTCAGTGCGCTGCTGATGCCTTTTCTTACCACGATTTGATTTATCTATCCTACAAATTACGTCCTCCTAAAGCTAAGTCAAGAATACTTCAGCAACGCGATTTTAGTGGAATGGATGTGAACCGTCTGTGCGATGACGCTAGTAAGTTAAATTGGGACGCTGTTATCAAAGCATCTTCAGTTGATGAGAAAATTTTATTATTTAACAAAGTCATTACTGACCTTTATGACACCCATGCCCCAATTCGAATGATTAAAAAAAAACATCTACCCGCACAGTGGCTTACCGATGAAATTAAACAGATGATGGTTAAAAGAAATCGTGCTAAAGTTAAATTTAAAACCAACCCTTGTGAAAGCAACCTTGCTAAGTATAAACTCCTGAGAAATCGCTGCAATAGAATGTGTAGAGATGCACAATGACGCTATATCCATAAATCCGTTGAAAACGGTGATCCAGCAAAAATCTGGAAATTTCTTAAGTCATTAGGAGTTGGTAAGACTAATAGTATTCCCCTTTCACATGATATTGATGTCAATCTTCTTAATCAACACTTTTCTTCCAATGTTGCTATTGAAGGCAACAAAAAAATAAATACGCTGAACTCACTTTCCTTAAAACCAACTCCTGACTTTCCTCCGTTTTTACTAAGTCGATTTTCTGATTGTGATGTTAAGAAGAGCATTATCGCTATATCTTCTAACGCTGTGGGGAGTGACTGCATTAGCCGTAACATGATCCTTCCTATCCTTGACATTATTATTCCTATCATCACAAATATCCTTAATCACTCTATTGCCTCTGGCGAATTTCCAGGTTCCTGGAAAGATTCATTAATTATTCCCTTGCCGAAAAAAGCAAATCCTGTCTGTTATTCCGATTATCGTCCCATATCCATCTTACCATTCTTTTCTAAAGTTCTTGAACGTCTTGTTCATGAACAGCTGTCTCATTTTCTCACTAAAAATAACTTACTAAATCCCCTTCAATCTGGTTTTCGTCCTGGACATAGTACGGTTACTGCACTTGTCAAAATCTCTGATGACATTCGTCTTGGTATCGAAAACAAAAAAGTCACAGTGCTAACACTATTAGATTTTAGCAACGCCTTTAACACTGTTGACTTTGATATACTACTTTCACTTTTAAGTTCTCTTAACATATCTCCAACAGCAATCGACTGGTTTCATAGTTACTTTCGTGGGCGCCGGCAGCAGATCAAGGTAGATGATTCCTTCTCTACTTGGTGCTACACCAATGCTGGTGTCCCGCAAGGTGTTGTCTCCACTTCTCTTTGCTATTTTCATTAATAATATAACATCTAATTTATCTTCTCTCTACCATCTATATGCAGACGATCTTCAAATATATACTTAGGCTCCAGTTAGTGACCTAAGAAGTGCAGTTGCGTTTATAAATAACGATCTTGCTCGCATTATGGATTGGAGTACCTCTTACGGTCTAAACGTAAATCCAAATAAAACACAACTTATCATTGTGGGTAGTTCAAGAATGATATCTTAGATTAATTTACAAAATCTTCCTAAAGTGAGTATTAATGGAACAGTCATTCCATATAGCGAGGCTGTAAAAAACTTGGGCATCATCATAGACCAGACATTTTCGTGGGAACCACAATTAAAAGAAGTTAGCAGAAAAATATTTGCTACAGCTAAATCTATTAGCAGATTGCTTAACTTCTTGCCCATTGCCACTAAAATTGCACTGGCCAAATCACTACTGCTACCTTTCCTTGATTATGCGGATGCTAGCTATCTTGACCTTACTGCGGAGCAATTAAATAAGCTTGAGCGACTCCAGAACCTATGTATTAGATACATATTTGGTTTACGTAAATATGATAATATATCCAAATTTCGATTAAAACTCAAGTGGCGCCCAATTCGCCTTCGCCGGAATACTCATTTTCTGTTTCTTCTCTACAACGTACTTTTCAATCCGTCTACTCCGTTATACTTGAAAGAGCGTTTCAATTTTATAGGGTCTACAGCTCATCGCGCCACTACAAACATGATGCTGAAAACCCCAACACATTATTCGCAAGCATATAATGACTCATTCACTGTCACAGCCATAAGGCTATGGAATAGTTTACCCTTTGATGTCAAAAAAGAACAAGCTTTAAGAATATTTAAAAATCTCGTAATCACACATTACTTAAAAATTTAAGCTGTCTCATCAACACTGTTTATTCATCTATATTATTTAAGATGTATGTAGTTTGTGTATTTATTTTTTTATTTTTATTTTTTGTTATGTATTTGATTTGATTTGATTGTACGTATTAGAATTATTTATTATTCATATGTATATAAATTTAGCTATTGCTATGAATGTATATATTATTTTATTAATATTATTATTAATTAATAACTACAGACCTATCTCAGTCTTAACAGCGATGTCGAAGGTCTTGGAGAAAGTTATTAATAAGATATTTAATAACTTTCTGGACTAATATGATCTAATAGCACCCAATCAATTTGGTTTCCGCTCTTTTACATCGACAGAAGACGCTATCATAAATTTAACCAAATCGGTAGTTGAAAACCTGGACTCTAAAACTAAATGCTTAGGGGTCTTCCTTGACCTCTCCAAGGCCTTCGATACCGTTTCCCATCCCATCCTATTATGATCATTAGAAAACATAGGTGTTCGAGGCAATAGTCTTAAATTACTAGATAGTTATTTTAAGGATCGCACTCAGATGGTTGTCATTGATCGGTTCATCAGTGCCCGACAAACCCTTACTTATGGTGTTCCGCAGGGCAGTGTCCTAGGCCCGACGCTATTTAAAATTTATATTAATGAGCTCTGTCAATTAAATATTCCATACTGAAAATTTTTTTCTTATGCCGACGACACGGCCTTAATAATAAATAGAAATAACTGGGCAGAAACTAAGATACACACAGAGAATGCCCTACATAATGTAATGGAATGGTTAAACAGTAACTTGCCGACCTTAAACACAGATAAAACCAAGTATCTTACATTCTCACTCAAAAAGCGCAATAAACCGGCAGATGATTACATAATCACTGCTCACACGTGTGACAACCGTGAAAACTGTACTTGCCTAAAGTTAACGAGAACTGAAACCATAAAATATCTGGGTGTTCATATTGTCAGCGCACTGACCTGGCACACACATATTAATAGTGTTTGTTCAAGAGTACGTAAACTAACATACGTAATAAAAAAAACTACGCTCTGCTGCGGAACTGGACATATTACGTATGGTCTATGACTCTCTCTGTACGTCCATTATTGCTTACTGCATTCCAGTCTGGGGGGGCACTGACAAAACTTATCTGATAAAGCTTGAACGAGCTCGAAGAGCAGTCCTTAAAGTTATGCAATCCAAACCGTATCGATATCCGACAAGTAAGCTTTACGCGGAGTCTGATGCCTTAACAGTAAGACAGCTCTGCATTCTCCACACTGTTTTACGCCGCCACAGTACTGTTGATGTGCCTATGCCTACACAGCGCAGAAGAATCAAACCATGTCCTTATGAAGAATATAGAACCATTTTTGCAAGCAAACAGTATATATGCCTTAGCTCCTTCTTATATAACATAATTGATGTTCATCTTAAAATAGTAACTCTAACCAAATACGAATTGAAATGCAAATTAAAATCCTGGCTCCTGAATATGGATTATACAAAGACTGAGCTACTATTGCACAGAGGAGAATAAATTATAAATCATTAATTAATAAGGAAAAACAAACAAACAAACACACACACACACAATTTTAACTAACATTAGTATTAGAGTTAAGTCAACACTATGTGCTGTCGTCACTACGATACGAAGAATCACTGACTTCCATCATACAGAATATTGTAGTTTGGGAGTTAGAAGATTTGCTATTTACACACTTACAGCCCAATCTTTTGTTATAATAAATATTAATGTTATCTTGTTAGAGGCTTTAATGAAATAAAGATTTATTTATTTATTTATTTTACTGTTGCCTTTTTTTTTTCTTATATTGTTAAGTTTCAGTTAACACATTCTACTCAATAATTTTATAAAGTCTCCTCTACCCAAAGGACCTCTGGAAGAGATCGCTCATTAGCGATAAGACCGCCAATTTGTTATTACGTTTATTGTTTTAATTGTTTTGTATTCTATCTGCGCAATAAAGTATATTATTATTATTATTATTACCAATATGTATAGTTAAGTTATTCAATTAAAATAAGAGATTCAATCATTAATTATCGACAGTGAATATACAAGATATAAGGCGATATGTCTTTCCTTCAAACCTCCTACGACCCGCCTTACTTACTACTGCAATGCATTGACTCTTTTGTCTCTAAAAAGCAATTTGTTGGAGTCGGTGACGTAGATCAAATAAAACTCAAAAAGGTTAACGAACAAAGGGCCGCTATGTCTGTCGCACGACTCGCAGTGAACATGCATTTGTATAGAAGCGTGCACTTGCATAAAAGCTTTTATCTTCAGAATATAAACCTTGGTCTGAATTTAATTTTATGAGTTTTATATGTAAGTTTCGAAGTAATAATAAGTTAACTTCAGCGCGCAAACCCAAGAAACAAAAAAAATGGCTATTAAAAATTATTAAAACACTATATACAAAAGTTTTGCACATTTAGTGGTATCTAAAAACAATAAGACGTTAGGAAGTTACGATAACTTATAAAAAATAGGGACACTGAAAAACTTACTACGAGGATGAGCATAATGATACTTTCTTCAGTGGGCTGAGATTTGTAGAACGTGGACGTAAGCCGTTTGTTCACAACGCACCTTTGCTACTGCTTTACTATATCAAATGGTTTTGCGCGGGGCTCTGTATAAAGATGATAATAAATTTATTTTTAAAACTGAGCTGAGAAACACTAGAATCCAGATGAAAGTTCAACCATAAAATAACTAACTCTCTCTTCAAAGACCGTTCAAAGAGCTGCTGATGCTGGTGAACTAATTTAGAGTTCGTTCTTAAATCCGTCACGACATTCTTTTAGTGATGGTACATACGATAACACAAACAAGTAACAACGTCAATCATAATCACAAGTTTATGTATTAAAAGTAATAATTAATACTTCAGAGTTGAAGACAAAAATTCTTTATAGTGGTAAAATATATTTCTGCAGCCACACATGCTTCCAAAGTTTCCTTTGCATCTGCAGAAAATTAATTTCGTAAGATCGGGGGGTGCTGGAGGCTTGGAAGCTTGTACTGGCATCCAAATGTTTGCATGCTTTTTCCAGTCCCAATCTTCAGGAATTTTATATTTTCCGACCCACGACTGGACCTATACTCTATCCACCGAAACGAGTTAATAGAGCATTGTCTCTGTCGCACAATCCCTTACAAAAGATAAGGACACAAAAAGGTGAGTGGGCGTCAACTATACTGATAAAAAGTTAAGGTGTGTTCATATGCGATGATTTTGTGCGCTCAATAGTAAGCACTAAAACCACTTAAGTATTTTGTATTGAACTTAGAGAAAGAAAGAAAAATATTAAGACAATGTTTTAAAATAAAATTATGTATATTTAAATAGTTTAACATATACAATTAATTAAATTATTCCGACGTATCACTACTGTCGCTGTCACTTCCCACGTTTATTATGAATGTTTCGGTCATTGTTTCCACATTTCTGTCCATGGCATTCATTTTCGGTTCTACTATCTCTTCGACATGTTTTATGCATTTTTTCCATTTTGCAGCGTCAATATTTTGAATTGAGTTGTTTAATAACATTTTTAATTCTGCCATCTTGTATGTTTTGTTGCGGGATGCGACATGTCCTTTAACTTGAGCCCAGATCAACTCTATCGGATTTAATTCGCAGTGATACGGCGGAAGTCGTACCACAGTTTTATTTTTAGCTTTCGCCATTTCGTCTACGACACGCGCCTCGTACTGCTCCTTATGATTTTTTACGATATTCAGTAGCTCTCGTTTTAATAAATCATCCTGAAAGGGGATTTGTTTTTCTTTCAACCAATTAATTATCTCTTGTTTTTTATTTTTTTCAGTCGGAATTTGCTCTACTTTTCTTGAGTGGTACGAAGCGTTGTCCATTACAATAATACAATTATCATGTAACTTTTCAAGAATATTTTTGAACCAATTCTCAAACACTTCGGCATTCATATCTTGATGGTAATCTCCTTGCTTTTTTGACTCGAACACGTGTAAGCCCCCTTCTACAAATCCATCATCACTTCCAATATGAGTAATTATTAACCTTTTTCCTTTTCCTGGAACAATAAAAAATTGTATTGAATGATCTGATACAAAGTTAACGCTCACACAGTTTAAGATAACATAACAAACAATAAGTGCCGCCAATTAAGGATCGCTCAGGTACATTCAAACCTTTTCAAAGAATTGCATTAATGACAAAGACAGTTTTAACAATGGAATTATGTTAAAGAACTTACCGGAAGGATTTTTTAATCCAGTTGTCAGGCCATCAAGGAATGCGTCGCGTTTATTTTTCACATTTGTATCAGTCCATACGTTTGTAGTAGTATGGCCTTCATTGAGCCAAGTCTCATCCAAATAATATATTTTTTTCTTTTCTTCTCTTGCCATTTTCATTGTCCGCAAATAATTCCTCCGCCAAAAAAATATGTCGTCACGATCAATCAATAAGCTGTTCCTGCATCTTTTAATGTACCTAAATCCAATCATTTTAAGGATTTTATGAAGTGTTGATCTTTTGAATGTCCCCAAAGTACCATCTTCATTTATTGAATTCATTATTTTGTCCAATGTCGGTATCTCATTTCGGGAAAATAAATCGTGAACTTTTCTTCTTATAGCACATTTAGTTAAGTCGTCGATTGTGTCTACAATGAAAGTACGTTTTCTTGTTTTTTTGGGTGAATTTAAAACATTTTTAGTTTCTTTCTCTTTCAGAATTCTATAGATGGACATCCAATGAACACCCATAGATGATGCAACAGCTTTCATGACGTCATTGTTTGAAGGGGATTCCATGGAACTCCTCATAGATTGATACATGTTCCATATCATTGTTTTTTCAGTCGAGGAAAAGGCTCGTCGTCGCCTTTTTTCCACAGAGTTACCTCCATGTAAACTGTCGGCCATCTCACTTAGGCAAATCGACAGTAAACTCAAAAAGTCCGTTATACAAGCGCCAAGTCTTTAGGAATGCAATCAATCACAAAGCCGGGTCACACGTAACAAAATTATCCAGAGTCCAAATAACAAGCCGAGTCAAAAAATAAAATAATAGATTGCACTAGCACAGTGAGCACGTCTGAACAGTACGAGTCGCACGAACAAACTAAAAAAACTCGCGCTGTGAACACAGCCTTAACGTCATTGTTCGACCAATCACATGCCAGTTCATTTTTCCCCTATTAACTCGTTTCGGTGGATAGAGTGATATACTCGGAGACTGTGAAAACGAGCTGCATCTTGTGTTGGAGGCAGCGATGATAAATTAAATGAATTTTAAGTCACTGTCTTGGCAAATCGTTTGTATCGCAAGCCGTCTAGTGAGTCGTCTTTATTTCCACCGTATAAAGCTATGAAAAAACGTTCGCCAACAAGAGTGAGCAAAGATGGATCGACTTTCTCACTCAGGAATAGCGCGGTACCACCAGCTAATTCAGGATGTCACGTAAAAAAAAGGCACCTACAGACTCTACCTCATAGGTGGCGGGGAAAAGAATTAGGAATGAATAAGTAAAGTTGTAAGAATTTAACAAAAAATTTTTTAAGTATATATTTACATTAAAAAAAAATGAAAAATAAGTCATTTTGTTTTGTTTTGACCGGATTCTCATGAGCATTGACGAACCCGGTCAACTTTGGAGCGCTGTAACAGCGTTTTAAATGAATGGAATTAAAAAAATACAGAGAAAAATTTTCCTCAAGAGATCATCTACAAGATTGGTCTGAGGTAATTTTTTTGTAAAATGTATAAAAAAAAGTTGTAGAGCAAAAAAGAAAATTTTAATAAAAAAAATCTCACTTTTTTGCTAATAACTTCTTTAATTTTTAATTTAGGGTAAAAAGTTATACAAACATATTTGTAGGCAAAATAATTTGATACTAATTATGCATTTAAGATTTTTTTGTAAGAAACATAGTTTCCGAGATATCGCGAAAAAAGTGTTTTCACCCCTTTTTCCAAGATGGCGGCCAAATGACTAGGGTGGCGACCCCTCAAACTTGAGGTTAAGCTTCTATTGACCCCCACACATGTCCCAAAAATAAAATTGCGTTCTCTAAAAAATGCAAAGCTCATGTAACAGTTCAATGGACTATATACACAAGAGAAAATTAAATTTAACCTTTAAGCGGGCGCGCGTTCATTTGTAACGGCAGCGGTCGCGCGTAACTTTAATGACCGTCAAGGTTTTTGAGAATTAAAAAGGCAAATTATTAAATTATTTGAATAACAATGTACTGAAACACATTAACTTTAAATAGAGTAAAAAATATTTGGCCGAAAACCTACAACAATTTATATTAAAGCACTTTTACGAAGTGCGTCGCGTGTATCTTCAACGACGTCAGGTGCGCGTTTACTTTGCAAAACCTACGAAGCATGCACAACAAAAGATATAATTTAGATCAAGCAGTGCGCACAGAAAGGAAGAATCTATTGTTTTGAGTTCAGAGAGAGAGAGAGAGAGGCTACTAAAATTGGCAAACATGAGTAATGATAATATACGAATTTATAACTGAAAATAGGGTTACCGCGGTCAAATCGACGGCGCGCGACCGCTTGAAGGTTAAAAATCAAAAATTATAAGAAACACACACCCTCACCCTCTCTCTTTACCTTTTAATTAAGAATCAAACGAACCTTACATTGTAAAAGTAAATAAACAGTAGAATACAAAATGTCGCATATTACCATTTTAACCCAGCAAATTAAAACGTATAAATGTAACGTAAACATGTAAATAACAGACTTCCCAAGATTATTGTATTGTGGTAAGATTACCCAAAACGTTCATAATGTAAATTTTTAACGGAATACGTCAGTGCATTTATTGATATAGTAATTAAAATGCTAACCATCAAAGGTTAATTGAACTGTCACAACTTTATCGTTGAGTTCAATTCTCCAAAACATAGTATAAATAAACTAGACGACCGGGCCGCATCAATTATTTCCAAATGATCCATTATTATATTATTTACATATCTTCTTTAATTATACTACCTACCTATACCTAATTTATGTCAAACAAAGTATCCCTATAGGAAACAATAAAAGTATCAATCCACAGATACAATAAAGAAACGACTGGCCCGGTGTTTAACCGACCTCTCCAAGACTGGTCAAGTCAAACGGTTGATTTACGTAGTTTATCAATCAATGTGTTTTGGGTGGATTACAGAAAAAAAGGTTGACGGATTGTTCGAACAATAGTTCGTGTTAAGGAGGATACACTTCACGACGCCTCGCAGCGGGCTTCATTCAAACGAATTTCTTATTTGTTTTTGACATTTACTGATCAAACACCACGAAATTTCACGAAGACATGTTTTAGTAATAAATATCTAGATCTGCAGTGTGCCAGTTTTATATCAAATTTTATAGTTCAAAAGTTATAAAGGATTCTAGTTTTTCATACAAATTGTTTTAAAAAAAGATTTATGGTTAACAAAACGTTTAACAATATTTTGGAAAAACCACAGACCTAGGTATTCGGCTTGGGATTATGACAGAAATTTCACTGTGATTGACATAGACATAGACAGACATTTATTTAGCATCATTTCACTCATACTGTTACATACACGTTTACGTAATGGTACACCAAAATAATGGAGATAAAAATAAGAAAACAAAAAACACTTAAAAAAAGAAAATAAAAAACAAAACAAAAATATACGGATCTAACTAGACATATTTAAATATGAGTGCTGTGATACCAAGCAGGAAGAAAGATGCTGCACCGCTGATTTTTATCGTCGCCCTTGATAAAAGGTGTGCCCGTGAGGCACCGGATATGTGTTCTAGTTTAAGCTTAATATGCAGGTAAAATTTGTAATTTTCAAAAAAAATAAAAAAATAAACTTTGATTATATTAGGTTATATAGGTATTTTCTTATGATTTTTTATGTAAAAACTTAATTTGACGAATGATAAATAAAATAAAATAAAATTATTAAAATTTCTATATTATTATTAAAAAATAAATTATTAATGTGGCAAACTGCATTGTGTATTTTAGCAAATAATTATGAACACACTGTTCCACACAGTTACATGAATAGACTTATTTAGTATTTCGAACATCCTATATTTCATCAGAACAGTTAAATGTGGCCGAGCTTAGGTTGTAAGAGTGAGAAAAGGCGGCTGAACTTTGGTCATTCAATTAACGGGTATTGAACGCCTTATAAACTATAAAAGCCCTAACTTGTTTCGGCCGTAGGCCAACATTAGGGTTTTGTAATAAAATAAGAATCCTATCATGGGCCCCGTTATTTGTAAGTGATGAATATATCGCTTCTGGTTCAAAATCAAACACTTAACTATTTGATTACAATGGATTATATTTTCTTATTCAAGTCTACCGCAAAATAACAAACAAGCAATGCTCAATAACCTCGCATTAAAGTCTAATTTATAACCTCCCTTCCATGCCTTTTTTAACAGTCAAGCTAGTGTCGCGCAAATAATCGATTAACATTAAACTATCGATACAATTAAATAAAGAACGACAATCGATTACAAGATAGCGCTGCATCTACATATTTGTTTATATATCTGGATGCAGCGCATAATACAATACTCGAATAAGAGTTATTAGTATGATACCTTACAACTCGGCCATCCTCCGCAAGGTGAGTCTACTCACTAATGCAGAACCTGAACAGCCCATTAGTTAACAAATTTTAGGTATTTAGGTACTAAAGCTTGCAGTACAATTGTAAGTAATAACCTAAAAAAAATATATTATCTGTAACTTTGAATTGTATTTATATAAAATAAAGAGGGGAAAAAAAAAAAAAAAACAATCATATATCTTATTTAAAATAAGTACAATAGATATCCTAAGGTAAAGCAAAAACTTATTTATTTTAATTACAGTTATAATATGTATAATTTCTGATAGCAATTAAACATACAATATACATGAAGAATGTTTCTTATCTCAACAAATGAATATGATATCAAATAAATGAAAAGTGATTAAATTCATGTAGTCATCTGTGCACCGACTACTCTAATACTATTCAAATTCGCGTACATAATGCTAAGGTACAGTCTGTTACAATCTGCGGTCATCTATGCGATAACGACAAGTCGATATCATTCACAATCTGCACTGACCGCTCATAACCCATACCCCAACATAACTACATTTTCCAGCATGGTCTGCTATGATCTGCAACCATCTGTGCGATACCAAAATCCTTATATCAGTCACTGTCTGCACTGATCGCTCATAGCCCAAGCTAGAATATCACTTTCAACACTACACTTGGATAATTTGTAAATAAATTAATTATTTTTTTACCATGATACACATTACTCAAGTGCAGTTACTATTACTCTAGATCTGTTATCTATCCATCTATGAATCAAATCAATTCAAATTAGAATTATTCAAATCTTACTAACTAAAAACAATATTATATGGTTCAACTTATTCATTTATCATTTAATGCACTTCAACAACATAACATTCGATTTTAGCTCTAACAAATCAAAGTGAAATAATTTCTGGATTCTAATTATATTTACGTTCTATATCATTAATTCATATCAAAAAACACTAATTATTGGATGATAAATCTGCATTACTGTCATTATCGCTGTCCTCGCTAGAAGATAGGTTCTTAAAAATAAGCCATGGATGAATTTTATCTACGGCCACAACATTTTCGTACCGTTTATTGCCTTTTTTTGTCAATGGGGTATCTTCGACAACATATCGGTCATGCGGAAGAATTTTAATTATTCGATAGGGGCCATGAAATTTAGGGATAAGCTTTTTGGACTGTCCTACGTGGTCTTTGTCGTAGATAGTTCTCTCTATCCGAACTAGTTCCCCTACCTTGTAGGACTGCGGAAGTTTCCTACGCTTGTCAAAGTCTTTCTTTGACCGTTGTTGTTCTCTTTCTACTCTCTTTTTTGTCATAGATCTTAATTGGACCAAGTCTTTTTCTGTCATTTGTTCACGTGTCTCATGTACGACATCGCTTAGAATATTCTCAGTCGTGTTCATAATTTTAATCCCAAAAAGCAGTTCTGATGCACTTTTCCCTGCAGTTTTATTCACAGCAGTGTTTATGCCTAACTGTATGTCTGGAATTATTTCGTCCCAAATATTTTCTGGTTTACTGTGGCACTGCGTTCGGAGTGCATCAAGTATCGTACGGTTAAATCGCTCTACTTGTCCGTTCGCTCTAGGAGTGGCCACAGCATTTAATATATGTTTTATGCCTGCTTTATCGATAAACTTTTTGAATTTTGCGCTTGTAAAGCAGGTTCCTCTATCGGTGATTATTCGAGATGGTGTCCCAAAATACCCAAAATATTCCCTTAAATGCCTTATGGCTGAGAGGCTTTTCGTATCTCTAACCGGCTTTATATTAATAAATTTCGTAAATGCGTCTATTATTACGAGCATGTAAGTATTACCCCTCCTAGATCGAACGAATGGACCCAAGTGATCAGCATGTATAGTGTGAAAGGGGATGTCAGCTTTTGGAATAGGGTGTAACATGCCTTCCTTGCGGCCACCAGGTGCCTTGTGGTGGGCGCATTCTAAACATGCAGATACGTACTTTTTAGTAAAGCGACGCATTTTTGGAAACCAAAATGTATCTCGTATGCGGGTAAAAGTTTTCTCAAAGCCGAAATGTCCCACATAATCGTGGTTTCTCCGTAATACTTGCCATCTAACAGCTCTGGGCACAACCCAGCGTAAACTATCATTTACCACTCGGAAAACATGTTCGCCCTTCACTTTAAAATTTTTATGTACGTCGAGTAGGTTTTTAGCATTTTCGTCTAATAAAATGTTTTTAATGTTTTGGATCTCGTCGTCGGCACTTTGTATAGTCGCAATCCAGTCTTTGACGTCTACCTGCAATATATCTAATACACGCGTGACGTCATCGATGGTAGGTTCAGCTACAGGACCACGACTCAGTGCATCCACGTGAGCCATACGAGTGCCAGGTCGGTATTCTATTTCGCAATCGTATTCCTGGAGTTGAACCCACCATCGAGAAATTCGAGGTATAAGATCCCTTTTGGTAAGGGTTGTGCGTAACGCATTACAATCCGTTATTATTTTAAATTTTAAGCCTAGCAAATATACGCGGAAGCGATTTAAAGAGGCAACGACGGCTAAAGTCTCTAACTCGAACGAGTGTAATCTTTGTTCTTCCAGTGTCGTTTTTCGGCTGTAATATGCTATGGGTTTAAGTAAACCAATGGTATCTTTTGCATGAGAATACCAGCAATGCCCCATTTTGAGGCATCTGTATGTAATTCCGTCTCTAAACTTGGATCGAACAATGCTAAAACTGGGCGTTCAATCAATTTTTGTTTAAGAGTTTCAAAAGCTGAAGTATATTCATGTGTCCATTTCCACCCGACTTGAGTCCTCAAGAGATCGGTAAGTGGGCGAGCGATAAGCGCAAAGTCTCTCACAAATCTCCTGAAGAAGCTTGCAAGCCCAATAAAACGGCGCACATCGTGAACATTCTGTGGAACTGGGAACCTAGAAACTGCATCCGTTTTACGTGAACCTGGACGGATCCCTTTTCCACTCACTTCAAACCCCAAGAAATCTATCTCTTCATAGAAGAAAAAGCATTTTTTTAATCTTAAAGTTAGGCCTGCCTTGTTAAGAGTTTTGAGGACTAAATCAAGTCGTGACAGACCCTCTTCAAAACTACGTGCCGGTATTAAAAGGTCATCCATATAAACTATGACAAAATCTAAATTTTGTTCGTTTGTTTGTTTAGCTTGAGATATTATCTTATGAATTGCCCGTTGAAACACAGAAGGTCCATTGACCAGACCAAACGGGAGGCGATTAAACATATATTGGCCATCCGGGGTAACGAACCCGGTTTTGTCTCTGGAGCTCTTAGCAATGGGAATTTGGTAGTAGCCAGATGCAAGATCCAAAGTTATAAAAAGGGAGTTACCGGCTAATCTGTCGAGCTGATCATCTATCAGTGGCATTGGGTAATGTTCCTTTTTTGTTTTTTTGTTTAGTGCCCTGTAGTCAACGCATAGTCTTCTTTCTCCCGTCTTTTTCTTGACAAGCAAAATTGGGCTGGCATAGGGCGAGCTAGACTCAGTTACGATGCCAGCGTCAATCATCTCTTGCACCATAGATTTTACCAATTGTCGCTCAGGATAAGAAAGTCTATACGGACGGTAAACTACTGGCTTTTCGTCATCTAGTTCTATGTCCATTTCTAGAACGTTGGTGTAACCCAAATCCTTAAGTCCACTGGAGAAACATGTTTTGTAATTGTCTAATAAACTATTAATCATGTCTCGCTGTTCACTTGTTAACTGTGCCCCAAAGTTTAAATCAGAATCTAAGTGCGAATCATTCAAATCAACGATATTAACATCAAAATTAGTCTTAGTGGGTAAAGCTCGAATTATTAAAAACCCTTTATTTAAATGTAATACTCCTTTAGAAACATTCTGAACAAGGAGGGCTCCCATCCCGTTTTCAACACTATATTCACCCGGTAGTAAATAAAATTCATGATTCGGTTTTCCACGCAACGTCCCTCCTACACACACATAGCCCGAATACCCAGGTTCACATTGTATATATAAAACTGACACATTGCCCGGCATTATATCAATGCTTGTATGTAAGATTAAATTTAGTTTAGTCTGTGGGCTACGTTCAAATTTCAATGCGTTTACCGTTTTAGTTATAATAATTCCGGGTCGTTCGGTAAAACTGTGACCTATGAGTACAGGGTATTTTATAATGTCGTCTTCTACAACAAATACATGAACCTCCTCGACAATGTTGTTAATGTCAATAGTGACAGTCGTGGCCCCTATAGGTAAAACAATGTTGTTACCTATCCCTCTCATGACAGGAAGGTTGTCAGTCGACCACTTAATTCCTAAACGAATTGCCAAACTGCGACGTAAAAGTGTGCACTGGCTGCCCAAGTCAACGTAACCTTCAGTTACTTGGTCATTTATTTTTAAGTTCACGATATATTTATCGTTACTGTTACCAATATCAAGTCGCATTACAGTTTTCTCACCAGCATTATTAATATTTGTACTTGTATTTGAGGGTAGTTTAGGGCAATTTATAGTTAAGTGTCCTAGCCTGTTGCAAATACTACACTTCATAATTTTTTTGCTACATTTAAAACTGTAATGCCCTGCCTCGTTGCAGTTGTAGCATTTAACTGAACTGCCAGCAGGTAACTTAGAATTTCGGGGGTTGTTATTTATGGGAACTGAGTTATTATTATTAATGTATCCCTGCATACTAGATTTCCTGTCTAGGATTGGTTTTGTTTTGTCGAATTCTCGCGGTTGTTGTTTAATAGACTGGAAAAATTTTAGTACTTGCTCGGGTTCTTCACACTTAACGGCTTTAGCGCCTAATCTAACAGATCTATCATCGATTCCATATAATAAACAATCAACTGCACGTTTGCCACGAATCTCACATCGGTTTAGTAAATTTAACTTTTGATAAAAATAAAGTTCTAAAGACTCGTTATATTTAACACGTTTCGAAAGCATTTCTGTTAATAATTCAGCATAGTCATCACTACTGGGAAAAGAGTTTACCAATTTATCCTTCCACTCGGACCACGAGAATGACATTGTTGGTAATGATTGGTACCACGTTTTAGCCACACCTCCTAATTTCGGTAACGCATAGTGAATAATTTGATCATCACCCCAACAGTATAACCTAGCACACTCTTCAACCTTTCCTAGCCACATGTGTATAGTTTGTTCCTTTACCATAGGATCGAATTCAGGTATGACATTCCCTAACATTGGGAATTTATTACCCCCTGAGCGATTGCTAGTAAGCGATTTGACAAGTTCAGATAAAATAAGTTGGGAATCATTTGAAATAGGCTTACTTACAGTTTCAGGTTGAGGTGTCTGGTCACCACTTACTATGCAGGTCGGAATGTGCAGTCTGTGGTCTCGATAGCGTTGGCGCCGGCTTCTAGTGCGGCACCGACGACTCCTGCCGCGATAGTGATTTCTTCCTTCGGCTCCTTGATCAGGACGGTCGTTGTCACTGTCCTGCTGGCTGCAACTACGGTCGCGGTGGCTGCTGCGGCGGTCTCGGCGACTTCTGCTGCGCTCACGAAGGCTTTTGCTGCGCTTACGACGGCTGTGACGTCTTTGTTGCCTCTCGCGCGATCGAAATTTCCGTTGCATGTGGTCACTACATCCACTGCTGCTCGAAGAACTGTTGCCTTTTTGGTTTTTATGCCGTTTTCTGTCGCGATTTCGCGAATGACGCACTTTTGATGAACGAGTACTTCTAACACTTTTGCTACCCATTATAGGTTAGGCACTGTTTAAAACTCGTTGACTGAACGATGCTCCAAATAATATGGATAATAACATGAAATATAGAGAGGTTTATAAAGATCCCACTTCTGAGATGATGAATATATCGCTTCTGGTTCAAAATCAAACACTTAACTATTTGATTACAATGGATTATATTTTCTTATTCAAGTCTACCGCAAAATAACAAACAAGCAATGCTCAATAACCTCGCATTAAAGTCTAATTTATAACCTCCCTTCCATGCCTTTTTTAACAGTCAAGCTAGTGTCGCGCAAATAATCGATTAACATTAAACTATCGATACAATTAAATAAAGAACGACAATCGATTACAAGATAGCGCTGCATCTACATATTTGTTTATATATCTAGATGCAGCGCATAATACAATACTCGAATAAGAGTTATTAGTATGATACCTTACATAAGTAACAAATTAAAGTAAACAACTAAAATAAAATAAAAATTCTTTTACATTGCTATTCTACTGTCCGGAAGCAGTAAGAAAACTATTGCAAGCTATTTATGGTCAAAAAACATATTTCCAGAGTGACATTTGACATTTTCCGCCAAATTAGTGATAAAATTGCACTGCTGCTGCCGGCTTCTATACACTATACCACTGGAGCGTAAGACATAAAGTCAGCATATTGCATACATATCGCCAATGTTACATTTAAATTATAATTCAATGACGCATTACATAATCTTTATCATAACCTTTAATGTCTTCAGTCAATCAGTAAGCAGTGAACACGATTTTTAAAATTATAACTTAGTACTTTTTTTTTTATCACACTAACATGGCAAACAAGCTTACGGTCCACCGATGGTAAGCGGTCACCGTAGCCTATGAACGCGTGCAACACCAGGGGTATCACTCGCGCGTTGCCGACCCTCCAGCAATCTAATAACTTCTTTCTTGAAGAACCCCATACTGTAGTCCTTAGAGCAAAACTTTGACAGGGAGCTCATTCCATAACTCAAGCGTTCGCGGGAGGAAGTTTCTCTGAAACAGCACTGTACGCGAACATTTTGGTTCCAAAGTATGAGAATGAATTTCCTGACGATGGCCAGCGGTGCGATGGTAGTAAGTAGCCGTGGGCATCATTTCGAACAATTCCTCAGAACACTACCCATTGTACAAGCGGTAGAACACACACAGGGAGTAAAAGTCTCTCCTAAGACTTAAGGACTCGATACCGCAAGTGAGTTTGGAATCTTTGACAATTCTCACAGCCCGTCGTTGAACCGAGTCAAAAAGGCCAATATAACCTAATACGATGTCTATTTTAAAAGGTATTAAAAAGAGTTAAAGTTTCAACACAAATAAATAATTTCTATTGATATATTGCACTTTTTACGATTCGAAATTAGGATAGAAGAAGGCCGTAGTTAGGTAAAGGATGGCCAATATTAGGGAAATTTGCCGTACAAAACTTTAAACGCTTATTATTCTATGTTTATAATCACTATATATACTTAATAACATAAAGTGTAAATGTCAAATAGAATTTTTTAAAAAAAAAAACTGGCATAACCTTTATAAGTTTGTATAAGTAGGTACCTAGCTATTTTCTCAGAGAGCGCACCGAGCAGAACGTCTAATACCTTTTCCATTACAACCAATGACATTTTTTTCATGCCTATAACTTTTGCGCAAGTAGTATCAATAAATTAACATAATTTTATCGCAATCGGATAAACAATATGGCAGCTCATTAAATAATTATTAAATTGAAAAATTAATGATGATAATTCATTTACACTTCGTTAATGCTCAAAATATAGTATTTTTCGGTGAAAGTCATATCGTTTATCAGAATACTGACGTTCCAGCTATACGACAAAATCATACCAGAATAAGGCGCGCGGCGCGGGGAAAGGGGGTCTTGCGCCCGCATCGTGTTCGCGGTTTATTCTCTTAAAACTGCGGGCTAGAACAGCGCAAGCGTTCAAAAAGGTGGTAATTGAAGAAACGGAGGGTCCTCAACCACTGGAAGCAATGCGGAGATTTGTCGAAGAATAATATTATCACTTTACATAGAAAACTTAAATTTAAATTTAACTAAACAAGGTATTTTTACAATGTGTTCACAATATGTTTACAAAGTAAAAAAATGTACAAGGAACAAGAAAAGAAAAATACTACGAGAGTAGGCTACAAAGTAAATCATTATCTAACTGTAAGCACAATAAAGAACCACTATAAGTACTAACCTACGAGTATTAACAACAAACATTCCAGTGTAGGTATTAGGGGCAGGGGGCAGGGGGCAGGGCATGTCACACGGCATGTGAAAATTCACTTATACTATTGTTAGTTAATTGCCCGTTATAGTTATTTATCTACTCTTATATCGTAAAATTCAAATTATAAACTTTAAAACAAGTTTATATTGTCATTAAAAACACAATACTTAAAATTTAAAAATATATTCATATTATAACACTATTTATCTAACACAACAAAGACGATACAAGATAATAATCCAATCAATCAGATTTCATAATTTTTAGGGTTCCGTCCCTAAAGGGCAAAAAACGGGACCCTTTTACTAAGACTCCGCTGTCCGTCCGTCCGTCTGTCACCAGGCTGTATCTCATGAACCTTGATAGTAAGACAGTTGGAATTTTAACAGATTATGTATTTCTGTTGCCGCTATAACAAAAAATACTAAAAAACAAAATAAAATAAATATTTAAGGGGGCTCCCATAAAACAAACGTGATTTTTTTGGCTCGTTTTTGCTCGATATTGATAACAGTAACAGATAGACGCTTGTATATATTCTCAGAATATTTAGTTATATATTCACTTTAAAAATAAATAATTAAATTAAAATAAAACGAATATTTACCAATTGTTATAAATAGGGACCTGTCTTGCATTGTAGACTGGAGTCAGTCACAGGGTCTTGTTGTCAATCCGAATAAAAAACAAGTCTTTATCGTGGGTAATAAAAGATAAATTTCCAAGATTGATAGGCAACCAATTCCACCAGTCTGTGTTAATAAAGTCACTGTTCCATACAGTGATACTGTAAAAAGCTTAGGTATTCTTATCGATAAAACTCTATCGTGGGGTCCACAGATTAAAGAAGTGAGTAAGAAAATATTTGCTACCGCGAAGTCTTTAAGTAGATTACGCAATTGTCTACTTATTCTCATCAAAATTGCTCTTGCTCAGTCACTTCTTCTTCCTTTTCTCGACTATGCAGATGCTAGCTATCTTGATTTCACTGAGGAGCAGCTTGATAAGCTTAAGTGGCTTCAAAACTTATGCATTAGATTTAAATTTGGTCTGCGAAAGTATGACCACATAACCGAATTTCGAACAAAGCTCAAGTGGCTCCTAATCCGTCTTCGTCGGAATACTCATGTCCTATTTCTTCTTTATAACGTCCTGTTGAATCCTAAATCACCGGTATATTTAAAAAATTATATATTGTTATTTAATATTTATGTATATTATTATTATATTATATAAATATTTATAATATTATATTGTTTAATAATTAATCTAACTTATGTTTGTTTATTAATTTATCTCAACGCACACACTATCCTGGAACTTTTAACATTTTATTTAAATTCCTTCACCAGGTTATATGGGAGAGATCGCTCCATAGCGCTCCAACTCCAGATCGCCATTTGTACTTATATAGTAAATACTATTTTTATGTTTGATTTTGTGCAATAAAGTGTTTTTATTATTATTACTATTATTGCTGGACATGTCAACACCAAGGATCCCAATGCTCTTCGTAACATATCGTTTTATGTTACTTTGTAAATAGATATGCAAGTAAATATGGTGAACTGAATTTTGTTCAATACTTGGAAATTGATTTACGTATTTTCGTGTACTAACAGAGTATATCTGTTGCTACTCAAGTAATTTATGAGGATTTGCCTGTTTCTATGTGTCCCCACTGCAGGACACAGACCTTTCTTTGTTCACGGAATTTTAGGCTATACTTAGTATACCATGACTTAGTGCCTGAGGACGTAGGTATTATCAAATAAATACCTGTTATCAAACATTTAAACAAATATTATTTTGATAGGTGGTTTTACCTACTTGCTATTTTTTACTCCTAGATAGGTACCTAATATTTAAATAAAGTCGAAAACAAACTAGTTTTTATGTCAGACATGACTATGAAATGCATTTCTTTACATACATTACTCAGCCTCAGAGTAAAGAAAGAACATACATACATATCTTATCAGTGCAAAATATCACCAAAATCATCAAAAACTAAACTTCACGTACTAGGGCTGCATAAACAAGAGCTAGTATTTTCAAATAAGGTCAAATAAAGCGAAAACGGTATCCTAATTTTCGGGGAGTCACCTTTCTATGCGAATGTTACCAGCCCAAAAAAAATATGTGGAAAAATTACAAGTAGGTAAGTCATTGTGTCATGTATTTTCAAGGCACAGAATAATTAAAAGTAAAAGTTACTCTACTTTTTTAGGTAGGTATAAATAGTTGTTTTTTTAAAGTACCTAAATTGGTAAGTAGTGTAACATATCGTGTTATGTTACTTTGAAAATAGATATGCAAGTAAATATGGTGAACTGAATTTTGTTCAATACTTGAGTATACAAGCTTGAATTATTTCCTTAAGTGAATAGGTGCTTACATCTGTGTTGTGCTGACACAGTAAATTGGTCTACGATGACAGGAGTCTCTTAACAAGTTTAAAGACTGTGAGAAAATATTTAATCTTTAAAGGGATCAACTAAGATTTGGTAACTTTAACTATAGAAAGGTCACGTACTCGAACTATATTTTGTTTTTACCTCTATGAGATGTATCAATAGAGCGTAGTTTCGTTTGTCACTATTAAGATACGAACAAAGGATATGAGAAAAATTATTGAACAACGAGTATTATTTGATCTATGGAACCGTGAGATACCCAAAGCAGATTCCTGGTATTGGGAATTCGGGCGAGGGCTTGCTCGGAACGAAACTGGGACAGTCAGCCAGATAGTGCATTGGAGTGCAGTCGTAGTGGGGTTAGTGAAAAACAGTGTTTTTAGTTAAAGTGATATACGAAATTACTTAAAATTTAAACACTTTTACTTTTATTGTGCACCTTAACAAGTAAAAAATCTATGTGATTAGATCTCCTCATACAATTGGTAAACAGTATCAATTTTTTTTTATTATTATCATATATTTGTTCTTTTAACTTTATTTTTTTTGTGTTTTTTTGACAATTTATGATTATTATACCACATAATTTAAACTATTTATTTTATATATTATAATTTATTTAGGTAATGATTCAACATGAGACGAGAGGTGATACTCTTTCAACTTTCTGCATTTTTGTCTGTTTATTTTTTTTTGTTCATTTCACAACTGGTTCTATAAATTAGGAGCTTAGGCCTAAAACGAATCTTAAAGTTTCAGGTAGGGTTCTCTTTTCCTTTTATACAGTTTGGAGGAGTGAAATTTGACTGTGACAGCAAACATCGGACAACAACTGCAATTTTAGATTTATTAATTAGTTGGAGTAGGATCACAAAGTGTTTTGTGATTTATTAAATGTGTGTTAAATTGTTATGTTATTTTGTTTGATGTGTATTGTTTCAACTAAGTGATTACAACTACTTAAACATTTAAATTGAAGCTTCATTAAGTAATTTTCAAACGAAATGTTTGAAAAGCTTAATACTACATGAAAATAATTAAAAATTAAAAATTATCCTGGTAAGAGAACACACAACAACTATATAAAAATGTGTTTATTAGTAAATACATTATCGTCGAGAAATCATAAAATCTATAGGTATTTATATACCTAACTATTCTTCGAAATCGTGACTTCTAAATTTAGTCAAGTCACTGAACTGCATGAAGTAACGGATAGAGATTAATCCGTATAATTAACATCACCTTATAAACACATCAAATTAAATAATTTTAACAATGAGTGAATACAATTTTCTTGAATACAAGTTTATTCTTATAACTGATTACTTCTAGAGTTGAGAAGAAATTTTAATATCTCAATTAACTTTTGAAAATATTTTTTTTTTGAGACTGCTTACATTTAGGAACTCAAACCACCCCTAGTAATCTGTCAGCGTCCAAGGAAACTCGGTGGATCGGGGGCGGACCTATTTCTAATGCTGAAGCTTACTAGAAATTACTTCACAACACATATTCATCACCTAACTATGTTCAACGTCATTTTCGAGTTTGTAGCTTCGGGAAATGATATGTAATGACTGTGGGAAACTCATGGAGGAAAGCGTTAGTCTCGTGCGCCAGTGTGTAGGAATCCAGTTTTTGCTAGACCTCATATAATTGTTTCCTACGTGGTTATGGAATTGGAAATGCTCGTCTCGAACAGATGTTAGACTAGGTAAATACAGACAATGTTTGAAATTGATTTTCAACATTGATATTAAGATATTCTATGTCTTAGGAGTCTAGCATGACTTAGAAGTCTAGGATGTCTGCAGACTTTAGGAGAGAAGTATGATTGTGTAATAGGTATTAATTAAGGAGGAGAATAAACAATCAATGTCTGATTCTTAGTGTGATATCTATGAGATGATCTGGAAATCTGTTTAGATAGTTTAAAACTCATTTTAAAGATTTCAGGAATATATATATAACAGGTTGCTTAGATATTCTAAATTTTCAGAAAGAAGATTGTATCTCTATTTTTCTCTTGTCGTATATTTATTTAAATTCCAGATTTAAATAAACATATTATATTTAATATATTTTATAGACATAACTCTACACATACACTTATCACTAAACAAGATTTTACACATATACATTGTCAATCACGTATAATTACAAAATTAAGGCGATGTATGTTGTATATAAGGAGAGATGAATAATATATCGAGATTTCTAATGAAATTTTGAATGATGAAGAGTATGTTCTGGAATGAGTTATATTTTGAAAGAAGAAGTTTGGAAATTAATTTTATTGTGTATAATAAAATTTTCTTTTCAGCTACAAATGTTTTAACGAAAAAAAAAACATTATCTTCATTTATTAATTTATTTTCCTCTCATTTCTGAGTTGCTGTCTGTTCGAGTTTAACGGGAGTCATCAAAAGGACTCATGCACACGTCATTTACCTGTGGGACTGAAGACACTTCAGGACCATAATGCTGAAATTCATAAAAGCTGAGCTTTTCTATTTAGAAAAGCTTTAGTTTTTCTATTTAAAAATCTCGAGGAGAGGGCAACAGATATGGTTGATCAAATTATCATAATTAATTAGATAATTACGAAAAAAGCAGAATTAATTATATCTGTTTGGAGATAAGGATAAAGGGTCCAATTAATTAAAAATGCTTCTTAACTCTAATTCTATATTTGTTGATTTATAATTTCATATTTCTTTTAAATTTTAGAGAATTTTAAAATACTTATTCATAATTAGGCCCCTTTTCTAAAGTCACTTTAATTTCATTTTGATTTTATATTATTAACTAAATTAAAAAAAAAAGAATTTATATTATTAATTATTGTGAATTCAATATATATACACTTTTATTTTCGAATTCCAGGAGTGGATAAGCGAACTCAGCGTAGTGTGAGCATGAACGATAAGCGGAAACCTTCGAGCACACTCCAGTTTCACAATGGCGAATTTGGATGGACATAGCTAAGTTTAGATTGATAAATTTAAAATTAATTGGAACTATTTTCATACAAATAAAAATATTAAATATAATCAAATAAAAGTTTATTTTCTTTAAACGGATCACACGTTTACATCTTGGAGATGGAAGGGGAGTGTTCTGGAATTGTGGCACCACAGTGAACGTGAAAGTTTCTTAGTGGTGAACGCGGAGACTTATGTCTTTGTAGAATTGAAACGGACCAAGTTTTTCCGACCCCAGTCAGAGACCTTGGCCAGGTCTCGAGATGCAAGTTCTCCAAGCTTTTCTTCCATAACGGAACTCCATTGACAGTTCCCATATTTTCAAATCTATTTCTATATAGGAGGAGAGAAAGATCTAATAATGCGCACAATAAAACAATCATTAAATTTACTGTCACAAAGACGGCTGTACCCATATACACTGGGTAGGGTCTTGTGGTTGTGTTATGGTGTTTATGGTATGTCTATGATTATTACTCTGGATATGAAGCTGTTTATAGTTTCCACTACATAGAATGCCGGACAAAACCGAAATTCTATGAAGTAAATACGGTAAGCAGTTTTGCAATCGGTTTGAAGAAGCATGGAATGTGTTGCTGGAATGATGGGTGTGTGAATGTTAATGCTTTAATTAACTATCGGACATGTTTAACAACGAGGTCGGCGGCAAGGAATTATATTGCGAGATGAGTTTAGTAATAATGGGTTTGATTTTTATATTCTAAAAAAATCTGTTTGATGTTATGGTTTTGGCAAAATGCTATAGGAGGTGACTGAAGTAATAATTTAGTAATGATTTGAGTTTTATCATTTTGTTATAGTATGGTGGTATTAATGTCATTAATGATTTTATTATTTTTGTCGCCGCCGCCAAAGTAACTTGTAATAAATCTTGTATTTTCATTTTTTCTATAATTTATAGTCGAGGTCTACGGTAGTTAGGTCGGTGATAAATATGTATAGATGAAAGTCGGTTTGAATAGTTTCTATGTATTTGTAGCCCATGAAAGATTTTGCATTAATAATTCAGTTATTTACTATGTTTACAATCATCCGATTCTAACCTACATCGCTTCATGAACCACCTAGCTTACCTACATCGCTTCATGAACCACCTAGCTTACCTACATCGCTTCATGAACCACCTAGCTTACCACTTCATCATTCCATTTAAACATTTATGAGAAAAGTATCTAAAGAGGATGACTCATTTATTAAAAAATGGCAAAACAGGATTGTGTGTCGAACAAAAGAAGAAAACTTTGCTTTAAAGGACCTAAAAACCATATTATTGTACTAGCTGACCACATTATCTTAAAATTAAACCAATAGAAATAAAAACAAAAGATTCATTATAACTTACTTTCACGGCAGCCACAGATTTAAAAATAGCATTTTACCCTTGGTACAACAAAATTAGAAAACTCAAAATTTATTAATTAATACTTAACTCTTTTCTCAGTACTAATCCTTGCCTCGTCAAAACATATACAACACAAAACATGTCCGATAATTAATCCTCTACCTCCTTATGTCATAGCCAGTCCTAGTTACAATGACCCCGATAAACAGCACCAAGGAAGAAAACCACTAGAAAGGAAAGATGAAAATTGGGATCCACAGACGCCACACCTATGGTCAACTTTGTAATTTCCAGATCCATGATTACCCAATATTCAAGCCAATGAGTAACGGGACAATGGAGGGGAAAGTACAGCGGGACACCTGGCATCTAAGCCTCAAAACCTTAAGCCCACTAATGCCTCGAACAAACTCCGCCTTGCTTTTCTTGTCGGCTGCAATACAATACGTGGATATAATTTTTTTATAGTCATTTTGAAAAAAAATTTTTACTTTTTAGTTCAATTTTCGGTTATATTGAATTTTTATATGATTCTCATGTTTTAAGTATAGCAAGTTTTTTTTTAAAAAAAAAATTTAAAATTATATCGCGGCAATTATTGACTATTAAATTATAGACTATTAATTATCCTATAAAAAAGCTCATATATATATATTAATAATGTTAAAGAGGAAAATAATTTATTTTTTGCTGCCAATATACCGTTTGTTTTATGTTTACTCCAAAATGGTTCAAATATATTTTTCAGATTTATTTCGCGAAACTACCAAGAGAGATAGAAAGAATGAGAGAGAAAATTATGAAAGGGTAAGAAAGAGAGAAAAAAGGAGGAAAGAGTCAAATGCATTATGTGACATGGTGTGTATGGCTGGGTCGGAATGTGTTTTGGGGCCACTTCGTGGGTATAAGTACCACGAAATAGCCGCGACTGGCTATCAATACCGAAAAACCGTGACCAGCCATCAGCTGATCATCGTCCCGTACGTGTGCCTCACTTTCCATAAAGACTTAGGCAACTTATTCCGATATACGTGAATTTGTATGTAAATGTATATAGTTACCAAGCACCATTTATAGTACTGCAATACTACCAATACTCATAGGCCGGAAATACTTGACGTAGCGCTTTTACATAATGTAAGCCTAGGTTTCTGTAAATAGCTAAACTGATTTTGCTTTGAATTTCTTCCTGTTATTATATGTCCCTCTGAGTCCTTTCCGAAAAAAGCGTATTCAAGAAAGCCCTTGAAAGCTTATTAGCTTAAAGCGACTAGATCCCATCCTCTTTTATTAGATCTCACGACAAAGTGACGAGGCATCGAATCTCATACCAGTCACTAACTTAAACTACCATCAGCGAGTGCTCTAAACAAGTATACACCGGTGCCCGAGGACATAGAGTTACTAATAAGAGAGCCCAACGCCGCACGACAACAACGTAACAATTATCCCTCTGCCGAAACCTAGATTCCTTCTACAAAAGTGTCAAGAAGGCTGCAGGCGTACAAAAAGGACTGGCGTAGGTACTGGAGCTATAAATCTATTGAAATCGACACCCTGAGCGCCGTGCCTTCCTTCATAAGACTAAATTAATCCCTGTGACGACGACTAAAAGGCAGACTGCTTAGAAGACAGAGTCGTAATGCTTGCTTAGTACTAAACCAGTAGACACCAATCATGACCGCAAGGTAGACAGTAAGGTCAAAAGTAGATGCGCTCTCCCGCTGCATATCTCTTCACCTTCTGTCATTGCAGACGAAGTTTTGCAGACTATCCACATTAGGTTTACCCCTGATTTTTTATCAATAAGTATTTTTAACGGGGCGATGTCGAACTACATTTTTTCACGACGTAAAAATGTCCTAAGCCCTCGTCATAAAGATAATTAAGTTCACTAATCGCTTTGAGTAAACTTTATTAACCGTTACTACTACCACGGCTATGTAATTTCAAAGACATGCGGATTTTGAGCAACAGAACAAGGACACTGCAAAACAGATTTCACGGAGCACATTTATACCCATAGGAGCGCTATTTGTCGACGTGGCGACAGCGTTCAATAAATACTACACATCGGTTTTTAAGCTGTTACATTTATAAGCTGTTCCACATACGCTGAGATCGCTCTTAACTAATTTTTATTTTATGCACTTGCTAATAGAAGCTTGCGAGTGACTGGTGGGTGACAGATTCGATGACCACATCAATATCAGAGATCTAATGAGAGCAGGAATGAGATCTAGCTGTGGTAAGCTGATTATTTTAAGAGTTTTCTTGAATTTGTCCCAGTTTATCACAGTCTGTCGCAGTGGCTTCGTAGGCCTGGGGCCTAAAGGACATAATAACCAAGAGATTGTTAGGGCAAAGTTCATCAAGCACTTCTATGGAGCGCAAACTTAGGCTTATGTTCTGTAGAAACGCTATGTAGAGTAAGTCCAGCCTATGGTTGTCATTAACGGCGTAGTCAGTAGCAGTCATAATGTTAAAATTGAGTTTGTTTATCAGTCTGTCGAGAACCTTGCCTTTCGTTCTACTCAGGATAGGTGGTTTTTATCGGAATCAGACGCGATGATGATTGGCTGATGGCTGGTCGGTCTAGCCTATTGGCTATTCTTACTCACCAAGCGGACTCCACCCTGCTATACACATCATGTCGCATAATGCATCTGTCATTGAATTATCTCTCCCCTTCTCTCGCTCTCTCTCTTTTTCATCATCTCTTGTGGTCTTTCTATCTCTAGTTAGTGTCATGGAACAAGTTTTTGAAGATATGTATGAACAGTTTAGGAGTAAACAGAAACAAAACTGTATTTCGATAGCAAAAATATATAAAAAAAATTTAATGTCGGATTACAACTAAAGTATAAAAAATTTTGAACCCGATACATAGAATGAACATATCGAATAGGTTTACAAATCAAAACTTGTCCTCGATGAAGAGTTAGAAGTTATTTGGTTAATTTTAAATAATTTATAATTCAAAATATATAATTACTAGCTTTTGCCCGCGGCTTCCCTCGTGTTAAATTTGTGGTAATTTAAAATTGAGAAAATCGGGACTTTGCCGGCGCAAAACAATATATACAATTCAAGGCAGCTGAATTTTAAAGAAATCCAGACAGTGCTCATTAATTAAAGGAAATGGTAGAACAAAAGAAAAGTCACTTATCGATAGGAAGTAGGTAGGTTGAAAAATATTGCTTATAAATAATTAAAGCTGTTTGAATTAGTTGGGCGCAGGCCATTTACAATACTAATTATACTGCACTGCACTGCACTCCACTACACTACACTACACTACACTACAACATACAACACCACACTACACCATATAACACCAAACATGTCATTCTTAGTTTTCAATCGAGAGGCCATGTACCAATTTTCATCCATTTTAATTGATAAATAATGGATTTCCATGCAAATGTTGCGATAAGTTTTTATTCCCACAGGAAGTCTTGATCAGTATAAAATGTATACTATTCCGGTCTCTTCAAATAACCTTCTGCCAAATTTCAGCTCAATTGCATAATATTTTACCACGGTTTTATTCCCACGGGAACTTCCGAATCGGGATGAAAAGGAGTTTTAATGCTTTTCCATATCTTCAACTATCTCTGTGACAAATTACCGCCCAATTAAATCGTGTTTTCCCGCGCTAAGTTTGATTATCGCGATAGGATTTTATTCCTACTGGACCTCTCAATCGGGAAAAAAGCCTTATCTTTCTTCGTTCTTTCAACTATCTCTATGCCAAATTTCATCTGAATCCGATGCAGTGGTGCGACGTGAAAGAGTTACAAAAGTCATATTAAGTTTCCGTAGGAACTTGTGCGTTTTCCGGGATAAAATTTAGCCTATGTGTTAGGTTAAGATAAAAGCTATCAGTATTCCAAAATTTAGCCAAATCAGTTGCATTGTTTGAATTTTTTCATACAAATTTACAACCCCTATTTTACCCCCTATAGACCTTAGGGGATTGTTTTCCAAAAACTGTGAAACACGTCATTTATAATTTATAAACGAATGGCCATGAACCAATTTTCATCCATTTTAATTGAAAAATAACGAATTTCCGTACACACTTTGCGAAAGGATTTTTATTCCTACAGGAACTCTTGATCGGTATTTAATATAGCTTCTATCCTTTTCTGCCTCTTTAACTAACCTTGTGTCAAAATTCAGCTCAATTGCGTAGTATTTTAATGTGGTTTTATTCACCAAAATTTTGATTATCGCGAAAGGTCCCACGGGAACTTTTGAATTGGGATAAAAAGGAGTTTAAATTCTTGTCCGTCTCTTTAACTATCTCTGTGATATTTTACAGCTCAATCATATCGTGTTTTCCCGCGCAAAGTTTAATTATGGCGATAGGTTTTTATTCCCGCTAGAGCTCTCGATCGGGAAAAATAGCCTTACCGATCTTCATTCTTTCAACTATCATTATGCCAAATTTCATCTGAATCGGATGCACTGGTGTGACGCGACGTGAAAGAGTAAGAAAAGTCACATTAAGTTATAATTATTGTAAGTTTTCCGAGATAAAATGTAGATTAAGAGTTATGTCAAGATATAAGCTACCTGCACTTTAAATTTCAGCCAAATCGGTTCTGTTGTTTGAATTATTTTTTTTATACAAATTTACAACCCTTATTTACCCCCTTAGGGGATGATTTTCCAAAAACAGTGAAACCTGTCATTCTTAGTTTTTAACAGAAAGGCCATATACAAATTTTAATCTATTTAACTTTAAAATGGCGGATTTTTATACAAATTTGGGACCCCAGTACACCTGATAATGAACCTACGTGCAAAATTTGGAATCTCTAGACCCAGCGGTTTGGGCTGAGCGTTGATATGTCAGTCAGTTTCTTCTTTTATATATTTAGATGTAATGTTTAATTTTCAATGATAATTATTTTATTTTTTGAAAAGTCATTTGATAATTATAAACAAGTTAAGATTTAGAAATATATTCAAGTTTATTCAATACCAAAAAGGTAAGATAAAAGAAAGTGCAAACAAAACATATATATAAAGTTCAAACAATACCTAGAAATGTAAAAAAAAAATCAAAACAATAAAGACAAATAAATCACTCGAATTAAAAAAATAAACATAAAACTTAAATTAACATAAATAAATAATATTCGATTACGTACTATCTACTTACCAAATTTAAAGTCTTTTTGACTTACAGCTTTTTTTTTTCAAATCAGAGGGAGCGACCCTCGATTCAATTTATCCTTCCCTACCTCCCTATTAAATTTTTCCTACACATTTTTTTCCACTTTTCTTTATAAAAATTAAAAAGGAAATTTTTAATTATGTGTAAGTTAATGTAAATGTATTGAGTAATGAATATATGTAAAATTTAATTCATAAAATAAATACTACTATAATAAAATTATTTATTTATATATTATAAATAAATAACTCCATTAGAACAGATTTGTTCTATAACACGTCGAATTCCTAAAAATTTAGAACACCTAAACAATCCTTTAAAAAAAATTTTTTTTTGAGGCTTTTCAGATTTATGAATTTTTTATTGTTATCAGAAAATAGTGTACCTAAAAAGGTCCCTACGCATGAGCTCCCAGCACTCCTACACTCATGACCTCTCTGAACAAACCACAAGTTCAGCCTTCAAAACCACCTAGCTTCCTAAACCCACTAAGTTAGTATTTAGTTTTCAAACCTTCAAAAATCTATCATTCTGAAAACAAACTCTTTCACCGAATGACACATATTCACTTGCTCATTTCATACCTCACCTCCTATAACCTTTTTCTGTATAACTCTTTCTCAACTCTCTTTCAGTAATAATAATGTAGGTATAGGTTTTAGATTATAATTTACGAAATTTTTAAAAAATCTGTCATTTAATATATTTGTTGTTAATATTTCTCTTTGTTAATTTTCAGATTTGTTATTTGATGTTTATTATCTGAAAATAGTATTTCCTAGTCTGGCATTCTTATCTTGTGATAATATTATCAAATTTTCATGGTATCATAAAAATTAAGACTTGAACTTTTGGGTTAGCTTCGCACAGTTTTTCATGTAGGGACATTCGCTAGACTTAGTAAGTATCAGATGTATCTCTTCAAACCCCATGAAATCTAACAATATTATTGAGAAATCTCAGGTGAATATTTGTAGTCTAGTCTGATATTCTTGTATCGTGATGATATTATTTAATTTCGATAGTTTCATGAAAATTTATATCTGACCCGTTGGGTTAGCTTCATACAACAACATTATTTTTTGTCTGAACTTAGTAAGTATCAAATATATCTTTTCAGACTCTAAAGAAATCCAACAACACCTTTGAGAAATCCCAGGTGAAAATTTCTATGTTGTACAAGTGTTATTCAATAGTACCAATCTTACGTGATATATATTCCGTGAATTTTGAAATTCAGTTCGGAACCGCATTCTTCCAGAATCACGACGCCTCACTGAAAGTTTGAGTTCCTAGTGTTGTTATATACCTAATACACCTCAAATTACAAATAAAAACGGGTTGCACTCCGGGAGTGCCGGCAGAAGTGAAAACCTTTACACACGATTCGCGCTTAACACTCAAATATGTCACAAGACATGTCTTTGACATTGTCAAAAAATAATAATGTTTGTTTTTTTACTTTTTTGACGTAGTATATTTGACATCGCAATCTGTCATAGAATTAAAATTCCATATCCAACCTCCCTGTACTACTCATAACCGCGAATACTAAAAATAAAAATATACACAAAATACGGTCATGTTCATCGCATATTGTGACACAAATAAATCAAAACCTTTCACATAGGAGACTCGATCTCATGATGAAAGAGCTATCTACGTATTATAACGTTTTTTATTTGTAAAAAAGTTTACGCGGACAAAGCCCCTGGCGGGAGCTAAACGTGTAAATAGATAAATACGAGTATTAAATGTACACACATGTTTGTTTTCAATTTTCTTTACGGACGAACGGATGGACAGACCATTAAATACACATATACATAAAGAAAAGTAAATCACTTACAAACTTACTCAACCACGAAAGAATCATAGGAAAGAAAAAAAAAAAAGGGCTGGGGACGTTAAGCCATCGAAATATGTAAGCGGTAAGGCAACCCCACGAGAAAAACACAAATAATAGAAAAAAAAAATATAATAGGCGTGGCATTACGGTTTCCGTCTTACGAATTTCCACGATTAGGACACGTGACCTGACGCGAGTTTATCATTTTTTACCCATACCAAAAAAAAATGCACAACGCCGCTAAAGAAGTTTTCACTTCAACAAAGATACTGAAGAAAGTTGAAGTGTTAGTATCTTAAAAGAAGTAAATATTTTAGAGAATATCTCAAATTCTCAAATTATTCTTGGGATTCTTGGGAGTCTTTAATATCTCAAATTATTTCCTAGTCTGACATTCTTGTATCGTGATGATATTATTTAATTTCGATAGTTTCATGAAAATTTATATCTGACCCGTTGGGTTAGCTTCATACAACAACATTATTTTTTGTCTGAACTTAGTAAGTATCAAATATATCTTTTCAGACTCTAAAGAAATCCAACAACACCTTTGAGGAATCCCAGGTGAAAATTTCTATGTTGTACAGTGTTATTCACTTTTAGTACCAGTTTTACGTAACCTATACCCTGTGCATTCTGTTTTTCAGGTCAGTCCTGCATTCCTCCAGACTTACGACACCTTACTGAAAATTTGAGTTCCTGGTGTTTGTTTTATTCCTAAAACGATCTATATTCTAGGTAACTGATTTAGTGCCTTGAATTAATTGATATTAACAACAGTAACTCAAATTGATATTTTTTTCTAAGATAAAAATATGTATATTTATATACATATAAATATAAATAGCACATAATATCTCAATTACACTCAGTCCAACACTATTTATTAGATATGAATTACTCACAACAATATAGTTTGATGCTCGGACGACCACGTTTTTTGGCCAATATCTTTCCTGAGTTACGCATATGCTCAGAAACTGCGAGTTTGAAATCAAACAGCGGCATGTATTGATTTGCATTAATACGGCGCCATAGCAACCAAGCATTTACTATGGTCATGTCTATCATATGAAAAAATATCCTTTTGTACCATTGACGAGAACGCAAATTTATCCTGTAATATCCAAGAAGAGAATGTAGCAGATCAACACCTCCCCTGTGATGATTATAAACATCGACTGCTTGAGGACATGTAATATCTTTGAATTGTTTTTCTGTTCGAACATAACGTTGTTTTGTGGTTGTTGGCTCGCTGCCTACGTAAGCAGACAACAAATTCACTGTCTTATTATCGAACCAGGAAACTAAACTTAGCTTCACGTTGTCAATAACTGCTGTTTTCTCTACAATACTTCCGCGACCTTTTTTTTTCAAGCTCTTTTTCAGTAGGCATGTTCGAGTTCGGCACACGGTTACAGTTCCTAGGGGTAACAAGCCATTTTTATATAAATATACTTGCAGATTTGGGCTATTGAACCAGTTGTCGAAACATATCTTATGATTGTGATGTTTTGGTACTGTGGAAACGAGTCTGCTCACAAAATTAGAACTAACACCAAGATCAGAAGCATCTGCAGGATAAGAATTGCTTTGTTCTCCAGCAAAAATATCAAAGTATAAAATATAAAACCTGACATGCCGCTTAAAGTGACTGTATAACTAAATATTCTGTGAATATTTTAAGCTACTATCTGTTGCCGTTATCAATATCGAGCAAAATTGAGCAAAAAAATCACTTTTGTTGTATGGGATATTTAATTTATTCTATTTTTTAGTATTTGTTGTTATAGCGGCAACAGAAATACATCTTTTGTGAAAATGTCAACTGTCTAACTATTACGGTTCATGCGATACTGTCTGGTGACAGACAGACGGACGGACAGCGGAGTCTTAGTAATAGGGTTCCGCTAATTACCCTTTGGGTACGGAAAAGGTCAACTCGCGCCATACGGTTCTACATCGTTGCGGTGAGGAGGTGCGGTGGGGGAGCGGGGTGTCGTCCACCAAACAGCTCGCAACTTGTGGAGTCCTAATCGTGGTCGGCGGTCTCGCGTTACGGACCGCGCACCGGTCGTGAGGATTTTATTTGTAACATGTCAAAGGCACCGCGTGCAGTGCAGTGCAGTGCAGTGCAGTGCCTACGAGTTCAAACATATTATACATACTGCGCCTGGAAGTCTCTTATAAAAAAAACATAGCCACGTGACTGACACGACACTACATCATCATCCGTGTTATGTAATATGAGTAATGATACATTACTTTCAACACTGAAGTTGTTGTTAAAGCTTGTTGTGTGCTCATATTCATACACACACTTATTCACACATACGGAGGGTGCACGACTCGATGTAAAGGAAAAACCTTACATTGCTTCAAAAACATATACGTAAATTAATTATATTCAAAACGCAGCAATAATGAATATAATCTCACAGCTAGCAGACATCTTTTTGTAGTCGCACCGCACGTACGTACGTAGCTCGGAGCTCGGAGCTCGGAGGTAACCATTGTCTTGTGAGACAAAGATGTGAGGCTACAGAGCGACTGGAACTATTTCGTTTGTAACAATAACATCTCCGAGATTTAAAAACATCAAAAGTTAAAACGTTATTGTGCATGTGATACTTACAAATAAACATTGACAAAGAAGTACAAATCTTTTGCGAAAAAACTTTTTAACAAAAAAAACAACCGGCTTTAAAAAGATGCAATAAAAAGGTAAAAATAATTACTTTTTTCCAAAAATCTGATCTAAATTACAGTTTAAAGTGTGGTGTCATGCAAGTGAAGTGTGTTCATTTCAACCACCAACTTCAAACTGTATAGCAGATCAGATTTTTGGATATTTTTTTTTTGTAAAAAGGTTTTTTATTTTTTACTTTTGAGTGAAGAATTGCTTTCGTGTCTATAAGCGAGATGTTATGTTGTGTGATTGCGTGAACAATGCATATTTATGTTGTGTGATTGCGTGAACAATGCATATTTATGTTGTGTGATTGCGTGAACAATGCATATTTATGTTGTATGATTGCGTGAACAATGCATATTTATGTTGTGTGATTGCGTGAACAATGCATATTTATGTTGTGTGATTGCGTGAACAATGCATATTTATGTTGTGTGATTGCGTGAACAATGCATATTTATGTTGTGTGATTGCGTGAACAATGCATATTTATGTTGTGTGATTGCGTGAACAATGCATATTTATGTTGTGTGATTGCGTGAACAATGCATATTTATGTTGTGTGATTGCGTGAACAATGCATATTTATGTTGTGTGATTGCGTGAACAATGCATATTTATGTTGTGTGATTGCGTGAACAATGCATATTTATGTTGTGTGATTGCGTGAACAATGCATATTTATGCGACAGCAGAATTGTGGTTGTTGTTGTTGTTTTTTGAAGAGTTCCGTTGTCTGTCTCTGAAACTCATCATCATCTATAAAAAACATAAACATCCGAATTGAGAACCTTCTCCTCTTTGAAGTGGGTTAAAAATAGTTATTTGTTATCCAAGGCTAAAAGATGTTATTTCCCGCGGGTGCTTGCATTCCATACAGAATACCGAGCGTGTAAAGCAAAAGGATTCTGAGATTACGTTCCGAGCAAAGCGAGTGGGTTAATAATAGAATCCTGTGCGTAGCAAGAGATTCTAAGGTTCGAGACGCAAATAACCTTGCAGTCGAAAGTGAAACATATAACTTTCCATCTCACTATAGCGAGGAAAATAATTATCAAATATTTATAATCAGCAATTAAATATATATATCATCAAGCCTGCCTACAAAATGAAATATGAAATGTCTAGTTTAGGAAAGTTCAATGAAGTGTAACGGTTCAGTTTAGGATTCGAACCCAAGCCTCGGCTAGCTATCACTTAGTCAGCACGACCCCCCCTTGGCCGTCAAATTTGAATATAAGCATGAGATAATCGTGGGTTCGATTCTCGACTATATTCAAGTTGCTAGTATTTGGAACAGACACTTTATAAAAATATTCTTTAGGTACAATAATATTTATTAAATGTTTTCCTAATAACAAATTTATCTAATATATAAAATATAATTCTATTATAAGACCTAGATTAACTTAACACTTTACAATGGTTTATTACCTATTTTTTATTCACTACCTAATGGCACTGTATAGCTAAAGGCACTTTATATTGGAGATTTAGGTCAGCCTAGGATTGACTGATATCACGTCGTGACGAATCGGAGAATTGCCACCGAGGCAACGTGGATGTCCGAGCCCATGGTCCTTGCTACCATAGCTAATCAGGGTTGCGCCTGCAACTCGGGGTGGCTGTCCTTTACCACCAGTTGGTATTGCTTAGGTACGAAGAATGGGGTTACTGACTTCTAAGGCCAGCTGATGCTGCTTCAAGTGTTGTTGACCTCATATTTTTCATTTGGGCAGAGTGAGGCCCCTTTCTTTTATTTTATTTTTCCAGCTCGAAGATTACAAAAATACTGCTCTAGCGCTGAGCCTGCGATGATTTTTATAGGAGAGCTCGCTTCTATGAGTGTGTCAGTCACTACTTCCGCTATGTGACGCGTATTTGGTTGACCAATCAATGACCGCTTGCAATTTCGAGTTTGCCGATTGGTCAAGACGTTCTTCAAAATTGCTGGGAATTTCAAAATTTCGCTTGTGGAGAATTTGATTGGTCCACACGTCTTAGTATCATTCACTCCGCCGCTTTTGTTCTAAAAGTTTCCCGTACATTCAATTGTGATGTAATTTCCGGTCGTAAACTTCGTCTATGTACATGTAGGTAAAAAAACGTACGTACACTTTTTGGCTATTTTTCGCGCGATTTTTCTAGAAGACAATCGTCCCATTCGTTATTGAATACAGATGAGCCGTGTCAGTTCACTAAGCGAGGAAACTTATAAATACAAGAAAAAAAAAACCGGTTGGACTCCGGGAGTGCCGGCAGAAGTGAAAACAAATATAAATAGTAAATAGCGAGTATTTACTTCCCTTCACTTCTTATCCATATTTATTTATTAAAAATAATAACTTTTGTTTATTTACTTTTTTGACGTTGTATATTTGACAGCTCAATCTGTCATAGAATTAAAATCCCATATCCAACCTCCCTGTACCACTCATAATCGCCATATACTAAAAATAAAAACTAACCTAATGTAAATAAAGGTCACGTGTCCTAACGCGAGTGACATCTTACGAATTTTCGATCAGGACACGTGACCTGACGCGAGTTTAACAGTTTTAACCCATCACAAAAAAAGTGCACAGCGCCTCTAAAGAAGTTTTCACTTCAAAAAATATTGTAAAAAAAATTAGCGTTTAATTATTCATAGCATTAAAGCTACCCACATTGGATAGATCAATAAAAGATAAAGTTAACGCACCTTCCGAATGTGCGCACATGTGTGTGCACTAACTACTACTATCTTTTGACAGTTCAAGTACTAATCAGTAAGTGATGTCGTAATGCGTTATTAGATTAAGATTAGATTTTTTATAACATTCGATTTTTTGGAACGGCTTGTTTATCAAAAGTTCTTACAATCTGGTTACCTTCCCGGTCATAGTACGACTCCTGCCCTTACCAAAATAACTGACGATATACGTTTTGGCATGGAAAATAAAGAGGTCACTGTTCTGATTTTAGCAACGCTTTTGACACCGTGGATCTCGACATTCCACTACTCATTCTTAGTTCTCTTAACACTTCTCCAATCGTTATCGATTGGTTTCATATTTACTTGCGTTGACGCCGGCAGCGCATAAAGGTCGATTATTCTCTATCTAACTGGTGCAACAAGGCCGCTGGTATTCCGCGAGGAGGCGTTTTGTCTCCTCTCGGGTTTGCTATTTTCATTAATTCTATAACATCTCAGTTATTTTCTTTCTACCATCTCTATGCAGACGACCTTCAGTTTTACATACAGATTAACGCTATCTCAACTGTCAATCGAGACCTTGCTCGCATTGTGGAATGGAGTGAATCCTATGGTCTTATTGTTAATCCTAAGAAAACACAAACAATCACTGTAGGCAGTTCTAGACTTAGATCTAAGATTGACTGGAACGAACTCCCGTTAGTAACTGTTAGTAACTGTTAACGGAGTTTCTATTCCTTACAAAGACACAGTTAAAACTCTGGGTATTCTTATTGTTCGAACATAATCTTGGAATCCACAAATAAAGGAAGTTAGTAAAAAATATTTGCATTTGCATTACAGCTAAATCTTTAAATAGGTTGCGCAACTTCCTACCAATTCCCACTAAAATTGCTCTTGCAAAATCTCTTCTCCTGTCTATTTTCGATTATGGTGACGCTGGTTATCTTGACCTTACTGAGCTTAATAAACTTGGGCAACTTCAGAACTTCTGCATTAAACTCATATTTGGTCTACGTAAGTACGACCATATTTCCGAATTCAGATCAAAGCTCAAGTGGCTCCCAAGTCGACTTCGCCGAAATACTCATGTTCTCTTTTTTTTCTTTGTAACGTCCTGTTCAATCCAATCACACCAATATACTAACTAAAGGAACGTTTCAATTTTCTCGGAAATACTTCACACTTCGAGAGACTGACTACACGCTGGATGCTAAAAAATCCTTTCCATTGCTCACAATTGTATAATATTTCTTTCACTTTAAAGACAGTTAGATTATGGAACGCTTTACCTTCAGAAATAAAAAGAGCAAAATCGAAAAAGTAAATAACATCACACCTATATTTGTTTATACACATACTAATTATATTTACATATAACTATACATATTGTACATATTAATAGAAAATAAGGACTACAGTATGGGGTTCTTCAAGAAAGAAGTTATTGGATTTTTGAAGGGTCGGCAACGCGCGAGTGATACTTCTAATGTTGCAAGCGTCCATAGGCCATGGTGACCGCTTACCATCAGGCGGACCGTGTGCTTGTTTGTACCACCTTAGTGGTATAAAAAAAAAAAAAAACATTATTCATACATGTATATGTTTGTGTGTATTTATTTATTTAATATAAATTATTGTATGATATATATACTTCTAAAAACCTGTATCGACACACACCTTCTGTACTATATTTAACTTTATTATTCCCAAAAGTTGTCTGGAATACATCGCTTTAAAGCGACAAGACCGCCATTTGTTCTCTCTATTTGTAAATATATTTTTGTAAAATTATTATGTTGGTAAAATATATTATTATTATTTATTTATAAAGAAGATTTATTGTATTTAATACATTGATATTTTAGTTTTTCTCAACGTTTTGTTATGATTTATAAACAGGCGCAGGCGTTTTAATGACTACATTTCTGGGGATCTAGCGAAAAAGGTGTAAGTCAAAAAAAAACTATTTTGAGATATTAGTATAGACAGTTTTAATTACAAAAAAGCTGCGTATTATGGTGTAAAAGGATACATATTTTCCATAGGTATAAAAGTTTGAAATGTAGAAATGGTGTAAGTCAGATATAAGAATTACAAATGGCAGGGTATATGCAGTCGCAAGAGACATTTGAGTGAAAAAGTATACAGATTCAGAATTATAAAAAATCTAAAAGGAAACATATTTTGTTCTAAGTTTAAGACTATCACTTAGCATCAAATACGCTTGATAACTTCAAAACATAAATATAATTATATGCAATATACGTCTAACTATTGAAATAACAATTTAAATTTGATTTGCCAAATAAACTGTACTGTAATATAGCTGTAACCGCTAAGTGGCTAAGCACTTGATAGTAATTTAAAAAAATAATAGTTCAAACACAGAACGATAAAAATAAATAATCGTAAATGTTTAAGAATAGCAGCATAATTATAATCCTCAAGATATTTAAGCATAGTACATGACATTGTGAACCATATACAATAAACTATTATAATAATGTAAACGCATACATAATACTATAAGAGGGATGTCGTCGCAAAGTGGCTAAACACTTGATAATATTTTTAAAAAAAATAATAAATCAAAGGCAAAACGATAAAAATATGATCGTCTATGTTTGAAAATGGCAGCTAGCTTTATATCCTCTAGATATTTGTTACTAGTTCATATCATTGTGTGTCACATATAATGATCTGTGAGACAAATGCAGCCGCAAAGGGGCTAAACACTTATTAGTATTTAAAAAAAAACTAACACAGAACGAAAAAAATAAGATCGTCGATGTTTGAGAACAGCAGCTAATATTAAATCCTTTAGATATTTGAACCGAGTTTTTTTTTTATATACCACTAAGGTCTGCCTGATGGTAAGCGGTAACAGTAGCCAATGGACGCTTGCAACACCAAGGGCATCATTAGCGTGTTGCCGATCCTTCAGAAATTTGATAACTTCTCTTTTGAAGAACCCCATACTGTAGTCCTTAGAGAAAACCTTGGCAGGGAGCTCATTCCACAACCTAAGCGTTCGCGGGAGGAAGTTTCTCTGAAACCGCACTGTACGCGACCATTTCGGTTCTAAAGTGTGAAAATGAATTCCCTGCCGATGGCGAGCGGTGCGATGGTAGAAAGTTGCCGTGGGCATCATTTCGAACAATTCCTCAGAACACAACCCATTGTACAAGCGGTAGAACACTCACAGTGAGGCAAAGTCTCTCCTCAGACTTAGGGGCTCGATACCGCAAGTCAGTTTAGGATCATCGACAATTCTCACAGCCCGTCGTTGAACCGAGTCAAAAGGGCCAAGCTGGTATCCGGGTGCACCCGCCCAGAGATGGCAGCAGTACTCCATATGGGGCCGGACTTGCGACTTGTAAAGCAGCAACCTTTGCCCCGACGTGTGAAGTACTGCTTCCCTCTGTTGAGTACACCAAGTTTACTGTCGTACTGTGCCATGTAAAATAGAAAATAAGAATATTGTTGATTATTGTTTACAAGTGGCTTAACACTTGCAGTTTCGTCCCGTTGCAGATAGTAATATTTCGAATACTAAATTTACTTGCATCCGAAAAACTGCATCTCTGAATTTTATTTTTCTAGTTAATTATGCCGTTTTAAAACAATAAACCCTTCTTATGTATCAAACTTTATGCGACCTCATTTTTTTAATAGAAATTTTAATTATAATTCCATCTCTCAAAACTCACTATGGCAATTTTGTTCCAACGTATTGTCTGCCAGCGTCGATTATTTATGTTTTTTCCAAATTTTCCTTTTAATTTTATATATCGGAAAAAAATTAGACATGTCAAATTGTAACCTTTTGTATTAAAATAAGTCATGAAATGCTATATCAAACGATATTTTAAATTCTATTTAACGAAGTATTCTTAATTTGGTCGGGTTAAAATTGGCAGGTAACTTCATCGTCATTGGCACATTGCTTTTCTCACGAACAAATTTTCTAACCTAGATTTTTAAAATAAAACTGAATGTTCCTCCTCGCTTACTCGCTTATGACTGAACAAGGATGCATCTTAATATATATATCTCTCTGCGTGTTGCGATGTGAAGGGGATGTGTTTTGTGTCAACAAGTGGAGACAAGAGATCAACTCTCTAGGACAAGGCATTGTTCAGAGACAAACACACGAACACGACATTACAGGTAAACGGCGCATCTGAACATCACAATATTTTCTCTTGATTGCGGAAAGTTAGGTTAGTCAGGAAAGATGTTCTTACAATCTCAACATGGCGAAACTATCAGTTTTAATTTCCAAAACAAAATTCTGAAATACAACAATAGAGAATTTTAAAACCTATTGTTGAAGTGCGAAAGGCAATCAAATTATAATTAATTACTGGCTATCAAAAATAATTCACCAATCTGGAACAGCAATGAAAGGCACTTGGAGAGCTTCAAACTTTTTGAAATTTCAAAGAAATCTTAGTTCCATTGAAAAGTTACTTTTTATACGATCGCGATGTAAAACTTTAGCAGAAATGAGCAATAATAATAATTTTCGTTTAAGTTCAAAAAGTACATTGTTTACATTAAGAATACTTATTAGTTAAATAGTAATGTAACATATTTTGTGGGCCACTAGCAACTACACTAGGCCTAGTCTTGTAAAAATTTGCCAATTAGTAAAGTAGCTAAAAACGAACATACGTTACCACTAAAACTAAGGACCTAAGAATATTTATTACGAAATAATGAATCACTAGTAAATATATAAGATTATTATAATAAAATGCAAGTAGCATTCTAGTATATGTGAGCGCGTGACGTTGGTGTGTGTGTGTGTGTGTGTGTGTGTTTGAGGGTGTTTATGTTTTATTTTGCACATATTTGTCGGTCAATTTAATGTAGTAAAAAGAATTTCGATTTCGTGGTAGTTTTTAGTTTTTAGCCATTTTGGCAGGATCGTTTTGCAGTTAAAATAATAGAGATAATAAATATTAATAACTTTGTTAAGTTTATTGTAAAGCATACATATCTGAGAATCTTTAAAATGTTTATTAATGTCACGCTTTAGACCGTTTCGATAAAAAAAATCGATGTGGGTAGAAATGGGCATAGTTCGAGCTAGTCTGTGCTAGTAGGTGCTAGTCCGTGCCTGAACGTGCTAGTCCGTCCGATTACGTGCTAATACGCCGAGTTTTTCTTGAGTTCGATGATTAGTAAAAAGGTTTATTAAGAGATCGTTTTGAATTTTTAATTTCTTTTTACTGTAAATTCGACGAAAATTCTTGAAGAACCTGTACTTCCTGATTCCTCAGCGCGGAGCAGCCTTCTTTTTTGTTCTAGCACGCGGTAGCGTGTCAAGCCAAGTTTAAGTAACAGAACTGGCGAGCAGCACCGTGTGTAATATTACACGAACCATTTGGAACCACTTTTGACCCCCTCATAACTCAAAAACTATTTCACATAAACGTGTCAAATTTGGCTATGAGCTCTTGGGTACTGCGAGATACATATGTGCTCCAAATTTCACATGCACATCTCAAACATGTCATTTTTATCACTGACTGACCTATAGATCAAAAACTATAACCCAGATCCAGATGACCTAGAAAGTTCAAATTTGGCATGCAGATAGGTAATTAGGTGAATAGAAAGGAATAAATCAAAAACTGGTAAATTTTTATCATTTTATTATAATTTTTCACTTAACATTTAAGCGGGCGCGCGGTTATTTGTAATGGCAGCGGTTGCGCGTAACCTTAATGACCGTCAAGGTTTTTAAGAATTGAAAAGACAAATTATTAAATTATTTGAATAAGAGTGTACAAAAACATATTCCCTTTGGATAGAATAAAAAAAATATTTGGCAGAAAACTTACAAAAATTTATAAATATATACATTTATATATAGATATATAAATATTAAAGCACTTACGAAGTGCGTCGCGCGTATCTTCAACCACGTCAGGCGCGCGTTTACTTACGCAGCATGCACAACGAAATATAAAATTCAGATTAAGTAATGCCCACAGAAAGGAAGAATCTATTGTTTTGAGTTCACAATGAACCTATGAGAGGGTACTAATATTGGCAAACATGAGTGATGATAATATACGAATTTATAACCAAAAATAGGGTCAAAACTTATGACAGCCGGTCTTTATGTGGATTTTAAGGTTTTTCCGTAAATATATAGCGAGTTGAATACCACCCTTTATTTGTTTTTAATCCAAATATTTCCGTTCCGAAGGCTGCAGTGGAACCCTCATATTTCAGTTCTTGCAGGAAAACTCAGTTCAGCTGCCTATGCAGTTAGGAAAGTTAGGCAGCTTACAGATATTGACAATGCTCGCTTGGTCTACTTTAGCTATTTCCATTCCGTCATGTCTTATGGCATTTTGCTTTGGGGTAAGGCAGCTGATATTGATACAGTCTTTATTTTGCAAAAGAGAGCAGTACGGTCAATTTATAAATTAGGACCTCGAATTTCTCTTAGGGAACTATTTAGGGAAATTGATATTTTAACTGTTCCTTGCCAATATATCTTTGCTTGTATAATGTATGTACGCCAAAATTGTCACTTATTTGCAAAAAATAGTGACCTCCACAGTGTTAATACAAGGAATAAGGATAAATTGGTAGTTCCAAAATGTCGTCTTCAGAAGGTACATAGCTCTTTCGCAATACAAAGTATATTTTTCTACAATAACATTCCAGAACATGTGGTTAATTTACCCTCAAATAAATTTAAAATATATGTCAAAGATATTTTAATGAAAATGATAAAAATGCTTGGAAAAATTAGAACTTAATTGATTTGTATTGGGGCATTTGAAATATTATTTTTATAAATTTAAAACATTGTATATTATGTTATTACCTAGTGTAATATTGTATATTGTATTTTTATATGATGTATAAAAGATTAACTAGTGAGTTTATTGCCGTTGCTGCTCGGTAGTAAAGCATTGCGAACCTTCCAATCTTCTCCTCTTATATTTTGTTCCTTTACTACACACATTGTAACTAGTATCGAAGTTTTATTGGAGTTGCTTGAGTGTGTCATGCTCTCTCAAAGTGTCTCTGCGGTGGTGGCGTGTGTGTCGGGTCGTTACGTTCCCTAAAACATGGTTGAGCGAAGCGATGGCTGATTCATGTGTCATACTCGTGAACGGGTGCCGCCTGTGGCTGGTCTGCTCTTGGAAACTTCTTGGTATTCTTAGTATTTAGTCTTACTTTTTTGTTTTGTTTATTAATACTGTAAGACATTCATTATTTCTTAGTGATGAATACATAAACTGTCTTTTGTTTATATTAGATACTTTTTAATGTTGTGCTTGTGCATTATATTTCATGTGTTTTCATGTTTGTAATGGAAAGTGTCCTTTTATGATAGGGCGGGCATTTTCCAATATTTTATTTGGACGTTGTAAAAGAAAGGGAGAAAAGAAATGCCCTTGCTGAGTTTCTTGCCGGTTCTTCTCAGTACAAGGTCTCCCGCCCTGTAGACTTACGAACCGATGGCGTAGTGACATTCATAAGTGCTCAATTATTGTAGCCTAATCTGAATAAAATTATATTGAATTGTATTGAATTGAATTGAATTAGTACTAATAACTAAGAGTATAGTCGATTTTTTTTATTTATTACGATATTAACTGGGATTTAGTATTAATTATTGTTTCAATAATTAGCGCAAATCAATAGAGTAAGATCATTACTTATAAATAATTAAATAATAGGCATTTCGGTATACGGCGCGCGGTGCGACGTGTCGGAGCAGCGGGGTGGGAGCGCGAACCTTGACACAAACGTGTCCAAGCGAGTGGCAGCCGCGCTCATAAGCGAGCGCTGCGCCGTCTTGCTGTGGTTGTCTCTCGATATCTGACCTATAAGGTTGCGATTTATGCTACGAAATTCATAGGTTTTCTTAAAAAATACTTATATATTTGTGGTTATATAATTATTACAATTCTTTTAGTAAGGATGTATGGTATAGGCAAATTAATAATAATTTTAGTATGGTTATAAGAGTTATAAATAGATATGTATTTTACTCTGAACGAGTTTAAGAATGAGTACTTATTGGTAACAAATTGTTTTTCTTGAGAATTCAATACATATCAGGTAATTTGTTCCGTAATCGTCTTAAATAATTATCTTTTTAATACGTATTTTGTACAATGAGTCGTACAACAGAATTGCGGGTGGGTAACACACTCACCTTACTCCGGATTATTCCAATGCCTCCCGTTGGAAGCTGCCTATTCCATTCGATTGCATATTCTTTGTTTAAGTATATGAATATACAACAAACAAATAGGTTGCGTGAGACTATAGTAGAGTACCTATTTATGTCGTAAACGTAGGAAAATACAGAAGTTTAACAAAAACCATTTGGTATTAATTTTGTTATAGATTAGATTAGATAAGATTTCTTTATTTCTCCATATGTCATCTTAAATTACATTACATTAACATTAATTTAGTTAATATAAATAGATCGTCAATAAAAGGCACACTATAAAAAATATGTCAACAAAGTAAATCAAAACCGATTACATATGTCAAGAAAAAAAAATCAAAAATATATAACAAAATAATATTAAAATAATAAAAACATAATATGATGTTAAATAACATCCATAATGTTAATAAATAAAATGTCAAACGATTTATAATTTCGTATTCATGTACTCGTCAATAGCGTAGAATGAATTATCCAACAGAAGGTACTTAAGTTGGTGACAGAATGATTCGTCATCCGGTTCCTGTTTTAATTTAGCTATGAGTCACTCATAGTATGTAGGGCCGATTAACCTCGTGTACCCATCTGCCAAGCATACCCGTCTACCAAGCCATCTTCGTCCTTTATAATATTTAATTTTATAAAAATATATTTAATAAAAAAAAAACGAGTTGCACTCCGGGAGTGCCGGCAGAAGTGAAAACCTTTACACACGATTCGCGCTTAACACTCAAATATGTCACAAGACATGTCTTTGACATTGTCAAGAAATAATAATGTTTGTTTATTTACTTTTTTGTCGTAGTATATTTGACATCGCAATCTGTCATAGAATTAAAATTTCATATCCAACCTCCCTGTACTACTCATAATCGCGAATACTAAAAATAAAAATTATAATAGGCGTGGCATTACGGTTTCCGTATTTTACAAAGACAAAGATGCACTTTGTTCAATTTCCATATTTTAAACACTTTATATACACGAATTTTACGAATACACAGCAGTATGGCCACTACACAGACGGTCGAGCCATCAGCTGTCACCATCCATGGATGCGCGAAGCACGCTGTAACATAAACACACACGACCATTCCCGCAAGCGCCCTGCGCCGTCTAAACGAAACAGCAGGCGCAGGCATACATTTTTGCCGCGCCGTAGAAAGAGAGGGCGATACTCCCTCTCCTACGCCGCGCCAGCTGTCTACTCTCCATCCGTCTTACGCATTTTCACGATTAGGACACATGACCTAACGCGGGTTTAACATTTTTTACCCATACCAAAAAAGTGCACAACGCCGCTAAAGAAGTTTTCACTTCATAAAATAAATAAAAAAAAAAAAAAAATATACATAAAATAAAATTGTTATATAAAACTAACATAACTATCAAAATAATAATTAAATAAGATCGTGGAAGATCGAGGACTTAGAAAAAGTTAGCCAGGATCGTGGCGGTGGAGGTCTTTAATATTTTTGTAGACTTTCTAAAGACGGGCTTAACACATTTATGTAGTTAAAAACCTAAATTCGAAAATAAAATAAACTTCATTACCCGGGATAGCATAAGTTTACGTAGACATACATAGGCAGCGGCGAGCGTCGCGTGGCCACAATATATGAAGAAAGCGTATGAGGTGGGCATATGCAAAATGCGATAAATTAATATAAAATGCAATGTATTATTAAGTGAATACATTCTAACATGAGAGGAATTATGTACCTTTCTGATGGCTAATAAAAGGTGGTAGTGTTGTAGTGACCTGAATATTGGAATGCGGCTCTTTTGCTTGATTTAGCGATGGATGTTGCTTATTATGTTTGATTGCTTATACTGCTGCTATACAATACAGGTAAAAAGACCTCGCCTGAGTAAAGTAAAGAAGGAGACAAGGAGATGATGGAGGCATGCCCGGGGATCGGAAGCCTAAAACCTACTGGTCTCTCAGAATGTTTATCGTTAACATTCGTTAGTGGCTTCAAGTTACATCGGCTGAGTTCACAGACGGTTTGAACATCTCTCGCCTAACGTTTCGATCCGTTTGTTTGGGTCAAATACGGATGTGAGTTCAGTGCCGAGCGACTTGAACGACGACAACAGATCACACAGTGTAGAAGGGTAAAGATCCTTGCCCCGAGATGTCTGTCAGAGTCGAAAAACTGCGAAAGAAGGCAATTATTATTTTATTAAAATTGACACGTAAACAGTTGCCATGTTGCGGAGAGTCGGACGCTGATTACGCGAAGGCGACAGTGATACTTCACCTACGCGACTGGTGACACCAAATAGGGAGAAGTCTTGTAGCGATTTGAATATTGGAATGCGACTCCTTTGCTTGTATTAGTGATGGACGTTGCTTCTGAGGTTTGATCGTTTATAATGCTTCTATATTACGCAGGTACAAAGGCCTCGCCTGAGTAAAGTAAAGAGGAGACAAGGAGATGAAATGGAGGCATGCCCGGGGATCGGAAGTTTAAAACCTACTGGTCTTTCAGAATGTTTGTCGTTAACATTCGTTAGTGGCTTCAAGTTACATCGGCTGAGCTCACAGACGGTTTGAACGTCTCTCGCCTAACGTTTCGATCCGTTTGATTGGGTCAAATACGAATGTGAGTTCAGTGCCGAGAGACTTGAACGACGACAACAGATCACACAGTGTAGAAGGGTAAAGGTCCTTGCCCCGAGCTGTCTGTCAGAGTCGAAAAACTGCGAAAGAAGGCAATTGTTGCTTTATTTAAATAGACACGTAAACCGTTGCCAAGTTGTGGGGAGTCGGACGCTGCGACAGCGACAGTGATACTTCTCCTACGCGACTGGTAACAACTCATGGAATCATATTTAGTTCGCGACTAAATTCCTAAAAAGCTGCTGCGAAACTGAATATTACATAAATAATATAACTCACACTTATTCTATCGTTAATCGATCAAATAAACTATAAACTATATTTCTTCGTACTTGAACTGATAAAATACCTATACATTAACCTGTTTATGAATCCTTGATCATGTATGGTGTGGACGCCGGCTTGAAAACCGAAATATATCATTTATAATCTACGACTGAAGTTACATGGATGCAGTGGGGCTTATTGCGTCTTGCTCTTCGGAGTGTGTTAAGCATGGGGCGTGCCCTCTTGGTGAATTCCATGGCTGTTCCATTGGAACATAATAATTATTACCTACTACACAAATGGTTCAGTGGGGTTTATTGCGTCCTGCTCTTAGGAGTGTGCTTAACACGAGGCATGCTCTCTTGACAATGTCATGGCTGTGTCTGTGCGAACGGATGTCACACCCTTTGGCCTAAGGCTGAGTGTTTGTGCACGCACAAGGATTTGTTCCTGAAACTACATATTTAGACTTCGGTCTTCAGCTTCGGCTGCAACGATAATTTAATGGTTATACCATTTATGATTTCACACCTCTACTCCTTCGGGGGATGTGCGCTAAGTTAGCCTCGGTATGGACACGTACCGTGGGAAGCGCTGGGTGGAGCTTCCCGCCTTTTTTTTTTTTTAGAAAAATAAAAAGTGCATAGGTGTAGAGGATACTATTTTCATTATGAACGGTGTTTCAGTCTTTCTCTTAAAGAACCTGCGGTCTACGTTACACAATAAGGTCCTACCACTTAGACGATCACATAGCCAATCCTTCTATAAATTTATACTTCAATTTTCAAGTTTCGTGTTCATATTATCTCTTATAATCTTTTCTTTCCATGCTGGTTAGTTAGGTAGGTACGTTAGGGGTAGATAGTATATATTTTGTTTCTTTGCGGGGTTAGTTACACTCGCATTTTTGTTAGCTAACATTGTGCGCCGCGGAACCGCTTTCATACGGGCTGCGCTGCGAGTTCCGCAGCCACCATTCCAACTAAATCTTATCTTATTATGTCTAGTATACACTATTACATCGTATAGAGATAGATATAGGCAACGTAAGGTAAATTTTCGGTGTTGTTTAAATAAATCTCTGCAAGAGTGTTTAACATCAACACCGGATATAATATCTTCTTATAACTTAGGATAATATATTGTAGCCTAAGGTCTGACTTGGCTTGTTTCTCATTATCGCCTTATTTATAGCCTTCGCAAATTCTAAACCTGTTACTTGTCGGTACTTATTTTATGATTCTGAAAATTTGGCTTGCTGGTAGAAACTAGCCATCGAACATAATAATTCGTATATGAGAACTAGCCAAGTCAGACCTTAGGCTACAATATATTATCCTAAGTTATAAGAAGAAATGATATTTTATGTTGTTATAAATAAATTTCAGGACTGTCCATTGAACTTGGCACCCATTTAGATCTCACTTCTTTTTTCGTTGAAGTCAACATCCAAGGCATATATCATAATATTGAACTTGGCTCTCATTTCACATTTATGTTTTTGACGGGATTGGAATAACACAAGAAGGCTGCATTGAACTAGGTACATAGTTAATGTCAAACACCAAAATTTATTTAAATTTTATATTATACTAGCTGCTGCCCGCGACGTCGTCTGCGTGAATAAAGCTATACTATAACATCACTTATTGTGAACAAAACCACAGCGCGATCTATTTCGACGCCAACGCCATCTAGTTCGCAAATAGGAAACATTTTTATATGGTGAAAAATTATAACACATCTAAGTTATGAATTTACATGTTTTTTTAACATAAAATAAATGGCTATGTGTGAGTAGGATAATTAAAAATTAAGAAGCAAGTCAAATATGCGTCGTAAGATTACACGTTGTTACAGAATGCGTTGAAGAAATAAAGGTTCACTGCTCGGTCCCCGTAGATGATAGCGTGATAATATGAAGCCTTTATTTTGATCCGACTTCTTAATAATATTCGTGCCAAATTGAAGTAAACAATTTGATAATTCCTTTTCTGACTGGTGCAACATTACTGCCGGCGTACCACAAGGTGGTGTGTTGTCCCCGCTCCTATTTGCACTTTTCATTAATACAATCACTCCAAAGATTTTTTCTCCCCACCACCTTTATGCAGACGATCTTCAAATTTATGCAAGTGGACCTGTTGACCATCTTAACAATTCATTAAATTCTGACCTTGAAAATATTGTAGAATGGTGCGAGTATTATGGTCTTAGAATTAATCCCTTAAAATCACAAGCCATAATTATTGGTAGTCCAAAACTTACGTCCAGGGTTAACTGGAATTACTTGCCACAAATTGAAATTAATGGAACTCCAATTTCATACAGCGACACAGTTAAAAATCTTGTAGTCTTAGTAGACAATAATTTGACTTGGATTCCACAATTGTCTGATTCGCCAGCCTGTGTAAAGTATCTGAAGTGGTAGTCGTGCCGGAGAAGGAGACCGGAGTGGACCCGGCTACTACAACAGAGGGGGATCAGGGGCCCTTCCGCCCGCCGTGCCAGCAACCGTATCATCTGTGGCGAGCTTCGGCAGTCTTAGAACCGCACCCTTTGCCCTCTATGCTGTCTGTGCAGTGAATCCTCATCCTTAGTCTTAGTAACTTTTTTTTATATATATTATGGCCAGAAGACAGAAAAAGAAAAGAGTTTGCACAGCGGCTACTCCATCCACATATAATGTGGATTTTTGCAACATCAGGGGTATTCACGCAAATCTTAACGCAGTCCACCACCATCTCGAAACTGCGCAGCCGACCATTCTTTTTCTAACGGAGACGCAGATATCCTGCCCGGCCGACACATCATACCTTCATTATCCCGGCTACAAACTCGAACACAATTTTATGAGTCGTGCCGGTGTATGTATGTTCGTCCGGGAGGATATCTGCTGTCGCCGCCTTCATAGCCTTGAAGACAGGGACCTGTCGATATTGTGGGTGCGCGTAGATTACGGCGGCCACACTCGTATCTATGCGTGCCTATACAGGTCTCATAGCGGTGACACGGACGTAACTCGACTCTTCACGCACCTGAGTTTGACGACTGACAAAGTTCTAGAGCAATATCCCACAGCAGAACTAGTTATTTTGGGAGACTTTAACGCCCACCATCGCGAGTGGCTCAGTTCTCGAACCAATAACTATGCTGGGATATCTGCTCATGAATTTGCTCTGACCTATGGTTTCTCTCAGCTGGTACTTTCTCCAACGAGAATACCAGATATAGAGGAACATACGAGCTCCTTACTGGACCTTCTGCTGACTACTCGTCCGGACGGGTACTCCGTCTCAGTGGATGCGCCTCTTGGCTCCTCGGACCACTGTCTCGTTCGGACTCAAGTGTCATGCACACAACCTGATCCTTCTGGGCCAACTAACTGGCGTCGTATGTGGCACTATAAGTCGGCAGACTGGGATGGATTGCGTGAATTTTACGCATCGTACCCGTGGAGGCAGATCTGCTTTAACTCAGAAGATCCTGACGTCTGCGCAGCCGCAGTCACTGAGACAATCCTTGCTGGTATGGAATGCTATATTCCTAACCCGCGAGTAGCTGCCGGCGTCAAAAAACGACCGTGGTTTAATAGGTCTTGCAGAAAAGCTAAAATTCTTAAGCAAAATGCATATGAGGCTTGGACCACGGCTCGTTATAATAAGGATCCGAATATTTCTGAGTTAAAACGCAAATTAAATGCTGCCTCGAGGTTCAGTAAGAAAGCAACTGCCAGAGCAAAATTCCAATTCATCGGCAAAATAGGTGGGCGACTTGCGAGCTATCCTTCTGGGAGTCGTGCTTTCTGGTCGCTTGCCAAAGCTGCCGAAGGGAACTTCTGCCAGTCGTCGTTACCACCACTGCGAAAGACCGATGGTGACTTGGCCCATAGTGCTAAAGAGAAAGCCGATCTACTGGGCAGTCTCTTTGCCTCGAACTCGAATATGAACGATGAAGGCGCTGTACCACCTACTATACCGTGGTGCGGTAAGTCCATGCCGGAAATCTCCATAACGCAGCGGGAGGTCAGGCGGGCGTTGCTTTCTCTAGACGTTCATAAGTCGAGTGGGCCAGACGGTATACCAGCAGTGGTGCTTAAGCAGTGTGCTCCTGAGTTATGTCCTGTACTCACGCGCCTCTTCGCGCTTTCCTACCACACTAGGCAATTTCCGTCTACATGGAAGACTGCGAATGTGCACCTGGTGCCCAAAAAGGGCGATAGATCAGATCCATCGAATTACAGGCTTATCGCTATTACCTCTCTCCTCTCTAAGGTGATGGAGCGTGTGATCAACACACAGCTTCTAAGATACCTAGAAGTACACGATCTGGTCAGTGACCGTCAATATGGCTTTCGCCACGGTCGCTCCACTGGTGACCTTCTAGTGTATCTCACACACCGATGGGCACTAGCCATTGAGAGTCAGGGGGAGGCATTGGCATGTAGCCTGGACATAGCGAAGGCGTTCGATCGGGTCTGGCACCGCGGTCTTCTATCGAAGTTGCCATCTTACGGAGTGCCCGAGGGTTTGTGCAAATGGGTGGCTAGCTTTTTGTCCGGCAGACGCATACGAACTGTAGTTGACGGTAGTTGCTCTGATAGCATGGACATTAATGCTGGTGTCCCGCAAGGCTCTGTGCTGTCTCCTACGCTGTTTCTACTGCATATCAATGACATGTTGGACATCAACAACATACATTGCTATGCAGATGACAGTACTGGAGACACTTTTTACACGGGTCGTGCAAACATCCCTCGTTCCGTTGTGGAGGAAAACCGCGGAGAACTTGTGTCTCAAATCGAGACCACACTGTCCCAGGTCTCTGACTGGGGACGGGTAAACTTGGTCCGATTCAACCCTACAAAGACACAAGTGTGCGCGTTCACCGCTAAGAAAACTCCATTCACTGTGGTCCCACAATTCCAGAACACTCCCCTCTCCATCTCCAAGAGCATTGGGATCCTTGGTGTCGACATCTCCAGCGATGTTCAGTTCCGAGATCATTTACAAGATAAGGTAAAGCTGGCGTCCAAAAAACTTGGTGTACTCAACAGAGCGAAGCAGTACTTCACGTCGGGGCAAAGGTTGTTACTTTACAAGTCGCAAGTTCGGCCCCATATGGAGTACTGCTGCCATCTCTGGGCAGGTGCACCCGGATACCAGCTTGACCCTTTTGACTCGGTTCAACGACGGGCTGTGAGAATTGTCGACGATCCCAAACTCACTTGCGGTATCGAGCCCTTAAGTCTGAGGAGAGACTTTGCCTCACTGTGTGTGTTCTACCGCTTGTACAATGGGTTGTGTTCTGAGGAATTGTTCGAAATGATGCCCACGGCTACTTTCTACCATCGCACCGCTCGCCATCGGCAGGGAATTCATTCTCACACTTTAGAACCTAAATGGTCGCGTACAGTGCGGTTTCAGAGAAACTTCCTCCCGCGAACGCTTAAGTTGTGGAATGAGCTCCCTGCCAAGGTTTTCTGCAAGGACTACAGTATGGAGTTATTCAAGAAAGAAGTTATTAGATTTCTGAAGGGTCGGCAACGCGCAAGTGATACCCCTGGTGTTGCAAGCGTCCATAGGCTACGATGACCGCTTACCATCAGGCGGGCCGTAAGCTTGTTTGCCACCTTAGTGGTATAAAAAAAAAAAAAAAAAAAAAAAAAGTAAAAGAAATTAGCCGAAAAATGTTTGCCTCAATTGGATTCCTACGACGTCTACGAAATCTTCTACCGGTTCCCACTAAAATTTTGCACAATCTTTGCTTCTTCCTGTCCTCGATTATGCTGACGCTTGCTGTACTAATCTTACAGAGGAGCAACTTGACAAACTTGAGAGGCTTCAAAATCTTTGTATTCGGTTTATATTCGGACTCCGCAAATAAATTTCGCAATGAACTCAAGTGGCTTCCAATCCACTTTCGCCGGAATGCTCTTGTTTAAAGTCTTTTATACAACGTGCTATTCAATCCATCAACCCTAATCTACCTAAAGGAGCGATTTCAGTTTATTAGCTCTTTTACTCTAACTCTCCGCTCCTCTACTAGCCTTATATTAAAAATACCCAGTCATAGTACCAATTTTTATAGTTTATCCTTTACTGTTTGTGCAATAAAATGATGGAACTCTCTACCTTTATCTATCAGGCGCTCACAATCCGCTGACACTTTTTAAAAACTGGTTAAAATCCACTATCTTAACTTAAATTTATAAATTCTGTCTGAATATCCTGACAATTATGTAATAAAGGTATTTATGTATGTATGTATATATATATATAAATTTATTTATATACACGTATATAAAAGTATGTTTATGTAACTATATGTATGTTCATGTATTTATTTATTTTATACAATTATATAAGTATTTAGTATTATTTTCTCTTTGTAACTTTTCTCCTCCTGTGACACCTACTTATCTAGCTCCTTTTTCATTACTTGTAAGAGATCGCTTTATAGCAATAAGGCCGCCTAGTTGTACTTTAATATATAAGATTGTATGAATGTTTAGTTTTTATATTATTTGGTGTACAATAAAAGTATATTCTATTCTATTCTATTCTAAATCCATGCAGTACTTTTCGAGTTTGTCCCGAACATATATACAGACAAACAGACAAAAAATCTAAAAACTGTATTTTTGGCTTCGGTATCGATTGTAGATCACACCCCTTCTTCTTTTAAAAAAATATTTAATGTAAAGTTTTGACTTTCCTACCATTTTATTATATGTATAGATGATATATATTTTATATGATATGCGATATGCGATGTCATTGTTCGCTATGCCATTCTGAGGTAGCTGGATTTTTAAATGGTTGGTAAAACAGAGTGTAGGTACTTCAGACAATAACATTGCTGCATTGCGTTATGCGTGTAAGTGATATTTTACACAACGCGTGCTGCAAGTTGTGCTAATAGCTAATAGCTACAGGTCGCAGTAATAGCTAATCGTCAGATTACTACTCATATCTACTGCTGGTTACACTGTCGGCTGCACTTTTAGCTGTACCGTTGGCTGTAATGTTGGCTGTACTGTCGGCTGCATTGTTGTTGTCTACATAGGTACCTACCCTTGTATAGGTATGCAGTATTTATCAACATACATATATACTTACTTTTAGGTGTTACTTTGTATGAAGTGTAATGAGTAATTTATACGGAGCTCGAATTCGTTAGCAACAATTTTAAGGGAAATCGACTTATAGACTATGAAAGTAAAACGATAATCTTATAAGTCTGCTTGCGAATTTAAAACTTCAAATTACTCTAATATCATTTATTTTATTATCTATGAAATAAAACAACATATATTTTTTAACTTTTATCATTTCAAACATTTTTTTTAAAATATCGCCGACTTTGACAACAGAATCAAATTACCTTATCTAACCTAACGTATACGGCACCTACACACTAACAACAAGTATTTTTAACAACACTATAATTAATTAAAATAATTTGATCTTTTTTTCCACGACCGCAATATTGCCCTATTTCAGTTCCGCAACACCTTTAACAAATTAGTCTAAAAACACTTCAAAAAATTATAGTGAATTAAAAAGGGTATACAACTTACTTTGTAATAAGTTATAAATAGGTTTCTTTTAAAAGGTTTTACTTAAAATAACGCATTGTCTGTCCGGTGTCGTTCTACATCACATCTTTGTAGTCAGTTTTGACCATTTGACTAACATTGTGCTACAAGTTTGCAGGCACTCTTGGTTGACGTCAGAATAAAATATAAAAAAGCGGCCGATTGCGAGTTGGACTCGCGCACTGAGGGTTCCGTACCTACCACAATTTACGTAATTTACAAACTCAAACAAACTTACGTAAATGGTGGTAGGTACGGAACCCTCGGTGCGCTAGTCCGACCTTGGGCCCGTCTCACACTTGGCCTTGGTTGTTATATTTTAGTTCACACAATTTTTCACTGCAAGTTTAAAGTTTGTATGTATTATTATTTTTACGACAGAACAGAAACAACAAAAATGTGTTTCTTGTATGGGGAACCCCTTAAATTTAAACTTTTTATTATTTGTTAGATAATCCCCCACTATACAACATATTCTGTGAAAAATTCAAGCTTCTACCGATTTCGGTCTAAAAGATAGAGCCTTTTAATGGTCGGACAGACAGATAAACAGACAGCGTAGGCTTAGTAATAGGGCTTCGTTGGTACCCTCTAGGTACGGAACCTTAAAAACGTTTTGGTTCTATCTATCTGCCTCAAGTAAAAGGAGTTGTAAACTTTTTGGAATAATTTGCGCCACCTTTTTTTTGAAGTATTATAGGCACAGCGTAATTTTTATATATAGATATATATAGCTTAGCTTATAACCAAACAAAACAATATGTAACTTGCCATAATGTCCACAGTGTCATGTTTTAAAGTAACTTGTGTTGAAAGTTCGTTGTTATTAATAAATTATGCTTAAAGAAAACGATTCCAATAATAGTACATTGTTCACCAAGGGGTGAAGTGACTGATTACCGACGAGGGCGTAGTTCTTAAAACACACGAAGTGGGAATCGTCTTTCATCCCGAGTGATACATAGTGCTTTACACTACAAATGTGAGAATAAAATATAAATAATTAAAGTTTTAATTTACTCAACAAATATTAATTCACTTTTATAAACAAGGCGCTGTACCGCGCATAATTACAAGCTATGGTTGTTTTCTGTTGTTTATAAATAGTGAGTTATTTTTTTTCAAATTGAAACTGGTTCGCTTTAATAATCACAGATGGCACTGTACCAGATAAAAAGAAGCTATTTAATTGTTTCGTCAGCTTTTAAATAGAAAGTGCTTTTATATTATCAATTTATTCCCTTTAAACTGGCAAGAAAGTAATAATCTCTGCAAACACGTACTTTCTATGCATGAAGGTTTTTTCAGAGCGTGTGTTGTGTAAAGATACATTTCAAAACTTCAACCGCCTAGGGCGGTGATTGCGGATTGGAGTCTCTTAGTGATTTGACTCACTTGCCTATCTGTGGTGTAAATAGCGGTATCATCCGCGAAGAGGGCTAATTAGGTACTTATCGTTTTAGGGATGTCGTTTATGCACAAGATAGCCCGAGCACGGACCCTTCTTGCGGGACTCCTGCTTGTATGGGACGAGGGGAAGAGAGAGTGCATGCGACTATATAACGAAAGCTGCGGTTCGACAAATAGTCTCGTATGATGAGTACGAGGCGGTCTGGCAACTGATAGTTGTACAGTTTATAAATCAAACCGTAGTGCCAGACTTTGTCGAAGCGTTTCGCTACATCGAAAAAGACAGCGTCCGTGTACCGGGCGCACCTAATACTGGTTGGAAGCCAGTGAGAATGTGTTCCGTGATACGGAGGACTTAGTAGAAGCACGGCACGGAAGCCGAACTGCTCGTCGATTAAGATGATTCTGGAAACTATAGCGTTCCGTAGGCGAGCGAAGAGGAGACGTTCGTAAAGTTTACCAAAGGCCTTTATAGCTTGGTCCTTTTGACTCGGTTCAACGACGGGCTGTGAGGATTGTCGTCGATCCCAAACTCATTTGCCGTATCGAGACCTTAACTCTGAGGAGAGACTTTGCCTCCCTGTGTGTGTTCTACCGCTTGTACAATGGGTTGTGTTCTGAGGAATTGTTCGAAATGATGCCCACGGCTACTTTCTACCATCGCACCGCTCGCCATCAGCAGAGAGTTCATTGTCACACTTTAGAACCGAAATGGTCGCGTACAGTGCGGTTTGAGAGAAACTTCCTCCTGCGAACGCTTGAGTTGTGGAATGAGCTCCCTGCCAAGGTTTTCTCTAATGACTACAGTTCTTCAAAAAAGAAGTAATTAGATTTCTGAAGGTCGGCAACGCGCGAGTGATGCCCCTGGTGTCGCAAGCTACCATCAGGCGGACCGTAGGCTTGTTTGCCACCTTAGTAGTATTAAAAAAAAAAAAAAAAAAAGGTATTTATCTGTGCGGAGTGTCTCTGTACTCTCCCTGCCGCTCCTACCCAGCACTTTGTTATTCCTAAACTTGTCCCCATTATCATTCACTTAGCTCTAATTCTATATTTCTATATTTATTTAGATTATACTTCATTTCAATTAGAAAACAAATAAGATCAAAGTACGTCATAAAAAATACCAAATCACTGACAGTATTCCATGCAGATTTAGTAACCAAATAGTGGTCTAGCCATCTGCTACAACCTTGGGCATCAACGTCCTGGTCTACACAAAATACTTTAAGCTCTTAGCTAAAAAGTTCCGTAGGATATGCATTCAAATCTCCTAATATAAATACAGCTTCAATGGCACACGTTTCTACAATAGCGCTCATCTCACTAAGACATTCCGTGACTTCTGAAGAGATTTCAACAGAATCAGAATTTAACTGTACACAATCGGGAGCTAAATACAATCAACAACGGTTACATTCTGAAAACTACAATTTCTTCACAGTACAGCCACAGCCACAGTACAGCCACAGTACAGCCACAGTACAGCCAGTATTTATGCATATTGTAGAACTTAAAACAGATATAGTATAATATATTAATCTTATAAACTAGACTGATAAATATTAATTAGAATGTTACGAGTACATAGGTGAGTGGTTACTGACTTACAGCAGAAACACTTACATAACTAGGTTTGTGGGAAATCTATTTACTGGTCGAACGAAAATCAAAGGGTAGTTTTGACGCGAGACAAAGTCCTGTTTTTCCGACATGATTAATGCAAGTCCAGGCATATCCCGAGGCCCTACGTGCCGCTGATATACTTGGGGGCAGCGCCACGCGCCTTGGCGGGACTGAGATAAGGGTTTGGACAACGGGTTTTAATTTTGGGTCACTAAACAGAGTTTGTATTATCTAGGGATGTTGCTTTTATTTCACCTTTTTTTATGTAACTTGCAAAGCTTGTATGTCTCTTTGGTTCAATTCAATATACGAGGTTTGAAAACTTTCTCTAAACCAACCAAATGAATAATTTACACACATTTGCACTCGACAGCTGAGGTAGGGCACAGTCAGTACTCGCTATAATAAACCTTCTAAACTAGGAAAGTAAAGCCTAATAAATTAAGTAGTCTTACCTACTCTCTTGCTGTATAAGTTAGATTGTCAAACCTCATAAGGGTTCACTGTGCTAGAATTCGGTACAACGGTACAACGGCGCAACGGCTGATTACTGGCCGCTCGCAAGTTTCAGAACTCGTTATTGTACGAAGACAACGCAATACTTAGTTGTCAATCCAACCTCCTTTAAAAAAAATCGCTAGAAGAAGATAGAGCTACAAAATTTCAACTGCAACTATATTTATACACTTAAACTAAACTTTTGCTGCACGACCTTAATGCAGCCCGCCTGGAGGCTGTGCAGTCGACCATACTTAATGCAGTCCACTGCCACCTGGAGGCTGCGCATTCGACCATACTTAATGCAGTCCACTGCCACCTGGAGGCTGCGAAGTTGACCATACTTAATACAGTCCCCTACCATCTGGAGGCTACGCAGTTGACCATACTGAATGCAGCCCGCCGCTACCTGGAGGCTGCGCAGTCGACCATACTTAATGCACTCCACTGCCACCTGGAGGCTGCGCAGTTGACCATACTTAATGCAGTCCCCCACCATCTGGAGGCTGGACTGCCAACTTGGTTCGATGTCGACGTGTATAATGCTAATTGCATTACATTAAATAATGTTAAATTTACTTAGTTTTTTGTTTCTCCTGTTAAATTACAATAAATACAATACGCCCCTTTGTTACGATGCCCTCGTATAGTATTTATTCCTTACAGTATTGAAAAGCTATCTATTATTAAATTTAAATCTTTTGTCAACAACAATTTTGTAAAAAAGCATAAAAAAGGGACTGAAGATGCTCAATTACAGGACGCTTAAGGAAACCAAATTAAAATGAAAATAATATAAAAAATGTGTGGCTTAAAAATTTATTTAAAACATTGATGATTTTATTTGTATTTTTTATGACGAAATTTACTTAGGTTGTTATTAACCTAAGGTTTTTTTTAAAAGAGTTACTATCGAGTTTCTTGCCAAATTCTTCTCGGTAGAAATCTACATTGTGAAACCACGGGAAAACTTGGTCCGATTTAACCCTACGAAGGCACTAGTTTGCGCATTCACCGTTAAGAAAACTCTCTTTACTGAGGTCTAACAATTTCAGAACACACCCCTTACCATCTCCAAGAGCATTGGGATCCTTGGCGTTGAAACCGCCAGCGATGTTCAGTTCAACTTCATTTTGCAAGAAAAGGTGAAGCTGGCCTCCAAACAACTTGCAGTATTCAACAGAGCAAAGCAGTACTTTACCTCAGGGCAAAGGTTGCTGCTTTACAATGCACAAGTCCGGTCCCATATGGAGTAATGCTGTCATCTCCCATTCACTGTAGCCCCACAATTCCAGAACACTCTCCTCTCCATCTCGAAAAGCATTGGGATCCTTGGTGTTGACATCTCCAGCGATGTTCAGTTCCGAGATCATTTGCAAGACAAGGTGAAGCTGGCGTCCAAATAACTAGGTATACTAAGCAGAGCGAGGCAGTCTTTCACGTCGGGTCACAGGTTGTTGCTTTACAAGTCGCAAGTTCGGCCCCATATGGAGTACTGTGGCCATCTCTGGGCGGGTGGTTATGTCCGAGGAGAGACTTTGCCTCCCTGTGTATCTACCGCTTGTATAATGGTATATGTTCTGAGGAACTGTTCAGAATGATTCCCACGGCTAGTTTCTATCATCGGCAGGGAATTCATCCTCACACCTAAATGGTCAGGTACAGTGCGGTTATAGAGAAACTTCCTCCCGCAAACACTTAAGTTCTGAAATTAACTCCCTTTCAAGGTTTTCTCTAAGGACTACAATATGGGGTTATTCAATAAAGAAGTTCTTGGATTTTTGAAGTGTTGGCAACAAGCGAGTGATGCCCCAGGTGTTGAAAGCGTCCATAAGCTGCGGCGACCGCTTACCATCAGGCGGTCTGCAAGCTAGTTTGCAAGCATAGTGGTATCAAAAAGAAAATTAAAAGAAAAGGTATAGGTTAAGGTAAATTTTCTTCTCGGTTAATTCACTCTTGGCCTTTTTGCTGTCCCACTGGTAGACCTACTTTTGCTCCTTTAGTTCAGATTTCGTTACATATGCCATTCCAAAATTTTTATTTTGCTTTCTAGTGTTTTGTTTGCATGACTCTACACATTTTTTTTTTCGCTTGCGCTTTATCACTTTAGGCTGGGGGTTATTTAACAATGCTGTTCAATGCAAGGGGTGGCAGAATTGTCCAATCCAGTATTTTGCCACTCCAGAATGTTTAACGCTTTTAATCAAGCCCTAATTATTAAATATATATAAATAAGTATTTTTTTTATTAAAAGGAAAACCTTTCCTTAAAACAGCCTTGCTTTCCCTGAAAACAAAACAAAAAGAAGTAACATTATACTTGGCGGTATTTATGGGTTTCTCCCTTTGCGTGTTCGCTTAAGAACGAATTGAACAAAAAAAAGAAGAATAAATAGTAATTTGCCCTCACATTATTGTTTAGAGATTTTGCCATTGTTTGTGTGTATGCTCTTTTTAACAAAAAGTTGTATTATTTCAAGTTTTACCACATTTAAGCCGGCCGCATATTATTATAAATTTCTGATAGAAAAATCCTAACGCGCGCTGGACCATGTGGACCATATCGGCCACCCCTTACACTAGTGCGGCAGGCGATTGGCATTCAGTTGTGTCTTGAGAAGACACATGCGGCTATTGAGAAAACAATCTCGCGTTCGGTCCGGCACGCGTCAGAACCGAACGACCAGTGCGAGAAATTTCTTTTTTGTGTGGGGTCTATAGGTTGACCGCAGATGTGAAATTTGTATGCAGAGAGCGGTAAAGCTTTCGCGGTCAGACTATAGTACAAACTGTATGCACAGAGTGGCCTTGCGCAGTGCTTTAGAATTTTTCTATCACAAAGTTTCGATAATATGCGGCCGGCCAATTCTTTGATAATATGCGGCCCAAGCAGGTACATGCTGTACCGTACATCGGCACAGGTCCTGCGCATTAGTCTTATTTTTAAACGTCTTATTCGAATCGTAACGCTACGCGAAAACGACCTCGTTTGCTATTGGTTGAGGTGTTCGCTGCATTGCAGCGTAATGACTCGCGAACCTCTACTCGAGCCGTACTATAGGCTGACAGCACGTCTTTTTGTCACACCGTACACTCTGATGAACGATACAAAAAAAAGTCTTTATTTTAATAGTTTGCTTTATTCTGCGCGACGAATTTTGCCGATATAACTTATAAAAGTGGTAGTACTTGTACGCGTATGTTCTTTAAGATTTCTTTTTGTGGTTTAGGAACACCTCTGATCTGACTGATATATTAATATCGATCGACTGACACATCATGGTAAGTCAATTTTAGAAGTTGATAATTAAGTTATAGGCTTATTGTGAAATAGAAAAACGAGAAGTATTTGCCTTCACATGGCGAACACGGAAGGCCGCAAATTAGTGGTAGGTGTACAACGGCAATTTCGCTCGAAAACTGCAAATCGATGTAGAGTTTAGCCGTTTCGCACACAGGTACTTTAGGGCAAAATAATAATTTTGAGCCGCAGTTTCTCAAAATATTTCCCTTAGGGGGGTTAAGGTGTCATCAATTTTTTGTATGGGATTTAAAAACTTTTTTTTCAGAAACCCATCGTGTGGGGTATCAAATGAAAGAGCTTGATGAGCCGGTTCTAAAAATATACCACACTATTACCTTTGGGCTACTTTGTTTCTTAAAATCCAAAAGGATTTTCAAAACATACCAAGTTTGGGCCCCTCCAGGTAGAAGGTGGCTCCGTATTTTTCTCTAATATATACCTCAAATGATAGTTTATATGCTTATTTTTAACCCCCTGAAAGCAATTTCAAGAATATTAAAATTTAGTAATTCCCTCCTAAGGGAAATATTATGAGGAACTGCGGCTCAAAATTATTGTTTTATAAATACGATAGGTATTTCAAAGTGATTCAAAAGGTACGAAATAATTGCCTAAAATACGAAAATGAGCATGCATTCAGCATAGATGAAATGATGATTCCTTATAAAGGGGCCAAAGCTGGAAAGAAGCGGCAATATATGAAAGATAAACCGACGAAATGGGGGTTCAAAAACTACGCTCGTGCAGGTATGTCTGGCATGATATACGACTTCATACTTTATGGAGGTGAGGACACTTTTCGGTTCCATGAATTAACGGAAAAGGAAACTACCATGGGATTTGGAGCGCAGGTGGTACTGGCCTTGTGTAAAAGTATTAAAAATAAACCGACATTTGTATACCGCGACAATTTCTTCACCAGCCCCGAGTTCTCCTCTCAACCTGAGGTGCAGATAATATTTTGCCTACTAAAAAGAGCATGAAAGAAAACCTTGCGGTAGCTATGCAGAAGCTGTCTGCAATAAAACTCGCCTAGCCGCTGTCAGATGGCATGACAACAAGACAGTAACTTTGATAAGCAGTCACGTGGGTGCAGAGCCAGTAGCAAAAATCAAGAGGTACTGCAAAGATGCTAAAGAGAAGAGAGATGTCGATTGTTCATATATAGTAAAATTATATAATAAACATATGGGGGCGTAGACCTTGCAGATATGCTTATTGCTCTTTACAGAATACCATACAAGAGTCGCAAGTGGTATTTAGCCATTTTTGTACAAATGATCGACATTAGCATAAATAACGCTTGGATTCTGTACCGGAAAGAGTGCAAGTGTAACAATATAAAAGCGACCTTGCCACTTAAAGTATTTCGGTATAAAGTTTCTGAAGGTCTGAAGAAAACTGTAATGTCGCAAGAAATTGAGGAATTGAGGAAAAAGAAGAAACTCCTGAAGACATAAGATATGACAATCATGTCACTTTCTGAATTTCATCACTCAAGGGAGATGCCGTCTTTGTTCAAAATTTGCCACAGTGATCTGTATGAAATGTAATGTTCGCCTGTGTTTTGTAGCTGGCAAAAATAATAGAAATTGTCATTTAGAATACCAAATAAAACAATGATATCTTTTTCTGCTTAACTTATAAGAATTTGTAATTTTGGTTTTATAGATTTTTTTTTAAGGAATCGACGCCGTTTTTTGTTGGCAGACGTTTTGCGAAATTCGATAAATAATATTATATAATTTCGTATAAAAACTTGTTATGTTTTTCCTCAATATATCCTACCCTAGCCTACCCTTATTTTGGCAGTGTATGTCGAGACATACATAGTTTTTTTTTCAAAAATAAAGCAATTATTTTTTTTTTTATTTTTCCATGATTTATTTAGAGCAATGTAAGTTCGATAAAACAGAGCAAAATATAAATTATCAATTTTTGATTTCCTGCCAAACTAAGGGTTAACTGACAAACTATTAGCATTAAACCAAATTACAATCTTAAAAATGGCGTTATCTAATTCATCATAACATGTCTGTCGTCTCTTAACTTTGAAAAGTAAAGAGGTGTCATGCAGCAAATAATACAATGTCATGGCTTTTTCCATGATATGGGAAATCATTTATGTAAATAAGAAATAAAAAAGGACCAAAAATTGAGCCCTGAGGGACTCCCGTAGTAACTGTTGATCCCGGAGATCTTTCAAAGACGCACACGGGAGGATGCACCAGCGACCGTAAGCGGAGATCAGCAGTAGCCCTGAACGCAAGCGCAAACTGACAGGCTGGCTAGCTGACCCAGCTTCGTACAGTCAGGAAGAAAAGTGGTGTGTAAGTGTTATAAGTGGTGTTGTGGATAGGATTAATTATTGTGTAACGTAATTAAACTAATAATTATGAGCATATAGTATGATGCTATTGTATTTATATTAATGTTCTTTGATTGTTATGAAGTCTCAAAAGTACAATATGTTAGGAAATAATCAGGAAATTAGGCTTAGCTATAATCTGACAAAAATGGAAAAGTCGGAAAGATCATCAAATAAGCCTATGATTAATAGATTTGACATTAAAGCAAGTTCTAATTTAATTTCGGAACTCGACAATAAAACCGAAATTGTTGAAAAATTAATCGATACTGTTGAATTTTATTACTCTCGTATCTCAGGTGAGGATACACAATTACTAATTAATTTTGATTTAAAAACTAGGTTAAATAAAATTGCTAAATTAAAATATAAATCATCTTATGAAGACATTACTGCCTTAATTAATGTCATTAAGAAATTTCTACTTACACAGAAATCTACTTACTCATTACAAACACAGCTTAATAATTGCACACAGACATACAACATGAGCATATCCTATTTCGGGAACCAATTGGAAACCTTATTTTCAGGGCTAACAATTGCTCAGGCAGACAATAATAGTTCTGCTCTCGAAATTTTGAGTCCTATTAATGAAAAGTATGCCCTAAAAAAATTCGCAGACGGTCTCAGGAACCGTAGGTTAGGTACTGTAATCTCTGCTCGAAATTACACTCAGCTCAGCGATGCCATTTATTTATTTAATTTTAATTTATTTATTTATTAATTTCAATATTGCAGCATTACAGTAAAGTACCAAAGCACTACAATAAGCAAAATACAAGCATAATATAAAAACAACAATAACATTCTTAGTTTAAATAAAACAATAAGATTTATAAAAAAAAACCATAACTAAGAAACCCTTTCTTCCTGAACTTTACATACGTCGCTCAAGCATTCTCTGGCACTCAGTCATCCATTCGAGCAGCACAGGATGAGCAGATGGCTGTCTCATCCCGCCAAGTCCCAGCTATGATGAATTTTCGGAGGACGACCAGCCGTGGCCGCCGCCCGCATTCAGCCCATTTTAATCAGCGAGGATATCAATACCCAGCATTACCGTAGATATCAAGGTGAGCAAAATTTTTACAATTCTAGGTACAACAGGTCAGTAGCGCAAACACCAGCAATGTCATATATGCCTAATCAAGGAAGAGGTCAATATCGACAACCTCGACGTGGTCACCCTAATTCTAGAGGTCGAGGTCAGCGCAACATGGAAAATGTTTGCAAGGCCCACAGTCACAGTAAGTTTTCTGAACATAATATAATGTCTTCTTTTGACTCATGTGGATATTTTATAACCTTTTGCATCAATGACCATAAATTTAAGTTTTTAGTCGACACGGGAGCGATAATCAGTGTAATTAAGAATAGTACTTATTTTTGTAACTTTTCTTTTTTTGAAGAATATACTAAAGCAAACGGCTTAGGAGGTAATTTAAGAACGGAAGGTACAGTAATTTTACCCCTCAAAGTCACTAGTAACCATAGTACTTTGTTATTACAACATAAATTCCATGTAATAAAAACATAACCAGTTCTTGCTGACGGTATTTAAGGTCTTGATTTTCTACACGTATACTCAGAAGGTCTTAACTTCCAGTCAAACGAACTAAGTCTAAATTACAGAGAAATACAGTGCATTATTCCTTTACAGAATGGATTAGGTGTTACTAATAATACTGACTGGGTCATGTCTGCTCGCACAGAAGCGACATACTTTGTTCAACAATCAGATCAGCTTACTTCTGATTACTTAGTCAAAGTCAAAGTCAAAGTCAAAATGGTTTATTCAAATAAGGATTTTACAATCACTTTTGAATCGTCAAAGTTATGAAATATTATTTTTTGAACCCTCCCACCTTCCCGCCGCTTCACAATGTTGTTGATTTCTACCGAGAAGAATCCGGCAAGAAACTCGATATTTACTCTTTTTAAAACACTTAAATAAACTAAAATACAATTAATGTTTTAAATAAAAGATTTTTAGTCGTACAATTTTATGTTATTTCCATTTTAATTTGGTTTACCTATGCATCCTGTAATTGAGCATCATCAGTCCCAAGGATTTTTATCATTTACATAGTCTGAAATATTGTAGTATGCCTTTTTACAAAGTAACTGCTTGATAAAAGATTTAAATTTACTTATTGATAGATTTTGAATTTTATTGGGAACTTTGTTGTAAAAGTGTATACATTGCCCCATAAAAGAGTTACTTATTTTGTGTAGACGTGTATCATGCACCAACAGCTTATTTTTACTTCTAATATTTACTTTGTGAACGTCACTTTTCTTGCTGAAACTATTGATATTTTTATGTACTTATAAAAGATTTTCATATATGTACTGCGACATTAAAGTTAAAATTTTTACTTCCCTAAACCTATCCCTCAGAGATATTCTAGATCCTAATTTATAAATAGCACGAATTGCCCTTTTTTGTAACAAAAATATTGTATTTACATCAGCAGCGCTACCCCACAATAGGATACCATATGTCATTAAAATATACTATTTTTGCAGTGTCGACATCGGTCAATTGTCTTATTTTCTTGATCGCATACACAGCAAAGCTAAGTTTTTTGGCTAGGTTATGAATATGAGGACCCCATTGAAGTTTGGAGTCCAGCGTTATGCCAAGAAAGACTGTTGAATTAACAAGTTCTAATTGCTCGCCATTAATATTAATACATGTCTGTCTCTGACTAACATTTGGTAATGTAAATTTAACACATTTGGTTTTTTTTTCATTAAGTAACAAATTATTAGCGTTAAACCAATTTACAATTTTAGAAAGGGCATCATTTAATTCATTATAACATGTCTGTCGTCTCTTAACTTTAAAAAGCAAAGAGGTGTCATCAGCAAATAAGACAATGTCATGGTTTTTTACATTATATGGGAGATCGTTAATGTAAATAAGAAATAGAAAAGGACCTAAAATGGAGCCCTTAGGGACTCCTACAGTGACTGCTGATCCCGGAGATCTTTCACCGTTGACATCTATTTTCTGTACTCTCCTACTCATATAGGATGTCAAAAGGTCGAGAGCTTTGCCTCTAATACCATAGTGATGTAGCTTCCTGATGAGATTTTCATGTTGAACACAGTCAAATGCCTTAGATAAATCACAAAACACTCCAAGGGCGTCATGCGAATCCTCCCAGGCGTTATATATATTTTTGAATAGTGCCACTCCTGCATCGGTTGTGGAACGGCCTTTCATAAAGCCAAACTGTTTACTACTAAGTAGCTCATTAATACAGAAATGGCTTAACATTTGACAAAGTATGATTTTTTCAAAAACTTTACTGAGTATAGGTAGTATTGAAATAGGCCGAAAATTATTAGGATCTGTTGAACTACCTGATTTAAAAAGAGGTATAACTTTGCTAAGTTTCATCTCATCAGGAAACACACCACTATCAACACAACTATTAAATATAATGGCTAAGGGTTGTGCTATAACATGAATAATTGAATTTATAGTTTTTACAGAAAGTCCCCAAAGGTCTGTGGTGTTTTTAATTTCTAATGTTTTAAATGTATTAATGATATCTGTAGGGCTAATGTTTTTAAATACAAAGGGAACGTTACATTCAGGAACACTAGCTTTTAATAATTTTTCTGCTAAGATTGGACTTGAGTTTAGATGTTCAGTTGTTTTGAATGGGATATTCCTAAAAAACTGTTCAAAGGCAACTGCTACCTCAGAATTTGTTTTAAAACTAGCATCATCTACAATCAACTCAAAGTCCTGACAAGAATTCCTAGCTTTACCAGTTTTATTATTTATTATGTTCCATGTAGTTTTTATGTAATTTGTTGAATTTTTTACTTTATGTCTGAGGTGAATTGCTTTTGCAACAAGACAGACCTTTTTAAAGGTTTTTGAGTTTTTTTTTAAATATTCCCTTAATATTTGGCTATTATTATATGTTTTTTCTTTATATAATTTATACAGTTTACGCCTACTTTTATGAATACCTGGGGTAGCCCATTCACTAAAACTAAAGCGACTGGAAATAAGTTTCTTTTTTGCAGTAAATATTTTATTATACTCTGTAGTAATAGTGTCAAGAACAGTATTGTACATATCATTTGGGTCGCCATTATAAAGCAAATCTGGAAGTTTATGCATTAAGTTAGATTTAAATGATTCAACCCGTTTAGTTGTTATTGGTATAAATTTAATTTCCTTTTTAGTAATACTATTCTTTCTTTCTAAAACCACTAACTTTCCACAATGATCTGACTCTAGATTGCTTATAATTGATTTTTGAATTGGTTTTATGTCAGTCAATATATTGTCGATGCAAGTGGCACTGGATACAGCAATTCTAGTTGGTTCACAAAACAAATTATTTAAATTAAAAGACTGAAATAAGGCAAGCAATCTGGTGCTTAATGAGCTATTTTCCAAAATGTTTATATTTAGTGTGTGGGAATGAAATAAGACCTGGTATATATATCGCTAATGCTTTAATCAGGCATCACAAAGTGGGAAAATTTTGATTGGAATTCTGAATACTACAGAAAATGATGTCATTTTACAAAACTTTACTCCAACTTTGAAACCTTGTAAAGATTATGACTTGTTTACATTCGGCAAAATTAAAGTAGACGCGGATCGTGTTTTAGAAATTATTAAACTTAGACGCGTAAATAGCGAAGAAAGTAAATCTATAACGGATATTTTTTATTTAGAAGGCGATAAATTAGATGTAAACAATGTACTTTGCTCATAGCAAAGCATTTTCATTAAAACCGGGTCCGAAGTACAATTTACGCGAGATTACCGTTTACCTTATGCGCAAAGAAATGAAATTCAAAAACAAATCAATCAAATGTTAAAGGAAGGTATTATAGAAGAAACTAAAAGCGAATGGTCTAGTCCTATGTTGTTATTGCCTAAAAAAATGCGATAAAACAGGCAAAAAGCAATGGCGCTTAGTTATTGACTATAGGAAGGTTAATAACTGCTTAGTAGATGACAAGTTTCCATTGCCAAACATTGCCGACATTCTGGATTCCTTATCAGGCAGTGTTTATTTTAGCCATTTAGATTTAAAATCAGGTTTTTATCAAAATAGTCTTTCAAAAAATAGTAGGAAGTTATAGTGGGTATAGGAGGCGTTCTTGTCCGGTACCATGCAATTAACTAGGGGTTGAAAAATTCGCCAAACGTTTTTTCACGCATGATGAACTTAGCTATGTCCGGTTTAAATTACGAGAAGAGCTTAGTTTACACTGATGACTTATGTGTTATAGAAAAAAGCCTTGAAGACCATAATAAAAATGTCATCGACGTATTTAATAGGTAACGCAAAGATAATTTGAAATTAAATATTACAAAATGCAAATTTTTACAAAAAGAGATGTTGTATTTAGGGCAAGTTGTCTCAGAAAAGGGTGTTTTGCCAGACCCAGGGAAAATTAATGCCGTTAAAATTTATCCTAAACCAAGGAACTCGGGCGAAGGTTTCATAGTTACTTGCATGGTCGCCGACAGCGCATTCGGGTCGGCGAAAATCTGTCAGCCTTGTGCAACATTGACTCCGGTGTACCGCAAGGTGGCGTGTTGTCTCCACTCCTATTTGCTATTTTCATTGATACTATTACTCATACTCTATCTACTCTATCACCTCTACGCAGATGACCTCCAGATTTATGCTCAAGCTTCTGTTGATAATATTAATGTAGCCATTAATAAAATTAATTGTGATCTTGGTAATTTTGTTAATTGGGGTGAATATTATGGTTTGCAACTAAATCCTAGTAAGACTCAGGTCATCATATGGGGAAGTCCTAAATTTATCAATAAACTTGATTTCTCATTACTTCCACCAATTTTACTTGACGCTAGTCACATACCTTATAGTAAAACAGTTAAAAGCTTAGGTTTTAGTCTTGACTGTACTCTTTCTTGGAGATCAAAAATCCAGGAAGTAAGTAAAAAGCTATTTGCAGCTGTAAGTTCTATAAGACGCTTACTCAATTTCCTTCCGATTGCCCTTAAAATTGCACTTGCTCATTCTATTCTTCTTTCTATTCTCGATAATGCGGACGCTAGCTATACAAATCTCTCTAAGGACCAACTAAACAAACTTGAGCGTCTTCAAAACTTATGTATAAGATTCATATTTGGGTTACGCAAATATGCGAAATACGATCAAATCTCTGAATTTCGCACAAAGCTCAAGTGGCCTCAAATTCGCCTTCGCCGGAATATTCACTATCTTTATTTTCTTTATAATATATTGTTCAATCCATCGACTCCAGTTTATTTAAAAGAAAGATTCCAATTTTTTTTTTTTTATTTATTTCAGGACAACCAACAAAGTATACATAAATTACATAGCAATTACATTGGTTCAGGACTAAATTACTTAATGCTACTTTAATTACAGGCTGCCACGACATTCATAGTAAAAAATGCAAAACGAAGACTTAATATACTTAGACACAATAAATACAAAAAATCAAAAAACGCAACGAAAAACACAAAACGCAAAAAATACAAAACATGCAAAAACACAAAAAAGAAGACAATAAGTTAATAGCATTATTATTTTATTTTATTTTTTCCTATAGGAATACAGATAGTTAGGTATATAAGGGAAAAAGCAGAAAAATTATAGTTGTTTAGGTGAAAAGAGATCGAGCACTGCGGCTCTGAATTGGCGCAGTGTGCAGAACATATCAATTTTATTTGTAGATGAGCGTGATAATTGACTATATTGTAATTGTATCCTGTTGATGGTGGAAAAATGCCCTAAATTGGTTCTAGACCTTTTAGCATGAAAAGGCAGGTATCTGGAGGGCCGACACAATTTCAGAGGAACGTTTAACTTTATTTGGCTCAATAGGTGCGGACAATCGATATAGCTATTTACTATTTTGTATAAAAATAAGTGGTCAAGGATCTTTCTGCGACTTTCTAGACTAATGAGCTTAAAGTGTTTTAGACGCGAGTTGTAAGAGAGTAAACTTTTCGTCAAGCCGTACTGGTATGTCAAATGCCAGAGAAACCGTTTTTGGATCGATTCTAGACGTTTTTTATGAACTTCATAGTAGGGAGTCCAAACTGTGCTGCAGTATTCTAAGCCAGACCTAACTAAAGCGTTGAAAATGGCAATTTTGCTTGAAGCTAGTTTAAAACCCCTGCAGTTACGTAAAATAAAACCAAGTACTTTAAAACTTCTTTTAGCTACTTTGTCAACGTGCGTGTGAAAGCGAAGTTTATTGTCTATATAGACACCAAGATCGCGCACTACATCTGTTTCTTGAATTTCAGCATTTCCGATAGTGTAAGAATTGAAGTAGGGACCTTTTTTTCTAGAGAAGTGTATGAAGCTGCATTTACTAACATTGAGGTTCATGCTATTTGTCTTACACCAAGCAGCAAATCGGTCTAAATCAGCTTGAACTAAGTGAAAATTTGTTTAAATCAAAATCTTCGTTCATCAACACAAACACTCCTTAAAATTCATCACATTCTTCTAATTTCTATAACTCTTCTTTTACTGTAAAATCTATACAACTCTGGAATGTGCTGCCTACTTTCGTTAAAAGTGCTCCAACCATATGAACGTTCAAAAATTTTTTAAAGAGATACTATCAAAATAATTAGATTCTTTTATCTATTTGTCACATTCCTATCCGAAATTTTTATTTTTATTTATTTATGGTATATTGTATATTATTTATAAATTTGTATATATATTTGTATGTATTCTTATGTATTGTATCATATATGTATATGTAATTCAGTTATGCATAAATAATATACATGTATTATACTTTGCTGTGCATGCAATTCACCACCTACCAAGCACGAAATTTATTTATTCTCTATAAGAACAGGGTTGTCTGGAAGAAATCGCTAAACAGCGATAAGACCGCCTAAATTGTTACCTAGTTTAAATATATACTTTTGTTAATTACTTTTTAAATACTGGTGATCAATAAAGAGTTATCTACTTTAAAAAAGAAGCTCACTAGTCACCCAGTTTTACAAAACCCAGATTTTAGTGAAACAAAAAATTTATATTAGAAACTGACGCATCAAAATTCGCTATTGGTTCAGTTTTAATGAACAAAGACAGAAGACCTATTGCATATGCAAGTAGAACACTAAGTAAAGCCGAAATAAATTACGCAGTTATAGGAAAAGAGTTGCTTGCCATTGCTTGGAGCGTAAAACACTTCCGACCTTACCTGTACGGAAGGAAGTTTAAAATATTAACCGATCATAGGCCATTGGTATATCTTTTCGGTATGCTTTCATCAAGTAGATTGTTAAAATTCCGACTTGCGTTAGAAGAATACGATTTTTCGAAGAATTACAGGATACGGAATCAAAACTTTATATAAAAAAAAAGTGATAAGTAAAGAAAATATCTATTTTGTTTACGTAAAAAGCAGTAATACAATTCTAATAAAACCTTTATTTATATTGCAATTTACTCCAGAAGAATTTGTAAGGGAGTTAAGTGATTTTTGTAAAATAATAAATATAAAAGAGTTATGCTATTTAAAACAAATGATCAAAAGATATAGCAAATTTGTAGAGAAAGTCGTAAATGCAATAAAATGTATTGATAAATATACGGGGCCACGGTTGTGTATATTAAAGGATCGCAAACGAATATATGATCAATACGATAAACGCGTAATTCTAAATGACTCACATTTTACCGACAAGCGGGCACGCGGGTAAAAGCCGAATGTTAAATAATATAAAAAAATATTATTACTGGTCCACTATAGAAAAGGACGTAAGTGACTTTGTAAAAAGATGCGATCAATGTCAGAAGCAAAAATATACAAAACAAATTAAAGAGCCGATAGAGATAACGTCCACAGCTCATTCTGCTTTTGAAAAAATCTATATGGATGTAGTTGGACCCTTCGATAGAGATAATGATAATTATAGTTATTTTTTAACAATGCAATGTTAACAAAGTACATAGTAGCTGCACCACTTCGCACAAAAACCAGCAATGAAACAGCAAATGTTTTTGTAAATAACTTTATCTTAAAATATAGTTTACCTAGGATAGTTAACGTCAGACAGGGGCAGTGAGTTCTGCTCCAGTATTTTCAAGGAGGTATGTATAATTTTAGGTATATAAAAAACAGAGTCCACAGCCTACATGTATCAGTCCATAGGAAGCCTTGAAAATTCTCACAAAAATCTAGGAGCATACTTACGTACGTACGCATACAAACATCTAGGAGCATACTTACGTACGTACGCATACAAACATCTAGGAGCATACTTACGCATACAAACAGGAAACCATACAGAGGACCACAGTACATACAGATACACAATATACACCATTTGAGCTTATTTTTGAATAAAAATGTCTTTTACCATCACATTTAGTTGAAAATATCGTAGATCCTTCAGAATTAAAGTACAGGTTACAACTAGCTCAAAAGGATGCTCGAAATTATTTCATAAAACGGAAATAAATTTCAAAAACATATTATGAAAGGTATATCAACTCAGTTAATTACGAACCGGGTGATAAATTATTGTTAAAATGAAACAGGTAAATAACTGGACACCCTGTATTTAGATCCATACATTGTGGTCCAAGATGAAAAACCAAATGTCAAAATTATAATCCATGGTAAACACGAAATTGTACACAAAAATAGAACTAAACCTTATTACGAAATCTGTTAATAATTTGCCTAATATTTCTATTCTGCATTCGATAGGCTATTGTTACTATCGTCATACGAAGTTGTTGTGACGTAAATGTAATATGATACTATATTATAGTGAGCGCCGACTCGCAAGCGCTACGTGACAAGCTCGAAGCAAGAGCGAATTGTAAATATTTTAGCTGTATAACTAGGTACCTATAACAAATCTAAATCATGTATTAAGACTATCATATTTCTTCATGTATTAAAACTATAGTGTTGTTTTAATGTCATGTTGTATAATGTAAATTGTGTTAGAACTTTTATTATAAATAATTAAGGTGGCCACCGAAATAAAGTTGCGCAACAACAAAAAATTAAACGATCGATCGATAGATATAAGTTTCCTATTAACTATTGATAAGTTATATTTTATTTTTTTGTGTCTTCTCAAGCTAATTTTTATTTTAACTCCTTTTAATGAAACATGTGTTTTTCTTATTTTGTGTTTACATATTAAAATTTTGTGTGCATGTACTTATAATTTTCATTTTCTCTCATTGTGTTTATTTTGTCTTATGAATTACTATAATGTGTTTGACATAAAAATAGAATATTATTGTTATGGCACCTTTCTTATGTTTTGCCTCTGTTGAGTACACCTTTTTTTTTTGACGCCAGCTTCACCTTGTCTTGCAAATGATCTTAGAACTGAACATCGCTGGAGATGTCAACACCAAGGATCCCAATGCTTTTGGAGATGGAAAGGGGAGTGTTCTGGAATTGTGGGACTACATTGAAAGCGCCTCCAGTACTGTCATCTGTATAGCATACATGTTGTTGATATCCAACATGTCATTGATATGCAGTAGAAACAGAGTAGGAGACAGCACAGAGCCTTGCGGGATACCAGCATTAATGTCCATGCTATCAGAGCAACCACCGTCAACTACGGTTCGTATGCGTCTGCCGGACAAAAAGCTAGCCACCCACAAGCCCTCGGGCACTCCGTAAGATGGCAACTTCGATAGAAGGCCCCGGTGCCAGACCCGATCGAACGCCTTCGCTATGTCCAGGCTACATGCCAATGCCTCCCCCTGACTCTCAATGGCTAGTGCCGAATGTGTGTGAGATACACTAGAAGGTCACCAGTCGAGCGACCGTGGCCAAAGCCATATTGACGGTCACTGACCAGGTCGTGTTCGGTCGTGTGAAGCTGTGTATTGATCACATGCTCCATCACCTTGGAGAGGAGAGAGGTAATAGCGATAGGCCTGAAAATCGATGGATCTGATCTATCGCCCTTTTTGGGCACCGGGTGCACATTCGCAATCTTTCATGAAGACGGAAATTGCCTAGTGTGGTAGGGAAGCGCGAAGAGGCGCGTGAATACAGGACATTAATATGTCAGGAGCACACTGCTTAAGCACCACTGCTGGTATACCGTCTGGCCCACTCGACTTATGAACGTTTAGTGAAAGCAACGCCCGCCGGATTTCCCGCTGGGTTATGGAGATATCCGGCGGCATGGTCTTACAGCACCACGGTATAGTAGGTGGTACACTAGGCGACACAACAAGCTACCCACGAAACCATACCAATAACTAAAACGTTTCGCTATAGATAAGTAATCGTAGGAAAGAGACTGAACACAGCTGCGTCTGCGAACATATTTATAGATATATGTATACTAAAAACATAAATGAAAGCCGTCGCGGCGGGCGGGGCGGCGGGGTGGCGTAAGTACCGAGCTCAAACAACATCTAGGTAAAATAAAATAAATCAAAATTTAATGTTGTCCGTGACATTGACACGATTAAGCGCGCGCCTAATCGTTAGCATCGCTACCTATCTAAATTAAAAATGGCACCTGAACTTATCCAAGTGCAGCGGAGAAGCGGGACACAGAATAAAAGATATTGAGCGACGAACTCGAATAGCAGTAAGTAAATTTACTTTGTTAATGTAACGTATGTTTAGAGGAACCTATCCATCATGAATCAAAAGTAGTAACTTAATAATTTTAATCCTTACCAGCCTCATACCTACTTTCCCACGGTGGGGCACGGCCTCCCCTTATCGAGGGTGTTTACATGGGTCTTTTTTAACTATGCAGGTTTCCTCACGATGTTTTCCTTCACCGAAAAGTCAGTAGGTAGGTAATAATCAATACTTAATATAGAATAATAAAAACAATATAAAAGAAAAACAGAAAAAAAAAAATTTACTGTCTGGTCTTAAATATGTAACTAAAAGCAGTCTCATAAGTGAAGTGATCTTTTTAGGTGTCGACTTAACTTTTTTGACATCTGTTTTAAATAAGTAAAATGTTTTAAATTTGACATTTACAAAGAAAAACAATAAAACATTGGATCCTCCGGAACGAGAAAACAGGGGAGACCTATCTCCGTACCACCAGCTGCTTTATGTTCGAGCCACAACTGCTGAGGAAGATGCGGCTATAACAGCGGCTAACCAAATGGAGCACTGCTTCTCAATATCACGTTAGTAGATAAATAATCATTTATCTATTACTTATTTATACACTCAAGCAATATATGAGTTGTTCAGTCAGTGGTAGGTATTTATTTGCACTTTTATAGGTATACTAGCTGCTGCCCGCGACGTCGTCTGCGTGAACGCTATACAGCACCAAAAATACCTACGATTATTCATTTTAAAATAACATTCATTTACCTGTTTCTGCTTTACATTTTATATCTACAGGAAGTGGAGTAACAGAGGGACACTTTATTTTGTAAAATTGACCTTCAAAAAGCGCTGATTTACAGCCTGCTTTGAATAAATGACTTTATAGTGATTCTACTGAATTAAATCATAAGTTGTGACTAAAGCAGATGGAGAAAATAATGAATAAAGAATACAGAATAGAGTAAAAATACATACTTGTACGACTTCTCGATAAACAACATTAGTTGTTTCGTCCTCCGCAGCGAAAATGTAAAGAGAGTCAGGACTGGTGACGTGGGGGAGTTATATTTAAGTAAATATTTATTATTATTTTAGGAAAATTTTTTCACGTTTGATTCGACCAAGCACACGATTACTTAAAGCAACGCAGGTAGCCCCAGTTTCTACAGGTTGAGGCGGCGACATCTGTACTCATAACATCACTTTTTGTGAACGAAACTATAGCGCGATCTAATTCGACGCTAACGCCATTTGTTAGCAATTAGGAAACATTTTTATGTGGTGAAAAATGAAATACATCTAAGTTATGACTTTACACGATTTTTTAACATAAAATAAATGGCTATGTGTGAGTAGAAAAAATCTAGCTAGTTCCACATCTCACTTAAGTTTATATGCGACATGAAATTAGGTTACACGTTGTTACAGAATGCGTTGAAGAAATAAAGGTTCACTGCTCGTTCCCTGTAGGTGATAGCGTGCGTTGCCTATATGTTGACCCGACTTCTTAATAATATTCGTGCTAAATTTGAAGTAAATCCATGCAGTACTTTTTGAGTTTATCCCGAACATACATAGAGACAAACAGACAAAAATTCTAAAACTATATTTTTGGCTTCGATATCGATTATAGATCACACCCCAAGTATTCTTTTCAGAAAATATTCAATGTACAGTTTTGACTTTCCTACCATTTTAGAAGAGAGAAAGGGGAGTTGGCCGCGGAGGGCGGCCTAAGGTAAAGAGGACGGCAGAGCTTTTGTCGGGATTCACCTCGATTCTCCATTTCCGAAACCATTCGCCTAGGGCGGTGATAGCGGATTGGAGTCTCTCAGTCATTCGACTCACTTGCCTATCTGTGGTATAGAGAGCGGTATCGTCCGCAAAGAGGGCTAGATTGGTACCTATCGTTTTAGGGATATCGTTAGTGTACAGAAGGTACAAGATGGGGGCGAGCACGGACCCTTGCGGGACTTCTGCATCTATGGGACGGGGGGAAGAGAGAGTGCCTTCAACTTTGTAGCGAAAGCTACGATTCGACAAATAGTCTCGTATGATGAGCACGAGACGATCTGGCAACTGAAAGTTGTACAGTTTAAAAATTTAACCGTTGTGCCAGACTTTGTCGAAAGCTTTCGCTACATCGAAGAAGACAGCGTCCGTGTGACGGGTCTTACCTAACGCTGGTTGAAAACCAGTAAGAATATGTTCCGTTATGCGGAGGACTTGATGGACGCATGAGTGTTTGGCACGGAAGCCGAACTGCTCGTCTATTAAAATGCCTCTGGAGACTATAGCGTTCCGTAGGCGAGCGAGGAGGAGGCGTTCATAGAGTTTACCAAGGGCCTTTAGTAAACTTATGGGGCGATAGGAGGACGGCTCGGTACGAGCTTTACCTGGCTTATGGATGCCTATAACAATTGCATCTTTCCATTGAGAAGGAAAGATGCAATGTTCCATAGCAGCGTTAAAGATCGCTACTAGGAGGCAGATAAGGGGAAGAGTGAGGCGCTTTAGGATATCGTTAGAGATACCGTCAGCACCGGGGGCTTTTTTCTAGATGTGGCGAGCTGGGATTTTCGAGCAATTGCCCAAATTTATCCCAGTCCGTCACGGTTCTAGTGTCGGGAGGAGAGTCCGAAGGGGAACCTAATCGGAGGACGACAGGGCGGTGGTCCGAGTCAAGTTCGTCAAGCACCTCTATAGAGCGAAAGCTTAGCCTGACATTCTTTAGAAGTGCTATGTCCAGTACGTCAGGGTTGTTCCTAGTATTGTGGGGAAAGAAAGTGGGCGTCATGGGAGCGATAATGTCAAAGTTTAGTCTGTCAACTAAATCGTCAAGGAGTCTGCCTCTCCGTGAAGTTACAGAAGAGTTCCAGCGGCGATGCTTGCAATTTAGGTCGCCGGCAAGAATGACGGCGTCGCCTAAATTTAAGAGCGACTGAAGGTCGCTCTCGAGCAAGTCTTTTAGGGGAGAGAGATAAACCGATGCAATGATAATCGGCTGATGGCCGGTCATCGCTAAGCGGCAGACGGATGCTTCTAAGTTCGTAAGTGGTGGAGGATCGATAGGGGAGCAATGCAGGGAGCGCCTGTAATAGATGAGCAGTTCTATCATTACGGACGGTACGATAGTTCGCGATCGAAGGGGTGCGGACAGCGGGCTTTAGGAACGTTTCCTGGATGAGGAAGACGTCCGGTTTTTGGGACGAGAGGAATTGCGATAATTCCTCTCTTTGGTTACGAAGACCGTTGGCATTAAAATAGCCTAAGGAGACGGACCGGGGTTTTTCGCGCGCGGTTGTGCAATCCATTTTGGTTTTAAGGTTTTGGGGCCACCCTGCGGAGGGCGGCGAAGAAGTCGGGATGCTTAGCCATGAAGCTGAGCATTTGGTTGAGATCGGTGAGTTGTATTCGGCGTACACGATCTCGAAATAGGATGGGTCACAGGCCCAAGAAATTTCGGTGAGAATACTGGGCCGTCTGAGCGGCGTTGCGGGGCAGCGCGAGAGAGGGGCGCGGGGGGGCAAGACGCGTTTGCGCGAGAGGCGCTAGACGCGGGATGTCCCGGGACATAAGAGGGGCGGGGTAGGGAATACCCGTGACTGAGACGGGCCCAGGGAGAGCAGACAAAAGTTTGTCTGTCTCTTTCGATTTAGATGCGTCAACTAGCGCTGGAGGACGGCTCCAGGCGTTGATGGCAGGGAGGGGAGCAGGCACGAGCGGAGCCTGTTCGCGGGGGGCGGGGGGCGGGGGGCCCTGTTTGGGTTTACGCGAGCTCTGTTTGGGAGCTTTGGGGCACCCGCGGTAATTCGCTGGGTGGCCTTCGCTCCCACAGAGTACGCAAGCGACCGGGTCGGATGCGTTATCGCGATTGCGATCACAGTCCGGAGTGGCGTGATCGCGCAGACATTTCACGCAGCGCGGTCTGCGTCTGCAGTTGCGCTGTGCGTGGCCATACAATTGGCATCGGTGGCATTGTCCTGGGTTCGACCGCTTGTGCGGAGTCTCGACCCGGACGCCCTTGAGGCTGCACACATCTTTAATGTTAAAGATGGCTTTTCCTTCTGTAGTCAAATCGAGGACTACGAGCACCATGTCGTAGCACTCTGATTTGTTACGGCCATTGTACATTCTATGTACTTCCCGTACAGGGAGGCCTTGGACGAATAAGTCGTCCTGGACAGTCTTAGTGGAGAATACCCTAGGGACTCCCCATATGACTGTCCTGAGAACGCGTTCCTCGGCCAGCGAGTACGTATGGTACTCGTATTTCTGAGCCGTAAGGAAAGCCGTCAGATTTCGGAAATCTGACGGTGTCGGGACCTGCACTTTGATGCCGCGCTCGGCATCATTGCGGGCGTGCGTATAATTTATACGCTTGGCCTTCATAGTGTTAGCTATATTTGGCCAGGCCCCTTTGTCTTTGATGACAATGGGGGGCGGAGATTTTTCCTTCCGTCCCGAAGTGGGACGGTCGGCCTGCGAAGAGGTGGCGGCGGGGGTTGTGTCCATGGCGGCTGGCTCAGGGCTGGCCACCGAGGTGGACGGAGAGGGTGAAGCGCTAGGCGCTTTGAGGCGTTTAGCCTCGGAGTCGGAGGGAGGAGGAGTAGAAGACTCCTGAGCGGATGCCGCCGAAGCCTTTTTAGACTTTCCGCCTTTTCCCCTTTTTTGTCCCCAGGCCAACCACTTTGAAGCCTTCGTCGTCCTTGGACAACGCCAACTCAGCGGACATTACGGCAACCGGAGACAGGGGTGCGGTTTCGGAGGTTGCGGGGGGCGGGGTAGCGAGTGACCAAAAAGGGTCTCATCGGCTACCGGAGTGGAGGGGCGATTGGGCACAGACGGGGAACGCGGCGGCGAACACACCGGTGGCGAACAGAGGGAGGGTACCGACTTGTCGGACGTTTTGTGGGCAGCCACAGCCTGGAAAGCGTAGGCTCGGACTAGATCTGAGTGATCACGAAGGCAAACCTTGATGATCTCCCCTATCTGGTCCCGGGACATGCCAGTGAGTAGTTCTTCGGCCATCGCGGGAGTGGCCGAGGTGTAGGTTGTGAGTGCCTAGTGACTCCCCACCATTGCTGGCAAGGAGCAAGAATACCTAAGTGTAGCCAGGCGCCCCGCAGTGCTACGGATTGCCTGGTGTGTACCTAACTCCTACTCCTACGGCCGGGGTTACGTTGTCACCGTTAGGTTTCCCCCCAGCAACGAGACGTTTATGAACAAGAAACGTTAGGTAGACCGCAACTCTGAAAAGAGCTATACGATCTCACCCACCAGCCCTTGAGCACTCGGAACTGGATTTCTACAAACTAAACGCAATCGATACTTAAAACGCGAGAATGCGCGGAGCGGCGAGCCGCTGAAGCGGAAATACTACACTAGCGATTTAACACAAAGCCGGACTCAGACCGGGCGAACCAGTAACAGTCAAAGAGGCAAGCGAGGGTCACCGCTATACGTAGTAGTTCCGCGACTACGAGAACACACACTCACGCACAAAAACACACAGTATCGCTTCGATAAACTTCGCGTTATGGGCGCGTTGAAAAGCGCGCAAACACACTCAGAGCGGGCCGAGAAGCAATTTTCCAGCCAATACACACTGCCGAGCAGCGCTCAACACTCAGGCCGATTTTCCAAGAATTGCGGGCAATAAACCAAACAACAATTCAAGGTCGTCAGCGCTGAGGAAAACACCACACAGGAATGCGCACCAGCTGAGTCACCACTGCACGGAGCACACTGAGAGCACTTGACGCTCTAGAACACGACCGCACAACACGAAAGTCGAATCGGGAATCCGCGACGACGACTGCCGGATCGGTCGAGTTTTAAACTATTTCGAACAAAGCAGCATGCCATAAAATTACCGTTACAGTTGTAAACTATAGCTAGACTACTCTTACAATGCTTGCTATCTTTGTCTACAACTCGTTTGTATGGAGAAACATGTTTCGCTGATTTAATAATTATTTCCTACTTATAGATATTAATTTTTAGAACGTTATGAAAAAGAATTTATACAATTATCTCAAAAACTGTGGCTTTAAGAGCCAAAAATGTAAAGGGCGTCTCGCACGCGTATTGCTAATATTTTCAAAATTCACGCCCGGCCTAGTAGCGCGCGGGGCTATCCTCATCTATCATCATCAGGATATATCATTCTCCATAGTGCATATTATCTCCTTAGTGAAAAACAGTGTATGTGCTTCAAAAGAATATTTACTGTAGACGGCGGACGTGCACGGACGAAATTGCGTTGGGGCTTGTTTTGTTCTGCGTGTCTGCGCCTACGCTTGTGCAGCCTAAAGGTAGACGGTTGCCGCTTTTTCAGCGGCTTTTCGGCGACTTTGGTAAGCGCATATATTTTATTTTGCTCTGCAATTTTGTTTTGCCGCGGATCGCACAGGTCGTCAGTTGCTCAAGGGCGGCCCCTCCGCCCCCCCCCCCCCCACCGCTGTCTGGTTGTCTGTTGCAGATTAAGTATGTGTTTAGTATAGTTTTTATTATTATATGTAATGCCGCCCCCTGTAGCAGCTCCCCCCCCGGTACGTAGAGGAGGCGTACGCAAACGTGGCGTATGGCTACGTTCTCAGCCCTCCGCCGCCGTAGTGGCGCGCAACCTCTTTACGGGTGAGATCTCGGCCGAAAATAGGCCATTCAACGTCGCGTTTCCCCCGTCCAGACCCCCAAGTAGGTCATCTATGACCCCAGCCACCTCAGTGTCGTCGGTGTACACGGCTTTTGTGTCCGGCGACGAGTTATTTAGGGATGAAGATCTCCCCACTTTACCGTCCCTATTGTCACCCATTCAAGACACACCCCCTCATCGCGACCAAAAGTCGCAGTCTAAGTCGCACTCGTCTAAAGACGACAGCCAAGACGTAATACAGACCCCTATTTCAGCGCCCATGAACGCAAATCCCCCCTCCATCCCCCTGCCCCGTAGGGACCCCAGGACAAGGAATAGAGAGGTGAGACCCTTTACACTTAGCCCGACTAAAGACCCCTCTGAGCGCGCACGCCAGGTGGCAAGAAATGCCGTTGCAAATCTGCAACAATCGCAGGTATTGCCTACGCCGGTTACAACCGAGGCATCCGCAGTGTCCCACCATAACCCACCGCAACCAGTCGAAATGGAGATCACTCCTCCTATGCCAGCCGTACCGTCAACCTCGGCATTGTCGTACGCACAAGCCATTACTTCTGCTTCGCCGAAACCGGCTCAAAACGCCCAGCCTGCAAATAGCGCGAATGTGCAATCGGCCCCCTCCACTACCGCTGAAAGCAAAAACAGGTACCCACCTATAATTGTGGAAGCCTTGCCGCAGTGGACTACGCACCTAAAGAAACTGCACTCCCTACTAGGCCACGCACCCAATGCCCGCCCTTTCGGTAAAGGAGTACGGTTCTTTCCGAAAATGCCCGATGAGTACAGGGTAATAGCGGCGTACATCGACGAGCTGTCTAAACTGGACAACACAGTATCCTGGTACTGTTACAGTTTAGACAGCGATCGTCCCCAAAAAATCGCCATTAAGGGATTACCGCAGGACACTTCGTTGGACGAGAGTGCGGAGGAGCTTGCTTTGGCCAATTTTCCCATCTCGCATATCCGCCAGATCCCTGCAAATTGTCACCGGCCAATTAAGTGCGTTCGTTGCGGCGGCGAACACCCGGCTGCCGAATGCGACCGTAACACAGTAGCGCTCAAATGCGCTAACTGTAAGCAGGCGCATACGGCAAACAACCGCGCATGCCCTGTTTTTAGACGAGAGGCCAGAAAAAAGGGTGTGTCATTACCCCCGCCACTGCCACGTAAGGACCCGCAACGGGCCACTAATCAACCCCCTCCTCAACCTACCCCCCTGCAGCAAATCGGTCCTCAGGAATACGATGAAACGGCAGGTTCAAATTTAATTCCCCCCGCCAACCCTCCAACCGAAAGATCCCAGGCTCTCGGGAGGAGAAAGCGCAAACGGAAGCCGAAAACTCAACCACTAATCGCACAACCCCCGTCGGAACCAGTACCGGCAATACCAGGTCCTTCAGCCCCCACCACCACTACTGCTGCTACTACGAAATCCAGCTCTCTCCCGCCAATTGTGACATTTATGCCACCACCTCAATTCGCAGACCCCCAGCATCCCCCCAAACCAGTGCAAAAACCGGCCCCAGCCTCACACGCAGCAAACAGCCGGCCGCTTAACCGCCCAATTGCCCACCCGTTCATGCAGGGACCTCCGCCTTTTGCACCTAGCGCATTGAACATAGCCAGGGCCGCTATAGCGGCATTAAACTCGGCTATTGAGGCCATCGCAGCCGGACATAACCCATTACCAGCCCTTTTCAATGGGCTCGCGCAACTCACCACAATTCTCACGTGGGAATTTAATGGGGCCTCACAGGGGCCTTAAATTGAGAATTGTGTATTGGAACCCTGGGGGCATAATCGGCAAGACAGCCGCCCTCAGAACGTTAGTCCAGGAACACGATGTACACATTGTGTTACTGGGCGAAACGAAACTCCGAGGTGAGAATGAGCTCCGCATTCCAAATTTCTTCACCTATAGGCGAGATGAAATCTCTCCTTCTAATATGGCCTATAGGGGAACGGCAGTATTAGTCCGTCGTGACCTTGTTCATGAACTACTACCCCTTCCCCTTTTTACATCTACTCGGTCTATAGGTGTAAAACTTAAGACTGGCAATACTGAGCTTAAAGTCTTCGCCACATACAAGCCACCACTAGCCCCCTTTGTTCCAATCGACATAGGAAACATTTTTTGTGACGACACACCCACACTAATCTTAGGCGATCTAAACGCCAAACACCAACAATGGGGTTCACGAATTTCAACCAAATCGGGTCGTGAACTAAAAGCAGATGCTGAGAGTAACAACTACTTAGTCATCGGTCCAGATTCTCCAACCCACTACCCTACTGCAGATAGGCAAAACCCTGACGTACTCGACATTACACTAGCACACAATATCAATTGGCCAATTGCATTGGAAGTCCTCCACGACACCGACACTCAGCATCTGCCAATCCTTTTGGTCCTCGGAGTGTCAGCTAGTGGGAAATCTCCCCCGCCCCCTACTAAAACCACAGACTGGGCTAAATTTTATAACTGTATGCTCACTTATAAACTGCCACCAGGCGGCATTTCAACTCCGTCTGAGGTAGAGGAAGCCGTCGTAACATTCACGACTGCGTTAACGCAGGCTCTTAAGGAGGCCACGAGGTCCTCAACCACTGCCTCAGGCAAGCAATTGCTTCCCGCGCACCTGCGCCTTAAACTCAATAAAAAAAGGGAACTTCGAAAGCTGTGGTGCCGAACCCGTTGCCCAGTTTTGAAGGGCGAACTAAACAAAATAACCAAAGACTTGCAAGCAGAACTTGCCCAATTTCGTAAACTTGCGTGGGACAACACAATCTTTAAGGCTAGCGATGACGATGCCGCCTTATTTCGTTTGACCCGCCAAGTTTCGAAAACATCACCCCCCATTTGCCCTCTGATTGACTCCTCCGGCATCCGCCACTATCACGCCGCAGAACGCGCGGAACTACTGGCCGATCACTTCGAGGACCAGTTTAAACCGAACCCCATTACCGACCCACTGCACACGCTAGGAGTAATAGATCGCGTAGAGCAATTTCTCGCGGCCCCAGCCCCACCACTCAGAGGTGATTACTTCATCTCGCCCAAAGAGGTGAGAAAGGAGGCCACCAAACTTAATAAACGTAAATCACCTGGCCCCGACGAGATTCCAAACACGGCGATTATTATGCTGCCAAGGAAGGGTCTGGTGGCACTCACCCGGATCTTCAATGGGATATTGCGCTCTGGACATTTCCCTTCTACCAGGAAGACCGGAAAAGTCATTGTTCTCCCGAAACCAGGGAAAGACCGTCACCGCCCAGAACATTACCGGCCGATCACTTTGCTGTCTAACCTAGCTAAGCTGTTCGAACGCCTGCTTATACACAGGATATCTCCCCATATCCAGCTTAGGCCTGAACAGTTTGGTTTTAGGGACAGTCATAGCACTACCCTGCAGCTTGTGCGCGTGCTCCATCACATGGCCTTCGAGCTAAACAAGGGCAGGCGCACGGTCGGTGTATTTCTCGATATGGAGAAGGCCTTCGACCGGGTTTGGCACGAAGGACTACTGTACAAGCTGCTGGACACGGATCTCCCGCCTATGCTCGGTCGAGTAATAGCTTCGTTTCTGGACAAACGGAGCTTCTATGTCTCGGTCGAGAACAAACACTCAGTAAATAAACCCATTAAAGCAGGGGTACCACAAGGCAGCTGCCTATCGCCTCTGCTCTACGCGCTCTTCACTAACGACATCCCCACTCTCAGTGATTCCGGTTTAGCCGAAGGTGTTGAAGACGTACACCTAGCGCTCTATGCGGACGACAGCGCCTACATGTCCTCCTCCCGCAAAGCAAAATTAGCAGCCAAGAAAATGCAGCGCCTATTGGACACTTTGCCCGGCTGGCTCGACAAGTGGAGAATAGCCGTAAACGCCAGCAAAACAACTGCAATTTTGACCGGCCTACAAAGATTCCTCCCACCGAAACTTGTGTTTCGAGGCCAAGTCATTGAGTGGCAACCCAGTGTAAAGTACCTTGGTTGCGTTATAGACCGCCCCTTGCGCATGCGCAAAATGCTTGACCACGTGTCAGCACGCGCGGTCGCAGCACGGGCGGCGCTTAGACCGGTACTTTCCTCTGACTTGCCTCTCAAAACCAAAGTTCGCCTGTACAAACTGTACATTCGGTCGAGACTGACCTACGCAGCCCCTGCTTGGTACGGACTTCTATCTTCAACCAGCAAACATAAGCTCCAGGTTGTCCAAAATAAGTCGCTGAGAATAATAACCGGCGCCGGCCGCTACGTCCGTAACTCCACCATCGCTAGAGACACCAAAACCGAATCACTCGCAGAGTTCATTACTGGTTTGTCTAAACACCTATTTGATCGCGCTGATAACAGCCACCATCAACACCTTAGGGGCATTGCCCCACTACACGCCCGCCCTCCTGAAGGACGCCCTCTCCCCCGAGAGCTCATTCCCAGAGGTGAATAATTTTACTTTTTCACCCACTTACCCACTCACCCACCTCCTTCCTTTTCCTTATTCTCCATTTTACTTTTATTTTGCTCTTATTTTTATTTTTATTTTGCTTTTTTGCTTTGTTTTTCTTTTTCGTTTTTATTTTCATTTCGCTTTTATTTTATTTTCATTTTATTTTGCTCGTTTTTCGTTTTTGTTTTTGTTTTGTGTTTTTGTTTTTGTTTTTATTGTTTTTATTCTTTTGTTTTTATTTTATGTGCTTACCAAGTTTTTATTTCTATTTTCATTTTATTTCTATTTTATTATTTTCACTCTTCTTTGTTAAAAATCATCCACCACCAAGGGGCCTGATAAGTAGGCCTCCTTTCAATTTCACCGGGGGTGTTTAGCACCCCTGAGCTTCTGCCCGGGTCATGGTGGGAGGTATATTCCCCTCCCCCGACACCCGCACCTCAACACCCAACAGGGTGATAGAGAAGAGACCCCCACGGTAGCGCGCGGGAGTTTGTTGAACTAAGTAAAGGGTTAAGAGCGTAATCTTCAACGTATTGCTTATTTTTTAGAAATCCACGCTCTTACTTTTCATACAAATTTACACTGTTTGATTTTAACTAAACATTATCGATATTTCTTTATGTTATACAATTATTACGACTTTACTTTCAATTACAATTACACTACCCATTTTCAAATCAACTCTGCTTGAGTACATTATGCATATAAAAACATTACAGATTATTTACCTTACAAGTTAGTAATTTTACACTGTTTCTATAATTCTACATAATAAATCCTAACTGCCATTACCTAAAGTTGCTAAATTATACAAGAAATATACGATCCTAATACGCTAAATACATGCGCTTTCTAACATTAAGCTATTTCTATGTAATTCCCTATGTATTTTACTATTTACTTAACCTTTTTACTTAAAATGTACATAGTTGAGCAAAACTTACATACTTTAAACTTGTTGTGACTTTATTTTTCGTCACTTACAGACTTTATTATTTATAGTGTAAAATAAATACACTATATCATATAACTTACAAATTACCAACAAATTATTTTTTTACATACTATTTTTAGTGTTACCTTGTGTGTCAAGTACGACTTTATTTAATAATATTCTTACTTTAAACTATTTTACATATTTATCCTTATAGATTAAACTTATTTATGTATTTTGTGTGGTCCGTCGCTAACATTCTCCCCCGCAGTACGAAGCACTCCATCCTGTTGCGGTGACGATGTAGCTGGAACCAACACAACGACACGGCGACTCGGGCGGCGCAGCACTCCTCCATTCGTCTGGATGTCCAGGATCCTCACTCTTCCGTCCGGTCCTGGGTACGCCTTCAGCACCTTGCCTCGTGGCCATGAGTTTCGTGGCAGGTTTGCGTCCACGATGAGTACCACGTCACCTTCCTCTGGGTCGCTCGTAGTCCTTCCGCTGATTTTTCTCGGCATCAGCGTCGGCAGATACTCCTTGATCCACCTTCTCCAGAAGTGATCGGTGAGTCGCTGTGCAGTTCTCCACCTGGCCTTTTCGACTATTTCGTGGTCGGTGAACTCGCCAGGTGCCATCATTCCACAGGACCTTCTAATCAGAAAGTGGTTAGGCGTCAAACTTTCTTCATCGTCCGGCTCCATGCTGAGTTCGGTGAGCGGACGCGAGTTGACGACGTTTTCCACCTCTATCATCAGTGTGTGCAGTACCTCTTCTGGCGGATGTCTTTCGAGCAGTACTGCGGCCAGCGACGTCTTCACGGAGCGTACCATCCTTTCCCATGCGCCCCCCATATTTGGACTTCCTGGTGGTATGAACTTCCACCTTACGCCTTTCTCTAGGGCTGCTTCTTCTAATTCTGGGTCCCATTGTCACTGAAGATGACTTTTGGCATCCCTCTTCTCGCTGCCATCCTTCTTAGCGCCATGATCATGGAGCTAGTGCTTAGTGATGGCACTAGCTCTAAATGTACTGCCCTTGTTGTAAGGCAGGGGAAGAGCGCTCCCCAGCGCTTTATCTGTTCTTCTACCGATGGTAACCTGCACTGGCCCGAAGTAGTCCACGGCTGCATTAAAGAAAGGATACTCGTGATGTTGTAACCTTTCCCCGGGTAGGTCTCCAGTGGGCGGGATCTACGGCGAACCTTTTCTGACCTTGCACCATTGGCATTGGTAAATGATTGCTTTTACCCCTGTCCATAGGCCTAAAATCCAATATTTCTGCCGCAGCACATTCATTACGGTTGCAGTGTTACCGTTAAAAAACTTTATGTGATAGTACTGAATTATCAGATGTACTATTTTATGTTTCCCATCTAACACGGGTGGATTATTTATTGCGTTTTTGAACGTGAACTTTCTTTTTATTCGACTGCGTAGTTTTAATGTTTTATCGCTGCCTAGATACACATCGATTTTTCGTAGGCGGCTTGCGTTTTCCAATGGCTTATTATCTTTCAGGAATTTCATTGTTTTTTCAAAGCTTTCACGTTGGCTTCTTTTAATTAAATACTCTTCAGCTTGTTTCAGGAAAGTCTTCAATCTTTGTAAAATTTTTTTTCCTCTTTCTTTCAATCACTGGCTTGGCTTGTGCTTTCTTCTTATTTTTATTGTGCGGCTTCCAGGTGATGTTCTTGTCTCGCGCTGTGTTGACCCTTTCGATTTTCCTTTTCAGGACGTCGATGAACTGAAACACCCTTGCCATGGTGTTGACCAGTTTCCTCCAGTTCGAGAATTCTAAGTCTGGTGTTTCCTTCTCTTCTGCCTTGATTGTGGTGACCTTGTGACTTGCTTTTCCTCCAGGTCTTCACTCTTGACTAAACCAAACTTTTTGGCGGGCCACACTTCTTCGCCTCGCCTTAGGAATTCTGGGCCCTGGAACCACCTTGCAGTGTGATTAAAGTCGCTAGGCGTATTCCGTGTAGCGTCATCAGCTGGATTCATCTTTGTTGGAACCCATCTCCACTCCTGTGGCTTTCTCAGTTCCTCTATTTCTGCCAATCGATGAGCCACGAACGTCTTAAATCTCCTTGGGTCAGCTTGCACCCACTGAAGTACTGTGCTTGAGTCGGTCCAGTACGTCTTTTGGGTGACCATGAGGTTGAGCTCCTTCTCTACGGTAGCTGCTAGTGTGCTCCCCAATAACGCCGCCTGTAGTTCCAGCCTCGGGATTGAGACTGGTTTTGTCGGCGAGACCCTTGCCTTTCCAGCCACCAGCACGACGTGTGTTTCACCCTCAGGTCCTCTGGTCCTCCAATATACAGACGCCGCGTATGCCTCTTCGCTAGCGTCTGTGAAGGTGTGCAGCTGCCCTTCTCTTTGGCATGGCGAAATACACCTTGGTATCCTCAACTTGTCCAAGGTGGCGACTTCTTTTAGGTATTTTCGCCAGGCTTCTAGTTGGCCTTCTTTGATATTCTCATCCCAACTAACGTGTGTTCGCCAAATGTCTTGAATCAGCTTCTTCCCTTGGATCAAGACTGGCGTAGCGAAGCCCATGGGATCGAATGTTGACATCACGGCGCTCGTGACTTCTCTTTTTGTGGGAACCTTTCTGCCATCTAATGTCTCCTGTTGAAGGCTAAGGCAACTTCTTCCGTGAGCCACCTCAGGCCCAGTGTCTTTCCTTCTTTTCAAGCTCAAGGTTGGCGCTTTAATTTTTCTCTTGGAAACCCTTGAGCATTTCTGATCGAAGCCGCAAAGGGACAGAATCCTGGCCTTAGCACCTAATGTATCCATAATGGGTACTCAAATTGTTAAAGTGGAGAAAGCGCGCAATCTTGGGGTCTTGATGGACGAGGATCTGAATTTTGAAAGTCACATTGTCGAATTATGTCAGAGAGCTTTTTATCGACTTAAAATTCTGTATCGCATACGTGACTGGCTCAGCGTAGATCATCGCGTTCGGCTCTGTGACTCTTTAATACTTTCTTTGCTAGGGTACGCAGACGTTGTTTATGGCCCTCGATTGTTAGCGCGCACGGAAAGAATTGTGCAAAGAGTTCAAAATGCCTGTGCACGGTTCTGCTACAAAATACCTCCAAGGACCTCACTCCATATTTAAATAGCGGTAACACCCTTAAGATGACCCTGCGTAGACAGCTACATCTGGCCAGATTACTGTTTGGTATTGTTCGCTCGGGTCATCCAGAGTACCTGTATGAGAAACTTAAGTGGCGAGCTGTTTCCAACAAACACAGAGTGATTCGATAAGTGCACCCCTCAGTATGCCTCACCACCGTACATCCGCTTTCCGTGGTAGCTTCAGATATGCCGCTACTTGGCTATTTGGTGTTTTTAAGTTTAGATATAAAACAATGTTATTAAATTACCAAAAAGATATACCTGCTGGCGGCAGAGTTATTACAACATACCTATAGTCCCTAGCGTATTTGAAATAAATTTTAACCATAACATAAGGCAATATTAGTTAAATATTTTATATAATATAATATTAATAATATATAACATGTAAATAAATTAAAATTAAAAAAATGAGTTATTTAAATTTGTAATAGATAATTTAAACATAAGGCAATAATAAAAAAAAAAGATATTTAAACTTATATCACTGTAAAAACCTAAATAATATTTTTACGTCTATTACGTCTATTTTACTTTATACTTGAGAAATAGTTCGACTGCGCCGCGAGCTAAGCCTCGCAATTGGGCTCACACATGCTCACGCACATGCTGAGCGGCGTCCATTTTGCACATTGCTCTACGACACCCATGATACAAAAACTCATATTTGACTGTGATATATTTATGTGTTCTTGTTTTTATGTGCTTATTTTTTGTTATTTTTCTTTGTGTAATGTGAAATAAATAACTGTCTAACTTCTGGGTTATTGCTTGCCCATCCTTTCAAATGGAAACTCGCCCGCTCATGGATGTCTTTTACTTCTGCTGACACTCTTCTTGCCTCCTCGATTGACTGGAAGCTTTGCAGATAGTCTTTTATATAGTGGTTCCCCTTTATTGACTTGACTGCTGCTGGGCGAGTTTCCTTATGCTCTTCAGCATTCTTATTCATGACGTAGATTGCTGTGGCTGGTGATGAGGCAGCACCAAAAATGACGGAAGTCATTCTATATTCTTCCGGTTTCTCTTTTCTCTCATCGCCACGCCAAAGGAACCTCAGACTGTCCCTCTCTTCTTTTCTTATTTTAATGCGGAGGAACATATCTTGAATGTCGACCATAATTGCGATTGGCCCCTCCCTGAAGCGCAACAATACTCCGAACAATGATTGGAGTAGGTCTGGACCGGGCAGGAGAGCATCATTTAAGCTCTTACCTTGGAACTTGGCTGCTGCATCGAAGATGATTCTAGGCTTCTTCTTTACCAGGTGTTCGACAGCGAAGTGTGGAAGATAAAATGTTCTTCCATCAGCGCTGTTACGCGGTGCCTTCTCTGCTTACCTCTTTGCGAGGAGATTGGTCATTTGGATCTCATATTTTTCAACTCTTTGTTTTGATCCTGTTTCTTTTTGACAATTTTCAATCTCCTGAAGGCTTGCTTACAGTTGTTTGGAAGAACTTCATCTTCTTTTTTCCACAGAAGTCCAGTTTCGTGTCGTCTTTTCCAGAAATTCCAGTGCTCTTCTGTCGCTGTCATGGCTCGGCAGCTTGGCTTCAATCCCCAGGGACTCTAATCCGAGTCTCCTTTTTTCCACTGACTCTGCAACCTTCGAGTCCAATAGTGACACCGTTGAGCCCTCGTCCAGAAGCGTCGAGATCCTTGCATGCCCCTTTGGTCCATATACATCTACTGGCATTATTTTCAAGTAGACCTTTTCGTTACTTATTGTTGTATGGATCGAAGCAATTTTTGCCATTTGCCGCACTTCTTGCATACCGGCGCTTTGCAATTCAGTCTTGAGTGTCGGAAGCGTAGGCATTTGAAGCATGTCCTCGTTTTCTTAGCTATGTCCCATTTCCCATCTAGGTCAGCTTCTTTAAAGGTTTTGCAGTCAAGCAAATAATGATCGCCTTCGCATCCGGTACAGGCAATTTTCTTCCTTTCTTGAGGCGGCTCCCGTACGTTGTTTACTGACTTGTGCTATGGTTCCCAATTTCTCTTCGGCACGCTTTTGGGTTCCCAGGGCTTCCTTGGTTGTGGTGGAACCACCTTATAAGTCTTCCTCAGCTCTTCAGGTGGGGAGAAGTCCCCACATATGTCGGCTTCTAGTCCGAGGAATGCGTCCAGTAGGATGAGCTCAGGCATTTCTTCATCCCTTCTTTCTCTGTGGTACACAAACCAACGGAACTTCATTGCAGATGGCATCTTCTCTGTTAAGCTCTTTAGTGTTTCAGGTGAGCTAAGGTATTGACTCTTCTTCAGTGCTTTGATGCTTGCTACTGCATTTCGGACCCGGCTTGCAAACTGGCAGATATCGCTTGGGTTTTCATTGACCCTTGGTAGACTCTTCATCTTCTGTAGCTCCGCTAAGGCCAGGGCTCGAGGTCTTCCGAATCTTGCTTCCAGTCCAGCCATGACTTCTTTTGGATCTTCGGTGGTGAATAGCAGGCTTTGTACAGCTTCCCTTGCCTTTCCTTGGACTGCCCTTCTTAAACGTGCCAGGTTCTGCACGTTGGACAAGGATGGAGCTGTATCTTCAAATGACCTTCTAAAAGCCAGCCATTCTTCACAATTGCTATTGAAGTATGGAAGTTCAGTGAATCTGGATGCTGCTGTGTCTGGAGCCTTCTCACTAAGCTTAGCGATAGCTTGGGCCAGCTCTTGGATGTCGCTCTTCTATTCTTTGGTTGGAGCTGGCCTTTCGCGATGATGTCTTCCCTTATCCTGCCTCTCTTCAGTTTGGACAAGCCATTCCTACACTTCATGGGTCCTTTTGAAGATCTCTATTTCTTCTTCTTCTTCAGACTCGGCTACCACTTCTGCTAGCTTCAGTTTGGCTTGGGCCAGCTCAACCTCTTTACGAGCCAGTTCCATTCTAGCACGGGCCTCCGCTTGTCTTCTCTTGTTTGAGCGGACAGACTGCGTGTCGAAGTCACGGTTCTCCCTTTGGACGGCTTGACTCTTCATTGCACCTTTTGCTTTAGGCAGCGGTGCAGGCGGTGGCAATGCAGGCCGGGCTGGTACTGCGTTGTTGGTGTCAGCTACGAAATTGAGCTCCCCGGACTCTTCTGCACTGGTGCTGGGGGGCTGTCCTTATTGTCTTCGTAGACTGACTGGTGACGTCAGTACTAGTTTCGGTAGGCGTGCACTGGGTCCAATCTCTCGATGTACCGCGGCTCTCTCCAGTAGTCTTCGTCTGGGTTGACTCGGTCATCTTGGTACGCGATGACTCAGATCTTGTGGTCGACATGTTGACGGTTTCTATTTTCCCAAATCTGGCTCGAAGGACCAGAAAATGTTATCAACACGCACAGCGGCGACGGGCGTAGGCTAGCTTCCTCGGTTGCTAAAACGAAGCTACGAAAACGAGGCGCCGTAAAAATTAGACAACCGTACGGTAGCTAGCTACTAGACTAGGCCACTGACGTGTTTATAGTGGACTGTATATATGTGGCGACCGTATTGCGGGCTGGACGGGTGAAGCCTGGTGACGCACTTGTGAACCGCTGACCACGAAGATTTCTTCAGAGCGAAATAATAGCCGAAGTGAAGCGGAGTATTCTTATGAAGAATTTATTTACACTTTTACATAATTTCTAGCAGAGTTTCTTCCTTTCTTCTAGCAGCGTTTCTTTCTTGAACCTTCACTCTTCAATTGAGCACTTATTTTCTTGCAGAGTTTCTTTCTTGATTGTTGGTTTTTCCTTTCTTGATTTCTTGCTGTGAACTGCGACGACGATGGTCGGGATTCTTCTCACTCTAACCCTAAGGCTTCATATTTTATATTTTTCCCGTGAACCAGGTAGGCTGCATCGTCTGCGTATGGAGCCAAATTTACACCACCAGTTGTTGGGATGTCGTCTGTGTAGAGCGAGTAAAAGGAAGGTGAGAGACAGCTACCCTGGGGAACACCAGCCAGTATTTTTCTCTCATTTGAGACCTCCTCTTCTACAGCTACATGGAAGCTGCGGTCTTCCAGGAAGGAGGCGGCGACTTTGACGATTTGTCTTGGGGTGCTGGACGTTGACAGTTAGCTTCCTGCTTTCTTCGAATCATTTCCCGGTTTTGGTAGGACGATCACTCTTCCTATTTTTTCTAAATTTTCGGGAAATGCCCGGTACGCAGAATACCATTAACTAGATGCGTCACTGCCACGACCGTCTTCTGAGGGAGATGTCGAAGTGCAGAGTTTGTGATTTCGTCTGCGCCCGGAGCCTTCTTGGGTTTAGACTTCATGATCGCCCTGCGAACTTGACCAGAGGTGAAAAAGATTTGTTCCTCTGCTGGATTCTTTGGTTGTTACAAGTACTCCCGAAGGTGTTTTTGGATTTTAGCTTCGTGTGCATGGTCTTCAGTGGGATTAGGGGTGAACTGAGATTCTAGGCTGTTTGCTAGGATCTCGGCTCTATCTTTTGCCTTGAATTTAAGTTTACCGCTTTCGTCAAGGAGAGGCCTGGTCGGTTGTTTTTTATTGGATAACTGACGGCAGGGGCGGTGGACTGATGGCACGTCATCGTCTATGGCATCTATGTGACGCTCCCATTCTTCAGCAGCATTTTCATCTAGAGCTCGTGTCACTTTTGCCGACAGTGAGTTGAGTTCATTTTTTATAATGGGGCGGCGAGTTTGTTGCCAAAGTTTTCTCAAGCTTCTTTTCTTTGAGATCATCTCTTGTATATGACGTGGGATGTTTGGTTTTCCAGCACGTATAGGTTTTGATTGCCGAGCTGAATTCAAAGCATTTTGGATGCACACAGTCAGAGTTTCAGCTGCTTTGTCAACTTCAGATGGTTGGGTAATCGGGAGCAAGGTTGTGGATACAGCTTACATCGCTGTGAAATGCTCCCAATTATACTTTTTTATCGGCTTTACGAGTTTGATTCTTTCTGGGAGGTCCTCAAAGATTAGTAGGATTGGTCTATAGTCCGATGGGAGATCGGTAAGAACTTGTTGCTGTGGAGAAGTTCGAAGACATTTGTAAACCACCAAATCTAGTACGTCCCCAAATCCATTTCCGCAGTAGTGTGTCGGTTCAAAAGGCCCTACTACCTCGTATTGGAATTCCACCGAGTCTTGAAGAAGGCGTCTTTCCTGTGGGTTAGTGGTGCCAGAGTTCCAGGCCGGGTGTTTGCAGTTTAGGTCTCCAGCAATCACTGTCGGTTCTGGGTTCTGTAAGACGGTTTCAGAGAAACTTCCTCCCGCGAACCCTTGGGTTGTGGAATGAGCTCCCTGCCAAGGTTTTCTCTAAGGACTACAGTATGGGGTTCTTCAAAAAAGAAGTTATTAGATTTCTGAAGGGTCGGAAACGCGCGAGTGATGCCCCTAGTGTTGCAAGCGTCCATAGGCTACGGTGACCGCTTACCATCAGGCGGACCGTAGGCTTGCTTGCCACCTTAGTGGTATAAAAAAAAAAAAAAAGGCTTCTGAATTTGGGAAGTTCCAAAGAAATATTTGGCGGTTTGTATACAGCGAAGAGCCGTAGAGGTTTTTCGTTGACCTGTATCTCAACGCCGAGCGTCTGGAAACTGTCTGATTCGTTAGTTTCGATCAGTTGGTGAATGATTTTCCTTCGAACTAGGACCGCTAGACCTCTGTAGGTCCTGCCTTCAGGTGTCTTCTCCTCTTTTCTGTAGGAGATATAATTTGGAATGTTGAGTTTTTGTCGTTCGTAGAGGTGAGTTTCACTTATTAACATAATATCAACATTCCACTCCCGCAGAAAGACTTGAAGAAGTTTATTTTTCTTGAGCAAAGATTGTGCATTCCAGTGGACTACCCTAAGGGGGGTGGCACATGTTTTCTGGCTGTTGGCTGTGCTATCCATTTTGCTGCACAAGTATCGCAATGCCTCCAAGTATTACTGGCACAGGATCCTGATTTGATCGAAATGCCTTTGGTACATCTTGGAGGATGATAATTGCCAGCTCAATAGTAGCGTATCGGTCGTTTTCCTTTGCAGGTGGTCCGTCCGGTATGTTTGATTGGGAAGCACTAATTGGAGTCTCGGTCTTGAATTTAGTAGTTGTTTTTTTGCCTTTTTTTGGCGCCTTTATTTTAAGTTTTTGAGTTTCTCCGTAATGTCCTCAGGAGGGGTGTCAGCAGGAAGGCCTCTGATCGCTACCTTCAAGCTCTTTTCGGCAGGAAGAGAGTATGAGAACCAGGAAATATTTTCCTCTTTCTCCAGTGATGTCAGATACCGCTAGATAGTCCTATACTCCTCGTCTGAATTTGGATTGAAACGAACACCTTTACTGAAAGGTCGTCCGTTTGGAGCATGGCCTAACTTCGTTTTGAGAATTTTGAAATGATGTCCCCAATTCGGCAGAGATTCAACCACTAGCGAAGGATAGCGCTGAGTCTTCGAGGATGCCGAGGTTTGTGGATCAGACTGGTTTTTTAAAGATTCAGTTTGGGGTCTGAGTCTTGAGTCTGAGTAATATTAGTATTAATATTTTGGCTTGTATCAGTGCGTTCTCTACTACGCAAGCGTGGGTCTCTTTGAGATAGAGGAAGCACAGGGGCAAGCGAGGTGGTAGCACCAATTGAAGTTGAATTGACGACTGCCGGATCGGTCGAGTTTTAAACTATTTCGAACAAAGCGGTAGGCCATAATATTACCATTACAGTTGTGAACTATAGCTAGACTACTCTTACAATGCTTGCTATCTTTTTCTACAACTCGTTTGTATGGAGAAACATGTTTCGTTGATTTATAATATTAAAATGAATTTTCTCTATATAATAGTTATTTCCTACTTATAGATATTAATTTTTAGAACGTTATGAAAAAGAATTTATACAAATATCTCAAAAACTGTGGCTTTAAGAGCCAAAAATGTAAAGGGCGTCTCGCAAGCGTATTGCTAATATTTTCAAAATTCACGCCCGGCCTAGTAGCTCCACGCGCCGCCGCCATTCGGTAAATAATTCTCCATAGTGCATATTATCTTCAAAGTGTAAAATTGTGTATGTGCTCGAAGAGAATATTTTCTGTAGACGGCGGACGTGCACGGACGAAATTGGATAGGGGCTCGTTTTGTTCAGCGTGTCTGCGCCTACGAGTAAAGCGCTTGAAAGTTAGACGGGTGCCGCTTTTTCAGCGGCTTTTCGGACGATTTGGTAAGCGCATTTATTTCGTTTTTGCTCGGCAATTTCACTTGCCGCGGATCGCTAGGTCGTCAATTTCTCAAGGGCGGCCCCTAACTGCTGCTTATTCGACGTCGAGGTATGTTGTGTGTATTTTTATAACCATTAAGTAATGCCGCCCCCCGTAGCAGCTCCCCCACCGGTACGTAGAGGTGGCGTACGCAAACGTGGCGTATGGCTCTCAACCCTCCGCTGCCATAGTGGCGCGAAATTTATTAACCGGCGAAATATCAGCCGCGGACCGGCCCTTTTTGGTCGCGTTCCCACCCTCTCGGCCCCCATCTAGGACTTCTATAGACTCAGCCATATCCCAGACGTTGATTTACTCGGCTTCAGACACCGGCGACGAAATGTTTAGAGATGAAGACCTCCCCACTCTTCCGACAATGCTCTCCCCGATTAAAGACACCCCCCCCCGGCCGGACCCGAAATCGTCATCGTCCAGCAAGGCAGTAACATCAGCCAGACTATTAAGGTAACGCCCCCAATGCCAGTACCGCGGAATCTGAACCCGCCCTCAATCCCTCTGCCGCAGAGAGACGTTAGGCCGAGACCCTTTTCTCTCAGCCCAGCGAATGACCCCGCCAAGCGATCCCGCCGATCGGCAAAAGGCTCTCGCCAACCAGCCGTCTACATCAAAATCCGCCGCAGAGGCTTCCCAAGACTCCACTCCACTCGAAGGGATGGAAATTTCAGAATATAAGCCACCATCAACCCCCTTTGATCCAAGTGACATCGACAATATTTTTTGCGATGCCACCCCCACACTTATTTTAGGTGACCTTAATTCCAAACACCAATACTGGGGTTCACGAAATTTATCCAAATCGGGTCGTGAACTAAAAGCAGATGCTGAGCTGAAAAACTATTTAGTCATCGGTCCAGGATCACCAACGCACTACCCCTCTACGGACAATCACGCACCGGACGTACTGGACATCGCATTAGCGCATAAGATTGGCTGGACAATGTCGTTAGAAGTCCTTCACGACACTGACACTCAGCATCTGCCAATCTTATTGGTCCTTGGAGTGTCTGCAGCTGGTAAACCGCTCCCCAATCCCCGCAGAATAACAGACTGGGCCACTTTTCATCGCGCCATGTTGAATTATCAACTCCCGGCTGGTGGCATTTCTACTCCCTTAGAAGTCGAAGAGGCAGATAGCACTTTCACAACTGCCATTGCACAGGCTCTAAGGGAGTCTACTAAAATTTCAGCCACAGCTTCTGGAAAGCAGATTTTACCGGCGCACCTCCGCGCAAAAATCAAGGAAAAGAGGGCCCTTCGCAAGCACTGGTGCCAAACACGTTGTCCAGTTGCAAAGGGGGACCTTAACAACAGCAGCGCCGAACTGCGGTCAGAAATCGCCAATTACAGGCAGCATCCGTGGGACCAAGTGATATTTAAAGCAAGTGAGGATGACACAGCTCTGTATCGCTTGGCCCGACAAATCACCAAAACCCCCGCCCCAATTTGCCCTCTCATAGATACCGCTAGCATTCGCCATTATCACGCAGCAGAACGCGCGGAACTCTTTGCGGACCACTTCGAGGACCAATTTAAGCCGAACCCCATTAGCGACCCTGACCACACGTTAGGAGTTACAAAACGCGTAGAGCAGTTTTTCGCGGCCCCAGCCCCACCATTCAGAGGTGATTATTTTATCTCGCCCAAAGAGGTTACGAAGGAGGCCTCTAAGCTTAATAAGCGCAAATCACCCGGTCCCGACGAGATTCCAAACACAGCGATTATCATGCTGCCTAGGAAGGGTCTGGTGGCACTCACCCGTATCTTTAATGGGATACTGCGCACTGGACATTTCCCATCTTCGTGGAAGACTGGCAAAATTATTGTTCTCCCGAAACCAGGGAAAGATCGTCATCGTCCAGAACATTACCGACCGATAACACTGCTGTCCAATTTAGCCAAGTTGTTCGAACGCCTACTTTTACTTAGGATATCCCCGCATATCCAGCTTAGGCCTGAACAGTTTGGTTTCAGAGACAGCCACAGTACCACTCTTCAGCTTGTACGAGTGCTCCATCACATGGCCTTCGAGCTAAACAAGGGCAGGTGCACAGTCGGAGTCTTTCTCGATATGGAGAAGGCTTTCGATCGAGTTTGGCACCAGGGCTTATTACACAAGCTGTTAGAGACGGACATCCCACCGATGCTCGGGCGAGTAATAGCCTCGTTTCTGGACAAACGGAGCTTCTATGTCTCGCTCGAGAACAACCAGTCAGCATGTAAATCCATTAGAGCAGGGGTACCTCAAGGTTATTCACCAACGACATCCCCACTCTCAGTGACTCCGGTCTACCTGAAGGTGTTAAAGACGTCATCCTAGCCCTTTACGCGGACGACAGCGCCTATATGTCCTCAAGCTAGTTTAGCAGCCAAAAAATGCAGCGACTATTGGACACTTTGCCTGGCTGGCTGGACAAGTGGAGAATAGCCGTTAATGCCAGCAAGACATCAGCAATACTGATCGGCCTGCAAAAGTTTCTCCCACCGAAACTTGTGTTTCGAGGTCAAGTTATTGAGTGGCAACCTAGCGTAAAGTACCTGGGTTGTATTATAGACCACCCCTTGCGTATGCGCAAAATGCTAGACCATGTGTCAGCAGGCGCGGTCGCGTCACGGGCGTGCCTTAGACCGGTACTTTCCTTTGACTTGCTATTCAGAACCAAAATTCGCCTGTACAAGTTGTACATACGGTCGAGACTGACCTATGCAGCCCCTGCTTGGTACGGTCTTCTATCTTCTACCAGCAAACGTAAGCTCCAGGTTGTCCAAAATAAGTCGCTGAGATTAATCACCGGCGCTACGTCCGCAACTCCACCATCGCTAGAGACACCAAAACCGAGCCACTCGCAGAGTTCATATCTGGTTTGTCGAAACGACTATTCACCCGTGCTGATAACAGCCACCATACACACCTCAGGGGCATAGCGCCCTTACACATCCGTCCGCCGGAAGGCAGGGCTCTCCCCCGAGAGCTTATTCCCGTGGGTGAATAAGTTTATTATTCACCCTCCTACCTTCATTCCATTCCGCTTTCATTGCCCATCCCGCTTTTATTTTATTTCTGTTTTTATTTCGCTTTTATTTTATTTTATTTTGTTTTATTTCGTTTCGTTTTTATTTCGCTTGTATTATTTCATTTTTTATTTTGCTTTTATTTCGTTTTATTTTGTTTTTGCTTCGTTTTTATTTTATTTTAATTTCGCTCGTTTGCTTTGTTTTTATTTTGTTTTAGTTTATTTTTTGTATTTATTTTGGCGCCTACTTTCGTTATTATTATTTTCCGTTTTTCATATCGCTTCTGGCGATAAAATATTATCCACAAAGGGGCCTGAAAAGTAGGCCTCGTTTTTAAATTTCACTGGGGGTGTTTAGCACCCCTGAGCTTCTGCCCGGGTCATGGTGGGAGTTAAATTCCCTCCCCCGACACCCGCACCTCAACACCCAGTAGGGTGAAAGAGAAGATACCCACGACATAGCTCCACGGCAAAGTGCGCAGGAGTTTGTTGAACTAAGCAAAGGGTTAAGAGCGTAATCTTCAACGTATTGCTTATTTTTTAGAAATCCACGCTCTTACTTTTCATACAAATTTACACTGTTTGATTTTAACTAAACATTATCGATATTTCTTTATGTTATACAATTATTACGACTTTACTTTCAATTACAATTACACTACCCATTTTCAAATCAACTCTGCTTGAGTACATTATGCATATAAAAACATTACAGATTATTTACCTTACAAGTTAGTAATTTTACACTGTTTCTATAATTCTACATAATAAATCCTAACTGCCATTACCTAAAGTTGCTAAATTATACAAGAAATATACGATCCTAATACGCTAAATACATGCGCTTTCTAACATTAAGCTATTTCTATGTAATTCCCTATGTATTTTACTATTTACTTAACCTTTTTACTTAAAATGTACATAGTTGAGCAAAACTTACATACTTTAAACTTGTTGTGACTTTATTTTTCGTCACTTACAGACTTTATTATTTATAGTGTAAAATAAATACACTATATCATATAACTTACAAATTACCAACAAATTATTTTTTTACATACTATTTTTAGTGTTACCTTGTGTGTCAAGTACGACTTTATTTAATAATATTCTTACTTTAAACTATTTTACAATTTATCCTTATACGTTAAATTTATTTATGTATTTTGTGTGGTCCGTCGCTAACGAACTGTGCCCGCGGTTCCATCCGCGCCAAATTCAGTTATCGAGCCATTGCTGATTCCCTACTCATCCCTCGAAAACACTATATTTTTCAGGATTAAAAGTAGCATACCTATATGTTAATCCAGGGCGTCACCTACCTCCGGACCAAATTTCATTAAAATTGCTCCAGCCGTTTGAGCGTAAAGAATAAACAAACATACAAACACGTTCACTAACTTTCGCCTTATAATATAATAGTGTGATTCATTATCTGGGTAGTAGGTAACAGGCAGCAATTTTTTATGGGTAAAAAATGGTGACTTTGAGCACAACAAGCCGCCTTTTGATTGAGGCTACTGCGACCTACGATAAACGTGCTTGTTTACACTCTCTGAGTAACTGAACTAAGTCAGAGGAGCCCGAAAAATCAAAAAATCACAGACTTCTACTTACTAATTGGAAATGAAATCTTAAATTTAAGATTTTAAAGTCTAAACAAAGCCCTGTAGAAATTATACCTACCTATGTGTGCAATTAGATTTCCGAATGACCGATCGCTTAGGGTTAAGGGTTAAGGTGAGTAATAACGACTGTCGGGAAATATTTTGAAACCACGATAAGAGCTCAGCCTTCTAAAGAATAGACATCGCGAAAATTATTATGAAAAAAATCGGCCAAGTGCGAGTCAGACTCGCGCACGAAGGGTTCCGTACCATTATCTATAAAAACAGCAAAAAAAAAAAAATCACGTCTGTTGTATGGGACCCCCCTCAAATATTTGTTTTTTTTTTTATTTTAATATTTTTTTTTCAAAGTGAATATATAATTAAATATTCTGTGAATATTTCAAGCGTCTACCTGTTGCCGTTATCAATATCGAGCTAAATTTCACGTTTGCTGTGTGGGAGCCCCCTTAAATATTTATTTTATTCTGTTTTTTAATATTTGTTGTTATAGCGGCAACAAAAATACGTCTTCTGTGAAAATTTCCACTGTCTATCACAGTTTATGAGATACATCCTAGTGACAGACAGACGGACCGACAGCGGATTCTTAGTAATAGGGCCCCGGTATTTACCCTGTGGGTGCAGAACCCTAAAAATGTATTAAGAATTTTAGGTGAAATGCAGTTATTAATAATAATTACATTGTTAAAATAAATTTATGTATAGGTATTATTTTCTTTAATTTAAAATAGTATTAAATTTAAATAGTATTTTATTTACACACAAAACGAGGAATTTCTAATATGATAAGACTTTTTGATAGTTGGCAACGCTACCTTTCGTATGCTTCACCTTTTATTATTGGGTATTTTTTAATAAAATTTAATTTTCAGATTTTGACGCATACTGTCCGGCTCCGGTTGAAAGAAGCAGGGCTTCAGCATCGCAGGCTAGCGAAAAAGATTCCGCTAACAGAAGCGCGTGCTCAAGCAAGAGTAAGCTTTTCCTTGGAATATTATAATTTTAACTCCGTTACTCCGTTACTAACACCGTCATATTTGTTGACGAAAAAACTTTTCAATCGCATAAGGACGGCAGAAAACTTTTATGAAGACGAAGCAATGTCAGTGTAACTCTGTCGTCCTTAACAGATGGAAAATGTTTGTCTTCCTACTTATCTCGATAGTCAACTTGGGTAATACCTACCTAGGCGTTTAACGAGCTATTCTTATGTTGTTTTTAACATAACACATAATTCTTACTTAGTCAAAATTTTAATGATTACCTGCAGGTTATTTTAGCTGAACTTGCTTTTCTGTTAGCTGAATATTTTTCAAAGATTATGATAAAATTAACAGTAATGAATTATGGCCACAATAATACGAGTGTGTTTAATTTTAACTAGTGCAGTTCAAATAGTGCAGTCATTGAAGCGTTATTGGTCCGAATTTTTTTACTGTGAACCGATTTGCATAAAATTTTGGAATTAGGCTCATCTTACCCTTAACTTCAAAAGTGAAAATTATCTGAACTCCGCATCCACCCTGGAGGCGGTTGCCACCCCTTCTCGGTGGTGTAATTTTTTTTCAAAATAACCTCGGATATCGATAGAAGACCTAATTTTTTTTAAAAAATGTTTAATAAAGTTTTTTAAAAAACCCATTACTTTTCAAGTTATTGGCAATTGAAATTTTTTTCACGTTTTTCATCGGTTTTATGCAAATATCTCTAAAAATATGCATTTTAACGAAAATTTTATAATGAACAAAATTGTAGCTGGTAAAAAACTGAACAAATAGGTTTTTTATAAAGTGTTCTAAGTGCAATATTAAGCTAGATATTAGAGCCGTTTTTTATTTTATCTGAAATTTAATCGATGTATTCAATGCCATCTAGCGGCAAGCAGATACATATTATGCATTCTAATGAAATAGGGTTTTGTAGTGCTTGAAATAAGCTTCAAAATGAGCACTGTTTAAAGTCTTTTGCACGTAAAATGAGTGAGCTGTAATGCAAATAAGAGGAACACCTAATGGTTTTTTCTTTTAAATCAATGGCTTTCATAAGTGCTATTTCCACCAAAATTAAAATTAATCGTATTCCGTCTAGAATTAACTTTAATATAAAGAGTTTGATAGATTCTAGCAGTTTGGCTGCTTTTGGACACATATTTTTCAAAAAAATCAAGATTTAAAAAAAAAAATCGATATTTTACAAAAACCACCTTCTTTTCATAATATATCAAAAATAATGAAAGATACGTATAAAAGTATATTGACAAAAAATTTGTTGTTTTTTTTTTCTGTCACACAAAAATTGATGGAGATATGATTGTTTAAAGAGTGCGCGGTGGCGCAATCACAGTCTCTCTCGAGCCCTTTGACCTTCACCGTTTTAAAATAAATAGTTTTTCACTATATATTGTAATGAAAAAGGTTGTAACTCTTTTAATTACCTTGAAAATGGTTTTTTATAAGTTGTGACAGTATCAAAATTGAAGGAGTTATGGTCCAAAAACTAATCGTATTTTTTCTCTACTTAGTAAACTGAAAATTAACAGTAATAGAGACCCAAAACTACTGCTTATGTACTATATATATATATATATATATATATATTATGGACATATATTTTGGAAACGTAGGCTGAAAATGGTGATTTCTTACTCTATAATTAAATTATTTTTAAATGTGTAATCATATATATTCACTGTTTTAATTTAGGGGTAGTTTTAAGGATTGAAAAGCTTGAGAATATGATAATCTTTTTCGAGAATGTGGAATAACATTTAAATCCTTTTCATTTCATCAAAAGATTTTTTTTTAACAATTTTGTATCAAGGGGTTGTTTTTAAGGGTCGAAAGGGGGTTAAAAATTCGATAATTAAGATAGAGAACATAAAATATTATTTACTCTATACTTAAATCTTTTTATGTCATACCATAGGATTTTTTTTGTGATTTTTTCAATTTAGGGGTTGTTTGCAAGGGTTGCAAGGTTTTCAAGGGGTTGAAAATGATCTTATTATGACGTAACACTTTTTTTTAAGGTAAAACTCCAGTAGCTCGCTCTCCAGTAGCTCGCTCTCCAGTAGCTCGCTCTCCAGTAGCTCGCTCTCCAGTAACTCGCTCTCCAGTAGCTCGCTCTCCAGTAGCTCGCTCTCCAGTAGCTCGCTCTCCAGTAGCTCGCTCTCCAGTAGCTCGCTCGCCCAAAATTTTCTATGTAGATAATTAAAGTTTTGGGTATTTTACTTTCATATCGACATTTTAAGAAACAGCATAATATAATAAATAAGAGATTAAATTTAATAAGGGTTTTAGTATTCGGACTGATTTAAGATTATTATTAATACTCAGTAGCTGTTGATTTTTTTGTATTTTTGGTGTGACGTGTAATAAAAATGTAGTAACAGATAATAAAGATAAGACGAGCTCACGCGCTTGGGCAATAAAGGTTAAGGGTTTAGGTAAATAGTTTCAATTTATGACTATTTTATTTTCATGTAGGTTCCTGTAATAAGTATTATTTTAGGAGGAGAATGAACAATCTATGTCTGAGTCCTAGTGTGATACCTATGAGATGATCTGTAAATCTGTTTTGATGATTTGAAATTTATAACTTAGAAAGTAGGGGAAGTAGGTCGCTAGGATGGTTTCGCAGGCTGAGCGCAGTTTCTAGCTCAGGAGGATCATAGGTATTGGAGTAAAGGGAGCCCATGAAGTAGGGTTTTTTTTAAAAAAATGTTACTTTTCAGATAATAATAATAAATAAATTATAAATAAATAAATAAATTTACAAATCTGAAAAGGTTTCAGGAATATGCCGAAGGTTGTTTAGGTATTCTAAAATCACAGGAGGAAAATTGAATCTTCTTATATATTTTTTTTTATTAATGAATATATTATATTTAATATATTTTATAGACATAACTTTACACACACACACGCTTTTCACTACACAAAATTTTGCGTATACTTACATAAAGATAGGGACGATTTCATGAAAAGGCTTAAGTAGTGACAGTGTAAATTATAATTATAATCGAAATTTAGGAAGTGCGCGTATAAGTGAAATCAAGGATTGCAATTTTACCATGAGTTTTATTAAACTCTGGTATCTTCTGTGGAGACACAACTTCAACGATGAAAATAAAGCTAAGTACTTAGTGATAATTTCTTTCTTTATTTACTTAACTCTTTATTTCATCATTTATTATGTTTTCTTTATATTTTATTAAAGTTATAGGTACATGAACCTTTTTACATTATGCAGAACAAAATTGGATTACTCAACACCCGGACATTACTGCTATTCCTTGGCTTGCTTCTGTGAAAATTTCAACTGTCTAACTATCACGGTTCATTAGATACAGCTTGGTGACAGACGGACGGACAGCGGAGTCTTAGTAATAGGGTTCCGCTAATTACCCACGGAACCCTAAAAATAAAGTACTACTTTTCTTACAGATGTTATTTTACATTACAATATATTTAAGGCATAACATATTTTTTTTTACTTTGTTGTTTTTCAAAATATAGCAGCGTTACCGAATGAATGGTGACTTGTATTACTTGTATACTTGTATTGTTTGTGGGTATTAGTTAAAAAGGGTTTTTAGCTGGCTTTCTATGATGCAATCCTTCAATATGCAGGGCTCGACGAACAGTGTGTATTAAACATGTTCCTAAACACAGCAGTCGGTATGAAACCATTGTTCCACGATAAATCTTCTTTGAGTCGCATCAATGTGCCGCGGACGTCCACTTCGAGGTCGAGCTGATAAATTCCCCTCCTCTTGGTTGCGTGAGATCCAACGCTTTACGGTAATCCACTAAAAACCAAAAAGCCATCAAAATAAACATTTTTCAAACAACTGAATTATATTTTAATTTTTTTTTTAGATTATAATATTTTGATATAAGAATTGTGATATAACATTAACATCAAATAAAATACTCACGGTCAAACCAGTCTCATTTCAAATTTGAGATATATTGTAACCCGTATTATATAGTTCTATAACACGCATCCTCTTAAATATTAATATTGGCCTGCATATTATTTGTAGCAAAAAAAATTAATAAAAACACCAAACAATCTTATCAACACAAGCAGTAACATCCACAACGACAAATATAAAATGTAGTGACCGCATCTAACTTAATAGCTAAATAAAAACACCAAACAACCTTGTCAGCACAAGCACCCCCAGAATCAAATCGGCAACGACAAAAGTAAAATGTATACCCGCGTAGTCTCCGCATCTAACTTAATAGCTATTAGAAAATTGGTCTATTCATAATTTGTAAAATGTAACAAAAACAAAAAAAAAAGAATAAGGTGAGATTCGAATCCATAACCTGCATTGCACTGAGTACACGTATTAAGATCTGATACGTCTATCCATTAGGCTACAGATACGATAATTTTATTAGTGAAATTATTATATACAATATTAAATGAAACTAATATTACTCAGGTTCTACAAGACATATTATTTAATTTCTTTAAGTGTGTGAGTGACACTACGCCTTGCCATTCTATTTTGTTTTGAAATTCTATATGCAGTTCTGCAACTGACCGTACATTTTGGGATAAAAGATCATTATTTTCGTTAATTTTATCACCTGATTCCTCATTTAGCATCGGTGTTTTAAGTATCAAAGAAGGTATAATAACCTATTGTTGAAAACAAACTGCCTTTGAGTATTTACCTAAAACTACCAATCTAGCTTTTGTTTACGATATTTTTTGTTACATTTACCACCGAAAAATACCATCTTAAACTTACGTTAATACATTGATTAAAGTAGTGGGTGTGATTAACGTAGTGTGTCATAGGTGAATTAAATAAAATATCAAACCATTTGAAGCCGTCAAGTTTTGGTTTTGCATACCTAACCAATAATTTTGTTACGCACTTTTTATATTTACTCGACCGACTGCGGCGCACGAAAGATAACAATGGCAAAAAAGGCGTTATCAAGTGGGTGACACCAGCTATAGCTCATGCCCCCTGCGTTAGTTTATGTAATGAATAACCAACATGAAATATAATTGTTTTTTAATATTTTTTTTTCAAGTTAATGATAGCTACTTATTTCTTAGTTAGAATTCATACTTGTGTTTGCCTTGAGTCTGGGTGTAATTATGTATGATATGTATGTATTTACAAAAAAAAGTAATATATGTATTTGTATCCGTTATCTGGTACCCACAACACAAGCTTTGCTCACTTTGGGGCCCGACGGCGCTGTGTGTTATGTCCAAATATATTTATTTATTATTATTATTTATTATTTATACTTAACAGCGGTACATTCGTTTAGCAAAAGGACGGGCATTAGAACGGTTGGACCTTATATATATCAAAAAAATATGAATAAAAAAAAAAAAATATTTCCCACGTGTCGAAAATGGCGTTATCCAGTCTCTCGACGAACACTGTAAGCAGACCGTTAAGAGCTTTTCGGTACCCTGTGCTCTATAGCAAAGCAAAGAATATTATCTGTGTGAGCGTCCGCAAACATTGCAATCCCTGAAGGCATGATTTTGTTGAATCCTCACGTGCTACAGGTATAAAATTTCTGGCAAACGTTATTTGTACCTCACGTGAGAATTTTGCAAACTGCGCGTGACCCTATTACATATAACAGTCATCGCCCTGCGTTCGCTTTCAAATTCATAATCGTCCTTCACATTTTCGGTCACAACTTACAACGTGGCCTAGAAACCTAAAGTGCATTACCCTAGTTAGAACAATACTAGTAGTATACATAATAATGTATATAGTGTATGAAAATTCATATGGCAATTATTTTCATGAAAAATAACTGACATAACTTTAATGTTCTTTTTTTAACCCGGAATAAAAGCAACAAGTAGTTGTAAGTAGTACTTTATGAGGTCTTCCAAATTTTAACTGTTGCGAAATTTTTAGAGGATAACCGGCAGAAGGAACCGAAGGGATCTAGATAATGTGCCAAAGATCAGCTCGCAGAAAGCCACCCGATGGGTCAACGAAACAATGTTAGTTAGTAAGATTTTGATGATGCTCTGATGCTACAAAATGAAACACAACATTTATCTTTTGTCTGTAAAATGACATCTCGGTAAGTGGGGCCTCGGCCCGGCCCAGCCCCGGCCCCGGCCGCGTCCCAGATGCACTCTTGAGGGGAGCTTGAAATAAACTTCTCTTTGAATGCAGTCATTTGTCTCTACGCGTGGGAGATATGGGTCACTGTTTGTATGGCACTGTAAAAGCTTTCTTTGCTAAAAGTTTTTTCATTTTATGTAACTTGTGTACACAAACAAAAATAAAAAAAAGCTATGCAAATAAAAAAAAACTTTTCAACTAAAAATCAAACTGAACTGAATTGAAAAAAACTAAAAGTGAAAAATAAAATTAACCTTTTTTGTCTTATTATTTACTCTTCTAAATAAATGTAAGTAACTAATCGTTAAAAGCCGTAGCCTTACTATAAAGGCTATGAAGGTTTATTTTATTTTATCAACTCCTGTTTGAAAATGTTCCAAACATAAAATTGATAACTGCGTCGAATTAAAGATAAATAAAAACTAGGCAAACCAGACTATAATATTTATATGCATTAAAAATACAACATAGAAAAAGGGCACAGTAGGCTCGTATGTATCCACTCCAGCTCCACGTCCGATAGTAATATAGATTGGAATATGTACACCTCCAAATATTACGGTGAGAGCAAGTAATAATAATCTGCTATCCGTAAAGTTACTTTTACAAAAAAAGAAATAATTAACAAAAAAAAACCGGACAATTGCGAATAGTCATTTTAACAACCGAGTAAAGCGACTTTATAAATGCACGTTTACTCCAAACGAATAAAGTGTGGAGTGGACGCGGCGCTGGAGTAGAGATGAAACGCTTTGTCTCGATGATCGTTCCATACCTTCAAGGGACTGCAGCCCGACGTATTTAGTAATAATTCATCGCTTACTGAGAAAAGGGTCTTGACAGGAAACAAAGTATAGGTAAGGGATTCTTTTTTCGTTTTGAAGTAAAAAACCCTAAAACATACTAATAACTATTCTTTCCCTTCGGTAACCTTCCCAAGCAATGCGTGTAATAGTCTTCTTCAAGATGTTACCTTTTATCATTTTATTTGTACATACATTATAAAATATTAACTCTAATGAAAATAATTGTAACTAATTAAACACACAGGTATTGTAGATGGACCTGACAAAACTATGTAGGTTATACCCATAATTATGATATTTGCTGAAAAAAATCTAAAATTTTAAAGTTAGGGTTCTAGAGTGACACTTTTTGTTATATATTTAGTTAGTACATATTTAGTTCATAACAATTAGTATGAACACTGAGAAAACTATTATAAATTATATATTTATTATAATAAAAAGTATAATAAATCGTACCTAACCACGGCGGCTGTAACTATTGCGTGGAACATCGTGAGTGGAGCCGACGACGACGCGCGCCTTTGTTGTAACACGATTTTGTAATCTTTTGGTTTATAGAAAAACTTTATTTCCTTTTGCAATTATTGTTAGAGAATGAGTTCAAAGTCACGTAAAGTTTTGCTGAATAACGAAAACAAAAATAAAGGAATTAAAAACAAAACGAGTGCGGATCGGTGTAAATTTTAGTGAATATTTCTAAGAGAAAAAAAATGATCGAAAATTTTGGATTACACGTACATTATTCGCAAGCAAATATTTTTTTCTTTAACTAAAGTCACTAGCTCATCATGATAAAATACACGCGCAGAATGAAAATGAATTTTAACCTCCTTCCCCCCCGAATTATCCCCGAAGGTTTATTATGACCTTCAATCTGTTATGTCGACGACACCTTTGCTGCATAAAGAAAACCTTACTGGTTTGGACGTGGGTTTCAACTTATCGGATTTGATAACTGTAAACGACTTGGTTTTAAATTCTGTTTAGAAGAACATTTTACTGGACTACTTAAACATCAATAACCAGAAAAATTTACCTGTAAATTTACATGAGTCAAAACAGTCAAGGCCGGAAATAAGTCCAGGCTCAACAAATAAAAAAATTTTTCCACTCCGAAGCAAATAATAGTACCTAATTTTATTCCCTTAGATTTATCGTTATCAAACACTGTCCCTGGAAAATCTGTTTAAGAAAGCTTAGAAGAACTCGTACAACAGCTTAACAATAAAAGAAGTAAAGATTATCCAAAAAAAATAGTGTCCAACAAATTGCAGGAAAGTGAAGAAAAATTACAGCAAAATACAAAATTCTAGCAAAGAAAACAAATGTGATAATGTAAACAAAGGTAATGGTTGTAAGATTCCATTTGAAAAATAAGAGCAAATTGCAAATAAAAATAAGATAAATAACTTTGAAGACATAAACAGACATAGTAATAAAGAAATACACACAAATGATTTTAGTAAGAAAAAGCATATCACCTTAAGTGATTCTAATATTAAAAGATATTATTAAAATATTAAATGTTCAAGTCAGAAAATTCCCTAAATAAAAAAAAGGAAAAAAATAACCAGGAAGAAATACAATTTCATGAGTCTAAAAGGGATGCGAGGTCTAAAATACTACAAAAACAGAAGAAAACGGCACGATGATGCTAAAAGATCACAATTAGAGAGGAAACAATACGTAATAAGGTCACCGTCTTCGGAAAATTGTCGAAAAAAATGCTCAGTAAAATTTACAAAAACAGAAAGACATTTCTTTCTGTTTTTGTAAATTTTACTGATCATTTTTACTGATCATTTATATGAAACTTTGTCAAATTTTAAAAATCACAGTCAGAGACATTTCATAAGCAGAAAGAAAAGCAAAGATTTATTTACGAGTAACTAGAGAAAAGTCACAAAGACACAATACTTTAGTTTGAAGTTTGCGTAATACAACAGTTTACAAGACATTTTTTTAAGGACACTTAGATTCACCAATGATCAAACTATTCTTACTGTTTTAAAAGCCAATTATAGAAATGATATTAAAGATGTTAACATTCAAGATGCTGCACCTGATCAGCGCAGAAAAAACAAAAAAACCGTGGAATTCTTTTCCAGAAAACTACAGAAGTAATGTAAAAAATAATTTGAGACTATAAAACCTACAGTCTCACACTACTCGTTAAATTTAAAATACGCACCTAATCGAAAATATCTCTCGTGTGGGATAAGTTTTCGTGACATATATCGCTTATATGATAACAATTGCAAGGAGAATGTAATATAGAGTTGCAGTTGGTCTTATTTCCATAACGTTATTAACGGCAACAAACTTATCAACAGCTTATCCAATCCAAGATTTATGTACTGTTTGTCAAAACCACAAAGAATAACAGGGTTTAACTTATCCAAGTCGTGTGAGTAACAAAATTAAATCACGGCCGCTTTTAAAAAAAGATCTAAAGATCGATGGCAAATCAAGTAAAGTTTTTACAGTTGACATGCGAAAGTTCATTTGTATGCCAAAATTTCCCGTTAACCTTAAAGTATGGACGTAAGTTTTTGTTTACACTATTATGTCGAGTCTCACAGTCTCCTAATATTCAAACGCATGTTTTTTATGAAAAAAATATAATAAATAGGTTCAACTCTAAACGAATATAAAGATTATAGTATCTACAAATAAAACAACGTGAATATTTAATGGAATTTTATTACAAAAATTATCAAAATGTGAAAAATCTAACATTATGGCACATTTAAGTTAAAGTTTACTGAGATTTAACTTTTAAACTTCTGAACCTATTAACATAAGAAAATTACTTTTTTTTCAAATGTGATGATATAAAGAAGTAAAAAACATAAAATCCACTTCAAAAAATACAAAAAAAATCTGACAACAGTTGAATAGTGTGAGTTCATGGGCAGTCAACGCACAAAGGTCAGGAACATTGCAGGCACAATTGCAGTAAACTTAGAAGAATTGTGATGTAATATTATGTGTTGGTGCACATACTCTAGTGGAAGGTGGCGTCTTTGCCCATTTGTATTTAATTTTCCCATAGAAATAATTAAATCTTCTGAAAGAGGAATGTTGTCTGAACTATAACTGTCAGGCTTCTCTTCGGTGACTTGCCCATGGTCCAGGTTCTGGTCCTAGTCTATGTCCTGGCCCTGGATTTGATCATCATCGTCGTCTCTGAAACACACGCAAATTTCCGTTATTTTATACCCTCCTCCCCCCTTAACGCTTGACGTATTAAATAGATGCCCCCTGTCACGGGTATGCATAAATTCCTAAATATGGAACACGTGCATCTGTACACAAGCTGCCGCTGTCTTAAGCACAAGACGGCAGCCTTTCGTGGCAGCTTTCGACACCCATCGTCCCATTGCTGGAATAATATTCCTCCTCCTTGTCATGCTGTAAAAACCAAAAAACATTTTACTAACATGCTAAAGTCACACGTGTTGCAGAAACAAATACATCCATAAAAAGATATTCACCTTAATTGAGACAACATTAACTTCAAAACGGGTATCTTTCTCGAATCTATGTTGCATTGCACAAGTTGAAACATAGCAAAATTAAAATACATAATCAGTTATTGTTTCACTGGCGCTAAGGATAGAGCGTCAAATGGCGTCACTTTTGGTTGAACAGGAAGTGAATGATAAATTTCAATTCATTCGATCTGATCGATTGAGTGTGTTCGTTGTAGGTAGAAATTTGCCAACTCATTTCAACATAATTGTTTTCTTCTAGACTGATTTTTATTTACTTATAGCTATGGAATAATGTGTGTGTGTGTGTGTGTAGTATGTGTGGGGTAGTCAAAGTTTTATTTTTAATCTTTTATTTTTATTTAATTCTAACTGGCATAAGATAATATAATGTACCTACATAGTATAAGTGAGTATCACAGTCACAGAGCTCAAATAGGGTTTCCACTGAAAATCAGCGCTGTAGCAGGTAACTGCATTGTTAGCTATTGTAATATTTAGTTTAAATTATGTTACTGTTTACTGTAATGCTTCAAATAAATATTTTTCTTCTTCTTTCTTCTTCTATACACCATCCAATACACCACTGCGGTGCGCGAGTGGTTTCGCCAGCACGGTAACATAATGTTACTTTACCTCCTACATCACAGGTTTAAATCCCATTGAAAATTTATTGGTTGTCATTATCCAACGTTGGGATAATTAGAATGAGCGAACTCCAGAAGCATTATAGGCTAATTGTATAACAATATGGGATAGTATCCGTGGTTCGAATCTGTGCAAAATCCTTATAGATTCAATGCGTTCCCGTATGCTAGCTGTTATCGGTCAGGGTGGGGGTTACACTAAATAATAAACCATACTACTCAACATAGTGGAGACCGGGTTAATAAGCGTCACCGATTAGTTAGTATTTAAAACAACATTCAAATTTTTTTTATTTATTTATATTATTATATATATTTTTTATATTAGTGAACTATTTATTTTGTGATAGTAAAATATTATCTCATTTAGAACTTAAGGTCAAACAAAACACACTATTCTTAGTGGAGCTACATGAACTTTCAATTATTGATATTTATAAGTAATCAAAACCATAGAATTGTCAAACTGCAAAACGCAATGACGCCGCCTCGTTTGATCTTTATAATAACCCGGTCCCTAGTTTAAAATTATGGTTACTATATTGTGTTACTATTAATTTTCTTGATTATTTTATTTTGGTTAAAGTTTCCATCTTCTTTTCGATTACAAAAACAACTACTTAAGCTTAGACCTCAATAATGTTAGGTAGTTGTTTTATTGTTACAAACGCAATATTATTAACAGAGTTAAACTAAATACAATATTGTATAAGAAATTAAAAACAATTTATAAAAATAAAAGTAGTTTTATTTCTGGTTAAAGGTAATCATCTTTAAAAAAACTAAGAATTATATGAGACACGTAATATCACAAAAAAAAAACGAGTTGCACTCCGGGAGTGCCGGCAGAAGTGAAAACCTTAACACACAATTTGCGCTTAACACTCAAATATGTCACAAGACATGTCTTTGACATTGTCAAGAAATAATAATGTTTGTTTATTTACTTTTTTGACGTATATTTGACATCTCAATCTGTCATAGAATTAAAATCCCATATCCAACCCCCCTGTACTACTCATAATCGCCATATACTAAAAATAAAAATTATAATAGGCGTGACATTATGGTTTCCGTCTTGCGAATTTTTATGGCGTGGCATTATGGTTTCCGTCTGACGATCAGTCTGACGCGAGTTTATCATTTTTTACCCATTTACACGCCTCATACGCGGAGCGGTGAGGTAGTGCTCTACTCTCGACATGTCAAAAAACCCAGTCTTTCGAAACTTAAATGACGTTTTTTTTTTAATATAACACTTACAGGATAATATGAGTGCACTAATATGAAGTTAAATAATCTGTCTAGCACATATGGTACATTTTATAAACAATTAATTTGTTAAATATAATAAATAATAACAATAAAACTAATCATTCTTGGACGTCCGTGAGTCTGTGTTTATGTGACCATGTATGTGGCAGAGAAATTAGTCGAAAAATTCATCTTCCCGGAATACTTTTGTTTTTAATATATAAAGTATTACACTGTGCTGATTCCTAGTTAATATTAGCGTTCTAAGTACTGTCGTTTAATTATAATTTATAAAAAACTAATATACCACTGTATACTGTATATCTATATATATATTTTTTATTTTTATTTTATAGTATATTTTTTCCTCACCTTATTTGTTATTTTATTTTAAAAAAACTTGAGTTTTTGTTTTAGAATTTATTTTTTAAATGTGAATGACCGCTATGAGGCGTGCACTTTTGGATTTTCCAAATTCTTTGAAAACTAACCTAATGTAAATAAATCTGGCGCGAGTTCCGTCTTACGAATTTTATATGTATTTTCGATCAGGACACGTGACCTGACGCGAGTTTAACATTTTTACCCATACCAAAAAAAGTGCACAACGCCGCTAAAGAAGTTTTCACTTCAAAAAACAAAATTAAAAAATATCATAGCCTTATCCTTGTGTTGTTTATAGTTAACTTTTTGAAGTTTGATATATGCTAGCACTCTTTTCTTAGATAAACTATATTAACTATTTTTTTAATTATGCACGAAACCTATTTGTGATTCCTATATGCGCTTGCTTTTAAAAAATAATTTTATTCTTGTTAAAGGACTACAATACTCTTTATAGTTTTCAGTTAAATACAACTGTGACTCACAATAATAAAAAATAATTCTAAATATCAAAACTTACTATGTACAAAGTACATTAACTTATATTTACTACGTAATCCTAATATTGATATCGTTTGTTTCCGCTGACTTTGTCGTTTTCATTCCACTTACTATTTAATTTACGTATTACGTGTTTCACACCTGTTAAGTATGATATAATTGATATTTCATTTATTTTATATGATTTATTTTACTTGTACTTGCTAGTTTTCAATTGCATTATTTACTTGTTGTAACCAGTGAATTAAATATCAACCTTTATTTAACAGAGATCTCTTCCAGTCAACCTTTTTTCTATTTTTGTTTAAAAAAATACTTATGTAAAGAGAATGATCTCTTTAATTTGAGTATGCGCGCGCACTGCTAGTTCGTGAGTGAGCCGCGTTGTGTCGCGTCAAGCAAGCTGTCATTGTAAAATGTCAAGGACAAATATGCCGAGATCATTGAATTATATTTTAATCTTGTTTGTTAATTAATTTCGTACTTAGTTAAATTATATGCATCGAGAGGTGATAACAATAAACTTTTACTGTCGTTTCTTTATTTACAGGTAAGATTGTGTTAGTCTTATAAGGATTATATGAGTGTGTAACCTACTCGATAAATAAAATTGCATTCTTTATTTACAGAGAAACAAATAGATGTTTTATTTTGCCTCTTGCAAATTGAATTGCAACTAGTGTCTTATAAAACGACAATACTTGTTTATAATGGCACAAAAAATACAGTTTGCATTTAAACTGGAGGCATCACAAACTGACATTAAGACGAGTGTGATTGCCATAACCTCAATTACAACACAAGATGACAAAAAGTATACACTGTCTGAAACTGATAGATACGCGAGTCGTCACATAGCACTAACTAAAACAGAAACCTACAAAAGAGTGAGAAAAAGTTTAAATCAAAGAGGTCAAGAAAGAACAATATGGATTACATGTACACAAGAAATGATTCAAGCCTATTTTGATGAAGATAATAATTTAATGTTTAACGAACTATATTGAAAAGAAGAATTTAAAAAAACAGATATAGTAGAATCCACACAGAAAAACAAGGGTCAACTAAATTTGAAAAATATATCGGAAAGATTAATGATTGAGAATTTTGTATGTAAATTCTCAAATGCGAAACAATGGATAGAAATATTCGAGAATGAATGTAAACGATTTAAAATTGAGGAAGATACAACAAAGATAGAAATATTAAGATTATTTTTGGACAAAACATGTGCAGATTGGCACTCGGCAACATTGAAGACTTTGAAAATCGAGGCTGGATGGTCCGAGTGGAAAAATAAATTTTTGGACACATTTGCTGATAAAGGATGGAGTTCGGGAATGTATGCCATATTTTACAAATATAAAGAAGGATCACTAATGGAATAAGCCATAAGAAAAGAAAAGGTATTATTAGATATGGATGAAAATATTGGCGGGAAAAGTCTGGTCACACTTATAGCAGCCGGCTTACCTGAATTTATTAGAAACAGAATTGATCCCGAAAAGTGTGAAACCTCAACAAGATTGCTCCATGAAATAAGTAAATGTGAAAGTTTGGTATATAATAAAAACTTCTTAAAAAAAAGGGAAGAAAAAGATGACAACAAGAAATACAGTTTAGGGAAATAGCCATGCAAAACCTGTCAGAATTTAAATAAGGGTACTCGATACCACCCAGAACAGTCTTGTTGGTTTAAAAAAGAAGGGACAGATAACAAAAGGATTGGAAGTAATTCGGTTATAGAAGTGAATCTAAGCGAAGAGACAAAAAACGAGTAATCACACCATTGATAAAAATAAATATGTTATTAGAAGACAAAATACAAATAAATGGAACATATGATTCAGGCTCACAAGTATCTCTGATAAACAAAAGATTAGTTAGAATACAGAATGATTCTGAGGATACAAATAGAATATTATTAAGAACGGTCAATGCTGTGATATACACAAAAGGTTTAATAAGAATAAACGTAAAGATTTTTGATATAGAAGAATATGTTGATGTTTTTATTGTAGACAAACTAGATTTTGAAGATTTCATAATAGGACTAGATATGATAAAAAAAATTAAATTAGTTCAAAATGAAGATTTAAAAATTCTACAGAAGACAAAGAGGGAGATAAATGCTATGAATGCATTTGAAGAGATAGAGGAAATTAAAGTCAATTTTAATGAGCATGTGGGTAAAAATGACTTCATAACAAACCTACATCACTTGGATAATATCAAAAAGACTCGAATACACAATTTAATAGAAAATTATAATACTGTATTTGCCAAAGACAAATATGATGTAGGTACAGTAACAGATTATGAAGCCCGGATAGACTTACTGGTGGATAAGTACTGTAGCAAAAGACCATATCGGTGCACATTAGAAGATAAAATAGAAATAGAAAAACAGGTGGGAAATTTACTAAAAAATAACTTGATTGAGGAATCATACAGCCCATTTGCAGCACCAGTTACCTTGGCATTTAAAAGAGACGAAAATACAAAATCAAGACTCTGTATTGATTTTCGTGAACTAAACAAGATAGTCATACCACAAGCATAACCATTTCCATTGATAAGCGACTTGATTGTTAAAGCAAGAAACTGTAAATATTTTACCACACTGGACATGAATTCCGCGTTTTGGTCCATACCACTACGTATTGAGGACAGACAAAAGACAGGATTTGTCACACAGGATGGACATTATCAATGGACTTGCCTACCATTTGGATTGAAAACATCACCTGCTATTTTCCAGAGAATTTTATCAAATATACTAAGAAATAATAACTTGAAAGACTTCACAGAAAATTACATTGATGATATCTTAATATTTTCACAATCGTTTGAAGAACATATAGATCACATAGAAAAAGTACTCAAAGCAATAATAAAAGAAGGATTCAGATTAAAATTTAAAAAATGCACATTTGCAGCAATGTCAGTGAAATACCTAGGACATATAATAGGAAATAATACGGTAAAACCACTTAGAGATAACATTATTTCAATAAAGAATTTTCCAACACCCAAAGCCCAAAAGAATATTAGACAGTTTCTGGGAAAGATTAACTTTTACCACGAATACATACCAAATTGTTCGATATTATTGGATCCACTACATAGATTATTGAGAAAAAATGCCCAGTTTATATGGTCAGAAGAATGTGAAAAATCTTTCTCTTATATAAAAAAAATTATTATGCTCACAACCGGTACTGGAAATATTTGATAAAGACCTGCCTATTACAATTTACACGGATGCCTCGTTGAATGGTATAGGTGCAATATTGAAACAGATTCAAAAAAATGGTAAAGAAAAACCAGTTGGCTATTTTTCAAAAAAACTCAATGATATACAAAAAAGAAAGAAGGCAATATACCTTGAATGCTTAGCAATAAAAGAAGCTATCAAATACTGGCAATATTGGCTGATAGGAAGAAAATTCACCGTTTTTTCGGATCACAAACCACTAGAAAACCTCAACATAAAGGCTAGAACAGATGATGAACTTGGTGAATTAACTTTTTATTTGTCACAATATGACTTTAACATCAAATATATTCCAGGGAAAAATAATACGGAAGCAGACAGTCTAAGTAGAAACCCAGTATTGGAAGATAATGATAATGATGAAGAAATTTTAAAAACGGTGAATCCGATAACAATAGATGATATTAAGGCAGATCAGCAGAAAAACGAGAAAATAAAGGAAATTAAAACCAAATTAATCGAAAGAAATGGGATACTATACAAAAAACATCGAAATAGAGAAAAAGTTATATTATTTGAAGAAGCAAGTGTGAAATTAATAAAGAAAATACACACCGAATGGTGCCATTTAGGGATCAACCAAATGATAAATAAAATCAGTCCTTATTATACAGCAAAGAATTTAACAAGAAACATTAAAAAAATATGTAACAATTGTGAAACCTGTATAAAAAATAAATCGAGAGGCCAGGATAAATACGGATTAATGTCACATCTGGGACCAGCCTCAAAACCATTTCAGATAATGTCTATAGATACAATCGGTGGCTTTGGAGGACAAAGATCAACAAAGAGATACCTACACTTGTTAGTTGATCATTTTACAAGATTTGCGTTCATTTTGACATCAAAAACGCAAAATGCTGCAGATTTCATCAAATTGGTAAAAAAAGTTCTGGAGACGGAAAACATTGAGATATTACTAGCAGATCAGTATCCAGGATTAAATTCAAAAGAATTCAAAGAATTTTTGACAGAAAATTATGTAAAACTAATATTTACTGCGGTTGATAATCCATTTTCAAACGGACTCAACGAAAGATTGAACCAAACACTGGTTAACAAAATGAGGTGCAAAATAAATCAAAAAAATTAAAAGAAATCCTGGACATCAATTGCAAGAGAATGTATAGATAAGTATAATGAAACCTAGCACACAGTGACAGGCTTTGCACCAGTATATCTATTAGAAGGAAAAGTCACCAGCAACTTGCCACACGAACTACGACAACCATTAAATACAGAAACATGGATAAAAAATAGACAACAAGCACTAGAAAGATCAATTAGATCACATGCATATAATAAGAAATTATTTGATAAAGGCAGAAGACAATGTGAATTCAACATAGGAGAACTGGTATATGTTGAAAACGGAAACAAATTAAATAGGAAAAAAATGGACAATTTAAGAATCGGCCCATTTGAAATAACAGACAAAATATCGAATACAATATACAAAATCAACACAGGCAGAACAAAAAAGAATACAAGCTTGTACCATATAACAAAACTTATTCGAATGGAAGGTGGAATAAATGATAGACAACGCTGAATAATATGTGCGGCTACGATGAGAATTACTGAAGCAATTCTCACCCCGGAGGAGGGAGATGTAAAGAGAATGATCTCTTTAATTTGAGTATGCGCGCGCACTGCTAGTTCGTGAGTGAGCCGCGTTGTGTCGCGTCAAGCAAGCTGTCATTGTAAAATGTCAAGGACAAATATGCCGAGATCATTGAATTATATTTTAATCTTGTTTGTTAATTAATTTCGTACTTAGTTAAATTATATGCATCGAGAGGTGATCACAATAAACTTTTACTGTCGTTTCTTTATTTACAGGTAAGATTGTGTTAGTCTTATAAGGATTATATGAGTGTCGATAAATAAAATTGCATTCTTTATTTACAGATAAACAAATAGATGTTTTATTTTGCCTCTTGCAAATTGAATTGCAACTAGTGTCTTATACTTATATGATTATAGCTATTATTTGCATAATCTTACTGTAGGTTTTGACATCCGTCCACTTTTTCTAATATATACTTTTTTCTGATTCATATTTTCTTACCACTCTCGATACTGCTATTATTATAGTTAGTTAGTTATACTGTTATTACTACTCTACAATAGAATAGGTTCTTCACTAAGTACGTATGCTGGTTTCAGCCGGTCGACAGAAATGCGCGTGGTTCTGCTTGTTAATTTTATATCGAAATATTTCTTATGTTTGGCTTGAACTAAAAATGGTCCCTCGCAAGGTTTTTTTAATGATGTTCCTATACTCCTTATGTATAGGGGATGGTGTCTTAAACTTTTATATTGTATTTCATAATTTTTCTTTGTACTGATGAGGTTCATAGTTACCATCGATGTATGTTCCTTTTGTACTGTAAAAATCTCCGGGTAACCTTAGTGGAGGTCCGTATGTTAATTCGGCTACACTGGCACCTGCTGTAGGTGTTGACCGTAAGCCCAACAAATTACCAACGGGTAATTCTTTCATTCAGTTGCTACCTTCAAATTGGGCCATAAGTGTTGTTTTTAGGGTTTTGTGAGGTCGTTCATTAATCCCGTAATCCCGTTTGCTTTTAGGTTCTAGACTGCTTCTTTCACCCCCCAAGAACTTCATTAGCTGTGCAAATTGTCCGCCTCGAATTGTCTTATTTGGTCTGTTGTAAAACGCACGGGTTTTCCAAATCGAACTATCCAATTTTCGTATAAGCTTTTGGCTACCGTACAGGCCATGATGTTCTTTATTGGAATTTCTTCTAGTCACCCCTTTTCTCTATTTACTATTGTGACCAGGTATCTAAATTCATCCTTAGAAGTGGGTAGCGGGCCTACTATGTCAGTATGTATGTGCTCCCATCTATTATATCTAGGGCGAAAACTTTTCCTACTGGCGATTTATTATGTTTTACTTTACTTTTTTGGCATGGAGTATAGGTTTTGGTTCATTTCCCTTTGTCGGTATTCATGCGTAGCTAAAAGTATCTATTACTGACTATTGTGCTTGTAGCCCTTATACTTGGATGACTTATTACAATTCGGAATGCTTTGATTCTTAATTTCCGCAGCAGGTATGGTCTGGCAACTGAAGTGGATGTGGAGGTATCAAGATCATTTTCCACTTTACCACTTTGTTAGTGGAATTTGGTAATTCGGCTAGCTCTTAGTCGTCCTTTTGTAACTTAGCGAGCATCTCGTAATCTATTGTTGAAGGACATATAATTGTCGCAATTCTACTCAATGCATCTGTTGGTCAGTTTGAATTAGCCTTTACATATTGTATATTGATCGTAAATTCGCCTATATACGTTAGTTGCTCAATTCGCCTAGGAGTTTCTTTTTCGGTATTTTTCTTTGCTAACGCGTATATAAATGGCTTGTAGTCAGTATATACTGTGTATTCTCGACCTCCTATCATGTACCTAAAGTGTTGTATCGCTAACAGCTCTCTGTCATATGTACTTGTACTTTTTCTGTGCCACAAAGAATTAGAAATTTGAAACAATATTAGAGGAACACATATCTGTTCTAATATAGTCGGATCTATGCGGCGGCGCTTGCTTGCTGTAATTGAAAATAATGGAGGTTATATTAAATACTAAAAAATCGGCCAAGTGCGAGGCGGACTCGCGCACGAAGGGTTCCGTACAATTATCTATAAAAACGGCAAAAAAATCACGTTTGTTGTATCGGAGCCCCCTTAAATTTTTGTTTTATTTTAATTTAATTATTTATTTTTAAAGTAAGTATATAACTAAATTTTCTGTAAATATTTTAAGCGTCTACCTGTTGCCGTTATCAATATCGAGCAAAATCGAGCAAAAAAATCACGTTTGTTGTATGGGAGCCCCCTTATTATTCTGTTTTTTAGTATTTGTTGTTATAGCGGCAACAGAAATATATCTTTTGTGAAAATTTCAACTGTCTAACTATCACGGTTCATGAGATACAGCCGGAGTCTTAGTAATAGGGTTCCGCTACTTACCCTTTGGGTACGGAACCCTAAAAATAAAGTACTATTTTTCTTACAGATATTATTTTACATTTTAACATATTTAAGACATAACATATTTTTTTTTACTTTGTTGTTTTTTCAAAATATAGCAGCGTTACCGAATGAATGGTAACTTGTATTTTTTTTTATTCTTATGGCTAAGTTTCAATTTTCTTTTCATTACGAAAACGAATACTTAAGCTATATCCATGGGAAATATATATATAAAAAAAGAGACACTTATCAAAAACATTATTTATGAATTATAAAATTTTAATAAACCCCATTTTTATTTGATTGCATGTGTTTTAATTCTTGCAAACAAAACAAAAAGTTCTCATACCAACTGGTTTTCATAGAGAACTAGATGTCAAACCATAAAAAAAAGTAATTCCTAACAAAAATATTTAATACGGAAATATCGTGATTTGAACCATAGGCCCGCCGATTTAAGTCGCAGCGCCTATGGATCACACCACAGGGCAGATAACATTTAATGCGAAATAAACGATACGTATGTAGAACGACACTGCAGTTTACACCTAATTAATTTGTTAGGTTAAGAAACCAAAAGATATAAGAACGGTTTAAATAAACTGGTTAGTATAAAGAAAATTAAACCTAATTTTGTCGATTTAAGGTTAATATTATTGACAGTTCTGATAATGTTAATGTGTGAGTGCGAGATTTACAGAATGGCTCCACGCAATTTTAACCTTTACACTATGTATGGTCTATTGCAAATGACCGTATTTTACTTTTTACGAGAAGTTTAAGGAGTTGACTAAGTTGACAGCGTTTTGGAGCTTAGGAGTTCATTAGCAGCTAAAAAAACAATTAACTGTATCTTAAATTCATAGTGCATGCCATTCTATTACTACGTGCATATATTTGTCTGCGATGCAATAGTGAAAGTTGTAGTCAGGCCATGCAATTCTGCTTATTATTTTATTTCCTGATCTACACACCCGTACGTGCTAATATTTACAACACTCTACACAAATTAATGAAAATTTATGCGAAAAAGCGTGTGTTGTCAGCGAGTTAATAATATCTTGTCTGTAATAGATTAGTTTAGATTTTTTTAATACCACTAAGGTGGCAAACAAGCTTACAGTCCGCCTGATGGTAAGCGGTCACCGTAGCCTATGGACGCTTGCAACACCAGGGGTATCACTTGCTCGTTGCCGACCCTTCTGAAATCTAATAACTTCTTTCTTGAAGAACTCCATACTGTAGTCCTTGCAGAAAACCTTGGCAGGGAGCTCATTCCACAACTTAAGCGTTCGCGGGAGGAACTTTCTCTGAAACCGCACTGTACGCGACTTTAGGTTCTAAAGTGTGAGAATGAATTCCCTGCCGATGGCGAGCGGTGCAATGGTAGAAAGTAGCCGTGGGCATCATTTCGAACAATTCCTCAGAACACAACCCATTGTACAAGCGGTAGAACACACACAGTGAGGCAAAGTCTCTCCTCAGACTTAAGGGCTCGATACCGCAAGTGAGTTTGGAATCGTCGACATTTCTCACAGCCCGTCGTTGAACCGAGTCAAAAGGGCCAAGCTGGTATCCGGGTGCACCTGCCCAGAGATGGCAGCAGTACTCCATATGGGGCCGAGCTTGCGACTTGTAAAGTAACAACCTTTGCCCCGACGTGAAGTACTGCTTCGCTCTGTTTTTTACCAAGTTTTTTGGACGCCAGCTTTACCTTGCCTAGCAAATGATCTCGGAACTGAAAATCGCTGGAGATGTCGACACCAAGGATCCCAATGTTCTTGGAGATGGAGAGGGGAGTGTTCTGAAATTGTGGGACTACAGTGAATGGAGTTTTCTTAGCGGTGAACGCGCACACTTGTGTCTTTGTAGGGTTGAATCGGACCAAGTTTACCCGTCCCCAGTCATAGACCTTGGACAGTGTGGGCTCGATTTGAGACACAAGTTCTCCGCGGTTTTCCTCCACAACGGAACAAGGGATGTTTGCACGACCCGTGTAGAAAGCGTCTCCAGTACTGTCATCTGCATAGCAATGTATGTTGTTCATGTCTAACATGTCATTGATATGCAGTAGAAACAGCGTAAAAGACAGCACAGAGCCTTGCGAGACACCAGCATTAATGTCCATGCTATCAGAGCAACTGCCGTCAACTGCGGTTCGTATGCGTCTGCCGGACCAAAAGCTAGCCACCCATTTGCAAAAACCCTCGGGCACTCCGTAAGATGGCAACTTGGATAGAAGACCCCGGTGCCAGACCCGATCGAACGCCTTCGCTATGTCCAGGCTACATGCCAATGCCTCCCCCTGACTCTCAATGGCTAGTGCCCATCGGTGTGTGAGATACACTACAAGTCACCAGTCGAGCGACCGTGGCGAAAGCCATATTGACGGTCACTGACCAGATCGTGTACTTCTATCTATCGGCTTTCTCTTTAGCACTATGGGCCAAGTCACCATCGGTCTTTCGCAGTGGTGGTAACGACGATTGGCAAAAGTTCCCTTCGGCAGCTTTGGCAAGCGACCAGAAAGCACGACTCCCAGAAGGATAGCTCGCAAGTCGCCCACCTATTTTGTCGATGAATTGGAATTTTGCTCTGGCAGTTGCTTTCTTACTGAACCTCGAGGCAGCATTTAATTTGCGTTTTAACTCAGAAATATTCGGGTCCTTATTATAACGAGCCGTGGTCCAAGGCTCATATGCATTTTGCTTAAGAATTTTAGCTTTTCTGCAAGACCTATTAAACCACGGTCGTTTTTTCACGCCGGCAGCTACTCGCGGGTTAGGAATATAGGATTCCATACTAGCAAGGATTGTCTCAGTGACTGCGGCTGCGCAGACGTCAGGATCTTCTGAGTTAAAGCAGATCTGCCTCCACGGGTACGATGCGTAAAATTCTCGCAATCAATCCCAGTCTGCAGACTTATAGTGCCACACACGAAGCCAATTAATTGGCCCAGAAGGATCGGGTTGTGTGCATGACACTTGAGTCCGAACGAGACAGTGGTCCGAGGAGCCAAGAGGCGCATCCACTGAGACGGAGTATCCGTCCGGATGAGTAGTCAGCAGAAGGTCCAGTAAGGAGCTCGTATATTCCTCTATATCTGGTATTCTCGTTGGAGAAAGTACCAGCTGAGAGAATCCATAGGTCACAGCAAATTCATGAGCAGATATCCCAGCATAGTTATTGGTTCGAGAACTGAGCCACTCGTGATGGTGGGCGTTAAAGTCTCCCAAAATAACTAGTTCTGCAGTGGGATATTGCTCTAGAACTTTGTCAGTCGTCAAACTCAGGTACGTGAAGAGTCGAGTTACGTCCGTGTCACCGCTATGAGACCTGTATAGGCACGCATAGATACGAGTGTGGCCGCCGTAATCTACGCGCACCCACAATATCGACAGGTCTATGAAGGCGACGAAAGCAGATATCCTCCCGGACGTACATACATACACCGGCACGACTCATAAAATTGTGTTCGAGTTTGTAGCCGGGATAGTGAAGGTATGATGTGTCGGCCGGGCAGGATATCTGCGTCTCCGTTAGAAAAAGAATGGTCGGCTGCGCAGTTTCGAGATGGTGGTGGACTGCGTTAAGATTTTGTATCGCTCATAAATTAGGCAAATAATAAGCACTTGCACATGAATTCTATAATTTCAAGTTCAAAGTGGGTTTAAAACTGAGGACCCGACCTAATCAGAGATAGAAACAAGCACTCAAGAAGCTGTGGCGAATATCTATTTATAAGTTATGTAGTTTGTGTGGACTGTATATTTATGATTCCGTTGGAATGTACGAGCGCGTGCGTAACATGTCAGTGCAACCGGTAACCTAGTGGCGCGCATACCTCGCCAGTCTACTGAAAACACTGTCCGACGCCGGCAGGCTGCGCGCGCGCTTATCGACCCGGCCATAATACCTAACTGTGCCGTAAATAGTTTAGTACTTAGCTATTGCATTTATATATTTAGTTTCTACTCATGCTTTTGTTTCCTAAACTGTTTTCTACTACTTCCTTCTCATTTTTGTAACTGTGGTAAAATTCTTAGAATTAAACTGTACCTACCAATATTATAAAGCGTTGTTCTTTTTATTGCCTACATCTAAATACTCAATACTGGTGACCTTTCTTCGTGCTTATAAGTGAACAGTGTATATACAGTGGAACGGTCCCGGAACTATGGCTAACAATAATAGTAGTGATTTAAATGAACCGAATGTGTGCCGCGTTGGCGTAAAAATGCCACATTCTGGGCAGATAAACCTGGTCTATGGTTCGCACAATTAGACGCGCAATTTTTACTTTCGAACATTACAGCCGATGTTACAAAATTTTATCACCTGATTTCTGTGTTGGACTATAAATATGCTTTAGAATTTGAGGACATTATAACCAAACCACCGTTGGCAGATAAGTACGAAACTTTAAAACGCGAATATATATCACGTTTGTCAGCGTCTAAAGAGCACAGAGTTCGACAACTTCTTTCTCATGAAGAGCTGGGTGATAGGAAACCTAGCCAATTTCTACGCCATTTAAGAAGTCTGGCACCTGAAGTTCCTGATGACTTTCTACGCACCTTGTGGTCCTACCACCTACCTGGTTATCTTCAGGGTATAATTGCTACGCAGATGGACACCCCTCTTGACAGCGTTGCTCAACTAGCAGATAAAATAAATGAGGTCAGGCCGCAGCTTTCAACACTGCAAGTAGCAGTCGCCTCATCATCTTCAGCACCGTCAGCCATCGAGGAGATTAATCGTAAACTAGACGACCTAACCAAGCGATTCAACACTATGTCATCTCGTCGCGGTCGAGGACATCGGGATTTTCGGTCACAGTCTCGTAGCCACTAACGCCATCGATCAAGCAGCCATTCTAGCAACAGAGGCCAGTGCTGGTATCACTGGAAATTTGCAGATGAAGCAGATAAGTGTCGACCTCCTTGTTATTATTCCAAAAACGAATAACTAAGTCATTATCTGCGGCGAGTGACTTTTCTTCTGTGACTGATAAGAACTCTAAAAAGCAATTTTTAATTGATACCGGCTCCGATTTATGTGTGTTCCCTGTTAGTTATTTAGATAGTAAGCGTCCTAGTAAACTAGTTATGAGCTTTTTGCCGCCAATGGTACAATTATAGCTTCTTATGGTTGGATTAGCTTAAATTTGAATTTTAATTTACGCCGTGCATTTTGTAATTGCTAATGTTAGTAAGCCAATTATTGGTGTAGATTTTTTGTCGCATTTTAATTTGCTTGTAGATATACGATATTCTTAAGTCATCACGGCTTACGTGATGCTACAACTTCACTTACATCAGCTGGTAACCTCGCTTTTGCTTATAAATGCCCACAAATTAAATCTGTTACTGGGGATTCAATTTATCATCAACTATTATTAGAATACCCTGAAATCACAAAACCTGCTGGAAATCTGTCTGAACGTGAGATGAAACATAAAGCACAGCATTTCATACGCACTACAACTGGACCGCCTGTATTTTGTCGACCGAGACGACTGGCTCCTGACCGGTTGAAAGCTGCTAAACAGGAGTTTGACGAAATGGTACGTACAGGCATAGCTCGTCCATCATAGAGCCCTTGGTCGTCCACCACCACTGCATTTAGTGCCAAAAAAGGATAAGAGTTGGCGACCTTGTGGCGACTACCGTGCTTTAAATGCACGTACTATCCCAGATAGGTATCCAATACGACACATTGGCGATTTCTCACACAATTTGTTTGGATGTAAAGTTTTTAGCAAGTTAGATTTAGTTCGTGCTTATAATCATATTCCTGTAAATAAAGATGATATGCCGAAGACCGCCATATCAACACCCTTTGGTTTATACGAATTTCCATTCATGGGTTATAGTTTACGCAATTCTGCACAGTCTTTTCAACGTTTTATGGACGAAGTTCTTAATCGTTTTTGTAACGATTTTTGCTACACTTACATTGATGACTTACTCATCGCTACAGATAACTCAACATTGCATTAGAACACTTGCGCGTCGTATTTGAGCGATTTAAAGAGTATGGTGTTCTTCTGAACACGAACAAATGTGTTTTTGCTGTTGAAGAGATAGAATTGCTGGGCTATTTTATCACAGTCAACGGTAGGAAGCCTTTGCCAGAGCGGATCGAAGCAATACATCGTTACACAAAGCCCCGAACTATAAAAGAGCTTCGTAGGTTTTTGGGAATGCTTAATTTTTATAGGCGGTTCATTCCTGGTGCTGCAAAACTCCAAGCACCTCTCCATGGGCTACTGACTGGTCCATCCGTGAAGGGCAGTACAGTTATCGAATGGACACCGTCGCTAAAAGATGCTTTCAATGCTTGCAAAGTAAGTATTGTTAATGCTGCACTGCTCGCACATCTCTACCCTACAGCTCAGTTGGCCTTTTTTTTTCTCGCTTAATATATTTTTATCTTAGTGCTACAACAAAAAGCGACAACCTCTCACACTGGGTATCGAACTTAGGTTAGTTGCGTAGCGGCGCACCTTACAAATCGCTAGGCCAGCGGGATTGTTACATACGGGTTCAAATATAACTTTTGTATAGGCAGTTCTGCGGCCTAAAGCCCGATCAATGATGTCTCCCACAACGTCCACATCCTACATGATAGCAACGATGAGTGGTCTGTGAAAATTTGGAATTTTTGGCTATTGTCTAAGTAGTAAGACCAATGTTCTAGAGCGGTAATTACACTAAGTAATTCACGTTCTGCTGAGTGATTTACTCATGAAAGCGATTGTTTTTTAACACCATCAAATGTCTGTGTCAACATTGCACCAATACCATATTTTGATGCGTCGCATTTTACAGCGAACGTCTTAGAAAAATCAGGACAAGAAAGAATTGGTTGTCGAGACTAAATTCCCCAGGGAAAGATAAATAAAGTGTAGTCCGTAAATACAATTTATTTGTAGTTCTCTGTACGATCAAATTTCACAATTAAAATAATCTGTAATTTTATTGTATGTAACCATACACAATTGCATTTTAATCGTTTTTGGAAATTATCCGTTTTGCCGTCTTTTCCTTTTTTAGACGACCGTGTCGTAATTTTCTTTCCAGTCGACTGTATTATTTCAAATATTGGTAAATCGGTATGTGATGTAAGAATTCAGTAGTTTACAGCAATCTAAGCCATCACCATATTTTTTTTCGATTAAGAAAGTAACAAAAATTCAGTAAGGCGAAAATGGCCAATCCACAGAAATCAAGATATCAGTTGTCCCTAATAAGAAAATCTGGATATATATATATATCTATATATAATGAGATCAAACCCTCTTTACTCCATCTCATATGGTAAAATCAACTTCAGATTGCATCTTCATAATCTTTGTCTCACGCCGATATTGATTTACGTTACAATAATTGTTATCTATCAATTTTATTTAAAAATACAAATTTCGTTTTGTATATGTATCTTTTAGAAAATCTTCCAAAAGACTGACTTTGAATTTTCTCTATCTGTCACTCCTTTCAAAATCAGATTTAAAAATCTGTCGAAGTAAAAAGTATGGCATTTCATTCCTGTAGGGATATAGAATTTTACAATAATTTTGACATAAACACGCAAAAGGGTGATCTAAAGCTATTTACACTCTGCATATTACAAATTTAAATAGTTCACTCGCTACATGGTGACGAAATAAGAAGCTCTTTTAAGGTTTTAAAATCATTATCCGCTTCGTTATTCCAAGAAAATTTCGGCGTTCCTTTTTTCGTTGAAGTAATCTTATTTAAAGGAGCAGCAATAGTACTAAAATTCGGTATAAACCTCCGGTACCAACTAGCAGTCCCCAAGATTTTTTTAAAATCCTTTTTCCGACTTTGGGGGTTCGATTTTTAGAATTGGGTCGACTTTTTCAAGATCAGTTTGCATTCCGTGTTTGTCGACTTTGTAACCGAAGTATTTTAGTTAGCAAAATTAATTAATTAATAAAAAAAAAAAAATTAAAGTTCACTGTGATGTTGGCTGTTACAGTTTTGTCACATACTCTATTTAGTAGACGAATATGGTCATCAAAATTGTCTGTCACAAGAATGACGTCATCACAGTCAGCGGACACCTTATTTTGTAGTTCAGGGTCGCTATCTAACAGACGATCCATAAGACGCTATTGGGTAGCACCAGAATTGACCACACCAAATGGCATTACGTTAAAAACGAAGCTGTTTCTGCCCGGAACTTGAAAACAAGTCTTGATATTGTCCTCTTTTCTTAAGGGCACTTTACAATAAGCTTTAGCAATATGAATAGAAAATAAGTATTTAGCATGACGAAGACTGTCCAAAATTTCAGAAATCAAAGGTGGGTTATAAGTATCTTTGACAGTTACGGAGTTCAGTTTCTGACTGTCGATACAGAACTTCCAATGACCATCTTTTTTAGGAGTGATAAACACGGGGCTACGCCATGGTCTTTTATCAGGCTCGATGACTGAGAAATTCTAGTATCTTATCAATCTCAACGTTGAGAGCTTTGATTTTTTCAGGAGATAGTCTATAGCATTTTTGTTGAACTGGAGGACTATTGCCAGTATCAATACGAAGTTCGATAAGTTGAGTCCTACCCAGCGGACGAAATTCATCAGAGACCTTGTGAAATCTGTCTATGATTGCATTAGCGGTAATCTTTTGAACCTTACTCAACTCATCATAATGAGAAAGTTTCGTATCAGAGGATACGCTCGCTACAAAAGAACATTCAGTATCCAAATGTACTAAGTTAGATTTTATGCAAGAAAGCATAATTTTAAAAGCTTTCCAAAAGTTAATACCAATTAGAAGAGACTGTTTAACTTCTGGTATTACATGAATGTTAAAATCTTTTGAATTCCATTGAATGCGATAGGTAACTCAATCGATCCGTTAAAAGAAATTTTCGTTCCATTAAGTACGGAACACTCAATGTTTTCGAAACGATTCATGCTTAACCCATTCTCGCATAATACTAGATGTGAGTTATTGCCAAAAATAGAGATCGCGCTGTCGCTATCTAAAAGACCACATAAGGTAAGTTATGTTAATATCTCTGTATGTACATAAGAACGTACAAAATTATTTTTTGTAAAGAGAACCGAATCGACTTTGTACAATTTCGAAAAGATTTTTACCGTTTTAAGTCATGCTTCCCTCTCATTTTTATGAAAGAAGTTGATATGTTGAGTGACAGATTGCAAACAAAGTTTAGATTTTTGTGTGCAATGCCATAAGCACAAAAAAAATTTTTTATAGGGATCCACTTTTCATTTTTCGTTTTTGAAAAACCATTGTATGAAAAATGAATTGGCTTCAAACATGTATTAGGTTTCGAACCTTTAGAAAACGTAACATTTTTTCCTCTATTTTGAGGTTTAAGATGGTTATATTTTCTAGTAGGTCTTGACACACTGACTGACGAAAAACTAGGTGTACTCAACAGAACGAGGCAGTACTTCACGTCCGGGCAGAGGTTGCTGCTTTACAAGTAGCAGGTTCGGCCCCATATGGAGTACTGCTGCCATCTCTGGGCGGTTGCACCCGGATACCAGCTTGGACCTTTTGACTCGGTTCAACAACGGGCTGTGAGAATGGTTGACGATCCCAAACTCACTTGCTGTATTTAACCCTTAAGTCTCAGGAGAGATTTTACCTCCCTGTGTGTGTTCTACCGCTGTACAATGAGATGTGTTCTGAGGAATTGTTCGAAATGATGCCCACGGCTACTTTCTACCATCGCACTACTCGCCATAGGCAAGGAATTCATTCTGAGAATACTTTAGAACCGAAATGGTCGTGTACAGTGCGGTTTCATAGAAACTTTCTCCCGCGAACGCTTGGGTTGTGGAATGAGCCTCCTGCCAAGGTTTTCTCTAAGGACTACAGTATGGGGTTCTTCAAGAAAGAAGTTATTGGATTTGTGAAGGATCGGCAACGCGCTAGTGATACCCCTGGTGTTTCAAGCGTCCATAGGCCACGGTGACCGCTTACCATCAGGCGGACCGTGTGCTTGTTTGTCACCTTAGCGGTATAAAAAAAAAAAAACTAAGTATGTGAACAATAAGGCCAATCGATCACACGTACGTCCTTACGGCCACAGCCAAAATATACTATGTTACGTAAGTTACACTGTTACGTTGTATGCGATCCAGAGTCACATCTCAAACATAGGCTTTTCTTGTCAGTTTTAGGGTAGACCGTACCAGACTAACCTTGCTTTCGACATTAGAAGAAAAAGCGTTAAGAGAGCTAGTGCTAGGCATAGAAGTATTCATGGCAATAGAAGATTCGAGCCACTTACACGCCTCAAAAATTGACTCTTTAGAATTTATGTCGGATTGACGCAATTGTATTGCGAAATTAGGTAAAAGATTACGTCTTAGAATACAAAATATATCAGTTTCCGACATTGGAGACTTCAGTTTTCTGCACAAAGACTGTGCTTCAGCAATAAAAATTACGGCCTTTTCATTGACTTTTTGTTTTCTGCCCTAAATTTTTTTCTTAGTTAGATATTTGCGCCCGGAACCTCAAAATCCTTGAGAAAAGCGGTTTTGAATAAATTTCAATTATAAGAATAACTTTTTTATTACGGAACCATTCGAATGCTGGCCCGCTCAACATTTCAAAAAATAATTTATTTATTTAATTTATTTATTTACAAGCACACATATCATTACAGGAGTTCCCTAATCCGATAGTGTACCTAGTCAATTTTATTTATTAATTTCTATATAATATCATTAACTACTTAGTCCGTAACATAATACATATACAGTTACTTTCTCGAATTCGCTCAGTGAACATGTAAATAAATCTAAATTGTCTGCAATTTTATTAAGGACAATCAAAGTTCGCGTCATTGGTGCCTTAGCCAACAGGTTGTTGCGCGTACGCGGCACCGCCAGCAGCCTCGTCCGCTCCCAGCGCGACACGTGCTCGTCGGGCACACATAGTAAGAGTCTTTCCAATATATTTGAATTCGTGATGATGCCTCTTAGGCTTAAATAGCTAGTGCCAGATCCCTCCTTGTCTCTAATTTGTTGTATCCAACCATGCCCAAAACAAACAAGGTTGGATACATCAATGGGTAGACGGGATATACTTCATATAACTTCATTTTAAGGAACCTTGTAAATTTATTTTGAATGCGCTCTAACATGAGGCTGTATTTAGTCTCATGAGGAGCCCATACAACAGCATTGCATTCCAGTTGACTTCGAACTAATGCATTCTATAGGTTTACAATGGTTTTGACATTCGTAAAACCTGCAGACTGCCGAAATACGAAGCCTAAATTGCCTTGCATTCATTATAGATGTGGTCCCGAAACGTCAAATCAGTAGTCATTCGCACACCCAGATCCCTAACAGATTCTGACCGACTCATCTTTGCACCACTTATCTAGTCATAGTGGAGTGAAGCTTTTAATCCGGAACAGACTTAAATGAAGCCATTTCAGTTACGTTTCTCAAAAATTCAATTGGACAAGACTGACCAGATAAAGGAGAACGTTCAATCACGACATTTTTTTCATTAGAAGGAGAAACAGACATACAAGGCTTAGAATCTACTTTTTCGACATTGCCATTGCACAATTCAATATACATTTTAGAGATCTTTGTATAGGCTTACGAGAGCTCTGAGAACTTTTCTACCAGAGATTCCTCCTCATCCTCACATACACAGATTCTAGAAAATCTTAGCAGTAAATGTTGGAAAATAACTTCAACATTAACTTTTGATACTTTTCCGCTAGAAATTGACATTAAATCGACTGTAGCCTCCAGATTTTGAGCAATTCGTTTATATCTTCGTGACAATCTAATGGGCTAAGATCAGATGCTATTAAATCAGGAGATAGTTTTTCGTACTGATCGCGCATCAGATCAATTTTAGCAGCAGGTTCTACACCTCTGAGCATCAACTCGTATTGTAGAGCCATTTTAACCGACTTCAAAAAAGGAGGAGGTTCTCAATTCGTCGGAATCTTTTTTTTATGTATGTTCCCCGATTACTCGAAGACGCCTGGACCGATTTGAGAAATTCTTTTTTTATTTAAAAGGGTATACTTCCAAGGTGGTCGCATATTAATGTAATGAATTTAAAACTTAAACTTTTGGAGAAAAAAAATAATATATGTTAATTTGGATTTGGAACTGGTGTTATGTTGATGATTGTATAAAATTTTGTTACGAGTATGCATTTTTAAAGTGTACAAGAAAAGCAGCAATTCGTCACTTAAAGTAATAAATAAAAACTGTAATTCTGATCAGATTTTTGGAAATAAGTAATTATTTTTATCTTTTTAGTACACCTTTTTGAAGCCGGTTGTTTTTTTGTTAAAAAGTTTTTTTAGGCTGAAACCTAATCAAATTGCCTGCCATCTGGAATGCGTCCGTTTCACACAGATATACAGTAAAAAAACCGGCCAAGTGCGAGTTGGACTCGCGCACTGAGGGTTCCGTTCATACCACCATTTATGTAATCTTCAAACACAAACAAAAATATTTTTATATTTGAGTTGATTGAATGAAAGGTAAATTGCGGTTTATGACGTATTAAAAAAAAACTACTCACTAGATCTCGTTCAAACCAATTTCCGGTGGAAGTTTGCATGGTAATGTACATCATATATTTCTTTAGTTTTATCATTCTCTAATTTTAGAAGTTACAGGGGGGGGGACACACATTTTACCACTTTGGAAGTATCTCTCGCGCAAACTATTCAGTTTAGAAAAAAATGATATTAGAAACCTCAATATCATTTTTGAAAACATATCCCACACGTATGGGTTTGATGAAAAAAAATTTTTGTGTTTCAGTTCTAAGTATACTAAGGAACCCCAAAAATTTATTGTATTTTTTCTATTTTTGTGTGAAAATCTTAATGCGGTTCACAGAATACACCTATACTTACCAAGTTCCAACTGGCGTAGCCAAGTCATAAGGCCACGATGTGACTTATACTACATTTTTTTGCTAATTTTTTGCCAAAAAAATATCGTATCTCCGGACCTATTGCACCTATCGACACGGGGTTTGCACCCTATTTTTTTGCTATTTTTTTGCTATTACTTTGCCTAAGAACTGACTACCATGGTCCTGCTAGCTTTAGACTAAAGCTAGCGTAGCCACCATCGTATCTCCGGACCTATTGCACCTATCAATTTTTTTGCTATTTTTTTGCTATTACTTTGCCTAAGAACTGACTACCATGGTCCTGCTAGCTTTAGACTAAAGCTAGCGTAGCCACCATCGTATCTCCGGACCTATTGCACCTTTCAACACGGGGTTTACTCCCTATTTTTTGCTATTACTTTGCCTAAGAACTGATTTTTTTGCTCCACCAGTTTCCGATATACCATGGTCCTGCTCACTTTAGACTAAAGCAAGCGTAGCCACCATCGTATCTCCGGACCTATTGCACATATCGACACGGGGTTTGCATCCTGTTTTTTTGATATTTTTTTAACGTTGTCGGTGATATATTACATCTAGCTTTTGCCCGCGGTTTCACCCGCCCTAATTTCGGTTATCAGGGAGGATTTCAACGGCAATTCCGCAATTATAGAAAAAACCGACTCACGCTTGACGGTTTCAAGTAATATATGTCCTTTCCCGGGACTCAAGCTATCTCGAAGCCAAATTTGCCCGCGGCTCCAGCCGACCTATATTCGATTATTGGTAAAGGATTTTATCGGCAACTCTTCAATTATAGAGAAAAATCAGACTCACACTTGACCGTTTCAAGTAGTCTATGTCCTTTCTAAGGACTCAAACTATCTGCATGCAAAATTTCGTCTAAATCGGTTTTGCAGTTTAAGCATGCAGAGATAACAGACATACAGACTATCGCATTTATGTTTTTTAATACTAAATTTTGCCCGCGGTTTCATCCGCCCTATATTCGGTTATCGGTTTTTCAATTTCAATTTCAATAGAAAACATATTTATTAGTGAGACTCGCGCACCGAGAGTTCCGTACCTACCAACACTTGTTGGAAACGATATTCAAAGTTAAGCAACGTCGAGCTCGGTCACTACTTGGATGGCTGACCGCTTACCGGTACACTTCTTTTTGTTTGTGTTTGTAAATTACCTAAATGTTGGTAAGTACGGAACCCTCGGTGCGCGTGTCCCACTCGCAATTGGCTGGTTTTTTTTCTATAATATTTAATAAATATTTTTTCTATTAAAATTGAAATCCTACACCGTTAACCGAATTTAGGGTGGGTAAAAATACAGGCAAAATCTAGTACTAATATACATAAATGTGAAAGTAACTCTCTCCATCTGTCTGTTACCTCTTCACGCTTTAATTGCTAAACCGATTTAGAAGAAATTTCGCATGGAGATAGTTTGAGTTCTGAGAAAGGACATAGGCTACTTGAAACGGTTAAGCGCGAGTCAGTTTTGTTCTCTATAATTGATGAGTTGCCGTTGAAATCCTTTACGGATAATCGAATTCAGATCGGCTGGAATTGCGGGCAAATTTGGCATGTAGGTAGCTTGAGTCCCGGGAAAGAACATAGATTACTTGAAAACGTCAAGTGTGAATCGGTTATTTCTATAATTGAGGAATTTCCGTTAAAATTCTACACTGATAACCGAATTTAGGGCAGGTGAAACCGCGGGCAAAAGCTAGTTGTAATATATCACCGACAACGTTAAAAAAAGGCAAAAAAATGGGGTGCAAACCCCGTGTCGATAGGTGCAATAGGTCCGGAGATACGATGGTGGCTACGCTAGCTTTAGTCTAAAGCTAGCAAGACCATAGTATCTCGGAAACTGGTGGAGCAAAAAATCAGTTCTTAGGCAAAGTAATAGCAAAAAATAGCAAAAAAATAGGGTGCAAACCCCGTGTTGATAGTTGCAATAGGTCCGGAGATACAATGGTTTACGCTAGCTTTAGCCTAAAGCTAGCAGAACCATGGTATTTCGGAAACCGGAACAAATCTATAAGGGTTCCGTTTTTTGCCATTTGGCTACGGAACCATAAAAATTAAGAAAATTAAAATAACAATAAGGAGAAATGCGAATGGTCAACTGCGAGATGGACTCGCGCACGAAGGGTTCCGTACCGTTATCTATAAAAATTAACATTTTTTTTTTATTTTTATATTTGAGTTGATTGACTGAAAGGTAAATTGCGGTTTACGATTTATGACGTATTTAAAAAAAACAACGTACTAGATCTCGTTCAAACCAATTTTCGGTGGAAGTTTGCATGGTAGGTAATGTACATCTATCTATCAATTTTTTTTAGTTTAATCATTCTCTTATTTTAGAAGTAACAGAGGGGGGGGGGCAACCATCATTTATTTTATAGTTAAGTTAAAAAAACGGTTTATCTGATGATTTAATTAGACAGCTTAATAATATACTACTACAGAAAACCTAATTCAATTACATTAAATAATAAACCCAGGTTGGGGTCGCTTAGTTGTGCAACTACTAGGGACTTGTGTGCTTCCGCCCTAAATTTGGTTATCGGTGTGGGATTATTACATACCTACCATCGAAATACCCATATAAAATTTCAACCCAATCGGTTCAGCCGTTTAGAAGTTATGTGAAAAACGAAGTAATTACGTAATTAAGTAATTAGGAATGTACGGAAGGATAATTCTTTACGTTAAAAGTCTTCAATTATTCTGTGACGGGATTTAAGTAACTCCCGAGAAATATATTCATATAACATTATAATATTACACAGCATATATATATATATATATATATATATATATATATATACTAAGAATACAAAGAAGTTTGCAAGAGCAGACCAGGAGGCACCCATTCACAAGTATGACTCATTAATCAGCCATCGCTTCGCTCTACAATGTTTTAGGGAACGTAACGACCCGACACACACGCCACCACCGCAGAGACACTTTGAGAGAGCATGACACACTCAAGCAACTCCAATAAAACTTCGATTGTACTAGACCTAGGATGGATTATGCCTGCGACATCCCACATGTTACTTGTCTGGTTGCCGTTTTGACTAATTGGGTTCGATTTATTAAGTCTCAAAAATATTTAATTCTGTATTTTCTTATATCAAGAGTAATCAATTAAACCAAAAGCCGGGAATGTCTCACGGTATCGAAGGGTTTCTTCGATTCAACTAAAATACGCAAACTCATGTTTTTATTGTGTTAATTGTATTTTATTTAGTGACAAGATCTATCGTAGCCGATCGGGCGCCCGATATTGGACGATACTAATGTTTGCACGCAACCTGTGATTCAAATCATATTTTTGGAAATAAGTTTTATTTTTAACTTTTTAGTGCATCTTTCTAAAGCCGGTTGTTTTTTTTGTTATTTTTTACTTTTGAAATGAAGAATTGGTTTCGAGTGCAAGTACAGGCGTGATGTTATGTTATGTGATTGCGTAAACAATGCTATTTATGCGATAACTGCAATCGTGGTTGATTTTTTGAAGAGTTCCGTTGCCTGACTCCGAAATCCCTTACGAAATTTTTTTTTATCCAAATCCGTCTATATATGAAGGAGTTATGCCCGAACATACATGAAAAAAAATATAAACATCCGAATTGAGAACCTTCTCCTTTTTTTGAAGTCGGTTAAAATATTTACGAAAATTAATTAAATTTTATGCATATATTTAGTAAACGATCAGGCTTAGACAACTGTTTATCAATGAGTTAAAAAAAACACAACCTTATTCTATAAAAATTATATAATCCGAAAGTTTGTTTGACTGTCTGTCTGTTTGTTACTTCATTAGTCACTCATACATGAACCGATTTATATGAAACACACACCTCACACCTCACACCTCACACCTCACACCTCACACCTCACACCTCACACCTCACAACTCACACCTCACACCTCACACCTCACACCTCACACCTCACACCTCACACCTCACACCTCACACTTTACGCCGATGAATAATGCCTGTCCTGTTTTGGTAGAGATATAAATGACAATTTACCAAAATAAAGCTAAAACCTTATACGTGTTTTTTGCAGCAAAATTAACGATTTCAAGACGTTAATTTCTACGAAACATTTACGTTACAGCGACACCTCTCTTTGTGTGTACTTGTGTAATTACCGAGCAGTCGAGCAACACGTCCCCATAATAGCGCGTCAGGGAAGTTTAATTGGCTTTGCGCGTGACATCCTCTATTTGGGTTTTCACGAATAAAGTGTTTTAGCTTTGTTCTTTTATTTATAAAATTTACTGTACTATAATGTACTTTTTATTTTATTACATTGTTAAAATTATTTTATAGTTAAATAGGTGGGAACCGATTAGATTTACAACTTTTCTTGTAAAAAATAATAATTAAATAAATAAAAAATCCCGACTAAAAATAAGCAAACTAGTTAGTTCACCTAATACATACCAAATATTTAACTAGAAGCAGTCGGAACTCATTCTAAGGTAGGTAACTACTATATTTCAAGCAATCTGTACTACTATTTGGGCTTGCATTTAAATGAGTCCCGCATACTTATAGTTAAATATTTGGTATGATTTAGGTGCACTTGATTACTTATTTTTAGTTTAGTTAAAGAGAGGTAGGGTACAGCAAGTACTCGCTCGAACAAGCCGCCCGAACAATTAAAACGGGGCATTGCGAGTACTTGCTCGAATGAGCAGCCTGAACTGGGGAAACCTCCACCTTACAGAAAACCGCGGCCACAATAACACTAACATTGAGTAGTGTTGTGTTGCTGGCGGTGAGTAAGGTTGTCAGGAGGACAGCGGAGGACCGGCGGTGGTTGTTGCTGTCATTTCCAGGCGTAGACGACGAGTTTTTTCAGCGGCCGCTCCATCCACATTTAATGAGGACTTTTGTAACATTAGGGGTATTCATGCAAATCTTATCGCAGTCCACCACCATCTGGAGACAGTGCAGCCGACCCTACTTTTTCTAACGGAGACGCAGATATCCTGCCCGGCCGATACATTATACCTTCATTCCCGGCCACAAACTCGAGCATAAGTTTGTGTGTCATGCCGGTATATGTATGTTTATCCGGGAGGATATCTACTGTCGCCGGCTTCATAGCCTTGAAGGGACCTGTCGATATTGTAGATGTGCGTAGATCACGGCGGCTACAATCGTATCTATGCGTGCCTATACAGGTCACATAACGGTGACACGGACGTAACTCGACTCTTCACGCACCTGAGTTTGACGACTGACAGGTTCTAGAGCAAAATCCTATAGCAGAACTTGCTATTTTGGAAGACTCCAACGCCCACAATTGAGAGTGGGTCAGTTGTCAAACCAATAATTACGCAGGAATATCTGCTCCTAAATTTGCTCTGACCTATGGTTTCTCTCAGCTGGTACTTTCTACGAGCTCCTTACTAGACCTAATTGGCGTCTTGTGGGGCATTATAAGTCGGCAGACTGGGATGGATTGCAAGAATTCTATGCATCGTACCCTCGGAGGCAGATCTACTTTAGTTTAGAAGATCCTGACGTCTGCTCAGCCGCAGTCAATAAGACAATCTTCGCTGGTATGGAATGTCATTTTCCTAACCCGCGAGTAGCTGCCGGCGTCTAAAAACGACCGTGGTTTAATAGGTCTTGCAGATAAGCTAAAATTCTTAAGCAAACTGCATATGAGGCTTGGATCACGGCTCGTAATAATAAGGATCTAAATATTTCTGAGGTAAAACGCAAATTAAATGCTTCCTCGAGGTTCAGTAACAGAGCAACTGCCAGAGCGAAATTCCAACTCATCGGCAAAATAGGTAGGCAACTTGCGAGCTATCCTTCTGGGAGTCGTGCTTTCTGGTCGCTTGCTAAAGCTGCGGAAGGGAACTTTTGCAAGTCGCCGTTACCACCAATGCGAAAGACCGATGGTGACTTGGCTCATAGTGCTATAGAGAAAGCCGACCTACTGGGCAGTCTCTTTGTCTCAAACTCGAATATGAACGATGAAGGCACTGTACCTTCTACTATACCGTGTTGCGGTAAGACCATGCCGGGAATCTCCATAACACAGCAGGAGGTCCGGCGAGCGTTGCTTTTTCTAGATGGTCATGAGTCGAGTGGAGTATATCAGCAGTAGTGCTTAAGCAGTGTGCTCCTGAGTTATGTCCTGTACTCACGTGCTTCTTCGCGCTTTCGTACCATTCTAGGCAATTTCCGTCTTCATGGAAGACTGCGAATGTACACCCAGTGCCCAAACAGGGCGATAGATCAGGCTCAGCTCTCTCCTCTCCAAGGTGATGGAGCGTGTGATCAACACACAGCTTCTAATATACCTAAAAGAACACGACCTGGTCAGTAATCAGTCAATATGGCTTTAGCCACGGTCACTCGACTGACGACCTTCTAATGTATCTCACACACAGATGGGCACTAGCCATTGAGAGTCAGGGGGAGGCATTGGCATGTAGCCTGGACATAGCGAAGGCATTCGATCGGGTCTGGCTCCGGGGTTTTCTATCGAAGTTGCCATCTTACGGAGTGCCCGAGGGTTGGTGCAAAAGGGTGGCTAGCTTTTTGTCTGGCAAACGCATACAAATCGTAGTTGAGGGGAGTTGTTCTGATAGCATGGATATTAATGCCGGTTTCCCACAATGCTCTGTGCTGTTTCCGACGCTGTTTCTCCTGCATATGCATTGCTATGCAGATGACAGTACTGGAGACGCTTTCTACACGGGTCGTGCAAACATCCCTCGTTCCGTTGTGGAGGAAAACCGCGGAGAACTTGTGTCTCAAATCGAGAGCACATTGTCCAAGGTCTGTGACTGGGGACGCGTAAACTTGGTCCGATTCAACCCTACAAAGACACAAGTCTGCGCGTTCACCGTTAAGAAAACACCATTCTCTGTGGTCCCACAATTCCAGAACACTCCCCTCTCCATCTCGAAGAGCATTGGGATCCATGGTGTTGACATCTCCAGCGATGTTCAGTTTCGAGAACAAGACAAGGTGAAGCTGGAGTCCAATAAAATTTGTGTACTCAACAGAGCGAAGCAGTACTTTATTTCAGGGTAAGGGTTGCTGCCTTACAAGCCGTAAGTCTGGCCCCATATGGAATACTGCTGCCATCTCTAGGCAGGTGCACCCGGATACCAGCTTGGCCCTTTTGACTCGGTTCAACGACGGGCTGTGAAAATTGTCGACGATTTTAAACTCATTGGCCGTATGGAGCCCTTTAGTCTGAGGAGAGACTTTACCTCCCTATGTGTGTTCTACCGCTTGTACAATCGGTTGTATAGCTTGAGGAATCGTTTGAAATGATGACCACGGCTACTTTCTACTATCGTTCTGCTCGCCATCGGCAGGGAATTCATTTTCACACTTTAGAACAGAAATGGTCGCGTACAGTGCGGTTTCGAATAAACTTCCACCCGCGAACGCTTGGATTTTAGATTTTGATTGGATTAAATAATTAATATTTTATGTTATAAATATATACAAAAACTATAAGTCTGGTTGCAAAAACTTAAACTAGGTATAGTCAAACTTAGAGAACAGTGCAAGTTTCACTAAAATCGGTTCAATCGCTTTTGAGATAGCGAGTTAAGTTTGTATCTGTTACTATATAGGTGAACGTGTCGTTGGCTCAGCAGCGTTATTCTATAACATTCATTATGCATGTTGTTTCAGAGTTTGCCTGCAGTCAGGCTCTAGCTGAACTCGATAAGATCTTCAAAAAGTGGCTTAGTATTGAAAAAGTAGTCGTGTAATGACAATTGGTCGGTTTTTATTATTTGTTTTAATACTTCATGTTCGGTAAAAAATATGCGGTCGGATCTTTGCATACTCTGTGCGCTAGTTAGTCGTCATTAATCTGTGCGCAACGTCGAGGCTGTTGTTTTATTGATCTTATTGGGATAATTTATAATTAAGTTCGGTTTGCGTGAAACAACCTACACATACACAACATATACAGACACCACACCACATATTCAGACAAAACGTTATACAAACAACTGATTCCAAAATTGGGTAAGTCCTTACAATTTTCCTTACGGCCTACATGTGGCCTTTTTAGTAAACAAGTTGGTAGGCAGACGTGGTACGGGCCACTTTCGTTTGTTTTTGTTTGGGTCGTTTTACAAATTATTTGGGATTCACGGTTAGTTTGTTTTCGTCGGATTTACAATAAATAAAATTACAATTCGTACGTTGGGTTACGTATCGCATTGCTCGTCGGACATTCGCAGTGTAGCTAATTAGGTTCTTACCCACTTTTTTGTTATTGCGGTTAGAAATAGATCGGAATAAATAGGTTTTTAATATTGCCGTTTATGACGGATTGTAAGTTAACGTATTTATTTGTGTAATTGTGTAGTCAGGGTTTTGTACATTGTAGTTCGGTTTTTTTGGCGTTTATATAGTTACTTGGTTACTGTAACAAACTGTATATAAAACAAACAGAGTCGTTTGTTTGTGTGTCTGATTTAGTTTTTGGATTGTTTTGACGTGACAACGTCTTATAAATTGGTTTGCCGGGTGACACTACAAGAAACTGCGTTACGCTCCGCTCACGTTATGCGCTCACAATGAGAGCGAGTGAGAGGCACGCGGCATGGTTAGCCCGCCTAAGAGCGAGAGAGACAGACATAAAAAGTGAAAGGCACAAGTTGTCACGTAAAACTTTCGCCCGTATACCGACTTTACAGGCAACCATTTTTTTTTGTGTGGGAATTTAAGTATATAACATGACGTCATCAATTAAGGAGTACAAGGCTGTTTTAACCAATCTGACACGATGGTTTTCAGGTGCTTTGGGGATCGTAAAGCGGGAGGATCGGATGTTTGCATTAAAGCAAAGAGCAGGACAGTTACCGACAAGAGTCAGCGAGCTGGATAAGGCATACCAGGGTCTCTCAAGGCAAATTCTGACTATGACTTTTGTATGTCAGTAGTGGACGAGGTTAACGACATTAGAGACTAGCCCGCAGCTGGCAAATAGGAAGGAGGTTTCGGAACAAAAATGCAACGAATGGTTGCCAACTTTGGATATTCCTCATTTTAGCGGATCATTGGATGAGTGGACTAATTTTATCACACTTTTTGATAGCATTGTGAACCGACGGACTGACTTATCTGACTCACAAAAATTAAGTTACCTTTAAACGTCTATCAGGGATGAGCCTCTCTGTTTAGTGAAACATTTGGACGTCACCGATGTCAATTATAATGTAGCCAGGGAGTTAATAGTGAAGCGGTACCAAAATAACCGTCGCATTGCGGATACTCATGTAGCTGCCATTTTAGGTATTTCTCAACTGTCATCAGTTAACCAGCTGCGGTCGGACCTGCTTAACCCTATTTTGGTAGCGACGAATGCGTTAAGAGGCCTAAAATTCCCTGTATCAGAGTGTCATTTTTATTGTTGCATATTGTTTTAAATTAATTGCCTAATGACGTCAGGGCTCGTTTCGAACAGTTGCACGGTCGTGTCTCGGCGTCACATATACCTACTTTCGACACTTAATTGTCATTTTTGGAGGATCAAAGTGGAAGCTCGAAAATTTACCCGCCGAGCCACAATCGGGACCGTCACGATTTTTGGCCCCGTCTGGACCCCGTCAACAACCCCAGTCTAGAGTCATGGGATTTCTGGAGAAGAGGGTCTACGGGTGGACAACGTCGTGAGTGCAGTCCCGTTTTCCTTTCCCCCCTGGCTCTATCCTAGCATGCAGTATCATCTAGGAGCTGTTGTCCTGAGGGATAGTTTAGGTCATCACCCTCAGGTGCCCCTGCCGACGGACTTGCTGGATCTCTTGTCCGGTCTGCAGTTGGCCGATGAAAGGTTCCACCTACCTAGTCCTGTGGAACTTCTGCTTGGCACTGATGTCCCTGGATTGCTCGGACTGGACAAGGCCATGTTACTTCAGCCAGGTGGTTGGTCGCTGTTCCGACTGATCTCGGATCTGTTATCATGGGCCCAGCACATTCTCTTGCGGCTCAGGCGTCTACGGATTCGTCGGTGGAGGTGGGACTCTCGCTCGCTGACTCCCTTCAGCGCTTTTGGGAAATCGAAGAGCCCCCCCCCCGGCGTCACGGACTCGACCAGTCGACGACGACTGCGAGTCGTATTATCTCGCCAATACGGGTCGTCTAAATTCTGGCCGGTTTTTCACTCGACTGCCTTTCTTATCTCCTCGTCTGCGCCTGGGTGATAAAATAAATAGCCGAAAAAAGGTTATTATCCATGGAGCACCGGATGCGTCGTGATAGAGAATTCCGCACAAAATACTTGGATTTTATGCGCGACAACGAATCTCTCTGTAACATGTCGGTTTCGCAGTTCGAGTTGGAAGGTAACGAACATTATTTTGTTCCACATCACGCCCTCTTTAAAAATGGTAAGATACGGGTGGTGTTCGATAGTTCGGCGCCTACATCTTCGGGTGTATCCTTGAACGACTGCCTGATGTCGGGACCTAAGCTTCAGGTAGACATCTCGGACATCTTGACTGGTTTTCGTCGCCACCAAGTTGTGTTTGTGGCTGACATTAAGATAATGTTCCGTCAGGTCATGCTACACCCTGAAGATAGGCGGTTTCAGCTCATTTTGTGGAGAGAGGATCCGGCCTCTCCATTCGTGGTTTATGAGCTTAACACCAATACCTACGGGCTAAAGTCGAGCCCGTTTATAGCAATTCGCTCGTTGCTACACTTGGCTGATCGTGAGCGTCTGAATTTCCCGCGTGCAGCTGCTGTCCTCCCTTCTGACGCTTACGAAGACGATATCTGTACGGGTGCTTCGTCTGTGGAGGAGGCGTTAGTCCTGAGGGATGAGCTAATCGGCTTGTTACTGGCAGGTGGTTATGAATTGAGGAAATGGATTTCCAATTCACCTGCCGTCATAGAAGACTTGCCGTCAGAACATCAGCAGGAGCCCCACCTCTTCCAGAATCCTGACTCCATCGCGGTCCTCGGAGTTCAATATCGGCCAGTTCAGGATATCTTCACCTACTCGGTTGAATCGTCAGACACAATGAAGAGGTGGACTAAAAGGTTGGTTCTGTCCACAGTAGCGCGGGTCTTTGACCCTTATGGTTGGGTGGCTCCTGTAGTCTTTTGGACCAAATGTTTTCTACAGGAGCTCTGGATTTCTGGTTTCGACTGGGATACCCCGTTGATCGGAGACTTGTTGTCTTATTGGCTACGTTTTTATTAGACACTTTCGGACCTTCAACATGTCTCCGTTCCTCGGTCGATCTTACCCCCAGGTTGTTATTGGGCTAGTATTTACGGGTTCTCTGACGCGTCAAAATCCGGTTATGCGGCTGTCGTTTATCTCCGCACCGTTGACAGCAATGGTCATGTTCGCGTCAGTCTGGTGGTCGCAAAGAGTAAGGTTGCACCTTTGCGGACCAAGTTGACGATCCCCAAGCTGGAGTTATCAGGAGCTGCATTGTTGACTCGACTCCTCAACCATGTCTTCTCCACCTTGGGTCAATGGGTCCAATTTGACTCCATCACCGCATGGACAGACTGCCAAATCGTGTTGTCTTGGCTTAAGGTGTCCCTTCATGCCCTAGTCTTCTGCGGTGTCTCTGGATTGGCGTCACGTGCCAGGGTCCTTGAATCCCTCAGATTGCGCTTCACAGGGCCTGATTGCCTCGCAAATCATGAATCACCCGCTCTGGTGGGGTCCTAACTGGCTGGCCTCTCCTGAAGATACTTGACCTCACACAGTTGTGGAGTTTGTGGACCCTCTACCGGGGTTAAAGGTATTTGCTGTTGAGCAGACTGTGAACACTTCACGGAAAATCTTACTTAATCGGTTCAGTTCTCTCAACAAGCTCGTTGGTGTCACCGGTTGGATTAAGAGGTTTCTCCACAACTTACGGAAAAGGTCACAGCCAAGGAAGTCTTCAGTCTTGTCTCCTGAAAAGCGTCAGGATGCCCTTCTCACCTGTGTTCGACTGGTACAGGCCCAGTCGTTTGAAAAGGAAATTCGTCTTCTCCGTTCAGAGAACGGTAAATTGCGGGGAAGCTCGTCTTAATTTGTTCCTAGACGAGTCAGAGTTTTTGCGAGTGGGTGGTAGGCTTCGTAACTCAGAATTGCCATATGGGGCTCGGAGTCCTCTCTTGTTGCCCAACAGCGGTCATTTTATTGAGTTGCTGATCAGGGAACGCCATGTTAGGAACTGTCATGCCGGACTCAACGCATTGGTGGCTTGTCTGCAGCGAGACTTTTGGATTTTGTCCGCCAGACGAGCAGCTCGGAGCGTCATTTTTCAATTTATCCGTTGTTATAGGTTAAAGGGAACCACAAATGGGTGACTTGCTGTCCGATCATGTCCGGCCCGCTCGACCTTTCGCTAAGGTTGAGTTGGATTTCGCGGGTCCGTTTTTGGTGAAGACGTCAAGTGTTCGCAATGCCCGACAGGTTAAGGCCTATTTATGCGTCTTCGTCTGTATGTTTTCCAAGGCTGTGCATCAGGAGCTCTTTTCAGCCTTGTCTACGGAGGCCTTTGTCGCATGTCTGTCGTGGTTTGTCAGTCGGCGTGGTCTTACTCATTTAATTCGCTCGCACTGTGGCACAAACTTCAAGGGTGCAGATCGCTATCTATTTATAATATTTATTTTGAAGCATTACAGTAAAAAGTAACATAATTTACACTAAATATCTATTGTAATATTTGTATGGTAACAATTCTTCAAAACGGGTTTCCCACTCAGCATTATGCTGTAGCAGTTACCTGCAACAGTGCTGATTTTTAGTGGGAACCCTATTTGAGCTCTGTGACATACACTTACTTATAGGTACATTATATTATCTTATGCCAGTTAGAATCAAATAAAAATATAAGATTAAAAATAAAAATTAAAACTTTGACTACCCCACACATACAACACACACACACACACACACACATTATTCTATAGCTATAAAGAATTAAATAAATAAAAGTCAGTCTGAAAGAAAACAATTATGTTGAAATGAGTTTGCAAATTTCTACCTACAACGAACACACCCAATGTCGTTGTTTAGTAAAGATTTATTAAGTTGGACCGCGGCGCGTGACAAGGTTAATAGGATTGTCGCTACTCTGGGTGGACCGGCATCTCAGCCAGTCAAATATAATCCTTTGACAGGTCGCGGCGTATGTACATTGTTTTGATTTTGATCATTTATAATTAAGTTCGGTTTGCGTGAAAAAACCTACACATGATCTTTGCATACTCTGTGCGCTAGTCAGTCGTCATTAATCTGGGCGCAACGTCGAGGCTGTTGTTTTATCGATCTTATTGGGATAATTTATAATTAAGTTCGGTTTGCCTGAAACAACCTACACATACACCACACCACATATTCAGACAAAACGTTATACAAACAACTGACTCCAAAATTGGGTAAGTCCTTACAATTTTCCTTATGGCCTATATGTGGCCTTTTTAGTAAACACTTTAGATTTCACCCTATTTTTCTCTGCCAGTAACAGTTATGATACAGCAAAAACAACAAAAATGTGTTTCTTGTGTGATGGTGGGGACTCCTTAAACAAATGTGTTATTGTTTCTCTTAATAATATTGCGAGTTGGCGATGTACCGGTAATTTGAAATGGTAATGGCTTGGGCCCGACTCACACTTGGCAAGTTTTTATTATTTGTTGTTATACTTTAAAGTTCATACTTTTTTTTATTTCTTTTCATTGCAATTTTGAAGTTAGTATTTATTATAAGAAAAACGAAAATGTGTTCATTGTGTACCCTTAAATATTTTTTTAGTTTATTTTTTGAAAATTTCAGGCTTTCTCCTATTTCGGTCTAAAAGATAGAGCCCTTTAGTGGTCGGAAAGACAGACAGACAGACAGCGTAGTCTTAGTAATAGGGCTCCGTTGGTACCCTCTGGGTACGGAACCCTAAAAAGTAATTTGAACGCTTATAGTTTCGTCATATATTTTTGATCATTTGTTTTTGTGATTACGTAGATATGACTTGTAGTTTCCTATCCTTTCTTTCTTACGATTCGTCTGCTTGACTTATACCTATATGGTTTCTTTCTTACCATCCGTCCGTTAACTAATAACTATATGGTTTCTTTCTTACAATTCGTCTGCTTGACTAATACCTATATGGTTTCGAATAAAAATAAAAGAAAGTTCTAAGTTTATTTAAAAATGACTTTAGGGACAAAATGAAAAATGTTTTTTTTTTTAAATAGGGCAACTAAAAATAAACTATTTGTTTGACTTTTATGCAAATAAAACATGTAACTGAATGTTCTGTCAATAAAACTACTTTAGGCCCTTATTTTTTACTTTTTAGTGGATTTGAAGTCGGTATATGTTTTTTTTTTAAAAATAGTTTATTCACATTTACTTACATTACCTTTTTTACCTATAAATATTTCTAATGTATAGAATGAGTTGATTTTGTCGGATTTTATTAAAGTTCTCTTTATGTTGACGAAGTTCGCATTTGGCATACATACATACTTGAGCTGACAAACTGTCGAAAACCTTTTCCCATTTCATCTCAAAACATTTCTACATTGCCAGCAACATTACATTTTTGTGAAATATTATTTGAGTGGGAACTGATGTAAAAAATGATTGTTTCTCAGAACCCAAACTAATACACATTGATGACTGTAGTGTTGGTAAACAGACTGCACAATCCAGCTGCAAATCGCTGAGCCTTACTACGACATACTGTGATTTAGTTGTAATTACTCAATACTAAATAAATAAATAAAACGGTCGGCAATGTATAAATACATTGAGTAAATTTACATAGCTTATTGATATTGCCCCTACATCCCTCTCAAAAACTTTTTATACTTCCAAATCATTATCTGCAAAGATGTATGTAGAACCCGGATACCAGCTTGGCCCTTTTGACTCGGTTCAACGACGGGCTATGAGAATCGTCGACGATCCCAAACTCACTAGACGTATCAAACCGTAAGTCTGAGGAAAGACTTTGCTTCCATGAGTGTGTTCTACCGCGTGTATGATGGGATGTGCTTTAAGGAATCATTCGAAATGCTGCTCACGGCTACTTTCTACTGGCGACGGATATTCTGTTAATGTTTTTTGTGAATTTACATTGAGAAAGGGTTTATTCAAGAACAATTTTATAAAATGACGACAATTTTCGGTCAGCTATTATTTTCTTAGTTATCACAGTAGAAAGCAGGACTTCAGGTCACAAGGAAGTTTTTCAAGATCTTTTCAAGACAATAAAAAGCTCCATTTCGGGACCGGATATCCCATTGATGTATGCCTGAGTCGAAATCACTAGCGGGGTGAACGAACTACTACGGAGGTAAGAAATGTTTTGTATCGCGTGCAAAGACATAATCACACTCACACATGCGCATCAGCTCCCCAACGATTATTGTGATACCGTTTTATTAGAATCTCACAGGCATTGCCATAATTAAAAGCTTCGATCTTTAAGTGGTAAATAATGATCTAGCTTTACCACTTAGAGAAAAGGTCAAATAATTAAGCTTCTGGCTGTTAGTCAAGTCAGAGTTCTTATGCACCAGACCGTCGAATAAATCGATGTAACTAGCCCATTGGGAGAGATCCTCGCCTGAGACTATTCCTAGTCCAACAGGGAAAGCCTGCTTCCAGTTGACTGACACATTTGATAGAAGTAGAGGTGATAACAGATTCCTTTTATCATTTTGATCACCCTCTCGGCATGTCAATGCAGCCTCGGTAATCGTATCGATTAGATTCTGAGCCTCATCGAGATCTTTTTTAACCTAAGAAAGAGTTTGTAAAGGGACTTGGTTGGAGTCAAGGTACAGAATGTCACCGTATCTTATAAGCTTTTACATTCGCACATAAAAAGATTATACCTCTCGACCAAAAATGGCTATTCTTATTATTTTAATAACACTAAATCAGTGAAAACCATACAGGGATCAAGAACCCTATCAGCTCTAGTAAGTAAAAATAACTTAACTTACTTATAACTTAGGTCTTAAGAGTAAGAAATTGGATTGTTTTAACAATAATTATGATAATAAAAAAAGAACGGTAGGACACTGCAAGTACTCCCTCGACTGAGCCGCCAGAACAAATAAAGCGGGGCAAAGCGAGTACTTGCTCGAATGAGCGGTCTGAACTGGAGAAGTATCGCCACTTTACAGAAAACCGCGGCCACAATAACATTAACATTGAGTAGTGTTGTGTTCCTGGCGGTGAGTAAGGTTGCCAGAGCTTTCTCTTTGAGGATTCGCTGCGCGGACAGCGGAGGCCCGGAGGTGCTTGTTGCTGTCATTGCTCGGCGTAGTTGCGGCGTACTGGTACGGCGGTCAGGGAGACCTGATGAAACGGCTGACCGCTGGCCGCCCGCAGGTTAAACGGGTTCCCGAACCCAGGGATCACTTAATCTCCGCCCTGAGAGGCTGATCCGCCAGCCTGTGTAAAGTCTCTGAAGTGGTAGTCGTGCCGGAGAAGAAGGGGATCAGGGGCCCTTCCGCCCACCGTGCCTGCAACCGTATTATCTGTGCCATGCTACGGCAGTTCTAGTACCGCACCTTTTGTCCTCTAAGCTGTCTGTGCAGTGAACCCTCATTTTAGTCTAAGTAACGTTTTTTAAAATGGCCAAAACAAATAAAAGGAAAAGAGTTTTTACAGCGGCTACTCTATCCACATATAATGTAGATTTTTGCAACATAAGGGGTATTCACGCAAATCTTAGCGCAGTCCACCACCATCTCGAGACTGCGCAGCCGACCATTCTTTTTCTAACGGAGACGCAGATATACGGCCCGGCCGACACATCATACCTTCACTATCCCGGCTACAAACTCGAGCACAATTTTATGAGTCGTGCCGGTGTATGTATGTTCGTCCGGGAGGATATCTGCTGTCGCCGCCTTCATAGCCTTGAAGACAGGTACCTGTCGATATTGTGAGAGCGCATAGATTACGGCGGCCACACTTGTATCTATGCGTGCCTATACAGATCTCATAGTGGTGACACGAACGTAACTCGACTCTTCACGCACGTGAGTTTGACGACTGACAAAGTTCTAGAGAAATATCCTACTGCAGAACTAGTTATTTTGGGAGACTTTAACGCCCACCACCGTGAGTGGCTCAGTTCTCGAACCAATAAGTAAGCAGGGATATCTGCTCATGAATTTGCTCTGAGCTATGGATTCTCTCAGCTGGTACTTTCTCCAACGAGAATACCAGATATAAAGGACCATACGAGCTCCTTACTGGACCTTCTGCTGACTACACATCCGGACGGATACTCCGTCTCAGTAGATGCGCCTCTAGGTTCCTCGGACCACTGTCTCGTTCGGACTCAAATGTCATGCACACAACCCGATCCATCTGGGCCAACTAAGTGGCGTCGTGTGTGGCACTATAAGTCGGCAGACTGGGATGGATTGCGAGAATTGTATGCATCGTACCCGTGGAGCAATGCTTTAGCTCAGATAATCCTGACGTCTGCGCAGCCGCAGTCACTGAGACAATCCTCGCTGGTATGGAACGTTTCATTCCTAACCTGCGAGTAGCTGCCGGCGTCAAAAAACGATAGTGGTTTAATAGGTCTTGCAGTGAAGCCAAAATTTTTAAGCAAACTGCGTATGAGGCTTGGACCACTGCTCGTAATAATAAGGATCCGAATATTTCTGAAAAACGCAAATTAAATGCTACCTCGAGGTTCAGTAAGAAAGCAACTGCCAGAGCAAAATTCCAATTCATCGGCAAAACAGGTGGGCGACTTGCGAGCTTTCCCACTGGGAGTCGGGCTTTCCGGTCGTTTCCTAAAGCTGCTGAGCGGAACTTCTGCCAGTCGTCGTTACCACCACTGCGAAAGACCGATGGTGACTTGACCCATAGTGCAAAAGAAATAGCCGATCTATTGGGCATTCTCTTTGCCTCCAACTCGAATATGAACGACGAAAGCGCAATACCACCTATTATACCGTGGTGCGGTAAAACCATGCCGGAAATCTTTATAACACAGCGAGAGGTATGGCCGGGCGTTGCTTTCCCTAGACGTTCATAAGTCGAGTGGGCCAGACGGTATACCAGCAGTGGTGCTTAAGCAGTGTGCTCCTGAGTTATGTCCTATACTGACGCGCCTCTTCGCGCTTTCCTACCATACTAGGTAATTTCCGTCTTCATGGAAGACTGTGAATGTGCATCCGGTGCTCAAAAAGGGCGATAGATCAAATCCATCGAATCACAGGCCTATCGCTATTACCTCTCTCCTCTCCAAGGTAATAGAGCGTGTGATCAACACACAGCTTTTGAGATACCTAGAAAAACACGACCTGATCAGCGATCGTCAATATGGCTTTCGCCACGGTCGCTCGACTGGTGACCTTCTAGTGTATCACACACACCGATGGGCACTAGCCATTGAGAGTCAGGGAGAGGCATTGGCATGTAGCCTGGACATAGCGAAGGCGTTCGATCGGGTCTGGTTCTATCGAAGTTGCCATCTTACGAAGTGCCCGAGGGCTTGTGCTAATGGGTGGCTAGCTTTTTGTCCGGCAGACGCATACGAACCGTAGTTGACGGTAGTTGCTCTGATAGCATGGACATTCTCTGTGCTGTATCCTACGCGGCCTCTTCTGCACATCAATGATATGTTGGACATCAACAAAATACATTGCTATGCAGATGACAGTACCGGAGACGCTTATTACACGAGCCGTGCAAGCATCCCTCGTTCCGTTGTGAAGGAAAAACGTGAAGAACTTGTGTCTCAAATCGAGATCAGTCTGTCCAAGTTCTTTAACTGGGGACGGGAAAACTTGGTCCGATTCAAACCTACAAAGACACAATTCTGCGCGTTCACCACTAAGAAAACCCTATTCACTGTGGTCCAACAATTCCAGATCACTCCCCTCTCCATCTCCAAGAGTATTGGGATCCTTGGTGTCGACATCTCCAGCGATGTTCAGTTCCGAGATCATTTGCTAGACAAGGTAAAGCTGGCGTCCAAAAAACTAGGTGTACTCAACAGAGGCAAGCAGTACTTCACGTCGGGGCAAAGGTTGCTGCTTTACAAGTTGCAAGTCCGGCCCCATATGGAGTACTGCTGCCATCTCTGGGCGGGTGCACCCGGATACCAGCTTGGCCCTTTTGACTCGGTTAAACGACGGGCTGTGAGAATTGTCGACGATCCCAAACTCACTTGCGGTATCGAGCCCTTAAGCCTGAGGAGAGACTTTGCCTCCCTGTGTGTGTTCTACCGCTTGTACAATGGGTTGTGTTCTGAGGAATTGTTCGAAATGATGTCCACGACTACTTTCTACCATCGCACCGCTCGCCATCGGCACAGAATTCATTCTCACACTTTAGATCCGAAATGGTCGCGTGCAGTACGGTTTCAGAGAAACTTCCTCCCGCGAACGCTTGGGTTGTGGAATGAGCTCCCTGCCAAGGTTTTCTCAAAGGACTACAGTATGGGGTTCTTCAAAAAAGCAGTGATTAGATTTCTGAAGGGTCGGCAACGCGCGAGTTATACCCCTGGTGTTGCAAGCGTCCATAGGCTGCGGTGTTCGCTTACCATCAGGCGGACCGTAGGCTTGTTTGCCAGCTTAGTGGTATAAAAAAAAATCCCAAGACAACTATCGCAGCTAGTTTAGTTTCCAGCAATGTTTTTGTTAAGATTTATTAGTTTTTTTTGCTGCCACTTGTTAAACCTGACGTAGGCTTAAATTATAATTATTTTTTAAATTTTTAAAAAAACGGTTCTAAATGGTAGATCGCAGATCCCTAAATAATGCATTAATTATTCAGTCCAATTAGACTCTTAATAACAAGAAGGGAATAAGTTTACACTTTACAAATTAGAAAGATTTAGAAAGTTTAAGAAAAAATTTTAACAACACCTATGAATTGACCGAAAGGTGCGTTCCTAGCGTTGTCAATTTCAGTGGTTACGAAGACCCACTTACCAGCCGAAGCTTATTATTCGGCTCTTTAGATATCCTTCGGCCAAAGCTGAATGCTCTATCAGAATTAAGTCGTGACTAAATTAGGGCGTGACTAAATCGTAACTAATTAATAATTTAGGGCGGGCGAAGCCGCTGGCAAAATCTATAGAAATAATATATGTTCTTTTTTCATTAACTTGCGGAACCTAAATAATTAAAATAAAAGTGAAAAATCTATTAAATTCAATATAATCAGAGTTAATTTGCGAGTAATGAAATAAAGTATAAAACCACCGGACGAAGACGACGTCTTTCTAAAATTGATCGCTTTCTCTTATTTAAAAAATAAAAGGAAAAAGATTGAAATCTCATTTTCCGTCACGAAAAATAATATATCTATTTGTGAACATACGTCTAATGGTTGAGAGTGAAAGACAAAGTGTTCCTTTGTTCAGAGCTTTTTCAGTTTTATTAGATCAGCGCCGACTCCCAGCGAAGTGCTCTCCACGTTACACGCGACAAAGCCCGTCGCTTATTTGCTTAGCTTCCGACTTTTCGCTCTGTTCGATCACAAATTGAATATCGAAATTCCGCAGTAGATACACGTGTACCTATTACTCAAAAACGTTATCTGCGGTTAAAAATAAGCCCCTGAAGCAGACTTACCTGCCTAGTAAAAATAGGTAAAAATAAGCCCCTGGAGCAGACCTTACCTACCTAGTAAAAATAGGTAAAAATAGGTAAAAAGGTTCTTTTGGTATCCGACATTTAGGCAAAGAAACTGCAGCTAAATGTTCTGTCAGTATGTCTACTTCACGGGTAATGCTTCTACTTCAAGGTGAAATAAAACATGTAGCTAATGTTCTGTCAATAAGACTGCTTTAGGGGTTTATTTATTACTTTTTAGTGGATTTGAAGTCGATTTATGTTTTTGTTAAAAAGATAGTTTGCTTTTTTAATTTTAAGTTGTCTATCAAACAAATTTTATTTTTTCAGATAGGCCTTAAAGTCGATATTAACTTACAACTAACAAAAAATACAATATTTATCTTCTCAACGATATCCCACTTAAAGCTGTATGTTCCCCGTCCATTTATAACATTTAAAATATTCTTTGACAATTTTTATGGCTTTGGGTCAACAAGATGCTTAAAATGCACAGTGAAAATTTGAAGACGACGGACAGACTGACATCTGACTGACAGCAATTGGGCTTCGTTTGGACCCTTCAGGTGCGGAACTCTAAACCGTAGCACGTGTGATAGGAACGTTAGCAAAGTTTTTTTAGCCCCCGACTGCAAAAGAGGGGTGTTATAGGTTTATCAGCTGGTTGTGTGTGTGTTTGTGTGTCTGTGTATCTTTCTGTGGTACCGTAGCTCTTGTTTTTTTATTTGAAAGCAGGTTTTCTAGCGGTTGTTCTTAGACATGTTCAATCAAAATCCGTTCAGCCGTTTCTTTTTTTTTTATTATTTATTTAGGTAACACACAGTCATTTACAATTTTTTAAATTTAACATATAGTAAACAAACAGACCTAAAGTACTCTTCGTTATTAACATTAATATTATCTTATGTCAAGAACATATGTGGGGAAAAGCCAATCTATAAACAAAAATGAAACTTAATTAAATTGGAATATCAAATTACTTACTTTCCTTTTATAAATATTTAAAGAGTTAGAAAATATATCTACTTCATTTAAAAAACTGTTATAATATTGACAAGATCGTTTAAAGCAGGTATTTCTTGCATAGTTTTTATAAGAAAAAGAAATATGAAATGTTTTATAGAACGTGAGGAGAAGCGAGGAACATTATAATCGATTTTTTCCAAGAGAAACTCAGAACTTATGTGATTATTCAATATTTAATACAGGAATATGGTATCCAAATATATTCGTCTACATTGTAAAATCTGAGTTTTGTGTCTTAATAAACTTGCTGCATAGTCTGAAGAATAGTATCCAACACGATTATTTAGTGATTTAAGATTTTTTTTGTGTATTTTCTCAATTCTATCAACATGCACTGCATAATAAGGACTTCAAACTACACTACCAAATTCTAGGACACTTCGGACATAAGCATTAAAAAGTACTAGTGTACTAGTTTGTTTAAATACTTTACTAATACGGAATATAAGCCCTAATTGTTTGTATGCCTTTGCTACAATGTTGTCAATATGCATGTTGAAGTGGAGCTTTGAATCCAGAGTAATACCTAAGTCTTGGCTAGAAGAGACACGATTTATTTTATGATTATTTATTGTGTAACTAAAACTAATAGGATTATATTTACGTGAAAAAGTAATGGTGTGGCACTTATCTATGTTTAAAAATAGTTGATTACTACTGCAGTACTGTTCAAATTTATATAAATCCGTTTGCAACTCGGCACAGTCATCAATAGTCTGAACCACTTTGAAAATTTTGGTATCGTCTGCGTAAAGAAGATGACTGGCGTTGTTAAAGCACTGTCCTATATCATTTATATACAATGTAAATAAGAATGGTCCGAGATGAGATCCTTGAGGAATTCCTGAAGGAATTGCTTGAAAGTTAAACTCAAGTAAGATGTCCTTGAAACAGGTGTTCCAACATCTCGGTGCCTGTTTTAAGCCATACAAACTTCTGGTTAAACGGCATACCTTAGAAGTTTCATCTTCAAAGCCTTCTGGTTGTTGCATGTAAAAAAGCAGTTGTCACATCAAATTGTACGATATACAATCCTTCGTTTGCAGCAATACTCAATAAAGATCTTATAGTGGACATTCTTGCTACTGGACTATAGGTTTCTTTGTAATCAAACCCTTTTCTCTTTTACTACTAACCTGGCTTTGAATCTTTCTATTGATCCATCAGGATTCGTTTTTATCCTATAAACCCATTTGCATGGTATCGATTTGCAAAAAGTTGGTAGATCCTGTAACACCCAGGTATTATTTTTCTTAAGAGACTTGTGTTCTTGTTCCATTGCTTCTACCTATTCAATTTTATTTTTTCGTTCCAATGCTTCTTTGTATGAAGAAGGAGTCATTTCAGTGTCTAAATCTACTACAGCACAGCAGTCACAGTATCTCTGTGGTGGTTTGAGAATACACCTGTCTCGTAGATTATACATTGGCACAATCTTTGCTCAATCAAAGCATTGTTATTATCTGCAAATCTTCTATTCTCTTCATTGCTATCAAGGGTAGGAAAATCTTCTGCATCATAAAATTCTTGTATTTGTTCATAACTCTCTGCTTGAGCTTATTCTCCGCCATTCGTTATTTCTCCCTCTAGAACATGGTCAAGGTTTATGGGTTCTTCTGCACTTTTATTGTTTGTATTTAGCTCTGGTTGGCGAGCCAGTTCAGCTTCTCTTAAAATGTCTCCCTCTGACTCAGTAGAACATTCTTGATTTTGTGTTGGATTAAGTGCTACCTTTATTTCCGATGTGAATTTTACATCTCTGGATCTGATAAGTTTGTTGCCATCCCAAATGTGATAGCCATCATTAAGATCTTACCCTATAAGTCTTCCTTTAACAGTCTTCTTTTTTGAAGTGAAAACTTCTTTAGCGGCGTTGTGCACTTTTTTTGGTATGGGTAAAAAATGATAAACTCGCGTCAGGTCACGTGTCCTAATCGTGGAAATTCGTAAGACGGAAACCGTAATGCCACGCCTATTATAATTTTTATTTTTAGTATTCGCGATTATGAGTAGTACAGGGAGGTTGGATATGGAATTTTAATTCTATGACAGATTGCGATGTCAAATATACTACGTCAAAAAAGTAAATAAACAAACATTATTATTTCTTGACAATGTCAAAGACATGTCTTGTGACATATTTGAGTGTTAAGCGCGAATCGTGTGTAAAGGTTTTCACTTCTGCCGGCACTCCCGGAGTGCAACTCGTTTTTTTAATTTTACGTTTATGATTAGGTATGAGGGCATAACATTCGCTTCCAATGACCCTGAGATGTGTTATCTTTGGTTTTTTACCATACCAAAGTTCAAAAGGTACTTTGTTTTCTACTCTTGTCGGTCCTGTACGATTGAGAACATATGCAGAAGTGCTAATCAGCTCCGCCCAAAGTGCTTCTAGTAGACCTTGTCTGGAATGCATGATGGACCTCACTGTCTCGACTAACGTTCATTGTTAGCCTTTGTTGAATCCCATGTTTGTTTAAAATTAAGCGAACCGACTCGTTATCGAATTCGCCTCCAATGTCGCTTAGTATGGTCTTGATGACATGTCCAACAGTCTTAACTTCATTTATCATTTGTATAAGCTTGTTTTTAACTTCCGATTTGTGCTTAAAGAAGTAGATCATTCATATGCTTGAATAATCATCCTTAAACAAGACATAATAACGATACTTTCTATAGTTGTAGGGAAAAGGACCACAGGCATCCGTATGTATAAGCTCACCGGGCAATGAGGCTCTCTCTCGGGTTCCGAATTTCAAACGATGAGATTTACCATATATAAATTCTTCGCATTTTTCGTCATCTAGATTTAATTCAATTCCTAGTTCACGTTTCACTAGTTTTCGAACGTGAATTTTGATTTTGATCGACAAATCTTTCGTGGTAAGGAAGGATTAGTCGGAGCAACTGCTGTCATTGATAGCTTATACAATCCTCCATGACGTTGTCTAGTTCCAGTTACTTTCACAGTTCCATTTACCTCCAACTTACAATGTGTTGTTGTTGATGTGAACACGCTATTCATAATTTTATCCTGAGCTGCTAGTGCCGAAAATAAATTCTTAGTCAAATATGGTACATACCAAACATCGCACAGAGTTATATTTACCTTTTCACCATTAATGTAAGACTCTGTTAGTATAGAACCCTTCCTTTTTGCAGGAATGATCGTACTATCTACCGTAATAACTGTATGTTTGACATCAAAATTTTTAAAATGTTGAAATAAATCAGCTCTGTTGGTTATGTGCGCTGTCGCTCCATTGTCCACAAACCAACTGTCTTTATCGGCTATATGTCTCTCAGAGCAAGCGTTAACTACCATTAGTGTGATGTTTTGAATTTGTTTTGACGAACAGCCTGTTTCTGAGGTGGAAGATTTCGGTGGTCTTCCATCACTAATCCATTTTCTACAGTTCCGCAATCTATGGCCTTGCTTGGAACAGTAATGACACTTAAGCTTTTCATCTTTGTTCAGCTTTTTCTTCTGTACATATTTATTTACAACTAGGGCATCTTGACTAGTTTCACCATTCTCTGCAAGTGATCTTTCATACGCGCATAAATGAGTTATTAGACTTTCGACTGTTCGTTCCTTTTTACTTAACAAAAACCAACTCAATTTAAACGCAAAATATTTTTCTTCTAGTGTATCAAGGATTTTACACATTAAAAATATTTCTGGCAGTTCTGAATTACAATCTTTCTTAATCTCCGTATTTAAATCACTCCAAATATTCTTCAATTTTGACGTATGCGTTGTCATGTTATCCATTTGTTCGTGTTTGTAACTGAAAAACTGCATGCATAAATTATATGCCTTGTCATCAGATTGGCAGTCAAACAAACGGTGAATCTGTTGCCAAACATCGTGAGATGTACTAAAGCGCATAACTTTCTTAAGTGGTTCATCTCTCATGTTAGTCGTAAGTATGAGTAGAACGCTACTTTCTATTTTCATAAACTTAGCTGTTTCTAAATTGTATGAAGTAATAGCTGCGTCATCTGCTCCTTGTGCTAGGATCGGTCTTACTAGTCTGCCTTCTACTGCATCAAGTGCTCCTTCCAAGTGGGCCAGTTTGACGTACTTTCTAGCAGACCTCTTTGAAGTTTCGGCAAAAAACTTTCCATTTTGATATTTAGTTATATCCTCTTACTGGTACTATAACCTATGACGATACGAGCCACGCAGAGTGCAGTTTGTTGGAAACTTGAGAAAAAATAACAGTAACAAAACGAGTAGATAGAACTTATATTTTCGACTAGTTTACAAAACACGTTGCTTAGATACATATAAAGAAATTGTCAAGACCATAGACATAAGAGAAGTAAAAGGCACATAATAGTGCCATGGCTAACAATCGTTTCTATTGATTGCTCATTTTAACAAAAACTTGGTGTCAACAACATCCCGGCAATGGCGAATCATCTACTGATACTGAAATGATCAGTAGTATGTTCAACAACTATTTCAATTCAATGTTCGTTACCCAAAGTGATGCTACTTCATTTGATCCCCCAGACACTGTCAGCTCACCAATGTTTGATATTTCCACTGTACATATCTCATAAAATGAGGTCTTAAAATAATTTGAAGTTACTGATGTCAACAAAGGCGTGGGATACGATAATGTTCACCCAATTTTAATTCGTAAATTAAGTAAGGAATTTTCATTACCACTTTCCAAAATTTTCCAACAGTCACTGTCAGAGGGTTGCTTCCCCAGTATTTGGAAAAAGGCCCTTATTACCCCGATACCGAAGGGTGGTAGTCTCCATGATGTTACATTCTATAGGCCAATATCTAAATTGTGTAATTTTGCAAAAATATTTAAACAAAAATTATTACCACAGCTCTTACAACCAAATTGCATCATAGTATCGCAATAGAGCAGCACGGTTTCTACCAAGGTCGAACCGTCAACACCAACCTAGTCTCATTGTTAGCGACGGACCACACGAAACACATAAATAAGGATAGGATAGGATAGGATATAAGGATTAAAATGTAAACATGTTTAAATAAGGATTTTTTGATAAATAAAGTCGTATTGACACAATAGGGTAGCTCTAAAACGATACGTAAAATAATAAGTTAGTAAGTTGTAAGGTTTGTGAATTATATGATAAATAAATAATAATAAGTTGTAACGTTGCAAGTGACGAAAAATAAAGTCACAACAACTAGGATAGAAGTATGTCGTTGCAATGTGAGATAGAGTACATAAGGTTTGCTCAACTATGTACATTTTAAGTAAGAAGGTTAAATAAATAGTAAGATATATAAGAAATAACGTAGAAATAACTTAAGGAAGCGCATGTATTTCGTAAATAATATCTCGTGTAAACTTAGTAACTATAGGTAATGTCAGTAAGGATTTAATATGTAGGATTGTCTAAAGTAAAATATACGATGTAAAATAATAGTTTAGGCGTAAATAACATGTAGTGTAAGATATGTACTCAAGCAGAGTTGAGTTAAATTCTTAATAATTCTTAATAATACGTAAATAGTTAAAATCTATCAGTGTAAAATTTGTATTTGTGTAATTGTATGAAACGAAACGTGGACATCTACTTACCCTGTCGGGTAAAGGAGGTACGGGTGTCGGGGTAAGGACTGACGTTTTACCCCATGACCCGGGCAAGTCTCGAGGGTGAGCGCACCCTCGGTGATTGTTTAAAGAGGGCCTACTTTTCAGGCCCTCTGTCGGCATTATAGTGGCCACTTTGTGAAAGTGGCGAGGAGGAAACGAAATAAAAACAAACGAAAAAAAAAATAAAACAAAAAAAAAAAAAAAAAAAAAAAAAAAAAAAAAAAAAAAAAAAAAAAAAAAAAAAAAAAAAAAAACGAAAAATCGAAAAAACACAAGTGGAGAATGAAAAAACAAAGGTGATTGGAAAGAAAAAACTAACTAAAATATGACATATACACATGTAACATATAAGCCCGGCTAGTTTTTGGGCGGGATTAGCTCCCTAGGGAGAGGTCGGCCTTCGGGTGGACGGGCGTGCAAAGGCGCTATGCCCCTTAGGTGGAGGTGGGTGCTATTGTCCGCCGCGTCAAACAACCGGGCGGCCAGTCTGGCGATAAACTCACCTATTGGCTCTGCCTTTGTGTCCCTTGCAATTGTGTCATTGCGAACGTAGCGCGGAGCACCCGTTAATATCCTCAGCGATTTGTTTTGTACTACTTGAATCTTTTTCTTTTTAGTGGCGGATAGCAAGGCGTACCAAGCCGGCGCGGCGTACGTTAAACGGGACCTAACGTAGAGTTTGTATAGCCGGATTTTGGTTTTAAGTGGCAGGTCAGACGAAAATAATGGCCGTAGGGCCGCCCTGGCGCCAACCGCCCTGGCCGCTGCATGTTCAACCATTTTGGACATGCGCAGTCTGCGGTCGATAAAGCAGCCAAGGTATTTTACGCTGCTCTGCCACTCAATTACCTGCCCGCGGAATACAAGCGCTTTAGGTAATAGCCTCTGTTGGCCGGTTAAGATGGCTGCCGTTTTTGAGGCGTTTACTGCTATCCTCCACTTGTCAAGCCAGCACGGGAGAATGTCCAATAATCGCTGCATTTTAGCGGCAGCTAAGTGGGACTTACGGGACGAGCTCATGTACGCGCTGTCGTCGGCATACAATGCTAAGGTGACGTCCTGTATGCCTGGCGATAGACCGCTATCGCTAAGCGTGGGAATGTCATTAGTGAAAATCGCATACAACAGTGGGGAAAGGCAGCTACCTTGAGGGACCCCCGCTGAAATGGTCTTGGTAGGGGAGTTTTTATTGTCAACCGAAACAAAGAAACTCCGCCCCTCCAGAAAAGAGGCTATTATCCGCCCGTACATAGGGGGTAAATCGGTCTCAGAAAGCTTAAACAAAAGGCCGGCGTGCCAAACACGATCAAAGGCCTTCTCGATGTCGAGAAAGACCCCGACCGTGTACCTGCCTTTGTTCATCTCAAAGGCCATATGGTGTAAAACACGAGTAAGCTGAAGAGTGGTGCTATGATTACTTCTAAAGCCAAACTGTTCTGGCCTAAGATTGATAAAGGGTGATACCCTTTTCAATAAAAGTCGTTCGAACAGTTTGGCTATGTTAGAAAGTAACGTGATCGGCCGATAATGCTCTGGTTTCTGGCGGCTCTTACCAGGCTTCGGTATGACAATAATTTTGCCTGTCTTCCAGGTCGTGGGAAAGAAACCTGTGCGGAGGATCCCATTAAAAATACGGGCTAAGGCCACAAGACCTTTTCTGGGTAGCATCAAAAGGGCCGTGTTAGGAATGCCGTCAGGGCCGGGAGATTTCTTTTTGTTTAAAAAAGATATAAATTTTTTAACCTCCTTAGGGGAGATAAAATCGTCACCTCTAAGTGGGTCAGTGGGGTTAGAGAGGAGCTGTTGTATGCGCTCCTCAACCAATGATGTATGGGCGTGGTCGACAATGGGATTGGGCCTAAATTGGTCCTCGAAGTGGTCCGCCAGTAGGCCCGCGCGTTCCTCAGCTGAGTACAAACGGTTACCTAGCGTGTCTACGAGGGGGTGTATGGGTGCAGGGGTGTTGGTCATACAGCGAGCTAAACGATAAAGGGCGGTATCATTGTCGCTGGCCTTTGAAATTGTATTGTCCCAAGACCATTTCCGATAAAGCGAAATTTGGTGCGATAGGTCACTACCTAATTTATTTAGCTCTTTTTTAATTGACGGGCAACGAGTTCGGCACCACAGTTTGCGAAGTTCTCGTTTTTGGCTAAGTTTATTACGGAGATGTACCGGTAATAAACTTTTCCCCGAGGCTGTCTTGGCAGCTGTGGTGCACTGAGCAAGTGCGGAAGAGATAGCCGCGGTAAGCGCCTGGGTGGCTGTTTCCACTTCCTGTGGAGTGGACAGGCCACCGGGGGGGAGTTTAAATGAGCTTAGTAGTTTTTGGTATTTAGTCCAGTCCGTAATGTTTTTCATTGGTGGCAAAGGTTTGTCCCTAATAGAAACTCCGAGGACCAGTAAGATGGGGAGGTGTTGCGAGTCAATGTCATGGAGGGTTTCTAATGAGATGGGCCAACTAATATTACGAGCTAGTGCTATGTCTAGTACGTCCGGTTGAAATAAGTCCTGAGATGGATAATGAGTGGGGGAGCCGGGACCAATTACGACGTAATTGTGCGCCTCGGCATCATTTTTTAAATCTCTACCGTCTTTGGATGAAATTTTTGAACCCCATTGTCGGTGTTTGGCGTTAAAATCGCCGAGTATGAGTGTGGGCGTGTCGTCGGACATAATGTTTGTAATATCGCCGGAAATAAAAGGCACCGTAGGTGGCTTGTAGGCAGCGTAAACCTTGAGTTCGGTATTGTCGACTCTTAGTTTAATACCTATCGCTCGAGTTGAAACAAAGCTTGACAGGGGTAAACTTTCGTGGACAATGTCTCTACGAATCAGCACTGCTGTGCCCCTGTAAGCGATGTTATTCGTGGCGTTTATTTCGTCCCGCCTATAGACGAAATAATTGGGCAAACAAAGAGAATGCTCAGGGCGCAATTTGGTTTCGCCCAACAACACAATATGAATATCGTGCTGTTGGACTAATAACCTGAGGTCTGCGGTCTTATCTCTTACACCCCCCGGATTCCAGTATATCACTCTTAGATTGAAGAGAATTCCTGGACCAGGAGGTAAGTAAGTTGCTGCAGGCCGTGCAGTAGAGCGGGCAGCGGGTTTTGCCCGGCCGCGATGGCCTCAATAGCTGCATTAAGCGCAGCGATGGATGCTCTGGCTATGTTGATCGACAACGGCGGGCAAATAGCACCCCTGACGGGAGGTGCACGACCCCTGGGGGGTGGCGCGGGGGTGGCGGCAAGATTTGTGGAATTTATTAGATTATAAAAATTTACCTTACGGTGTGATGCGGTGGGCGGTACAAGCGGTCGTGCGGGGATGGGGGGTTGGGGGGGTTTAAAAAGAGTAGGAAGCGGGGCTTGAGATTGGGCGCGGGGGGCGGCCACAACGGTGGGCGGGGGGACAGCGGCGGGTGGGGGGAGCGGGGCGAGCGGGGCGACGGCGGCGAGCGGGGCGGCGAGCGACGACGACGACGACGACGGTGGTGCCGTCTGTGCTACGACCGAGTTAAGCTCACCTGCGCTTTCTTTCTGCTTCCTGCCCTTTCCTCTGCGACCTCTCTTTCTACCTTTACTTAAGGGCTGCGTCCTGTCTGACGGCAGATTGGCAGGGGGCATTAGTGTTGGTCCCTGCGTGAGGTCATATTCTTGAGCCTCCATTACCGGTAAGGGTACCGGGGACTCTCTTCGGGGCGGCGGTGGCTTCGGGGCGGGGGGGGCACTTTTCACCCCCATCTTACGCGCTTCCCTCCTGTATAACGGACATGACCTGTCGTTAGCCGCGTGCTCTCGTTTGCAGTTAGCGCACGTTGGGGTCGCTCCTCTGTCGCGCTTGCAATCCGCGGTTGTGTGGCCCTCTCCGCAGCGTACGCAGCGGATTGGACGATGGCAGTTGGCCGATGAGTGGCCGAACGCTTGGCAACGATGACACTGCGCCGGCCCGGGCTTTGCCTTCCACGCAGTGATATTCACGCCGGACATGTTTAGAAGCTCCGTAATTTTGTAGACATTTTGGAGCTCACTGTGTTCGTGTCTGTTCTGTAGCTGTCCAAAGTAAATACAGTAGGGGCGACCTCTTGCCCCCGGGATCTGTCGAATATGCGATAGGGGGAAGCCCAATGCGTCCATTTCATTGGCTATTTCATCCAACGGCGCGTCGAGAGGGAGTCCTTTTATCGCCAGTTTTTGAGGTCTCTCGTTGTCCAGGCTGTAGCAATACCAGGACACGGTATTGTCCGCTTTCGAGACCTCGTCAATATAGGCCGCCACCACCCTATATTCTTCCGGCGATTGCGGCAGGAAACGCACGCCTTTGCCAAAAGGGCGCGCGTGCGGAGCGTGTTTCAGGAGGGAACGCAGCTTCTTTAGATGCACCGACCATTGTGGCAGATTTTCAACTATGATCGGTGGGTACCTGGCTTTATTTTCCGTAGGCTTTTGTGGCTGGTTAGGTGTAGGCGGGGCCGGGATGGCCGACACTTGCGCGTAGGACTGGCCGGTAGTTTGCGGTGAGATCGTATCCGTATCCATTTGTACGACAACATCGGTCGCTGCTACTTGCGGCGGGGTCAGTGTTGCGGCGGATACGTAGGTCGTAGTTTCCCTTGCTGCTGCGCGGGCTTGTTCAGCTGGGTCTTTAAGTGGGCTTAGCGAGAAAGGACGTACCTCACGACCCGTTGTCCTACGTGGGTCGTTTGTTGTTTTAATGGCGATCGACGGCGGGTGGGTACGCGGCGGCGGATTGCATGGCGTCGATGGTGACATCAATGAGGCGTCGCTGGGTGCCGACGCCGGTGGGGCGTGTATAACTATATCTGAACTAGCCGCAGGGCCGGCTGTTAACTTACGCGGCAAGACGCCGTTCGATGGAGGTGAGGCCTGGATGGGAGACAGCATGGCGGGGAGTTCTTCATCTTGAAAATACTCGTACTCGTCACCTGTCTCCGAAGTGGCGTAGCTCGTGGTGCCCGAGCGGGCTGAGACCATAGACGCAGCCGACGGAGGGCGCGACGGTGGGAAGGCTGCGGCGAAAGTGCCGTCGGCGGCAGTAACCTGTCCCGTAAAAAGGTTACGGGCCACTACTGCCGGTGGCTGAGAACGCGACCATACCTGTCGCTTCCTTACTCCCCGACCCCTGTTGGGGGGATGGCGGAACGGAGGGGGTGGCATCTGTAGGGTTGAAGACGCTGACTACAACGACATCCCTCGACGGGCACGCACAGAGGCGGCCGGAACCAGAGCAAATAAGAAAAAACACTTACTCCTATTCCAAATTGCCTATCGAGAGTGAAGGAGACAGCAGTCTGTTGCCTTCTTGCTCGCACACGATGAGCGATGACGATGACGCTTCGGCTCGAACGAGCACCCGCAACACACGAAACGCACGTACGCACACCGTCCACAAACAAAAGGTTTTTCACGCAGAGTGATTTATTCATAGGAGCAATTCAGAAAGAAACGAAGCGAAAGAAACAAGATACTCCAAACGAACGATCAAGCTGTATATGATGTATATATGTATGTATATGTATATGTTATGATGAATTGTATGAAAAGTAAGAGCGTGAATTTTTACAAAATAAGCAATACGTTGTGGATTACGCTCTTAACCTTTTGCTTAGTTCAACAAACTCCCGCGCACTTTGCCGTGGAGCTACTAGGCCGGGCGTGAATTTTGAAATTATAAGCAATACGCTTGCGAGACGCCCTTTGCATTTTTTGGCTCTTAAAGCCACAGTTTGTGAGATATCTGTATGAATTCTATTTCATAATGTTTGTAAAATTAATATCTATCTGTAGGAAGTAATTGTAATGTAGAGAAAATTCATTTTTATATTTTAAAATAACAAAAACATGTACCTCCATACAAACGAGTTGTAGACAAGGACAGCAAGAATTGTAAGAGTAGTCTAGCTATAGTTTACAACCGTAACGGTAATTTTATGGCCTGCCGCTTTGTTCGAAATTGTTTAAAACTCGAGCGATCCAGCGGTCATCGTCCATTCCCGATTCGACTCTTGTGTTGTGCGGTCGTGTTTTCGAGCGTCAAGTGCTCTTAGTGTGCTCCGTGCAGTGGTGACTCAGCTGGTGCGCATTCCTGTGTGGTGTTTTGCCTCAGCGCTGACGACCTCGAATTGTTGTTTGGTTTATTGCCCGCAATTCCTGGAAAATCGGCCTGAGTGTTGAAGCGCTGCTCGGCAGTGTGTATTGGCTGGGAAATTGCTTCTCGGCCCGCGCTGAGTGTGTTTGTGCGTTCTTCAACGCGCCCATAACCGAGTGTTTATCGAAGCGATACTGTGCGTTTTTGTGCGTGAGTGTGTGTTCTCGTAGTCGCGGAACTACTACGCATAGCGGTGACCCTCGCTTGCCTCTTTGACTGTTACCGGTTCGCCCGGTCTGAGTCCGGCTTTGTGTTAAATCGCTAGCGTAGTATTTCCGCTTCAGCGGTTCGCCGCTCCGTGCATTCTCGCGTTTTAAGTGTCGATTGCGTTTTAGTTTGTAGAAATCCAGTTCCGAGTGCTCAAGGGCTGGTGGGTGAGATCGTATAGCTCTTTTCAGAGTTGCGGTCTACCTAAAAGTTTCTCGTTCATAAACGTCTCGTTGCTGGGGGGAAACCTAACGGTGACAACGTAACCCCGGCCGTAGGAGTAGGAGTTAGGTACACACCAGGCAATCCGTAGCACTGCGGGGCGCCTGGCCACATTTAGGTATTCTTGCTCCTCGCCAGCAATGGTGGGGAGTCACTAGGTATTCACAAGCTACACCTCGGCCACTCCCGCGATGGCCGAAGAACTACTCACTGGCATGTCCCGGGACCAGATAGGGGAGATCATAAGGTTATGCCTTCGTGATCACTCAGATCTGGTCCGAGCCTACGCTTTCCAGGCTGTGGCTGCCCACGAAACGTCCGACAATTCGGTACCCTCCCAATGTTCGCCGCCGCCATGTTCGCCGCCGCGTGCCCCGTCCCGTTCGCGTTCTCGCTCACGCACTCGCTCGCGCTCTCTCTCCCGCGAACCCCGCCATCGCGACCCGCATACGTGGGTCTCTTCTCTATCACCCTACTGGGTGTTGAGGTGCGGGTGTCGGGGGAGGGGAATTTACCTCCCACCATGACCCGGGCAGAAGCTCAGGGGTGCTGAACACCCCCGGTGAAATTTGAAAAGGCGGCCTACTTATCAGGCCCCTTTGTGGCTAATATATAATCGCCATAAGCGATATAGAAAATAGAAAAAATAAAATAAAATACGAGAGTAGACGCCAGAAAAGAAAACAAAAATAGAAGCAAAATAAAACAAAAGTAAAAATAAAGCAAAACAAAAGAGCGAAATTAAAATAAAATAAAAATGAAGCAAAAACAAAACAAAAACGAAAATAAAAATAAAAATAAAATAAAAATAAAAGCGAAATAAAAACAGAAATAAAAGCAAAAATAAAATAGAGGCGAGAAGGGCGATAAGAATGGAATGGAATGAAGGGAGGAGGGTAAGGAGGTAGGAGGATGAATAAGTAAACTTATTCACCCACAGGAATGAGCTCTCGGGGGAGAGCCCTGCCTTCCGGCGGGCGGGCGTGTAGGGGTGCTATGCCCCTTAAGTGTACGTGGTGGCTGTTGTCAGCGCGGGTGAATAAACGTTTCGACAAACCAGGTATGAACTCTGCGAGTGGCTCGGTTTTGGTGTCTCTAGCGATGGTGGAGTTGCGGACGTAGCGTCCCGCGCCGGTGATTAATCTCAGCGACTTATTTTGGACAACCTGGAGCTTACGTTTGTTGGTAGAAGATAGAAGACCGTACCAAGCAGGGGCTGCGTAGGTCAGTCTCGACCGTATGTACAACTTGTACAGGCGAATTTTGGTTCTGAGTGGCAAGTCAGAGGAAAGCACCGGTCTAAGGCACGCCCGTGACGCGACCGCGCCTGCTGACACATGGTCTAGCATTTTGCGCATGCGTAATGGGCGGTCTATAATACAACCTAGGTACTTTACGCTGGGTTGCCACTCAATGACTTGACCTCGAAACACAAGTTTCGGTGGGAGAAACTTTTGCAGGCCGGTCAGTAGTGCTGATGTCTTGCTGGCATTAACGGCTATTCTCCACTTGTCCAGCCAGCCAGGCAAAGTGTCCAATAGTCGCTGCATTTTTTTGGCTGCTAAACTAGCTTTGCGGGAGGAGGACATATAGGCGCTGTCGTCCGCGTAAAGGGCTAGGGTGACGTCTTCAACACCTTCAGCTAGACCGGAGTCACTGAGAGTGGGGATGTCGTTGGTGTATAACGCGTATAGCAGTGGCGATAGGCAGCTACCTTGAGGTACCCCTGCTCTAATGGGTTTACATGCTGACTGGTTGTTCTCGACCGAGACATAGAAGCTTCGTTTGTCCAGAAACGAGGCTATTACTCGCCCGAGCATCGGAGGGATGTCCGTCTCTAACAGCTTGTATATTAAGCCTTCGTGCCAAACTCGATCGAAAGCCTTCTCCATATCGAGAAAGACTCCGACAGTGCGCCTGCCCTTGTTTAGCTCGAAGGCCATGTGATGGAGCACTCGTACAAGCTGAAGAGTGGTACTGTGGCTGTCTCTAAAACCAAACTGTTCAGGCCTAAGCTGGATATGCGGGGATATCCTAAGTAAAAGTAGGCGTTCGAACAACTTGGCTAAGTTGGACAGCAGTGTAATCGGTCGGTAATGTTCTGGGCGATGACGATCTTTCCCTGGTTTCGGGAGAACAATGATTTTGCCGATCTTCCACGGAGATGGAAAATGTCCAGTGCGCAATATCCCATTAAAGATACGGGTGAGTGCCACCAGACCCTTCCTAGGCAGCATAATAATCGCTGTGTTTGGAATCTCGTCGGGACCGGGTGATTTGCGCTTGTTAAGTTTAGAGGCCTCCTTCCTGACCTCTTTAGGCGAAATAAAATAATCACCTCTTAGTGGTGGGGCTGGGGCCGCGAGAAACTGCTCTACGCGTTCTGTAACTCCTAATGTGTGGTCGGGGTCGATAATGGGGTTCGGCCTAAATTGGTCCTCGAAATGTTCCGCAAAAAGTTCCGCGCGGTTCGCTGCGTGGTAGTGGCGAATGCCACCGGAATCTATGAGAGGGCAAATTGGGGCGGGGGTTTTGGTTATTTGTCGGGCCAAGCGATACAGTGCCGTGTCATCCTCACTGGCTTTAAAAATCACTTGGTCCCACGAATGCTGCCTGTAGTTGGCGATTTCTGACCGCAGTTCTGCGCTGAACCTGTTAAGGTCCCTCTTAGCAACTGGGCAGCGAGTTTGACACCAGTGCTTACGAAGGGCCCTTTTTTCCCTAATTTTTGCGCGGAGGTGCGCCGGTAAAAGTTTTTTACCAGAAACTGTGGCTGAGATACTGGTCGACTCCCTTAGGGCCTGTGCAATGGCAGTTGTAAAAGTACTAACTGCCTCTTCGACCTCTAAGGGAGTAGAAATGCCACCAGCCGGGAGTTTGTAGTCCAGCATGGCGCGGTGGAAAGTGGCCCAGTCTGTTATTCTGCGGGGGTTGGGGAGCGGTTTACCAGTTGCGGACACTCCAAGGACCAATAAGATTGGCAGATGCTGAGTGTCAGTGTCGTGGAGGACCTCTAACGACATTGACCAGCTAATATTGTGGGCTAATGCGATGTCCAATACGTCCGGCGCGTGATTGTCAGTAGAGGGGTAGTGCGTTGGTGATCCTGGACCGATGACTAAATAGTTTTTGCTCTCAGCATCTGCTTTTAGTTCACGACCCGATTTGGATGAAATTCGTGAACCCCAGTGTTGATGTTTGGTGTTGAGGTCACCTAAGATAAGTGTGGGGGTGGCATCGCAAAAGATATTGTCGATGTCGCTTGGAACGAAGGGGGTTGATGGTGGCTTATATGCGGCGAAGACTTTAAGCTCCGCATTGCCGACCTTTAGTTTTACGCCTATAGACCGAATGTATGTAAAAAGGGGAAGGGGTAGTAATTCGTGAATAAGGTCACGTCTAATTAATACAGCCGTACCCCTGAAGGCCATATTAGCGGGAGAGATTTCGTCTCGCCTATAGGTGAAGAAATTTGGAATGCGGAGCTCATTCTCACCTCGGAGTTTCGTTTCGCCCAGTAACACAATGTGAACATCGTGTTCCTGGACTAACGTTCTGAGGGCGGCTGTCTTGCCAGTTATGCCCCCAGGGTTCCAGTACACAATTCTCAATTTAAGGCCCCGATGAGGCCCCATTAAATTCCCACGTGAGAATTGTGGTGAGTTGTGCCAATCCATTAAAAAGGGCTGGCAACGGATTTTGGCCGGCTGCGATGGCCTCTATGGCCGCGTTTAGTGCCGCTATTGCGGCTCTAGCCACGTTTAGGGCACCAGCTTGCATGCGGGGTGGGCCCTGTGTGTATTGTGTGCCGCTAGGCCGAATTTGCGCGGGGGGTTGATGCTGCTGGGCAGCGTCGGTGCGTGATTTTGATTTTGGCGGTTGGTTGGTGGTGGGTGGTTGAGACGTATGGGGGGGTTGCGGGGGGTCCGCAAATTGGGGGGGGGGCATAAAAATATAGGGGGCAAATTGTGTGTCCGGCGCTACCGCAGTGTTAGTCGGAACCGTTGTTGTGGGTTGCGGGGCGGATTTTTTCCGGCGTGGCCTCTTTTTTCTCCCGAGAGCTTGGGATCTGTCGGTGGGGGGGTTGGCGGGGGGCATTAAATTTGCGCCCGAGGATAAGTCATACTCCTGCGGCTGCAATTGTTGCAGGGGAGTGGGTAAAGGCGGGGGCAAATTTGTAGCCCGTTGGGCTTTATTACGGGGCAACGGAGGGTTAATGGTCACCCCCCTACGTCTCGCCTCGCGCCGGAAAACGGGACACGAGCGGCTGTTGGCTGTGTGTGCTTGCCTGCAGTTTACACATTTGACTGCAACCGATTGCCGATCGCAGTCGGACGCCGGGTGCTCGCCGCCGCAGCGCACACATTTGATTGGCCGGTGGCAGTTAGAGGAGGCATGGCCAAATGCCTGGCATCTATGGCATTGTGCCGGACCGGGGCGAGTACGCCAAGCCTCGATCGTTATGCCAGGCATGCTGAGCAGCTCGTTAACTGCGTACAGCTGTTGCAGCTCCGCAGAAGTGTGCCTGAGCTGTAGCTGGGCATAATATATGCAGTTGGGTCGACCCCTAACTGCAGGAATTTGCCGCACGTGCGACACTGGGAAGCCGGCGAAGGAGAGGTCCTCAGCAAGCTCGGCAAGCGAGGTATCCTGAGGGAGCCCCTTGATGGCAATTTTATGTGGTCGGTCGCTGTCTAAGCTGTAGCAGTACCAAGATACTGCGTGGTCCAGCTTAGACAGCTCGTCTATATAGGCCACTACCGTACGATACTCTAGGGGCGATTTAGGGAAAAATCGTACCCCTTTGCCAAACGGCCGGGCGTTGGGTGCGTGGCCTAATATAGAGTGCATCTTTTTAAGATGCGTCGACCACTGGGGGAGGGACTCTACGACTATGGGGGGGTGACTATTTTTGACTTTTTTGTCGTTGGCACTGGCATCAACGCTAGCCGGCTGAGCGACAGCTTGCGATGGCGGGGCTATAGCGGTTTGGGCGCTTATTGCCTGGGCATAGGATCGACCGCTTGGTGGCGCTGGCGCATGGGGTGCGGCAGGCTGGGGGGGGGAGACTTCAGCAATTTCCATCCCTTCAACAGGGGTGGGGTCATGGGGCACCTCTACGGCGGTTTTTGAAGTCGACGGCTGATTGGCGAGAGCCTTTTGCCGATCGGCAATGGCTTCTCTTGCCTCAAGTCGGGCACGTTCGGCGGGGTCCTTGGATGGGCTGAGTGAGAAGGGTCTCGGCCTAACATCTCTGCCACGTACCCTAGGGTCTCGCTGCGGCAGGGGGATTGAGGGCGGGTTCAAATTCCGCTGTACTGTCATTGGGGGCGTTACCTTACTTATCTGGCTTATGTTAATGCCTTGTTTGGGCGATGATGATTGTGGGTCAGGCCGGGGCGGGGTGTCCACTATGGGAGAAAGCATTGATGGGAGGGTAGGGAGGTCCTCGTCCCTAAAGACTTCGTCGCCGGACTCAGAGGCCGAGTACACCGACGACTGTGATATGGCCGAGGCCATAGAAGTCCTAGACGGGGGGCGAGAGGGCGGGAACGCGACCGAAAAGGGCCGGTCCGCGGCTGATATTTCGCCGGTAAATAAATTACGCGCCACGACGGCGGCTGAGGGCTGGGAGCGTAACCATACGCCCCGTTTACGTACGCCTCCTCTACGTACCGGTGGTGGGGGTCCTGGGGGTGGCGGCATTCCGCTAGTTGGCTGCTACCAGCATCCCTTGATGCGAGTCCGGCTGCAGCTGGGTCTGAAGGGGTGGCCCAAAAAGGGCCGCCCTTGGAAGAGCGACAAACGACGGCGATCCGTGGCAATAAATGCCGAGAAAATACAATAAAATCGCTTACCGCTGAATCCTCCTCAAGACCGCTGAAAAAGCGGAAACCGTCTACCTTCAAGCGCTGCTTTTGTAGGCGCAAACACGCAGAACTCAACAAACACCTAGTCTCGTCTGTGCACGCACGTCCGCCGTCTACAGGAATTGTTGTTTTGAAGCACATACACTTTTTTCACTTGAGATATAATTTTAACTTGGAGAGTATTATACACAAGGATATAGGTATATATGACGTATGATCATACGATGATGTAGATGTGTGTCGCTCGCCGCGCTCTTCGGGCCCCTGAGCCCATTCGCCCTCCCACTCCGGTAGCCGATGAGACCCTTACTCGGTCTCTCGCTACCCCGCCCCCCGCAACCTCCGAAACCGCACCCCGGTCTCCAGCAGCCGTAATGTCCGCTGAGTCGGCGTTGTCTGAGGACGACGAAGGCTTCAAAGTGGTTGGCCTGGGAACCAAAAAGGGTAAAAAACGGAAGAAGTCCGCCAAGTCTAAAAAGGCTTCGGCGGCATCCGCTCAGGAGTCTTCTACTCCTCCTCCCTCCGACTCTGAGGCTAAACGCCTCAAAGCGCCTAGCGCTTCCGCGTCCCCGTCCCCGTCCACCTCGGCGGCCAGCCCTGAGCTAGCCGCCATGGACACAACCCCCCCCGCCGCCACCTCTTCGCAGTCCGACTGTCCCACTTCGGGACGGAAGGAAAAATCTCCGCCGCCCATCGTCATCAAAGACAAGGGGGCCTGGCCGAACATTGCTAACGCTATGAAGGCCAAGCGTATCAATTATACGCACGCCCGCAATGATGCCGAGCGCGGCATCAAAGTGCAGGTCCCGACACCGTCAGATTTCCGAAATCTGACGGCCTTCCTCACGGCTCAAAAATATGAGTACCACACGTACTCATTGGCCGAGGAACGCGTTTTAAGGGCAGTCGTAAGGGGAGTCCCTAGGGAATTCTCCACCACGACTGTCCAGGACGACTTAATCGTCCAAGGCCTCCCCGTACGGGAAGTACATCGTATGTACAATGGCCGAAATAAGTCCGAGTGCTACGACATGGTGCTCGTTGTACTAGACCTAACAAAAGAAGGCAAAGCCATCTTTAACATCAAAGATGTTTGCAGCCTCAAAGGCATCAGGGTCGAGACTCCGCACAAGCGGTCGAACCCGAGTCAATGCCACCGATGCCAGCTATATGGCCACGCGCAGCGCAACTGCAGACGCAGACCGCGCTGCGTCAAATGTTTACGCGATCACGCCACTCCGGACTGTGATCGCGATCGCTCTAACGCATCCGACCCGGTCGCTTGCGTACTCTGTGGGAGTGAAGGCCACCCAGCGAATTACCGCGGGTGCCCCAAAGCTCCCAAACAGAGCTCGCGTAAACCCCATCAGGGTAAATCGCGCCCCTCCGCCCCCCGCCAACAGGCTCCGCTCGTGCCTGCCCCCCTCCCGGCTGTCAACGCCTGGAGCCGTCCTCCAGCGCTAGTAGCGTCCAAATCGAAGGAGACAGACAAACTTTTGTCTGCTCTCCCCGGGCCCGTCTCAGTTACGGGCATTCCCTACCCCGCCCCTCTGATGTCCCGGGACATCCCGCGTCCAGCGCCCATGAGAAGTGCACCCGCACCTCTCGCGCATACGCGCCTTGCCCCCCCGCGCCCCTCTTTCGCGCTGCCCTGCAATGCCGTTCATACGGCCGAGCAGCAGCAGCACCTCGGCATTCTCGCCGAGATTTCTTGGGCCTTCGACGCGGCCAATTTCGAGATCGTGTTCGCCGAATACGAACAGATCACCGATATCTCTCAAATGCTCGGCTTCATGGCTAAGCATCGCGATTTCTTCGCCGCCCTCCGTAGGGTAGCTCCAAAACCGTAGAATCAAAATGGATTGCACAACCGCGCGCGAAAAACCCCGGTCCGTCTCCATAGGCTATTTTAACGCCAACGGTCTCCGCAACCAAAGAGAGGAATTATCGCAATTCCTCTCGTCCCAAAAACCGGACGTCTTCCTCATCCAGGAAACGTTCCTAAAGCCCGCTGTCCGTACCCCTTCAATCGCGAACTATCGTACCGTCCGTAATGATAGAACTGCCTCCAATCTCGGAGGCAATCTCATCTATTACAGGCGCTCCCTGCATTGCTCCCCTATCGATCCTCCACCGCTTACGAATTTAGAAGCATCCGTCTGCCGCTTAGCGATGACCGGCCATCAGCCGATCATCATTGCATCGGTTTATCTCTCTCCCCTAAAAGACTTGCTCGAGAGCGACCTTCAGTCGCTCTTAAGTTTAGGCGACGCCGTCATTCTTGCCGGCGACCTAAATTGCAAGCATCGCCGCTGGAACTCTTCTGTAACTTCACAAAGAGGCAGACTCCTCGACGATTTAGTTGACAGACTAAACTTTGACATCATCGCTCCCATGACGCCCACTTACTTTCCCCACAATACTCGGTTTAACCCCGACGTACTCGACATAGCACTTCTAAAGAATGTAAGGCTAAGCTTTCGCTCTATAGAGGTGCTTGACGAACTTGACTCGGACCACCGCCCTGTCGTCCTCCGATTAGGTTTCCCTTCGGACTCTCCTCCCGACACTAGAACCGTGACGGACTGGGATAAATTTGGGCAATTGCTCGAAAATCCCAGCTCGCCACATCTAGATCGCGTTCCCAACGTTATCTCATCCGCGACCGATCTTAACGTAGCTATCGACTCACTCACTAGCCACCTGACCGCCACCGTTGGCGAGTGCTCACGACAGGTGCCGGTTGGTGATTATCACCACCTAATCCTGCCTCAGCACATCAGGTCGCTAATGACTGAGCGTAACGCGGCCCGCCGCGCTCGCGACCGCGCTCCCACTATCGAAAATAAAGCTCGCTTCAACGACTTACACCGCCGTGTAAGAACCGCTGTAGCTGAGCTCCGCGCCCAACGTTTCGGTGATCTTATGGAGAACATTTCTCCTTCTCACCAAGCTTATTGGCACTTAGCCAGAGCTCTAAAATCCGAAACCGCAAACTCTCTCCCTCCGTTAACTCGTCCCAACAATAGCGTTCCCGCGTTCAATGACGACGAAAAAGCGGATTGCCTAGCATCCAGCCTCCAAGCCCAATGTGCCTTAAGCACACAGCCTTTCGATCCCGATCATGTGCGCGAGGTAGACGGCGAAGTGGAGCGCAGAACTTCTCTGCCTCCACAAGACCCCCTGCCCCCTGTCACTGTCGACGAAGTCATACAGGTCATCAAAGACCTACGCCCCCGTAAGTCCCCCGGCGCAGACGGTATCTCTAACGATATCCTAAAGCGCCTCACTCTTCCCCTTATCTGCCTCCTAGTAGCGATCTTTAACGCCGCTATGGAACATTGCATCTTTCCATCTCAATGGAAAGATGCAATCGTTATAGGCATCCATAAGCCCGGCAAAGCTCGTACCGAGCCGTCCTCCTATCGCCCTATAAGTTTACTAAAGGCCCTTGGTAAACTCTATGAACGCCTCCTTCTCGCCCGCCTACGGAACTCTATAGTCTCCAGAGGCATTTTAATAGACGAGCAGTTTGGCTTTCGTGCCAAACACTCATGCGTCCATCAAGTCCTCCGCATAACGGAACATATTCTTACTGGCTTCCAGCCAGCATTAGGTAAGACCCGTCACACGGGCGCTGTCTTCTTCGATGTAGCGAAAGCTTTCGACAAAGTCTGGCACAACGGTTTAATTTTTAAACTGTACAACTTTCAGTTGCCAGATCGTCTCGTGCTCATCATACGAGACTATTTGTCGAATCGTAGCTTTCGCTACAGAGTTGAAGGCACTCTCTCCTCCCCCCGCCCCATAGAAGCAGGAGTCCCGCAAGGGTCCGTGCTCGCCCCCGTCTTGTACCTTCTGTACACTAACGATATCCCAAAAACGATAGGTACCCAATTAGCCCTCTATGCGGACGATACCGCTCTCTATACTACCGATAGGCAAGTGAGTCGAATCACTGAGAGACTCCAATCCGCTATCACCGCCCTAGGCGAGTGGTTTCGGAAATGGAGAATCGAGGTGAATCCCGACAAAAGCTCTGCCGTCCTTTTCACCACAGGCAGCCCTCCGCGGCCAACTTCCCTCTCTCTCTTCGGTCGTGCCATTCCCTGGCAAAATAAGACCAAATATCTCGGTGTGACCATGGATAGACGTTTGAACTTCCACGCTCACACCAAAATAGTCAGAGACCGAGCCGCTTTTGTCCTCGGTCGTCTCTATCCCATGATAGGCAAGTATAGTAAGATGTCGCTTAGAAATAAGCTAAATCTTTACACAACTTGCATCCGCCCCATACTAGCTTATGCTAGCGTAGTCTTTGCTCTGTCCAAGCGCAATCTCCACAAACTCCAGACCCTCCAAAACCGCTTTCTCAGAGCGGCCTCTGGAGCCTCTTGGTACGTTCGCAATGCGGACCGTACGTGGACATCTTCTTTTACCCCTGTCGGGTAAAAAGAGGTACGGGTGTCGGGGTAAGAACTATGTTTTACCCCATGACCCGGGCGAGTCTCGTGGGTGAATGCACCCACGGTGCTTTTTTAGAGAGGGCCTACTTTTCAGGCCCCCTGACAACATAATGGCCACTTAAAAAGTGGCGAAGAAAGGAATAAACAAAAACCAAATTAAAAATAAAAACAAAGGAATAAACAAAACCAATATAAAATAAAACAAAAATGAAGAAATTACGAAAAAGTTGGAAAGAATTTGGAAAAATTAAAACAATAAAACAATTTTTTGGCAATTTAAAAATGAAAAACTAAGCAAAAGGCTTAGTTTTTCGGGGGAATTAACTCCCTAGGGAGAGGTCGGCCTTCCGGTGGACGGGCATGTAACGGCGCAATGCCCCTTAGGTGTGGATGCGCACTGTTGTCCGCCATGTCAAACAGCCGGGCGGCCAGTCTGGCGATAAACTCACCTACCGGCTCTGCCTTTGTGTCCCTAGCAATTGTGTCGTTGCGGACGTAACGCGGAGCGCCCGTTATTATCCTTAGCGACTTGTTTTGCACAACTTGGATCTTTTTCTTTTTAGTGGCGGATAGCAATGCGTACCAAGCCGGCGCGGCGTACGTCAAACGGGACCTAACATAGAGCTTGTATAGCCGGACTTTGGTTTTAAGCGGCAGGTCAGATGAAAATAGTGGCCTTAAAGCCGCCCTGGCGCCGACCGCTCTGGCTGTCGCATGCTCGACCATTTTGGTCATGCGCAACCTGCGGTCGATAAGGCAGCCAAGGTATTTCACATTGCTCTGCCACTCAATTACCTGTCCGCGGAATACAAGCTCCTTAGGTAATAGTCTCTGTTGGCCGGTTAAGATGGCTGCCGTTTTTGAGGCGTTTACTGCTATCCTCCACTTGTCAAGCCAGCACGGGAGGATATCCAATAATCGCTGCATTTTAGCGGCAGCTAAATGGGACTTGCGGGATGAGCTCATGTACGCGCTGTCGTCAGCATACAATGCTAGGGTGACGTCCTGTGTTCCTGGCGATAGACCGCTATCGCTAAGCGTAGGAATGTCATTGGTGAAAAGTGCATACAACAGAGGGGAGAGGCAACTGCCTTGTGGGACCCCCGCTGTAATGGTCTTAATAGGGGAGTTTTTATTGTCAACCGAAACATAGAAACTCCGCCCCTCCAGAAAGGAGGCTATTATTCGCCCAAACATGGGGGGTAAATTGGTCTCAGAGAGTTTGAACAGTAAGCCGGCGTGCCATACACGATCAAAGGCCTTCTCTATATCGAGAAAGACCCCGACCGTGTACCTGCCCTTGTTCATCTCAAAGGCCATATGGTGTAAGACGCGAGTAAGCTGAAGAGTGGTACTATGATTACTTCTAAAACCAAACTGTTCTGGCCTTAGATTGATAAAAGGTGATATCCTTTTCAATAAAAGACGTTCGAACAGTTTGGCTATGTTAGAAAGTAGAGTGATCGGGCGATAATGCTCTGGTTTCTGGCGGCTCTTGCCAGGCTTCGGTATGACAATAATTTTGCCTGTCCTCCAGGCCGTGGGAAAGAAACCTGTGCGCAGGATTCCGTTAAAAATACGGGTTAAGGCCACAAGACCTTTCCTAGGCAACATTAATAGGGCCGTGTTCGGAATTCCGTCAGGGCCGGGAGATTTCCTTTTATTTAAAAAAGATATAAATTTTTTGACCTCCTTAGGGGAGATAAAATCGTCACCTCTAAGTGGGTCAATATGACTAGTAAGGATCTGTTGTATACGCTCCTCAACCAATGTTGCGTGGACGTGGTCGACAATGGGATTGGGCCTAAATTGGTCCTCGAAATGGTCCGCCAGTAAACCCGCGCGTTCCTCAGCTGAGTACAGACGGTTACCTAGCGTGTCTACAAGGGGGTGTATGGGTGCAGGGGTGTTGGTCATACAGCGAGCTAAACGATATAGAGCGGTATCGTTGTCGCTGGCCTTTGAGATTGTGTTATCCCAAGACCATTTCCGATAAGATGAAATTTGGTTCGATAGCTCAGTACCTAACTTATTCAACTCTTTTTTAATTGTTGGGCAACGAGTTCGGCACCACAGTCTACGAAGCTCTCGTTTTTGGCTAAGTTTACTACGGAGATGTGCCGGTAGTAAACTTTTCCCCGAGGTTGACTTGGCAGACGTGGTGCACTGAGCAAGTGCGGAGGAGATAGCAAAAGTAAGTGACTGAGTGGCTGTTTCCACTTCCTGTGGGGTAGACAGGCCACCGGGAGGGAGTTTAAATGAGTTCAGTAATTCTTGGTATTTTGTCCAGTCCGTGAAGTTTTTCATGGGTGGTAAAGGTTTATCCCTAATAGAAACTCCGAGGACCAGTAAAATGGGAAGGTGTTGCGAATCGATATCATGGAGGGTTTCTAAAGAGATGGGCCAACTGATATTACGGGCTAGTGCTATGTCTAGTACGTCTGGTTGAAATAAATCCTGAGAGGGATAATGAGTGGGGGAGCCGGGACCAATTACGACGTAATTGTGCGCCGCGGCATCGATTTTCAAGTCTCTACCTTCATTGGATGAAATTCTTGAGCCCCATTGTCGGTGTTTGGCGTTGAGATCGCCGAGTATAAGTGTGGGCGTGTCGTCGGACATAATATTTTTTATATCGCCGGAAATGAAAGGCACCTTAGGTGGTTTGTAGGCGGCGTAAACCTTAAGTTCGGTGTTACCGACTTTTAGTTTAATGCCTATCGCTCTAGTTGAGACAAAGCTTGGCAGGGGTAAACTTTCGTGGACAAGGTCTCTACGAATCAGCACTGCTGTGCCCCTGTAAGCGATGTTATTTGTGGCATTTATTTCGTCCCGCCTGTAGACGAAATAATTAGGTAGACATAATGGTTGCTCAGGTCGTAACTTGGTTTCGCCCAACAGCACAATATGAAAATCATGCTGCTGGACTAGCAACCTGAGGTCATCGGTCTTACCTCTTACCCCCCCTGGATTCCAGTATACAATCCTTAGATTGAAGAGAATTCTTGGACCAGGAGGTAGGTAAGTTGCTGCAGGCCGTGCAGTAATGCGGGCATCGGGTTTTGTCCGATCGCGATGGCCTCTATGGCTGCGTTGAGCGCAGCGATGGACGCTCTGGCTATGCTGAGTGACAATGGTGAGACACAGTACGCACCCCCGGGGAGAGATGCGCGACCCCTAGGGGGTGGCGCGGCGGAGGCAACTGATGGCAAATTATTAAAATTAAAATTTACCTTTTGCTGAGGTACAATGGATGGAGCTTGCGATCTTGCGGGTATGGGGGGTTGGGGGGGTTTGAACAACAACGACGCCGACGCCGACGCCGGTGTGGGCAATAGGGGTTGAGGTTGGGCGCGGAGCGCGGCAGCGACGGTGGGCGGGGCAGCGACGGTGGGCGTGGCCACAGACGGCGGTGGCGCCATCTGTGTTTCGACCGCTGGGACTGAAGTAGGCACGTCAATAATATTTGGGCAAGTTTTAGCCTTACCTCTGCGACCTCTTTTTGACCTCTTTTTAAGGGGTTGAGACCTTTCTGTCGGGGGGTTGGCGGGTGGTATAAGAGTTGGCTCCTGAGTACGGTCGTATTCTTGTACCCCTATTACTGGTAGAGGTACCGGCGCTTCATTGCGTGTCGGTGGCGGTTTTGGAGCGGGGGGGGCATTTTTCACCCCCATTTTTCGCGCTTCCCTCTTGTACATAGGACAGGACCTATCGTTAGCTGCATGCTCTCGCTTACAGTTTGCGCACGTTGGGGTCGCTTCCCTGTCGCGTTTGCAGTCCGAGGTTTGGTGGCCCTCTCCGCAGCGTACACATCGGATTGGGCGATGACAGTTGGCCGATGAGTGGCCGAATGCTTGGCATCGGTGGCACTGCGCCGGCCCGGGCTTTGCCTTCCATGCGGTGATGCTGACGCCGGACATGCTGAGGAGCTCTGTGATTTTGTAAACATTTTGAAGCTCACTTTGTTCGTACCTGCGTTCCAGTTGGCCGAAGTATATGCAGTAGGGGCGGCCTCTTGCCCCCGGGATTTGGCGAATGTGCGACAGGGGATATCCGAGTGCGTTCATTTCAGCGGCTATTTCCTCCAACGGCGCGTCGAGAGGGAGTCCTTTGATCGCTAGCTTTTGAGGTCTCTCATTATCCAGACTATAACAATACCAGGACACGGTATTGTCCGCTTTTGAGACCTCGTCAATATAGGCCGCCACCACCCTGTATTCCTCCGGCGATTGCGGCAAGAAACGCACGCCTTTGCCAAAAGGGCGCGCGTGCGGGGCGTGCTTCAGGAGGGAGCGCAGCTTTTTGAGATGTACCGACCATTGAGGCAGGTTTTCTACAATGATCGGTGGGTACCTGGCTTTTGCTTGTTCCTTAGGCTTTTGAGGCTGGCTGGTTGTAGGCGAGGCAGGAATGGCCGACACGTGCGCGTAGGATTGGTTAATGTTTTGGGGAGAATTGGTCTCCATTTGCTCCACATTGGTCGCTGCTACTTGCGGCGGGGTCGTTGTTGGGGCGGATACGTAGGTCGTGGTCTCCCTTGCCGCTGCGCGGGCTTGTTCGGCTGGGTCTTTGAACGGGCTTAAAGAAAAGGGTCGTACCTCACGGCCCATAGTCCTGCGTGGGTCGCTTGTTTTAAGAGCGATCGAGGGCGGGTTGTCGCGTGGCGGGGGGTTAATTGGCGTCGTCGTCGACGGGGACACAGTTGAAGCGTCGCGCGGGACCGACGCTGGCGGGGCGTGAATAACAATGTCTGAGTTTGCCGCGGAGCTGGCTATTACCTTGTGCGGCGAGACTATGTTCGATGGAGGTGAGGCCTGGATGGGAGACAGCATGGCGGGGAGTTCTTCATCTTGAAAATACTCGTACTCGTCACCTGTCTCCGAAGTGGCGTAGCTCGTGGTGCCCGAGCGGGCTGAGACCATAGACGCAGCCGACGGAGGGCGCGACGGTGGGAAGGCTGCGGCGAAAGTGCCGTCGGCGGCAGTAACCTGTCCCGTAAAAAGGTTGCGGGCCACTACTGCCGGTGGCTGAGAACGCGACCATACCTGTCGCTTCCTTACTCCCCGACCCCTGTTGGGGGGATGGCGCAACGGAGGGGGTGGCATCTGTAGGGTTGAAGACGCTGACTACAACGACATCCCTCGACGGGCACGCACAGAGGCGGCCGGAACCAGAGCAAATAAGAAAAAACACTTACTCCTATTCCAAATTGCCTATCGAGAGTGAAGGAGACAGCAGTCTGTTGCCTTCTTGCTCGCACACGATGAGCGATGACGATGACGTTTCGGCTCGAACGAGCACCCGCAACACACAAAACGCACGTACGCACACCGTCTACAAACAAAAGGTTTTTCACGCAGAATGATTTGTTCATAGGAGCAATTCAGAAAGAAACGAAGCGAAAGAAACAAGATACTCCAAACGAACGATCAAGCTGAATGATGATGCGGACCTACACAGAGACTTCGAACTTCCCACGATTCCCCAGTACTTTAAAGACTTGGCAGTCCGCTTTTTCGAGCGTACGCAAAATCACCCTAATAGATTAGTTGTGCAATCCACGACGTACATTCCCCCCGATCGTCCCCGTCGCGGTCGTAAAACTATACTCAGGCGGCCTCGGCACGTACTAACGTCCCCAGATGACGATCTCGCTGTCCGGATAGCGAGATTAGTCTCTACTACGTCGACCCCGAATAGGGCCTCCCTCCAAACACGACGCCGACGTCCCCGGGTTCGTCGGCGCCCACAAGGATACACTAGGTATCAAAGAGTGCCGGGGCGCTTCTCGCCCCCACTCAATCGCAACCGCACCCGCGTAACGGGGAACTCCCCTCCTGGCGGTGACTTACCTTCGGGTTCGAGACTCACGCCGGTCGAAGGGACGCCCCCGAGAGCGACAACCCAAGCCGAGGCTTCCCCCCGGGAAGCCCTTGAGCGTTGGGCGCTATATGGGCTGAGGCTCCTTCAGAGTCTCGCCCCAAAAGTCCGGTGAAGCAGTAATGGCTGCAACAGCCAACTGCATAGTCAGCTCAGAAAAAAAAAAAAAAAAAAAAAAAAGGTCATCGTCAGTTCGCAGTCGCAGTTCGCAGCAAGAAATCAAGAAAGGAAGAACCAACAATCAAGGAAGAAACTCTGCAAGAAAATAAGTGCTCAATTGAAGGTTCAAGAAAGAAACGCTGCTAGGAAAAAGGAAGAAACTCTGCTAGAAATTAAGTGTAAAATAAGTGCTCTAGTGTAAATAAATTCTTCACAAGAAGACTCAGCTTCACTTCGGCTATTTTATTTTGCGCTCAAGAAATCTTCGTGGTCAGCGGTTCACAAGTGCGACACCCGGCTTCACCCGTCCAGCCCGCAATACGGTCGCCCACAACATACAGTCCACTATAAACACGTCAGTGGCCTAGTCTAAGTAGCTAGCTACCGTACGGTTGTCTAATTTCTACGGCGCTTCGTTGTCGTAGCTTCGTTTTAGCAACCGAGGAAGCTAGCCTACGCCCGTCGCCGCTGTGCGTGTTCGTAACAATTTTCTGGTCCTGTCGAGCCGGATTTGGGAAAAAAGAAGCCGTCAACATGCCGACCACAAGATCCGAGTCATCGCGTTCCAAGACGACCGAGTCAACCCAGACGAAGACTACTGGAGAGAGCAGCGGTACATCGAGAGATTGGAGCCAGTGCACGCCGACCGAAACTAGTACTGACGTCACCAGTCAGTCTACGAAGACAATAAGGACAGCCCCCCCCAGCACCAGTGCAGAAGAGTCCGGGGAGCTGAATATCGTAGCTGACACCAACAACGCAGTACCAGCCCGGCCTGCATTGCCACCGCCTGCACCGCTGCCTAAAGCAAAAGGTGCAATGAAGAGTCAAGCCGTCCAAAGGGAGAACCGTGACTTCGACACGCAGTCTGTCCGCTCAAACAAGAGAAGACAAGCGGAGGCCCGTGCTAGAATGGAACTGGCTCGTAAAGAGGTTGAGCTGGCCCAAGCCAAACTGAAGCTAGCAGAAGTGGTAGCCGAGTCTGAAGAAGAAGAAGAAATAGAGATCTTCAAAAGGACCCATGAAGTGTAGGAATGGCTTGTCCAAACTGAAGAGAGGCAGGATAAGGGAAGACATCATCGCGAAAGGCCAGCTCCAACCAAAGAATAGAAGAGCGACATCCAAGAGCTGGCCCAAGCTATCGCTTAGCTTAGTGAGAAGGCTCCAGACACAGCAGCATCCAGATTCACTGAACTTCCATACTTCAATAGCAATTGTGAAGAATGGCTGGCTTTTAGAAGGTCATTTGAAGATACAGCTCCATCCTTGTCCAACGTGCAGAACCTGGCACGTTTAAGAAGGGCAGTCCAAGGAAAGGCAAGGGAAGCTGTACAAAGCCTGCTATTCACCACCGAAGATCCAAAAGAAGTCATGGCTGGACTGGAAGCAAGATTCGGAAGACCTCGAGCCCTGGCCTTAGCGGAGCTACAGAAGATGAAGAGTCTACCAAGGGTCAATGAAAACCCAAGCGATATCTGCCAGTTTGCAAGCCGGGTCCGAAATGCAGTAGCAAGCATCAAAGCACTGAAGAAGAGTCAATACCTTAGCTCACCTGAAACACTAAAGAGCTTAACAGAGAAGATGCCATCTGCAATGAAGTTCCGTTGGTTTGTGTACCACAGAGAAAGAAGGGATGAAGAAATGCCTGAGCTCATCCTACTGGACGCATTCCTCGGACTAGAAGCCAACATCTGTGGGGACTTTGCTCCACCTGAAGAGCTGAGGAAGACTTACAAGGCGGTTCCACCACAACCAAGGAAGCCCTGGGAACCCACAAGCGTACCGAAGAGAAATTGGGAACCAGAGCACAAACCAATAAACAACGTACGGGAGCCGCCTCAAGAAAGAAAGAAAATTGCCTGTACGGGATGCGAAGGCAATCATTACTTGCTTGACTGCAAAACTTTTAAAGAGGCTGACCTGAATGGAAAATGGGACATAGCGAAGAAAACAAGGACATGCTTCAAATGCCTACGCTTCCGGCACTCAAGACTGAATTGCAAAGCGCCGGTATGCAAGAAGTGCGGCAGATGGCATCACACGTCCCTCCATTCAGAGAAGCCGCCAAACAGAGCAGAAGCACCAGGCACCAGTCAGTGTTACCAACTGGGCCAGCAAGAAGGAGAAGAAGCTGAAGAAAAAATCGCTTCAATCCATACAACAATAAGTAACGAAAAGGTCTACTTAAAAATAATGCCAGTAGACGTATATGGACCGAAGGGGCATGCCAGGGTCTTGGCGCTTCTGGACGAGGGCTCAACGGTGTCACTATTGGACTCAAAGGTTGCTGAACAAATCGGAGTCAATGGGAAGAAAGAGACTCTGACAATAGAAACCGTTGGCGGAAAAATAATTAAGAAAAATAGCTCCGAACGTCTGAAAATTAAAATTAAAGGGGCCTACAGAAGAGACAAGAGGGCAATTGAACTTCGAACGATGGAGGACCTTAAGCTGTCGCAACAGAAGGTGGCAATAGAGGACATCCGTAACTGCCAGCATTTAAGCGCTATTAAGGATCAGCTGGTCTACGATAAAGAAGAGCCCAAACTGCTTATCGGGCAAGACAACTGGGGACTCATAGTAACAAGAAGATTGAAGAAGGGGAAGAAGTCTGAGTCCGTAGCCTCACTCACCAGTCTCGGGTGGGTGCTACATGGCTGTGACGCTGCTTCAACAGTAGCCGTGCATTTTGTCAACCACTGTCGCATCTCGAACGAAGAGGAGATCAATGAGATCGTTCGAGACTTCTTTAAATTAGAGTCCCTGGGGATTGAAGCCAAGCTGCCGAGCCATGACAGCGACAGAAGAGCCCTGGAAGTCCTGGAGAAGACAACAAAGAAATTGCCTGATGGGCAATACGAAACTGGGCTTCTGTGGAAGAAAGAAGATGAAGTTCTTCCAAACAACTGCAAGCAAGCCTTCAGGAGATTGGAAATTGTTGAAAAGAAGCTGGATCAAAACAAAGAGTTGAAAAAGGAATATGAGATCCAAATTACCAATCTCCTCGCAAAGGGGTACGCAGAGAAGGCACCGTGTAACGGCACTGATGGAAGAACATTCTATCTTCCACACTTCGCTGTCGAACACCCAGTAAAAAAGAAGCCCAGAATCGTCTTCGATGCAGCAGCCAAGTTCCAGGGAAAGAGCTTAAATGATGCTCTCCTGCCCGGTCCAGATCTACTCCAATCACTATTTGGAGTATTGCTGCGCTTTAGAGAGGGGCCAATTGCAATAATGGCCGGCATCCAAGACATGTTCCTCCGCATCAAAATAAGACAAGAAGACAGGGACAGTCTGAGGTTCCTTTGGCGTGGAGAGAAGAGAAAAGAGAAGCCAGAGGAATATAGAATGACTTCTGTCATTTTTGGTGCTGCCTCATCACCAGCCACGGCAATCTACGTAATGAACAAGAATGCCGAAGAGTACCAGGAGACCCGCCCAGCAGCAGTCAAGGCAATAAAAGAAAATCACTACATGGATGACTATCTTCAAAGCTTCCAGTCTGTCGAGGAAGCAAGAAGAGTATCGGCCGAAGTTAAGGATATCCATGAGCGGGCGAGTTTCCATTTGAAGGGATGGGCAAGCAATAACCCAGAAGTGCTCAAAGGTTACCGAGAGAAAAATGAAAGCGCCAACCTTGAGCTTACCAAAGAAGAAAAGACACTGGGCCTGAGGTGGCTCACAGAAGAAGATGCTTTAGCCTTTAACATTGGGCTACGTAATACGCCAACAGAAATATTAGATGGCAGAAGGGTTCCCACAAAAAGAGAAGTCACGAGCGCCGTGATGTCAACATTCGATCCCATGGGCTTCGCTACGCCAGTCCTGATCCAAGGGAAGAAGTTGATTCAAGAAATTTGGCGAACACAGATTGGCTGGGATGAGAAAATACAAGAAGGCCAACAAGAAGCCTGGCAAAGGTACATAAAGGAAGTCGCTACCTTGGACAAGTTGAGGATACCAAGGTGCATTTCACCATGCCAAAGAGAAGGGCAGCTGCACACCTTCACAGACGCTAGCGAAGAGGCATACGCGGCGTCTGTATATTGGAGGACCAGAGGACCTGAGGGTGAAACACGCGTCGTGCTGGTGGCTGGAAAGGCAAGGGTCTCGCCGACAAAACCAGTCTCAATCCCGAGGCTGGAGCTACAGGCGGCTCTATTAGGAAGCAGACTAGCAGCCACCGTGGAGAAAGAGCTCAACCTCATGGTCACTCAAAAGACGTACTGGACCGACTCAAGCACAGTACTTCAGTGGGTGCAAGCTGACCCAAGAAGATTCAAGACGTTCGTGGCTCATCGATTGGCAGAAATAGAAGAACTAACAAAGCCACAGGAGTGGAGATGGGTTCCAACGAAGATGAATCCGGCTGATGACGCTACACGGAATACGCCTAGCGACTTCAATCACACCGCTAGGTGGTTCCAGGGCCCAGAATTCCTAAGGCGAGGCGAAGAAGAGTGGCCCGCCAAAAAATTTGGTTTAGCCAAGGGTGAAGACCTGGAAGAAAAGGCAAGTCACAAGGTCACCACCATTAAGGCAGTAGAAAAGGAAACACCAGACTTAGAAAGATTCTCGAACTGGAGGAAACTGGTTAACACCATGGCAAGGGTGTTTCAGTTTATCGATGTCCTGAAAAAGAAAGTCGAGAGGGTCAACACAGCGCGAGACAAGGACGTCACATGGAAGCCGCACAATAAAAATAAGAAGAAAGCACAAGCCAAGCCGGTGATTGAAAGAAAGAAGGAACGCAATTTTATAAAAATTGAAGAGGCTTTCCAAAAAAAGGCAGAAGAATATTTAATTAAAAGAAGCCAAAGTGAAAGCTTTACAAAGGAAATGAAATGCTTAAAAGAAAACAAGCCATTGGAAAACGCAAGCCGCCTACGAAAAATCGACGTTTATCTAGGCAGCAACGAAAAGATAAAACTGCGCAGTCGAACAAGAAAGTTCACGTTTAAAAACGCAGTAAATAACCCACCCGTAATAGATGGGAAACATAAGATAGTACAACTGATAATTCAGTACTATCACAGAAGGTTTTTACACGGTAACACTGCAACCGTAATGAATGAGCTGCGGCAGAAGTATTGGATTTTGGGCCTAAGGACAGCGGTAAAAGCAGTCATTTACCAATGTCAATGGTGCAAAGTCAGGAAAGGTTCGCCGCAGATCCCGCCCACTGGAGACCTGCCCGGGGAAAGGCTACAACATCACGCGTATCCTTTCTCCAATGCAGCCGTGGACTACTTCGGGCCAATGCAGGTCACCATCGGCAGGAGAACAGAGAAGCGCTGGGGAGCGCTCTTCACCTGCCTAACGACAAGGGCAGTACATTTAGAGCTAGTGCCATCACTAAGCACTAGCTCCATGATCATGGCGCTGCGAAGAATGGCAGCGAGAAGAGGAATGCCGAAGGTCATCTTCAGCGACAACGGGACAAACTTCGTCGGAGCCAACCGAGAATTGGAAGAAGCAGCCCTAGAGAAAGGTATAAGGTGGAAGTTCATACCACCAGGAAGTCCAAATATGGGGGGCGCATGGGAAAGGATGGTACGCTCCGTGAAGACGTCGCTGGCCGCAGTACTGCACGAAAGAAGTCCGCCAGAAGAGGTACTGCACACACTGATGACAGAGGTGGAACACGTCGTCAACTCGCGTCCGCTCACCAAACTCAGCATGGAGCCGGACGATGAAGAAAGTCTGACGCCTAACCACTTTCTGATTGGAAGGTCCTGTGGAATGATGGCACCTGGCGAGTTCACCGATCACGAACTAGTCGGAAAAGCCAGTTGGAGGACTGCACAGCGACTCACCGATCACTTCTGGAGAAGGTGGATCAAGGAGTACCTGCCGACGCTGATGCCGAGAAAGATCAGCGGAAGGACTACGAGCGACCCAGAGGAAGGCGACGTGGTACTCATCGTGGATGCAAACCTGCCACGAAACTCATGGCCACGTGGCAAGGTGCTGAAGGCGTACCCAGGACCAGACGGAAGAGTGAGGATCCTGGACATCCAGACGAATGGAGGAGTGCTGCGCCGCCCGAGTCGCCGTGTCGTCGTGTTGGTTCCAGCTACATCGTCGCCGCAACAGGATGGAGTGCTTCGCACTGCGGGGGAGAATGTTAGCGACGGACCACACGAAACACATAAATAAGGATAGGATAGGATAGGATATAAGGATTAAAATGTAAACATGTTTAAATAAGGATTTTTTGATAAATAAAGTCGTATTGACACAATAGGGTAGCTCTAAAACGATACGTAAAATAATAAGTTAGTAAGTTGTAAGGTTTGTGAATTATATGATAAATAAATAATAATAAGTTGTAACGTTGCAAGTGACGAAAAATAAAGTCACAACAACTAGGATAGAAGTATGTCGTTGCAATGTGAGATAGAGTACATAAGGTTTGCTCAACTATGTACATTTTAAGTAAGAAGGTTAAATAAATAGTAAGATATATAAGAAATAACGTAGAAATAACTTAAGGAAGCGCATGTATTTCGTAAATAATATCTCGTGTAAACTTAGTAACTATAGGTAATGTCAGTAAGGATTTAATATGTAGGATTGTCTAAAGTAAAATATACGATGTAAAATAATAGTTTAGGCGTAAATAACATGTAGTGTAAGATATGTACTCAAGCAGAGTTGAGTTAAATTCTTAATAATTCTTAATAATACGTAAATAGTTAAAATCTATCAGTGTAAAATTTGTATTTGTGTAATTGTATGAAAAGTAAGAGCGTGAATTTTTACAAAATAAGCAATACGTTGTGGATTACGCTCTTAACCTTTTGCTTAGTTCAACAAACTCCCGCGCACTTTGCCGTGGAGCTACTAGGCCGGGCGTGAATTTTGAAATTATAAGCAATACGCTTGCGAGACGCCCTTTGCATTTTTTGGCTCTTAAAGCCACAGTTTGTGAGATATCTGTATGAATTCTATTTCATAATATTTGTAAAATTAATATCTATCTGTAGGAAGTAATTGTAATGTAGAGAAAATTCATTTTTATATTTTAAAATAACAAAAACATGTACCTCCATACAAACGAGTTGAAGACAAGGACAGCAAGAATTGTAAGAGTAGTCTAGCTATAGTTTACAACCGTAACGGTAATTTTATGGCCTGCCGCTTTGTTCGAAATTGTTTAAAACTCGAGCGATCCAGCGGTCATCGTCAGTTCGCAGTCGCAGTTCGCAGCAAGAAATCAAGAAAGGAAGAACCAACAATCAAGGAAGAAACTCTGCAAGAAAATAAGTGCTCAATTGAAGGTTCAAGAAAGAAACGCTGCTAGGAAAAAGGAAGAAACTCTGCTAGAAATTAAGTGTAAAATAAGTGCTCTAGTGTAAATAAATTCTTCACAAGAAGACTCAGCTTCACTTCGGCTATTTTATTTTGCGCTCAAGAAATCTTCGTGGTCAGCGGTTCACAAGTGCGACACCCGGCTTCACCCGTCCGGCCCGCAATACGGTCGCCCACAACATACAGTCCACTATAAACACGTCAGTGGCCTAGTCTAAGTAGCTAGCTACCGTACGGTTGTCTAATTTCTACGGCGCTTCGTTGTCGTAGCTTCGTTTTAGCAACCGAGGAAGCTAGCCTACGCCCGTCGCCGCTGTGCGTGTTCGTAACACTCATATACAGACTTTATTTTAAATGCTCTAGATGCTGGATGCCAAGAAGACGCCGTGTATGTGGTTTTTTTAAAAGCATTTGACAAATTAAATCATAAAATATTGTTAAAAAAGCTGTCGAATATCGGTATACATGGTGATCTTCTACGATGGATTGAATCGTACATAGACAATCGCAGCCAGGCTGTTGCACTGAAAGTCGATCAAGTTTCTTAGGAATTCCTTCAGGAATTATTAATTATTTTCGGCACTAGCAGCTCAGGATAAAATTATGAATAGCGTGTTCACATCAACAACAACACATTGTAAGTTGGAGGTAAATGGAACTGTGAAAGTAACTGGAACTAGACAACGTCATGGAGGATTGTATAAGCTATCAATGACAGCAGTTGCTCCGACTAATCCTTCCTTACCACGAAAGATTTGTCGATCAAAATCAAAATTCACGTTCGAAAACTAGTGAAACGTGAACTAGGAATTGAATTAAATCTAGATGACGAAAAATGCGAAGAATTTATATATGGTAAATCTCATCGTTTGAAATTCGGAACCCGAGAGAGAGCCTCATTGCCCGGTGAGCTTATACATACGGATGCCTGTGGTCCTTTTCCCTACAACTATAGAAAGTATCGTTATTATGTCTTGTTTAAGGATGATTATTCAAGCATATGAATGATCTACTTCTTTAAGCACAAATCGGAAGTTAAAAACAAGCTTATACAAATGATAAATGAAGTTAAGACTGTTGGACATGTCATCAAGACCATACTAAGCGACATTGGAGGCGAATTCGATAACGAGTCGGTTCGCTTAATTTTAAACAAACATGGGATTCAACAAAGGCTAACAATGAACGTTAGTCGAGACAGTGAGGTCCATCATGCATTCCAGACAAGGTCTACTAGAAGCACTTTGGGCGGAGCTGATTAGCACTTCTGCATATGTTCTCAATCGTACAGGACCGACAAGAGTAGAAAACAAAGTACCTTTTGAACTTTGGTATGGTAAAAAACCAAAGATAACACATCTCAGGGTCATTGGAAGCGAATGTTATGCCCTCATACCTAATCATAAACGTAAAATAAAAAAAACGAGTTGCACTCCGGGAGTGCCGGCAGAAGTGAAAACCTTTACACACGATTCGCGCTTAACACTCAAATATGTCACAAGACATGTCTTTGACATTGTCAAGAAATAATAATGTTTGTTTATTTACTTTTTTGACGTAGTATATTTGACATCGCAATCTGTCATAGAATTAAAATTCCATATCCAACCTCCCTGTACTACTCATAATCGCGAATACTAAAAATAAAAATTATAATAGGCGTGGCATTACGGTTTCCGTCTTACGAATTTCCACGATTAGGACACGTGACCTGACGCGAGTTTATCATTTTTTACCCATACCAAAAAAAGTGCACAACGCCGCTAAAGAAGTTTTCACTTCAAAAAAGAAGACTGTTAAAGGAAGACTTATAGGGTAAGATCTTAATGATGGCTATCGCATTTGGGATGGCAACAAACTTATCAGATCCAGAGATGTAAAATTCACATCGGAAATAAAGGTAGCACTTAATCCAACACAAAATCAAGAATGTTCTACTGAGTCAGAGGGAGACATTTTAAGAGAAGCTGAACTGGCTCGCCAACCAGAGCTAAATACAAACAATAAAAGTGCAGAAGAACCCATAAACCTTGACCATGTTCTAGAGGGAGAAATAACGAATGGCGGAGAATAAGCTCAAGCAGAGAGTTATGAACAAATACAAGAATTTTATGATGCAGAAGATTTTCCTACCCTTGATAGCAATGAAGAGAATAGAAGATTTGCAGATAATAACAATGCTTTGATTGAGCAAAGATTGTGCCAATGTATAATCTACGAGACAGGTGTATTCTCAAACCACCACAGAGATACTGTGACTGCTGTGCTGTAGTAGATTTAGACACTGAAATGACTCCTTCTTCATACAAAGAAGCATTGGAACGAAAAAATAAAATTGAATAGGTAGAAGCAATGGAACAAGAACACAAGTCTCTTAAGAAAAATAATACCTGGGTGTTACAGGATCTACCAACTTTTTGCAAATCGATACCATGCAAATGGGTTTATAGGATAAAAACGAATCCTGATGGATCAATAGAAAGATTCAAAGCCAGGTTAGTAGTAAAAGGTTTCAAACAGAGAAAAGAGTTTGATTACAAAGAAACCTATAGTCCAGTAGCAAGAATGTCCACTATAAGATCTTTATTGAGTATTGCTGCAAACGAAGGATTGTATATTGTACAATTTGATGTGACAACTGCTTTTTACATGCAACAACCAGAGGGCTTTGAAGATGAAACTTCTAAGGTATGCCGTTTAACCAGAAGTTTGTATGGCTTAAAACAGGCACCGAGATGTTGGAACACCTGTTTCAAGGACATCTTACTTGACTTTAACTTTCAAGCAAGTGAAGCTGATCCTTGCTTGTACATTAAGATAGCAGGAGATACGAAAATTATAATAACATTGTACGTAGATGATAGGCTAGTGGCTGCTACTAAGAGAACCGTAGCAGATGATTTTTTGCATGATTTAAAGAAAAAAATAGAGATAACAGTTAAACCAGCCACTTATTACTTGGGCATGGAGATAAAACAAGAAAACGACGGTTCAATTGTAATTTCTCAAGAGGCTTATGTCAAGAAAATTTTGAATCGTTTTGGCATGAGTGATTGCAACATTGTGTCTACACCTATAGAACTGAACCAAGAGGAAAAGATCGATAAAAGTCTTGATGCAGATAAAGACAAGAGATCTTTTCCAAATCGAGAGGCTGTTGGCTAATGGTTTGTACACGCCCAGATATTGCTTTCGCCATGGGAGTGGTATCTAGAAAATTAGAAGATCCCTCTTATTCTGATTGGTTGAAAGTCAAACGTATTTTCCGTTACCTGAAAGGAACAATGTCATTTGGTATTAAACACAAAGCCAATCACGCACAAGGAATCATAGACACATATAGTGACGCTGATCATGGTGGTGACTTATCTACAGGACGATCCACTACTAGTGTTTTATGTCTTTATGCTGGAGGAGCAGTATCATGGATAAGTCAGAGACAGACGTTGGTTGCGATATCAACCACCGAGGCCGAGCTAGTCGCAGCAAGTGAAGCCGCTAGAGAGCTTATGTGGCTGAAAATGGTGTTTGAAGATATAACCAAACTTCAAGGTACATCAGCTCTTAAAGTTGACAATGAAGCAGCAGTACGACTAGCTGACAATCCTGAGTTTCACCGACGAACAAAGCATATCAGAATCAAAATTTTCTATGTTCGTGAACTCGTGCTGGATGAATTGATAACTGTTGAAAAAGTTCAGTCAACATATCAAGTGGGGGATATTTTTACCAAGCCAATACCAAGACCTTGATTTATTGAATTAAGAAAAGAACTTGGAAAGGGTTCATTTTCTATTGAATGAGAGAGAATGTTAAAATTAGCAATCAATAGAAACGATTGTTAGCCATGGCACTATTATGTGCCTTTTACTTCTCTTAGGTCTATGGTCTTGACAATTTCTTTATATGTATCTAAGTAACGTGTTTTGTAAACAAGTCGAAAATATAAGTTCTAGCTACACGTTTTGATACTGTTATTTTTCTCAAGTTTCCAACAAACTGCACTCTGCGGGGCTCGTATCGTCACAGTTTTGACTTTATAAAAGTCCAAAAATAACGGGGAGTGCTATTGATTTTATCCTCGGAGAATTTAATAAACATTCCCTTTTAAGTTGTTTCTCCCTAGTACGCAACGAAGCAAAAGTTTGGCAATCGGGAATATTTCCATAACGTTTCCACTTGGCGTGAACCTTAGATTTACGGCGAATATGTTTTATAAGAGTGCGCGAATACCAAGGAGGATAGTTCGATTGTGACAGTACTAGCTTCGGAATGATTTTATTAATTAGTTCGTGTACAAAGTTATAAAAAAAATCAACTGATTGTTCAGTATTTAGTTTCGATAACTGTGTTCACACCAAAGTGTCTTGACGTTATTTGGAACGCACCTAACAATCGATGAGTGAAGCAGCCACACTTTTAGCGCAGCAACACTGTGCCTCCGATCACTACAGCTGATGTGTGTATGTGTCAAAGGATTTTTTCAATTACCGAAAAGTTTATCTGCTCAAGTGTATTACCCGTAATTTACCTATAAAAACTATATAACCCGCGCGGGCGAATTAACAATAAAAAGTGAAGTGTTTCGCAGTGTCTCAGACCATCACAGAATATACGAGAATATATTGAATATCAAAGAACAAAGAACATACGAACTACTCTGCTCATTACTGCAATCTCCAGTTTACACTTAAAGCCTTTACTTAGTGCTTCAATGTCAGCTGCATGATAACTAAATTTCCAATGGGTACTATCTTTCAAATAAGTTAAAGTTGGCAATAACAATTTAATATTCAAGGACTTGTGATGAAAATCCTCTGGCGTGAGAGCCGAGTTACAACTAGTTATGTTACAATCACACGTACTTAATACTAAATCAAGTATGTCGCATACTTTGTGTTTACAGAACTATTAAACTGAGTTAAATTAGTTAAATACATAATGACAAACAAGCCGCTTTACTATCATTATTTGTCTCTAATTGGAACATTAAATTATCATAATGCCAGTCTGCGTGTGAGATATTAAAATCTCACACGCAGACCTAGAATTAAAAAACGGTCACTCGCATTGTTAATTATTAATTCGGAGGCGTTGACAAAAAAAGTTTGTAGCGCAGTTGAGTGATTATTATTATGCGGGAAATAACAACAGGCTAAGTGCAAAGTGAATGTGGAGGTAGTGGTAACGCGGGTGCGAGGGGCGGGGCCGGGCAGCAAGTCCAGCTCGATGCTTAGCCACAGCTCCTCGGCAGCGCGCGACGAGGCCCACTCGTATCGGGCGTCGCGCGCGTAGTTCACGTCTCACTGCTATAAGAACTCCACCACCCCTTGTCGAACTGGAGACAAAAATTTAAAAATTTAAATAGGTTATTTCAGTATAATATGCAAGGAATTTATAAACTACTACCGTTTCGGAATCAAGATGGCGTTCTGGGGAGAAGAAACGGCGAAAGCTGTCGCTCTTTTCAATTTTAATTATACATATAATGATTGGTACATTTTCAAATATAAGTAGTATCATAACAACATTTTCATTATTCCCATGCGTTTTTATCTTTTTTAAATTCAGTTTACATACTTCTGCAGGGATTTTGTTGTAAAAACGGACACATTGTCCTTTAAATGATTTATCAATTTTTTCAAGCCTTGTGGATCAGAGCCAGTTTGTGTCTATTTCTTGTATTTCGATTATGAACATCACTTTTTTTAAAAAAAAAGATTAATATTCTTATAAACGTACATTAAATTATCAAATATATATTGACCAGGTAAAGTTAGTATATTGATCTCTTTAAATTTATCCCTTAAAGAGTGTCTGTTAGATAAATTGTATATTGCTCGAATAGACCTCTTCTGCAGTACAAATATTGTCTGTATATCAGCTGCGTGTCCCCATAATAAGATACCATAGGACATCACGCTATGAAAGTAACTAAAATATACTAGCCGGGCTGTGGCTTCGTCTGTAAGTTGACGAATCTTTTTAACCGCAAAAGCTGCAGAACTAAGTCTATTCGCCAATCCAGCTATGTGTGGGGCCCATTGAAGTTTTGCATCTAAAGTAATGCCTAAGAATACAGTGCTATCTACAACATCTAATTGCTCCCCATTTATAAGTACATTGGTTCTTACTTGACTAACACTTGGCGTTAAGAATTTAATACATTTGGTTTTCTTACTGTTTAAAAGCAAATTATTCATATCGGACCAGTGGACAACTTTAGACAGACAGTTGTTTACATTATCTAGAACTATTTCGCGTCTTTTAACTTTAAACAAAAGTGATGTGTCATCTACGAACAACACTATCTCGTGATTGTTTTTAACGACCTCCGGCATATCATTAATGTATATAAGAAATAGGAATGGCCCCAGGATGGAGCCCTGTGGAACGCCCAATTTAATTTTAGATCCAGGGGCGCGCTTCCCATTTATATCAACTGTCTGAATCCTATTGTCCAGGTCCGAGCTAATGAGTTTAAGTGCAGTATCCCTAATACCATAGTGTTGCAATTTCCTAATTAGAGTTTCATGTTGGACGCAATCAAATGCCTTAGATGGCCTACAACTGATATCAGTTTCAATCCCAATCCAGTTTCAATCTAGTTCCGTGGCAAGCTTAAACTCGATCTGTATCGGTACTCCTAAACCAAATTGCGATTAGATTGAAATTGGGATTGCACACATTTCGGAATCACAAATCACAAAATATAAAAATAATACTGAAAATAATAAAAATGAAAGTTAAACCTTCGTAGCGATAGTTGTGTTTTGTTGATTTAGAATTTTGACACTTCTTTTCACAGATCATCGTACCTAATTTCAATCTCGATCCGATGGCTTAAAGAGTACCGATTCTTAATATTTGTATAGGATTTTAGTTCCAAAATTGGCCACCAAATTCCACTCTCGATTGAGCGCTACAACAACGTTCAAGAGTACCAATTTAGTAGGTTTCTCGACCGCCGTAGGATTTTACGATTGAAACTGATATCAGTTGTCTGGTCACGATCGAGCCGATAAACATTGTAGTTACTATGAAAGTACTTAGCATCGTTAAAGTCCTGCGTAAGCCAAGTTCCTGTTAAAAATACTAAATCACAATCGGAACATAGCAAGTTGGTAAAGAAATAATGTAATTTAGTACGCAGTTCTGATAATAAATATTTAAAGAGTTTAACTTTAGTTCTGTAAACGGATATCAAACAAATCTAAATTATGTTTATTATAAGTTATAATTAACACAAGAAATACCTCATTTATTCTGAAGCCATTTAATATAAAATAAAATAAACTATTGAATTATTTACAAAAAGTAATAATATTTAATAAATGTTGGTTTTGAAAAGAAATAATATTTATTTTGTATAAATTTATAATAAAGTTTAGTATTTGAATAACAGTAATTTTTGATATTTTAATTAAAAAGCAAATTGTAACCCAGAATATATGTAGCAAGCAATAATCGAATTATTTACCTGTTCAAAGTAAAACACACGAAATAGATTTAGAGAAAATCCAGTAAACATAATAAATAGTCACTTAATTTTCTAGGTCGGATTTCTTACTGACACGTATAATCCCGGAGTTATCATTTTTTCGCATCAGAATCTTTCAGTCCTTGACTCACAAATAAGAGTAATTCTTTTCAGTTTTAAGCGAACGTGCACGTTTCAGGAGCAATTTATTCGTCGGCGTAAGATGATCGCTAACAAACACCGTGGAGGCTGGGCCCGGCATCTTGATGTCGGCGGTGGTGAGACCGCGGCACGACCGTTCCGCCGCAATCAGCTGATCCTTTCTGCGACGTTCAGTGAATCGAACAATAATCGTTGGGTGGCGGGTCGGTTGAGTCTCATCTGTAGGGCTCTGTTTGTTGGAATCTGAGCGATAAGGACGAACTCGATGTTTTGTGTCTATGTCGGTATCTGCTAGTTTGAGACCTACCAATTGACATAAATCAGTAAATATGAAATAAAGATTTTCACCACTTTTGGTAGGTATGCCTGCAATCTCAACATTATTTTGCCGAGAAAATTGATCTTGTATGTTATTTTCAATAATTAAATCGGATATTTTTTCCTTTGCTTGCGCAAGATCTTTTTGTATTAAGGACAAATTTGTAATTTTTTTTTCAACGAGAACCAATCTATCCTCCAAACCGCTAAATCTACCTTGCATTTCGTTCCATTTGGATTCCATTTCCTGAATGCATTGTTTAGTGCTACGTATATCTGTTTTAACAGTATCAAAATCCGTTTTCATTGAAATAAAGTCTACACGTAGATTTTTTATTTCCTTGAGGACGTCTGCGAGAGAAACAGACGAGTCTACGGGCTGAGTGCGACACGAAACACAGCGCCAGGATGCTTTCTTCTCCGCTCCCATTTTGCGATAGCTTGTTTCTGTTATTCCAGAACACCCGTAGTGGAGTAGGCAATTGCATCGTCCACACGACACACCGTCCATTACAATATCAATGCACTTAGCACAATTCATTGTCTCAAAAAAATAAAATGTTTTTTTTGTAGTAACTTGTGAGTAGTTACAAGTAAACAAAAAATGTAGTCGGCTAATGTATTAACGATATAGCATCCGCCACATGCGAGCTCGACTGAATGACTGGTCAAAGTGATCAGCTCTTTGGTAAGCTGCGGTAGGGATCTTAGACGCATGTATTTACTTTACGTTCTAACATATATGTGGCCTAAAATTTAAATACTCAAGTTGCTACTTAACTATGCAAGATTATGGAAGTCTTGGTCTGATGCAGCAGCCAGGAAATTCACCGCAATAGTCCCCTTTAAAAAAAAAGAATAGCAGATGTGTAGTGTTTAGATTCGTTTTTGATCAGTATTTAATTATATTTACAGTACGATGGTGGCTGTATAATAACATAATCCCGGAGACATATTATAGATATATCTACCTAACTTCTTTTGTAAATATATTAAAAAAAAATATTATAAAAATGCAAAAAAAAAGCAAACATTTAAAAAGTCAAAACAAAATACGTATCGTTGAGCCATTAAATTCGATTGAGACAACATATGTACAGGCCACGCAGAAAGTTTTGCGAAACAAAGTTTTTATGTATAAAGCACTTTTTTGAAAAATTTGGTAATTTAAAAGTAAAAATACCATTGTTCGAATTTCCCTCCGCATTTTTTTGAGAGCCAAATTAAATTATCGTGTTTCATTAAAAATGGGTCTGCATCGAGAACATTTTCGTGCGATGATTTTCTATGATTTCAAACGTAGCTTAAAACCTGGTGAGTCATTTGATCGACTTTACATGGCTTTTATGGATGAAGGACCTTCAAAAGCAACCATCTACCGTTGCCACAGCGAGTTCAAGCGCGGTCGCGGTACTTTGGGCGATGAACGAAGGAGTGGTCGTCCTACGACGGCTGTCACGGAAGAAAGTGTGCTAGCAGTAAAAAAAATAATTAAAGAAAACAAGCGAATTACATAAGAGATTGAGCATACACTGCAGATTGATTCGAGAAGCGTTCACAAGATTTTACACGAACACCTTCGCGTGAGGAGGATATTTTCGCCCTGGGTGCCACACAACCTCACCGAAGCTCGGAAGCAGGCCCGTGTGGAGTGGTGCCGCGTTATGATTCAAAAATTTGAAGCAGGCTCGTCTCGGCGTGTTTACGACATTATGACGGGTGACGAATCCTGGATTTATCACTACGATTCAGAAACAAAGCGTCAGTCGACAGTTTGGCTGTTTCAAAACGAACCAACGCCTACGAAAGTAAAGCGATCGAGAAGCGCAAGAAAAATTTGATCGCTAATTTCTTCACTTTGACGGGGTATCTGGCTTAAATGCCATTACTTGACCAAAGCAGCATCAACGTCGAATGGTACTGCTTCACCATGATAATGCGCCCGCGCACTCAGCGCTCAAAACGAGGGGCTTCCTGGACACCACACCGGTCAGAGTCTGATCTGGCATTGTGTGACTTCTTTTCATTCCCTAAAATAAAAAAATCAGCTAAAAGGGATACAGTTTTCACCAGCGGAAGACGCCCTAGCAGCGTTCGAGAAGAGAGAGGCCGTGGAAGGGGTATCTGCGGCGGACTGGAAAAAATGTTACGAAAATTGGTTCAGACACATGAAACTTTGTATACAGACTGTTGGAGAATTCTTTGAAAACATTTAATTAAAATATTTTATCCATACAAGTTAGTTTTATAGTTTCTCAAAACTTTCTATGTGTCCCACGTATATTTTAATTATAAAAATTGATAAATGGCACGATAAGGTTTGCTCGTTTAAATGGCGCTATGATTTTGCGGTGGGGTACAGCTAAGTTTAAATCAATAACTATATATATATTTTTATACCACTTAGGTGGCAAACAAGCTTGCGGTCCGCCTGATGTTAAGCGGTCACCGTAGCCTATGGACGCTTGCAACACCAGGGGTATCACTCGCACGTTGCCGACCCTTCAAAAATCTATCTCTTTCTCTAACTTCTTATTTTTGAAGAACCCCATACTGTAGTCCTTTGAAAAAGTCCTTTGGCACGGAGCCCATTCTATAACCTAAGCGTTCGCAGGAGGAAGTTTCTCGGAAAACTGATGAGAAGTCAGAATTAATTCCCTGCAGATGGCGAGCGGTGCAATGGTAGAAAGAAGGCGTGGGCATAATTTCGAACAATTCCTCAGAACACATCTCAATGTACAAGCGATAGATCACACACAGGGAGGCAAAGTTTCCTCAGACTTAAGGGCTTGGCAAGTGAGTTTGGGATCGTCGTCAAAAGTCAAAAAGGGCAAGCTGGTATCTGGTTGCACCCGCCCTGAGATAACAGCAGAACTCCATGTGGCGCCGAACTTGCGACTTGTAAAGCAGCAACCTTTGTAATAGCTAAAAGAGGGGCATAGCGCTACCAGACTTAACAATTTAAAACCCAATGTAACTAGATTAGCAACAAAAATTTTATCGTTTCGAAGCCAGTTGGTCGGAAATGCCAGTAAATTAATAAATAGTCAATCAAATGTAGGGTCCACAGAACATTAACCCAGTCTTATAATGTACAGAACATAGGGTCTGACTTACTTAAGCGGAACTTAAACGAGCAAAGCTTATCGCGCCATCCATTAATTTCTATAATTAAAATATATGAATGTTTTACTCAATCGAATTTGATGGCTCAACGATTCGTATTATTTTTGACTTTATAAATGTGTGTTTTTCTTTTTGGCTCTTCGAAACCCGGCCTCGACACTTTCTTGTACATTTTTAAGGTGTTTCGTTTTGTTGTGTGTTTAATAATAATTTACAGTATCGATTCGTAACTATCACCGGCGACCAACGACTGTTTACACCACTGACTGAATCGGCGAAGGAAAAATTATGAGGAACCCTGGAAACGTCAATAATATAGACGTACATGGAGACGTACGCTTGTGGCACTATAAAGTGGTCGAGTTATGCCACGGTATTACGTGTCTTCATTTTTTCTGAGTAACTTGTCAATAAATAATAATCTGTTATTTCCCTGATAATTTCTTTCAATTATGTCTATAAGGATTGAAAAAGATCTAATTCTCCATATGGAACAATTAAAATAATAATATAAAATTACATATACATTTTCGATCTGAAAGTCTAAATATGACTGTCGTTAACAAAAAGTCTTGTAAAGATGGTTATTGTTATAATGTTACATGCTCCACTAGGCCCACGTGATGGACTCCATATGGCCTAAATTGCTCTCATCTTTGGTGAGAGTATGGCGTTGTCTTAACAGTGAGAATGTATGAGCTTTCTTGTTCTTTATGTTTCTATTCACCGACCGTTACCAGTAGTATAATATTAGGCACTCTAGACCACTGGTTTGCGTGCCCAATATTATGTAATCGAGATCTATTTGATGTTTCAAATACATACCTTTAAGTATGCCTTGAAGTGTCCTGTTCTTAACGCTATAAAAAGAAAAGAGATCTTTCATCAATGTCAGTTAGGTTAAAATGTTCCGTTGATTTAGTTTACATTGAAGTTTGTTAGACAAAGTCAATCGCTGCAGCTCGACAAAATTTGTCCAGATAATGTAAACACGACTCTTCGGCATGGAAATCTTTTGCCTGACCCCATTCGTTGTATAATATGTGGACCATCGAATAGTGGAAAAACTAATACGATTGCCGGTCTTCTATGGCATCAAAATGGGCTACGTTTCAAAAACGTATATGCCTATGCCTTTATAAGCCTAAATATATCGTCTTAGAAAGAGTTTTGTATCTCGTTCTAGGTGTATGTTATACAAAATATCAAAATACTGAAGATGTACTGAGTCCTCAGAATGCAAAACAGAATTCAGTAATAATATTTGATGACGTAGCATGTGAAAGTCAAACAAATATTCGAGATTATTTTGCTATGGGTCGACACAAGAATATTGACTGTTTTTATTTAAATCAAACATATAGTAAAATTCCAAAACAGCTCATTCGAGACAACGCAAACCTTTTAGTCATATTCAAGCAGGATGATATTAACTTACGACATATATATGATGAGCACATCAACACAGATATAGAATTTCGTGAAATGAGTTCCAAAATATGGAGTGGACCGTATAAATATTTAGTTATAAACAAAGATTGTGCAAAAAGTGACCGGGGTTACAGAAAGAAATTTGACATTTTCGTAGTATTTAATTAGTTATATCATAAATGTGAAAAAAATTGAGTTTAACATTCATTATTTCACTACTTCTTACGGCCGAAGGATACGTGCATATACTATTAAAAGATAAAATACATATCTAAAGCAATAATATGGAAAAGGAATTAAAAACACAAATCGTTAAAGCTGCAGAAGCAGTTAAGCGGAAAGTGAAAAATATGCGTTCAATGAAGCCCGATAAGAGTGAAATTTTGCATTCCCGAACTGAGGGATCTGAGGTCAAGGTGTGAAGTGGAGATGGCTCCTTATCGCCCGCTATATGCTCTGCAAAGTAGTCCAAAAGTCATTCTTTGTCTGCTGTACCGCGAGCACAGCGTTAAAGCTGAGTCACTTGTCGGCTTCGGAGTAAATTAGACCAATCGGTGGAGATTGATCCCAGAATTAAGCGCGATGAGAATCTATTTTCATTTGAACTTGGCTTCTAGCTTGTTCCATTATGCTTTGATAGTAGGGCATCGGATACGTTGCTAGTCTTTGTACAGGTGATTTTTCTCTTTGCGTAACGACTGGAGTTGTTGTGGAAGTGATTTTTGTTTCCAACGCGCCTGCACAGTTGTGGAAGCATCTTTAAGGGCACTTTAAATGGTTGAAATGAGAGTTGTGGTGAATTGCTAAACATCTTCTGAAGAGTTAATGAAGGCATGGATATTAAGACAAAGACATTCAACACCTGTATTCTTCCATGCGTAACCTACGGTTGTGAGACATGGTCTCTGATAGCCAACGAAAGAGAGCAACTGGCAAGGTGTCAACAAGCTATGGAGAGAAGTATGCTGGGAGTATATCTCAAAGATAAAACTAGAAATTCAGTCATACGCAACAGATCTAACAAAGTTGACATTCTAGAAACAATTGACCATCTAAAATGGGGTTGGACCGGACACATGCTGCGCAGTCCAATAGACAAATGAGTAGACGGGTCACCCTATGATATCCAAGGGACTGTACAAGAAAACAGGGACGCTCAGTCAGAAGATGGGAGGACGAGATCCGCCAGACACTGGGACCCTACTGGACGAGAGTTCCGGCAGACAGAGTCTACTGGAAGCAGCTGGAGGAATGCCACCTTAAGGCACGGCGAAATGAGGGACATTGTATAAAACTTTTTTTGAACTTAAAACTTAGAATTTTAATTTGTAATTATATTATGTGCATCGTTCGATAATCTAAGGCTATTTAATTTTAAATTACTCAATACAAGTTATTAAACATAAAATGATAAGAATGTTGTGCTGTCTGGTCTACCTACCTACTAACTACAGCCTCAATCAGTATCTTAACGTACTTCAAACTATCGAGAACTATGCTAAATTCCCAGGTTAAGATTTTTTATTACTAGGTGACTTTAATTTAAATTCGATGAGTTAAAATGTAACAAGCCAATTTGATTTTTTTATAGACGATTGTAAGTTATCGCAGCAAAGTAATATTCTGAACTACTATGGTAGTCAATTAGATCTAGTTATTAGTGGAATGAGTGAGGGGCGTGTGAGTGTGTCTGACTATGGTGCGGCGCTAGTCCCACCTGACCAGTACCATCCACCTCTCGAGGTTAGTGTTTCGTGGCCGCTCGGCCGCCGCAAGCATGCCCCCCACCCCCGTCTCCCAAGTCGCTTACCTTTGACGCTCACCCCGAGTAGAACTATCGCAAAGCAGACCTGTGATCGCTGTACGAGGCGATCGCAAACGTAGATTGCAGGGAAGTCATTAGTACCCATGACGTAAACTGTGCGGTGGACATGTTATATTTTAAACTTTGTACCGCCATCAATAGTTGTGTCCCTATTAAAACGCGTAGGCGGTTGATCAATCGTTTAACATATCCGACTTGGTTCACGGCGATCATAATACGCAACATCAAAAATAAACACTATCACCACACAAAATTTAAACAAGAAGGTAAACCATTTAATAAAGAATTATTTAAATATAATCGCAAACAAACCTATGATCACTACATCAAGTCTATCCAGAGTAGAATTTGTACAGACCCGTCAGAATTCTGGAAATTTATAAAGTCTCAACGTAACGATAAAATAAACAACACCGAGTACCAATATAAAAATAAATTGGTATCGGGCCAGAGTGCATGCCACTCATTTGCGGAATATTTTGCCTCTGTTTTCGACATTAGTGTACCTTCCTTAAACGTACAAGACGACGTGCATCTGGACACGGCAGAGACACCCGACTCGTTCCGAGTAGCAATCGACAACATAAGCCCAGTGAAACTGAGACAGGCAAAAAAAAAGTTAAGGCCATTTTCTTCACCTGGAACAGACGATATACCGTCATTTATTATAAAGGATTGTATAGCCGTGCTTGAAACCCCGCTCCTGTACATAATTCAAATTCAAATTCAATTTAATTTATTCAGTTTAGGCTACAATAATTGAGCACTTATGAATGTCACTACGCCATCGGTTCGTAAGTCTACAGGGCGGGAGACCTTGTACTGAGAAGAACCGGCAAGAAACTCAGCAAGGGCATTTCTTTTCTCCCTTTCTCTTACAGCGTCCAATTAAAATATTGGAAAATGTCCTCCCTATCATAAAAGGACACTTTCCATTACAAACATAAAAAAACATGAAATATAAAGCACAAGCACAACATAAAAAAGTATCTAATATAAACAAAAGACAGTTTATGTATTCATCACTAAGGAATAATCAATGTCTTACAGTATTAATAAACAAAACAAAAAAGTAAGACTAAATACTAAGAATACAAAGAAGTTTGCAAGAGCAGACCAGCCTCCACAGGCGGCACCCGTTCACGAGTAACATAAAGTAACAGAAAGTTCATATTTAACTTATCGATTGCTCCTTGTACGTATCCGAACTGCTGGAAATTGTCCAGGGTGACCCCTGTACCTAAAGGTTCTCAAAAACATACAGTGGATGAACATATACCTTTCGCAGTTCCTTCCGTCTTGGGCAAAATTATAGAAACAATATTATTAAGGTATGCCTAGATGACGCTCAGCATGGGTTCAGAGTAGGCCGGTCTACCGCCACCAATCACATGACCTCCGTGAACTACACACACTCCGAATTGGACTTAGGCCGGCAGGTTGATGCGGCCTACTTTGATTACCAAAAAGCATTCGACAAGGTCGATAATGACATGCTTTTAACAAAGCTTTCAATGTTTGGTTTCATACCTAAAATATTGAAATTCTTCTCTCAGTATTTAGAAAATCGGAAACAATAGAGGGAGGGGGATATGAGGAGAGGGAACAAGATCTCAATCCTATTATACAAGGTCGGGAATAACCCAGGGTAGTTCCCTAGGACCTATTCTGTTTTTAATCATGATTAGCGATCTTCCCCGGGTTATTAAAAACGCTAAATGTCTCATGTTTGCTGACGATCTGAAAATATACATGGGCGTGAGATCTGTGACTGACTGTGAAGCATTACAGCGAGACATTTTAGTGTAACAGAATGGAGTGACACGAATGGTCTTCACTTTAACATAAATAAATGTAAAGTGATGACTTTTACTAGATCTAGGAACTCTATAATCTATGACTATACTATGGATACAGCACTGTCACGAGTTCACGAGATACGAGATTTGGGTGTGACGCTGGACTCTCGACTCAATTTTAGAGAGCATATTGTGACCGTGACAAAGGCAGCAAACAGGATGCTTGGTTTCATCATGCGCAAAACATACATGCTCCGCGATTGTAGACCGGCGACTATGCTAAACAATGCGTACGTGCGTAGCCGCTTGGAATACAACGCCTTGATTAGGGACCCATGTGAAGCCAAGTATACAGCTATGATTGAAAGAGTACAAAAAAAAATTTGTCGATATTTGTGTAAGAAAAAGTATGGATATTACCTGCTACTCTTGCCTTCAGCGTTTGTTGCGGGGATGATTGGTACCGACACACTCGAGCTACAGGCAGTAATCCACCTCTATCTACTTCTGCACAACAAAGTCGACAATCCGACAGTACTTGCGGACATTAACTTGTACGTTCCAAGCGGGGCGACCCGGGGTGTGGGTGGGGGCTGCGGGCTGCGGCGGCGTCGCCCACTGCTGGCCCTACCCGGCGCCCGCACCAGCGCCAGGCGTAACGTGCCTGTGCCACGCACTCTCACTGTTTGGGAAAGAATGAACCATCTAGTTGGTATTCGGATCGGTCGAGCTAGTTCATTCTTTGCATGCTCTGTGCGCGTCCTTGCAGTCTCATATAAACTGAGCGCAACGTCGTGGCTGCCGGATACATTGTTTTTGGAAATAATTAATTTAGTTCGGTTAACATACACAGACAACAAACATATACAGACACCACACCACATATTCAGACAAAAACGTTATACAAACAACTGACTCCGAAATTGGGTAAGTCCTTATAATTTTTCTTACGGCCTACGTGTGGCCCAGTTTTTACGATCCAGTTTTTGGTAGCAGAACGTGGTTCTGCTATAGTTATTTATTTGTTTTCGTATTTGGGTCGTTTAACAAATCATTTCGGATTAACGGTTAGTTTGTTTAAGTCAGATTTACAACAAATAAATTCATAAATCGTGACTTCGACGTCACGTCGCATAGTTTACCGGTCTCGTTATCTAATCGTTCGTCGAACATAATAATATTACCTTATGAATTACCCACCTTTTTTGTTATTGCGGTAAAAATAGATCGGAATAAAAATAGACTTCGATATACTGTATGTTATATTCCCGGTTACGGATTTCTTCCGGATAGCCACTTCAAACAGGTACATTGCTGACCAATAAGTATTTCAGTGAAAAGTGAAAGTGTTCTGATTTAATAGTAAATTTTTATAGTACATTATATTAAACTAATGTGACAGTGTAAAAATAGGTATTTCTAAATGTGTTCATTTACGTTTCGAGTTTATGTTAATTTGCTATGTAAGTTAATAATAATACCACATTTATAGCCGCGTGCTCTGATTGGTGGACATTTTTTTTTCCACCCCTGTACGGGCAAAAAATAGATACGGGTGTCGAGTCAAATAAGCATACGTTTTAACCTATGACCCGGGCGAGTCTCGAGGGTGAGCGCACTTAACTACTTTTCAGGCCCTCTGTCAGCATATTAGTGGCCACTTTTTGAAAGTGGCGAAGAGGAAATAAAACAGCAAAAAACAAAAAGCAAAACTGAGATAAAGCGAAAAAACGAAAGTGGGAATAAAGCTAACAAAGGTGATTTTGAACGAAAAAACTAACTGACATATGACATATGAGCCCGGCTAGTTTTTAGGCGGGATTAGTTCCCTAGGGAGAGGTCGGCCTTCAGGTGGACGGGCGTGTAACGGCGCAATGCCCCTTGGATGTGAATGCGCACTGTTGTCCGCCATGTCAAACAGCCGGGCGGCCAGTCTGGCGATAAACTCACCTATCGGCTTTGCCTTTGTGTCCCTAGCAATTGTGTCGTTGCGGACGTAACGCGGAGTGCCCGTTATTATCCTCAGCGATTTGTTTTGCACAACTTGGATCTTTTTCTTTTTAGTGGCGGATAGCAATGCGTACCAAGCCGGCGCGGCGTACGTCAAACGGGACCTAACATAAAGCTTGTATAGCCGGACTTTGGTTTTAAGCGTGGTGCTATGATTACTTCTAAAACCAAACTGTTCTGGCCTTAGATTGATAAAAGGTGATACCCTTTTCAATAAAAGACGTTCGAACACTTTGGCTATGTTAGAAAGTAAAGTGATCGGGCGATAATGCTCTGGTTTCTGGCGGCTCTTGCCAGGCTTCGGTATGACAATAATTTTGCCTGTCCTCCAGGCCGTGGGAAAGAAACCTGTGCGCAGGATCCCGTTAAAAATACGGGTTAAGGCCACAAGACCTTTTCTAGGCAACATTAATAGGGCCGTGTTCGGAATTCCGTCAGGGTAGGGGAAATTATTTTTATTTAAATAAGAAATATTTTTTTTAACCTCCTTAGGGGAGATAAAATCATCACCTCTAAGTGGGTCGATAGGACTAGTATGGATCTACTAGTAAGGTCTGTGTATACGCTCCTCAACCAATGTTGTGTAGGCGTGGTCGACAATGGGATTGGGCCTAAATTGGTCCTCGAAGTGGTCCGCCAGTAAGCCCGCGCGTTCCTCAGTTGAGTACAGACGGTTACCTAGCGTGTCTACAAGGGGGTGTATGGGTGCAGGGGTGCTGGTCATACAGCGAGCTAAACGATATAACGCGGTATCGTTATCGCTGGCCTTTGAGATTGTGTTATCCCAAGACCATTTTCGATAAGTTGAAATTTGGTTCGATAGCTCACTACCTAACTTATTCAACTCTTTTTTAATTGTTGGGCAACGAGTTCGGCACCACAGTTTGCGAAGCTCTCGTTTTTGGCTAAGTTTACTACGGAGATGTGCCGGTAGTAAACTTTTCCCCGAGGTTGACTTGGCAGACGTGGTGCACTGAGCAAGTGCGGAGGAGATAGCAAAAGTAAGTGACTGAGTGGCTGTTTCCACTTCCTGTGGGGTAGACAGGCCACCAGGAGGGAGTTTAAATGAGTTCAGTAATTCTTGATATTTTGTCCAGTCCGTGAAGTTTTTCATTGGTGGTAAAGGTTTATCCCTAATAGAAACTTCGAGGACCAGTAAAATGGGAAGGTGTTGCGAATCGATATCATGGAGGGTTTCTAAAGAGATGGGCCAATTGATATTACGGGCTAGTGCTATGTCTAGTACGTCTGGTTGAAATGAGTCCTGAGAGGGATAATGTGTGGGGGAGCCGGGACCAATTACAACGTAATTGTGCGTCGCGGCATCGATTTTCAAATCTCTACCTTCATTGGATATATAATCATACTTGATCCCCATTGTCGGTGTTTGGCGTTGAAGTCGCCGAGTATAAGTGTGGGCGTGTCGTCGGACATAATATTTTTTATATCGCCGGAAATGAAAGGCACCTTAGGTGGGTTGTAGGCGGCGTAAACCTTAAGTTCGGTGTTACGACTTTTAGTTTAATGCCTATCGCTCGGGTTGAAACAAAGCTTGGCAGGGGTAAACTTTCGTGGAAAAGGTCTCTACGAATCAGCACTGCTGTGCCCCTGTAAGCGATGTTATTTATGATATTTATTTCGTCCCGCCTGTATACGAAATAGTTAGATAGACGTAATTGTTGCTCAGGTCGCAACTTGGTTTCGCGCAGCAGCACAATATGAATATCATGCTGTTGGACTAGCAACCTGAGGTCATCGGTCTTACCTCTTACCCCCCCTGGATTCCAGTATACAATCCTTAAATTGAAGAGAATTCCTGGACCAGGAGGTGGGTAAGCTGCTGTAGGCCGCGCAGTAGAGCGGGCAACGGATGTTGACCGACTGCGATGGCCTCGACAGCTGCATTAAGTGCGGCGATGGACGCTCTGGCAATGTTGAGAGACAATGGCGAGACACAGTGAACTGGCGCAGCATAAGGTGCGCGGGGGGTAGTGCGGGGGTGGTAGCAGCTGAAGGGAAGCTTACCTTTCGCTAAAAAGCTGTTGACGGGGCTTGCGCACGTGCGGGGATGAGGGTTGAGAGGGTGAGGGGGGGGGGGGGGGGGGGTTTGTTCCGTTAGCGATTTCCCTCTGCCGTTGCGACCTCTCTTCGTCCGTTTTTTGCGAGGGGGTTGTGTTCTGTCCATCGGGGGGTTGGCGGGGGGCATAAGGGTTGGACCCTGTGTACGGTCGTACTCTTGCATCCCCAGTACTGGCAGGGGTAGCGGCGCTTCTTTCCGTGGGGGTGGTTGTTTCGGGCGGGGGGGCACTTTTCACCCCCATCTTACGCGCCTCTCTCTTGTATATTGGGCACGACTTGTCGTTTGCCGCATGCTCTCTTTTACAGTTAGCGCACGTTGGGGTGGCTTCTCTGTCGCGCTTGCAGTCCGCCGTGGGGTGGCCCTCTCCGCAGCGCACGCATCGGATCGGACGGTGACAATTGGCCGATGAATGGCCGAAGGATTGGCACCTACGGCACTGCGCCGGCCCGGGCTTCGCTTTCCACGCAGTAATTGTTACGCCGGACATACTATGGAGCTCCGTGATGTTATAAACATTTTGGAGCTCTTTTGGGTCGGACCTTTCTAGTAGTTGGCCGAAGTAAATGCAAACGGGGCGGCCTCTCTCGCCCCCGGGATTTGTCGTATGTGCGACAGAGGGAAGCCAAGTGCTTCCATTTCTTCGGATATTTCCCCCAACGGTGCGTCTATGGAGAGTCCTTTTATGGCTATTTTCTGTGGCCTCTCGTTGTCAATGCTGTAACAGTACTTGACACTGTACTGTCAGCCTTGGAGAGCTCGTCAATATAGGCCGCCACCACCCTATATTTTCGTCCGGCGATTGTGGTAAAAATCGCACGCCTTTGCCAAACGGGCGTGCGTGCGGCGCGTGCTTTAAGAGGGAGCGCAGCTTTTTTAAATGTACCGACCATTGTGGAAGATTCTCAACAATGATCGGTGGGTACCTGGCTTTTTCCTTAGGCTTTTCGGGCTGGACAGGTGTAGGCGGGGCCGGGATGGTTGCGGTGAATTTGTCTCCATTTGTACGACAACATCGGTCGCTGCTACTTGCGGCGGGGTCATTGTTGCAGCGGGTACAAACTTGTCTTGACTAAGGCTGTTGGGGGCGGTTGTCACCTCCCTGGCTGCCGTGCGGGCTTGCTCAGCAGGGTTTTTGGTTGGGCTCAAAGAAAAAGGACGTACCTCACGACCCGTTGTCCTTCGTGGCTCGCTTGTTTTAAAGGCGATCGACTGCGGGTTGACACGCGGTGGCGGATTGAATGGCGTCGATGGTGACACCAATGAGGCGTCGCGGGGTGCCAAAGCTGGTGGGGCGTGTATAACAATGTCTGAATTAGCCGCAGAGCCGGCTATTACCTTATGCAGCGAGACGCCGTCCGATGAAGGAGAGGCCTGGATGGGAGACAGCATGGCGGGGAGTTCCTCGTCTTGAAAGTACTCGTACTCGTCACCTGTCTCTGAAGTGGCGTAGCTCGTGGTGTAGTACACGGCGATCACAGAATAACTCAGCTTTACATCGATTACGTACACAGAAAATTACAACAAGCCGGTGTCGAAACTACAGTAAATGAATGCCGACAACAGTTTTGGATTTTACGACTTCGTCCTACAGTGAAGAAAGTTATAAACAATTGTTTACCATGCCGAATTAGAAAAGCAAAACCGTCAACAGCCGCCCCCTAACCCACGTATCTGTGCAGCCAGAAGATGATGAGGCACTAACACCGAACCACTTCCTCATCGGTGGCTCGGGCAGAGTGCCGCTGCCAGGCACCTTCGACGACGGCGACCTCATTGGCCGTAGTCACTGGATGATCAATTCTGGGCGCGCTGGGTGCGCGAGTACCTACCCGCGCTCCAACACCGGCGGATGCCCTATGGGCGAGGGCCCGAGATCGAGGTGAACGACGTCGTACTCATCGTATCTTGCCATCGAGACCGGCGTGGGTGTAAGGCCATCGAACTGTGAGACTGCGGCCAAGCGAGATCATCGAAACAGCTGCGCCATTCTTCACATCAATAATGCCTCACAAAACACGGCATTACGGCGGGAGTATGTTCCGGATAGCCACTTCAAACAGGTATATTGTTGACCAAAAAGTATTTCAGTCAAAAGTGAAAGTGTTCTGATTTAATAGTTTTCATTTGGTAAATAGTAAATTCTTATAGTATATTGTATTAAGCTAATGTGACAGTGTAAAAATAGGTATTTCTAAATGTGTTCATTTACGTTTCGAGTTTATGTTAATTTGCTATGTAAGTTACTAATAATATCACATTTTAGCCGCGTGCTCTGATTGGGCGTCGGTATATTCTCTTTCACCCTATGGGTGTTGAGGTGCGGGTGTCGGGGGAGAGGAATTTACCTCCCACCATGACCCGGGCAGAAGCTCAGGGGTGCTGAACACCCCCGGTGAAGTTTTGAGGGAGCCTCCTTTTCAGGCCCCCGTACGGTCGGTGCACAATATCGCCATCTGATTGGTACGTGGTTCTTCTATGTGACGCTCTAAGGAGCGGACAAGGTTCGGGTGTCGGGGTAAGAGGATGAGTGTCTTACCCCATGACCGGGCAGAAGCTGGTGAGTTTTATTAGAAAGGGGCCCTACTTCTCAGGGACCCAGATGGACTTTATGTATAAAAAAAATTTAAAATTGGGTTCTGCTTTAGCCGCCTACAGGCGGGGGGGGGACTCTGTCAATCACTACTCAGGGTAATGAGCTCACGAGGGAAAGCTCTGCCCTCGGGAGGTCGCGAATGCAGCGGAGCAATATTCCTTATATGCGGAAATGGGCTATTGTCCGCTCGGTCGAACAACCGGGTCGCGAGACGGGCTATAAAGTCGCCGATGATGCCTTGGCGATGACGGAGTTACGGACATAACGCCCGGCTCCCGTAATGTAGCGCAGCGACTTGCTTTGGACGGCTAGTAGCTTGAGATTTCTTTTATGGAGGAGTTTTTTACGTAAGTGAGGGGGGAGTAATTTTTTACCCGATGAGGAGGATGCGACTGTGGTACAGTCAGCGAGCACTTTAGAAATAGTGGAGGTAAGAATGAGGGTGGCCCTTTCCACTTCGTCGGGGGTGGAAATACCACCAGGTGGGAGGGTGAAGGAGGTCATTTTTTGTCCGTAGGTAGTCCAGTCAGTATGGTTTTTTGGGCTGGGCAGTGTTTTGCCGCTGGCAGCCACCCCGAGGACCAGTAAAATGGGGAGATGTTGGGGGTCCATGTCTAAAAGGACTTCTAAGGACATGGGCCAGCTTATTTTATGGGCTAATAAAATGTCTAGTACGTCTGGTTGGGCATTGTCACACGAAGGATAGTGGGAGGGGGAGCCGGGACCAATTACAGCGTAATTATTTTCCTCGGCATCATTTTTAAGAAGTTTCCCCGATTTGGATGAAATCCGCGAGCCCCAGTGCTGATGTTTGGCGTTGAGGTCGTCTAAGATAAGGGTGGTGGGTGTCGTCAGACATTATTGACTTAATGTCACCCGGGACAAAGGGCGTATGGGGAGGCTTATAGGCGGCGAAAACCTGAAGCTCCGATGTACCTACTTTCAACATGATACCAATTGATCTGGTTGAACAGAACGGTGGAGGTGGTAGTGCGACGTGAACCAGATCACGACTGATCAATACCGCTGTACCCCTATACGCGATATTATCCGAGGTAACTTCGTCACGTCTGTACATAGTGAAGTTAGGTAAGCGGAACTCTTGCTCAGGACGAAGCTTGGTTTCGCCCAGTAGCACAATATGTATATCGTGCTCCTGGAATAGCGTCCTGAGGGCTGAGATTTTACCTCTTAAGCCTCCGGGATTCCAATATACGACTCTTGTCTTATGTCGTGGGGCCATAAACCTCTTGAGTCAGTATAGAAGTGAGCTGGGACAGACCTTGTAATAGTGCCGGAAGTGGATTTCGGCCCGCTGCAATAGCTTCTATGGCTGCGTTAATAGCTGTTATAGATGCTCTAGCAATGCTTAGAGCACCCGAGGAGATGTACTGTTTACCCTGGTAGTCACGACAGAGCACGCCAGATCCGAGAGTGGGACCGAAACTAACTGTAGAGACAATGGGGGTTACCTGCGGCTTATTAGGCGCGAAAGGGTGGCTGCTTCTCGGCGCGGCTTTAGGCAGGGATGGCTTTGCAATAAGTGGTGAAGGAACTGTTATTGGGGCCATCGGTACAGGGGCTGATTCGAGGCTTACCTGGTTGTCGCCTTGATGTATAGTACTGCCAGCTACTTGATGCTTCTTGGCCTTTCTGTTTCTCTTTTTTTTGGGAAGAGATTTGGACCTGTCCGTAGGCAAGTTTGCAGAGGGCATCAAACTGGACCCCTCTACTAAATCGTACTCCTGAGGTGCCATGCTGGGTAGAGGGGTAGGTTCTGGAGCTTTGACTTTGGGTTGTCTTTCTTGGGGTGCTGGCGGAGGGATTTTTGCACCTTTTTTGCAGGCCTCTCTTTTAAACACCGGGCACGTACGGTCGTCGGCGGCGTGTCGTCGAGTGGCAGTCCTTTTATGGCGATTTTGTGAGGTCGCTCCGCTTCGAGGCTGTAGCAGTACCATGAGATAGTTTTGTCGAGTTTGGATAACTCATCTATGTACGCTGCTACAACACGGTACTCCTCTGTGGACTTTGGCGTTAAACGGACACCTTTGCCAAAGGGGCGAGCGTGCGACGCGTGTCCTAGAAGGCCATGTATCCTTTTTAAGTGAGTGGACCACTGAGGTAGGTACTCGACTATAATCGGCGGGTATCTTACTTGGGTCCTCGCGCTTTCCTTCGCTGTCTGTTGCCCGGACGCCGAAGGAGTAGGATTTTTGGTGCCGACGCTGCCTGCGCAAAAGAAATGTGCTGAGGGGGCGTGGTCTCCATTCTGTCGGAGGGCGTGGTATGAGGGCCTGCGGAGGGGGCTGAGGGCGTGGCCAGTTGCTTGCGTGGGGTTACCTGCAGTTGAGTCGGCGGTTGAGCCATTTCTCTCGCCGCTGAGCGGGCCTGTTCGGCGGGGTCCTTGCTAGGGCTGAGCGAAAAGGGACGGACCTCTCTCCGGTTGACTCTTGGGTCTCTCATAAGTACCGGGATTGTCGGTAGCTCGTCCCGAGGTGGATGGACCGTAAAGGTGCTATTTACCTTGTGGGGGGTGGTTATGGACTTGGCTGGAGAGTCCTGAATTGGCGATAGCGTGGCCGGGAGGTCTTCGTTCCGGAAGTACTCATCGCCTGAGTCTGAGGCTGAGTATTGGGATGAAGCCGATGTAGCCCTTGAGGATGGCCTCGATGGAGGGAAGGCTACGGCAAAACTGCCGTCTGCAGCCGTAATTTGGCCTGAAAACAGGTTGCGGGCTACTACCGCCGTCGGTTGGCTTCTTGACCAAACGATCCTCTTAACGACCAGAGTTTTCGGAGGTCCCTCTTAGTTTTAAGTTTAGCCCGGAGATGCGCCGGTAACAACTGCTTACCAGAAGCTGTGGCTGAGACGCTGGTGAACTCGTTCGTCTCGCCTATAGGTGAAAAAATTTGGAATGTGGAGCTCATTCTCACCTTGGAGTTTCGTTTCACCGTTCTGAGGTTCTGAGGGCGGCTATCTTGCCGTTTATGCCCCCAGGGTTCCAGTACACAATTCTCAATTTAAGGCCCCGATGAGGCCCCGTTAAATTCCCACGTGAGAATTGTGGTGAGTTGTGCCAAGCCGTTGAATAGGGGGGTGACTGTTGTTTTCTTTGGGGGCTGTTTGGGCACTTACTGCTTGTGGCGGCTGAGCTTTTTCAGTCTGCGAAGTGTTTTGGGGCGCACTAATCCACGGCAAATGAATCGCCGAGCAAAAATGAATATGAAAGCGCTTACCAAAATCGTCCGAAAAGCCGCTGAAAAAGCGGCACCCGTCTAACTTCAAGCGCTTTACTCGTAGGCGCAAACACGCAGAACACGAACAACACCTAGTCTCGTCTGTGCACGCACGTCCGCCGTCTACAGAAAATAATCTCTTGAAGCACATACACTTTTTTAAACTTTGGAAGGATTATGCACTATGGAGAATGATGCGTCGCGTGACGTCACGTACGTACGTGATTTGTGGGGGTATCTTCTCTTTCACCCTTTTGGGTGTTGAGGTGCGGGTGTCGGGGGAGGGGAATTTACCTCCCACCATGACCCGGGCAGAAGCTCAGGGGTGCTGAACACCCCCGGTGAAATTTAAAAAGGAGGCCTACTTTTCAGGCCCCTTTGTGGCTAATATATTATCGCCATAAGCGATAAGAAAAACAGTAAATGAAACGAGAGTAAGCGCCAGAATGAAAACAGAAAAGTAAAACAAACAAAAGTAAAACAAATTAAAATAAAAATAAAAACAAAGCAAAAGAAAAGAAAAGGAAAAAGAGCGAAATTAAAATAAAATAAAATAGAAAAGCGAAATAAAAACAGAAATAAAAGCAGAAATAAAATAGAGGCGAGATGGGCAATACAAATGGAGTGCAATGAAATGAAGGGAGGAGGGTAAGGAGGTAGGAGGGTGAATAAGTAAACTTATTCACCCACAGGAATAAGCTCTCGGGTGAGAGCCCTGCCTTCCGGCGGGCGGGCGTGTAGGGGTGCTATGCCCCTAAGGTGTGTATGGTGACTGTTGTCAGCGCGGGTGAATAATCGTTTCGACAAACCAGATATGAACTCTGCAAGTGGCTCGGTTTTGGTGTCTCTAGCGATGGTGGAGTTGCGGACGTAGCGTCCCGCGCCGGTGATAAATCTCAGCGACTTATTTTGGACTGCCTGGAGCTTACATTTGCTGGTAGAAGATAGAAGACCGTACCAAGCAGGGGCTGCATAGGTCAGTCTCGACCATATGTACAACTTGTACAGGCGAATTTTGGTTCTGAGTGGCAAGTCAGAGGACAGCACCGGTCTAAGGCACGCCCGTGACGCGACCGCGCCTGCTGACACATGGTCTAGCATTTTGCGCATGCGCAAGGGGCGGTCTATAATACAACCTAGGTACTTTACGCTGGGTTGCCACTCGATAACTTGACCTCGAAACACAAGTTTCGGTGGGAGAAACTTTTGCAGGCCGGTCAATAATGCTGATGTCTTGCTGGCATTTACAGCTATTCTCCACTTATCCAGCCAGCCAGGCAAAGTGTCCAATAGTCGCTGCATTTTTTTTGGCTGCTAAGCTAGCTTTGCGGGAGGAGGACATATAGGCGCTGTCGTCCGCGTAAAGGGCTAGGATGACGTCTTCAACACCTTCAGCTAGACCGGAGTCACTGAGAGTGGGGATGTCGTTGGTGTATAACGCGTATAGCAGTGGCGATAGGCAGCTGCCTTAAGGTACCCCTGCTCTAATGGGTTTACATGCTGACTGGTTGTTCTCGACCGAGACATAGAAGCTTCGTTTGTCCAGAAACGAGGCTATTACTCGCCCGAGCATCGGAGGGATGTCCGTCTCTAACAGCTTGTGTATTAAGCCTTCGTGCCAAACTCGATCGAAAGCCTTCTCCATATCGAGAAAGACTCCGACTGAACGCCTGCCCTTGTTTAGCTCGAAGGCCATGTGATGGAGCACTCGTACAAGCTGAAGAGTGGTACTGTGGCTATCTCTGAAACCAAACTGTTCAGGCCTAAGCTGGATATGCGGGGATATCCTAAGTAATAGTAGACGTTCGAACAACTTGGCTAAATTGGACAGCAGTGTAATCGGTCGGTAATGTTCTGGGCGATGACGATCTTTCCCTGGTTTCGGGAGAACAATAATTTTGCCGATCTTCCACGAAGATGGGAAATGTCCAGTACGCAGTATCCCATTAAAGATACGGGTGAGTGCCACCAGACCCTTCCTAGGCAGCATGATAATCGCTGTGTTTGGAATCTCGTCGGGACCGGGTGATTTGCGCTTGTTAAGTTTAGAGGCCTCCTTCCTAACCTCTTTGGGCGAAATAAAATAATCACCTCTGAGTGGTGGGGAAGGGGCCCCTAGGAACTGCTCTACGCTTTCTGTAACTCCTATCGTGTGGGCAGGGTCGATAATGGGGTTCGGCTTAAATTGGTCCTCAAAGTGGTCCGCAAAAAGTTCCGCGCGTTCCGCTGCGTGGTAACGGCGAATACCAGCGGTGTCGATAAGAGGGCAAATTGGGGCGGGGGTTTTGGTTATTTGTCGGGCCAAGCGATACAGTGCCGTGTCGTCCGTACTGGCTTTAAAAATCACTTGGTCCCACGAATGCTGCCTGTAATTGGCGATTTCTGATCTCAGTTCGGCGCTGACCTTGTTAAGGTCCCTCTTAGCGACTGGGCAACGGGTTTGGCACCAGTGTTTTCGAAGGGCCCTTTTTTCCCTGATTTTTGCGCGGAGGTGCGCCGGTAAAAGTTGTTTACCGGAAACTGTGGCTGAAACACTGGTGGACTCCCTTAGAGCTTGTGCAATGGCAGTTGTAAAAGTACTAACTGCCTCTTCAACTTCTAAGGGAGTAGAAATGCCACCAGCCGGGAGTTGAAAGTTTAACATGGCGCGGTGAAATATGGCCCAGTCTGTGATTCTACGGGGATTGGGGAGCGGTTTACCAGTTGCGGACACTCCGAGGACCATTAAGATTGGCAGATGTTGAGTGTCAGTGTCGTGGAGGACCTCTAACGACAATGACCAGCTAATCTTGTGGGCTAATGCGATGTCCAATACGTCCGGTGCGTGATTGTCAGTAGAGGGTTAGTGCGTTGGTGATCCTGGACCGATGAGTAAATAGTTTTTGCTCTCAGCATCTGCTTTTAGTTCACGACCTGATTTGGATGAAATTCGTGAACCCCAGTGTTGGTGTTTGGTGTTAAGGTCACCTAAAATAAGTGTGGGGGTGGCATCGCAAAAGATATTGTCGATGTCACTTGGATCGAAGGGGGTTGATGGTGGCTTATATGCGGCGAAGACTTTAAGCTCCGCATTGCCGACCTTTAGTTTTACACCTATAGACCGAGTGTATGTAAAATGGGGAAGGGGTAGTAATTCGTGAATAAGGTCACGTCTAATTAATACAGCCGTACCTCTGAAGGCCATATTAGCGGGAGAAATTTCGTCTCGCCTATAGGTGAAGAAGTTTGGAATGCGGAGCTCATTCTCACCTCGGAGTTTCGTTTCGCCCAGTAACACAATGTGAACATCGTGTTCCTGGACTAACGTTCTGAGGGCGGCTGTCTTGCCGATTATGCCCCCAAGGTTCCAATACACAATTCTTAATTTAAGGCCCCGATGAGGCCCCATTAAATTCCCACGTAAGAATTGTGGTGAGTTGTGCCAAGCCGTTAAAAAGGGCTGGCAGGGGGTTTTGGCCGGCAGCTATGGCCTCTATGGCCGCGTTAAGCGCCGCTATTGCGGCTCTGGCCACGTTTAAGGCACCAGCTTGCATACGGGGTGGGCCCTGTGTGTGATGAATGCCACTGTGGTGGCTAGTCGCGGGCGGCTGAGACTGCTGGGCAGCGACTGCACGTGGTTGCGGTTTTATGGGTGGCTGAGACGTTTTGGAGGGTTGCGGGGGGTCTGCGAACTGGGGGGGTGGCATAAAAATGTTGGGCATAAAAGAGAATGTGTCCAGTGCTACTGAAACCGTATCCGGAACGGTTGTGGTGGTCTGAGGTGCGGATTTTTTCCGACGTGGCCTCCTTTTTTTCCCGAGAGCTTGGGTTCTATCTGTAGGAGGGTTGGTGGGGGGCATTAAATTTGCTCCTGCAGTTAGGTCATACTCCTGCCGCTGCAATTGTGGCAGGGGAGTAGGCGATGGTGGGGGTAAATTTGTTGCCCGCTGGGCTTTGTTGCGGGGCAGTGGGGGATTGATAGTCACCCCCTTGCGCCTCGCTTCACGCCTGAAAACCGGACAAGAGCGGTTGTTGGCCGTGTGCGCCTTGCTGCAGTTGGCGCATTTTAATGCGACCTTTTGTCGGTCGAAACAAAGCTTGGCAGGGGTAAACTTTCGTGGACAAGGTCTCTACGGATCAGCACTGCTGTGCCTCTGTAAGCGATGTTATTTGTGGCATTTATTTCGTCCCGCCTGTAGACGAAATAATTAGGTAGACATAATGGTTGCTCAGGTCGTAACTTGGTTTCGCCCAACAGCACAATATGAATATCATGCTGCTGGACTAGCAACCTGAGGTCATCGGTCTTACCTCTTACCCCCCCTGGATTCCAGTATACAATCCTTAGATTGAAGAGAATTCTTGGACCAGGAGGTAGGTAAGTTGCTGCAGGCCGTGCAGTAATGCGGGCATCGGGTTTTGTCCGATCGCGATGGCCTCTATGGCTGCGTTAAGCGCAGCGATGGACGCTCTGGCTATGCTGAGTGACAATGGTGAAACACAGTACGCACTCCCGGAGAGAGATGCGCGACCCTTAGGGGTGGCGCGGCGGTGACAGCTGGTGGCAAACTATTAAAATTAAAATTTACCTTTTGCTGTGGTACAATAGTCGGGGCTAGCGATCTTGCGGGGATGGGGGGTTGGGGGGGTTTGAACAACGACGCCGGTGTGGGCACTGGGGCTTGAGGTTGGGCGCGGGGCGCGGTAGCGACGGTGGGCGGGGCAGCGACGGTGGGCGTGGCCACAGACGGCGGTGGCGCCATCTGTGTTTCGACCGCTGGGACCGAAGTAGGCACGTCAAAACTATTTGGGCATGTTTTAGCCTTACCTCTGCGACCTCTTTTTGACCTCTTTTTAAGGGGTTGAGACCTTTCTGTCGGGGGGTTGGCGGGTGGTATAAGAGTTGGCTCCTGAGTACGGTCGTATTCTTGTACCCCTATTACTGGTAGGGGTACCGGCGCTTCATTGCGTGTCGGTGGCGGTTTTGGAGCGGGGGGGGCATTTTTCACCCCCATTTTTCGCGCTTCCCTCTTATACATTGGACAAGATCTATCGTTAGCCGCATGCTCACGCTTACAGTTTGCGCACGTTGGGGTCGCTTCCCTGTCGCGTTTGCAGTCCGAGGTTTGGTGGCCCTCACCGCAGCGTACACATCGGATTGGGCGATGACAGATGGCCGATGAGTGGCCGAATGCTTGGCATCGGTGGCACTGCGCCGGCCCGGGCTTTGCCTTCCATGCGGTGATGCTGACGCCGGACATGCTAAGGAGCTCTGTAATTTTGTAGACGTTTTGTAGCTCACTTTGTTCGTACCTGCGTTCCAGTTGGCCGAAGTATATGCAATAGGGGCGGCCTCTCGCCCCCGGGATTTGGCGAATGTGCGACAGGGGATATCCCAGAGCGTCCATTTCAGCGGCTATTTCCTCCAACGGCGCGTCGAGAGGGAGTCCTTTGATCGCTAGCTTTTGAGGTCTCTCATTGTCCAGACTATAGCAATACCAGGACACGGTATTGTCCGCTTTTGAGACCTCATCAATATAGGCCGCCACCACCCTATATTCCTCCGGCGATTGCGGCAAGAAACACACGCCTTTGCCAAAAGGGCGCGCGTGCGGGGCGTGTTTCAGCAGGAAACGCAGCTTCTTTAGATGCACCGACCGTTGTGGCAGATTTTCGACAATGATTGGTGGGTACCTGGCTTTCTCCTTAGGCTTTTCGGGCTGGACAGGTGTAGGCTGGGCCGGGGTGGCCGACACTTGCGCGTAGGACTGGCCGGTAGTTTGCGGTGAATTAGTATCCGTATCCATTTGTACGACAACATCGGTCGCTGCTACTTGCGGCGGGGTCGTTGTTGGGGCGGGTACATAGGTCGTGGTTTCCCTTGCTGCTGCGCGGGCTTGTTCAGCTGGGTCCTTAAATGGGCTTAACGAGAAAGGTCGTACCTCACGGCCCATTGTCCTACGTGGGTCGCTCGTTTTAATGGCAATCGATGGCGGGTTGGCACGCGGTGGTGGGTTGAGCGGCGTCGATGGTGACACAATTGGGGCGTCGCGACGGGCCGAAGCCGGTGGGGCGTGGATGACAATATCTGAATTAGCCGCAGAGCCGGCTATTACCTTTTGCGGCGAGACAACGTCCGTTGGAGAGGCCTGTATGGGAGATAGCATGGCGGGGAGCTCTTCGTCCTGAAAGTACTCGCATTCATCCCCTGTCTCAGAGGTGGCATAACTTGTTGTGCCCGAACGGGCTGAGGCCATGGATCAAATAACTTGGCTAATTTGTAATATGTTTGTATGAATTGTATGATAGCTAACCTCTACGTTATAGTTTCAAAATATGTATAGCTTGTTAAGATTATGTGACAATAAACCATTAAAATAGCCGTTTTTCACTGCCCAACGTACGAAACAGATAGACATATACAGACCGACTGACCTATTTTAGTTAATTTTTAATAGTCATGTATTTAATGTTTTAAGGTTTTTTATGTAATAAATAAATATTGTTTAGTAGTATCTAATTAGGTATAAGGATGTAAATAGTTAATTGTAAAAAATATTAATAAAAGTTACGGAGCGGGGCGTCGGTGGAGTACGGGAGGGGAGGTAGCCAAGAATAGTATAAAATATAACGAGATTTCCGTATAGATTCATTCCGAATGTGAACTTCGATCAAGATAGACCTCGAAATAGAAACCGCTTGGCTGCCTACTACTCCCTTGCTCTGCAATACCTACTCTCATCGTTCGTCATAGTACACAGCAAAATAGAATTTTATTTTCACCACTACGGGACTCGAGGTGGGACGAACGTGCACTTGTACATCGGGGTTCGGCATAGCTACAGTACATACAGTCCACGTATAGTCATCAGTGAACCAGCGCACGAGAAGACCGCCAGCGCCCATTATCTAACATTGATACTCCTTCGCGCACGGTCACGTGTCGCACAGGATTGTAAGATAACGTATTATTTGTGTAAAATGTGTAGTCGGAGTTTTTGTACATGGTTGTTGGGGTTTTTTTGGGGTTTATATAGCAGCTTGGTTGCTTTAACAAAGTGTATATATAACAAACAGAGTCGTTTGTTTGTGTCTTTGTTTTTGTTTTGGATTGTTTATTGTGTGTTAATTTAGTTATAAAATATGACGGCACGGTCAAGGAGCTCAGGGCTAACTTAGCGAATCTAGTGGGATGGTACTCGGGCGCGATAGGATTGGTTAAAAGGGAGGATCAGCTGTTTGCATTAAGGCAAAGAAAAGCTCAGTTTCCGACAAGAGTAAATGAGCTGAATCAAGCATACCAGGGTCTCTTATCTTTAACAGATGACGAAACTATCCCAAAGGCCGCAAATTCTGACTATGACTTTTGTATGTCAGTAGTCGACGAGGTTAACGAGACTGTGGTAGGAAGGTTTCGGAACAAAAATGTAACGAACGGTTGCCAACTTTGGATATTCCTCATTTTAGCGGATCATTAGATGAGTGCACTAATTTTATCATACTTTTTGATAGCATTGTGAACCGACGGACTGACTTATCTGACTCACAAAAATTAAGTTACCTTTAAACGTCCATCAGGGATGAGCCTCTTTGTTTAGTACAACATTTGGACGTCACCGATGTCAATTATAATATTGCCAGGGAGCTATTAGTAAAGCGGTACCAAAATAACCGTCGCATTACGGATACTCATGTAGCTGCCATTTTAGGTATTCCACAACTGTCTTCGGTTAACCAGCTGCGGTCGGACCTGCTTAACCCTATTTTGGTAGCGACGAATGCGTTAAGAGGCCTAAAATTCCTGTCACTGAATGGTCATTTTTATTGCTGCATATTGTTTTAAACAAATTGCCCAATGATGTCAGGGCTCGTTTCAAACAGTTGCACGGAGGTGACTCGGCGTCACACATACCTACTTTTGACACTTTAGTGTCGTTTTTAGAGGACCAGAGTAGGAAGCTGGAGAATTTACCCGCCGAGTCACAATCGGGACCGCTACGATTTTTGGCCCAGTCTAGACACCGTCAACAACCCCAGTCTGGACCCCGTCAACAACGCCGTCCCGGGAAATCGCGAGGTACCGGGTCGTTTCGGCCCCCCAGAATTTTGACAATTGACCGAACTGAACGGTGTGGGGTGTGTTATGAATCGGGACACACCATTCTGGATTGCCACCAGTTCAGAAAATCTGAGGTGGCCCGAAAACGATTTTTGACCCGTAGGCTAGGCCCATGTTTTTATTGTTTGGGGGAGCACCTAGACAAGGAATGTCGACAGCCGAGACCTTGTATAAAGTGTGGTGGGGGTCACCAGCCCCAACTTATGTATGCCTATCCGAGAGGATAGTCCTCGGAAGACACATGGAGGTGTGTCTACGGCTCGCACGGGCAGGGGTTCGTCGCCGCGGAATCGAAGCGAATCGCCCCCGTCCCCAGTGCGACATCGACCTTTCCCGCCCCGTTCACCGCAGGCGAGCCCACGGGATAGTCGTCGTTCACCACCCTAACGTACCCTTTCCGCTCAGGTAGGTATTGCGGAACGGGCACATTACGCGGAGTATGAGCCTCTGCTCCTCCCTATCGCGGAGCGTCCTCGCGTTACGCGCGAGTTGAGGACTGGATCGGATGGCTGTCGCGCGTCTCGGCACCCACTTATTTCCGTTTGGGAGCCATATGCATATACGGGTTCAAGCGTGGGGCATTATGAGCCACCGGAGTTCCGGGGCCAAGTTCGGCACTCGGATCGGGCCAACGCCCGTTGACTTGTGGCAGCCGCTTCACCAGTCTCTTCACCAACTGTTACAACTGTTTGCCCACCGTGCAGGTTCTAGTCTATTCACCGTGCGGACCTGGTGTAGTTGTGCGCGCCATTTTGGACTCAGGCGCTCAGGGGTGTCTAATATCGCTGTGGCTGGTGAAGGGTCTTCACTTACGGGTAAGTTCGCGGAGTCATGGGATTTCTGGAGTAGGGGCTCTACGGGTGGACAACGTCGTGGGTACAGTCTCGTTTTCCTTTTCCTCGTTACTCCATCCTAGCATGCAGTATCATCTAGGAGCTGTTGTCCTGAGGGATAGTTCATCACCCTCAGGTGCCCCTGCCGACCGCCGTGCTGGATCTCTCGTCTGGTCTGCAGTTGGCCGATGAAAGGTTCCACCTACTTGGTTCTGTGGAGCTTCTGCTTGGCGCTGATGTCCTTGGGTTGGTCGCTGTTTCGACTAATTTTGGATCGGTTATTATGGGCCCAGCACATTCTCTCGCCGCTCAGGCGTCTACGGATTCGTCGGTGCAAGACTCTCGCTCGCTGACTCCCTTTAGCGTTTTTGGGAAATTAAAGCACCTAGGTGACTCCTGGAAAATAGCCGGAAAAAGGTTATTATCCATGGCGCGCCGGATGCGTCGTGATAAAGAATTCCGTACAAAATACTTGGATTTTATGCGCGAATATGAATCTCTCGGTTACATGTCGGTTTCGCTTTTGCGCTTTTGTTCCACATCACGCCGTCTTTAAAAATGGTAAGATACGGGTGGTGTTCGATGGGTCGGCGCCTACGTCTTTGGGTGTATCCTTGAACGATTGCCTGATGTCGGGGCCTAAGCTTCAGGTAGACATCTCGGACATCTTGACTGGTTTTCGTCGCCACCGTTCCGTCAGGTCATGATACACCCTGACGATAGGCGGTTTCAGCTCATTTTGTGGAGAGAGGATCCGGCCTCCAATACAATGAGCTCAACACTAATACCTACGGGCTAAAGTTGAGCTCGTTTATAGCAATTATAAATAAATATAGCAGAAGATTCGTCTGTGGAGGAGGCCTTAGTCCTGAGGGATGAGCTAATCGGCTTGTTACGTACAGGTGGTTATGAATTGAGGAAATGGATTTCCAATTCACCTGCCGTCTTGGAGGACTTGCCATCAAAACATCAGCAGGAGCCCCGCCCCACCTCTTCCAGAATCCTGATTCCATTGCGGTCCTCAGAGTTCAGTATATCTTCACCTACTCGGTTGAAGCGTCAGACACAATGAAGTGGTGGACTAAAAGGCTGGATCTGTCCACAGTAGCGCGGGTCTTTGACCCTAATGGTTGAGTGGTGCCTGTAGTCTTTTGGGCCAAATGTTTCCTACAGGAGCTTTGGATTTCTGGTCTCGAATGAGATACCCCGTTGACCGGAGACTTGTTGTCTTACTGGCTACGCTTTTATGGGACACTTTCGGACCTTCAACATGTCTCCGTTCCTTCGTTGAGCAGACTGTGGACACTTCACTGAACTTCTTACTTAATCGGGTCAGCTTTCTCAACAAGCTCGTTGGTGTCACCGGTTGGATTAAGAGGTTTCTTCACAACTTACGGAACAGGTCCACAGCCAAGGACGTCTTCAGTCTTGTCTCCTGAAGAGCGTCAGGATGCTCTCCTCACCTGTGTTCGACTGGTACAAGCCCAGTCGTTTGGGAAGGAGATTGGTCTTCTCCGTTCAGAGAACGGGAAATTGCGGGGAAGTCTTGCTTGTCTTAATTTATTCCTAGACGAGTCAGAGTTTTTGCGAGTGGGGGGTAGGCTACCTAACTCAGATTTGCCCTATGGGGCTCGGCATCCTCTCTTGTTGCCCAAGAGCGGTCATTTTATTGATTTGCTGATCAGGGACCGCCATGTTAAGAACTGTTATGCCGGTCTCAACGCATTGCTGGTTTGTGTGCAGCGAGAATTTTGGATTTTGTCCGCCAGACGAGCAGCTCGGAGCGTCATTTTTCAATGTATCCCTTGTTATAGGTTAAAGGGAACCACAAATGGGTGACTTGCTGTCCGATCATGTCCGGCCCGCTCGACCTTTTGTTAATTATAAAGTGGACTGTATGCGAATTAAAATAAAAGAAAATAAAATAAAAGGGAATTTGGAAATTAAAGGAGAGTGCACTAACCTTCAGTTAATCCTTCAGGGCGTAGATACACTTTCATATGCGAGCGATCAGCTGTTCTGAGATATTTGATTAAGTAAACACACGCGGCGAGTATCGATCATATGGTTGCTGTCATTGTACTGATGACGATGGCAAATTTTTATGCTTGCGGTCTTCAAGACGGCTCATGCCCTCTGTCGCGATGTAGGTGCACCACAAGGATAGGTCAGGTGGGTACTAGAATCGCAGTCCATTTCTAATCAATTGTACATGTGTACGTAATGTTAATATTAAGTTAGAGATGTCGTTATCATTTCCACCCGGCCTTAAAGGGTCACCTTTAAATAAACTATCATAATTATACATACCATACAATCATAAAATATTAGAATATATAATATGCGTATAAATGAATAGCGATAAATTAACTTATATTAAATTTAATCAAATAAATAAATGTATTTATAACAATAATTATATAGTAATTTATACCTATTATTATATTCTACTGAGTTGGAAGCGGACATAATCGTACAACCGGTCTAAGGTATGTACTCTTAGCAGTCTTTACAGAGACTACGCGGATAACTCCATCTTTAGAAGGGTGAACCTTCTCGACAATCGCCAAAGGCCAAGCTAGAGGAGGCACGTTATCGGTAATAATAACTACCACTGTTCCCGGAACTATGGGGACACTAGGGGTGTTCCACTTCTCTCTAACTTGAAGTCCCTGCAAATACTCGATTCTCCATCGCTCCCAAAACGACTGTACGAGTTTGTCTAGAAGCGAGTGTCTATTGAGCAAACTGAGATTTTCAGACTGAATTAAAGGGGCAGGCAGAGAACACAAAGGCGAGGTATGCAAGAAATAACTTGGTGTTAAGGCTGTCGGCTCGGCAGGGTCCGAGCTAAGAACTGTGAGCGGTCTTGAGTTCAGTAGACATTCTATCTGAACTACAATCGTAATTAGCTCCTCGTACGACAGGAGCTGTTGTCCAGTGACCTTAAACAAATGGTTTTTAATAATTTTGACCATACTATCCCAACAACCGCCAAAATGCGGTGCGTTTGGGCAATTGAATTTCCAATTTATGCGATTTTCCGTTAGTTCCTCTTGAAATCGCGAGCGATATTCTTTATTTAAAAATTTGTATAAATCGCGTAAATAAGCACTACTGCCTTGAAAGTTACTACCGTTATCAGAGAAAAGGCACTCTACGGGACCGCGGCGGGAGAGAAATCTTTTTAGTGCAGCCAAGAAACTCACCGTACTAAGATCTGTAGCTACCTCAATGTGGACAGCGCGAGTAGTAAGGCATGTGAACACACAGAAATAGCCCTTTTGGCTGTGCGTTCCGCGGCGACGAATCTGAGTGTATAAAATAGGGCCGGCATAATCGCAACCCGTATGAGTGAACGGTTTTATAACCTGCCTAGCGCGAGTGTTAGGTAAGTCAGCCATTAGCGGATAAGCGGGACGAGGTGACATCCGGAAGCACCTAACACATCGGTACACTCTTTGCCGTATTATACGGCGAGCAGACAATATCCAAAACTTCTGTCTTAATAAAGACATTAAGTGTTCTGGCCCGGCGTGTAAATACTTTTTATGGTAATAATCGATCAGTATATTAATGATATGGTCATGACGCGGTAATATTATTGGGTGTTTATTATTAAACGATAACTCGGAGTTATTAAGGCGGCCACCGACTCTAATCAGTCCTTCGTGTAAAAAAGGAAGCAATTTATTTATTGTAACAGAACATAATTTTTCTGTTTTTAAATTAATGATTTCTTCTGCGAAATACTTATTTTGTAAAACAATAAGTAATTTATTTTTAGCGAATTCTAATTCACTGACAGTGACAAAGGCAGATACACGATTGGGCAAAAGTTTTAGAAATCTGTAGGTACATATAAACAATAACCCGCAAAAGCTTACTCCAGGAAGACATGCGTTGAGCGAGGTCATAAATAATAGAATCATTCTCTGGAGTAATAACTGAGTGAGAAAATAGCTTTTGTTCCGGTATATCACCAGTAATTTTTTTTTTTTTTTTTTTTTATACCACTAAGGTGGCAAACAAGCTTACGGCCCGCCTGATGGTAAGCGGTCACCGTAGCCTATGGAGCCCTTCAGAAATCTAATAACTTCTTTCTTGAAGAATTCCATACTGTAGTCCTTGCAGAAAATCTTGGCAGGGAGCTCATTCCACAACTTAAGCGTTCGCGGGAGGAAGTTTCTCTGAAACCGCACTGTACGCGACCATTTAGGTTCTAAAGTGTGAGAATGAATTCCCTGCCGATGGCGAGCGGTGCGATGGTAGAAAGTAGCCGTGGGCATCATTTCGAACAATTCCTCAGAACACAACCCATTGTACAAGCGGTAGAACACACACAGTGAGGCAAAGTCTCTCCTCAGACTTAAGGGCTCGATACCGCAAGTGAGTTTGGAATCGTCGACAATTCTCACAGCCCATCGTTGAACCGAGTCAAAAGAGCCAAGCTGGTATCCGGGTGCACCCGCCCAGAGATGGCAGCAGTACTCCATATGGGGCCGAACTTGCGACTTGTAAAGTAACAACCTTTGCCCCGACGTGAAGTACTGCTTCGCTCTGTTGAGTACACCAAGTTTTTTGGACGCCAGCTTCACCTTATCTTGTAAATGATCTCGGAACTGAACATCGCTGGAGATGTCGACACCAAGGATCCCAATGCTCTTGGAGATGGAGAGCGGAGTGTTCTGGAATTGTGGGACCACAGTGAATGGAGTTTTCTTAGCGGTGAACGCGCACACTTGTGTCTTTGTAGGGTTGAATCGGACCAAGTTTACCCGTCCCCAGTCAGAGACCTGGGACAGTGTGGTCTCGATTTGAGACACAAGTTCTCCGCGGTTTTCCTCCACAACGGAACGAAGGATGTTTGCACAACCCGTGTAAAAAGCGTCTCCAGTACTGTCATCTGCATAGCAATGTATGTTGTTCATGTCCAACATGTCATTGATATGCAGTAGAAACATCGTAGGAGACAGCACAGAGCCTTGCGGGACACCAGCATTATTTTCCATGCTATCAGAGCAACTACCGTCAACTACGGTTCGTATGCGCCTGTGGGACAAAAAGCTAGTCACCCATTTGCACAAACCCTCGGGCACTCCGTAAGATGGCAACTTCGATAGAAGACCGCGGTGCCAGACCCGATCGAACGCCTTCGCTATGTCCAGGCTACATGCCAATGCCTCCCCCTGACTCTCAATGGCTAGTGCCCATCGGTGTGTGAGATACACTAGAAGGTCACCAGTCGAGCGACCGTGGCAAAAGCCATATTGACGGTCACTGACCAGATCATGTACTTCTAGGTATCTTAGAAGCTGTGTGTTGATCACACGCTCCATCACCTTAGAGAGGAGAGAGGTAATAGCGATAGGCCTGTAATTCGATGGATCTGATCTATCGCCCTTTTTGGGCACCGGGTGCACATTCGCAGTCTTCCATGTAGACGGAAATTGCCTAGTGTGGTAGGAAAGCGCGAAGAGGCGCGTGAGTACAGGACATAACTCAGGAGCACACTGCTTAAGCACCACTGCTGGTATACCGTCTGGCCCACTCGACTTACGAACGTCTAGAGAAAGCAACGCCCGCCTGACCTCCCGCTGCGTTATGGAGATTTCCGGCATGGACTTACCGCACCACGGTATAGTAGGTGGTACAGCGCCTTCATCGTTCATATTCGAGTTCGAGGCAAAGAGACTGCCCAGTAGATCGGCTTTCTCTTTAGCACTATGGGCCAAGTCACCATCGGTCTTTCGCAGTGGTGGTAACGACGACTGGCAGAAGTTCCCTTCGGCAGCTTTGGCAAGCGACCAGAAAGCACGACTCCCAGAAGGATAGCTCGCAAGTCGCCCACCTATTTTGCCGATGAATTGGAATTTTGCTCTGGCAGTTGCTTTCTTACTGAACCTCGAGGCAGCATTTAATTTGCGTTTTAACTCAGAAATATTCGGATCCTTATTAAAACGAGCCGTGGTCCAAGCCTCATATGCATTTTGCTTAAGAATGTTAGCATTTCTGCAAGACCTATTAAACCACGGTCGTTTTTTGACGCCGGCAGCTACTCGCGGGTTAGGAATATAGCATTCCATACCAGCAAGGATTGTCTCAGTGACTGCGGCTGCGCAGACGTCAGGATCTTCTGAGTTAAAGCAGATCTGCCTCCACGGGTACGATGCGTAAAATTCACGCAATCCATCCCAGTCTGCCGACTTATAGTGCCACACACGACGCCAGTTAGTTGGCCCAGAAGGATCAGGTTGTGTGCATGACACTTGAGTCCGAACGAGACAGTGGTCCGAGGAGCCAAGAGGCGCATCCACTGAGACGGAGTACCCGTCCGGACGAGTAGTCAGCAGAAGGTCCAGTAAGGAGCTCGTATGTTCCTCTATATCTGGTATTCTCGTTGGAGAAAGTACCAGCTGAGAGAATCCATAGGTCAGAGCAAATTCATGAGCAGATATCCCAGCATAGTTATTGGTTCGAGAACTGAGCCACTCGCGATGGTGGGCGTTAAAGTCTCCCAAAATAACTAGTTCTGCTGTGGGATATTGCTCTAGAACTTTGTCAGTCGTCAAACTCAGGTGCGTGAAGAGTCGAGTTACGTCCGTGTCACCGCTATGAGACCTGTATAGGCACGCATAGATACGAGTGTGGCCGCCGTAATCTACGCGCACCCACAATATCGACAGGTCCCTGTCTTCAAGGCTATGAAGGCGGCGACAGCAAATATCCTCCCGGACGAACATACATACACCGCGTCTACGCCGAGTATGACAGCAACAAGCACCGCCGGTCCTCCGCTGTCCGCGCAGCGAATCCTCAAAGAGCTCTGGCAACCTTACTCACCGCCAGGAACACAACACTACTCAATGTTAGTGTTATTATGGCCGCGGTTTTCTGTAAGGTGGAGGTACTTTCCCAGTTCGGGCCGCTCATTCGAGCAAGTACTCGCTATGCCCTGCTTAGTTGTTCGGGTGGCTTATTCGAGCGAGTACTTGCAGTGCCCTACCTATCTAATTGGAGTGATAGCTTCATCGATTGGCCACTCTGAAGGATCCATAGAGGCCCATGAGGGATCCACGAAGCCACAGAGGGTGTGATAATAATTTCAGAGGGGTTATCCCGCGAGATAAGCTATCAGCTGGGTTTAGCAAACCAGGAACAAAGTGGTAACATTTAGGCGGAATATTTTCAGCTATTTGCACGACTCGATTTGAAACAAATTGTTGCCAACGGTGCGGAGAACTTTTGATCCAGTAAAGCGCGACCTTTGAATCAATGTAAGCGTAAACATTTGGTGAAAAGCGGTTACTATAATTGTTTAAAATTGTGCGTAGTAATTTTGACAATAAAACGGCTCCACAGAGCTCTAGTCGAGCAATAGTAAGCGGCGGTGAAGGAGCCACTTTCGATTTAGCACAAACCAGACGCACAGTGTTTTCTCCCGTGGCAGATTTAACATGTATATAAACTACTGCCCCGTAAGCGTTCTTGCTTGCATCTGAGAACCCGAGTAAAGTGACAGTGCTGCCATCTGAAATGCCTAAATGTCGCGGAATTTGAAAGGAATTAAGTACTGGGAGCTCGTCACAAAACGATTTCCACCTTTTTACGATATGTGGAGGAGGTACGTCATCCCAGTCAACCTTTAATTGCCAAAGTTGTTTAATTATTAGTTTGGCGTATAATATAGTGGGGGCGACAAAGCCCATGATATCCCACAATTTAGCTATTGTCGACAATATTGAACGCTTAGTACACTCAATACTATCTTGCGGCGAAAATTTAAAATAAAAATGGTCAGTGTCTGTAGACCAGTGTAAACCTAATATTTTATATTGAGCGGACTTATCAAATTCAACTTCTCTTGGAAGTTTATGTGACACGGAAATGCTCTCTAAAACGGTTGGTGAGTTACTATTCCACTTGACCAAGTCCCATTGAGCTTCTTTGAATAAATCTATCAGCTCCTAGGAAGCGGTGACTCCTTCTTCTTCAGTCTTTACGGAAAATGCAATATCATCCATGTAAAGAGAAGTTGAAGCAATCTCGCTCGCAGAATGGTATTTAGAGCCGTCATCAGCGATTAGCTGTTGAACGGTGCGCAATGCATGAAAGGGACTAGATTTTACGCCGAAACAAACCCTATTTACGGTCCACTGGACCAGTGCGTCATTAGGACTAAAGCGGTACAAAATACGTTGATAGCGACGGTCAGAATCCTTTACAATAATCTGCAAAAACTGCTGACGACAGTCAGCGGTCATAGCGACAGCATAAAGTCGAAAATTCAAAATTATTTGAAAAAGGTTGCCTTGAAGATTAGATCCAGTATGTAATACATCGTTCAATGAACGACCCGATGTTGTTTTACAACTAGCATCCAAGACAATGCGTGAGTAGAATTTTTATCCTCTCGGATGACACCGTGGTGCGGGATAACGTATAGCGGGAGCAAAGTGCTCTCGGAGTCATCTGGAGGCGCGGGGGTTATGTAACCCTTTTCAATGTACTCTTTAATTACATCATCATAAGAAGCTCTTAGTGTAGGAGAAGCTTCGAGCTTGCGTTCGAGACACATAAAGCGTTTGCGAGCGATTTCAAGCGAATCACCAAGCGAAAAAACGTCATCACAGAATGGCAAACGTACAATATATCGACCACTGTCCGGATCACGTTCAGTAGTCGCACGGTCAAATTCTTCACACTCAACGTCATCAGTATGTGGATGTAATAATTCTTCTTCATGTAATAATCGCATGTGGAGGCTCCTCAAGCTCCCAAAATCTTTTAATTAATTTTTCAACAGGCTCTTGGACTACAAAGCATGTGGCTAGAAAACCTGGGCGGTTCGGCGATAAAGTCGGTACGGACCCCATAATGATATAGCCCAATACCGTTTCTATAGCGGGAGGTGCTGACAGGTTACCTTCTACTATGTTAGGTAACAATAAATGCGGGAACAGCGATGCACCAATTAAAGCGTCAATTTTACTAGGAGTCGCAAACGTATGATCGGCGAGCGGGAGTTTTTCTAAATGAGGAAGAGCGGAAACATCAATCAAAGCGGTTGGTAAGTTTTCAGTAATTCGTTCAACAACCATGGTTGAAATACTAAATTTTACCTTAGAATTAAAACGAGAACTAAACTCGAAACATATCGAACAATCACTAAAATTTTCTGAGACACCGAAACCCTTTACTGCAATACGCAGTATTTGTTGTTGCTGTAAACCTAAGCGTTCGCAACATTCCTTCGTAATAAAATTTGCTTGCGACGCTGTGTCAAGCAAAATTCTTAAAGAATGTTCATTATTAAAACGGTCGCGCGCAGTGACAACAGCCGTAGCAAGTAGAACTGTATCACTGTACGATACGTCTACGAGCGGCGTAGCATTCGCAGTCGTAGCGCGTGGCGTAGCACCAGCCGTCGAACATAGTATGACGTCAGAACGCGACCGAGAGACAGGCGCGGAAAGTGTAGGTAATGACTCAGCAGATGCTATACAATTACACAGCGGCGGCGGCGGTGCAGCCGAGGTAGTTGTGGAGGTAGTTTGTGCGTGAGTAAAATTGTTCGTTTCTCGGTTGAAATGTAATAACGTGTGATGTTTTAACTTACAAGCGCGGCAACTCGAATAAGAGTTGCATGACGAAGCCCTGTGTCTAATGCTTAAACAGTTGACACAAGCATTACACTCTTTGACAGTTTTGAACCTGTCCTCCGGTGTCATTTTGTTAAATGCGGGACATTTAAACAAGTGTTGATGTACAATTTTGTACATAAACATTTTTGAGCGTTAACAGCGGCGGAGGGAGACTCGATCGCCACGTAAGCCTGATAGTTCGGTGCCGAGGTTGTATCCATATTATTTACGCGGCGGTGGTTCGACCTTTTATTGTTGCTACTCATCGAAAAATAACCGGTTGAGGACGTACGCTGTAATATTTTAGACTGGGTTTGAACAAATTCAATTAAGTCATTGAAAGAAGGAGTTCCTGAGGATTTGTTGTTCATTTCAAATGTACGAACTGTCTCAGGGTCTAGTTTTTTAAGCGCGACGTGTAATATTATTAAGTCGGCGAGATCATCAACCTTTAAATTTTTTAAGGCACGGACTGCATTAATAAATCTATCGGAAAACATATCAAAATTGTTAGGGGACGCGTTGGTTAAAGGTTTAAAGTCAAACATTTGATTTAAGTACGTGGAGGCTAGCATGCGTTTATCTTCATATTTATCAACGAGCGTTTGCCAAATCAGCTGGTAATTGTCCGCGCTCGGTGTGACGCCGACGCAGGCAGACTGCGCTTTGCCCGATAATTTTCCCAATAAATAATATAATTTCTCAGCATTTGAGAGCGATGGGTTATCATGTATAGTGGACTTAAAATTAGCATAAAATAATGGCCAAGAGCGAATATCACCAGAAAAACTAACTAGCTCGATAGGCGGTAAAGAAGGTTTACTTTTCTGAGGAATATCAAAATGTTGAGGATTGGTTTCGTTTTGCTTATCAATTACAAATTTTATTTGACAATATAATTCTTCAAATGAAATAAGGCTCTTAAAATTTGGTGTAGCCTTTGGGTAAACCTTTAGCAAACGCGAATTATATTCGTCTAGTACTTGCATATATTCAGAACGAATGGCGGCAATATTACTGCATTTACTAAAAAACGTTTCCTTATTTAAAGTTTTTGACGAATCATAAATATTTTGCAAGTATTCAAAAAGAACACTGCGTTTTGCTTCCAACATCAGTAAGGAAACATCCTCAGTTTCCTCAATATCTTTATTTTGAGGTTTAGACATTGTGCGTAATTAATAGGCAAGTTGACAAAATTAAAATATTAATATATATTTTTTTTAAGGTAGCGGTAGGTATGCGTGCGAGTAACTTGATAAAACGGCGCGGTTGCTTCAACGGTCTTCACTTTCAAACGTTTAAAAACTAAACGTGGCGTGTCAGCAAAAGGCGTGAGTACTTATAACCGCAATCGAAGCAATTTGTTTTCACCAATTTATTCACATATAAATAATGACATGTACAATGTATATGAATATTTCGAATGTCGATATAATTACATATAATTAAGGTAATTACATATAAATGTATAGGTATATTTTAGATGTAAAATACGCAACGCAATGTTGCAGCGCGGAATAAAACACTTATTAGATAAATAAAGGCGACCTAATAAGGGCGGGTAAATTATCCGAGATCGTATGGACCAAAAATGTTAATTATAATTAAATCTTCAAATAATAAAGTGGACTGTATGCGAATTAAAATAAAAGAAAATAAAATAAAAGGGAATTTGGAAATTAAAGGAGAGTGCACTAACCTTCAGTTAATCCTTCAGGGCGTAGATGCACTTTCATATGCGAGCGATCAGCTGTTCTGAGATATTTGATTAAGTAAACACACGCGGCGAGTATCGATCATATGGTTACTGTCATTGTACTGATGACGATGGCAAATTTTTATGCTTGCGGTCTTCAAGACGGCTCATGCCCTCTGTTGCGATGTAGGTGCACCACAAGGATAGGTCAGGTGGGTACTAGAATCGCAGTCCATTTCTAATCAATTGTACATGTGTACGTAATGTTAATATTAAGTTAGAGATGGCGTTAACACCTTTCGCTAAGGTTGGGTTAGATTTCGCTGGTCCATTTTTGGTGAAGACGTCAAGTGTTCGCAATGCCCGACAGGTTAAGGCCTATTTATGCGTCTTCGTCTGTTTGTTTACCAAGGCTGTGCATATGGAGCTCGTTTCAGCCTTGTCTATGGAGGCCTTTGTCGCATGCCTGTCGCGTGGTCTCCCTCATTTAATTCGCTCGGACTGTGGCACAAACTTCAAGGGTGCAGATCGCTATCTGAAGGAAGTCCTTCAGTTTTTGTCGGACAATCACACGTATATTGGTTCGGAGTTGTCCAAACGGGGCGTGACTTGGATTTTTGATCCTCCCGGCTATCCTTCGTGGGGCGGTATTTTCGAAGCAGCTGTCAAGGTCGCCAAAACTCACCTCCACCGTGTGATTGGAGAAACGGAACTCACGTTTGAGGAATTACAAACGGTATTTTGTAACGTCGAAGCGGTATTGAACTCACGACCGCTTTGTCCGATCTTGTCGGATCCTAATGACCTGGAAGCGCTAACTCCAGGCCATTTCTTGATCGGTAGTCCATTAACCTCCTTGCCTGAATACCCCTTTATCGATGTGTCAGTTAATAGATTATCGCGTTTTCAGTTGCTTTAACAAATTACGCAATTGTTCCACCGTCGGTGGTCTTCGGTATATTTACATTTGTTATAGCAACGGGTTCGGTGGACGGATAAAACCAACCCCCCGCGCGTCGGAGACCTTGTCCTTTTAAAGGACTCAAATTTACCACCCTTGCAATGGCATTTAGGTCGCATCGTGCAATTATTCCCCGGTTCGGACGGTATCCCGCGGGTCGCAAAGGTCTTGGTAGGGGATTCAGTACTAAAATGTGCCGTCGCGACGCTTTCCCGATTGCCAGTTGATTGATGGCTCTGGCTCGGTTTGTCCTCATTTAGACACGGTCTGGCTGGGGCGGGGGTTGGTTTAGGAAAGAATAAACCATCTAGTTGGTATTCGGATCAGTCGAGCTAGTTCATTCTTCGCATACTCTGTGCGCGTCCGCGTCAGTCTCATATAATCTGTGCGCAACATTGTCACAGAAGGGGACATAAATATGAACACACGACTTTATATAACAACAAATATTTAATAATTAATTTAATTTAAATTTTATATAAAATAAAATATTGAGCACACTAAAAAAATGGTTTGTAATAAAGTAAAATTAAAATAAAATAAAAAAAGAGATAATCAAAAAAAAAAGGAAGCAATCAGTGAGTGGTCAATTCTACCCTTTCTGGTAAAGAGTAAAGTTTTCCTTAACTTAAGTCCAGATCCGGGGCGTAGCGGTGCGTGTGTTCTCCAACTTCCCTCTGGACTCTCGTTCTTGGAGGTGTACCCGTTGTCGGTACCAGAAAGGGGATGATCCTGGTGTAGATGATGTGGTCCACGTGGCGCGAATGCGTGGCTTGGGTAACAGATGTGAAGGCGTGGACTTTTGAATATTCAATAATGTAGACGAGGCACGAAGAACCTTGATGAAGGATCCAGAACGTAGAACGTAGAACGTAGCATAAGAACTTGGAATTTGAACGTGATATAAGAACGTAGAATTGGAACTCTGGTCATATGAACTTGGAATATAAACGTGCAATATGAACGTGAAATATGAACGTAGAATTTGAACCCTGGAACAAAGGTCGGTATTAGATTATCCCGTAGGAAACTAATCTCGACCTTTGCCACGATCTGCTTTCCTTCTCTTGCCCTGCCTAAAACACTGGCCTCCAGGAAAAGCAGAAAGTGAGCAAAGGTTGAGACAAAGGGAAGCTGAAAAATAAATTTGCACACACAAAAAAAAATATAAAAATAGGGATAAAAAGCAAAAGGCGGTGTGTGTGTCTGTATGAAGTACTTACCCAGATTTGGGGTTTACGAATTTATAAAAATTAAAATATTTTGGAGCGACGTGCTCGCTTCCAACTAATTTTTCGAGTGCCTCGAATCAGGGGGCGCAACTGGTTTTGTTGAACCGGTGACGCCTTGTAGCAAAAAAATATGTCTTACTGGTGTGAGTGCCGAAGAAAGTCGAGGTTAGACGATTTGCGGCGCTCGCTACCATATAAGGTAATGAGGAAGCTAAAAAAGGAATGAAATAATGCTTATGTGAGTGGATGACGTAGAATGATATGTAAAACTAAAGTGTGGCAATAGCTAAATGCTATGCTTAAAATAAGGGAATTTTGGATAGTAGGTAAATATGAGTTTGTGGAGTTTGTAATTGTGAATATATTGAATAAATAAATACTTTATTACAAAAATTAATAAATATATAATAAATAAATACTAATAAATAAGCACGGATATGAGAATTATTCTCATATACGTGACACCCCCCTCCTTTCGCTAGGTAAGAGTGGAAACCTTTTAAAACAAAAACCACCCCAAACAAAATATTTGCCCTACTTACACACAAAAAAAAAACTAACATACTTCCACATGCATAAATTCATACATCTCAAACAGAACTGACTAAAATCTTAATAATTATAAAATTGAGAAAAATTATGTATATATATATATGTTAACACGCGGCCTGAAAAAAAACTTTTGCGTAATAAAAAAAACTACAATGTTTTGTTAATAACTGGATAAGGCTTATTTTGTACCCGTAGGCTGTTTCCGTGACCGCAGCGTAGTGTAGTGTACACAAAAAAAACTAAAAAAGAAAAAAAAATATATTATATATTTTAATAACTGGATAAGGCTTATTTTGGCTGTTTCCGTAACCGCAGCGTAGACACCACTACATATACAAAACATTGTATATTCAGACAAAAACGTTATACAAACAACTGACTCCAAAATTGGGTAAGTCCTTATAATTTTTCTTACGGCCTACCTGTGGCCCAGTTTTTACGATCCATTCACTCTACTCAACTCCCTCGTATCGTCTGTTCAAGATACTGATCTGTTCCATGACAAGCTGTGCCAGGTTGTATCAGTGGCACAACATTTTTGTCGCACAATCTTGCGTAGGTACTGAGCATGTATATATATATATATATATATATATATATATATATATATATATATATATATATATATATATATATTTTAACTGTTGACAAACGTGAACTTGTTAGGTTGTATATATGTAATAAATAAATAAATTAAATAAATAAATATACTAAGGAAAATAAAAAAAGCAACACACTTCAGGAGAAACAATCAAGCGCAGACTGTATTTCCTTACCAAAGATTATGTTACAAAGGTTTACAGGTGAGCATACTGACAATTTTATATCCCTTTTTAATAGCTTGATCCACAGCAATAATCAGTTAAATCTTGTACAAAAGGTGCATTGTTTACTAAGTGCTAAAGAACCTTTAGCTCTAGTGCGTCATCTGACAATGTGCCCTGACAATGTGCCCTGACAATGTGCCCTGACAATGTGCCCTGACAATGTGCCCTGACAATGTGCCCTGACAATGTGCCCTGACAATGTGCCCTGACAATGTGCCCTGACAATGTGCCCTGACAATGTGCCCTGACAATGTGCCCTGACAATGTGCCCTGACAATGTGCCCTGACAATTATACTGTTGCTTACAAATTACTTGAATCTAGATAAGAAAATAAGCGGCTTATTGCTGACAAGTATTTGGAAGGAATATTGTCATTACAAAATATTACTCAGTTCAATTCAAAAACATTAAAACATTTTGTCGGTGTTTTGAATGAAAATTAAAGGCATTAAAGGCCTTAAATTTTGATGTTGAATCGTGGAGTCTTGTTTTGCTTTATTTAGTTTAACGCATATCAAAGAAAAATTTGAGGCTACCTTAATAACAAATGAAATACCGAAATTCTTTCAATTAATGGAGTTCTTAGAAAAACAATTGCGAATATTTGAAAATGTATCATTAAGTAGCAGCATAGGCAAGTGTTCTCATGCCACTGTTACCTTGGAAACCACAAATAGAGGCAAGCCTTTTACAAATGCTAACGGCAACATGGGCGTATAGGAATATGTCCATGTTGCGATGTACATCATCTAATTTATCATTGCAAAAAGTTTGAAACAATGACAGCAGTTGAACGTAAAGAATTTGTAATTAAGCGCAAACTCTGCTTTAATTGCTTAAGACCACAGAATATATCCAAATGCAATTCAAAAAGTGTTTGTCAATTTTGCCACAATCGACATCATACTAAACTGCATGTCCCTTTGTCTACAATCAATATAGCTAGTGAACCAAATGATATTACCGAATCAACTAACTCTTCAACTGAAACTTCAACCCTAGAAGCCTTACATGGCGTCCATGCTAATTCTATAATGCTACTAGGGACAGCTTGGGTAAAGATTCAAGATGTCAGTGGTAATTATCATTCTGCACGAGCTCTCATAGATTGTGGTTTTCAAGTTAGCATAATTTCTGAACATTTAGCTCAAAAATTAAAACTGAAACGGTCTAAATCAACTTTAGTCCATGGTATTGGCAGCTCTGCTGCTCCAGAAACTTGTGGTTTAGTTCAGGGAAATATAAAACCCGTACATACCTCATATCCTTTACTAAGCAGTAATCTTATTATATTGCCTCAAATAACGCGCAACATACCAACTGCAGAGGTTGATGAAAAGGTATTTCATATGTGCCACAATATGCTATTGGCTGATGCCACTCTTACCATATCTAGTTGTGTTGATTTGTATAATGGGGCATTAGACGAAGGAGGCTCAGTTTTTACGTATTGGTATGCCTTATTATCTATATTTGGTTGGATTCTAATGGGTCGAGCTCCAATAGCATCTTCAAAACTCAGTCATGTTACAGCACTATCATGTACTGTAGACCTGGATAACATCCTGCGTAGATTCTGGGAATCTGAAGAACCTCCAAAGAAAAATATCTCTGATCCTGACGATATCCTATCTGAAAGGTTGAAAATTATACACGGGATATATCTGGTCGCTTCACTGTACAATTGCCCTTCAAGGTACACCACAAAACTTTAGGAGAAACATACAGTAATGCCTTGAAACGATTTTACAACTTAGAACGCAAACTCATAAAGGAACCGAAACTCAAGGAGTTGTATACCCTATTTATGAAAGATTATTTGGACTCTGGTCACATGAGATTAAACAATACCCAAAGCGACAACAAGCGATATTACATACCTCATCATGGTGTACACAAAGTAAGCAGTAGCACCACTAAGCTCAGAGCTGTCTATGATGCATCTACTCCAAGTTCGACCGGCGTATCATTAAACCAGACACTCATGGCTGCATCCAAATTACAGCAGAATATTGAAGACATCATAGTGAGGTTCTAACTCATCCTATTGTATTCACCTGTGACATTAAACAGATGTAGGCAGGTTCAGATGCATAAAGAAGACTGTAAATATCAAAGCATATTATGGGGAGAAAGCCCAGATCATCAACCCAAAGCTATGATTGGCCACTGTAATATATGGGTTGTCAAGTTCAGCTTTTCAAGCAATAAAAGTAATTCATGAACTCGCTCATATCAATTCTGTTGAATACCCAAAGGCTTCTAAAACTCTTTTGGAAGACACGTTTGTTGATGTAGTGAGTGGATCAGACAATTTAGAATCTGCGAGATGCTTAAAAGATGTAATTACTAGCATTTAATTTATTACTAGTACTTTCTCCAACGAGAATACAAGATAAAGAGGACCATACGAGCTCCTTACTGGACCTTCTGCTGACTACACATCCGGATAGATACTCCGTCTCAGTGGATGCGCCTCTTGGCTCCTCGGACCATTGTCTCGTCCGGACTCAAATGTCATGCACACAACCCGATCCTTCTGGGCCAACTAATTGGCGTCGTGTGTGGCATTATAAGTCGGCAGACTGGGATGGATTGCGAGAATTTTATGCATCGTACCCGTGGAGGCAGCTCTGCTTTAGCTCAGATGATCCTGACGTCTGCGCAGCCGCAGTCACTGAGACAATCCTCGCTGGTATGGAATGTTTCATTCCTAACCTGCGAGTAGCTGCCGGCGTCAAAAAACGACCGTGGTTCAATAGGTCTTGCAGAGAAGCTAAAATTCTTAAGCAAACTGCGTATAAGGCTTGCATTTCTGAGTTAGGTGAAAATAGGTGGGCGACTTGCGAGCTATCCTTCTGGGAGTCGTGCTTTCTGGTCGCCTGCTAAAGCTGCCGAGGGAAACTTCTGCCAGTACCACCTACTTTACCGTGGTGCGGTAAGACGATGCCGGAAATCTCTATAACACAGCGCGAGATCCGGCGGGCGTTGCTTTCCCTAGACGTTCATAAGTCGAGTGGGCCAGACGGTATAACAGCAGTGGTGCTTAAGCAGTGTGCTCCTGAGTTATGTCCTGTACTCACGCGCCTCTTCACGCTTTCCTACCACACTAGGCAATTTCCGTCTTCATGGAAGACCGCGAATGTGCACCCGGTGCCCAAAAAGGGCACCGGGGTCTTCTATCGAAGTTGCCATCTTACGGAGTGCCCGAGGGTTTGTGCAAATGGGTGGCTAGCTTTTTGTCCGGCAGACGCATACGAGCCGTAGTTGACGGTAGTTGCTCTGATAGCATGGACATTAATGCTGGTGTTCCGCAAGGCTCTGTCCTACGCTGTTTCTACTGCACATCAATGATATGTTGGACATCAACAACATACATTGCTATGCAGATGACAGTACTGGAGACGCTTATTACACGGGCCGTGCAAGCATCCCACGTTCCGTTGTGGAGGAAAAGCGTGAAGAACTTGTGTCTCAAATCGAGATCGGTCTGTCCAAGGTCTCTGACTGGGGGCGGGAAAACTTGGTCCGATTCAAGCCTTCAAAGACACAAGTCTGCGCGTTCACCGCTAAGAAAACCCCATTCACTGTAGTCCCACAATTCCAGAACACTCCCCTCTCCATCTCCAAGAGCATTGGGATCCTTGGCGTTGACATCTCCAGCGATGTTCAGTTCCGAGATCATTTGCTAGACAAGGTAAAGCTGGCGTCCAAAAAACTTGGTGTACTCAACAGAGCGAAGCAGTACTTCATGTCGGGGCAAAGGTTGATACTTTACAAGTCGCAAGTCCGGCCCCATATGGAGTACTGCTGCCATCTCTGGGCGGGTGCACCCGGATACCAGCTTGGCCCTTTTGACTCGGTTCAACGACGGGCTATGGTAATTGTCGACGATCCCAAACTCACTTGCGATATCGAGCCCTTAAGTCTGAGGAGAGACTTTGCCTCCCTGTGTGTGTTCTACCGCTTGTACAATGGATTTTGTTCTGAGGAATTGTTCGAAATGATGCCCACGGCTGCTTTCGCACCGCTCGCCATCGACAGAGAATTCATTCTCACACTTCGGAACCGAAATGGTCGCGTACAGTGCGGTTTCAGAGAAACTTCCTCCCGCGAACGCTTGCGTTGTGGAATGAGGTCCCTGTCAAGTTTTTCTCTAAGGACTACAGTATGGGGTTCTTCAAAAAAGAAGTTATTAGATTTCTGAAGGGTCGACAACGCGCGAGTGATGCCCCTGGTGTTGCAAGCGTCCATAGGCTGCGGTGACCGCTTACCATCGGGCGGACCGTGGGCTTGTTTGCCACCTTAGTGGTATAAAAAAAAAAAAAAAGGTGGTTTTCATCCTTAGGAAATGGACTAGCAACTCTACTTCAATCCTAGGATACGGTGCCAGAAGCTCATTGCAAACTTCCCTATCGTTCGTTGAACAAGGAGATGGCATTTTTAAGGTTTTGGGAATTGAATGGAATGCCAAGGCATATACCATGTTTTGTAGATAAGCAAGAATGCAACAAAACGTTGTATCTTGTCAAAAAATGCACGTTTATATGATCCTTGTGGATTTTTGGCTCCAGTTACGATTTTGCCAAGTTTTTTATGCAGAAACTATGGTCATTCAATATTGAGGGGGATCAACCTATTCCACAAGAATTGCAAAAGATATGGTTTGACTTCTTATCCGATTTTGAATCACTTAATCAAGTTCACATTGATAGATGTGTGTTGACAAGCCAACCTATTGCATTTCAACTCTACTGTTTCATAGACGCCTCTGAACTATGCTGCTTGTGTTTATTTACGTGTCGATGACGCTCAAGACAATACAAAGGTTCAATTACTCTTGGCTAAGTCTCGCGTTGCTCCAATAAAACATAAGCTCACTATTCCTAAGCTGGAATTGTGCGGGGCCTTGTTATGCGCTCAGCTTCTCCTACATGTAGAACAAGTCTTGCAGCAGAAATTCCAGATTGACAATGGTGTGTTGATAGTGGTGGTCTCCTACGTGGCTTTAGTCTGAGCCCATTCTTGGCCTGGTGATTGTCAGCCGTCATTGAGTGAAGGCGAATTACCTGGCGTCAAAAAGGATTTTAAAGCATATTTATGCATGTTTATCTGCTTCACCACAAAGGCAACTCATTTAGAGATTGTTTCACTTCAACCCCCTGCAAGCCCTCACATGGGTGGTTTGTGGGAAAGTGCAATCAAATCAGCAAAAAGTATTTTGAAACGCATTATAGGTGATCGCATGCTCACATTTGAGGAGCTTACCAGTGTTTTCGCTAAAGTAGAAGCTGTATTAAATTCAAGACCATTGTGCCCTTTAAGTGATGATCCCAATAATTTAGAGGTCCTAAGACCCGGAAATTTCCTCATTGGACAGCCTCTTCTATTTCTACCTGAACATGATGTAATTGAAATGAAATTATCTCTGTTACAACGCTGGCAACTTTTACAGCAAATCACTCAAAGCTTTTGGAAACGGTGGCATATCGAGAAAACAAACAAGCAAGTGACATAGTCCTTGTAAAGGATTCAAATCTCCCACCCCTCCATTGGAAAATGGCTCGTGTTACTGAGCTATGCTCAGGAGAGGACTGGATAACACGAGTTAGTAGTCAAAGTATGAACAGCAGCAGGTTCCTTAACTCGTCCAGTGGTGAAGTTGTGTCCTTTGCTGCCTAGAGACGATCGATGTAAATAGGTGTTTTACTGTGTTTAATTATTCTAAAAATAAAGAAAAAATGATTTTATTTTTTCTCTATTATAAATAGTTTTTTTTTTATATGTCATAAGTATTTCCAGATGTTATTAAATTTAAAGAACTCAGAGAGTTCTTTGGGGGGCGGTATGGTACTTTAAGAAAATGTAGGTAGGTAATTAGTTTTATAGTTTAACTATTGTTCATATATTTTTTCTATCCCACCCCATCATACCTTAACAACTGACATTATTGGTTCGATGCTCATCCGTCTAGCATCACTTTTGGTGAACTAAACGCGAAAAGTACTTAGTTTCGCGCGCCCAGCAAATCAGCCATTCAACTACTCAACAAGGGAAATAAAGGAGCAAGGAGACAACCTGGCCAGGGTCCACGTTTTCAATCAAAGAGCCTAATTTCGAACCAAAGACGTGGCGACAATAATTTCAAGTACATAACCAAGTGTCAGTCTTTCTTATCCTTTTATTTTCCACGCAGATTATGTATGCCCATCGGGACTTGAATTTTTACAGAGGGGAACGCCTACTCAAAGCTTCTCCCCCCTCTACTTCCTATATGGGGGCCGTGTTGGTGACGTGACGCGCATGTTTTTTTTTCTTTTTGTGTTTTATCATGCACATTAGAATTTAACTTCCCCTTCCCATTTTTGCCCCGAGTAGAACACAATATATTGAAATTATAAGCACTGTTATTTCCCCACCTAATAATTTATTTGAACTAGGTAAGTAATAAAATAGGATAAAGCTAGATCATTATCAAAAACCATCAAGGCTTAACATTGCCTTAAACATAGTTAAGAGAAAAGGCTTTTCGTCAATCAGATGAAAGCTCCGTGGCTCCGCGGATAAGACCCGAGTCAATCACTGTCGGACGGGGGCGCGGGGAGTGGCTCTCTCTTACAAGATAATAACGTACGTAATACATTTACAAGTGGTAGCAGATAAGGGGAATTCAGTTGCGATCACAAAATATTGTTTAAGTTCTCAAAAACACTATTAAAAGTTCAAATTACAGAAAGAACATCGATTCTGAATTGCTTATATTTTTTTTAGGCCCTTCTAGATAAAAAAGGCAACAATAAAACTCTATACTATTTTCTTTGCATGGAATGTTATAAAGCTAAACACGCAGATAATAATTTTTTTTTCAAAAATTGAACTGGCCAGTGACGCCCGCCTGCACTGTATTGATAACAAAATAAAGACGGCATAATGTGAATCAAATTTTTATTTTCAATTTAATTCTGCGATTAAATTTCTGTATTTCGATTTGCATTATTGAGTAAAGGTCTATAATACAAGTCTCGACTCGTATTATTGACACACTCACCTCGCGGTTCATCATACAAACTCTATTTATACAGCAAACGCTTACTATAACGGCCTCGACAGTAATGTTTTAACTACAGAACTTTAATTTTCAAACTAAGAAATCAAAACTAGTATCATATTATGTAGTTATAGTCAGTTCAACAACTCGCTTTATTTACTTGCGACAACAAAACACTCGAGCAAATAAGCTCTAGCAATAGGCTGTGATAACCGCTGTTGCGGTCAGAGCTAGTGGACTGTAGGTTTATCGAAATGTGGGCTCTGAAAAAGCCCACTGTAAAATTGAAAAAATGAAACAAATTGGATTCTGCTTGCAACAGCTTATAATTGCCTTAAACGCAATTTACACTTATATCGACAACACATTTAACATTTCTCAAAATTATAATTTACAAACACTTATCTATAAATTACAAATACTTTCTTTAAAATCGTGATTTTAATTTACGCTTCACTGATTTTACTTAACTTCTACGAATATTCTTGATTTATAAAAATGTTACTTCTTTCTTGAAGTAATCTTGAGTTATAAAAATGTTGGTTCTTTCTTGACATATATATATAACTTGTTCTTTCTTCAGTTGGTTTCTTCACTGCTTATTTTCCTGGAACTGTTGAACTTTCACTGCATACTGTATGAGATGATGCGGTTTTCATCTCGCTCTAATAAATAGAGTGGGGAAACTGTGTCAGAGTTGTGGCTCTTTTGCAGTGGTTCTTCCGCTGTCCGCTACAGCGAACAGGATGTTGGTTTCGTTTTCACGTGGCAGAGGTTGATTGAGTGGCACCTTGCCTGACTGTCCGTTGGACCATAGACTCTTCTAATAAGTCCCGGGGCGTCTTCTTGTGTTTGGGTTGCTTATTGCTTCGACGGTCTGGCGGTCGCGCATGCAGCGGGGCCATGCCACGGAGGTGTTCGTGACGCGACTTGTCCGCTCGCGCAAACATTGATGTGGTCAGCCGTCGAACGAAATTATCCAGGCTTTTCCACTTGAGGTCCCTCTGGATGGTCGCGTTCCTCACGTACCGCGGGGCATCGACGATGGTCCTTAGGGCCTGGTTTTCTTGGGCTCGGAGTTTCTTCTTCAGGGACTCCGAGGCTAGGGCATACCACGCCGGAGCTGCGCAGGTGAGGCGGGATCTAACGTAGGACTTATAGATCCCGAGTTTCGATCGCAGAGGGAGCCTCGAAGAAAGAAGTGGGCGTAGTTTGGCTCGCGCCACCTTCGATTTCTCGATTGTGCTAGTAATATGGTTTTCCATAGTGAGTCCACGGTCAATTGTAAGGCCAAGGTATTTGACCTTATGTTGCCACTCAATCTCCTGGCCCTGCAGTTGAAGATGAGGTGGTGGGTGCTTGACTCTTCCAACGAGAATGGCCTGCGTTTTTCCGACATTGACCGATAGCCGCCATCTTGATAGCCATAAAGGCAGGTCATCCAGTGTTCTTTGCGTCTTGTGTGCAGCGTAATATTTGTTTGTTGACGCCGCATACAATGCCGCATCATCTGCGTATAGTGCCAGCTGGACGTCCTTCGGCACCGGTATGTCATCGGTGTATCGGGCGTAGCAGGCAGGGGAGAGGCAGCTTCCTTGAGGAACACCGGCTTCCACACAGCGTTCTCTTGATTTAGCATTTTCAACTACCACGTGAAAACGGCGGTTGTGCAGAAAAGAGGCCACAACTCTTATGATGCGTCGTGGGGCTGTAGACGTCGATAATTTGTATAGCAGCCCCTCGTGCCATACCCTATAGAAGGCCTTTTCCATGTCCAGGAATACTGCAACTGTCTGCTGTCTCATGTTGAGGCTGGTCGTCATTGAGTGCAGTACCCTGGTTAATTGGAGCGTTGTCGAGTGTTTGGATCTGAAGCCGAACTGTTCCGACCGGGAACTAATGTGTGGCAGCAATTTCGTCAGCAGGAGCTTTTCGAACACCTTCGAGATCATGCTGAGCAGTTGTATGGGCCTGTAGCTATCTGGTTTTCTCCAGTCTTTGCCCGGCTTCGGCAGCATAATGACAGCGCCGAGCTTCCATTCATCGGGGAACTGACCGGTACGCATGATGGCATGAAACAAACTTGTCACTGCTGCTATGGTTTTGCGTGGTAAGTGACGTAGGGCCGAGTTTGTTACGCCATCTGCGCCCGGGGCCTTCTTCGGCTTGGTTCTCTGTAACACCCGTAAAACTTGGCTGGGCGAAAAGGAAATCGGGTCTCCTGATGCTGGCAGTGGTGCAGTGAAGTAATCCCGAAGGTGTTGCTCGACTGCGTTGACATGCTCTTGGTCCGTTGCTGCGTTGGGTCGGAACTGTTTCTCCAAACACTCGGCGAAAATGTCCGATCGCTCTTGCTCGCCAAAATGGGGTAGGCCATCGCTGTCCAGCAGCGGTCTGACAGGATCGGGTTTAGTAGACAGCTGCCGGCATAGGCGATGAACGGAGGGGATATCATCGCCCATGGACTCGACCTGCCTATCCCAGGATCTTCCGGCGTGGTCATCGAGTACTTTCTTGACTTTAGCTTTGAGGCGGTTCAGCTGGGTTTTTAGTGTGGGGCATCTTGTGCGCTGCCATTGCATATGAAGCTTCCTTTTCTCGCGTATTAGTTCCTGTATCCACACCGGGATAGGGTTTCTCCCACCACGGTGTGAGATGGTGTGCGATGCTTTATCTAGGGCGCTTAGTATGTTCGTAGACAAGGATGCGGCTGCTCTGTTGACCTCTTCGGTGTTGGTCATTAAGCCGAGAGGAGCGGTCCTGTAGGATTCTCTGGAAAATCCCCCAGTCTGTTTTCCGGCGCGTGCAAGCCCTGACCACTCTTGCAGGGAGCTCATCCAGGGTGAGAAGAACGGGCCGGTGATCTGATTGGAGCTCTTGTAGGACTTCTTGGGTAGGCGGTGTTCTTAGACCTTTGTAGACCACGACATCCAAGATATCCGCACCCGTTCGCCAGTAATGGGTCGGTTCTTGTGGTCCAGCGACATCATATTGGTGGTCCACTGAGTCTTGGAAGAGGAGTCGTCCTTGCGGGCAGATCCTACTGAAGTTCCAGGAGAGATGTTTGGCGTTGAGATCGCCGGCAACAATAGTCGGAAATTCGGACTCTAGCAGACTTCTTAGCTCTTGTACTCTGAGTTTCGTGTTGGGCGGTCTGTATGCTGCGTAGAGTCTGACTATTTTGCCAGCAATCTGGATCTCTATTCCCAGGGCTTGCATCGATGAGAGGGTTTTCTGTGGTAGTGGTTGATGGACGACGCACCTCTTAACGAACACCGCTAAGCCCCGCATGGCTCGTCCTTGCTCGTTCTTCTCGTCTTTCCTGTAGCTGATGTAGTTCGGGATGGCATATGGAGAGTTTTCCCGGAGGTGGGTCTCACTAATAAGTGCAACATCCACGCTGTGTTCCTTCAGGAAAAGCTGCAGCAGGCGTCTTTTACCCTGTAGAGAGCAGGCGTTCCAGTGTATTATCCTCAGAGGCTCACTTCCCATGAGTTCCCACGAGTTGAAGTACACCTCTGAGAGCGATGGATTCTGCGTTTCCGCCTGTCTTAATTGCTTGCAGCAATTCTTGGATAACGCTTATGGACGTGGTCAGGTAGCTTTGATCCTTCATGGCTGCTGTAGGGGCTGGAGTTTTGTTTGTCCCGGTTGTGTCTTCGGCTGCAGTCGGCTTTGTGCCCTTTTTACCCCTCCTTTTCTTAGGCTGAGCTGTGGTAGTCTTGGGCTGTGGGTTATTTGCCGGGGCCATCAGTGAAGCTGGCGCTGACTCTTCCACAGTTGCACCATCGTTGTTTTGCCCATTTTAGTGAGCGGGACGGTGCCTGCTTGTTCCGCATTTCACGACGAACACAGGACAGGTGGTGTTGTTGGCTGCATGTGGGCCTCCGAAGTTGACGCAAGTCGGCGGAGCGTCCCGGGGTCGGGGACATTCGTGGGCTTGGTGGGGGTCACCGCATCTTACGCAGGCCAGCGGACAGTGGCAGTTATGCGGGGAGTGCCTAAACTGCTGACATCTATGGCACTGCGCAGGTCCTTTTTTCCCCCTCCATGCTTCGATGATGACTCCCGGCATCAGAAGAAGCTCGTCGACTTCAAACAGCGCCGGCAGTAGGTTTGGGGTACGCTTTAGCTGCGCGAAAAAAATGCAGCCTGGCTTTCCTTGTCGCGCTTGGATGCGTTTGGCGTATTCAGCTTCGAATCCGCGGTTGTTAAGCTCGGCGACAATTTCCTCCGGGTCTGTGTCTGCCGGGAGACCACGTATCGCAACCTTGACGCTCTGTTCGGCGGGCAGTGAGGAGAAAAACCAGCTGATTTTCTCCTCTTGTTCCAGCTTCGTTAGGTAGTGCTGTATGTAGCGGTACTCCTCTGCGCTGGCTAGGCTAAACTTTACTCCTGCACCAAAGGGTCTGGCGTTCGGTCTATGGCCCAGTTCCTTCGCTATCTTCTTAAAGTGGGCCGCCCACTGTGGTAGACGTTCCACAATAAGTGGCGGGTAGCGTGGCTTCTTTGGCTCTTGTGCTGTGACTGCGTCCTGTTGAGTCGACGAGCTTGCAGTGGCGGCTTCTGTTCGCTGTGACTGGGCCATAGCATTAGCCGACTGGGCCGTATGGACGGTCGCCGTCGACTGTACTGGCTTGGCCGGTTGGGCGGATGATTTTGACCTCGCGGGTTGGGCGGGCGGCGGCATCTTTGTGGTCGCCGCGTATAACGTCGGCGTCGGTGTTGGTTTTTGCGTCGCGGCTTTTGAGTGACTCTTTTTTGGGTCCCTTTGCGGGAGCGGGATAGGTGCTTTCTTCAACCATTGCTTCGTGTTTGGCTTGGTTTGGTCCGACTCTGAACCGCTGCAAGAATGTCGTGGAACGGCATCGGAGCGTGAGCGAGTCAGGTGTGGGTCGCGGATCGATTTATCGGCCTTCTTGCCATCGACTGGGCGTGGCTTCGGAGGCGGGGCGGCAGCGGCAGCTGAGGCGGGGCGGGGAGGCTGTGTTTCTGTGTCGCTCGCACGTTCGCTCTCGTTCTTGTCTGAGGCGGAGGTGATAGGGGCAGAGTCAGAGTGGTCCACGGTTTCTACTATCTTGCAGCGGCGCTTCGCGGGGGTGTCCTCGTCTTCAGAGGGTCTGGGCCGGCGTCCGGGGTGGTCGACGCGCGGTAGTAAAATCGGCGCATTGGCGGCGAACTCAATGGCGACGGGGTCTTCCGATTCTACCGTTTCTGGTGGATTGGCAGTGCCTATTTCATCCCGTTGCCGGGTGAGGTATTCCTGCATCCATCGCAGCATTCCCTCGGAGAGCAGGCCGGCACTTTGAAGTCTACGAGTAATGATCAAATCATTCTCGTAGACTGTCCTCGGCGATTTTCCCTCGAGGCGCGACTGCTGCGTCGGAAGCGCTGGTTGGGGGCGGTGGGGTGTACTGTTGTCACTCATTTCGACGAGCGTTAACAGCGTCGGCGTCTAAGTCGTGACGTCACCGCGTCATTGCATCGGCGTCGGCTCAAGGTGAGCGTTAGAAATGTGCGACCCCACAGACAGCTCCGGCTGCCCGAGTGCAGAAAGCGCTGGGCTTTCCCCAGTTTTTAGTGATCGTTTTCCCAATGAAAACGTTACGAAGTCAGCAATGTTTCCCTTGGGTCCGTACACTATTGCGTCCACTGCCTGTACCTAACGTTACAATGGTTACTGTGTGACGAGCGTCTCCTATGCAATGGTTACGGTGGCTAGGTACGCTCATACAATCGAGATTGCTCAGAACAGTAAGGTTACGAAGGTTACGACAATGGTCACGTTCCAAAGCAATCCCAATCCATTGCTTTGGAACTTTGGAACATTGTGCATACTGTATGAAAATTGCGTCTCCTTTTATACTTTTTGGTCTAGGAGGAAATGTCCAAATCATTTATTTTAGACCAATCAGAGAACGTTGTTTTTATTTTGGAAACCCAATAACCAGTTCTAACCGGTATTTTCTGGATTTTACCTAGAACTTTCTATTTATATGCTGGGCCGAGCCAGTATTTTAATGTTTTTTAATGGTGTTTTTGTTCCGAGCCATTCTCCCACTTTCGTCTCTGCTCTGATTGGCTGCTCAGTTTCATATAAATATGAGGCTTCAAAATCTGTTTTCGAACTTTAAGTACAAATTTTGTCTTTTGACTTTTTTTATTTTACTACTACGTCAGTTGTGTTTTGCATAGTATAAAAAATCAATTGGCATACATTTATATCTAGAAATGAATGGGTGAGAACCAAAAACACATGTGGTTCACTTTACAGTTTTGCTAAAAAATCGAAAAGTCACGTTCTGACAGTAGCTCCACAGCCGAAGCGTCTCCACTCAGCGTGTGCGAGCAAGAAGGCTATAGACTGCTGTCTCGCTCTCCCTCAGTAGGCAATTTGGATTGAGTAAGTGTTTTTTCTTACTTGCTCTGGGTCCGGCCGCCTCCGTGCGTGCCTATTGAGGAATGTAAGCGTCGGCGTCTTCATCCCTATAGATGCCACCCCCTCCATTTCGCCATCCCCCCAACAGGGGCCGGGGAATAAGGAAGCGATAGGTATGGTCGCGATCTCAGCCACCGGCAATAGTGGCCCGTAACCTTTTTACAGGACAGGTTACTGCCGCGGACGGCACTTTCGCCGCAGCTTTCCCGCCGTCGCGGCCTCCTTCTATCTTCTATAAGCATTTAAAGCTAAATTTAAAGCACTATTTTGATACAAGTAACTACTCGGAGCCAAATAAATATCAAATTGAACGCGTCAACAAAAAAGTGCCAGGTTTGTTTAAAGATGAATTAGGAGGTCAAAATATTGTAGAGTTTGTTGGGTTGCGGTCTAAGTTATATTGTATTAGAACGGAATCGTGCGAAATAAAAAAGGCTAAAGGTGTTCAAAAATTTGTTTTAAATGGTGTTCATTTCAATGACTATTATAAATTTTTTTAAAAAAAAAGACAAAATCCTACGAAGAAAAAATGTTTTTTTTAAGTCTCTTAAACATGAAATATTTACAAGATCTGTTAACAAAGTAGCTTTGTCTTCCAATGACGAAAAACGTCGAATAATGGAAGACAACATAAAAACGTTTGCTTGGGGACATTGCTCATTTTTCTGAATATCACTGTTGCGAAGATGGCAGAAAGTTATTTAACCGATATTATTATTTCAAAACATAATTATGTATATTCAAATAATATTTATATAACTACAGGATTATGGGCAGTCAATATTTTTTTACCACAAATTCATATACTTGTCAATAGCGAGAATTATGATTTATTTATTACTACTAAGGAATGGCACAGAATTTACATTGAAATCAACTCGAAATGTATAGACAACATGACTATTCTATACCAACTTCTTTTTTGTGAAAAACGTTGTCCTGAAAATGTGATTTCTTTAATTTGTGGTGCTCTTAGTACATTTTGTCATTGTGTAGAATTAAGATTAAACTATTTACTTAAGCATGACTATGTAATAGTTAGTCATTTTGTACATAATATAAAAAATAATTTAGCTTGTTATAATACCCTAACTGTCAGTCAAATTGAAATGGTACTTCATTTTTATAAAAGTAAATCTAACGTTTTAGCTGTGCAAAAACTTTACTTTTTGGTACTTCATATTTTTATAACTATTTGACTTGTTGTTAATTTTTTTTGGATTTTGTGTTATTTATAATTTTGTGATTTTTTTTATAATAACAATAAAATGTACCTATTTGAAAATGTTGTTTTATTAATCTAAGTCCAACTTTAGTGTAAACCTTTAGATAAAGAATGTTGGTAGATATAATTAGCATTTGTGAGAGACAGACAAACAAAAAAACTTTAAATATTTCATTACGAACGTTAGAAAAGAAAATTAATGCTGATTCAGATACATTTCGATATTCAAGATGTCTTCGGTGTAGGCAGCCGGTCATACGATATCTAGCATACATGAACCAACAAGTTTTTATTTGAAACCTGTATGACGCAAACAGATTGTTGCATTATATGAAAAATAAATCACATAATTGAAAGGTGTTGATTCGTTAACACGTCTTTATTATAATTTTAAAATATGTCTAATTACCGAAAGGCAAATTATATCGCTTTTTCAGTAGGCAAAGTTTTAAAGTATGTGGTCAAAATCGAAATTAGTCAATTAACAGAACTACCAAACGTTGTGGAAAGCAGAATAATTGTAAAAACAAGTTATCATGCAGAAAGTGAAAATGACCCAGTGATGAATTCTGTACTGCATTCCCTTTTCCTTATTTCGACAGAGTTGGGAAAACAAACTGAGAAAATTTAATGAGCAGAGGTATGTATAAACTTTCCTATTTTTGCTTTTACTTTCAAAATTTACAGAAAATCTAATTATTTTCCTGGTCTTTCAGATATACCTGAGGCAAAGAATATCAGTAGCAGTAGCAGAGGAAGAGGTTTCCTCCGTGGAGATTTCATTCAAAACTTATTTCTCTTATTTTTTTGTATTGTAAATAAACGATTTTGTCATGTACAAACATTAAGATATGTAATGTCTATTTAGGAATAGAAATTAAATAAAGAATGTTTTATTGTTATAACATTTATTGAATTTTCTTAATAAAAATAATTAAACTTAGTTAAGCAAAATACTTATACTTAGTTAATATATTTTAATACTTAATACTTATATTATACATTTGTACACAAATGAAAAAACTAAACTATTATATTTTAAACTAATTCAAGTATTTTATTTTTAATGTCCACATTTTTATTGCATCATTTCTTAATACAAATAACATTTTCCAGAGCACAATATTTTCTATGATTAAAACATTTGTTTTTTTGCCCTTTAGAATAGGTGCTATACAAATTAAGAAAATTAGGGCATCCCTTTTCTGCAATATCTTCAACATTACATTCTGTACAAAGTTCATTAATCCATAGGATTTTTTCTCTACCCTTCAAAAGCAAATATTGGTGTTTTAAAATTAGTTTTCTAAATTCTTGATAATCTATGTAACCGTCACTCCAATAAATACCGCGATTACTTTCTAACCAAGATACATTTCTTTTTTCTTCCTTAGTCAAATAAGAAAAGGGATATGGTGGTTTTATTAGAAATACTTGAGTGTATTCTGAGGTAGCCAAGGCAAATTCTTTTACAATAAATTTATTATGAGAATCCTTAAAGCCTTGTAAGTCTACGAAAATAGGTCCGGTAATATTCATGATATTTTTTTCACTATAACGCTTAAGGGTTTGTATTCAAATATGCAATCGTTTAATAACAAACAATACGCAGAAGTTAGATTTGGTATATCTTTATCACTCTCTATTTCGATACGAACATCAACTGGGCCAGTTTTAAGTGTATCGTTCTGTCTTGAGCAATCTATAACGTATAACGGTACTTTATCTCTAAATTCTTTATAACTTAGCAAGGGTTCAGGACGTCGTCCGTAGTAAGACTGTTGGAATCTAGTGTATTGTTCATATAATAAAGCAAATTTATCCTCATCAAATCGAACATTAAGACCCTCATAGGGAAAATACACTGAATTCAAAAATACTTTAACTTCTCTTATATTGCAGTGATCGAAGTGTGACATGTCCTTTTCTGATTTATTTTTTCGGTCTGTCTGAAATGCAATAACAGCATATCTCGGTTTTTCTATTTGTGAAGACGTTTTAATTACCCATGTATGTTTTGTTGTTTTTGGTAATAAGGGATATTCATACAAGTCCCAGTTTCGAAATAACAAGTTAATTGAACGATCTTTTTCTAGATATTTTAATAGATTTAGTTTTTCTCGATCGGAAACTTTTACGTGTGGAACACGCCAAACAATTTTTTTAAGTATGATATCATCTATTACTTCTCCAGTGTTCAGTTTTATTGCGTTTAGATTAGTATTGCTGCGTAAAAGAATTAGCTCATGTCTACAATTCATTATTATTTTATTATAATCCTCAGCAAATCCAAGCATTTTGTTCAGTGGTATAGATACTGCAAAATTCCCTGATCTTGTATTTTTTGTTCCATCTATATCCCAACCCCATGCTTTCGAAATTTTTGATTCATTTTCATTCATAGACAAAAATGATTTTATTGTTGTTGTTATACCAGCATTTTTAATTCTATCTATTTCAACTCCGTTAAGTTCATAGCGAACATCTTGAAACAGTAATAAAATGGGGTTGTTAGTAAAATTAACGCTAGTTGCAACATCTTTTAGATCTCCTTTTTTAACGATGACCATTCCTTCTAGGTATATTGTACTCGCTGATGGCAATACGTACAAGTCTTGTTGGTTGATAGGTATTCTTATTTCATCATTTTTATTAAAAGTGGTGATATATGGCTTATACGAATGAATTTCCATGCTTTCTATAGTATTATCAAATACAATAGGTTGCGCTACGTTTAATACACTCATTTTAGTAATCCAATTAATTTTAAAAAGTCTTTATTTTCAACACTTAATTTTTTTTTAAGTTAGTAGATGTTAGTGACACAGGTGCTCTTTTGCGAATTACCTGTATCTTTCTGAGCTTCTTTGGTCGTGAAAAAGAATTTATATTAATTTGGTGAAAGTCTATCATTTTTTCTTTAGATAGTACCTCTTCTCCCCGAAAATTAACTAACTTGTTCTGTGAATCTAAAATTTTTATATTTACACTACTGATAGTCTTTTGATTAATCGGAAAATATATTATATTCTTTGGTACCTCAATAATTCTATATCCAGGCGGAACATTAGGTGCAAATTCATGGATTATGTGGCTTGGAATTCCATTAATGAAGGATCCACAGACAATATCACATTCAACTCGGACAACAGTGGTAGAAAGAATACTGACTAGGATCTGTGATTCATGAAATTTATTCTTTTGTAATGTTTTTTTATTGTATCCGAGAATACTCCCAATAGAATTTTCTTTTTCAAAATGAATGTCTTTAGAGCAACAAATTACAGTACGTAAAGTATTATTGTTACAAGTTAAACTAAAGGTGCTGCTTCTAATGTTTTTCTTTATATAGTCACAAATGTCCTGTAGTTCATAAGATCCTTCAGGAATTTCAATCACTTCATTATCACCATAATGAAATTTATTATTTTTACTTTCAACGTTTGGAATAGAGTTAAAAGTAGAAAAGTATAAAAGACCACATTCGTAATCTCCGTCTAACTGTAGAGCAGGAGAATAACAAGTATTTAAGCTTGATCTGAATCCAGATATTGACAGCGTGAAAGACATGATTAAAATGGTTTATTTTATTGAATTATCTTAATTTATTCTTTTGAATGCCAAAAATTGTTCAAATATTTTATACACAAGTGACCACAATTAACAGTATTAAAGTTCTGATACATTGTAATTGTAATAAACATTAGACAAATTTAAATAGGACAGTAACTCTTGGGGTGGTCTGATTTCCAAAACTATTGAAGTACTCACAGTAGTTGTTAATTTTTATATAGGCTACCCAGTGCGTTCCAGGATTCTTAGAGTTATCCAAATTGACAATCGCACACTCAATATCTTTAGGTTTTTTTGGTAAAGCATCTTTCATGAATACTCCTCGAAAATACGGTATATCATTAGTGTGCTTTAAAATATCTACATTCGTTAAAGCACGTCTAGGTAGCCTTCTAGTTAGTTTTTTGCTGATTTTAAACATAATCCGTTACCTTTATAAGGTTTGATGTAGAGACCTTTTCCTAACGCAATAGATTCCATCATTTTGTTATGACGCTGTGACTCTTCAAGGTTTTGCTTTGCTGATTTATAGCTATTCACTGCTTTAGCAATACCTGCAGCTCCTCCAGCTAAAGACCCTAATGCAGATAAGCCAGCAAAAATTGGTATAAGTGGTAGAATCCCTCCAGTTTTTGGTATTGGTATAAGACGGGGTAAGCAAACATTTTTATTTTTAAATAATTTTTTTGCAGTCAAGTAGGCTATCTTTATAGCAGTATTGTTATCTTTTGGCTTGCGGTTTTTCATATAATGACGGATTTTAGACACGACTGACTTAAAAGATTTAACTCCAGCGCCATTTTTTAATTTAGATTTCATAACTTTGCTTACGAGCCAAGACGCTAATTTTTCTCCGGTTCTAGTATTTTTTGACTTCATTCTTTGTTTTGCCATATTCAGAAGCGCAAAGTCAGCTTTATGACGATCTTCTAAATTACGATGTTCGGAATATGCTATATCGTGACGCTTACAAGCCTCGTCTAATTCGTTTATCCCTTTGTCACCTCGAGCCAATCTTTCTTGTAGTCTTGTACCATTGTATCGCTCATACTTTCCGAATTATCTTCATAGATATCGTCTTCATAATCATCAAAGTTCTTAAGAGTTTTATCAACTTTTTCACACTGTTCATCGGAATCTATTTCATATTCACTTCCACCCTGAAGATCAAAATCAAATTCAGTTTTCATATATTTTGCTTTTTTCCCTGGGATTACGTCTTCATTGTAATTAGGTTTGATATTTTGTGTTGCATTTCTTGATACCATTTTATGTAGTGGATCCGTTAAAGGTTTGAACACAGATTTAAGGACTTTATCATTTTCAGTTTGAATATTACGCAACTGCCTAACTTTTTTCTTAACAACGCTTGCTGATTTAATTATCTCTTTTTTGATATTTACTTGCGAATCCATTTTTCACAATAAGCTTTACCAATGTTATAGACAACACTAAACACATATCAGAGTTTTTGTCGTTTATAATAGTTTTAATCAAGAATGACAAAAGTATCAAACTTTTTTCTATAGCAACCTTTATTTTTTTCACAGTCTTTATTGATTACTATGAAATCATACGAAGTTTTCCAGATTTCCGAACACATATCACGAAATTGATTCCAATTCATATCTGTACTGACATGTTCATCATAAACATGTCGTAAATTAATGTCATCTTGTTTAAACAAAATTATTAGATTTGCATTATCTCTAATTAATTGTTTAGGTACTTTACTATATGTTTGATTCAAATAAAAGCAGTCTATACGCTTATGTCGCCCCATTGAGAAATAATCACGAATGTTATTTTGATTTTCACAAGCAACATCGTCGAAAATAATTACTGAATCAGGTTTTGCACGATGAGGGCTTATAACGTCACTATTATCGTTATATTTCATTAATTGTACTTCTGGAACCTCATTTAAGACTTTTTCTAAAAATATATATTTTGGTTGGTAAAGCGTTTTGGAATATAAATATATATTTTTATAGCATAAACCATTTTCATGCAAAAGAAGTCCAACTATTAGGTTTGTTTTTCCACAGTTAGATGGTCCGCAAATCAAACATCGAATCGAATTAGGTAATAGTTTACCATGACGTGATATGCCTAGATCAGATTCAGAACATATTTTTTTTAAATGTAGCTTTAGTGGCTGCTTTACAAATTTCATGATGTCTTGGTGAAAGAAGTTAATTATGCAATGAAATCTCTAATCGATATGACTCCATATTTATATTAATTTGAGAGACATTGACACACAAGACTACCGAAAGATAAAAGAAAGGTAACATTTTTATAATTTATTAATGAAATATTTATTGCCCGACAGTTGTTATAGGGTAAAACATTTTTCTACTAGAACAGAACAGAACGGTTTGTATATATTTGTAAGTTTATGCCTTCTTCTCTCGTAAAACGGAATGATGCTCTCCAAAATACCTTGTGCATAGAGCTAGAAGAAGGTTGGTCGGTATCAAATACGTTAATCTATTTACATTCACCCAAATTGAAAACTTTACGTAACCAATTTCAAAATGTTTATTGGGCATTCTGGCTCACTTTCCGCAGCGCAGATGCACGTAATCAATTCCAAAATGTTTATTGGGCATTCTAGCTCAATTGGAGCAGTGAAGATGCGCCAGCATCTGCGCCAGCATCTGCGCTGCGGAAAGTGAGCCAGAATGCCCAATAAACACCTACTCACCTTTTATCAATCTAAGGCCATAACAGTTTGGTTTTAGAAGTAACCATAGCACCACTCTTCAGCTTACTCGCGTCTTACACCACATGGCCTTTGAGATGAACAAGGGCAGGTACACGGTCGGGGTCTTCCTCGATATCGAGAAGGCCTTTGATCGTGTATGGCACGCCGGCTTATTGTTTAAGCTCTCTGGGACCAATTTACCCCCCATGTTCGGGCGTATAATAGCCTCCTTTCTGGAGGGGCGGAGTTTCTATGTTTCGGTTGACAATAAAAACTCCCCTACTAAGACGATTTCAGCGGGGGTCCTACAAGGTAGTTGTCTTTCCCCTCTGTTGTATGCACTTTTCACCAATGACATTCCTACGCTTAGCGATAGCGGTCTATCGCCAGGCACACAGGACGTCACCCTAGCATTGTATGCTGACGACAGCGCGTCCATGAGCTCATCCCGTAAGTCCCATTTAGCTGCCGCTAAAATGCAGCGATTATTGTATATCCTCCCGTGCTGGCTTGACAAGTGGAGGATAGCAGTAAACGCCTCAAAAACGGCAGCCATCTTAACCGGCCAACAGAGACTATTACCTAAGGAGCTTGTATTCCGCGGACAGGTAATTGAGTGGCAGAGCAGTGTGAAATACCTTGGCTGCATTATCGACCGCGGGTTGCGCATGACCAAAATTTTTGTTACAAAAAAGGGCAATTCGTGCTATTTATAAATTAGGATCTAGGATATCTCTGAGGGATAGGTTTAGGGAAGTAAAAATTTTAACTTTAGTGTCGCAGTACATATATGAAAATATTTTATATGTACATAAAAATATCAATAGTTTCAGCAAGAAAAGTGACGTTCACAAAGTAAATACTAGAAGTAAAAATAAGCTGTTGGTGCATACATGTCATAAGTTACTCTTTTATGGGGCAATGTATACACTTTTACAACAAAGTTCCCAATAAAATTCAAAATCTATCAATAAGTAAATTTAAATCTTTTATCAAGCAGGTACTTTGTAAAAAGGCATACTACAATATTTCAGACTATGTAAATGATAAAAATCCTTGGGACTGATGATGCTCAATTACAGGATGCATAGGTAAACCAAATTAAAATGGAAATAACATAAAATTGTACGACTAAATTTTTTTTATTTGAAACATTAATTGTATTTTAGTTTATTTGTATTATTGATAGTGTTTTTAAAAGAGTAACTATCGAGTTTCTTGCCGGATTCTTCTCGGTAGACATCAACAACATTGTGAACCGGCGGGAAGGTGGGAGGGTTCAAAAAATAATATTTTATAACTTTGACGATTCAAAAGTGATTGTAAAATCCTTATTTGAATAAACCATTTTGACTTTGACTTTGACTTTGACTTTGACTTTGACTTTATATATGAAGCCTCAAACGAGTAAATTTTACAATTTTGAGACATTAATCAAAGTTGTTGTAACAACGATGACGACTAGACTAGGCGACTAGGTGTCAAACAAAGAAAGACTATCCCTGAGCATACATATGTATTTATATAGGTTTTAGGTTCATGAAAACCTGGTAATTTGTAAGATTCATTTGCTAAGAGCAAAACATAAGTTCCCTAGTAATTGTGTGACTTTGAGGTCCAAAGATGTAGTAAGGAGTTTCATTGACAAGAATTCTGCTTTGATAGCTCAAACGGCAAAGCACTTACACAGGTAGGGTTGCAGGTTCAAGTCCTAAGATAAACTTTTGCCTGTGTTATGAAAATATTTGTTTATATTGATGACGTAGCCATGCATATGGCATTTATGAAACGTTTTCTTTAGGTAGTCTCGAACGAAGATTATTTTGATCTTTGATAAGAACTAGAAACGATGAACGAAAACAGCTCGATTTCCGCACAAAACAAAAATTTATGTTATGAACATTTATGATTGTCTTTATACTGGGCGTTTTCTATGTATGTATGATATATATAATTACTTTTTTCGCTTCCCAACGTTTCAACCGCCTTACACCGATTTTGGTCATCCCGTGGGCAATGTAAAAAAATATTTATTAAAATATGGAATTCCATTTATGCTCTGGTTTTCTGTCTCGTACCTAAATAAGGACTTTGATACTCATAGCTTCAGAACATAGTACTTAAGGAAGTTTGCCACAGCAGTAGCTATAGGTTGTCCAGGTGGAACTCGGCTATGGTTATTCCTTAGGAAAGTTTTAAATCGTCCGGAATTAAAAGTATTCTATGTCATTCTCCGTCTCTCATCATAATTTTAGCCATTTTCAAAAAAAAACAAATTAAAAATATTAAAGTAATTTTTTTTTATAGATTAACTTAAAATTAAACATCTTATAATTTAAATGGGTTTCTAGAAACACTTTCAAATTATCAAGAGAATTTATTTATTTATTTATTAAATTAAAGAATTAACTACAATTTGCTTAACAAACTTATTACAATACTGTTTTATTGCGAGCATTCAATAGGTTCTGAGGAATTTTCCAAAATCATGGTCACGGCTGCTTTCTACCATCGCACCGCTCTTCATTCATTCTTACACTTTAGATCCAAAATGGTCACGTACAGTGCGGTTTCAGATAAACTTCCTTCCGCGAACGCTTGAGTTGTGGGATAAGCTCCCTGCCAAGGTTTTCTCTAAGGACTACAGGATGGGGTTCTTCAAGAAACAAGTTATTAGATTTTTGAAGGGTCGACAACCCAAGTGTTGCAAGGGTCCATAGTAAGGTGACCGCTTACCATCAGGCGGACCGTAAGCTTGTTTGCCACCTTAGTGTTATATTAAAAAAAAAGGTGCTTACTCTTCCTAAAACTATAAACGTAACATTATAGAGAATCAATTAATAACTATATATTTTGTGTTGAAACCCTTCATAAACTTACTTTACAGTAAAAATAGTTTAATTTAAAAAAAAAAAAACATATATTCCAGTAACATTTAAAGTGCCTGTTGTTCAACAGATTGTAAGTATCTACGCCTGTTAGCAATCAGCCATGCAGGAATCAACCACATCTAAATATGTACACACACATAGACGTACGTACCCGTATGTCACCCCCCACACATCCAAACCCCACCAAAACCAGGCAACCAAAGGCAGATTGCACATGGTCAAAATCAAAAAATTATTCAAATTAGTTTTTTACAAACACTTCTAAATTGTCAAAGTCATGAAATACTATTTTTTGAAAATAGCACTAATTGCCCGTTTTTGTAACACAAATGTTGTATTAGCAGCGCTACCCCACATTAAAATACCATATGTCATTAAACTATGAAATAGCTAATATATACTATTTTCGCAATGTTGACATTGGTCAATTGTCTTATTTTCCCGATCGCATACACAGTAGAGCTAAGTTTTTCCTTAGGTTATGCATATGAGGACCCCATTAAAGTTTGGAGTCCAGCGTTATGCCGATAATGACTGTTGAATCAACAAGTTCTTATTGCTCGCTATTAATATTAATACATATCTTGGATCCGAATAACATATGGTAATGTAAATTGGACTAGACTGCGGTATAGCGTGAATACGCCGTTGTGCATTGACTCTAAGTTGTAGGCAGAAACTAAAATAATGTGACTACAAATCGGTGAAAACGTTACATCATATTCTAAAAAAATAAGTTTCAAGGCGTCCTTAAACAATTTACAATCTTAAAAATGGCATTATTTAATTCATCATTACATGTCTGTCGTCTTTAAAATTTAAAAAGTAAAGAGGTGTCGTCAGCAAGTAAGACAATGTCATGGTTTTATATATGATGTGGGAGATCATTAATGTAAACAAGACATAGAAAAGAACCTAAAATTGATCCCAGAGATCTTTCACAGTTGACATTTATTTTCTGTACTCTGCTACTCATGTAGGAGGTGAAAAATTCGAGAGCTTTGCCTCTAATAAACATAGTGGCATGTAGCATGTAGCATGTAGCATGTAGCATGTAGTAGATGAGATTTTTATGTTGGACATTGTCAAGAGCATCATATGAATCCTTCCAGGCTTTAAATATATTTTAAAATTCCTGCATCGGTTGTGGAACGGCCTTTCATAAAGCGAAACTGTTTACTACTAACTAAGTCATTGATACAGAAATGGCTTAACATTTAACGATTAATAATTTTCGTCGTCATCGTTCTCCTGTGATATGATATGATAATATATTTATTGATAAATTTGTTGAATTTACAGGTCATTATAAGTTTCTTTATACCTAACAATATATATTTTACAATTAAATAAGATAATAATAATAATAAAAAGAAAAAACAATATGATATACAAAATGACAACAAAAATGCATACGTATACTTATGTATGTAGATACATATATAATTCGTCACACTTTTTCTTCAAAAACTCTTTTAGCGAATACAACGCTTTGCTTTACAGCCATCTTTTAAGCTTGCTTTTGAATACCGTGATGGAAGTTGCACTTGTTATTTCCCTAGGTAGCCGGTTGTACACGACCGGTACTAACCATGTCCTAACATACAGGGTGACATTTCTGATTTTTTTTATTTTGTAGGTTGCTGAGTGGAGTTTTTGTTTTATAGTTTTATAGTGGTGATTTTTACCTAGGAATTTAAACTTTTCTATATTATTTTGGACAAATGTCACTATTTGTAAAATAAATATCAAAGTCAGTGTCAGTATTTTTAATTTAATGAAATGCTGCTTCGCTGAATCTCTGGGTGATATGCGGGCAACAATGTGAACTGCCTTTTTTTGCAGAATAAATATTCGTTCCCAGTCAGCCGCTTTTCCCCACAGCTCTGTTCCTTACATAATAAGTGACTGGACAGTCACATAGCAGCAACTCTTTACCACGTGCAGCGCGGCTGTTTCTTCCAGTCGGCTTAGTGCGTAACAACTTTGACCCATTCTAGCACTAAGTTTATTTAAATGTTGTTCCCAACTTGAAGATCTATTAATTACAAATCCTAATAAAGTCACTTCTGAAACTTGTTTCGGAACAGAACCGTCAACAATAGTCGACAGAGGTTTCTGAGGTTGATTAGTGAGGTTGAAGTGCAAATAGTAATTCTTTTCTAGGTTGAGCGCGAGCCCGTTTACAAGGAACCAATAGCTCAAGTCACGTGCCACTTGTCTCAAGCTAGACTCCAAGGTAGAAACGTTCGGTGCACAGATAAGTGCCACTACAAAACACAAACAAACACATCTCAAATCTAAAACTGACTATCATTCCGAATTAACTGAACTAGAACAAAATAGCTGGAAAGATCTCCTACTATCTAAAGATCCTAATACCGCTACAAACATCTTTTTATCCACATTGCAGTCACTCCTTAAAAAACATACTATACAATATAAGCCATCAAATAAAATAAATAATCTTAAGCCATGGATCACTTCAGGCTTGGTACGTTGTATGAGGTTCCGTGATATTTACATATTAAAGCCAAGAGTGCACCTACTGATATAGCGCTACAAATTACTTATAAAAGATATCGTATTTTTTGCTCTAATCTGCTTCACAAGCTCAAACTAGATTATGGAAAAAATGAGCTTCTAAAAAATAAAAATTATATAAATAAAATGCTCCAGAAATTTATTTATAACAACATAAAATATCATTTCTTCTTATAACTTTGGATAATATATTGTAGCCTAAGGTATGACTTGGCTAGTTCTCATATCGTATATGAGAACCTAACTAAAACTAAACTAAATTTCTGAACTGACCATTGAACTTGGCACCCATTTGGATCTCACTTCTTTTGTCGTTGAAGTCAACATATTAACCAAAGCATATATCATAATATTGAACTTGGCTCCCATCTCACATTTATGTTTTTAATGGGATTTCATTACTTTTTGTACATAAATTATTAGTAGGTACTTATTGATAAAAAAATACCATACCAAATGGCTTTTGTTAAGGTACTGTATTTTCCTACGTTTACGGGGTATGATTGTTTTTTTTGTGTTACCTTACTAATAAGCGTCTCTAGTACTGTCATCTGCATGGCAATGTATGTTGTTGATGTCCAACATATCATTGATAGGCAGTAGAAACAGCGTAGGAGACATCAAAGAGCCTTGCGGAACACCAGCATTAATGTCCACGCTATCAGAGCAACTACCGTCAACAACGGTTCGTATGCGTCTGCCGGACAAAAAGCTAGCCACCCATTTGCACAAACCCTTGGGCACTCCGTAAGACGGGAACTTCGATAGAAGACCCCGGTGCCAGGACCGATCGAACGCCTTCGCTATGTCCAGGCTACATGCCAATGCCTCCCCCTGACTCTCAATGGCTGGTGCCCATCGGTGTGTGAGATACACTAGAAGGTCACCAGTCGAGCGACCGTGGCGAAAGCCATATTGACGGTCACTGACCAGGTCGTGTACTTCTAGGTATCTTAGAAGTTGTGTGTTGATTACACGCTCCATCACCTTGGAGAGGAGAGATGTAATAGCGATAGGCATGTAATTCGATGGATCTGATCTATCGCCCTTTTTGGTCACTGGGTGCACATTCGCAGTCTTCCATGTAGACGGAAATTGCCTAGTGTGGTAGGAAAGCGCGAAGAGGCGCGTGAGTAAAAGGCATAACTCAGGAGTACACTGCTTAAGCACCACTGCTGGTATACCGTCTGGCCCACTCGACTTATAAACGTCTAGAGAAAGCAACGCCCGCCGGACCTCCCGCTACGTTATGGAGATTTCCGGCATGGTCTTACCGCACCACGGTATAGTAGGTGGTACAGCGCCTTCATCGTACATGTTCGAGTTCGAGGCAAAGAGACTGCCCAGTAGATCGGCTTTCTCTTTAGCACTATGGGCCAAGTCACCATCGGTCTTTCGCAGTGGTGGTAACGACGGCTGGCAAAAGTTCCCTTCGGCAGCTTTGGCAAGCGACCAGAAAGCACGACTCCCAGAAGGATAGCTCGCAAGTCGCCCACTATTTTGCCGATGAATAGGAATTTTGCTCGAGGCAGCATTTTATTTGCGTTTTAACTCAGAAATATTCGGATCCTTATTATGACGAGCCGTGGTCCAAGTCTCATATGCAGTTTGCTTAAGAATTTTAGCTTTTCTGCAAGACCTATTAAACCACGTCAGTAGTCAGCAGAAGGTCTAGTAAGGCGCTCGTATGTTCCTCTATATCTGGTATTCTCGTTGGAGAAAGTACCAGCTGAGAGAATCCATAGGTCAGAGCAAATTCATGAGCAGATACCCCTGCATAGTTATTGGTTCGAGAACTGAAACTCAGGTGCGTGAAGAGTCGAGTTACGTCCGTGTCACCGCTATGAGACCTGTATAGGCACGCCTAGATACGAGTGTGGCCGCCGTAATCTACGCGCACACACATTATCGTCAGGTCCTTGTCTTCAAGGCTATGAAGGCGGCGACAGCAGATATCCTCCCGGACGAACATAAATACACCGGCACGATTTATACAATTATGCTCGAGTTTGTAGCCGGGATAGTGAAGGTATGATGTGTCGGCCGGGCTGGATATCTGCGTCTCCGTTAGAAAAAGAATGGTCGGCTGCGCAGTCTCGAGATGGTGGTGGACTGCGTTAAGATTTGCGTGAATACCCCTGATGTTGCAAAAATCCACATCATATGTGGATGGAGTAGCCGCTGTACAAACTCTTTTCTTTTTCGTTCTCATGGCGATTATATATAAAAAACGTTACTAAGACTAAGGATGAGGATTCACTGCACAGACAGCTTAGAGGACAAAAGGTGCGGTTCTAAGACTGCCGTAGCTCGCCACAGATGATACGGTTGCTGGCACGGCGGGTGGAACGGCCCCTGACCCCCCTCTGTTGTAGTAACCGGGTCCACTCCTATCTCCTTCTCCGGCACGACTACTACTTCAGAGACTTTACACCGGTTGTCAGATCAGCTTCCCAGGGCGGAGATTAAGTGATCCCTGGGTTCGGGAACCCGTTCAATCTGCGGGCGGCCAGCGGTCAGCCGTTTCATCAGGTCCCCCTCACCGCCGAACCAGCACCAGCAAGCAACACGTGTCTACGCCGAGCAATGACAGCAACAAGCATCGCAGGTCTTCCGCTTTCCGCGGAGCGAATCCTCAAAGAGCTCTGGCAACCTTACTCACCGCCAGGGACACAACACTACTCAATGTTAGTGTTATTACGGCCGCGGTTTTCTGTAAGGTTACTTTCCCTTTGGGCCGCTCATTCGAGCAAGTACTCGCTATGCCCTGCTTTAGTTGTTCGGGTGCCTTATTCAAGCGAGTACTTGCAGTGCCTACCTCTCTTAAAAGTTCTCATTCTAAAACTCATTCAGAGTTAAGTATACATTCCTACTTATAAATATACTAGAATAATTATTATTATTGTTTGATTTAAACTATTGCCTATACCATCGTACTTACTTAAAGAATTGTAATAATAATATAACCACAAACACATAAGTATTTTAAAAAAACCTATGAATTTCGTGGCATAAATCGCAACCTTATAGGTCAGATATCGAGAGACAACCGGACAGAAAGACAGGCGCTAATGAGCGCGGCTGCCACTCGCTCGGAGACGTTGCGTGGAAGTTTTATCGCACCGCTCCCCCCCCCGGCTGCTCCGACGTCGCACCGCGCGCCGTGTACCGAAATGCCTATTATTTAATTATTTATAAGTAGATCTTATATTATTGATGTGCGCTAAATATTGATAAAAAATTAAACATTAAAATAATAATTAATGCTAAATCCCAGTAAATAACGTAATAAATACGAAAGTCTTTTTTGCAAGAGTTTTTTGCTGAACTGACTTTGAACGTTGCCTCTTTGAGGTCCAACTTTATTAAATTATGTTTTGATTTTAACTAAACGTTCATAAATTATTTCTAGTTTAGTTGTTAAGTAAGACATTAGGCTAAAGGTAGTGCTTAATGAACTAAAAACTTCATACTTTATTAATACACACAGAACACAGAAAAAAGATCTTAGGTACCTAATTTACTTGTCTGACGCGACGGTGCGGGGTACCCCATTTTGCGTTGACTGGCGGCGCAGCGGCAAGCTGTCGGCTCGGCGGCCGGGCTATACCCTGGACTCCGTGGGCCGGGTGAACCCGTACGCTTCATGTCTTCTAGGTGTAGGATATTTTTGCTTTTCGTCATTTAATTGGTGCGTTTTGGTCTGGATTTTCGAAAATTAAGGTCTTCAGCTGTTAAGGCTTTAAGCTTGTTCTGTCTTAATGTTTGCTCTCTAGATTATAAAATTGATTACTTCATTTCATACATGTGTATGTAAAATTATAGGTTCTTCGTTTCTTCAAAATTAGTGGTCTTCTTTTTTGTAGATGTCGTTTCCGATTCTTCGGCAAAGGGTCGCCACTAAGGGTGGGCACTAGGTGCCTTTGATGTTGAGATATATTAAGACAAAGACATGTTCTCTAGGTGACGATCGTATGTTGAATGATTATCAACTTTACAAAAACTACTGATTCTAAGTTACTGATTAAGCATAACGTGACATACGGTACACGTGTGACCTAATTACGCAAAGAACAGAAGAAGAAGAAACAAGTTTCTCTAAAACCACACTGTGGGTGACTATTTAATGTCTAAGGTGTTGCAGGATCTCCCATCCCCTTTAAAATATATTCGTAAATAAAAATAACCAAAGAAGTTTTTAGAGGTATTTAGTCAGTCCCTGGTATGAAAGAATAAAATATATCCCTAATCCTAACCCTCACATAAATTATAATGATCCCTGAATAACTTAAACTTAAGATGCGGCTAGTCACTGCATCTTAGCTATAATCAAATAAGAATTGGAAATAGTTATGGCCCTAATTCAATCTATACGTAATTTTCTATCGTACCACAAAACCGTAGTCAGTGATATTTAAAGTCATAAATAACCCCGTATCATCTGGTGTCATCCTTAGCTATACCACTGTGGTAAAGTGTCGTGAAGATATAAACTAAATTTCAAAAGGAATTAAATGTATTACTTACCTAACACAAGACCATAAGTTAAAGTAGTAATATCACTGGCTACCCCTTAAGTGTGAAAAGTTGTTTATAAACTAATGTCCTAATAGAATTAAATCTATTTACTATCCACACGCAAGTCCATGGTCAAGGATGTTTATAGTTATGAAAACCATTAATATCCCTAGCTAACTCTCCTATTGTAAAGAGTCGTGAAATACTAGCCAATGCTTGCATATGAAAGCTCACTATAATGATATACTTAGTAGACTGGTAGGTAGGTATATAAGTAACCGACTAGTAATATCAGTGCCTACCTCTTCGGTGTGGAAAATCATGAAGTTATAAACTAAATTTCCAGAAGAATTAAATCTATTAACCATCCTCACACCAGACTAGTCGAGGATATTAAAAGTTATAAGCACCATTGTTATCCCTAGCTACCCCTTTATTGTAATGAACAGTAAAGTTCCAACCAATAACTGTGTACAGAGACTCTTAGACAAAATCAAAGTTATTTTTTTTTATTCATATTAGGTTTTTACAAACACTTTGAATCGTCAAAGTTATGAAATACTATTTTTTGAAATCCTGTTCACAATTTTGTTGATTTCTGCCGAGAATAATCGGGCATAAAACTCGATAGATACTCTTTTAAAAAAATCAAAAAAACTACAAATACAATCAAGGTTTTAAATAAAAAATTTAAGCCGTACAATTTTATATTATTTCCATTTTAATTTGGTTTACATAGACTGAAATATTGTAGTATGCTTTTTTACAAAGTAGTTGTTTGATAAAAGATTTAACTTACTTATTTATAGCTTTTGAATATTATTTGGAACTTTGTTGTAAAAGTGTACATTGCCCCATAACAGAGTTACTTATTTTGTGTAGACGTGTATCATGCATCAACAGCTTATTTCTACGTCTAGTATTAACTTTGTGAACGTCACTTTTCTTGTTGAAACTATTGATATTTTTATATACATATAAAAGATTTTCATATATGTACTGCGACGCTAAAGTTAAAATATTTAGTTCCTTAAACCTACCCCTCAGAGATATCCTAGATCCTAATTTGTAAATAGCATGAATTGCCCGTTTTTGTAATACAAATATTGTATTTATATCAGCAGCGCTACCCCACAATAAGATACCATATGTCATTAAACTATGGAAATAGCTAATATATACCATTTTCGCAGTGTCAACAGCGGTCAATTGTCTTATTTTCTTGATCGCATACACAGCAGAGCCAAGTTTTTTGGCTAGGTTATGAATATGAGGACCCCATTGAAGTTTGAAGTCTAGCCTTATGCCAAGAAAGACTGTTGAATTAACAAGTTCTTATTGCTCGCCATTAATGTTAATACATGTCTGGATCTGACTTACATTTGGTAATGTAAATTTAACATATTTGGTTTTTTTTTTCATTAAGTAAGAAATTATAAGCGTTAAACCAATTAATAATTTTAGAAATGGCATTATTTAATTCATCCTAACATGTTTGTTGTCCTTTAACTTTAAAAAGAAAAGAGTGGTCATCAGCAAATAAGACAGTGTCATGGTTTTTTTACAAGATATGGGAAATCATTAATGTAAATAAGAAATAGAAAAGGACCTAAAATTGAGCCCTGAGGGACTGCCATAGTGACTGCTGATCCCGGAGATCTTTCACCGTTGACATCTGTTTTCTGTACTCTGCTATACATGTAGGAGGTCAAAAGGTCGAGAGCTTTGCTACTAATACCATAATGAGATATCCATGTTGGACACAGTCAAATGCCTTAGATGAATCACAAAACACTCAAAGAGCATTATGCGCATCCTCCTAGGCGTTAAATATATTTTTAATTAGTGGCGCTCCTTCATCGGTTGTGGAACGGCCTTTCATAAAGCCAAACTGTCTACTACTAAGTAGGTCATTAATTAAGAAATGGCTGAACATTTGGCAAAGTATGTTTTTTTCAAAAACTTTAGTGAGTACAGGTATAGCACGGATGCAAAGCACAAAGAATTTCTTACATTGACCTTTTAGCCTGTGTCAGTTGTCAAAAAAGTAATAATATCTAATGACAGCGGTCGGTCATCGCATCTGTGCGAGCGCGACGGCATATAATTATGCGCGTGCAACAGAGACAAATAGTGACCGGTCATTCAACGAAATTCTTCCTTCTCCGCGTCCGTGCTATGGTATTGAAATAGGCCGAAAATTATTAGGATCTGTTGAACTACCTGATTTAAAAAGGGGTATAACTTGAGCTAAGAAAGTGTCCACAACCTTTTCCCATTTGATCGCAAAACATTACTACATTGCCATTAATATTACATTTTTGTGAAACACTAGTTGAGTGAGAACTGTTATGAGCATTTGATTGTTGCTCGAATTCCAAACTGACACACATTGATGACTTAGGTGTTGGTAAAGGTAGTAACAAGTCTGCACAATCCGGCTGTGAATCGCGAGGCGTTTTCAATCACACATACTGTGATTGAGTTGTAATGACTCACAACGCTCTGCATTATACGTGGCACACTCAGAAATTTTTGAGAAACTAAAAACTAACTTCTATGGATAAAATATTCAAATAAAATCTTTTCAAAGATCTCTGCACCAGCCGGTATACAAAGTGTCATGCGTCTGAACCAATTTTTGAAACATTTTTTCCAGTCCGCTGCAGACACCTCTTCCACGGCCTTCTCGATGATAACTGTATCCCTTTCAGCAGATTTTTTATTTTAGGTAATAAAAAGAAGTCATGCGGTGCCAGGTCAGAACTGTAAGGGGGTGACTCTGATCGGTGTGGTGTCCAGGAAGTCGCTCGTTTTGAGCGCTGAGTGCGCGGGCGCGTTGTCATGGTAAAGTAGAACCCCGAGAAGCCGGTCGCTTGTTGCTCATTGCAGACAAAACTTCTAGCAGGCCTTTTGTGATATACCATTCGGCGTTGATTCTGCTTTGGTCTCGTCGGAATTCAAACCAGATACCCCGTCAAAGTGAAGAAACTAGCGATCAAAATTTCTCCTGCGCTTCTCGATCGTTTTACTTTCGTAGGTGTTAGTTCATTATGAAATAGCCACACTGTCGACTGACGCTTTGTTCCTGGATCGTAGTGATAAATCCAGGATTCGTCATCTGTCACAACGTCGTAAACGCGCCGAGACGAGCCTGCTTCAAGCTGGACGTGCTTATGGAACAATTTTGTTACATGTTACACCACCGGCTTTGTCGGTTGTATATTCTAAAATAGGGATGTTCTATTACTTCAAACCTTAAGATTTAAAAGTACACAAATATCAGGTAAATTTACACATACTTAGTCGATATCGAAAAAACTTGTACGCAGATTCACAGGAAATGGTGGCAAAAAAGTCTACGGCCGCATGTTTCGATTGTACGTCGTTAGCTGGATGAGGACGACGATCTTAGAACATTTTCTGGTACATATAATAAGAGTAACGCCTGGGTTTAATTTTGTCGGTACTAACAGGGACAACTATGCTTCAGTTAATACTTTATATAACTTAAACGACGGTATATGAGAATCTGCCTTAGGCTTAAAAGGTCAAGTTAAAGTAACACCTAACTTAGTAACCTTTAGTTATTTTGAGTTCACTCATGGTCTTATGTTCAGTATCATGAGTATACCTACCTATTTTCCTTTCATTTTATGATTATAATGAATTAATACTCAGATTCATACTAAAATAGAGCTGTTACTTCAACCTTTATGATTTAAAATTACACACATACTAGGTAAAGTTAAATAAAAAAAAAATTAATAAATAAATGTAAACCCTGGCGGTCACAGACTTTGGGAGTTTGCCAATATGGTCTTGGGTTCACAACGAGGTAGTAATAACAAATCGATAATAAATTAATTTGGGAAGCTATTTAAACGAATATCCAACATAAGATAAATAAAAAATCTAGTTTTATGTGATGCTCGGTCAGCTAAAATAGGTGAGACGGTAGAACGTCTCATTTAATGCATGGTTAACATACTTTATTCTCTTTCTTTCTTTCTTCTCTAAGACCTAATCTGGTCCCTGGTCTGGTCAATTTAAAGATTTACCTTTTCTGAATGTTCATCAGAACTGAACGTTTCGGCCATTCATATAACAATTCTAGGCCTCTTCAGTTAGTAAAGAATTGTGTATTGGCTATACTAATACGTATTATTGTTAATGGTATTTTTATAAAGAGGAATGGAACAAAACCTAACCTACTTACTTTACCTTACATTATCCTAATAAAGTTAGGTCAAAGTTTATTTTATTGTCGTCTTTCCATTTTATTTTAAATGGTTCAGGCAAAATATATGGTTTCATAGAGTAATTCACTATAACCAATAAATAAAAAGCAAAAAAAAACCCGAATCTTTACCACACAATTAATGATGAATATAATGATGTAAATGCGCTAGTAAGTATAATCGAAAGTTTTCATGACCTGTAGTCAATCACCTTTTATACCTAACCTCCCTCGCTCCCTCCCTACATACACATAGCTTTCTATCACTTTCGTTGAAAGTTTATTTCGATGCGAACTAATATCGCACAACCTAACTTTGTCTACACTCTCTTCCCTCATTCTACAAATATGACGATCGTCTCTAACTGAAAATGTCCCAAAATAAGGTTCTGTTAACATTCTACTACTACCTCCTTGAAATTTCTTTCCACCAAAAATTTCTTACCAACGGAAAAAGCGAGCTCGTTATTTCACTTTTTTTTGCATTAATTTACACATTTTTAATTCATATAACTCGTTTTTCACTAGTACATTTCAGTATATCCAAGATACGTCTGAAATATGACCAACGGACCTTACCACTCCCCCCCCCACTAAATTTAATAACTTATAACCAAATTAACCCCTTACGTATTTCTAATCTATATTTAATATATAGAGAATAGAGCAATATCCCACAGCAGAACTAGTTATTTTGGGAGACTTTAACGCCCACCATCGCGAGTGGCTCAGTTCTCGAACCAATAACTATGCTGGGATATCTGCTCATGAATTTGCTCTGACCTATGGATTCTCTCAGCTGGTACTTTCTCCAACGAGAATACCAGATATAGAGGAACATACGAGCTTTTTTTTTTTTAATACCACTAAGGTGGCAAACAAGCCTACGGTCCGCCTGATGGTAAGCGGTCACCGTAGCCTATGGACGCTTGCAACACCAGGGGCATCACTCGCGCGTTGCCGACCCTTCAGAAATCTAATAACTTCTTTTTTGAAGAACCCCATACTGTAGTCCTTAGAGAAAACCTTGGCAGGGAGCTCATTCCACAACCCAAGGGTTCGCGGGAGGAAGTTTCTCTGAAACCGCACTGTTCGCGACCATTTTGGTTCCAAAGTGTGAGAATGAATTCCCTGTCGATGGCGAACGGTGCGATGGTAGAAAGTAGCCGTGGGCATCATTTCGAACAATTCCTCAGAACACAATCCATTGTACAAGCGGTAGAACACACACAGGGAGGCAAAGTCTCTCCTCAGACTTAAGGGTTCGATACCGCAAGTGAGTTTGGGATCGTCGACAATTCTCACAGCCCGTCGATGAACCGAGTCAAAAGGGCCAAGCTGGTATCCGGGTGCACCCGCCCAGAGATGGCAGCAGTACTCCATATGGGGCCGGACTTGCGACTTGTAAAGTATAACCTCTCTCCTCTCCAAGGTGATGGAGCGTGTAATCAACACACAGCTTTTGAGATACCTAGAAAAACACGACCTGATCAGTGACCGTCAATATGGCTTTCGCCACGGTCGCTCAACTGGTGACCTTCTAGTGTATCTCACACACCGATGGGCACTAGCCATTGAGAGTCAGGGGGAGGCATTGGCATGTAGCCTAGACATAGCGAAGGCGTTCGATCGGGTCTGGCACCGGGGTCTTCTATCGAAGTTGCCTTCTTACGGGGTGCCCGAGGGTTTGTGCAAATGGTTGGCTAGCTTTTTGTCCGGCAGAAGCATACGAGCCGTAGTTGACGGTAGTTGCTCTGATAGCATGGACATTAATGCTGGTGTCCCGCAAGGCTCTGTGCTGTCTCCTACGCTGTTTCTACTGCACATCAATGATATGTTGGACATCAACAACATACATTGCTATGCAGATGACAGTACTGGAGACGCTTATTACACGGGCCGTGCAAGCATCCCACGTTCCGTTGTGGAGGAAAAGCGTGAAGAACTTGTGTCTCAAATCGAGATCGGTCTGTCCAAGGTCTCTGACTGGGGGCGGGAAAACTTGGTCCGATTCAACCCTTCAAAGACACAAGTCTGCGCGTTCACCGCTAAGAAAACCCCATTCACTGTGGTCCCACAATTCCAGAACACTCCCCTCTCCATCTCCAAGAACATTGGGATCCTTGGCGTTGACATCTCCAGCGATGTTCAGTTCCGAGATCATTTGCTAGGCAAGGTAAAGCTGGCGTCCAAAAAACTTGGTGTACTCAACAGAGCGAAGCAGTACTTCACGTCGGGTAGCGATAGGCCTGTAATTCGATGGATCTGATCTATCGCCCTTTTTGGGCACCGGGTGCACATTTGCAGTCTTCCATGAAGACGGAAATTGCCTAGTGTGGTAGGAAAGCGTGAAGAGGCGCGTGAGTACAGGACATAACTCAGGAGCACACTGCTTAAGCACCACTGCTGGTATGCCGTCTGGCCCACTCGACTTATGAACGTCTAGGGAAAGCAACGCCCGCCGGACCTCGCGCTGTGTTATAGTGATTTCCGGCATGGTCTTACCGCACCACGGTAAAGTAGGTGGTACAGCGCCTTCGTCGTTCACATTCGAGTTAGAGGCAAAGAGACTGCCCAATAGATCGGCTTTCTCTTTTGCACTGTGGGCCAAGTCACCATCGGTCTTTCGCAGTGGTGGTAATGACGACTGGCAGAAGTTCCCCTTGGCAGCTTTAGCAAGCGACCAGAAAGCACGACTCCCAGAAGGATAGCTCGCAAGTCGCCCACCTATTTTGCCGATGAATTGGAATTTTGCTCTGGCAGTTGCTTTCTTACTGAACCTCGAGGCAGCATTTAATTTGCGTTTTAACTCAGAAATATTCGGATCCTTATTATTACGAGCCGTGGTCCAAGCCTCATACGCAGTTTGCTTAAGAATTTTAGCTTCTCTGCAAGGCCTATTAAACCACGGTCGTTTTTTGACGCCGGCAGCTACTCGCAGGTTAGGAATGAAACATTCCATACCAGCGAGGATTGTCTCAGTGACTGCGGCTGCGCAGACGTCAGGATCTTCTGAGCTATAGCAGATCTGCCTCCACGGGTACGATGCATAAAATTCTCGCAATCCATCCCAGTCTGCCGACTTATAATGCCACACACGACGCCAATTAGTTGGCCCAGAAGGATCGGGTTGTGTGCATGACAATCGAGTCCGGATGAGACAGTGGTCCGAGGAGCCAAGAGGCGCATCCACTGAGACGGAGTATCCATCCGGACGTGTAGTCAGCAGAAGGTCCAGTAAGGAGCTTGTATGGTCCTCTATATCTGGTATTCTCGTTGGAGAAAGTACCAGCTGAGAGAATCCATAGGTCAGAGCAAATTCATGAGCAGATATCCCTGCATAGTTATTGGTTCGAGAACTGAGCCACTCACGATGGTGGGCGTTAAAGTCTCCCAAAATAACTACTTCTGCTGTAGGATATTGCTCTAGAACTTTGTCAGTCGTCAAACTCAGGTGCGTGAAGAGTCGAGTTACGTCCGTGTCACCGCTATGAGACCTGTATAGGCACGCATAGATACGAGTGTGGCCCCCATGATCTACGCGCACCCACAATATCGACAGGTCCCTGTCTTCAAGGCTATGAAGTCGGCGACAGCAGATATCCTCCCGGACGAACATACATACACCGGCACGACTCAAAAAATTGTGCTCGAGTTTGTAGCCGGAATAACGAAGGTATGATGTGTCGGCCGGGCAGGATATCTGCGTCTCCGTTAGAAAAAGAATGGTTGGCTGCGCAGTCTCGAGATGGTGATGGACTGCGTTAAGATTTGCGTGAATACCCCTTATGTTGCAAAAATCTACATTATATGTGGATGGAGTAACCGCTGTCAAAACTCTTTTCTTTTTTCTGTTCCTGGCCATTTTGTTTGAAGTAACTTAGACTACGGATGAGGATTCACTGCACAGACAGCTTAGAAGACAAAAAGTTGCGGTACTAAGACTGCCGAAGCTCAACACAGATGATGCGGTTGCTGGCACGGCGGGCGGAAGGGCCCCTGATCCCCCTCTGTTGTAGTAGCCGGGTCCACTCCGGTCTCCTTCTCCGGCACGACTACTACTTCAGAGACTTTACACAGGTTGGCGGATCAGCCTCCCAGGGCGGAGATTAAGTGATCCCTGGGTTCGGGAACCCGTTCAACCTGCGGGCGGCCAGCGGTCAGCCGTTTCATCAGGTCTCCCTGACCGCCGAACCAGCACGCCGCGTCTACGCCGAGCAATGACAGCAACAAGCACCGTCGGTCCTCCGCTGTCCGCGCAGCGAATCCTCAAAGAGAGAGCTCTGGCAACCTTACTCACCGCCAGGAACACAACACTACTCAATGTTAGTGTTATTGTGGCCGCGGTTTTCTGTAAGGTGGAGGTACTTCCCCAGTTCGGGCCGCTCATTCGAGCAAGTACTCGCTATGCCCCGCTTTATTTGTTCGGGCAGCTTATTCGAGCGAATACTTGCAGTGCCCTACCTCTCTCTAATCTCTGCTCCTTACTGGACCTTCTGCTGACTAATCATCCGGACGGATACTCCGTCTCAGTGGTTGCGCCTCTTGGTTCCTCGGACCACTGTCTCGTTCGGACTCAATTGTAATGCACACAACCCGATCCGTCTGGGCCAACTAATTGGCGTCGTGTGTGGCATTATATGTCGGCAGACGGATGGATTGCGAGAATTTTACGCATCGTACCCGTGGAGGCAGATCTGCTTTAACTCAGAAGAAAGACCGATGGTGAATTGGCCCATAGTGCTAAAGAGACAGCCGATCTACTAGGCAGTCTCTTTGCCTTGAACTCGAACATGTACGATGAAGGCGCTGTACCACCTACTATACCGTGGTGCGGTAAGACCATGCCGGAAATCTCCATAACGTAGCGGGAGGTCCGGCGGGCGTTGCTTTCTCTAGACGTTTATAAGTCGAGTGGGCCAGACGGTATACCAGCAGTGGTGCTTAAGCAGTGTACTCCTGAGTTATGCCTTTTACTCACGCGCCTCTTCGCGCTTTCCTACCACACTAGGCAATTTCCGTCTTCATGGAAAACTGCGAATGTGCACCCGGTGCCCAAAAAGGGCGATAGATCAGATCCATCGAATTACAGGCCTATCGCTTTTACCTGTCTCCCCTCTAAGGTGATGGAGCGTGTGATCGACACACAACTTCTAAGTACACGATCTGGACAGTGACCGTCAATATGGCTTTCGCCACGGTCGCTCGACTGGTGACCTTCTAGTGTATCTCTCTCACCGATGGGCACCAGCCATTGAGAGTCAGGGGGAGGCATTGGCATGTAGCCTTGACATAGCGAAGGCGTTCGATCGGGTCTGGCACCGGGGTCTTCTATCGAAGTTGCCATCTTACGGAGTGCCAAAGGGTTTGTGCAAATGGGTGGCTAGCTTTTTATCCGGCAGACGCATACGAATCGTAGTTGACGGTAGTTGCTCTGATAGCATGTACATTAATGCTGGTGGGACAAGGCTCTGTGCTGTCTCCAACGCTGTTTCTACTGCATATCAATGACATGTGGGACATCAACAACATACATTGCTATGCAGATGACAGTACTGGAGACGCTTTTTACACGGGTCGTGCAAACATCCCTCGTTCCGTTGTGGAGGAAAACCGCGGAGAACTTGTGTCTCAAATCGAGACCACACTGTCTCAGGTCTCTGACTGGGGGCGGGAAAACTTGGTCCGATTCAACCCTTCAAATTCTGCGCGTTCACCGCTAAGAAAACCCCATTCACTGTAGTCCCACAATTCCAGAACACTCCCTTCTCTATCTCCAAGAGCATTGGGATCCTTGGCGTTGACATCTCCAGCGATGTTCAGTTCTGAGATCATTTGCTAGACAAGGTAAGGCTGGCGTCCAAAAAACTTGGTGTACTCAACAGAGCGAAGCAATACTTCACGTCGGGGCAAAGGTTGCTACTTTACAAGTCGCAAGTTCGGCCCCATATGGAGTTCTGCTGCCATCTCTGGGCGGGTGCACCCGGATACCAGCTTGGCTCTTTTGACTCGGTTCAACGATGGGCTGTGAGAATTGTCGACGATTCCAAACTCACTTGCGGTATCGAGCCCTTAAGTCTGAGGAGAGACTTTGCCTCCCTGTGTGTGTACTACTGCTTGTACAATGGGTTGTGTTCTGAGGAATTGTTCGAAAAGACGCCCACGGCTACTTTCTACCATCGCACCGCTCGCCATCGGCAGGGAATTCATTCTCACACTCTAGAACCTAAATGGTCGCGTACAGTGCGGTTTCAGAGAAACTTCCTCCCGCGAACGCTTAATTTGTGGAATGAGTTCCCTGCCAAGGTTTTCTGCAAGGACTACAGTATGGAGTTCTTCAAGAAAGAAGTTATTAGATTTTTGAAGGGTCGGCAACGCGCAAGTGATACCCCTGGTGTTGCAAGCGTCCATAGGCTACGGTGACCGCTTACCATCAGGCGGTCCGTAAGTTGTTTGCCACCTTAGTGGTTAAAAAAATAAAAAAAATATATAATAACCCCTGGGGGAGAAGGTACTGATTTTGAACAGATAACCAACGCTAGTAATTTAACACATACCTAAACTCTACAACATAAAATTCCTAGGCTATATTGTAAATAACTATAATTCATATCAACCCCATTTAAGTTTGGGTAGTTTTGATATTCCTTATTAAGAGAACGTATTACAACCAGAAATCAAGATTGATAAATAATGAAATCGCATGGCACAGGATTTGAATATTAATATATAAAAAGGTCCCACGTTGGAAGAACACAACCTAACTGCTACGTTATTCTTAAACAATTTCACTGAAATTAATTTAACTCGGCACTTACTTGCAAAAAAAACCACTGATCTGGATTCCAACACCTCGTATCTCGTCCTGTGCTTTTGGTCCTTTTTCTCGAACCTTCGGTAAGGATGGAACGATCAAGCTGTATTTTAACCCTACGTGATTTCTAAGTAGCTTCTCGTGGTTCACAAGTCGATCTCTGATTATCTGCTACAGCAGCCATTCCTGGACATATGGCGACGAATGGTTTTTATTGCGAAAACCCCACCCTACATCACACCATACCGTATCACACGATTTGTGACGTGTCATCTCACTACTGGTCATCCAGTTCTAGTAATTACTTCTAATAATAGAATATAGAAAATGTCCACATTTTTTTACATAAAAATACTCTAGATGTGGTATTTTAATTTTCTACAAAATTCTAAATTAATATTTTGACATCAATGCCGTTGTTTAACGGTTGACGGTTGGCCGGTTGCTCCACTCCAGTTATGTTTATTTTTACCCCGCTGATTGCCTTTTTAATAAATGTATTGACCGTTCATAAATATTTGAGTTTTCTTCCTAACACATATCCTGCAATTATTTAATTTATTAATTGCTGAATCATTTTGTTTCTTCGGTAATCTTAATTACAAGAAAAAAAAAAGATCTAATTAACATTTTAATTGTTCATTATAATTACGTTTTAGCATCAATCTATTATTTACAGAATTAATACGAAATATCAACATTATTATGTTTATATTAGATTCAAGGAGACTAGTATTTGAATTATTGGTCATTCATTCACTAATAAATTAAATAAATAAATTACTATTAAAATAAAACTGATTACAGTACGTCGTTTCAATTTTAAAACATTAGATTTTTAAATAGTAAAAGTTACGAAACTACATTTAAAGGGCATATGGATCGTGACGTCATTTCTATATTATTTAAACAACCTGCAATCAACGTTCGTTTTAAAAACATTCACTCTCTCGCCGTTGGTTCAAAACTTTACGAGAGTGTATTTCGCCTCGTGTTCGAATTCACGAATCGGGAGTTTCATTTCTACCTACATTTAGCACATTATTTTGTGTTAATGTCAAAGATTCTACCGCGAGTGACGCCTTACCACATAGGCCTAGGCCTTACCACATATTAAGGGCAGACCGATGAGTACATCTGAGTTAACCATTCATTTAATACTTCAACTTTCCTATGTTTGTCTCTGTCTACTTATTAAGAGTATTCGACTGCTATGAATTATGAATACCTTCATAATAAACGTTATTTCTATTTAAATTGATCTTTATTTCACCTTTCCTCTTAAAACGCAAATGAGCCGTGGGCATAATTTCGAACAATTACTCAGAACACATCCCATTATACAAGCGGTAGAACACACACAGGAAGGCAAAGTCTACCTAAGACTTAAGTGAGTTTGGGATCGTAGACAATTCTTACAGCCCGTTATTGAACCAAGTCAAAAGGGTAAAGCTAGTATCCCACCCCCACGCACTACCAATATTGTCTAACCGATCTTTAGAGTATTTAAACTAACGAAACAAATCGAATGAGTGTGGTGAAACGTGGTATGCTACTCGCTATTGTCGTACCACTAAGGTGGCAAACAAGCACTTGCCCTACCTGATGTTAGGCGATCGCCGTAACCGTAGCCTATGGATGCTTCCATCATCAGGGGCATTGTTTGCGCGTTGCCAACCCTTTAAAACTCTACCTTCTCCTACCTCTTTGAAGAACTCCATTCAAAAATTCCTCACAGAATCATAAAATATCAAAATGCTTTTTTTAGATTTAATTTTCTAATAGAAAATACCTTCCTTCTTGGTCTTGAATTTTGAATTTTTAGGATGTTGTGATGTCGATGTCTCGAAGTTGCCCGACCTCGAGTCGAGAAATTCTTTTTTATTCAACAGGTGAACCTTCCGAGGTGGTCTCATATTAATTAATATAGTGAATTTAAAACTGAAACTTTTGGCGAATAAAAATAATTGATGTTAACTCGGAACTGATGAAACGCCTTTTATGTTGATGATTGTATAAAATATTGTTACGAGTATGGATGTTTTAGTGTACGAGAAAAAAAAGCAATTCGTCACTCAAAAGTTAAAAAAAAATTTTTTTTAGGTTAGACGCTTTGCTATTAACTTCTAGTTGATACTTTAAGTAATTTGTGAGATACTCTTTATGTACGTGCGGAAGGACGACAAAGTGATCCTGTAAGTACGAGTACGTATGCTGTGTACATGTGGAAGCATACTGTTTCCCGCGAACGCTTTGGTTGTAGAATGAGCTCTCTGCTTAGGTTTTCTCTTAGGACTACAGTATGGGGTTCTTCAAGAAAGAAGTTATTAGATTTTTGAAGGGTAGGCAACGTGCGAGTGTTGTAAGCGCCCATAGGCTGCGGTGACCACTTCCCATCTGGCGGACCGCAAGCTTGTTTGCTACTCTAGTGGTATAAAATAATGCAAAAGGACCAAGTGATCCTGCAAGTATGTATGCTGTTTAACGTACATGTGGAAGGACGACAAAGTGATCCTGTAATTGTTACAAAAGCTTTGGTAAAGAATGAAATCGACAGCAAGCCGACTCGCCCGGGCAACACAGCAAGCCGACTCGCCCGGGCAACACAGCAAGCCGACTCGCCCGGGCAAACATTTTAAATTTAAAATTTTACTTAAAAAAACGGTCAAGTTTGAGTCGCACTTGTGCACCGTGGATTCCGTACCACTATTTACGAACACAAACAAAAACAAAAAGTGTGCCACTAAGTTGTCACTGATCCAATGACCGACCGAGCCAGACGTTGCTTAGTTTTGAATATTGTTTCCAACAAACAAATATGTTGTGTTTCTGTTATAAACGCTGCATGGCGCTGTACCGGTCATTTAAGGTGGTTTGCGCGAGAACGCGCGAAGAAACTGAGTAGAACTGTATCAAAATTCGATATTGGCTAAAATAACTTTAACCAAATTTTATACCCAGGGATCGTTACAAGTGTCACCGGACAAAATTTAAAAACATATTTATTATTGATTTTGAATCCGAAAATTATTTTTTCCTGAGAGTACGTGACGTAGAAATAGGTCGTAATAAGAAGATACTCGGAGGCAGACGGCGCGACAGCCCTGGCGCCAGCCTCACCGAAATCAGCAAAGAATATAAAGTTTATTCAGATACGCCACATTATGCAAGATTTTAAAACAATCTAAAAATTTAACATACTTAATGTTTTATCATAAAGCTAAGTATCTTATATTTGATCGACAAACAAGTTTATGTTGCTTTCACAAATTATCTACATTGGCCAGTCTTTATTACACAATATTATCATGTTAATATACATGCTGTGCAAATTGGTTTTATCTTTTATCGTCAGTGGCTGTCAGAAATTTGTTACTTCTTTGTAGACCTATCTTAAATAGTAATTCATAAAGCTAATAGTTGTATTTTAATTATTCAAGTTATCAAGGTTCTTAGTTTATTCTCTGTTGTATCTGGCTTGGTCGATTTTTTTGAAATATGATATAAATTGTAAAAATCAGACAGTCTTTTTTTTATGTTTTTCAATTCAATTCAATTCAATATAATTTTATTCAGATTAGGCTACAATAATTGAGCACTTATGAATGTCACTACGCCATCGGTTCGTAAGTCTACAGGGCGGGAGACCTTGTACTGAGAAGAACCGGCAAGAAACTCAGCAAGGGCATTTCTTTTCTCCCTTTCTTTTACAGCGTCCAATTAAAATATTGGAAAATGCCCTCCCTATCGTAAAAGGACACTTTCCATTACAAACATAAAAAAACATGAAATATAAAGCATAAGCACAACATAAAAAAGTATCTAATATAAACAAAAGACAGTTTATGTATTCATCACTAAGAAATAATCAATGTCTTACAGTATTAATAAACAAAACAAAAAAGTAAGACTAAATACTAAGAATACCAAGAAGTTTGCAAGAGCAGACCAGCCTCCACAGGCGGCACCCGTTCACGAGTATGACACATGAATCAGCCATCGCTTCGCTCAACCATGTTTTAGGGAACGTAACGACCGACGTTTATTTTCTGAACTGTTAAAACCGAGCTTATTGTCGCTCTCGGGGGCGTCCCTTCGATTGGCGTGGGGCCGTTAGTACGTGCCGAGGCCGCCTAACAATAGTTTTACGACCGTGCCGAGGTCGGTCGGGGGGGATGATAAGTTGTGGGTTGCACAATTAATCGATTCGACATCTTCAGCAAAACCCTAACGTAGCAATAACCACTGGTAAACTAGTTAGTGTATAATAAAAAGAAACTAAATTATTTATGAGAAGTAGAAAATCCATTACTGGAAGCAACTTTAGAAACAAAAATTATAATTATACATTTCCTAAAGTATTAAGGTATAAATGGTTTTTTTAACAATAAATTTATATATTCTTTATTTAATAATATACTGAGGAAGTAGTAGCTTGTAAAAAATATTTACATCAAATTTTTTTAAATTTCTGATTTTATTCTTCAATAAACTCTTTTCGTTAATCAATAAGTTCGCTTTCTCTTATTTGTATATTAATTTAAGTTTTGAGTGAGTCAGAACTATCATTCTAATAGTCTTTGATATTTTACGGATTTGATCTGTACGTAAGGCACTACTCTATGATTGGTCCTTTCATTTCTGATACACTAAAACAACCAATACGATTTCTTTACTTAACAATTCTGGTTCGTCTGACCAATCAAAGAACAGGGAAAACTTTAGACAACCAATGTTTATATATTTCTTAAAAAGCTTGTAAAGCACAAGTGCATATGACGAGCTTAGTTTCGAATCGAAGTCGAATTTGTTGTTTTGTTTTAAAATGGTACAGTTTTTAGATGGTGTGGAGTGTTTAAAAAGAGTTCACTGCTGAGTGCAATGATTATTGTGTATATTGATATTGTGCTTTTGATTATTTTGGTAAGTAAATAAGTAAATAAGAGGTAAGCTATCAGTAAGTGAAGTTATTGTTACTACTTACCTATTTATTGCTTATCATAATACCTAACATTTAGTTCGGTTTATTTTAATTCTGAAAAAATATATTAACGTCTATTTATGAGATCGTTATATTTATTATTCCGTACAAATTAAGAAATCCTTATACACAGACTATTTGTTTGACAAAAATAATACAAATTATTTTGAAACATAATTAATACCAAATGCGTATCTTAGGTACATAAGCTTTCCTAAGTTCGGAGAATCTGAGAAACTTTAAAACGAATCTTGTTCAAAAATATGTTGGTTTTAAGTATTAACTAAGCCCTATCGCTTCATTTTTTCATTATTGTTAGAATTTGTTAGAATACTTTGTAAAATTTAATTGGCGTGGCCAAACCACATATAGATATAGACAATATAACAATAAGTATGTTTGTATTGTGATGCCTTATTATTAATATTTAACTGGAATGTCTCTACTGTTGGTATTATATCCACCACTGCATTACTGAAGCACTAAGTGACCCGCTCCCCTTGTGCTTGTGCTCGCAGCTATGCCTGACGATGGTCGCGCTCGGCTATTGCTGGTACTCCGTGCGACAGCTGCAGCGAGAAGGACAGGTCAATTATTACTCTACTTATGTACCTATAATAAGTCTCTCTATGATATAATGATACTGAAATCACTTGTTGAAATTACAATTGAATTGTTGAGATCTTTATAATTTATGGTAGTTCGTTATGAGGAAAATAAAAAAAAACCGACAAAGGATGCGAGACCGTTGCGCGTTGCACACTAGTTGTGTGCTAGTCCTACGGGGCATTATATAGTTTTTTTTATTGGATTTAATATTTTTATAAAATTGCGCTCTCATTGTAATTCATATTTTTGCTGAATAAGTTTTTTAAATCCGATGCTAAAATAATTGAAAACAAAAATTTGTCGGTTAACCAGTGTTTTTGTAAACAAAATTAAAAAACTTTATAAATATTAACTAGGATAAAAATAAGCGCCTAGGCGACTAGTTTTTTTTTGTTAAATCACATTTTTACAAAAAATACACTGAGTCAACCTAAAAAGCAATACCCTATATAAATACAAAATTTCATTCAAATAGTAAGAGCCGTTTCCGAGATACGCAACATAATATACTTATTTATAATTATTTATACTAGCGGCCCTTCCCGGCTTCGCACGGGTGGACTTCTATTTTTTAAGCATTTTGGGATAAACGTACAGTAAATGTATCTTCATGCATGACATAAGTAGTTTTTTTTTGGTTGTAAAGTTAAAGTTGGTGTCATGCAAGTGAAGTGTGTTATAAATGTTCGAGGGGTATATTTTTTTATGTATGTCTTTAGAAAAAATCTTTTTTTATTCAAAAGATGAAGAAGTACGTTCCTGGAGTGTTCCCATATTAATGAAGTGGATTTAAAACTTTATTGAAATAAAAAAAATAATTAATGTTAATTTTAAGCCGCAAATTTTATGTTGATAATTGTATAAAATTTTGTAAGAAGTGTGAATGTTTTTATGTGTACAAGTGTACAAGTGTACAAGTGTACAAGTGTACAAGTGTACAAGTGTACAAGAAAAAAAAGCAACTCGTCATTCAAAAGCAAAAATAAAAAACTTTTTAACAAAAAAAAAAACAACCGTCATTCAGATCAGATTTTTGGAAATAAGTAATTACTTAACTTTTTAGTGCATCTTTTTGAAGCCGGTAGTTTTTTTTTGGTTGAAAAGTTTTTTGTAAAAAAACTATAGAATAAGTTATATTTATTTACGTAAAAACCATCATACTAGTACGGCCTTGTCCAAAAATATTACTTTAAAGGTAGGTAGGTAGTTAGTTCAAACTAAACAACAATCGTAGGTATTTCGGAGTTATGCCTACTTCATTTCAATTAATATTTTATCTCGTAATATGAACTTGTTCCGTTGCTTGAAAACGGACATTAGTTATGGATGGAGATCATGACAGCTTCTTAAGGTATTCAGTAAAAATGTGACTTGATAAAAAAGAACGGATTGCAATCGTTTACGTTTTCAGTTGGTGGTTTCGGACATTCCCTGAGAAATGTTGCTATTTTTATATAAATGTGTATTGTACGCGCACTGTGCTATCTGATCCACCATTGCAAAATTGGTACTGTTTTTAATGTATCATGATTTCTTTAGTTCTTTTATATATTGTACATATGATACCCTATACAAGAGAACACCTTTTTGGTGACTTTTTACAAAAACTTGCTGACTTGCAAATTTATGTTATTAAATTGGCAGTTTAATTGGGATGCCCTGCATTATTTAAAAAATGTTTCAGGCTAAAATATGCCGCAAATTTTACCAATATAACTTTTATACCTAATGCAAAAAAAACGTTATTTCACAGTAGTAATTTTTTAATTATTAAATTGGTTATTTGTGTTTGTGCTAAGACTTACAAGGGAAAGGGACACTTATAATCTAAAGATAATCTAATAAAAAATATTAATATTTGCATGAAATTTTTGTCTTACGATTTAACTAAAATATCAAAATAGCGAAAAGTCTACAAACCTCCGTAAACTTAGTACTTGAGTCTACAAGCAGGTTCTGTTGTACGTTGACAATATTTACTTTGATTGCAGGTCACTATTTTGTTGAAGTCGAGGAATGTTCTTTTTTCACATAAAAATGAAGACAGCATCGAGGAACTAAGGTTTTTTTTATTTATTATATGCCCAATTAGTGGTTCAGGATAGCGAATTTCCTAACAGATCGATTTCTGATTCCCAAGGTAGTTTATAATAATAAGGTGACAAACCAGTTATGGCCCGCCTGATGTTATGTGGTCACCGTAGTCTATGAACGCTTGCAACACAAGGGACACAGGCGTTGCAGACCCTTTATAAATCGAATCACTTCTTCCTTGAATACGGTAGTCCTCAGTCCCAAGGACAACCCAAAGATCATTTGAAAACTAAAGCGGTAGCAGGAGGAAGTTCCTCTGAAACAGCACTGTGTGACCATTTACGTTATAAGGTGTAATAATGCGGTGCAATGGTAGTAAGAAGGTTGGACATCATTTCCAACTGGTGCTTCACAGAGCACAGCAAACTCTACTCAGATTTAAGAGTTCAATTCGGCTTGTGAGTTTGGGATCGTCAACGATTTTCTCAGCTCATCGTCGAACCGATGCAAAAGAGCCAAGCTAATATCCGGATACACCCACTCAGAGATGGTAACCATACTCCATGTGGGGCGTAACTCGCCACTTATCCCTTAAGGTCGCAACTGTTTTTTTTTTTGTTAGATTTTGAAAATTCAGTTTATTGTTATTATGATACATATAATTAAAGCTAGGAATAATAATAAAAAAAATCTAAGTGTTTTAGTTTCTGAGATATTTGATGTATATTATATTACACAATGTTACACTTGCAAGCTACATTTTGTGTGACATTTTTATAAGATTTAGTTATTAAAAATAAGATTTCAGAAATAAATATAATGTCATTGGTAGGTAGTTGTATGATTGGTGCGGAAAGAGAGAATAAAAAAAATATTATAAGGAAAAAACAAAATGTATTGAAAAACATTACTTCTTTTTGACACAAAACATAAATTTACTTTGCATTTGGTACAACAAGTGCTAACCTGCCCTTTTTTACAGTACTTGCACCTCTGATATTCGGGGTGTTCTGGCCAACAGTCAACAGTCAACACAATCATACCTGACCGTATTAACTGGTCTTTCAGCTGCTGTTCATCACGTACAGCTTTTGCCATCTGCCGATTTTTTTTTTATCAAACCTCGTACCTGAACAACTTCTTTTTTGTAATATGAAGATTTGTGATGCCGACGACGAAGAAACCAGCCGTTGTTCATACAGATATCTATTGAGAAATGTATGTTGTCGAAGTAGAACGTGTCATTGATATGCAGCAGAAACAGCGTAGCAGACAGCACATACCTTTACGACCGCTGACTAGACCATGTTTTTCTAGGAATCTTAAAATATATGTATTAATTTCATGCTAAATCACCTTGGAGAGGAGAGAGGTAAAAGCGAGTGGCCTGTAATGTGACGGACCTAATCTTTTCAGGAGCACATTTCCAATCTTCCACGAAGACGGAAGTCTCCTAGTGTGGTAGTGTAACAAGCCCCCCCTAAGAGAGATATATTACCCTACCTACTCAACCTACTAAACCTAAACGTACCTAACTAGCAAGTATGGAAATAGATAAAAGATTTTAAGACAATTTGAACTCGAAACTTGAAAATGAAAGTATTAAGTTTAGCTATGTGATCGTGAAGAAGTAGACCTAACACCATTGTTGAACTGACTGACTGAAACACCGTTCTGGTAATGAAATTAGTATACTCTACCCCTATGCGCCTCAGTCTCATAATCTTTGACAAGTCGCGGCTGCGTACGGTTTTTGAGCTAATTTTATATTAAGTGGATAGAATACAGTGACACAGAGAAACACAAAACATTCAAATCCACAGACACACTACACCCCATTTTACACAAATCGTTATACAAAACAACTGTTTTTTTTTTTTTTTTTTATACCACTATGGTGGCAAACAAGCTTACGGCCCGCCTGATGGTAAGCGGTCACCGTAGCCTATGGACGCTTGCAACACCAGGGGTATCACTTGCGCGTTGCCGACCCTTCAGAAATCCAATAACTTCTTTCTTGAAGAACTCCATACTGTAGTCCTTGCAGAAAACCTTGGCAGGGAGCTCATTCCACAACTTAAGCGTTCGCGGGAGGAAGTTTCTCTGAAACCGCACTGTACGCGACCATTTAGGTTCTAAAGTGTGAGAATGAATTCCCTGCCGATGGCGAGCGGTGCGATGGTAGAAAGTAGCCGTGGGCATCATTTCGAACAATTCCTCTGAACACAACCCATTGTACAAGCGGTAGAACACACACAGTGAGGCAAAGTCTCTCCTCAGACTTACTCGATACCGCAAGTGAGTTTGGAATCGTCGACAATTCTCACAGCCCGTCGTTGAACCGAGTCAAAAGGGCCAAGCTGGTATCCGGGTGCACCTGCCCAGAGATGGTAGCAGTACTCCATATGGGGCCGAACCTGCGACTTGTAAAGTAACAACCTTTGCCCCGACGTGAAGTACTGCTTCGCTCTGTTGAGTACACCAAGTTTTTTGGACGCCAGCTTCACCTTATCTTGTAAATGATCTCGGAACTGAACATCGCTGGAGGTGTCGACACCAAGGATCCCAATACTCTTGGAGATGGAGAGGGGAGTGTTCTGGAATTGTGGGATTACAGTGAATGGAGTTTTCTTAGCGGTGAACGCGCACACTTGTGTCTTTGTAGGGTTGAATCGGACCAAGTTTACCCGTCCCCAATCAGAGACCTGGGACAGTGTGGTCTCGATTTGAGACACAAGTTCTCCGCGGTTTTCCTCCACAACGGAACGAGGGATGTTTGCACGACCCGTGTAAAAAGCGTCTCCAGTACTGTCATCTGCATAGCAATGTATGTTGTTGATGTCCAACATGTCATTGATATGCAGTAGAAACAGCGTAGGAGACAGCACAGAGCCTTGCGGGACACCAGCATTAATGTCCATGCTATCAGAGCAACTACCGTCAACTACGGTTCGTATGCGTCTGCCGGACAAAAAGCTAGCCACCCATTTGCACAAACCCTCGGGCACTCCGTAAGATGGCAACTTCGATAGAAGACCGCGGTGCCAGACCCGATCGAACGCCTTCGCTATGTCCAGGCTGCATGCCAATACCTCCCCCTGACTCTCAATGGCTAGTGCCCATCGGTGTGTGAGATACACTAGAAGGTCACCAGTCGAGCGACCGTGGCGAAAGCCATATTGACGGTCACTGACCAGATCGTGTACTTCTAGGTATCTCAGAAGCTGTGTGTTGATTTTTTTTCAAGTCATTTTAATTTTTCTTAGGGCCTACATACGGCCTAGTTTTAGGAACCAATTTTTGATAGGTAAGCGCGTTTGTTAGTTAGTTGTTTTCGTATTAGGGTTGTATAACTAATCCTTTGAGACTTACGGTTAGATAGTTTTGTTTTGTGTTATCGGATTTACAGTAAATAAATAAATTTAAAATTCGTGACGTCGTCGGGTCACGTCGTATAGTTTACCGGTCTTATCTTTTCTCATTGTTCGTCGGACACATTCGTACAGTGCAGCTAATTATGTCCTTACCCACTTTTTTGTTATTGCGGTAAAATAGATTGGAATAAGTAGGTTTTAAATATTGTTGTTTTGTGACGGATTGTAAGATATCGTATTTATTTCTGTAATTTTGTAGTAGTATTGTACATTCTAGCCCACCGCGCAGGTTCTGGTCCATTCACCACGCGGAACTGGTGTAGTTGTGTGTGCCATTTTGGAATCAGGCGCTCAGCGGTGTCTTATGTCGCTGTGGCTGGTGAAGCGTCTCCGCTTACAGGTAAGTTCGCGGAGTCATGGGATTTCTGGAGTAGGTGGATAACGTCGTGGGTACGGTATCGTTTTCCTTTTCCTCCTTGCTCCATCCTAGTATGCGGTATGAACTAGGAGCTGTTGTCTTAAGGGATATTTTGGGTCATCACCCTCAGGTGCCCCTGCCGACGGACGTGCTGGATCTCTCGTCTGGTCTGCTGTTGGCCGATGAAAGGTTCCATCTGCCTGATCTTGTGGAGCTTCTGCTTGGCGCTGATGTCCTTGGATTGCTCGGATTGAAGGCCAAGTTACTTCAGCCAGGTGGGTTGGTCGCTGTTCCGACTGATCTAGGATCTGTTATAATGGGCCCAGCACATTCTCTCGCCGCTCAGGCGTCTACGGATTCGTCGGTGCAGGTACGACTCTCGCTCGCTGACTCCCTTCAGTTTTTTTGGGAAATCGAAGAGACCCCGGCGTCACGGACTCGACCAGTCGATGACGAGTACGAGTCGTATATTCTCACCAATACGGGTCGCCTAAATTCTAGTCGGCTTTTCACTCGACTGCCCTTCCTATCCCCTCGTCCGCGCCTGGGTGATTCCTGGAAAATAGCCGAAAAAAGGTTATAATCCATGGAGCGCCGAATGCGTCGTGATAGAGAATAATGCACAAAATACGTAGATTTTCATATGTCGGTTTCGCAGTTTGAGTTGGAAGGCAACAAACATAATTTTGTTCCACATCACGCAGTCTTTAAAAATGGTAAGATACGGGTGGTGTTTGATGGGTCGGCGCCTACGTCTTCGGGTGTATCCTTGGACGACTGCCTGATGTCGAGACCAAAGCTTCAGGTAGACATCTCGAAAATCTGAACTGGGTTTCGTCGCCTCCAGGTTGTGTTTGAGGCTGAAATTAAGATGAATTTCCGTCAGGTCATGATATACCCTGAAAATAGGCGGTTTCACCTCATTTTGTGGAGAGAGGATCCGGCCTCTCCATTGGTGGTTTATGAGCTCAACACCAATACCTACGGGCTAAAGTCGAGCCCGTTTATAGCAATTCGCTCGTTGCTACATTTGGCTGCTCGCGAGCGTCTGAATTTCCCGCGTGCAGCTGCTGCCTTCTCGTCTGACGCCTACGTCGACGATATTTGTATGGGTGATTTGTCTGTGGAGGAGGCATTAGTCCTGAGGGATGAGCTAATCGGCTTGTTACGTGCAGGTGGTTATGAACTAAGGAAATGGATTTCCAATTCACCTGCCGTCTTCCAGACTTGCCGTCAGAACATCAGCAGGAGCCCCACCTCTTCCAGAATCTTAAAAATCCTGACTCCGTTGCGGTCTTTGGAGTTCAGTATAGGCAAGTTCAGGATATCTTCACTTACTCGGTTGAACCGTCGAACACAATGAAGAAGTGGACTAAGAGGCTAGTTCTGTCCACAGTATTGCGGGTCTTTGACCCTAATGGTTGGATGGCTCCTGTAGTCTTTTGGGCCAAATGTTTCCTGCAGGAGATTTGGATTTTTGTTCTCGACTGGGATACCCCGTTGACCGGAGACTTGTTGTGTTACTGGCTACCCTTCTATGAGACACTTTCAGACCTGCAACATGTCTCCGTGCTCCGGTCGATCTTACCCCCAGGTCGTTATCGGGCCAGTTTTCACGGCTTCTCTGACGCATCGGAATCCGGTTATGCGGCTGTGGTCTATCTCCGCACCGTTGACAGCAATGGTCATGTCTGGTGGTCGCAAAGAGTAAGGTAGCACCTTTGCGGAGCAGATTGACAAACTCAAGCTGAAGTTATCAAGAGCTGCATTGTTGACTCGACTCCTCAACCATGTCTTCTCCACCTTGGGTCAATTGGTCCAATTTGACTCCGTCACGGCATGGACAAACAGCCTGATTGCCTCGTAAGTCATTAATCACCCGCTCTGATGGGGTCTTGACTGGCTGGCCTCTCCTGAACTGAACACTTGGTCTCATACAGTTCTGAAGTTTGTTGACCCTCTGCCGGGGTCAAAGGTCTTTGGTGTTTAGCAGACTGTGGACACTTCACCGAACTTCTTACTTAATCGGTTCAGCTCTCTCAACATGCTCGTTGGTGTTACCGGTTGGATTAAGTGGTTTCTTCACTACTTACGGAACAGGTCAGTCTAGTCTCCTAATGAGAGTTAGGATGCCCTCCTCACCTGTGTTCGACTGGTACAGACCCAGTCGTTTGGAAAGAAAATTCTTCTTCTCCGTTGAGAGAACGGGAAATTGCGGGGAAGCCTTGCTCGTCTCAATTTGTTTCTGGAAGAGTCGGAGTTTTTGCGAGTGGGTGGTAGGCTTTGTAACTCAGAATTGCCCTATGGGGCTCGGCATCCTCTCTTGTTGCCCTAGAGCGGTCATTTTATTGAGTTGCTGATCAGGAACCGCCATGTTAGGAAGTGTCATGCCGGTCTTAACGCATTGCTGGCTTGTCTGCAGCGAGATTTCTGGATTCTGGATCCGCCACACGAGCAGCTCGGAGCGTCATTTTAAAATGTTTCTCTTTTCATAGGTTAAAGGGAACTTTGACCCAGCCGCAAATGGGTAACTTTCCGTCCGATCGTGACCGGCCCGCTCGACCTTTTACTAAGGTTGGGTTGGATTTTGCGGGTCCATTTTTGGTGAAGACGTCAAGTGTTCGCAATGAGAGACAGGTTAGACATAGACATATAGACATAGACAGTTCTTTATTTGGCATCACAACACAGACAATAACAAGACAAGCATCTACAAAACATTAGCGGTTACACACTAAGCAAAACACAAAACAGACACAAATAGGCAATATAATATAGGAGTAGCGGTACATATTGTCGTGCGATGCGATGACAAAAAAGGACCCCGTCTCAGCATCAACTGGGGCAGCGGTGAGGCTACCACAGCGCTGATTTTCAGCGAGGCCCCAAGGCAGACACGAATCCAGTGAGGTGACCGGCAAGGTAAAATCTAAATTTTAACATAATATATTGAGAGATACAATATCCATTGATATTATGTGTATGGCTAAAATAACATTTAACATTACTTAATTTTGAATTAATTAATTATTATTATTTTTATTAATAATTATTGAAGAGAGGAAAACAAATTAAAAAATTAAATATACATTAAATTAGTCAATAATTAAAAAAAATAAAAAAATAGAAGAAATAAAAAAATAGAAGAAATAAGGGACATTAGGCAAAAAAAAAAAAATTTAAGGATTAATTTGAGTAGATTCGATCGGATCAGTTAATTGTTTTTGAATCTGTAATAAATATTCTTTAAATTTAAATTTGAAAACAGCAACTGAATTTAGGATACGGATAGGTGGAGGACAACATTTCGTTGCCGCGAATCGAAAACTACCTCTAAATCCTGTGGTTCTATGTCGTGGCACTTTCATACGATAACTGGCTGCTCTAGTGTTGTATGGATTGTCATCGCGACACCACTTAAACTTTTCGAAAAGGTACGCTGGATTTTGGTATTTAACAACTCCAAATAATAATGTGGCCAAATGTAAGTGTCTACTGTTATTCATTTTTAACATGTTTGCTGAATTAAGGTAAGGTGTCACATGAGTGCGAGGTGGTATCTTAAAACAAAAGCGTGCACATGCATTTTGTATCCTCTGCACTACACGTTCAGTTCTAGCTTGCAACCGTGGTCCATAGACAATATCAGCATAATTCAATCTTGACAAAACAAGTGACTCGCATACTTTAATTCTTAGCTCTTCACTAAGAAAGTCACGCATCCGATATAAAACCCGCAATCTATAAAAATAATTGCGAGATATATCCAGTACATGGTTTTCAAAGCGAAGCTCATCGTCCATCAATAGTCCTAAATTATGAACCTTATTTACTCGCTCCATTTGTTCTCCATATATAGTGACAAGTAGGTGGTGTTGAAGAATGCGTTCTATTTGCCTATTTGTTCCCAAAATCATATATTTAGATTAGCTGGGGTTTAATGCCAATGCGTTTGCTTTAGACCACTTAGATATACTCTCTAAATCCTCAATTATTTTTGCAAAGGCACTGGTAGTCTGTTCAGGTTTAAAAGAAATGTATATTTGTAAATCATCTGCGTAAATATGAAACTTACAGTTTTTAATTGTGTTAGCAATATCAGCACTATACAGTATAAAGAGTATAGGTCCTAGGATTGAGCCCTGCGGCACTCCTCGTTTAACTGGATATGGATTAGAAAGCTTTTTCAAACCAGTATTATCAGAAATCTCTACGATCTGTGACCGCTCACTCAGATAACTATCGAACCATCTAATAGTCGGTACGTCAAATCCATAAAATGTCATCTTGGACAGCAATAGTGAAATATTTAGCGTTTCGAATGCGCGAGAGAAATCAAGAAGAGCGATAGTGGATCCACATCCATCCTCCTGTGAGGTAAGCACATTGTCTATAAGGTCAGATAATGCCGTCACTGTACACCTGAACTTTCTAAATCCTGATTGCAATTCTGGAAGGATATTATTGTTTTCTAAATATGGTACAATTTGCGAACTAATTATTCGTTCCAATATCTTAGACAAAGGGGGAAGGATATTTATAGGTCGAAGATCTTTCATAGCCATTGGATAGTTGACTTTCGCAAGTGGTCGAACGAGTGAAACTTTCCAGGCTTTTGGATATATACCACTCTCTATTGACTTATTCATGATGGCCGTGATAATTTTTAAAGTACGAGGTAGTGTAAGCAGCAACATGTCCAACGAAATACCATCATTGCCTAAATCATTTGATTTTAAAAAGTTACTATTCTCAGCACTTTCTCTTCATCTACGAACTCTAGTTGAAAACGGGAGGTGCTGTGTCGGTGATGTTCTAAGTAAGATAAGTACGACAAGGGGACTTCATTCGTTCCTTGTAAATCTATAAAACGTTTGTTTATTGCCTCAGGGTCATCAAAATGAGGAGGCAAGAGATCATTTTGCGTTTTGCTTACATTAGGGATATTTTTTTTTATATTTTTCCATAATACTTTAGAGTCAGATCGGTGGGTATTTATTTCACGATTAAAGTAAGCACGTTTTTCGTTAAATATTGCTGTGTTCACGCAGCTTTTGAGCTGTTTGTAATACTGGCGATGTTATTCCAATTTAGTTAAGCGATACCTTTTATGTGCCGTGTTTCGCAATTTTATCATCTCTTTAATGGTAAAAGTAACCCAGGGATAAGAGTTATTTTCTTTAAGGAGCATTCTTTTTTGTTGGCAAAACGTATCGAACAACAACATTGTAAGACTATTGAAAGTATCTATCATATTGTTTACATCATTTAAAGGCAAAATAAGATTTTCCCAGTCTATTTGTTCAAGGCATTTATTAAATTGGCCGTATTCAATATCCTTTAAAGGTCTATAATGCTTTTGCGAGCAGCTCGGAGCGTCATTTTTAAATGTTTCTCTTTTCATAGGTTAAAGGGAACTTTGACCCAGCCGCAAATGGGCAACGTACACAGGTTACAAAGGCGTGGTTACTCAGTTCAGCACAGTAATCTATATTAACATTGAATACCTTTGCATCGGTACAAATTAGGTGAATCAGAGTAGAACTGTGATCTGTAAAATGGGTTGGTTCATTAACCTGTTGACTTAAGTAAGTATAATACAAAAAAAAATTGAGTTTTTTTGCAGCATTATTGGTGGTCAGGAAATTTATATTGAAATCGCCCATTAAAACTATACAATCAGAAGACGAAAAGGAGGCAATGGAATGAGTAAGTGCGTCGAGAAAAATGTCAACATCCATCCAAGGTGGCCGATAAGCAACACCGATAACAGTTTTTACACCTCTAGCATTAATACTTAGCCACATCTGTTCAACAGGTGGAGAATCCGGGTATGTACATAAACGAGCATTAACGCCATTACGTAGGTAGAAAGCTATACCTCCTCCTCGAGATCGCACGGTTGTAGGTCGTGGAATATGTTTTAATCGATAATTAGGCACCATCGGAACGAGAGCATACTGACCTTCTCGCAGCCAAGTCTCACATATTCCCATGATTTCTACGTCATGATGTGCCATTGATGCAATAAATTCCCCATGTTTCGTACAAAGAGAGCAAGGGTTAAGTAGACCAACTTTTAATTGACTATTTTTAGGGGCCATCTTTAATGTTAATATAACACCATATACGTAAACAAGTACGTTTGTAAATTGTTCTGGTAGGAATTATAATTGTTTTTTCCATTTTTTTTTTTTTTTTTTTTTTTTTATACCACTAAGGTGGCAAACAAGCCTACGGTCCGCCTGATGGTAAGCGGTCACCGTAGCCTATGGACGCTTGCAACACCAGGGGCATCACTCGCGCGTTGCCGACCCTTCAGAAATCTAATAACTTCTTTTTTGAAGAACCCCATACTGTAGTCCTTAGAGAAAACCTTGGCAGGGAGCTCATTCCACAACCCAAGGGTTCGCGGGAGGAAGTTTCTCTGAAACCGCACTGTTCGCGACCATTTTGGTTCCAAAGTGTGAGAATGAATTCCCTGTCGATGGCGAGCGGTGCGATGGTAGAAAGTAGCCGTGGGCATCATTTCGAACAATTCCTCAGAACACAATCCATTGTACAAGCGGTAGAACACACACAGGGAGGCAAAGTCTCTCCTCAGACTTAAGGGTTCAATACCGCAAGTGAGTTTGGGATCGTCGACAATTCTCACAGCCCGTCGTTGAACCGAGTCAAAAGGGCCAAGCTGGTATCCGGGTGCACCCGCCCAGAGATGGCAGCAGTACTCCATATGGGGCCGGACTTGCGACTTGTAAAGTAGCAACCTTTGCCCCGACGTGAAGTACTGCTTCGCTCTGTTGAGTACACCAAGTTTTTTGGACGCCAGCTTTACCTTGCCTAGCAAATGATCTCGGAACTGAACATCGCTGGAGATGTCAACGCCAAGGATCCCAATGCTCTTGGAGATGGAGAGGGGAGTGTTCTGGAATTGTGGGACTACAGTGAATGGGGTTTTCTTAGCGGTGAACGCGCAGACTTGTGTCTTTGAAGGGTTGAATCGGACCAAGTTTTCCCGCCCCCAGTCAGAGACCTTGGACAGACCGATCTCGATTTGAGACACAAGTTCTTCACGCTTTTCCTCCACAACGGAACGTGGGATGCTTGCACGGCCCGTGTAATAAGCGTCTCCAGTACTGTCATCTGCATAGCAATGTATGTTGTTGATGTCCAACATATCATTGATGTGCAGTAGAAACAGCGTAGGAGACAGCACAGAGCCTTGCGGGACACCAGCATTAATGTCCATGCTATCAGAGCAACTACCGTCAACTACGGCTCGTATGCTTCTGCCGGACAAAAAGCTAGCCACCCATTTGCACAAACCCTCGGGCACTCCGTAAGAAGGCAACTTCGATAGAAGACCCCGGTGCCAGACCCGATCGAACGCCTTCGCTATGTCTAGGCTACATGCCAATGCCTCCCCCTGACTCTCAATGGCTAGTGCCCATCGGTGTGTGAGATACACTAGAAGGTCACCAGTTGAGCGACCGTGGTGTTATGGAATGTTAATAATGTAAATATAATGTAAATATATGTTTGAATATGTACAAAACACTTGTAAAATACTCACTTATTTTTATCCAAATTTTACCTTGTAAAGCTCCACTGTCTTTGATAATTAGGCCATAATGCATCGCACGATTCAATATATAAAACTTATTGACATAAAAAATGTAAACATAATAAAATTTTGCAAATCTACTGAATACAAAATAAAATAAATAATACTGTTTTACACACACAACTATAAGCAGAAATTTAAAGTATACAAACAAGAATAAAAATATTATTGTCCAACCGGTCCAACGCCGAAAACCTTAGTTAAGTCTGCTTCAGTTCTTATTCTGTGGGCAGCAGTATCCGTTTGACGTCGCGCATAAATGCGACCATCTCTAGTCCATACGTACCGCCAGCTCAGTCGTCGTCCTTCCTCGCGAGCTTTAAAAAATAGTTGTTTATTGTGCGCGTGAGTCGTTCATTTAAGTACATTCGTCGCGGTGTAGTATGCAATCCGAGATCACATGTGTCTGTGCCGCGACGCACGCGCGCCGCCCGCAGGAACTCATCGCGCAGCGAAAGTCGTGCCAGACGAACAGCAATTGGCCTAGGTTGTGGTACCTTGCTGCGGACGTCGTCGCCGCCGCTGTCGTGACGTTCCCGACGCAGTCCCGTACGTTCTACACTCACAATATCCGTGTTTCCAATGACTGTTCCTAATTTTTTGGCTATTAATGGGACTAAATGTGTTAGAATTTCTCCATTTTCTTCCGAAATTCCTGTAATCTCCACATCTGTAAGCAGTAGCTCCTGATCTCGGTCATTTAGCTCACACTTCAGCTGAGCAATATTTTCCAGCAATTGTGTACTATTATCTGTGGCTGATACTGATTTTCTGTTTCTCGTTTCAAGCAGCGTGATTCGCTCCTCCATAACGTCTATCCGTTTGTTCAAATCACCCACAGAATCCACTAAACTAGTAAAACGCATGGACACATTTGCAATTTCCTGACGTAAAGCTGACATTTCAGTAGCCATCTCTGAGCGCAATAGGCGTAATTCTTTTATAAGGGTTCTTTCGTCATTGCTATAACTACTAACGAATTCTCGACATAATCAGACTGCTGACCCTTAATAGGGGTTTCTGTATTATCATTCCAAGGCTGCTTACATATGAATGACGGACATAGTCAAGTGGGGGCAACTTTTACACCTTTTGGTACTTTGACACAATATCTGTCGTAAACACTTGAACACGAAGGGCACTTAACGCCATCTGCCGATGATACGTACTTTCCACAAGCGGGGCACTTAGACATAGTTATAGAATATTAGTATGCTAACAAGCCAACAGGTATAGTGATGTATTACAGACAGTATAGATGGCTCTGTTTCAGTTTACTACCTGGTTTGAGAGATGACACTAGTGATATCAAGTAAATAGATTTTGGAAAATTATAACGGCTTTGATAATTCTGCGATTAATGACACTATTCTAGTATTTTATTAAGGGCTCACTGCACAGCATTGAACATTCAATATAGTATGTTCTCTTGACCTTAGATATTTTTGGCTACACTGTTCACTTATGTAGGGTAGGTAACTCACTACTAGATATGTACCTCACTAAACCACTTCAAAAACTGTCTAAGTGTTTTTATTTTATTTACTTGTAAACAGATTTATTAAACAACACCACACTTTTAGAGTCCAGAGATTTTCTACAGGTTTATTTAAAGTATATGTATAAAAGTTAGTTAATTTAATTAATAAAACGAAAAAATGTTGAACGTAAGTACACCATCACTGACATTCGTGACGTCAATCGTTAAGGCCTATTCATGCGTCTTCGTCTGTTTATTTTCCAAAGCTGTGCATCTGGAGCTCGTTTCAGCCTTTGTCGCATGTCTGTCGCGGTTTGTCAGTCGGCGTTGGCTCCCTCATTTAATTCCCTCGGACTGTGGCACAAATTTCAAGGGTGCATATCGCTATCTGAAGGAAGTCCTTCAGTTTTTGTCTGACAATCATACATATATTGATTCGGAGTTGTACCAACGGGGCGTGACTTGGATTTTTAATCCTCCCGGCTATCCTTCGTGGAGCGGTATTTTCGAAGCAGCTGCCAAGGTCGCCAAAACCCACCTCCATCGTGTGACTGGTGAAACGGTCCTCACTTTTGAGGAATTACAAACGGTATTTTGCAATGTCAAAGCGGTGTTGATCTCACGACCGCTTTGTCCGATCTCGTCGGATCCTAATGACCTGGAAGCACTAACACCAGGCCATGTCTTGATCTGTAGTCCCTTAACCTCCTTGCCTTAATACCCCTTCATCGATATGTTAGTTAATCGGTAATCGAGTTTTCCGTTGCTTCAACAAATTACGCAATTGTTCCACCATAGGTGGTCTTCGGAATATTTACATTTGTTACAGCAACGGGTTTGGTAGACGGATAAAACCAACCCCCCGCGCGTTGGAGTCCTTGTCTCTTAAAGGACTCAAATTTACCGCCTTTGCAATGGCGTTTAGGTCGCATAGTGCAATTATTCCCCGGTTCGAACGGTATCCCTCGGGTCGCAGAGGTCGTGGTAGGGGATTCAGTACTAAAGCGTGCCGTCGCGACGCTTTCCCGATTGGCAGTAGATTAATGGCTCTGGCTCGGATTATCTTCATCCAGACACGGCCTGGCTGGGGCGGAGGTTTGTTCGGGAAAGATTTATGACTCATCGGGCTGACCGGCGTAGTAGGTGTAATAGGATCGTCACGCCTACTCTGTGCGCACAGGCGCCTCAGTCTCTTATAATCTTTGACAAGTCGCGGCTGCTTACGTTTTTTTGAGCTAATTTTATATTAAGTGGATAAACGACAGTGACACAGAGAAACATAAAGCAGTCAAATTCACGGACACACCATACCCCATTATACACAAAACGTTATACAAAACAACTGATGCTAACCGGTAAGTCATTGTAATTTTTTTAGGGCCTAGGTACGGCCTAGTTTGGCACCAGTTCCCTTTGGCAGCTTTAGCAAGCGACCAGAAAGCACGAATCCCAGAAGGATAGCTCGCAAGTTGCCCAACTATTGCGATGCAATAATAATAATATATAAAGTCGATGAATTGAAATTTAGCTCTCGCTGTTGCTTTCTTACTGAACCTTGAGGCAGCATTTCAATTGTGTTTTAGACTCAGAAATATTCGGATCATTAATATTACGAGCCATGGTCCAAGCCTCATACGCAGTTTGCTTCAGAATTTTAGCTTCTCTGCAAGACTGATTGAACCATGGTCGTTTTTTGACCCCGGCAGCTACTCGCGGGTTATGAATAAAACATTCCATACCAGCACGAATTGTCTTAGTGACTGCAGCTGCGCAGACGTAGGATATTCTTAGTTAAAGCAGAGCTGCCTCCTCAGGGACGATGCATAACACTTTCGCAATCCATCGCAGTCTGCCGACTTATAATGCCACACACGATGCCAATTAGTTGGCCCAGATGGATCGGGTTGTGTGCATGACACTTGAGTCTGAACAGTCGGACAGTGGCCCGAGGAGCCAAGAGGCGCATCCACTGAGACGGAATATCGTGAGCAGATATCCCTGCGTAGTTATAGGTCCGAGGACTGAGGGCCTCACAATGGTGGGCGTTAAAGTCTCTCAAAATAAATATTTCTGCTATGCTATAATGCTCCAGAACTTTGTCAGTCGTTAAACTCAGGTGCGTGAAGAGTCGAGCTACGTCCGTGTCAACGCTGTGAGACCTGTATATGCACGCATAAATATAAGTGTGGCCACCGTGATCTATGCGCACCCACAATATAGAAAGGTTTCTGTATTCCAGGCTATGAAGGCGGCGACAGCAGATATTCTCCCGTACGGACAAACATACAACGGCACAACTCACAAAATTGTGTTCGCGTTTGTAGCTGGGATTATGTAGGTATAATGTTTAGGCCGGGCAGAATATGTGCGTCTCCGTTAGAAAAAGAATGGTCGGCTGCGCAGTCTCGAGATGGTGGAAACTGGGTTAAGATTTTTATGAATACCCCTGATATTACAAAAAACCACATTATTCTGGTATGGAGTTACCGCTGTAAAAATCCTTTTTCTATTATTTTGCCTGTCGATTTTCCAAAAGTTACTTAGGCTAATTATATGAGGAGGACAAAGAGTTGCAGTACTAAAACTGTTAAAGCTCCGAACTGCTTATCAGGTAGCTGGCTGGCCCCGGATCCCCCTCTGTTGTAGTAGCCGGATGCACTTCGGTCTCCTTCTCCGGCACAACTAATACTTCAGAGACTTTACACCGATTGGCGGATCAGCCTTCCAGGGCGGAGATTAAGTGATCGGAGATAAGGGTTCAGGAACCCGTTCAACCTGCGGCCGGCCAGCGGTCAGCCGTTTCATCAGGTCTCCCTCACTGCCGAACCAGCACGCCGTGTCTACGCCGAGCAATGACAGCAACGAGCACCGCCGGTCCTCCGCTGTCCGCGCAGCGAATCCTTAAAGAGCTCTGGCAACCTTACTCACCGCCAGGAACACAACACTACTCAATGTTTGCGTTATTATGGCCACTTTTTTGTAAGGTGGAGGTACTTCCCCTGTTCAGGCTGCTCATTCGAGCAAGTACTCGATATGTCTCGCTTTGATTGTTCGGAAAGGCTTTTTTGAGCGAGAACTTGCTGTACCCTACCTCTCTTTAAAATTTTAAATAATAATATTTAATTGACACATAAATTATACAAATAAAAGTCATTTAACTGTGCTAGTGGTTTTGTTAATAAGTCAGCAACCTGTTTAGTACTCTCAATGTAATTTAATTGAATTGTCCCATGCATGACCTTTTTACTTGCTTTTATTTAACTCACAATGTTTCCTTTTTCCGTTTTTTTTTCTTCCTTCCATCTTGTGGTGGAATCTTGCAAGCTTAATTAAACATACTTCCTGTTATCACCCTTCGATGATTTCATTTGCATACTTACTAAGCTCGGATGACAATAAAATATTCCACACTTACTTTGACCAACAACCCCCTTCCAGAGTTGTACCAGGGGTACAACCTTGAGGTGGAGGTGAAAAATTGATAAATCTTCAAAATGGGTATCCGGGGGTTTCGAGGGTCGCACTAATTTGATGTTTTCACCTCTTGCTATATGCAGGAAGTGCACCTGAAGGTGAACATTAGGGTAAAAATTTAATAACTGATTTATATTGAACATAATAATATCGTTCTCCAAGTTCTCATCACCCAACTTATGAAACTTGGGCAATAAACTATAAAAATTCAGTTAAATAATCACTAAAAAGTATAAAATAAAAAAAGTAAAAAAGTATTTTTTTATAAACTTGCATTTCTTTAAACATTAGAATCATATAAAAATTCATCTATCCGAATATTGGACTAAAAAGTAAAAAATATTTTTTCAAAATGAATATAATTTTTTTTTTATCCACGTATTGTATTGTTGTGGGCAAGAAAAGCAAGGCGTGTGCACTTACATACAACCACTAGATAAGCTCTCAATTAATATCCACTTAAACTCTAGTACGTTAAATATTCATGTGTGTCTTATTTCGGATAAAGTGGTGTTTTTTGTCAACGTTTTTCATTATTTTGTGCAAAGCTGGGTTTTTTGATACCTTATCAACATTGATTGAAAATTCTTCAACTAATTGCTTTAACTAGCAAGCTTCTGCTATTGCCCTGCTTAGAGCTATGTATTCGGCTTCTGTTGAAGACAATGCCACAGTTGGCTGTTTTCTATTACACCAAGAAACTGGATTACCAAAAATCTTAAATAAATAGCCAGCTGTTGATTGCCTGTTAACTAAATCCACTCGCCAATCTGAGTCTACATAACCCACAATAATATTTTTATTATTATAACACTTATTTACCAAATATAAATCTAGAGTACCTTTAATGTATCGAAGAACCCGCTTTAACATGTTCCATAAGTCATGTCTACTCTCTAGTTCAGCATAAAGTAAACACCCTATTAATTAACTTCAGCGTGACTTTAATTCAGGTATTTTAGAGATGTCTCTTTTAAATTCATCACTTCTTTATTTATGGTCCATGGGTGGCACTGCAGCTTTACAAGTTCTCATATTAAATTTTAACAATACTTGTTCCAAATACAATCTCTGATTATTCTTAAGAACATCCTCCTGTAAATTTTGTTCAATATACATTCCTAAATAAAAATTTTGATTCTCCCATGTCTTTCATTAAAAATTTTTGTTTAAGGATAAATTTAGTTTCATTAACCAGATTTAGGTCCGTCCCTGCAAATAGCACATAGTCTACATAAAGTAAAAAATATACAATATCATTACCATTTTGTTTCACTTATATTGTTTAAAACCTTTTGCATGGTATCAAAAGAAAGTAAATTTGTCATTCCAGTTCTTTGGAGAATATTTGAGTCCGTACGGAGATTTTTCTAATTTCAAAACTTTATCAGAATCTATTGAATATATATAGTCTTCTGATAATCACAAGAAAACTTCGTATTTTATGTCTCCGTGGAGAAATGCACAATTTACATCCATTAGGTACACAGTTAATCTTTTTTGATTACAAATAGCTAAAAAAGTACGCACTGTAGGTAACTAAGCTAAAGGTGCATAACTGTCTTCATCCAATATATTAGTTTGTTGGAACCCTCTGGTTACAAGCCTTGCTTTAAATGTTGTATGATTACTAAACTCATCATGTTTTCTTTCGAAAACCCATTTACTTTTTATAATTTTACAATCGTTTGGTTTAGTTATTACTTACTATGTATTATTCCTCATCAAACTATCCATTTCTTCTTTCATAGCTTTCTTCCAACTTTCCTTTGACTCTACTGCTTTCTTGCATGATTTCGGATCGTTTCCTACATAAGAAGATTGGCAAAAGTATGTATGATAGTCTTTTTTCCCACAGCGAGGTAATGGAATTCTTTCTGTATTTTTATTTTTCATGTAAGTTCTATTTAATATGGAAATTGCCGTATTCATAGCTTCGGTTCAGTTCATCTGTTATCGTCGTTCAAGTCGCTTGGCACTGAACTCACCTTCATATTTGACCCAATTATTTGATCAAACCATCTTTGAGCTCGAGCCACTAACGAATATTAACGATAAACATTTAAAAAATTTAAATCAAAATCTTTTTATTCAAATGGTTACTAAGAACACTTTTGAATCGTCAAGTAAATTAACTATATGTAGCTTTAAAAACTAATTACAATACTGTTTTATTGCGTGCATCCAATAGGAAATCTTTGTGAAATCACAAACGAAACATAATATTATAGTGTATCAACTAATAAATACATGTTTTGTATTGAAACACTTAATAAACAAGATTTTCAGCACCGTGTGATACGTTAAAAGTCTTCAATTACTTTGACATATGATGATAATTCATTTAACATATAATATTACAGAGCAGACGTACATATACATATAAATATATACGAAGAAAGAATACAAAGGAGTTTGCAAGAAGTTTCTTCAAGGAACTCCAATAAAACTTCAATTGTACTATATTCATATAATTTAATATTACACAGCAGATGTACATATAAATATATAAGACACTAGTTGCAATTCAATTTGCAAGAGGCAAAATAAAACTTCTATTTGTTTCTCTGTAAATAAAGAATGTAGTTTTTAATATCGAGTAGGTTACACACCCATATAATCCTTATAAGACTACACAATCTTACCTGCAAATAAAGAAATGACAATAAAAGTTTATTGTTATCACCTCCCGATGCATATAGTTTAACTAAGTACGAAATTAATTAACAAACAAGATTAAAATATATTCAATGATCTCGGCATAATGTCCTTGACATTTTACAATGACAGCTTGCTTGACGCGGCTCACTCACGAACTAGCAGTGCGCGCGCATACTCAAATTAAAGAGATCATTCTCTTTACATCTCGCTCCTCCGGGGTGAGAATTGCTCCAGTAATTCTCATCGTAGCTGCACATATTATTCAGCGTTGTCCATCATTTATTCCACCTTCCATTCGAATAAGTTTTGTTATATGGTATAAGCTTGTATTCTTTTTTGTTCTGCCTGTGTTGATTTTGTATATTGTATCCGATATTTTGTCTGTTATTTCAAATGGGCCGATTCTTAAATTGTCCATTTTTTTCCTATTTAATTTGTTTCCGTTTTCAACATATACCAGTTCTCCTATGTTGAATTCACATTGTCTTCTGCCTGTATCAAATAATTTCTTATTATATGCATGTGATCTAATTGATCTTTCTAGTGCTTGTTGTCTATTTTTTATCCATGTTTCTGTATTTAATGGTTGTCGTAGTTCTTGTGGCAAGATGCTGGTGACTTTTCCTTCTAATAGATATACTGGTGCAAAGCCTGTCACTGTGTGCTCGGTTTCATTATACTTATCTATACATTCTCTTGCAATTGATGTCCAGGATTTGTTTTCATTTTGCACCTCATTTTGTTAACCAGTGTTTGGTTCAATCTTTCGTTGAGTCCGTTTGAAAATGGAGTATCAACCGCAGTAAATATTAGTTTTACATCATTTTCTGTCAAAAATTCTTTGAATTCTTTTGAATTTAATCCTGGATACTGATCTGCTAGTAATATCTCAATGTTTTCCGTCTCCAGAACTTTTTTTATCAATTTGATGAAATCTGCAGCATTTTGCGTTTTTGATGTCAAAATGAACGCAAATCTTGTAAAATGATCAACTAACAAGTGTAGGTATCTCTTTGTTGATCTTTGTCCTCCAAAGCCACCGATGGTATCTATCGACATTATCTGAAATGGTTTTGCGGCTGGTCCCAGATGTGACATTAATCCGTATTTATCCTGGCCTCTCGATTTATTTTTTATACAGGTTTCACAATTGTTGCATATTTTTTTAATGTTTCTTGTTAAATTCTTTGCTGTATAATAAGGACTGATTTTATTTATCATTTGGTTGATCCCTAAATGGCACCATTCGGTGTGTATTTTCTTTATTAATTTCACACTTGCTTCTTCAAATAATATAACTTTTTCTCTATTTCGATGTTTTTTGTATAGTATCCCATTTCTTTCGATTAATTTGGTTTTAATTTCCTTTATTTTCTCGTTTTTCTGCTGATCTGCCTTAATATCATCTATTGTTATCGGATTCACCGTTTTTAAAATTTCTTCATCATTATCATTATCTTCCAATACTGGGTTTCTACTTAGACTGTCTGCTTCCGTATTATTTTTCCCTGGAATATATTTGATGTTGAAGTCATATTGTGACAAATAAAAAGTTAATTCACCAAGTTCATCATCTGTTTTAGCCTTTATGTTGAGGTTTTCTAGTGGTTTGTGATCCGAAAAAACGGTGAATTTTCTTCCTATCAGCCAATATTGCCAGTATTTGATAGCTTCTTTTATTGCTAAGCATTCAAGGTATATTGCCTTCTTTCTTTTTTGTATATCATTGAGTATTTTTGAAAAATAGCCAACTGGTTTTTCTTTACCATTTTTTTGAATCTGTTTCAATATTGCACCTATACCATTCAACGAGGCATCCGTGTAAATTGTAATAGGCAGGTCTTTATCAAATATTTCTTAGTACCGGTTGTGAGCATAATAATTTTTTTTGGCAGGTGATGTTTTCAATCCAAATGGTAGGCAAGTCCATTGATAATGTCCATCCTGTGTGACAAATCCTGTCTTTTGTCTGTCCTCAATACGTAGTGGTATGGACCAAAACGCGGAATTCATGTCCAGTGTGGTAAAATATTTACAGTTTCTTGCTTTAACAATCAAGTCGCTTATCAATGGAAATGGTTGTGCTTGTGGTATGACTATCTTGTTTAGTTCACGAAAATCAATACAGAGTCTTGATTTTGTATTTTCGTCTCTTTTAAATGCCAAGGTAACTGGTGCTGCAAATGGGCTGTATGATTCCTCAATCAAGTTATTTTTTAGTAAATTTCCCACCTATTTTTCTATTTCTATTTTATCTTCTAATGTGCAACGATATGGTCTTTTGCTACAGTACTTATCCACCAGTAAGTCTATCCGGGCTTCATAATCTGTTACTGTACCTACATCATATTTGTCTTTGGCAAATACAGTATTATAATTTTCTATTAAATTGTGTATTCGAGTCTTTTTGATATTGTCCAAGTGAGGTAGGTTTGTTATAAAGTCATTTTTACCCACATGCTCATTAAAATTGACTTTAATTTCCTCTATCTCTTCAAATGCATTCATAGTATTTATCTCCCTCTTTGTCTTCTGTAGAATTTTTAAATCTTCATTTTGAGCTAATTTTTTTTTTTTTATCATATCTAGTCCTATAATGAAATCTTCAAAATCTAGTTTGTCTACAATAAAAACATCAACATATTCTTCTATGTCAAAAATCTTTACGTTTATTCTTATTAAACCTTTTGTGTATGTTACACCATTGACCGTTCTTAATAATATTCTATTTGTATCCTCAGAATCATTCTGTATTCTAACTAATCTTTTGTTTATCAGAGATACTTGTGAGCCTGAATCATATGTTCCATTTATTTGTATTTTGTCTTCTAATAACATTTTTATTTTTATCAATGGTGTGATTACTCGTTTTTTGTCTCTTCGCTTAGATTCACTTCTATAACCGAATTACTTCCAATCCTTTTGCTATCTGTCCCTTCTTTTTTAAACCAACAAGACTGTTCTGGGTGGTATCGAGTACCCTTATTTAAATTCTGACAGGTTTTGCATGGCTTTTTTCCTAAACTGTATTTCTTGTTGTCATCTTTTTCTTCCCTTTTTTTATGAAGTTTTTATTATTTACCAAACTTTCACATTTACTTATTTCATGGAGCAATCTTGTTGAGGTTTCACACTTTTCAGCATCAATTCTGTTTCTAATAAATTCAGGTAAGCCGGCTGCTATAAGTGTGACCAGACTTTTCCCGCCAATATTTTCATCCATATCTAATAATAACTTTTCTTTTCTTATGGCGTATTCCATCAGTGATCCTTCTTTATATTTGTAAAATATGGCATACATTCCCGAACTCCATCCTTTATCAGCAAATGTGTCCAAAAATTTATTTTTCCACTCGGACCATCCAGCCTCGATTTTCAAAGTCTTCAATGTTGCCGAGTGCCAATCTGCACATGTTATGTCCAAAAATAATCTTAATATTTCTATCTTTAGGCAAAATAAAACTTCTATTTGTTTCTCTGTAAATAAAGAATGCAATTTTATTTATCGAGTAGGTTACACACTCATATAATCCTTATAAGACTAACACAATCTTACCTGTAAATAAAGAAACGACAATAAAAGTTTATTGTTATCACCTCCTGATGCATATAGTTTAACTAAGTACGAAATTAATTAACAAACAAGATTAAAATATAATTCCATGATCTCGGCATAATGTCCTTGACATTTTACAATGACAGCTTGCTTGACGCGACACGACGCGGCTCACTCACGAACTAGCAGTGCGCGCGCATACTCAAATTAAAGAGATCATTCTCTTTACATATATATACACACATATCTACACATATATACACATACATACATATTTACATTTTACAAATATGTAAATAAATAAATAGGCATTCATATACAAATTAAAGATAATATAAAATACACATGCACATATTCATATATACAGAAACAGACATATTTTAATACATATATATAATATATACATACAGAAAGACTTTGAATTGAGGCTTCAAATTTCTTAAAGTAATTCTTTGTGTAGCCAAGATTATTTAGAGCACATGATATAGTAAAATCAATAAACTTTTGATTATTAATCAATAAAATACGATAAGTACAGTAAAATTCACTCATAAAGATTTAGGTTATCAAAGTTTACTTAACATAAATAGGTGCCTATCTATCGTATTTCAGGCGTATTTAAAAAGTTGGAATCATAATATTTACAATAATTAAATACGTATTTATTATATATTTAAATAAGAAAAAAAAACAGTAAACTCACATTTGAATGTCCTTAAAAATTTAGCGTATTTTAACAATTGTTCAAAATGGCCACCTCCATTTTCTAAACACAACAAAGCACGACGTCGCAAATTGTTTTTAATTTTACGTAGCACAACTGTTCGTGATTTAACCACTGCAAAAGCACTTACGATTTTGTCTTTTAATTGTTCAATTGTTTCGGATTCACGTTCGTAAACAATTCGTTTTATCACTCCCCACAAAAAAAAGTCGGTATCGGGGTGAGATCTGGCGACCGTGCCGGCCATTGTATGGGTCCACCGCGACCGATCCACCGTTCGCCGAACTCGCTATTTAGGTACGCACGCACTTCACTGTAATAGTGAGCTGGGCCTCCGTCGTGTTGAAAGTGCATGTCGGCTAGATAGGACACTGGTACATCTTCCAACAATTCTGTCACTATCGAGGATAGAAGGTTCAGATACCGTGTCCCAGTTAACGTACCCTCAATAAAATAGGGCCCGATGACACAGTCATTTATTATACCCACCCACACATTAACACTAAATCGCACTTGAAAAGCGTCTCTGCGCGTAACGTGTGGATTTTGACCACGAACACTCCACCAATGTTCATTGTGGATATTAAACAGTCCAGTCCGCGTGAACGTAGCTTCGTCAGTCCAGAGAATTTAAATTTTGTAACAACCAATTACAGAACCTCGTTCTTGGTCAGCGAGAACGATGTCTTGTACTCGCTGAAAATGGTATGGATACATTCCCGAAACGTTGAGCAGTTTCCAGACGTAATACTGGCTTACGTTAAAACGTCTAGCCGCTTGTCTAGTACTTGCCTGAGGATTTTGGGTAAAATACCGCCTTATCATCCGATAAATTCGTCTTAGATGTACTGGTGCCCTCCCTCTGGCTTGGGCATGCGCTGGAACATGAAAGCTCGCAAAGTCCAGTAGGTTTTGTGTTGCGCTCAAAATTCTTCGTAATGATGGCGGATTTCTGTTAGGATATTTACGCCGCCACCTTCGCTGCGTTCTACGTAATCATAATTTTCACAGCAACTGAAATAGCAATGGACAAGAAGTGTTACTGTGCACCTACTGTACTAAGTGGGCCTACCTAGATATTAATTTGATAGCCAAATTGTTGAAGGACTCTTTTACACTTTTAAGTAAAATCCTGTCATCAGTTTCACTTTTTGTTAATGTTGATTAATTAGTTATAGGTATATAGTTAGGTGTACGGCGACAAATTCTTTACACCAAATTTGCTTTATATATAACAAACAGAGTCTACGTATAAGTCACTGTGCGGGCGTAGAAAAAAGAAAATGCTAAAAATGCTACATATAAAAAAAGTAGAATGTGTAACTTTATATGATTAAAACAAAAGTTCTCCCCGGGATAAGTAGACGTACGCTGCCGTTGAGATTCAACCGAATGTTTGGTTTGTTTGACTTTTGTCTTTTTGACTTCTTTGACACACGAATTCAGCTCACAAACAATTGTACACAATATTTATGTATTTTATTTACATTATAAATACATTTTGCACTATAAACTTAACTAAAATCTACAAAAAATAAATTAAGTCAACAGCTGATAAGTTGACATTTTCATTGTTGCCAATCAATCGTTAATTCTGAGAGATCGGTAGGTTTTTAAGCTCCCGGTCCCCAGGCATTCCTCCATCTCCTTGTCTCTTTACTTTACTCGGATGAGGTTTTTTTACCTGTATTCAAAAGCAGCAGCATAAGCAATCAAACATAAGAAGCAACATCCATCGCTGATTCAAGCAAAAGAGTCACATTCCAATATTCAGACCGCTACAATACTGCCACATTATATTCGCCATTAATAATATATATAACCTTTCGTGTTAGAATTCACTTAATAAAACATTGCATTGTATATCAATTTATAGCGTTTAGCATAGTGGACCTATGCTTTCTTTATTTATGGAGGCACCGCGTCGCTCGCTCGCTCACTGTTTTAAAAGTCTATGAAAATATTAAAGACCCCCACCGCCACTAGCTTGGCTATCTTTTTTAAGTACTTGATCTTCCACGATCCTATTAAATTATTATTTGGATTTAATAGAATCGTGGAAGATCAAGTACCTAAAATAGTACTACTACATTTATTTTTTTATAAAAATTTAATATTTTAAAGGACCAAGATGACTTAGTAAGCGGGTAGGCTTGGTTGACATGTACAGTAGGAACGCGCTAAGATGTGCGTATGTACAGTACATAAGTACAAGCACCACTACTGGTATACCGTCCAGCCCATTTGACTTGTGAATGTTGTGAAAGCTGTGTGATGAAAATTTCTTGCATAGTCTAAGTGCACCATCGTGTATTAGATGGTACAGCGCCTTCATCGTTTCAATTCGAGTTTGAGGCAAAGAGACAGCCCAGGAATTCGATTTTTTACCGGATGTCAGTTTATATTTATTTCAAATGCTTAGTGCTTATGATGATGCTGCAGAGAGATAGGGCACTGCAAGTACTCGCTCGAATAAGCCACCCGAACAATTAAAGCAGGGCATAGCGACTACTTGTTCGAATGAGCGGCCACCTGGGGAAGTACTTCCACCTTACAGAAAACCGCGGCCATAATAACATTAACATTGAGTAGTGTTGTGTTCCTGGCGGTGAGTAAGGTTGCTAGAGCTCTTTGAGGATTCGCTGCGCGGACAGCGGAGGACCGGCGGTGCTCGTTGCTGTCATTGTTCGGCGTAGACATGGCGTGCTGGTTCGGCGGTCAGGGAGACCTGATGAAACGGCTGACCGCTGGCCTGGCAGGTTGAAGGGGTTCCTGAACCCAGGGATCACTTAATCTCCGCCCTGGGAGGCTGATCCGCCAATCGGTGTAAAGTCTCTGAAGTATTAGTTGTGCCGGAGAAGGAGATCGAAGTGGACCCGGCTACTACAACAGAGGGGGATCAGGAGCCCTTCCGCCCGCCGTGCCAGCAACCGAATCATCTGAGGCAAGCTTCGGCAGTCTAAGTACCGCACCTTTTGTCTTCTAAGCTGTCTGTGCAGTGAATCCTCATCCTTAGTCTAAGTAACTTTTTTTTATATATAATAGACATGAGAACGTAAAGGAAAAGAGTTTTTACAGCGGCTACTTCATACTCCACACATATAATGTGGATTTTTCCAACATCAGGGGTATTCACGCAAATCTTAACGCAGTCCACCACCATCTCGACCATTATTTTTCTAACGGAGACCCTGATATCCTGCCCGGCCATCATACCTTCACTATCCCGGTTACAAACTCGAACACAATTTTATGAGTCGTGCCGGTGTATGTATCTTTGTCCGGGAAGATATCTGCTGTCGCCGCCTTCATAGCCTTGAAGACAGGGACCTGTCGGTATTGTGGGTGCGCGTCAATTACGGCGGCCATACTCGAATCTATGCGTGCCTATACAGGTCTCATAGCGGTGACACGGACGTAACTCGACTCTTCACGCACCTGAGTTTGACGACTGACAAAGTTCTAGAGCAGTATCCCACAGCAGAACAAGTTATTTTGGGAGACTTAAACGCCCACCACCGTGAGTGGCTCAGTTCTCGAACCAATAACTATGCAGGGATATCTGCTCATGAATTTGCTCTGACCTATGGATTTTCTCAGCTGGTATTTTCTCCAACGAGAATACCAGATATGGAGGACCATACGAGCTCTTTACTGGTCCTTCTGCTGACTACACGTCCGGACGGATATTCCGTCTCAGTGGATGCGCCTCTTGGTTCCTCGGACCACTGTCTCGTTCGGACTCAAATGTCATGCACACAACCCGATCCATCTGGGCCAACTGAGTGGCGTCGTGTGTGGCACTATAAGTCGGCAGACTGGGATGGATTGCGAGAATTTCATGCATCGTACCCGTGGAGGCAGATCTGCTTTAACTCAGAAGATCCTGATGTCTGCGCAGCCGCAGTCACTGAGACAATTCTCGCTGGTATGGAATGCTATATTTCTAACTTGCGAGTAGGTGACGGCGTCAAAAAACGACCGTGGTTTAATAGGTATTGCAGAGAAGCTAAAATTCTTAAGCAAACTGCATATGAGGCTTGGACCACGGCTCGTTATAATAAGGACTCGAATATTTCTGAGTTAAAACGAAAATTAAATGCTGCCTCGAGGTTCAGTAAGAAAGCAACTGCCAGAACAAAATTCCAATTCATCGGCAAAATAGGTGGCCGACTTGCGAGCTATCCCACTGGGAGTCGGGCTTTCTGGTCGCTTGCCAAAGCTGCCGAGGGGAACTTCTGCCAGTCGTCGTTACCACCACTGCGAAAGACCGATGGTGACTTGGCCCATAGTGCAAAAGAAAAATCCGATCAATTGGACAGTCTCTTTGCCTACAACTCGAATATGAACGACGAAAGCGCTGTACCACCTACTTTACCGTGGTGCGGTAAGACCATGCCAGAAATCATGATAACACAGCGAGAGGTACGACCGGGCGTTGCTTTCCCTAGACGTTCATAAGTCGAGTGGGCCAGACGGTATACCAGCAGTGGTGCTCAAGCAGTGTGCTCCTGAGTTTTGTCCTGTACTCACGCCTCTCTTCGCGCTTTCCTACCATACTAGGTAATTTCGAAACGCGAATGTGCACCCGGTGCCCAAAAAGGGCGATAGATCAGATCTATCGAATTACAGGCCTATCGCAATACCTCTCTCCTCTCCAAGGTGATGGAGCGTGTGATCAAAACACAGCTTTTGAGATATCTAGAAAAACACAACCAGGGCGCCAATTCTCACGCGATCGAATTGATCACGAATTCGTAGTAAAGTACGAATTTAAACTTTTCTCGAACGAAAATGTAGTTAAGCAATGCTGGTAATGTCGAATCCGACATTTCTCAAACGCAAGCCGCTCGAACTGCTTCGAGTGGTCGGGACCGTTCGAGACTACATCTCGCATTCGAATCTTAACAAATTTAGTTTAAAATGATTGGGTTCTAAACATTAATTCTACTCTTAGCGTAAACTATATGTTCTAAAATCTAAAGTAAATGTCTAAAATATAGGTCAGAGTAATGAAAAGGGCGGAAAAAAGAGTTATATAACCAAATATGATATTTTTTTTACCTTTATTCCTTTCATAATACATTATTAGTCTTTTATCAATTGACTGATTGGCCGTTTTCCGCAATTATCAAAGTCACCCATGCCAATAATATTCTTCTATTTCTATTGATTTCCATCACAACAAACACTAGATTACATCACATACACAGACAAAAATGTTTGAGGTTCGGCGCCGCCATCTTTAGTGCTGCGTAGGTCAGAGTAACTAAAAGGGGGCGCAAGGGAAAAAATTACCGGACTTAGGAAATTTTCACGAATTTTTGTTAGGAATCCTAGGGGTCCAGAGCCCCTCCCCTCCCTCCCCTCCCTCCTAGAGAAAAGTACTTCATACAAACGTTGCTGCCGACGATGTGCTCTACCGATCTGCGTCATCAAAATAGTCAGTTATAGGGACACACCCCCTTTTGAAAAACATTTTGAACCCCCCTAGGGGTTCGGGAAGGGGTCGCAGAAAAAAGTGCTTCATACAAACGTTGCTGCAAACGATGTACTCTATCGATTCCCATCGTCAAAATATACGCTTATGGGGACACCATAAATTTTCATTTTAGTCCCAGAATCACTTAGAGTTTAACTTTTTAGAGTTAAAATTTTTGAAATTTTTCTTAGCGCTTCCTTTTCTCCACCTCAACCGAGTTGCTTCGTCGCGAAAAAATTTCTAAGTTTTTTTTCTCAGCGCCCCCTTTTGTAAACCCCAACCGCTGCATAGTATTTTGATAATACTAGATAGTAATTTCATGTGAGACAAATTTAAAAACAGAATAACACCATTGAAAAATAAGAATAACTTAAATCCTCATCAATCTCAACCAAATAAACAAATAAAACACTCAACAAAAACAGAGTTTTTTTTTTATTTATGTCCAAATACGTTCCGTTTAAAGATTACAGCAATTTCTCAAAATAGGGATTTAGTTTACAAACTTAGTTATACTTATTATTTCCTAATTAATAATGATGAAACACAAGTAAAATGTTGCTTCAAACATTTTATAGTTACCAAAACCTTTTTAAGTATATCAAAAGAGGCATATTAGAGTAGGCGTTTTTAAAAACGCTCTAAAACTGTGAAACGTAACATACCTCTTAGCGTAACCGGTTCACAATGGCAACATTTCTCAGCTTCGAACGACATTTTGTTCGAAGGTTGTTTCGATTGATAGTGAGAATACAGCAAACGAAAAAATAATGTCTACGATCGAAATTTACAGTCGAGATGGTGTCTTCCAGATAATCTCTAATACGAGATTTTCTCGGATGAAGTGAGAATTAGGTCTCTGATCAGCGACCGTCAATATGGCTTTCGCCACGGTCGCTCGACTGGTGACCTTCTAGTGTATCTCACACACCGATGGGCACTAGCCATTGAGATTCTGGCACCGGGGTCTACTATCGAAGTTGCCATCTTACGGAGTACCCGAGGGTTTGTGCAAATGGGTGGCTAGCTTTTTGTCCGGCAGACGCATACGAACCGTAGTTGACGGTAGTTGCTCTGATAATATGGATATTAATGCTGGTGTCCCGCAAGGCTCTGTGCTGTCTCCTACGCTGTTTCTACTGCATATCAATGACATGTTGGACAACAACAACTTACATTGCTATGCAGATGACAGTACTGGAGACGCTTATTACACGGGTCGTGCAAACAGCCTTCTTTCCGTTGTGGAGGAAAACCGCGGAGAACTTGTGTCTCAAATCGAGACCACACTGGCTAAGGTCTCTGACTGGGGACGGGTAAACTTGGTCCGATTCAACCCTACAAAGACACAAGTGTGTGCGTTCACCGCCTAGAAAACCCCATTCACCTTAGTCCCACAATTCCAGAACACTCCCCTCTCCATTTCCAAGAACATTAGGATCCTTGGTATTGACATCTCCAGCGATGTTCAGTTCCGAGATTATGACGTGTTAGCGTCATAAGAGAATAGTCTTAGGTAGATAGCTAGTTAATGAAAAAAATAATTTTAATTTTAAAAGTTTAATAAATAAACGTTGTAACAATGATGCAGATTTGTAGGTAGTAAATAGATAGGGTCGTGGGTATTACACAATTCTAGCTGGCTTCGACAACAATCAATTAGGTACCACTCTCCTCGGTAGATGTTGCTGTGTAGCCATAGACGTCATAGTGGAGTTGGCAGGAGACTTCAGGTCAAGCAGACAGCAATGGTGCTTAGCGGTTTGAGTAGGTATTCTAAATTGGTAGCCGTATATAGTAAAAAACGGCCATTGAGAAAAATTACCACTTTTCATAAGTGACTGCAACATCATTTTTCATCCGGTTGAATTTTGTCGTTGTAGAAAGCGGTATTGAAGCGTTAGATAGCAATCAATGATGAGGCAGTCTAGGCATTACAAAAATGATTAGATCTAGCTAGATTAGTCACCCAAATTATTATTTGGGTGACTAATCTGGATACAAAGAAAAATTTAGAAAAGTATAAAAATTAACTTAAGGATTGACTAATTTGAAATCGCAATAGCATAGTGATTCTTTATTAGTTTTACTAACATTTGTATGGAATTATAAAAATTTAAACGCAGATTGCACATTGACCCCTAGCACATGAAATGGCTACCACTATGGTAAATGAATGAATTATTAAGTTTTTCACATTAAAGATCAAGATCATTAATTCAACCTATTAATGAGAAACATAATGATATTTAGAAATCAATATGAAATAAAGCATTTAGCAAAGCATACAAAACATTTATGATAAATTTTAGCTAAGCGTGGTGAATCACATGTTTCTTTCTAAATACACACATACTTAGTCTAAGGTTTATAACTAATATTGTGCAACACTCGCCCAATTATCGGGGCATCAACACTGATTAGTAAAAATGTATTATTTATATAAAATGAGCAGCATAAATGTAGTAAAAGTTCTTTACTATCGTAGAAAATTAAATTATTTGAATGCACTGGGCAGCAGCGCCAATAGGTGTGTGTCGAGTTGCCGCGACTTCGTTTTGAGCAAGTCGTCAAACCGGTTCAGATGGAACAGCGCGAGCAAGTTATCTAGGCATCTACTAATAAAATAAAAGCGTTTGTCGTTAGTGATTTTTGTTTGTAATATATATTTTATGTATATATTATTATAATAGTTTGTTTAATATGCATTAGTAGGTAACTATGTAATCTATTAGGTTATTAATTTTAAGGTAATATATTAATATAAGTGAATATCACAGTATACTTTTTTATTTTATGTTTTTAGGAAAAACGAAAGTGTTACAAGATCATTTACAAGATAAGGTGAAGCTGGCGTCCAAAAAACTTGGTGTACTCTACAGAGCGAAGCAGTACTTCACGTCGGGACAAAGGTTGTTACTGTACAAGTCGCAAGTTCGGCCCCATATCGAGTACTGCTGCCATCTCTGGGCGGGTGCACCCGGATACCAGCTTGGCCCTTTTGACTCGGTTCAACAACGGGCTGTGAGAATTGTCGACGATTCCAAACTCACTTGCGGTATCGAATCATTAAGTCTGAGGATAGACATTGCCTCTCTGCGTGTGTTCTACCGCTTGTACAATGGGTTGTGTTCTGAGGATAATGACCACGGCTACTTTCTACCATCGCACCGCTCGCCATCGGCAGGGAATTCATTCTTAGACTTTAGAACCGAATTGGTTTCAGAGAAACTTCCTCCCGCGAACGCTTAAGTTGTGGAATGAGCTCCCTGCCAAGGTTTTCTCCAAGGACTACAGTATATAGTTCTTCAAGAAAGAAGTTATTAGATTTCTGAAGGGTCGGCAAAGCGCGAGTGATACCCCTTCAGGCGGATCGTAAGCTTGTTTGCCACCTTAGTGGTATAAAAAAAAGGTGATACGTGGCTAACATAATACTTACCTAACTGTCACCTTAGGCACGACATGCCCATAACAGTATTGTGCAAATATGTTTGATGTCTTTTCATTGTTGACCTATTAGGGTAAGTGTGTTATTTCAGGACGGTCGTAGCGTACCAGAACCCGTTCACCGGTGACTACTGCGTGCGCAAGTCAAGCGTGGGTCCACACGGGTACTCGAACCCGGTGCCGATGGAGCAATCCCCCGACAGCGGCCTGTCCGATGAGTACGAGCCACTGCGCCTCCCACCACACCCGGGCTGGACCCTGCCGTACGAAAGAGCGCCTGATACGGTCTCGCTGGCCGACGGGACGGTGCACAAACTGGTAGATACTCAGCTCTTTCAGTGACATGTTTTTTCTAAAAGAGATAAATATTTTTTTAAGCATTCTGAGTCTTATATCCTAAATGATTAAATTATTGGTCAGCAAAATATGTTCCTCCTTTTAATATTGTTTTACTTTTTAAGCTAAAGTTACTGAATTAAAAAAATTACAAATAGTATATTTCATACCAAGTACAAAATAACGCTTATTTTCCTCGAGTAATGGTACACAACATATATCCAAATATGTATACATACGTATCTGCGCTATATAGATTGATTAACTTATAAATGCATCGTATTATGAAACGGTTTCAATATTGGTATGAAAATAGACGAAGTATACAATACTGATCAAATTCAATTAAAAACCTGCCACTAACCCCTGAAAGGTTTATCAGAATTCTGGCAATGCTTGGAGACAGGCCCAGTCAGCGTTATACAGCGAGAAATGTTGGTGTGTCGCATTAGCGTTCAAAGAGTGCTCCAGCGATTTGAAGAGACTTGATCCAGTATTCGCAGACCAGGAAGAGGCTGAACAAAGTGCATGACGGCGAGGGAGGATCGATTTAATATGGTGCCAAAAAAGTTAACATGTAAAATTCAGTGTTTACTAACGCGATAAAATTACAATTAATGATTTCAATATGACGGATGAGGCATTTATAGTCAATATTTAATTAATTACTTGCAAAGTACCACCCTTATAAGATCAATAAGTCGTACATCAAGTGTAGCAAAAAGTAGCAACTTTAATTAAGCTAACTAATTACGATAAGAACAAAGCTATTTTTTGAAACATATTTTCGCACTAAGCTTAAGAGGACAAAAAAGTTATGATCCAAAGAATACAAACGATTCTAAGATAAAACGGGCGTCTTGTATAAACATAAAGTACGGTATGACTTAAGCATTTATTTAAGGTATATAATGTGCAAATAAATAGGTAACGCTACATCAATGTAAATAAAAAAATCTGATACTAATTATCTTTGATAACTTTAAAAATACATTCGTAGATATCCAAGCATAAAATCCCAACTTGAATCATGAATTTCATGTTTTATGAAGTTCAGAGATTTTTTTTCTTAATGTAATGACATAAAATCGTTTATATTTTTTATGATTTTGGTTCCGTAACTATTCTAAAACAGAATTATATTGATAATTTTAAAAAATTAGAACCTCCTGTTTTTGACTTGGGAGGGCGCCACAGTGACAATGTTTAAATCCGTTACGTGATTTTTATTAAAAAATAATTACTTTTAATAGCAAAAATAAGCTAAATCTCGCAGAACGTTCAAGAGTAACACAAATTCCCAGGACAATTAAGTTTTTAAAGATAAAAGTGAAAGACTTGTGGAAAACGCGTAAACACGCCTTGCGTCATCGTAACGGCTGTGATATTTTCATAGTGATTGTGATCAAGAAATTCACAGCATAGCATTTTGAGATCACTTTATCCTACTTACGTGACAACGGGACTAAAAAAAATCTCTTATTGACATCTATCGACGAGCGGTAGAACCTACTGTGATGTAATGATATTACACATTATCACATATTGTATGCTTGTGTATTAGTGCAGTAATAAACCAGTGTCTTGCAAGTAAAGACGTTTTCTTTTATCTCCCTGTCGCCACATATAATATGGCGACCCTGCCAGTCGTAAACCAGCCGTCCCGCTGAGAGCGCGCCTAGCGCCTCGCGTCGTTGCTACGAACAAGTGTTAAAATAAAATAAACAGTGTAAAAAGTGACTTTTAAATTACAAACTAAATAGTTCCTTATTCAAAGAAAAAAATTGAGAATTATAGTATGTTTTAAGAAGAATTTAAATAATATGACACTTTAAAGATTTAATTATAAAAAAAAACATAAAGAAGAAAATCATTGAGAAGAATGAAGAAAAATATTTTCATATATTAAGAAGAATATAAATATTATTAAGAAGATAAAGAAGAAAATCATTGAGAAGAATGAAGAAAAATATTTTCATATATTAAGAAGAATATAAATATTATTAAGAAGATAAAGAAGAAAATCGTTGAGAAGAATAAAGAAAAATATTTTCATATATTGAGAAGAATATAAATATTATTAAGAAGAATAATTTATGAAGATTCAACAAATGAAGAATAATTGAAATATTTCAAAATGGGAAAAGGGAAGCTCGAAACCAGAACAAAAAACGGACGTAACCAATGAAAACATACAAACAACATACAATTACTTATCAACTAATAACGTCCTTATCATTATTGTGACAATCGGCGTAACAGTAATTATATTGTATGGCATACATAGAATTGTGAAGAAAAACCAGCGAAATGTTATAAATCGCCAGATAGCTGCAGAATTTTTAAGAAGAACAGCATTGCGTTTCTCCAGACGACAAATTGCAACTGAAAACAGCGAGTCAACCGCGTAATCTTCTTGCCTGCGCTGCGATACGTCACGCCGCCGCCGCCCCGTAACAACTCAACGTACAGCGAGCATACAACGCGTCACCAAAGTGTCAAGGACGAATCGACAACTTGGTAATAAAATTATTTTGTTGTCAATAATAATAATTAATACTTTTATTCTAAGCTAATTTAAAGAGTTATCTAATTTTATACACTTTTATAATTTTTTATATAATCTAGCTAAATTGTATCGATATAGATATCGATTTTAAATGAAAGAATTATTAACCGAATACTTAGACGAACTGAATAAAATTTAAGGAAATTAGGTCCCGACAGGCTATCCACGTCAAAATTATATGATGACAAGCAATTTGAAAAAGCTACAGGTGTTTATAATAAATTTAAAGAGAATTATTCCAGTATTAATTTAAATTTGTGTAACGAAGAATCACTAAAATTTTACGAAAATTTAGTAGAAACCTTTAATTACTACAAAAAAAAATTAAAATTATTGTATAGAAATATCAGAAAAAATGGCAATGTCAGAATTAACAATATCTAACTTTGACCTTAAAGTTGCAACCAACCTTATACCAGTTTTAGATGGTAGATCAAGTACGACCGAAACCTTAATAGATGCAGTTGAGTTGTACGCAACATGTATTGGGAAAGAAAGTCATCAGTTTTTGATTAACTTTGTTCTTAAAACTAGGCTTAATAAAAATTCCAAATTAAAGCTAAAAAACATAAATTTCACGTAATCGAAGATTTGCCAAGTCTGCAATGCTCAGACATAATTGGTCTTGACTTATTGGATGTGCATTGCGAATGTTTTAATTTAAAATTAAAGAAAATAACCTTTGTTCACAATGGAATAGAGTGTGTAGTTCCACTACAAAATGGTCTCGATATCTTAAGTAATACATCCAGCGGTAACAATAACAATTGTAACTCAACCAACATTGCAATATCAGCAAGAACCGAAGCGAGTTTCTTTATAACAAAAACAGATCTTGTTACTTCTACGTATTTAGTTTATGGGAACGAAATATAACCCAGCCTATTTATTGCTAACTGCTTAGTTAAACCTAATGAACATGGTAACAAATGAAAATAGTACATTCGCGTACATAAAGGATAGTAACACTATATTAATAAAACCGAATTCTCAATCAAAGTTTACCGCAGGGGAATTTTTGAGAGAATTAGGTAAATTTTGTAGTAAGTTAAATATTACAGAAGTATGCTACATACATGCAACTGGCAAAACGATCGACCCATTATATCATGGGCCATATGTTGTCACAAGAGATTTGTCAACTTATGTTGAAATAATTATAAAAGACAAAAAAGAAAAAATACATAAGAATCGAACAAAACGTTTCCTTTATTTCACTACTGAACCCTAATTATTCCATATGTTTATGTTATTTCTAGATGTATTTGTATTTTACTGTATTGTTTTTCCTTATTTAATAAGTTCTAAACGTATACCTTACCTTAGATAATTTTGAATCTAAAATGATACTATACTTTAACATAAACAGTAATTGTAAGAGTACTTCTGATATAACTTGTATAGTAGTAGAGTAGGTACCTATTTTGAATAAAACATAACATGCCAGCAAGTGGTACAATCCTGAGCGATAAGCTTCACGGTGTGTAAGCTGATACCACTGCACTGCAGTTATACATTTCTGCTTATACTTATGCCAAATACGGATAGCACGAAGCGAGTGCTTGGGAACCATTGTTTTATAACGTAAGAACATATATAACTATATAGATTGTATAGTAATCTACTTATTATTATACAATAGTATTAAGATAAATATAAAGTTGTGGCCACAACAAAACTAATATGACTGTTTGTAATAATCATATGTGTTTAGAAAATGAGGGGGCACCCACATAATAATGTGATTTTTTTTTAATAGAAATTTATGTAACAACTTATTACTTGTGTCCTTTTTTTCTCTCTCTCATTTACTATTTTGTGTTTAATGTAGAACTACGCATTATTGGTATTTTTCGTATGTTTTATATTTTGTAAATTGTGTACTCTAGGTACTCGTATGTGTATTGATTTTTTAATTTTAATTTGAATTTTATTTGTTATTTTTCTATTTAAACTTTCGTTACCTAAATTTTCGATTGTTAATAAAAATTTTCTTTTTTGAAATAAATTAAAATTTTAATTTTTTTTAGAATGGGCGTGTGATGTAATGACATAACACATTATAACATATTGTATGCTTGTGTATTAGTGCAGTAATAAACCAGTGTCTTGCAAGTAAAGACGTTTTCTTTTATCTCCCTGTCGCCATATAATACTACGATCAAGACACTTAACAACATCTTCCTCCGGATCGTCATACATACAGTGGTACCACTACTCGGCCCAAGAGTGCATAAACATCGAAACGAAAATACTTTAGCCGGCCAAAAGATAGTCGAGCAAAATGGAATAAATAAAAAATATGTTAATAGAAATGCAGCAGGAAATGAGACAACAAAAAGTCGATATGCATAACATACAAGAGGACATCAAAGATGCGATCAATAAAAACATAAACGAAAAGTTTGTACATCTAGGAACTAAAAATGCAATTTTGGAGCAAAAACTAGAAACGCAGGCCATAAAAATAAATAGCTTAGAGAGAACTCTGAACCAGAGAAATTTACTTGTATTTGAAGTTGCTGAAAATGAAAAGAACTATTGGGATAAAAAGTTATTGACATGATAAATAACTTTAAACATCAAATGCGCCAGCAGTGCGAGAAGGCTCGGCAAATATGGAGAAAACGTGAGACCCATAGTTCTAACGATAACCACAATGACTAAAAATAAAAATCCAAAAAATAAAAAGAAGCTCAAAGCAACACCATACTATATTAAAGAATACTTTCCACCCAAAATTTTAAGCAAGCGCAAGGAACTTCAAATAGAAGTTAACAAGGAAAGAGAACAAGGCCGATTAGCCATTATTAAGTATAATAACATAGTAATTTTAAATGACCGCAACCAACACACCGGGAAGCATAGTAACGCAAACAAGAAAACAGCTCTGTCAGAATCAACAGAAGCAGCGGGACCCAATTCTGAAAATAGAAAAGAAAAGCCTACAAAGATCAATAAAACAAACTGCATGAATAATTGGACACGTGACCTGACGCGAGTTTATCATTTTTTACCCATACCAAAAAAAGTGCACAACGCCGCTAAAGAAGTTTTCACTTCAAAAAACAAATGCTGAACCTCAAGTTTCGGAATTAAAAAAACAACGTAAAGCAACTAACACCGGCCCCTCCTCCTCCCCTAACAGTCACCGTGAAAGAGAACGACTATAATCGACGACGATGACGACCACCACAACAACGAATGATACTATTGAAATATTCACTATCAAATATTAAATATGACATAATAGGATTGTCGGAAATCAGGAGAGAAAGAAATTATCAAGGACGAAAATCATATTTTCTGTTACACAGGAAAGCTACAAGGACAGTAGGCGGTGGGTTTTTTAACCAAAAATAAATATTAAAACAACATAGAAAATTATGTAGCTATATCAGGTAGAGTTTGCCTTCTAAACATGAAATTCGACACAGTAACAATTTTAATAATATGAATTTATACTCCCACCTCAAATGAACCAAAAGATTTAGTAGATGTTTTTTATAATCAAATCAACGAAGCTTAAAAACTTGCAAGTTGAAAAAAAAAATTTAATGGGAGATTTTATTGTAAAAATAGGATAAAATAACCCTCAAAAAACTCAATTATAGGACCACATTGCTATGGAAAAAGGAACGAAAGAGGCGTCAAATTATTACAATATGCAGTAACCGACAAATTGACATATTAAAAAATTTAATATTTAGCAAAAATATAAAAAAAAAACCTCTGGACTTGGACTACGCCAGATAAACAGTTAAGAAACCAAATTGATTATATGGGTATTTGGACAATTTGGGTTTAGCTAGTATAATATGCGAATAAATAAATTTGTATGTTAGAGTGTTTTGTAAACTGTCTATCCCGAAGTTCTTACGCGAATGAGCATTTCACTAGTAAGTCGCAAAAAACCTGACCGGGTTTAGCTAGTATAATATAAAACTAAATAAATTTTCATGTAAGAGTGTTTTGTAAACTGTCTATCACGATTAGTCTAAGAGATAAGAGCACTTTTGGTAACCATTGCTGGGAAGGCTGATATAGTATTCATAGCGAGTAGACCATTCCTGTGATGGGGATCGAGGCGGTCTGCTTACATGGTGTTGGTGCATTTGGTAGATACAGCCGTTCAAAGTGGGGTTATGGTAACAAAAATGTAACCATCGCCGGGACGACTGACAATAATATGTATTATAATATGCACGGTACCTATGTGAACTGTATAAAAACTGACAAGATTCAGTAGTGCGTTTAGTAGCTACAGCCGTTCAAAGTGGGGTTATGGTAACAAAAAGGTAACCATCGCCGGGAAGGCTGGAAATAATATGTGGATATTATAATATGCACGGTACCTATGTGAACTGCATAAAAACTGACACGATTCAGTGGTGCGTTTAGTAGTTATAGCCGTTCAAAGTGGGCTTAAGGTAACAAAAATATAACCATTGCCGGTAAGGCTGAAAATAATATGTGGATATTATAATATGCACGGTACTTATGTGAACTGTATAAAAACTGACAAGATTCAGTGGTGCGTTTAGTAGCCACAGCCTTTTAAAGTGTGGTTATGGTAACAAAAATGTAACCATCGCCGGGAAGGCTGAAAATAGGATAGCATTATAATATGTACAGTACCTATGTAAACTGTAAAAAAAACTGAGAGTTGGTGGTGCGTTTAGTAGTAATAGCCAATCTAAAAAAACCTTTCGTAAAAATTCAAAGTTGCAGTAACACGGTATTTGTAGAGTTGTTTTATTATCATCACTCTATCAACCACTGCTCGACATAAGCCTCCTCCAAGACACTTCACTTCTTCCGGTCGTCTGCCTTCCACCTGCTGCTGGCCACCTTCTAAAATTCATCGGTCGATCCGGCTGGAGGCTTTGACTTTCGGTACGTGATCTTCACACTAGGACATAACCCCTCCATCGGAAATCGGTCCTCCGACAACTAGCCATCGACTAGCCTTCTGTTATTTCTGTTTGCTGATTCTATGAGCTATGTTGATGACTTTGATTAACTTTCGGATGTCCTCATTTTAAATTCAATCTTTTAGAGATTTAACAAGCATAGCTAGCTGTATTGCAACTTTGAACTTGTGGACTAGCCCCGCTGTAAGTATTCACGATAAGGTAAAATACTTTATTTAATAAAGAAAAATTATCGAATGCTACGCCTGTAGATAGGTTTGGGGCTACGGTTATTCCAGGTGGTAGAAGTGACAAATTATTCATAGCATTGTATGTTATTTCTGTTTCGATCGTTTCTAACAGGTTATAGCTTGGTACCTGCCCGTATTTGTTCAAGATATCAATGACTTTTTTACTGTTTGTCAAGCTCTCTATAGCAATTCCTAAGGATAATTGCTTTGAAGGCTTTATTCGACCATTGATAGTACCATAAATAAGATCATGAGATAGTGATTTAGACTTTTTAAATGTTCTGTAATAGTAGGTTAGATTGCACACTGTGTGTTTGCACATCGTTTTTAGTATCGATACTAAAGTGTTTCCCCCGTCATCCCGATATCACCCCTCGCGCCACGAGCACCCGGCTTTAGAGTCTAAACTGATAATTTTTAACCGATTTTTTTACTTAGCATCTTTTATTGTCTAAAATTACTAAACGCACCACCAACTCTTGTCAGTTTTTTTACAGTTTACAAAGGTACCGTGCATATTATAATACTGTTATATTTGCAGCCTTCCCGGCTATAGTTACATTTTTGTTACCATAACCTCACTTTGAACGGCTGTAGCTACTAAACGCACCACTGAATCGTGTCAGTTTTTATACAGTTCACATAGGTACCGTGCATATTATAATACATATTATTTTCAGCCTTCCCGGTGATGGTTACATTTTTGTTACCATAACCCCACTTTGAACGGCTGCAACTTCTAAACGCACCACTGAATTTTGTCAGTTTTTATACAGTTCACATAGGTACCGTGCATATTATGATACATATTATTTTCAGCCTTCCCGGCGATGGTTACCAAAAGTGCTCTTATCTCTTGGTATAGAAGTTCTTACGGGAACGGACGTTTCACTAGTGAGTCGCAGCAAATATATTTGTATGTTAGAGTGTTTTGTAAACTGTCTATCCCGAAGTTCTTACGGGAAAAGGCGTTTCACTAGTGAGTTGCAGCGAAGCGTGATCGAGTTTAGCTAGTATAATAACCGAATAAATAAATTTTTATTTAAGAGTGACATCTACTAATCAATAGTGGTGCCTTACGTATTTAGAGTCTTGGTTCTGTGTTCTCAGTCATCGTGCGCCAGTATTGACGCCATTGATAGGCTTTGTTAGCTGGTATAATAAAATAGTTATAAAATATTATTTCAGTGCGATATAAGTTTAAGAGTCTATTTTTATGTTCTCGGGTTGCTTGACACCCAATCAACGCTCAAGTAACAGCAAGACGATGACCCTTCCGTTCCCGTTCCCGTTCCTTTTCCTGATGCGCCGTCAAATATGCACTCGATGTAATTTATTTGTAAACAGGAATACAAAATCTTTTCTTTTTCGTTAACACATATTAAGGTAAAAATTAAAGATTAGTAGTTGTCGTAAAAGTTAATCCCTTGTTATAGGCGAAAGAAACCGAACAGTTGCTTGCCTCGTGCGTCAAGAGTGAATACAGCGTCAACAAAACCTGGAACTGGAATTACAAAGAATATCAAATTTAGTTTAAAAGATGATGTTCACAGCGGAAGCATTTTGCTTCAGTCCAGCTCTTGGTATATGGATTTGAATATTTTGTTGAAAGCGAGGCATTTCATTTTACTACAGTTTATTTAGTTCAGGTTACCAAAATTTGTAATTTATTAAAGGAAAAGATAAATGCTTAAAATAAAAATGAATGACAAACCATTTTTTTGATATTCGGATATTGTACAATGGATAGTTTTGTATAATAGAATATGGATGCAATGTATCCTTTTTTTTAATATATCGTTTGTTGGTGCGACGGTCTAATCATCTAATTATGCCGGTCGCAATTAGCATACAGAGTAGATAGATACCATAATATTTACTCATTTAGTGTTTAAACATGACTTGCTAGAGGCAAATTGTTAAGGATATTGAGACATACCCGACAAAGTGAACCGTATTTTGGGATTTAATACGGCAATGTAGGCCAAAAACTCTTTTGACCGTTTTTTTCTATGTTTTTTTTTACTAAGAAGAAATAAATTATAACTAGTTGCGGCGCTCGTGTGCAGAACTGCCACCTTACTCGTAAGGCGCAATAATTACCTAACTAGCGCCGCTAAAATATATTCTTTACTTCCTAATTGTACGAAACACATTTCAAAAATGTTACATATAACTTATTTATTTATTTCATTATGTTAGCTACTTTAAACATGTATGCTAAAAAAACAATTTGATTTCGTTTTGATATTTTACCGAAAAATGTTTCGTTACTGATAATTAAACATAATGCTCTTTCGACAAGCTGTGACTTAGTCGTACGAATAATTAAGTTTTATAACTGACGCTCGTGTCTCGTGTACTTGTTATAGGTTTTAGGTGACCGTATAGAATTGTGATAAAAATATTAGAGATAAATATAATGTTACTCTTAAAAAGTTTATGCAATCGTGTATTATCTCAAGTTAAATGTTCAAAATTATATTGTTTGTTAATAATTTTCATTAACTTTCGAATAAATAATTGACAAAATTTATTTATGTTTTTTTTATACTAATTAGCTGGCAAACAAGCTTGCGATCCACCTGATGGTAGGCAGTCACCGCAGCCTATGGACGCTTGCAACACCTGGGGCAATACTCGCGCGTTGCAGACCCTTCAAAAATCTAATAACTTCTTTCTTGAAAAACCAAAAACTGTATTTCTTAAAGAAAACCTTGGCAGGGAGCTTATTCTAGAAATTAAGCGTTCGCGGGAGGAAGTATATTTGAAACCGCAGTGTACGTAACCATTAAAGATCTAAGGTGTGATGATGAATTTCCTACTGATGGCGAGCGGTGCGATGACAGAACTGGGCATCATTTTGAACAATCACTCAGAACATGTCAAGACTAATTCCTCAGGGGAAAATAAATGAAAAAATACGTGAAGTCCGTAAATACAATTTACATATTTGTAGTTTTATGTACGGTCACTATACACAATTAAATAATCTGAAATTCTAATATTCCACACTCAAATGCACTTTAATTCGTTTTCAAAATTATCAGTTTTGCCGTCTTTTTCTTATTTAGACGACCGTGTCGTAGATTTTTCTTCGGGTCGACTGTATTATTGTAAATATCACTTAATCGTATTATGGTGTAAAAATTCACTAGTTTTAAGCAATCTATGCTATTACCATTTATTTCCGATTAAGACATAAAAAAATTCAAAATGGCGAAAATTAGCCAATCCGCATAATCTGTTAAAAATCTGTCGAAGTAAATAAGTTTGGCATTTCATGCCTGTATGGATATAGAATTTTACAATTATTTTGACATAAACACGCAAAAGGTGATATAAAGCTATTTACACACTCGCTACATTATTCCCCTTTCCTCGTGAAAAGAGGAAAAGTGTTAATTTAATATTTTAAAAGACAGAACCGATCCCTAAAAACTTACATTATGTACGCATCTAATATTTTAATCTAATCACTCATATTAACCCAAACTAACACGCTAACCTCATATACTTCCTATTCATTCATTCACACACGAAGGGCATAACCACTAAGGAACCCCATGACCTATCTGTAAGGGACTTGATGTTACTTGTTGTATCTTGGCCAAATGCCTTATTACAACTAGGAATACGATGTAATGCTTATTTAATGAGTTATTCCACCGCTCACATTCCTGGACAATGGCTTCTTTAAGGAGTTGTCAGTCCGCTCCATATATTTTCGACATAATCTTATTTAATAAGTTGTCTTGCTGCTCAATAATAAAACCCCGCTGTATTAAAAACCTCTCGACAAAATATTAAAAATTAGATAAATAATAAAGAGACCGCCTAAAATTGAAAGTAGCTTAAAAGTAAAAGGAGAAAGAAATTAGATAATTATTAAATTAACAAAGAAAAACTAAAAAGTAAAATAAATTAATTACTTTTATATAATATGCTACAATAGCTTTTAGAATAGATAATGAGCCAAAGATGTCGTGATCTTTGGTCTTCATTTATTAACGCATAAGTCGTTTAACCGACATAAGAAAAGAGTACTACCACTATATTAGTAGTTAACACTATGTAAGTAAATCATCATAAATGATGTCACAGACATTAACGAACGAAATTAGTCGTCGTTATAATAAAATTCATAATTAAATATAGATAAAAATTAAAGCATATTTTGTCTGTTAATCGAAAGAAATTTGACAAATAAAATTATGTTTCCGCTAAAGGAAATATAAGATATAAAAGAAAAATAAATATTAATAAAGGCCTAAACGTTATTTTTATAAAAACTACAGTGTCGTTAAAATGACTTTTTGAATTTTGAAGGAATACAAATTAAATTAGGTCTAAATTGTATTTTTATAATAACGATAGTGTCGTTTAAATGAGTTTTAGAATTTTGAAAAATATAAAAAACATAGTGTTTAGTAATTAAAAAAACATATAACTAACTATCAAGTTAGTTAACAAGTAAGTAAGCATTTATTTGCTTCATTGACAATAATATTAAAAAGCAAATGCTTTAATTACCAATTTTTTGGTCAATTACATAAGTAGTTAATAAAAAATCAATATTGCACGAAATGGGCCCTCAATTTAAAAGGTCTCTTTAACATTTAAAATCTTTTATATGGTAAATACCCACATTTTTATTGTTCCGAGAATTTCTACCGCCTTCCCCGTCTCATAAAACCATACATTCCGATTCCCCGTACCGACTATTGCATGGACCCTTGTCGCACACGACGACGCCGAGTAAGCCTCGCTACACTCGGCATGTTCATCGTCGGGACGCCTTTAGACGTCTCGACGTCGCCGCCTCAACGCGTGCGCCGCCAACCGCCGCAGCACGCAGCCCCCCGCGCCCGATCCGAGCGGCCGCCGATGCTACACGACGAGTCGCTCGCCAGTCAAGAACGCACCGCGCCCCATATAAGCCGTATCCGCCTTATATAAAATTTTGAAGTAAGTGTTGTTTGTCTCTAAAAGCCGCCCGCTCCCGCTCGTACATTTTTGGAGGTCCCACCGAGATTGGGATCGTGAGTGATAAAAAGGACAGAGTGCTAAAGTTGAAGAAACATCGTGTGTGACCATTGGAATACGTGCAAAAGGTACTCCTATATCGTACTTCCTACCCGCCTTTATTTCATTAATTTGTCTATTTTTTCATTAATTTCATTAATTTTAAATATGTCCGTTACCGCTAAAGTCCCGACCCCCGTTGCCACTTTCACCGCTAAATCCCATGTCCTCGCGGACATTTATAACAAATTTAAGGACAATGAGCCTTCCGTCTCGGCCAGTGTACTCAAGCGACACTACGAGTCTCACTATAAAATTGCCACCGAGGCATATTTCGAAATCGTGGCCTCCGGGATCGAGGATGAAACGTTCCGCGAAAAGTACAGCCTGATGAACGGCCACATGTTCGAGATCGATTCCGCGACCGACCCATCCCCGAAACCCGAACAATTGAAACCTACCGAACCGATGCCGTCCACAAGTAGCTCCGCTTACCTACCGCCCATTGTCCTACCGAAATTTAACGGTAATATTAGCGAGTGGTTGACGTACCAAGACCTTTTCCTGTCACTGGTCCATCAGAAGTCGGGGCTCCCAGTGGCCCAAAAACATTACTATCTGCGGGCCAGCTTAACTGGTGACGCAGCCGCATTGGTACGTCATCTGCCGGTTGACGAGGCCAACTATGATACCGTGTGGTCCATCTTACGAGATCGGTACCACAACAACCGCGAGTTGATCGACACTTATGTCGATCAAATCCTAGACTTGCCGCCTATACCCAGCAGTGGACAAGGATTGAGGACCAATTTGTACGATCCGTTGCTTGAAGCCACCCGCGCGCTCAAGCAACTAGGATTACCAACCGATAGTTGGTCATATATTTTGCTTCGGATAGCACTTAAAAAACTGCCGAACCGAATAAGAACCGCTTATGAGTCCAAATATGGCTCCGCCGTGACTAAACACTTACCGACGTTCGACCAACTAATGGAGCTACTCGATGAGCAATGCCGGCTCATCCAAATTACGAACCCACCGTCCCGTCCGACAACTGACTCACACCGACAAGTGACACCGCAGCCAGGCCGAATCCGATCGGCACATGTGTCTGTTCAACAGGAATATACCGCTCCCGCTCGTACCGCTACCGCTCAAACCGCTCCCGCTCAAGCCGACCCCGCGGCGTACCGAACGCCTGACCACACCGCTTTCGACAGTAGACGCACACAGTGGACTACTGGGTGCAATTATTGTCGCGATTGCCGTCACACCCTACTACGGTGTGACCAATTTTTAAGGTTGAGTCCAGTCCAACGCCGAAAATGGGCTCAAACTAATAAAAAGTGTGCGCGTTGCTTACGTGACTATGACATTGCTGACTGCCTAACCGGGGGCAGGTGCCGTTGCCGGTGGTTTTTTTTTTTTTTTTTTTTTTATACCACTAAGGTGGCAAACAAGCTTACGGCCCGCCTGATGGTAAGCGGTCACCGTAGCCTATGGACGCTTGCAACACCAGGGGTATCACTTGCGCGTTGCCGACCCTTCAGAAATCTAATAACTTCTTTCTTGAAGAACTCCATACTGTAGTCCTTGCAGAAAACCTTGGCAGGGAGCTCATTCCACAACTTAAGCGTTCGCGGTAGGAAGTTTCTCTGAAACCGCACTGTACGCGACCATTTAGGTTCTAAAGTGTGAGAATGAATTCCCTGCCGATGGCGAGCGGTGCGATGGTAGAAAGTAGCCGTGGGCATCATTTCGAACAATTCCTCAGAACACAACCCATTGTACAAGCGGTAGAACACACACAGTGAGGCAAAGTCTCTCCTCAGACTTAAGGGCTCGATACCGCAAGTGAGTTTGGGATCGTCGACAATTCTCACAGCCCGTCGTTGAACCGAGTCAAAAGGGTCAAGCTGGTATCCGGGTGCACCTGCCCAGAGATGGCAGCAGTACTCCATATGGGGCCGAACTTGCGACTTGTAAAGTAACAACCTTTGCCCCGACGTGAAGTACTGCTTCGCTCTGTTGAGTACACCAAGTTTTTTGGACGCCAGCTTTACCTTATCTTGTAAATGATCTCGGAACTGAACATCGCTGGAGATGTCGACACCAAGGATCCCAATGCTCTTGGAGATGGAGAGGGGAGTGTTCTGGAATTGTGGGACCACAGTGAATGGAGTTTTCTTAGCGGTGAACGCGCACACTTGTGTCTTTGTAGGGTTGAATCGGACCAAGTTTACCCGTCCCCAGTCAGAGACCTGGGACAGTGTGGTCTCGATTTGAGACACAAGTTCTCCGCGGTTTTCCTCCACAACGGAACGAGGGATGTTTGCACGACCCGTGTAAAAAGTGTCTCCAGTACTGTCATCTGCATAGCAATGTATGTTGTTGATGTCCAACATGTCATTGATATGCAGTAGAAACAGCGTAGGAGACAGCACAGAGCCTTGCGGGACACCAGCATTAATGTCCATGCTATCAGAGCAACTACCGTCAACTACAGTTCGTATGCGTCTGCCGGACAAAAAGCTAGCCACCCATTTGCACAAACCCTCGGGCACTCCGTAAGATGGCAACTTCGATAGAAGACCGCGGTGCCAGACCCGATCGAACGCCTTCGCTATGTCCAGGCTACATGCCAATGCCTCCCCCTGACTCTCAATGGCTAGTGCCCATCGGTGTGTGAGATACACTAGAAGGTCACCAGTCGAGCGACCGTGGCGAAAGCCATATTGACGGTCACTGACCAGATCGTGTACTTCTAGGTATCTTAGAAGCTGTGTGTTGATCACACGCTCCATCACCTTAGAGAGGAGAGAGGTAATAGCGATAGGCCTGTAATTCGATGGATCTGATCTATCGCCCTTTTTGGGCACCGGGTGCACATTCGCAGTCTTCCATGTAGACGGAAATTGCCTAGTGTGGTAGGAAAGCGCGAAGAGGCGCGTGAGTACAGGACATAACTCAGGAGCACACTGCTTAAGCACCACTGCTGGTATACCGTCTGGCCCACTCGACTTATGAACGTCTAGAGAAAGCAACGCCCGCCTGACCTCCCGCTGCGTTATGGAGATTTCCGGCATGGACTTACCGCACCACGGTATAGTAGGTGGTACAGCGCCTTCATCGTTCATATTCGAGTTCGAGGCAAAGAGACTGCCCAGTAGATCGGCTTTCTCTTTAGCACTATGGGCCAAGTCACCATCGGTCTTTCGCAGTGGTGGTAACGACGACTGGCAGAAGTTCCCTTCGGCAGCTTTGGCAAGCGACCAGAAAGCACGACTCCCAGAAGGATAGCTCGCAAGTCGCCCACCTATTTTGCCGATGAATTGGAATTTTGCTCTGGCAGTTGCTTTCTTACTGAACCTCGAGGCAGCATTTAATTTGCGTTTTAACTCAGAAATATTCGGATCCTTATTATAACGAGCCGTGGTCCAAGCCTCATATGCATTTTGCTTAAGAATTTTAGCTTTTCTGCAAGACCTATTAAACCACGGTCGTTTTTTGACGCCGGCAGCTACTCGCGGGTTAGGATTGAGGAAGAGGAAGGATTGTCTCAGTGACTGCGGCTGCGCAGACGTCAGGATCTTCTGAGTTAAAGCAGATCTGCCTCCACGGGTACGATGCGTAAAATTCACGCAATCCATCCCAGTCTGCCGACTTATAGTGCCACACACGACGCCAGTTAGTTGGCCCAGAAGGATCAGGTTGTGTGCATGACACTTGAGTCCGAACGAGACAGTGGTCCGAGGAGCCAAGAGGCGCATCCACTGAGACGGAGTACCCGTCCGGACGAGTAGTCAGCAGAAGGTCCAGTAAGGAGCTCGTATGTTCCTCTATATCTGGTATTCTCGTTGGAGAAAGTACCAGCTGAGAGAATCCATAGGTCAGAGCAAATTCATGAGCAGATATCCCAGCATAGTTATTGGTTCGAGAACTGAGCCACTCGCGATGGTGGGCGTTAAAGTCTCCCAAAATAACTAGTTCTGCTGTGGGATATTGCTCTAGAACTTTGTCAGTCGTCAAACTCAGGTGCGTGAAGAGTCGAGTTACGTCCGTGTCACCGCTATGAGACCTGTATAGGCACGCATAGATACGAGTGTGGCCGCCGTAATCTACGCGCACCCACAATATCGACAGGTCCCTGTCTTCAAGGCTATGAAGGCGGCGACAGCAGATATCCTCCCGGACGAACATACATACACCGGCGCGACTCATAAAATTGTGTTCGAGTTTGTAGCCGGGATAATGAAGGTATGATGTGTCGGCCGGGCAGGATATCTGCGTCTCCGTTAGAAAAAGAATGGTCGGCTGCGCAGTTTCGAGATGGTGGTGGACTGCGTTAAGATTTGCGTGAATACCCCTGATGTTGCAAAAATCCACATTATATGTGGATGGAGTAGCCGCTGTGCAAACTCTTTTCTTTTTCTGTCTTCTGGCCATAATATATATAAAAAAAAGTTACTAAGACTAAGGATGAGGATTCACTGCACAGACAGCATAGAGGGCAAAGGGTGCGGTTCTAAGACTGCCGAAGCTCGCCACAGATGATACGGTTGCTGGCACGGCGGGCGGAAGGGCCCCTGATCCCCCTCTGTTGTAGTAGCCGGGTCCACTCCGGTCTCCTTCTCCGGCACGACTACCACTTCAGATACTTTACACAGGCTGGCGAATCAGCCTCCCAGGGCGGAGATTAAGTGATCCCTGGGTTCGGGATCCCGTTCAACCTGCGGGCGGCCAGCGGTCAGCCGTTTCATCAGGTCTCCCTGACCGCCGAACCAGCACGCCGCGTCTATGCCGAGTATGACAGCAACAAGCACCGCCGGTCCTCCGCTGTCCGTGCAGCGAATCCTCAAAGAGCTCTGGCAACCTTACTCACCGCCAGGAACACAACACTACTCAATGTTAGTGTTATTATGGCCGCGGTTTTCTGTAAGGTGGAGGTACTTCCCCAGTTCGGGCCGCTCATTCGAGCAAGTACTCGCTATGCCCTGCTTAGTTGTTCGGGTGGCTTATTCGAGCGAGTACTTGCAGTGCCCTACCTCTCTTCTCTCTTCAGACTGTGCAATACTACAGACCACAACACCATGATCTGCACTGAAACAAACCCGCGGCAGCAATCAACTGCCTGGAGGTCCCAAACCAAACCACCACACACTACCTACACCACACACATGCGCACTTCACAACGTACATCACCGCGTACGTCACCGCCGACGTCACCACGTACGTCACCGCCGACGTCACCACGTACGTCACCGCCGACGTCACCACGTGCGTCACCTACACACACACGTCAAAGACGTGTGACATTCGCGCCTCAACCCATCCATCGGGAGAGAACCCCGTCACCGCAGACGGGACCCGCTTCTTCATCCCGCGCCGCTCACTCAACACCAACCGCTTCAACCCGCGCTGCTCACTCACCGTACTCCGACACACCACATCTACACACACCGCGTTTCGAACTATTAGACCTAGAGGAGATACCGGCCGATGCCCCGTACCTCCACTATGGCCCAGGTCCGCCTCACCCCAGAGGCGAACGCTATAACCAGGCCCAGGAAGCCTTCCGTCGCCTTCGCTTGGGTAACCCTAGGCAATGAAGACGTCGAGGGGTCGATGCAACACCGCGCCGCTCACACCCGCTGAATCCAACCGCATGGGTTCATATCCGCGACTCAAAGGTCAGTACTTTATCGCCAGAGCCTTACTAGACACTGGAGCCTCAGTGACTACTATTACCGACCGTTTATTATCTAAGTTGAAATTGCATCGACACCCTACAAATATATCGTTAGTAGGTATAGGCAACAAACTTGTCTCTGCCACTAATTACCTATCTACGATAGTAATAAAACCTATTTACTCCGACCTGCCTTTAATTAGTACTAAGGCACTAGTTCTAGATGAATTGACCGCTCAGCTACCGAATTCCCATTTTAACAAACAAACTGTTTTAAATAAATTACCACGAAACATAAGATTAGCCGATAACATGTTTCATAAACCAGGCGATGTTGACCTTGTCGTTGGTACCGACTTGCTAAATTATATTTTTTGTGACGAAAATATTAAACTACCCGACATAAACTTAACGTGTTGTAACACAATCTTTGGCTATACACTAATGGGTGCGTTACCGAGCAAGTATTTGCAAAAATACCTACCTAAACCTATTCTTAAGATACCGAATAAAACCGATTGTTTACCTAAACATGTACCGCCTACTGAATTTAATACCGTACCTATCTGTCCGTCTGATTGTTTTGTCAACATTACTGAACAACTAAATTTCCCGACTTTGCCTGTACCGCTTACCGAGTTTTATTCAAATCCAGATACCGATTTATCACCTAACGCGATACGAGCTGTTAGTGTTACTTTGACCGAAGCTATCCAACGGTTTTGGAAGGTAGAAGAAGTACCTACTCACCCGGTACCGAATCCGTTACACGCCGCTTGTGAAGAGCTGTACCGCTCGACCACGGTCAGAGGTACCGACGGTAAATTTATCGTGCGTTTACCGCTATTAACCGACAGGCCTACCTTAGGTGAATCCCGACCGCTCGCTTTAAAACGTTTTGACGCCTTAGAACGTAAAATGGCCCGTAATCCCGACTTCGCACAAAAATACCGTGAATTCATGTCTGAGTATTTACGTCTCGGTCACATGACGGAGTCATCCTTTGACGTTGACCGCGAACACTATTTTATACCGCATCACGGAATATTTAAACGAGAATTTGATAAAATCCGCGTTGTCTTTGACGGTTCTGCAAAAACGTCAAACGGTGTTTCATTAAACCAATGTCTTCACACCGGTGAACCGCTTCAAACCGACATCACTAAAATTTTGTTGAACTTCCGTTTACATCAAATAGTTTTCGTCACCGATGTGAAAATGATGTTCCGCATGACGTTAGTACACCCGGATGACCGCAGATACCAACTGATATTTTGGCGCGAAAAGCCGTCCGATCCGCTTAAGGTCTACGAATTGGCCACAAATACCTACGGACTCCGCTCAAGCCCCTTCATCGCGATCCGCACGCTGAACCAGCTGAGCGAGGAGTGGGAATCCGCTCACCCTAACTCTGCCGCAGCTGACGTCATACGTCACGATATCTTTGTCGACGACATTCTTACCGGTGCCGACACGATAGAACAAGTGACCACATTAAAATCCGAGTTAGTAAAACTGATGAATACCGCCGGATACCAGTTGCGTAAGTGGGCATCAAACGACCCGCGTGTATTAAGTGACCTTCCGCAAGACCATTGTGAACAATCGTACCAATTGGACGATACAGACCCGCAGAATTTTATTAAAGTCCTAGGCATCCAATGGAACCCTAATACTGATACATTCTCATATAAATTAAATTTACCGTCTAACCATGCCGCGACAAAACGTTCCGTACTAAGCACAATAGCCCGTTTATACGACCCGTGTGGTTATTGCGGTCCCGTTGTCATCCGTTTTAAGTCCTTCCTACAGGCCCTATTTATGGACGGCGTACAGTGGGACGACCCACTCAGACCACCGCTCACCGCTTTATGGGAGGCCATGATGGTCGACCTATTGCATTTACGTCACCTACAAATACCGCGTTGTGCCGTAATACCTAATGCTGTTTCCAACTCGCTTCACGGGTTCGGGGACGCATCTGAAACCGGGTACGCCGCTTGTATTTACCTACGCACTGAAGACTCGCATGGTCAGGTCCAGGTTCGCCTAATCATGTCGAAGTCCAAGGTCGCGCCTATTAAATCAAGTCAGACGATACCAAAACTTGAGCTGAGCGCCGCTCATTTAGTCACAAAGCTCTTGAATCACGCCGCCGAAACCTATGAGCGAACAACGCGTATTGATTCACTGCACGCTTGGACTGACAGCTCAATTGTTCTGGCCTGGCTTCAAACCGAGCCTCACCTGCTTCAAACCTTTGAAGGCAACCGTGTCCGCGATATACAACAGTCTAAGCGTATCTTAGATTGGCGTCATATCCCATCTGAATATAATCCCTCTGACTGCGCTTCCCGCGGCATTACCGCTCAAGAGCTTGTTGATCACAAGCTGTGGTGGTCACCACCGTGGCTGACATGGCCATCTACCGATTGGCCGCACAAATTAATAACTCGCCCGAGTCAATCCATACCCGGAATGAAAAGAGCCGTAGCTCACTCAATAGTTCTCTCACAGTCCGATGATTCGTGGCCAGAAACATTATTAAACCGCATTAGCTCATACACAAAGTTAATAAATATTACCGCGTACGTACTTAGATTTATTCACAACGTTAAATCAAAACATGAACACCGTGTTCGTTTAAAATACCTAACCGTGGATGAAACACGCGCCGCTAAACAATTTTTTGTTAAATTTGTACAATCTACCGCCTTTGTTTCCGAGATACCACTTATACAAAAGGGTAAAGCCGTCCGCACATCGTTACAAAAACTCGATTTATTTATCGATACCGATAACATTATCCGCGTAGGAGGTCGCCTCAAACAATCACTGTTGTCTTATGATACCCGACACCCGATGCTTTTACCTAAGGAGCACCGGTTTACATACCTACTCATCGAACACTATCACAGACAACACTGTCATGCCGCACCTAATGCTTTAATTGCTGTCCTAAGACAGGAATTTTGGATCACTTCTATACGACGTCAAGTGTCTAGAGTATTGCACCGTTGTGTCACATGCCACCGCTTTAGTGCTATTTCACAGCCACCGCTAATGACCGCGATTTGCCTATTGATCGCGTGCAAGTATCACGTGTCTTTGCTGGTACCGCGACCGACTTTGCAGGTCCTTACCTTGTAAAGTCAAGCTTACTCCGCTCCGCTCGCTCCGTAAAGGCATATTTATGTGTTTTTGTTTGTCTTGCCACTAAGGCAGTACATTTAGAGGCCGTCGCAAGCCTATCCGTAGACGCCTTTATTGCCGCTTTCACCCGCTTTGTAAGTCGCCGTGGACTACCCGCTTTAATGCGTTCCGATCGAGGAACTAATTTTGTTGCCGCTAACAAATATTTAACCGAAGTTAATAAGTTTTTGCTGGACAATGAAACCGTGCTTCATGACGAGTTCCGTAAACGTAACGTTCAGTGGAAGTTTAATCCGCCCGCCGCGCCTCATATGGGAGGTATTTTTGAAGCCGCTGTTAAAAGTGCCAAATCGTTGTTAAAACGCGAAATCGGTGACCGAATCCTTACATTTGAGGAACTTTCTACTGTATTTTGCCGTATTGAAGCGATCTTAAATTCACGCCCGCTCGTTCCGATGTCCGATGATCCCGGAGACTTAGAGTTCCTCACTCCAGGTCATTTTTTAATCCAACAACCGTTATTAGCGCCGCCTGAGCCGCATTGGTCTGATACGAAAACCTCTGCTTTGTCCCGTTATCAAAGCCTTCAGCAAATAACTCAAGCCTGCTGGCACCGATGGCAGTTTGAGTATTTGACAACATTACAACCGCGCTCCAAGTGGTTTAAGTCCACTGAACCAATTCAACTTGGTGACCTTGTACTTATCAAGGATGATAATGTCCCACCTCTCCTCTGGAGACGTGGCCGCGTAATTAACCTTCATACCGCGAAGGATGGTAACGTCCGATCCGTTACTCTTAAGGCCCAAGGAGGACTTTTAGTTAGGCCAGTAGTTAAATTGTCCCGCCTACCGGTCGACACCTAACCTTTTATTCCTTCCCGCCGCCCGGAGGATGTTCCGTGAATTTCTACCGCCTTCCCCGTCTCATAAAACCATACATTCCGATTCCCCGTACCGACTATTGCATGGACCCTTGTCGCACACGACGACGCCGAGTAAGCCTCGCTACACTCGGCATGTTCATCGTCGGGACGCCTTTAGACGTCTCGACGTCGCCGCCTCAACGCGTGCGCCGCCAACCGCCGCAGCACGCAGCCCCCCGCGCCCGATCCGAGCGGCCGCCGATGCTACACGACGAGTCGCTCGCCAGTCAAGAACGCACCGCGCCCCATATAAGCCGTATCCGCCTTATATAAAATTTTGAAGTAAGTGTTGTTTGTCTCTAAAAGCCGCCCGCTCCCGCTCGTACATTTATCATTTAAGACCACCAGTTCATATACTAACGGTGAAACTTTACGTATAACGCGACATTTAAAGAACTTCGGAGCTAATTTAGTGCTGAAATAAGCACCAGCATCACTTAAAACGTGATTGCGTCTCCAAACATAATCATTTACATTAAACTCTTTGAAAGTACGACGCAGATTATAATGTTCTGCGTTCTTTTGATGTGCCTTATATAAGGCTAATTCGACTTTGATAAATATATTAGTAAGGAACCCGTTATGCTCAGCATAAATATCGCTGGGCATAAATACAAAATTGTCGAAGTCTTCGTACTTCGCGAAAATATTACCGTCGGTCACTTTTTCTCGGCTGAAACCTAAAAACGCTGGTGAATAGCCAGTCGCATGATTACAAGACGAATTAACTGCCATTTGTACTCGTGGAATAAATTTGTCCCAAGTTCGGTGGTCTTCGCCTACCAAGGCTGCAATAGCCGTAATAACAGTTTTATAATAACGTTCCACAGTGTTTACTTGTGGACAGTAACGTGGAGTGTAAAATACTTTTGGAATGCTATATTTTTTCCAAAGATTTTTACAATCGTGACTGGTAAACCAAAACCAAGAAAACGTCGTTTTCCAAAGTTTTTAATACATTAGCCGCTGTGGCTTTTTTTAAGAAAAAATTAAACAATATTTACTAAAACAGCATGTGACAACTAGGATGTTTTGATTTCTATCCCTCGCCATTGGTAGAAGACCAACTAAATCAATGGATATACATTGAAAAGGACGTGAGCAAATTTTAGGTTTTCCCATCACACCAAATGGGGAATGGTTTTGATGCTTGTAAGCCAAGCATGTAGCACAATTAGCTATGTAGTTAGAAATCTGGCGAAACTTTTCTGGCCAATAAAAATCCCTTGATATCTTTTTAAAAGTCTTAAAAGCACCAAAATGCAAGTTTAACGGCTCTCAATGTTTAGCCGCAATAATATTAGGCCTATCGCTAGTATTTGGAACCTCCTTCCACATGGAATCACTATCAGGTTCCGTTTCGACTTTTTTAAGTAGTTTCCCGTAATACAGAATTCTGAACAATCAGATGGATTATTTACGCAATTGGTACGCTTTTGTTCGTACCAGATCATACTCCGATCAGTATCAATTGGTTCCACGAATTTATGAGAATCATCATCTATGTCAGTCTGTACGTCAGTTGATTTGTCCTCTATTATAGGGGTAGACCGAGATAAGATATCAGTAATAACATTGTTCTTCCCTCTCTTGTACTTTAAAATAAAATTGAAGCAAGACAACCGAATGGTCCATCTGGCTAACCTACCCGTTGGATTAGATAATTTTAAAGACCATTTTAATGCAGCATGGTCAGTAAAAATAATAAATTGCTTCCCGTTATCAAGAAAACAACGCTAATGATCCAGTGCTAAAACAACCGCGAGCGTCTCTCGCTCCGTGGCCGAGTAGTTCCGTTTTTGTTGTGATAAAGATTTACTCATGTATGCCACAACAACCTCATTGTCGTCTACCTACTGAGCAAGCATTGCTTCTATGCCATAACCAGATGCATCATAATGTACACTAAATGGTAAGTTATAATTCGGACAAGCTTAAATAGGCGTATTTACAAAATGATTTTTTAAAGTATTAAACGCGTTATCCGCTTCATTCATCCATTTGAATCTTGGCGTATTTTTACTCGCAGAATTTAATGAATTAAGGGGACCAGCTACAGTACAGTACAGTAAAATTGGGTATAAAACGCCTATAGTAACTAGTTGTACCTAAAAATCGACGAACCTTTTTACGCGATTTAGGAGTAGGGATTTCAAGAATGGCTTTCACTTTTTCTGGGTCTGGGTCTCTGGAAATGTAGCCGAGATATTTTAGATCATTTTAAAAAAACTCACACTTTTCAAAATTAATGGTTAAACGAGCCTTTGTAAGTTTTTCAAGTAGTCTATTTAAAAGGGATATGTGCTCGTCGAAACTCTCGCTAATAATGATAATATCATCTAAATAACAAAATACTTTGTTGTTAAAATTAGGAGAAAACAAGGAATTCATAAATCTTTGTCGTCTAGCAAAACTATTTGGCAACTCAAAGGGTAATCGCTTAAATTGGAAACTGCCGCGTGTGGGATCGTAAAACGTAGTTAATTTTATCGCATTATTTTATTGTATCGGCGGCTTAATAGACTTATCGGCGGCTTAATAGACTGATCTAAAAATCACTTACACGCGACAAACGCCACTTTAATACATTGCGTATTGAGGAAGCAATAGAACGGAACAAAAGTTCGCGAGAGATCTGGCTATTGGGCGAAGTCGTCTGACAAGGTTGAAGACGGAGGACAGTAGCATTGTTTCGTCTGGACCAGAGGTCTTGGAGGAGATCGAGAAATTCTATGGACAGTTATATACGTCGACATCGAAACCAGTTGGCAGTCCAGCTAAAGACCCCAGAGCTAGACTGACTCGACACTATACGAGGACATCCCGGACGTCAGCTTGTACGAGATAAGTATGGCTCTCAAATAGCTTAAAAACAATAAGGCCCCGGGTGATGATGGGGTTGCGACTGAGCTTCTGAAAGCGGGTGGAAAACCGGTACTTAAAGTCCTTCAGAAGCTCTTTAACAGCGTCATACTCGAAGGTACTTCGCCACAAGCATGGCATATAGGCGTAGTGGTGCTTTTCTTCAAAAAAGGTGACAATACACTTCTTAAGAATTACTTCTGAGTCATGTTTATAAGCTGTTTTCAAGAGTAATTACGAACCGTCTCGCTCGCAAGTTCGACGACTTTCAGCCTCCCGAACAAGCCGGTTTCCGAAGAGGATATAGTACATTAGACCACATACATACGCTGCGACAGATTATACAGAAGTCAGAAGAGTATAATCGGCCCCTTTGCTTAGCGTTTATGGACTATGAGAAAGCCTTCGATTCGGTGGAAACATGGGCAGTGCTTCAAGCTCTACAGAGATGCCGTATCGATCATCGGTATATCGAGGTGCTAAAATGCTTTTACGATAACGCCACCATGTCAGTCCGTCTCCAAGATCAGAACTCGAAACCAATCCAACTGCAGAGAGGTGTGAGACAGGGAGATGTCATATCTCCGAAACTGTTCACAAATGCGTTGGAAGATGTCTTTAAGCTTCTGGACTGGGACGGGCTAGGCATCAATGTTAATGGCGTGTACATTACCCACCTTCGGTTTGCCGACGATATTGTGATCATGGCGGAATCGATGGAGGACCTTCGCACAATGCTCGAAAGCCTCAGTAGAGCTACCCAACGAGTGGGCCTCAAGATGAACATGGATAAGACGAAAATCATGTCGAATGGCTATGTAGCACCCACTCCAATAACTGTTGGGAACTTACATTCGAAGTTGTTGACGAATACGTATACCTAGGACAAACTGTTCGATTAGGTAGGTCCAATTTCGAGAAAGAGGTTAATCGCCGAATCCAACTCGGTTGGGCAGCGTTCGGAAAACTGCGTACTATTTTCTCGTACTTAATACCCCAATGCTTGAAGACAAAAGTCTTCAACCAGTGTGTGTTGCCAGTGATGACTTACGGCATTGAGACGTGGCCGCTAACTATGGGCCTTATACAAAAGCTCAAGGTCGCTCGGCGGGCGATGGAAAGAGCTATGCTCGGAGTTTTCCTACGTGATCGAATCAGGAATGAAGAAATCCGTGGGTGAACTAAAGTCGCCGACATAGCTCACCGAATCGCAAAGCTGAAGTGGCAATGGGCAGGCCACATAGCTCGAAGAACCGATGGCCGATGGGGGAAGAAGGTTCTCGAGTGGCGACCACGAACCGGAAAGCGCAGCGTGGGACGGCCCCTCGCTTGATGGACAGATGACATTGTAAAGGTAGCGGGGAGCCGTTGGTTACAGGCGGCACAGATTCGCACGCTGTGGAGAACGTTAGGTAAGGCCTATGTCCAGCAGTGGACGTCAATGGGCTGATATGATGAGGGACTTTTATTTATTAGTTTTTTATTACTTATAATGTAGTTAATTAACCCCTAACTTGAGATAAATAATTAAAATTAATTGACACAGCTTTTCGCTGTCTCCTTTTGTCAAAAAAAAAACAAAAAACGATGTAAACGTTATTCTCCGAGGTATTTTTTTACTGGTGGACCTATATGAATATTAAACACAATTAATATTAGTAATTCGTTACCAATCTAACGAATACTATCCATAGTAGTAAATAATTATCGCACACAAAACCCTAAAAAAATGTATTTTGTATCCCGTTGGGCGCCGTTTGTCGAGACTAACACCTCAAGGGAAAATAAATGAAAAAATACGTGAAGTCCGTAAATACAATTTACATATTTGTAGTTTTATGTACGGTCACTATACACAATTAAATAATCTGAAATTCTAATATTCCACACTCAAATGCACTTTAATTCGTTTTCAAAATTATCAGTTTTGCCGTCTTTTTCTTATTTAGACGACCGTGTCGTAGATTTTCCTTCGGGTAGACTGTATTATTGTAAATATCACTTAATCGTATTATGGTGTCAAAATTCACTAGTTTTAAGCAATCTATGCTATTACCTTTTTTTCCGATTAAGACATTGAAAAAATTCAAAATGGCGAAAATTAGCCAATCCGCAGAATCAATATAGCAATAAATTCCCTATATAATTAATTGCACTTCGGTACCTGTTTTGAGGATTTAAGGTGGAACCCACAACCAATGCAAGTAATGTATTGACAAAATAAAACATCTCTAGTTAAAGCTCGTGCAGTAAATTCTTCTTTCAATTTACATCTTCATAGATCCTTTTTCTCGTAGATCTTGTTTCACATTAAAATAATTGATTTCTATTTTGAAGGTAAAATTGCAAATTTTGTTTTCAACATGTATCTTTAGAAAATCTCCAAAAGACTGTCTTCGAATCTTTTCTATCTGACACTCTTTTAAAAATCAGATTTAAAAATCTGTCGAAGTAAATAAGTTTGGCATTTCATGCCTGTATGGATATAGAGTTTTACAATAATTTTGACATAAACACGCAAAAGGTGATCTAAAGCTATTAACACACTAAATATTACAAATTAAAATAATTCACTCGCTGCAAACACATTACATTACACAAGCGGTGGAACACACACAGGGAGGTAAAGTCTCTCCTCAGACTTAAGGGCAGATACGGCAAGTGAGTTTGGGATCGTTGACAATTCTCGCAGCCCGTCGTTAAACTAAGTCAAAAGGGTCAAGCTGGTATCCAGTTACATATGCCCAGAGATGGCAGCAGTACTCCATATAGGGCCGAATTTACTACTTGCAAAGCAGCAACCTCTGCCCCGACGTGAAGTACTGCTTCGCTCTGTTGAGTACACCAAGTTTTTTGGACGCCAGATTTACCTTGTCGTGCTAATAATCACGAAACTGAACCTCGCTGGAGATATCAACACCAATGATCCTAATGCTCTTGAGGATGAAGAGGGAACAGTAAATGGGATTTTCTTAGCGGTGAACGTGCAGACTTGTATCTTTTTAGGGTTGAATCGGACCAAGTTTTCTCGTCCCCAGTCAGAGACCTTGGAAAGAGTGGTCTCGATTTGAGACACGAGTTCTCCACGCTTTTCCTTCACATTGGAACGAGCGTCAGCCGGACAAAGAGATGGCCATCTATCTGCATAAACCCTCGGGCACTCCGTAAGATGGCAGCTTCGATAGAAGGCACCGGTGCCAGACCCGATAGAACGCCTTCGCTATGTCCAGGCTATATGTCAATACCTCCCCCTGACTCTCAATGCCTAGTGACTATTGGTGTGTGAGATACACTAGAAGAGGTGCATGAGGACAGGACACAACTCATGAGCACACTGTTTAAGCACCACTGCTGGTATAGCGTCTGGCCCACTCGATTTATGAACATCTAGAGATAGCAACGACTGCCGGACCTCCCGCTGTGTTATGGAGATTTCCGGCATGGTCTTACCGCACCACGGTATAGTTGGTGGAACAGCGCCTTCATCGTTAATATTCGAGTTCGAGGCAAAGACACTAGCGATCAGAAAGTTCGACTCCCAGGGGGATAGGTCGCTAGTCGCCCACCTATTTTGGCTCTAGATGGGACTTTAGCTCTGGCAGTTGCTTTCTTACTGTACCTCGCGGCAGCGTTTTGTCTGCGTTTTAACTCAGCAATATTCGGGTCTTTATTATTTCGAGCCGTGGTCCAAGCATTATTACACGGATTGCTTGAGAATTTTAGCTTCTTTGCAAGACTGCTTAATCCATCGTTTTTTGACACCGGCAGCTACTTGCGTATTCGCGTTGGAGAAAGTACTGAGAGGATCCATCGGTCAGAGCAAATTCATGAGCAGATCTACTTATGAACGTCTAGAGAAAGCAACGCCCGCCTTATCATCCGCTGTGTTATGAAGTTATTTTACTTTGCGAGCGACAATGTTTCCGACAAGATCTTTGGTTTCAGAAACACAATAGAGACAAACATATGGCTCAGTGTGTGTTTATATTCTTTGGCACTAGTCGTTTCTCCCAACAGAGCCATTCAGCAATTAATTATATCGCGTACATTGATGTTAAGACCTATTCAGTCTCGTTACTAGACTAAGCGGTGTATTAGTCAATACTAAGTGGATGTGACTCAACAAACACAGGTTGTCAGCGTAGTCGAGGTCTAGGATTCGATCACTATTCAATACACAGTGAGCCGTCGTTATCGTTAGTTAAGGTTTCTTTCAAAGCAAAGGAACACAAGCGACATAATGCAATTTTGTCTTACGTCTGACTGTACCGAAATTTCCTCTGAGATGAACCCGCTGTGACACTTTACATGAATCATTTCAGTATGCTTCGTTTGTCAAATTTATGACTTTTTAAATTTGCGTCCCCGCAAAAGTCATCTTTACCAGTTTCGACATGGTCCAGTTGAGAACTTTTATATTTAGTTGAGGGCTTACAGGTTTTCTTAATAAACACCACATGGAATTATTAAATCGTTTTATTTAAGTAACGTTTACTATAAAACAGCAATGATATTTTTCAAAAAAACTTCCAACCAACAATCTTTCTTTTTTTTTTTAGAAAAAATGTTGCCCGCTACATAATGTGAAGTCTGTATTTTATTTAACAAGAACCTAATATAGAACTGATTAAGTTTTTGGATTAAGCCAGACTGAGTGAGTCAGATTTTAGTGGCGTCGTGTAAATATACCAGACAAGTTATTTGGCGCAAAATGAATATCAATTATAGAAAAATGATAAATATATCATTATCATTCTACAACAACAACAACACAACTCTTGGCATTAAAGTTCAAATCAATACCTGCTTCAACCATTGTATACCCCACTGCAGGACCATAAAGACCTCTCTTTAGACTTCGTTAAGGCTTATGTGTGAATTCTGGATTAAATAAAATTATGTGTAGAAGTAAAATGTTACGAAATAAAAATGAAAACACGAAAAGTGATTAAGTTAAGTTAAGTGGGTGATTCAAATGTAAATCCATTAAGCATATACATATGCGAAACAGGAAAAAAGTTTAGAACTGAAAACAGAAATGAGAAAAAATTGAAATTGAATTGCAGTTTAGACAATTTTATAGTTTGGCTTAGATTTTAAAATATTGTTTACTGAACTATTGCGGGAAAGTACCTTTATTTTCTTACTTTGCGTCTTTACCATTTTCATAAACTTTTTCAACGTCGCTTTTCGAGACAGTACAAAATAGAAATTTATAGAATTGCTGCAAAAACTACACAGAAAAAATATGTAACTGAAATATTGACTTCTAATTTATTGTTAGTTTTGTTTACTTAATTTGAAAATCAAAGAACGGGAGTATAAAGATTCCCTAGACCCGCCCACTTATTCAAGTCAGTAAAAGTTGCAAACTTCTCTCAATTGAAAATGTATTTGAACTAAAAATATTATCTAAATATAAAAAAATAAAAATAAAAGTAAAGTACAAATCTATTACCTGACAAAGAAATAAAGTACAAAAATATAACCCAAAACATAAGGAACGGAGTTATATAGACCGCCTCACAGATGAACACACTATTGAACGCCGTAGTCCACGGTTTCTTTAATGCAGTGCTTGTGCAAACCATTCTCCCTGCCTTCTGTGCATTCTTCTGCACCAGGCAAGGCAAACTCTCGTCTCGTCTGAGAAGAGAATCTTGGAAAGGTTTAGAACCCTTTGATCTCTAAACTCTGTTCTCATTTCACAAAGATATCGTGGAACAGACACACAAAACATAGAACCAAATTAAGAAACTACTTATTTTTTTGAAGTTAGTTTAAAATACACAGTTCACGTTTACATTTTATATGGAATTCGGCCCAAATCTCAATGACGAGCAACAGAAAAAACAATGTATCAGCCCATTCACGTTTGACCACAATATGAGATCGTTGAAAATACAATGATATCTATAATCTTACTCCTGTTAAATTATTCAAAATAACATTTGCTTTCGTACCAAATACAAGCGTGTTATTTGATGTAAATTTCACTTTTCGAAAGACAAAAGATCGTTTCGTCGTCTCACTACCGTCGAGTCATAAACGTTACGAACACATCCACTGAACGAGTAGAGCTCATGGATTTGGCTCGAGATGAAGGTTATGTTAATGTCGATCTTCGTCTTTGTCCTCTTTCAACAAACGGACGTCAAACAGAAGTGACAAAAGGCTATGATCGTAACCGACATTATTGCGGCCCGAATCGCTCGTGCTTATCACAATAACGATATGAACAGAGCGACAACACACAGGTAAGTTAAAATATTCCAGGACATTGTAAATAATAGGTACGAACCGGCGCGGGTCCGTCGAAATATTTTATTAGCCGGCTTCAAAAAAGGAGGTTATCAATTTTACACATTATTAACAATATACGCATAGATGTGGCAAATTTTAAAAGTTTCTGTATACCTCCTCTGCATCAACCTCATCCCACTGTTACCCGCTTCCCCCTTCGCCATTACTACATTCATTGGGATTTGTGGCAACCTCGACAGACGAACTCAGTCTGCGAACAAGGTCATAGGTGTCTTCACACTTGCATAACGCACGGTAAGATTCAATTGAGGAATTCTCCGCAAGTTGATCGTTCGGAACTGTAATGACGTTGCGTTTAGTTAAAAGTGTTGCAGTAACAATTCATGTCATGATCGACTGTGTTCAAGGCATTAGAAAAGTGTTTAAGAACAACTATTGTGACCAATACATCCACCTTATCATCTCTGATAAAATATTTGGGTAATTTTATAAGCCCTGCTGTGTTCCATCCAAAAGCCAGATTACAGTGTACTTAACTACTTAGTACTTAGTACTTGATTTCTGTGAACAATAAACACACTGAGATAGCTGCTTGTGCACCTGCTTGCTTGCTTGCTTCAACTATTTTGGACAAAAATGTTAATATTGAAATGGACCTAAAATGATTTAATTATGTAGCATTAGGAGTTTTAAGCACAGGAATGACAAATGATTTACGCGTCAGGTATGCAAAGTCACCAGAAAAAAGACAAAAATTAATAATTTGAGTAATTATTGGAAGGACTAAATCTAAAACATGGGCAATCATAACTCTGCTCACTTTATCACAACCCACAGCTTCGAATTTCTTCAGTAATAATATCTACTTTATACTTCTTTAACACATACAAGGTTGGAAAGAGAAAAACCAGTACAAATGGAAGCTTGTCCTGACTGTTTTAATATGCCCATGTGTGTCATAAATCGGTGTTAAATTTTTTTTTTTTTTAAGATCAACTTACAAATTATATACAAATAACATCACTATCGCTACAGTTAGGTAATACATTACTTACTGCTACCTTAACCACTTAGTTAGACGCAGACTTAAGATACAAAAAGTACAAAAAAAAAAATACGAAAATTGCAAAATTCGTGCACTTCTACGTACATAAATAAGGCAATAAATGTTTAGCAAAGGAAAACAATAGAAAAATACATGTGTTAATATTTATGTAAGTTAGGTATTTCCTATAATTTGATTGAAACAAGTTCGAACTCTTTGTCTTTAAATTGGTTTAGTGAACAAAACATGTCTATTTTATTTGTAAATACACGTGATAATTAACTATATTGTAGTTGCCAAAAAAAAAAGTCTTAGTTTGGTCCTGGATGCCTTAGCACTAAAAGGCTGATATCGGGAAAGACTTGCCAGTTTCGGAGGTACCTACTTTGAAACTTATTTGACCTAGTAAGTATGGACAGTCGAAGTAAATACTTTGTGTAAAATTGAAAACCAAAAACATTTCTGCGACTTTCAAGGCGAATAAACTTACAATACTTTTAAGCTTCTTGTGACAGATTTATCAACGTGCGTGTGAAAGCGGAGTTTATTATTTATTATGAAGTGTAACTGTTAAATAAGAAACCTTTTTTTCTGAAGAAATGTATTGAACTGCATTTACTTGCGTTTAAAGTCATGCAGTTTTCCTTACACCAAGGAGTGAATTGGTCTTAACCCACTTTAAGCAGTCGATAGTTATTATTATTATCTCAAAAAATGGCAATTTTGATTCCGCATATAAATATGTATGATATGTCGAAATTTGATATAACATCAATAATAAAAATATTAAAAAACAAAGTACCTAGATGAGATCCTTGTGGGACACAAATAAGAAATGGAAACTATATAAAAATGTATGGCCTAAAATAACAATATAACATGTTTAGATTCTGTTATTATTTCTTTTTTTTAATTTAAAACATTGATAATTATATTTGTATCTTTTTATTTATAGTAGTTATGTTGTTAACTGCATGAATTTTTAAAAGGGTAACTATCGAGATCGAGATTAAATTGAAAAAAAAAACAATTTTTCGATATATTTTATTTCTTGTTTTGATAAATTATAATATTTAAATCGTAGTCATTTTAAGGGAATTCTTATCATTAGTTTTCATCCCCTAAAAACGACTCCTATTACATTAGAATACAAAAAATATCAAAAAAAAACGTCTTTTTTTTAAGATATAATGCTTCATTAAAACAAATTAATATTTTTTTTTAGTTTATCTCAGAACATGTATTTCCAAATTTTCCCTTAAAAATTACATCTCACCAGGAAGAAGGGAGTAAAAAAAATAACAATGTTATATCCTTTGGGCTCGGCTGGTAGATGTTGGTCTTGCCGCGCGTTGAGTTTGTGAAGGGGGGGAAATGCCACATATATATATATATATATATATATATATATATAATACATACATATGCATACATACACACACACACACACACACAAGACCCCTTTGCCAGGTGCCAATGATAAAAACACTATTAGTATACATGTATAGTATACTCATTACTCTGCTCCAAAATCTAGCTGCTCCGAAATTAAAAAAAAAATGCGTTTGGTTTTTTTAAGTTTTCTCGGATGCATTTTGGCCTAGAGATATATAATAAAAAGGATTTTGTAGGGAATTCCATCGCCTATAAGCTCATGTAAGTTTTATATTTCTCAAACTCTTAATTCGCAACAGTCGAACGAGGACCTCACTAAGTCGTAAGGATATTTACGATTTTACATGTTAGTTTCGGGTAAGTGTTTATTAATCTTTTTTGAGGTTCTGTAAAATATTTGTAACAAAGCGTCAACACTACCACAATCAGACAATGTGTCCTGCCACATTACATCTTTCAGTTCTAAACTAAATTTTACCATAATCTGCCCTAAAATACTTATAATGGCTCTATCTATAGAATCACTTAAGTACAACTCGTATCTTCACCCAAGTTATCGTAATTGCAAACTCGGTACAAAGATAAATGCTTTGACACAGCTACTGCTACACCCTCACCAGATTTTAATTATGAAATCCGCTTGATTTACAAATTGTCTTGGTTGGTTGTTGGCAAACAACAAGGTTTTCCAATTAACGTTTACAACATCTTGAATCAGTTTATGCTTGTCCATATAAGAAAAATTGCGTAAACGAATTAATTCAGGTTTAGGCTTTGGTGGTTTGATTTTATATATATATACGCGTCATGGTTAGAAAATCCAGGAGCTCCATGTTGCCCAAACTTAACAATCCGTTGATTACAAGATGTCATAATTAAATGAATCCAAGTAGGTATCTTTGGTGCACAAAATTTGATGCGGAGGTTGTAGTGGAATAATAATTATATAATATAATTTTATTTCGACATGTCTACCCATATAATAATTTTACTTATCGAGATTTATAATAAACATTTAGATTACATTTAAATGAAAAATAAAAATTATAAGAATAAACAGAGGTCTCGTGTGCCAAATGAGTTCCTGGACAATATGTGTAATCTGACATGAATAAAAAGAACACTGTTTCCAAATTGGAGACATAATTAACAGAAGCAGAACAATATATAACTCCCAAGAACTGCTTTAATTTTTTGTTACATACCTCAAAGAATAAATACTAAATAATCAGCAGATTCAGTAAGCGTGGTCGAAGAAGTTGCTAAACTAAATACCTAGGTATAAAATATATATACAAATACAAAAACATTTATTTGTGAATATGAGTACATAAAAGATGTTAACATTAAGCATATATAATAAATTAACTAATTATATATTATTATGTTCACACATTTTTCTACAACTTATCATTCAAGTACTCTCTGATTGTGTAGTAAGTTTTCTCTACTAGGAAATTTCGCAATCTATTTTTAAACTCTTTAACATTACTTACGACACGAATACTTTTTGGCAGCTTATTATAGATCATTGGAGCCATATAAACAACACTTTTTTGTAAAAAACTAGTTGTAGCTTGTAGTAATTTCAATTAACCCGGAAATCTATTATTTGTACCAGACTTGAATAGATGCGGATTCGTTTTTACTAATACAGAAATTTCAAAAATATATAGTGATGGAAGAGTTAATATACCGAGTTCTTTAAAATGTGGTTTGCAACTTTCAGTTTGCGAAATACCGCAGATTGCTCGTACACATCGTTTTTGAGATTTAAATACTAATTCTTTGTCTGTAGAATTTCCCCAAAATATAACACCATACCTGAGACTAGAGGCGACATATGCATAATATGCTGTAATAACTACCGATTTATCTACAACTTTACTAAGCATATACAAAGCATAACAGAATTTATTTACTTTTTTACACACAGAATCCACATGCTGTTTCCACGTAAGTTTGTTATCAATTTGCAAAACTTTTTTTTGTCAGTCTCATTAATCTTAGTACCGGAATAGGAGATGTCTAGAGCTTTATTATGGTTGCGTCTTATTGTATAATGTAAGATTTGTGTTTTTTCCAAGTTAATTGTAAGACTATTTAATTGTAACCATTCTATTATTCGTTTTAAACTGTGATTTATTTCAGTTTCTGTGGTATTTTTGCTACTATTGCTATAAATTACTGTACTATCGTACGCAAATAAAATCATTGGTAAACTTGTGCAACTTGGAAAATCATTTATATAAATAGAAAACAAAAGAGGCCCGAGAACACTGCCTTGCGGTACACCAGTTCTACTTCGAGGCAAAGTAGATTCAAATGTTATTTCCTCCTTTAAGGTAGAAGAGATATTATTTATTCGAGTAACTTGACTCCTATCACTTAAATATGATTTGATAAGTTTTAACGCAACACCTCTTATTCCGTAGTTGTGTAACTTTTGCAATAGAATATTATGATTTGCGGATTCAAAAGCCCTGGTAAGATCCATAAATAATGCAGTCACACGTAATTTGGCATCTAAGTTTGTTACCACCAATTGAATTAAGTTAAATACATATATAAGTATACAATATATATATACATATAAAAGAGTAAACTGACTATTCACACTCATTTTGGTGGTGAGTGGCGAAGGTAGCGAGGTTAATGGGCGACCCACAAGAAAGTGCCCAGGTGTGATAGGAGATAAATCAGAAGGGTCAGACGACAGCGGAGTAAGAGCCATGGGCGTAGCCAGGTACGGGCAGAGGGGGGGGCAACTGCCCCCCTCTAGCCGGGCATGGGTTGCCATATGTTCGGGGTAACTTAGTCATTTAAAAACGTACCTATTCGGATCGCCCGCATTTTTACTGCTACTGCAACCAACAACCAACCTTTCACGAGTAGAGAATTAGTTCCTCAGTATTTGATGAGGTAAGGCCGCGTTGACACGCGATTGCCTTATTTATTATCTACTAGCTTTTGCCCGCGGTCCCGCTCGCCCGAAATTCCGTTTACGGTGAAGGATTTCAACGGCATCTTCTCAATTATAGAAAAAATCCGACTCACGCTTGACGGTTTCAAGTAGCCTATGTCAGACAAATAGACAGACAGACAGAGTTACTTTCGCATTTATGATTACAGAAGGACTTCTTGTCCCAGAAAGAGCAGGTAAGAGCACTGCAGTATGGACGACGTAAAGACGTGACGAAGCTTCCTAAATCCTGCCCAGCCAAAACGGACCCTGCTTATCGGCTTCTTTTTCGAAATGATTTTCACCCAACTGCACTATAATATCATCGTCAGATAATTGTAGATGTGAGATTTACTCGCTGTTTACATTTACTTATACCTTGTCCTTTTCAGTTATCATGACTTAGACATCAGTGCGATTGTAAACAGTTTCAAGGACATGACATCCCCCGTTTTACTCCTTTTTGTAGCTGGATAGTTCATGTTTGACTATTTTGTAG